>OY728143.1:820463503-822963503 GCA_963277665.1 Viscum album
TATTGTTCGGTTCTATTTGTTTCATAATCAGTATACTTATATACATGAAGGGAGAATCATGTAAAATGAGGATGGTTATCCAGAATTGAAATTATATGTTATTAGTGAACATAAATAAGGTTACATGTTTGTAAATTTCATTTGTTTACTTGGAGTGAAGGTGAATCATTGTATAAATTATTTAATGATAACTGTTTGGGTTAATTAGCAGTTTTTGAACACAACGAACTCGTTTTTCTTTTTAAATAAAAAACATGTGTAAAAAAAGATTCCAAAACCATAGATAAGACATAATACATATATTATTTTCTATTTAAACCATAATAATGGTTTCATGACCATAATTGAATATGGTAATAGAAATTGAAAAACTGTCGTCCTTGAATGTGGTAAATTAGCACATTTCGGATGGTGTTTTTTACTACTAGCATAAAATAAGGGTAAAAGAGAGATGATAATAACTTATTCCATAATCACAAAAAAAAAGTAAATTAAATTTAAATTAATGTATTTTTCATAACATTTTTATGAGGATAGGTGAGGATAGAAAAGAAAACAAGGGAACATGAAAAAAAAGTAAAAGAATTAAAAAGAGGAATTTACCTAATGAATTAATCTTCCTTGAGAGCATCTTTAGGGGAGATTATTTCGTCTTTTGAGGATAACAAGGGATGATGGACGTGGGTGAGGATCTTGGGGAGATATTTTGGCATAATTTTTACTAGGACCAAGGAGTTAGAGGAGTGAATAGAAGAGGGAGTGAGAAGGGTTTATAGTGGAGGAGAGGAGTAATTTTTGAATATCTTAATCATTATTTTATTATTTTTCTAAAGACCAACAATAGTATTGCTTCTTGTGACCAAGAATAGTAATATATGCATGTGATTTCGAATCGATTGGTCTTACATCAGCCTTAAATCACCTATTACTCAATAAATCATGTATTTAGTATTTATCATAAATTATCGTATTTTATTGTTCACCTAAAATTGAAGTATTTTTGAAAAACCCAAAAACTCACCATAACCATTTTTAGACATGTAGAGTCCAAAAATGAAGTTCGTTTGATCAAAATAATTTTATAAATATGTGAAATTTAATTTTTAAATAAAATAATTTTTTAATTGAAAAATACATATTTTAAATTCAAAACTGATTTTGTAATACTTTAAAAAATTAACTATGGTCTCATAAAATTATCCCAAAAATCATTGGAATAAAATATTTATTTAAGAACATATTTAATGAAAATTAATTTTAAATCCATTAATTAATTTAAAACTATGATTAAATATTTATCACTCACAAAAATACCAATACTTAATCAATAATTTATAAAATGTTCTATTTTATTTATAATGTGCCTAAATTTTATTTATACTTCCATGGGTGAGATTACTATTCATAATGGTATATTACTATTCATAATGGTAAATTTTTATTCATAAGGGTAAGTTACTATTCATAAGGATAGGTCAATATTCACCAAAAAATAATTTTGTTTTATTAGACTCAAAAAAATCACCCTGAACGCAACCATGTATGTCAGATTTTTGAAATTCAAATCACAGAAGTGGAAAAAAATTATTGGCTTAGTTGTAACAAAGAGTTGTTTTTTGGAGACTCAATGTTTCGTGAATTCAATATTTAATTTATTTTTAAATCCTTGGGTTGTTACATTCTCCCCTCCTTACAAAAATTTTGTCCTTGAAATTTAGAAATTGAATTTTGAAAGTTAATGGTTGATACTTGAAATTCCCTTAGGGGAAACCCACATAAGAAATATGGTTAAAATGTCCTCTGAATAAGATGGAAAGGAAAATGCATCAGTTACTACAAAACTACACATTCTAATTGGATAACATGGTCATGGAAGAATAGTAAAACCATCATATTCTGATGGAAAGTGATAGAGAGCATGCTCAGATGAAATATCATTACCACAAAACCATAAACTATAATTATGAAAAAAATGATAATAGGACAATATTTTTGTTTAAGACTATTTTCCTAGAACTGAGGAATTATTCCACTCTATAAGAGTATAAATATACATTTCTATTTAATAAACACAATCTTATCCTTTGTTTGTGCCTTGAACTATTTGTACTTCATCTCTTAGAAAATGTTGCATCATGTGGTGACATTAAACTCTAAATCCTCATACAATGATCAACTTAAACCATTTAATAAATGTTTTAACTTTACAAAATATCATGATCCAAAACTTTAGAATCATTACCATATCTATCCTTGCTAGATCCAGGTACACGGGGTCCTTGGAAATTCCCATTTTTATTAGAACTCCATGATCCATCCTGCTCAATGCATCTGCTACCTTATTTGCCTTTAATCAGCATGAATCAACCCTAAATTTTCACATTCCAAACATGTTAAAATCTTCATCATGTATCCTCTTGAAATATGGTAATAACTCAAATTACCATACAACCTTATTGGTGACATGCACTCATCCTTACACATGCTATTATATATATTATTTATAACTATAAATGTTGTAAACTCCATCAATAATAACATATACCACTTTTAGACAAGTCAATAATCAGTTTTGAGGTAGTGAGTACTTATCCAAATCAATCATTTCTTCATCATTATCTTAATCATCAAGAATATATTTAGGGTTGCCTTTCCATCATCCATATACTTTCCTAAGATATTAACTTTCTAATAAGGCACTTATCCCTGGTAAAATTTATCATACGACCACAAATTCTTAATGAAATAGTATTGTAGTACAATCCTCATATATTCCATAATTATTATAACCAGCACATTACTAATAAAATATTCAAATTACATGATTCTCGATGAGACATATTAATCATTCCACTTCATCTGTGGTAGTATCATGACTTGATCATTCTCCAGTAACATCATTTGGGGCATATTCCTTTGATTCTTGGGACATTGATTCACATAGTGTCTCATTTCCTTGTAGTTGAAGTATTGTACATTTAAAACCATTTTATTACCCTTGAAATCATGAACTTTGTGGACCTTTTCACCAAAAATGTATCAGAAACCTTTTTCTTTTAATAATGCTATGGGTTGTTTCCTTCCACAAGTACTACATGTTAGAAAACTACCCTTTTTATTCTTCCCTTTATCAATTATTTCCTCTACCACCCTCTTATTCTCTTTCTTCCCTTAAAATATATAGGACTCATAGAATTATTTATATACCTTGTTAACACCTGATATTATCTTTTCATACGATGAGGATACTTTGGAGACTATCTTCCTTCTAAATGATGGCTTAAGACTATAAGAGATACGATCCTTATTAATCTTTGTATCACATGAATTAGTGAAGTTCACATTCATTCTTCTAGGTGAAATTTCTAATAAATTCCATATACTTAATTAGATCACAAAATTATGAACTCTATATAACCCTAAACATGGTATAGTACATAATATAAATTTATGCATCCAAAATCCAAAAACCATATACTTTGGATACTTTAGGGAATAAATACTTCATAGTGGATTGTAATGAAAATTTTAATTATCCTAAGAATGTCCCCTAAGATTTTCAACCTTGGTGCATAGTAAGGACCATTGTTGTGTATCAGGTTACCCCGGGTCAAGCCCAAAATACATTTTCAAATTTGTTACTCCTAAGTACATCTGTGTCAGAACCATGTCCACTTGTAGTATTCATATAGGGATTTATTTTCTAGGAATATCCAAATAATATATTCCTTACCAAAATTATAGGATGTTCTTGTATGTTTATAATCAAAATCTATCTTAGGTTTTTGTTACCTAATCTATGTTTTCTAAATCTAGTTTCTATGTTTTCTACTAAACTTCATATGATACCAACTATAACGCCCTGACCCCAGTTGTCCATAGCCGGTGCATTATTTAATTACATTAGAATTCTTACAAGAAATTTGTATCCCAAAGGACCAAGTAGTTAGTCGTTTTGTAAAAACAGATACATATATAGGTTCAACATTACAACATTAAATTAAATACAACATATAAGTTTTATTGGGAACATCCACAACTCTAAGTTTATCCCTATAAGTCATTCATAATAAACTTCTTCATGTCCTAAGAAAATAAAACATAAGAAATGGGTGAGCTCAGATGCTTAGCAAGGATAAGTAATATGGTGTAAGATATCATAAACATAAACATTAGGCATGGTAAATAACTAAAAACACATGCCTTTAAAAATAAACGTTAACACATTAGGGTAGGAATAAGAGCTGAATAAATAATTCCATAATAAAGCATAATCATGGGTATTCTATTAGTCTAATAACCACATGAACTTTCAATTACTAGTTCCATAATGAGGGAATGCATAATGTGGGACATCATAACCATACCATCAAGGCTCATGTCAAGACCATAAATATCTATTTTTTCAAGGCCTTGTTCTAAGACCATAGTTTGTCTTATGAGACCTACAAATGCACTGAGAGGATATAGTACGGCCCAGCTGACACTTAATAAGTCAATTGTATTCCTCTTATTACTGGGGATAAATATAAACAATATATACATTCATATTTAAACTAACATATTAAATGTAACTAACTTTCCTTGTATATTAAACATAAACACTAACCATTCAAAGTAAATTGGTGAATGGTATCAAGATAGAACATCCACATTAAAACTAATAAAAAACAATTCAAAAACATATTATAGATGATATCATAAGATATATACCTCTATGAATTACAATATTCATCAAATGATGTTGACATAAATAAAGTAACTTGTAAATGAGACCACTGAGAAATTATTGAGGAAATAGTCCTTAAACATTCCAAAGTGTCCCATACCACATTGAAACATTCAGATCATAATACCTTAGAATATCATGAGAATAAGGAGACTCTTTATATGATATACCAATGGGAATTACATACACCACATTCAAAGAATAAGTGATTAATAAGGCATATATCTCATAAAAGTTACAGTGAGGTGAGAAAAATCTATTTTACTTTGGAAAGAAGAGTTATTTTGGAAAAGCATTTGCATTTTTCATAAATCTGGTTTTAAACATGTATATCCCAAAAAATAAAAAGGAATCACATTGAGATTACATTTTAGATATAAATTATTTCCCACTGAAGTGAAATCATGTAAAAAGTGTTTTTAAAGAAGCTTTAGAATTAAAACATTTTAGTGTGGTTTAAGTAATTCATTAAAGAGGTTTTAAAGCGCAAAGGAATGTTTGATTTAATAAAACCATAAATGAACAAATATATATTTCTCATGCTAAATTTTTTTATTTTAGAAAGATTAATACAGTTTAAAATAAATTATATAGTGAACTTCAAAATAGGTAAGAATTTGAGAAGTTCCTTGAATCGGGCTTCCATTTCCGAAGAAATTTTGAAAGATTCTTTTAGAAAATGTAACTCCCCATAAAATAAAGAATGATTCTAATTGGTAAACAAATATATAACATTAAAATAAAATTTATTAGGAGAAAAAAATAACAAATAATAATTTAATTGAGGTGTGTAGAGAATAAGAGTAACCCAAATAAAAATAGAGGTTCAGGTAGAAAATACTTACAACTTTGTAATTAATTGAATTGTATGCCCCAAAATTAATAATCATAAAATTATAAATTTAATATAATGAAAATAAATAGATTAATGATATTTAACATAAATTTGCAGTATACATACACCATACACAAGTAACAGTAGTGAATACGGAATATCTCACAAAAATCGAAGTGAGATGAAGAAACCCTTACCTTAAGTCTGAAGGTGTTCTCCACTTGATTTTAATGACCTAAATAATAAAGTTTAGGTTAATTAATTAATAAATCCAGAAAATAATCTTCATTTAATTGATTTATTATAACCTTATTAAGTTCATTCATGGTTTTTTTTGATGGGTTAAGAGGTTCAATTTCTTTGTTCAGCTCTGTTTGTTTCCTGATCGGTATAATTATATACATGAACGGAGAATCGTGTAAAATGAGGATGGTTGTACATAATTGAAGTTATATGTTATTAGTAAAAATATGTAAGTTTAAGTGGTTGTAAATTTCATTTGGTTACTTGGAGTGAAGATTAATCATTATATCAATTATTTAATGACAACTATTTGGGTTAATTAGCGGTTTTTGAACACAATGAACTCATTTTGATTTAAAAATAAAAACCATGTGTACAAAAAGATTCCATAAAAATATATGAGAAATAATAAATATATTATAGTATATTTCAACCATAATAATGGTTTCGTTTCCATAATTGAATATGGTAATAGAAATTGAAAACCCATCATCCTTGAATGTGGTAAATTAGCACATCTCGGATGGTGTTTTTTACTACTAGCATAAAATAAGGGTAAGGGAGAGATGATAATAAATTATTACATCATAATAATAAAATTAAATTACATGTAAGGAATTTTATTTTTTATAATATTTTTATTATGAGATGTGAGGATAGAAAAGAAAACAAAGTAACTTGAAAAGAAAGTAAAATAATTGAAAAGAGGAATTTACCCCTTGAATTAATCTTCCTTGAGAGCCTCTTTAGGGGAGAGGATTTGGTCTTTTGAGGAGACCAAGGGATTATGGAAATGGGGTAGGATATTAGGGATATATTTGGGAAGAATTTGGACTAGGTATGAGGCTTGAGAGTAATTAAGAGAAGAGGGAGTGAGGGAGGGTTTTATAGTGGGGGAGAGAAGTAATTTTTGAATATCTTAATCATTATTTTATTATTTTTCTCAATACCAGTAATATTATTGATTCTTGTGACCTAGAATAGTAATATGTACATGTTTGTTCTAACCAAGTGGTCTTACATCATCCTTACATCACCTATGACTTAATAAATCATGTATTTTGTATTTATCATAAATTATCGTATTTTACTATTCACCTAATATAAAAGTATTTTAGAAAAAAAAAACCCAAAAATTAACCATAACAATTTTTAGACATGTAGAATAAAAAACTAAATCCATTTTATCAAAATAATTTTCTAAATATGTCAAATATTATTTTTAAATAACATCATTGTTTAATTTAAAAACACAGATTTTAAATTTAAAACTGTTTTTGTAATACTTTCAAAAATTAATTATGGTCTCATAAAATTATCCCAAAATCATTGTAAAAAAATATTTATTTAGTAACATATTTTATGGAAATTAATTTTAAATCTAGTTATTAATTTAAAACTGTAATTAAATATTTATCAGTCACAAAAATATTAATACTTAATTAATAATTTATAAAATGCTCTATTTCATTTATAATGTGCCTAAATTTTATTTATAAATCCATGGGGGATGTTACTATTAATAAGGGTATATTACTATTCATAAGGGTATATTAATATTCATAAGGGTAAGTTACTACTCAAAAGGGTAGGTTACTAATCACCAGAAATTAAGTTTGTTCTATCAGACTCCAAAAATCACCCTGAATGCAACCGTGTATGTCAGATTTTTGAAATTCAAAATAAAAAAAGTGGAAAAATTATATTAATTATCTCTATTATATTTTTTTGATTTTTTATAGACTCATTGTTTCATGCATTAAATGTTAAATTTATGTTTAAATCCTTGGGGTGTTACAACATGAATATCCCATCTTCTACATATATTATCATCTGAATAAATCGATATTATCGGGAGGATGTCCACCGATTATGTAAGAGGCCATCAAATAAAGGCTGATCATGTGAATACCACTTAGAGGCCATATTAATTTTCACCACAAATCAATCATGGAAATCAGGAGAGCCAAGATAGACAAGATTGATGCTTCGCATGAAAAGAGCATATCTTTTCATCACAAGAACCTCCTACCATCCATGAGATGAGATCATGTGATTCCTTGAATTAATTCATGTGAAACCATCCATAATCCACCACTTCAAAACCCTAGTGGTCATGTTATTCCCCTAAAATGATCGCACAAAGTACCAATGGTTGTCCCACATACCCTCGTGGGAAACCATCTTGTGATCGCGTGATTGTTTTCATGTGAAGCTTCCACTGCCTCAAGATAGTGCATGTGGAATTATCCCTATATGAATAGGAATCATCCTTGGACAACCATATTCATTAATAAACCTTTCACCCATTCAAAAAAAAGACATGTGATAGTGGAGAGGGATCAGCGGAGAAGGATAGTGGAGGAATATCATGTACTACATTCATCCTTGGAGAACCTCCTCAAGTGATCTCAAGAACCTTTCATATGATCTCTTGAAGAACCATTGATCATATAAATAACTAAATGTTATGAGATTCCTAGTTCATATGGGGTATTCACATGATCACGTGATACCCTGTTTGTTTCATGACTTCACCAAGAAGGGCCTTCAATCATGCTTATAGTCCTAGTCAGCACCCCTTCACTCATTCTCAAGATCTCCTACAAGACCTTACTTTAGATCACATGATCTCATGAGTAATATAACCTCATTAAATGTAATAATGAAGGCCCTAGGATTTTTTAGACACCCATATTGGTGTCTAAAATCATACAAAAGTGTACATTCCAACCCTTGATCTTATGATTATGAGAGCCCTCTATCTTGAAGTGCTTACTAGAGGCTATGTACATGGTTTCCTTGTAATTAATCACCCTCATGGGTCCTTGTAATGATTGAGGAACCCATCACAAGACCCCTTTTAAGTCATGTGAATCACATAAACAATGGAGATTCATATGACCCCATCACACCGGAACCCCATTTACATGTGTATAAATCCATTGACAGACCCTCGTCCATATGTTTCCCATGCTCCATGAACCCTTATACATACTTTTGGAATCAATGATAATACTCTTTATAAGATTTCATAGCCCCTATAAAGACCTAATTAAGGTCATGAGAATATCATAATTAATGTTTCTTGATACGGTGTCATTATATGGGCACCCCTCTATATGTTCATGTCCTTGGAATGAATGAGAATTCATGGGAAGGCCCTCATATTTTAATGAAAACCCTCGGAGGTGCGGCTATGGAATGAACCCACTAGCCATGAAATCTCCTTTCATGAGAATATTTTCTAGGAAACCTTAAGGAATTATCCATTAAGAAATTCCACTTCAATATTCAATCAAGCATAATATCATAAACATGTCCACAAGACCCCTTTATGTGATAAAATAATGGTCATACAATCACAAGATTTTTCACTGATATTTCAATGTATTTGGGAATCCTTGGACATTTCACTTTGATTACATGATAGGATTTGGATAGTTTAGTTTGTTCTCGTGACAACTTATTAACATATTTGTGTTGACATGATATTTCTTATAGACAAGCCAAGTTGATCCCATGAAAACTTATTAACATTTTTGGAAATTTCATGCAATTTCCTATTGAAATGTCTATATTGTCATACAACATTATAGGGAAAATTAGTGTTTATGAAGAGTCATCATATAGACATTTCTTCTTAGTCATACAATTTCCCATTGACATGTCAGCATTGTCTTGAGACAGCCTGAAGGAAAGTAAGTGGATCATGCGAAAGACTCTGGACATGTCTACTTTGATAATGTGGAAGATCTAAGATAGGTAAACTTTGATCATGAAAATCATCTTGAACATGTCATTCAAAAAACCCTTGTATGTGTCTTCCATGTTAGAATGATACACCAAACATGTCGGGAAAACAATGAATACATGTACAAAAAATGGACAAGACATGTTATACATGTCCCCTAAGACATATTAACTTCATAATTGTACTAAATAGACCCTTGTCCAGGAACTTTTGGCCACCTACCCTCTATAACATCCAGTTAATATTTTCAGTTATTCTTAAAACACTCTTTTGATCATTCTTTGGTTGGGTTTTGTTTAGTGATTATTTTCTTGAAATTTTAGAAAAAAAATAGAATTTTATGGGTTGTATGTGGTTTTCCCAAATGGTGCACCCTCTTAGTGGAAATCAGGAAAACCCAAACAATGGGAGTTTACAGGGATAGCACAATATTTGAAAAACTATGTGCCCACCTAGTAGAAACCATGCATCTGGGAAAAAAGGGGTGCACTGTTAGGGTGCACGGTTTGTCTAACCATCTGTTCCTACTTAAATAATTATTCTTATAAGATTTAATTAATCCAAATATTATTTTTAAAACCTTGAAACCCTTTTTTAGGTGCCTGATGGGACTGTATGAACCTAATACGATTTTTTATTCCTTGGAGGCTCCCAATAGGTGATATTATCCCCTCTACACCTTTCTGAAAGAAAATTGAAGTTAGGAGAATGGCATTTTATCTCTTCCCAATAAATTTCCTCTTCCCATTATCTATCTCCTGCTCTCTCCTCTTTCCTCCCTAGGGTTTTGTAGATATCTGCATTGTTGGAGGATCTAATCCCCATTATTTTGGATCTTAAATCTAGGTTTCATTCTTGGATCCTCGTTGTCGACATTATTCAATAGAGATTCTAGATTATTTATTTGTGTTTCGTGATCCTAAGGAAGTTGGATCTATTTGTGATTTCTAATTAATTTAACACTAAATTGATTAATTTAATTTAATTGATTTCTTTTGGATATGTGGAATTTGATTATTATGAAATTGAATTTGTTAAAACACCAATTCTTATGAATTGGGGATTTCAATTGGATTTAGAATAATATTTGGGAATTTAATTAGGGATTTATTATGAAATTGAATGGAAATTGTTTGATTTAAATAATGTAATTTAAATAGTGAAATTTAATTTTTAAATTGAATTGTCAATTTTATTTCGAATTAATATTTGATGAAAATGGATTAAGTTGTTTTGATAGAAACTCATTGGTTTTATCTTGGAAAAATGCATGATTTGATTAAAACCCCATTTTTGTTTTTAAATAGAAATTTGCATATTGAAATAGGAAAAATGGGTTAAATTGTATTTTGAACAGTTTAAAATAAATTGTCCATTATTGATTATTATTATAGAACATGAAATTCTAGGTAGTTATTGATTTATTTGGGGCAAACACACTAGGTTGGAATTTCCCTAGCACCAGATTGACACTTTACAACACTAAAATAAATATATTAGAAGATATTATCCTCAGAAGGATATTGGTTATTCCTCTTTGACCAGTGTTAAAGGTATGTCTGTGCACATTGTCGTTTTCATTATATACGTGTGTGAGAATCCCATAGCCTGTAACTATCGTACCTCTTGTAAGATGACCATGTTGCGTGTTGTTTATATTTCAAATATATTAAATTTTTTGTTTTAAACTATTTTACACATGCCTTTTGAATTTATATAAACTATTTCATATGAAAAATCTATCAAGCCATTTGTTTAATGTATTTAAATCCTTTAAAATGTAAAGCATGATTTTTTCTAAATATGATTTTTAAATTCTATTCATGTTGATTTAATAATGAAATATTTATTTGGTTAATTAATTATGGCATCTTATTATGGAATCCTTGGTGAGACCCTGCTAAGATTTTAGATCACATCCTACTTATGCCTTTGGGAATTTGTATATTTTATCCTTCTAGGTCTGAGAAAGGGTAAAGTTTCACTTGGAGGTGCTTCTAGTTATTTATCCTTGGTTTTGGAGAGTTTTGTTCTCTGGGAATTGGGTTTCTATTTGGTTTCCTAGTACTATGTGGTTTCTTAGGCTATTTATGCCTATTTGGCATCTAGTATAGTTCTCCCTATATAGTTTTTCTTGTATACAAACCAACTTATTTATATTTCTTCCATTATTTTTGTGGAAAGTTCATTCCCACTTTCTTATTGTATGATTCCATGTGTTAGTCACCAATCAGTGGATATCAAGAATTCACTTTAGGCTATGTTAGTGTCATCTTGGTTATCAAGTTACCAAGGTATCTGGGTTGGTTCATGACAAAGTGGTATCAAAGGTGCAAGTTAAGAATCTTTCCTTGATGTTAGTATTCAATTGTGTAATCTTGTCAAGACTTAGGATATAGTTACTACTAAGTGTCTAAAATCTCTCACTATAATGATCTTTCAGTCACTAATGATGGTTTGGGAAATATTTCTTGAGTATTAGTTCTAGTATTTTCCCTAATTTTGAATTGGATATGATGAAATCCAAATCTTGGTTATCTATCTGATGGGATTAATTTTCCCTTATTGCTCTATTTAAGTGTTAATATGATCTCTTCAATGTTTTCTATTGATGTTTCATAGAATCATTCCTCTAATAAAACATGTGAATTGGATCCAGGAGGAAGTTGTTGATGAACCACAGTGAGTAAATCATCTAATGAACCCAAGTCTAGTTGATGTGATTTTATATACTATCCAAGCTCTGGGATAGGCACCTGCACCAATTCCTATTCATTCTCCAGATGTGGAACCTCAAAGGGATACTTTTCAGAATCGTGATCATTAGTTCCTTCACCAGAAACCACTGGTGTTTAAGGGATCAAATAATCCTCAAGAGGATTAGGAATGGTTGAGTATAATTGAGAGTTTGTTTGAGTTCTTAGAGACACCTGGTGAAATCAATGGGAAGTGTACCACCTTCATATTGGAGGGACCTAACAGGAGATGGTGGGACACAATGTTTATAATAAAGAAGCAAGAGGTCTTAGGGTGGAAATAATTTAAATCTATTTTCACTTAATAATTCTACCCAGATTCCATGGTGTTGTCCAAGGCTATATATTTTTTCAAACTTGAGCAGACTGATAGGACTGTGATAGAGTATGAAAACTATTTTGTTAAGTTAGTGAAGTTTTCACTTGAGATAGTATCGAATGAGAGGATGAAGACTTGAGAGTTTGAGATGGGAATTCAATCTGAAATTCATTCTTGGGTTTTCTTGCTGAATCTTCCCTCTTATGTGGATGTGCCAGATAGAGTGTTGATTGTTGAAATGGACTTGGATAGTAAGTCGGGGTTGACGAGAGTTCTTTTTTCTCCCATTGGAAATGTGATTTACACTAAGGGAAAGAGGAAGCGTGATGATTCTCATGGTGGATCTTGAAAGAAAGGTTTTTATATATCTCCTACATTGTCTGTAAGATACCCTTTGATCTTATACTAGTGTGGAAATCCTAGTAATTCTAAGAGGTTTTTCAGTAAGGTACCCCACATTTATGGCTTTAGTGGATGCTTGGGTCACTTTTATAAATTCTTCCATGTATATTCCACTTTGCGTAGTGGCATGGGATCATAAGAACCTACTAAAACTTTGGTGCAATAAGATGCTTCATGAGTCAGTTAATTCTTCTCAGAGTTATTTTGATTGGGTGGTGTTCTTATGCAGGGTTATCATGTTATTGCTTATGGATCTCGACTGCTTATTCCCCATGAGAAGAATTACCTGAATCATGCCTTTGAACTTATAGTTGTGATGTACACATTTAAGATTTAGCGGCATTACCTTTATGGAGAAAGGCTCACCATGTATTCTGACCACAAGATCTTGACTTATATCTTCTCTCAAAAATATTTGAATCTCTACTAGAGGTGTCAGGTGGAATACCTATAATCTTTTGATTTCAACATCACCTATACCTCGGGACAAGGTAATGTCATCACAAATTTTCTAAGAAATAAACTTCCAACCCAGGCCATGAAAATTTCATTAGAAGAGTGGAACTTGATGGTCTATTTGTGTAGTTGCATATTGGAGTCTGGGAATCAGGGGCATAGTTTTCCTTGGATGGTGTTCATTTGAATTATAATCTTCTCAAGATGATCATTTAGGAACATTATTTTTATGATGAGTTCCATAAAATTAGGGACTCTCTTTATGGTGGGGAGATTGTGACTGACTGGTTACTCTAAATAGAGGGAAATCTATGCTATCAGAATCATTTTTTTGCACTGTTATCAATTAAGAAATATGTTATGGGGATTTTCATAATTCCAAATGGGTAGTGCACCCAGGAACCACAAATATGTTCTATGATATGTGGTGATGATTCTAGAAGTCAGGTAGGAGACTAGGAATTGCTGATTTTGTTCTCACATGGTTTTATATGCCAACAAGTCAATGTATATCACTAGAAACCTTCAAGTTTGTTTCAGAATCTTCTAATGCTAACATGGAAGTGGTATGAGATCTCTATGTACTTTGTGGTTGGGTTACTTCATACCTATAGAAAGAAGAATTCAATATGGTTTTTGATTGATCAATTGACTAAATCTGCTCACTTTATACCCATTAGTGTTACAACCAAAGCTGAGGAGTTGTGAAATCTATATTTTAAATATATTGTTCATTTTCATGGAGTTATATATTATATAGTATCTGATAGAGATCCTCAGTTCACTTATTTTTTTGGAGTGTCCTTCAAGAGGAACTGGGATCTCATGTCCATTTGAGCATGCCATACTATCCATAGTAAGATGACCATATAAAAATAGTTATAAATATTCTTGGGGATAAGTTATATGACTATGTTATTGACTTTTGTGGGGACTGGGATGGCCATTTTGGGATGGTTGAGTTTTCTTATGACAATAGTTACCATTCTATGATCAGAATAGCTCCTTTTGAGGCCTTGTATGGTTGGCCTTATAAATATTTATTATGTTGGTTGGATATTGGTTAAAGTTCCTTGGTTAGGATGATCTTGGTTCAATATACAATGGTAAATATTTAGTTTATTTGTTAGAGAATATTGACAACACAGATCCGATATAAGTCTTATGTTTATCATCACTATAGACCATTGAAATTTTCAGTTGGTAACCAGGTGTTCTTGAATGTTTCACCTCGTTTGGCTCATCGACAACTTGGGAAGTAAGGAAAGATTTCTCCTTATTTTGTGGGACCTTTTGAGGTTTTGGATCATGTGGGGAAATTTTCTTATCGTCTATAACTAGAACCG
Source organism: Viscum album (assembly GCA_963277665.1). Lineage (NCBI taxonomy): Eukaryota > Viridiplantae > Streptophyta > Magnoliopsida > Santalales > Viscaceae > Viscum > Viscum album. The sequence continues at coordinate 820,478,344 of OY728143.1, forward strand.
TATCCGATGTTGATACATAACATGTTCCATGTATCATAGCTCTGAAAGTATCTATCTGATCCATCTCATGTTTTGAGATGGAGTAATATTGATTTTGAAATTGATTTATATGTGATTGAGCATACAGTCAAGATAGTTAATTCAAAAACCAAGGTACTTCATGGGAGGACGATACCTTTGGTTTGAGTTCTGTGGAATCATGGTTCTAATACGTATGAAATGTGGAAGATGGAGGCATTGATGAGAGGGTACTAGAATCATCTTTTTTACAAGGAAGCTTCGTATAAGGATTTATGGGGACAAAAATTTTCTATGGTGGGGAGGTTTTAACATCCTATTACTGTTTTCAGGTATTCCCAAACCCCTCTTTTGATCATTCTTTGGTTGGGTTACTTTAGGGTTGATTCGGGTGAAATTTTGGAAAACAATTGAAAGTTTATGGGTTGTGCACGTTTAGTGAACAGTTTTCCCAAACTATATACCCTCTCAATAGAAATCGTGCAAACCCAAATAGTGGGGGTTTTCATAGCTAGCACATAGTTTGAAAAACCATGCACCTGGTAAAAAAGGGGCACACAGTTAGAGCGCATAGTTTTTCTAAACATACGGCCCTGACCAGCTAACCATGTATAAATAATTTAATTAATCCAAAAATCATTTTTAAAACCCTAAAACCCTCATTTTATATCCTTGATGTGCCTGTATAACCCTAATATATTTTCTTCTTCCTTAAAGGCTCTCAATAGATTATTTTTTCCCCTCTACACCCCTTATAAAGAAAATATAAGCTAAGAAAATGATGTTTGGTCTCTTCCTGATAAGTTTCCTCTTCTCGTTCTCTATCTACCACTCTCTCTTATTTCCTCCCTAGGGTTTTGTAGATCTATGTGTTGTTGGATGATCTAATCCCCTTTGTTTTGGATATTGAATCTAGTTTTGATTTGTGAATCCTCATTGCTGAAGTTATTCTTTAAATCTTACCAATTAGGTATTTGTGTTTCATGATCGTGAGGTAGGTGCTTTCATTTGTGATTAAAAATTAATTTAACCCTAAATTTTTTAATTTAATTTAATTTATTTCAATTGGATATGTGTGATTTAATTATTATGAAATTGAATTTGTTAAAATCCTAATTCTAGTGAATTGGGGATTTGAATTGGATTTAGCATAAAATTTGGGAAACCCCCACCTCCCAATTCCATGGAATTGGGGATTGATTATGTAATTGGATGGAAATTTTTTAATTTAAAATTTGTAATTTAATTTGTTAAATTTATTTTTGAAATTGATTTCAAATTTTTATTTGATGAAAATGTATTTCATTTATATAAACCCATTGGTTTTATCTTAAAAAAAGGCCTGATTTGATTAAAAACTGGTTTTGGTTTTTAAATGGAAATTGGCATATTGAAATGGGAAAAATGGGTTGAATTTGATTTTTAATAGTTTTAAAATAAATTTCCCAATATTTATTATTATTAGATCACGTGAAATCCTAGGTAATTAGTGAGTTATTTGGGACAAACATGCTAGGTTGGAATTCCCTAGCACCAAATTGATGCTTTACAACACTAACATAAACATATTAGCAAATATTATCCTTAGTTGGATGTTTTTAGTCATATTTGATCAATGTCAAAGGGATGTGTGTTCACATTCTCATTTTCATTATATATGTGTGTGAGGGTCCTATAGACTAGAACTATCATACCTCTTGGAAGATAACCATGTTTCTCATTGTTCATATCTGAAATATATTCCATTTTTTGTAAACTATTTTACACATTCCTTATAAATTTATATAAACTATTTTATATAAAAAATTTCTTAATCCATTTGTTTAAATTATTTCCATCCTTTGAAATATAAATCATGATTTGTTCTAAATATTCTTTTGAAATTCCATGATTGTTTATTTAATATTGAAAGATTTATTTGGTTAATAAATTCTGGCATCTTATTATGGAATCCTTAGTGAGACCCTACTAGTATTTTAGCTCACACCCCACCTGTGCCTTTGGGTGTTTGTATATTTTCTCCTTCTAAGTTCGAGCAAGAGTAAAGCGCTGCTTGGATGTGGTTCTAGTTGTTGATCCTTGGGCATGTAGATCTTTGTCTTCTAGAACATGGGTTCCTATACTATTTTCTCGTGCACTATGGTTTCACTTTGAATTGTTTATTCCTGTTTGACTTTTAGTACAGTTCTCCCTATGGGGGTTTTCTTGTATTAATACTAACTTGTTTATCTTTCTTATGTTGTGTTTATGGAAAATTCTTTCCCACTTTTATATTATATGATTCCAAGTTCTAGTCTCTAGCCTATGGAGATTGGGAATTCCCTTAAAGTTATTTCAATGTTGGCTTGGTTATTAGGTTACCAGTTTATCTGAGCAGTTCTTGACACACTCTTTATAAGGGAAGTGTCTTTAATAGGTCAAGGTTATGCACTCATGCAATCTTATATGTTTCATTATCCAAAACAGGCCCTCCATATTATACCAAGCACATCCAGTGGACCTTTCATGGTTATAATCTCTCTTTAATCTATTAGAAAATAAATATTGAGTATACAAAAGGGAATCCATCCCAGTGTAATAATCCATAATTCCTAAAACCTTGGGGATAACCATAATTTCTTCAAGTTTGATCACCCACCTTATCCCATCAATGGGTTTGGTGGTAACTAAACTATGAGAACTCTGATTCCTGTTATAATCAGGATGCATAGGGTGCCTCCCTAAGGCCCAATCTCAAATAGGCATCCACCCTAGTGTAATTCCCTTCATATCCCAAATGTTCCGGACTTCTTGGACTAAATTTTCTCATGATTATATCTTCCTACCTTTTCCACCATGGGATGAGAAGTGGTCTAATACATGGTAATCATTTTAAGTGTAATCATTATTCATGCTCTTAAATAAATCAAACCCATCAGCTGGTTTAAGATGTATCAAACTACAATGACTCTAATTCCTATTATAAACAGGATATATTGGACACCTTCCTAAGGCACTAGCTCTATACCACATCTTTAATGAGGTGGGAAATCATAATTCTCTAAGGGAAACATTGATTTTTAATCCCCGTACAAATGTTCTCCTATAAAATGTGTTTGATCCCCTAATGTATCTTGTTTATCACACCAAGCATGGATCATGTGGGCTTAGAGACCTATGATGATTGTACCAATAACATGAGTAGGATTCCCCTAATGCGGGTCTTTTATTGGGATGTTTTTTTGATTTCATATCATCTTCAATCAAAGATTCGTGATCCTAATGAGACAATTTAGGGAAGCCTTATATGCATAAATCCTACCAAATCCCTATGTTGTTTTATCTCACACGAGACATACTCCCATACAAGAACTATGTAGGATTTGATTCATGTCTTAACGGGATAAGTAGTATTCCTATTCGAGGCCTGAGCCCTATATTTACATCCTTACTATATGATGTTAAACTATAAGGATCAGTCCAGTCACATGACCTTAAACCATGAAAGAAGAACTGTGTGGATTTTGATTCTTATTATAAATAGGATACATAGGATTCCTCATAGAGGTTCAATCCTATCTCTAAGATACCAACTGCATCCCTTGAAGGAAATAAACTTCAAAGTTTCTGAACATGGTTATAAACTAAAGCATCATAAATAAATGATATAGTTATGAAGAACTTGTGGTATAATCATTGTTGTTTCCATCAAAATATGGTCTTAATCAAGTTGTTGACACGAGGGTAACCAGTCCTGTATCTGGTTCTGGGATGTATTTCATGAAAATATCTTAAATCTATAAGAGATTCTCATAGTAGCTAACAATCCCCTCTAATGGGTGTAATGAACCCGACCTCCCATCCTCTTGACCAATGTGAGTACCTTATCATCATTGGGTCTGAAACCCCAAAGAACCACTTGCATTTGGAAATTCAGTTTGTAATCAGTTATAGATGTGGGAACCATTGATAGTTTCTAGGGAAGAGTAAAAAATGATAAACCTGGCATGATTGATTGGTCAAGGCATTTAACCCACCCCCCCCCCCACACACACACAATCAACTATCAGGAAAAATGTATCCAGGTATTTTTTGACAAAACAAAATGGTGAACCTGATGTGAAATCTTTTAACTATGTCATCCCCTTCATGGGTTAAAAAGGATATACTATCTAGTTCTCATAAACCTAATTTTTTCCACACTTATCAGAAAACAAAATGGAGAACCTGACATGTTTTCTTACTACACTAAACCTTGCATTAAAATAAGGGATCGACTCCTTATCCTTTAACTTTGAAAATAATTGATCAAACATTTACTATTATATATGATGTTGTATTAATAAAGTATCTTGTTTATTCATTTAGGAAATTCTAGATTCCTTACAATAAAAATAACATCATCGAATGTTCCAATGGATTCTAAGATCATTGGATGAGAGATTTTGGCCATGAGGCCCTGACATACGTTGTCATCAACACAACACCTCCAGTTCCAATTAATGAATGTCTTGGTCTAGGAGTACCACATCAACGGCTCCATCCCGACCATGGAATCAGCTCATGAAATACTTCATAAGATAAATTACCACTTTTCATCTATCCCATGACAGGCCATAGTAGAGGGAGTGGCCCTTGTTTTCATATCCAACTACTTTGGGAGATTATCCCAAAAGTGCAGCAATACATACCTTCCCTATCTAATAGAGGTGGATGAGGACAATCACACTATCAACACAATCATCCAGGATCTACCTAGTAGGGCTCACATCCATTATTTTCATCATCATTGACTTGTTACCATGATTCCACAAGGATTTGTATAGGAGGTTGTTCTACACCATCTGTCCAAATTGGGTCACCTAACAGGAGATCCCGCTAGGGGTATCCTAATAATGCATCTCTAGATCATGCTTATATCCCAATTAATTCCAATCTATCTAAGGCCCAAAATTTTATTCTAATAGTGTTTGACAATCAATTCCAGATCATCACTAGATGGGAGCCTCTAACTTCATCATAGCGAGCCTTGGTGACTATGGAATCCCAGGGAGCACCCTAGCCCTCAAGGTAGGGAATTTTTACTATATTTTACCCTAATATTATTTTTAATATGGTAATTGACCCCTCAAATGGTACCATGAGAACCTAACCCTCAAATGGTACCATGGGAACCAACCCCTCAAATGGTACCATGGGAATCGACCCCTCAAATGGTAAAATGGGCATTGAACCCTAAAATGGTACCATGGGCATCGAACCCTCAATTGGTACGATGGGGAACAAACCCTCAAACAAAATATCAGAACCAACCCACCAAATTAGATACTCCATTGAGTAGGATCACCAGTCCACTTATGTATCCATTAATATGACATCATTTGGATATAAGTACTTCTCAGCAGATTTGGAGAAGTACACTCTTAAAGGGTACAATCATACCCTCCTATAGTCATATGAGTCATAGTAGGTTGGCCTACCTTCCTCTACTAGAATAGGAAAAGATGGGATCAACAGTGTATTCCAGAAATCTACAGAAGGTGTTAATGACCATGTTCATATTTTAGAGGATAATGACAATATAGAATATGGCTAGTGTAAGTAGTGGATTTAGTCTTTGGGATCCAAATCGGGACTCACATCATCATCCACTTACCCTACAATCGATAGAGGAAAGGGTTTGGTCATGGATACTTCTATCCAAGCCCTTGAATATGATAAGGATATTTTTGTAGAAGATAATATCACTCAACTTTATTAAGAGAATATGGATCTATGGGAAATAATCATGGAAATTCTCCTGGGATCTCTACCTTAGAGTGATGTACCGGTACCTTCCTATGGAGGACCTCTTTGCAGTGATGTACCCCATCCTACAGGGCTGGAGGAATTTTCATATTTTTCATCCCCTCATCAAGTGGAATCCAAACAATGTTCCACCTCACCCCATCCTATAGGGTTGGGGGTATTTTCATGCTTTCAAGACCCCTAGCCCATAGGGTTGGAGGCATTTCCATATTTTCCACCTCATCATTAGGAATATTCTGGAAACCATCTAACATCAACCATTTCCACAAAGTATCTAGGAGATACAGGATCCTTTAATTAGTGGGAAGCATCTGCATCATCCAAGAACCCCAATGCTCCACCACTTTCCCCTATACCAATAAAGACCCGGACTCTAAACCCTAGAATACAAACTCATCTATTTGATCATGCCAATAGCGGTATCAATAGCATATGGCAGAAGCAACATGATCACCCATCTCTTGAAGATAGATAATGAAAATTATATTCCTTATCATAAAAACATGCCCCTAGGTACTTTAATTATTCCATATAAAATGGTTTGATAGAGCTCCCAACAATAATAAAGCTAATTGAGGCATGGATGATAGGCTATTCCAACCATTTCCCCTATCATTGATATATCGGGAAAAGAATAGAAGGTTTATTTTTCTTTTAAAGAGTGGTTTTAGCTAAAGATAGACATAAGGATTTTGGAACCGCTGAAATTTGAATCCCCACTCTAGTTTACTGATCCCTCTGAAAAGGAAACACAAGTTATGCATCAAAGAATGATCCACAATCCTCACAGGGATAGGTGACCATATTTCAACACAATATTGAAAAAATACTATTTATTTACAAAAGAAACATGTCCCTGGGTATTTTGATTGTGCCATGGAAAATGGATTGATGGAACTACTAATAATAAGGAAGCCGAATGAGGCAGGGTTAATAGGTCACGACAAACATTTCCCCTACCATCGACATCTTGGTAACATAATAGAGAGTTTTTTTATCTTTAAAGATTAGTTAGAGAGATAGGAAAGTGAATAATTGATTAAGTTAAAGGATCTAAAAACTCATAAAATATGTATAAGATTCATCTTAGCTCCATTGGAAGATTCTCTCTCTTGATAGGTTATTCAAACTTGTCCTTACCGCAAGATGTTAAATTGCATTCTCGATGACCTTAACACAAGATGTTAAAATGGATGGCTGATGACCTTAATACATGACATTAAACTACATGGCTGAAGTTCTAGTCTCATGATGCTAAACTACATGACCATTTTCTAGTCACATGATGTTAAACTGCATGATATGTCCTAGTCGCATGACATTAAAATTTTACTATAATGTCAATACCGCATGATGATAAACTACACTGAACACATCTCGATCACAGGATAGTAAATTTCACGGCATCTCAATATCTGAGAGATATCATCAGCATTAAGTGGGAATTGTAGTTTCTAGAATTATAATCAATACAGCATGACCTAAATCCCATATATATCACAAAATATCCAACACCCCTCAGTCTCCTACTGAGGGCGTTATCCGATGGGCCACCTCCTTGGACACATAGATCTAGGCGTCAAGTAAACCTTATCAAATGCAGAAATATGCATACTAGAGGGAGAATAATCATATCTTTACTAGTTCAAATAATGTATGCCATCATATCCAGGAAGTAGGCATGGGGAGGGTATAAATCCATGCCCCCATGCATAAATTCCATCGGCATATTCTAGTAGAACATGGAGGATAGGAGTGGGAGTATATCCCCACTTCAATCAAAGACATCGACCAATGTATCCTAGCAGTTGAGAACATACAAGAATATATTTCTGTACATACCCTGTTGAAGTGAAAATGCTTTGTGAAAACAACAGAGGATCTCTACCAGCATATTCTGGTGAATATTCAAGGATAAACATATATTCTTATCCCAACAACCAGAGTATAAAAACACTCTAATCATTATAAACAAGTGGCTACTCTGAATAAAGTGCATATCCTTTCTCCTATCTAGGAGGATTATTGGTATATTCCAGTAAAGGATGAGGCATAAGAACCAGGATCATATCCTCATTCCAACTAGGGATCACCAAGTGAGAGAATAGCATGCCTCAGGACAGGCTCATATTTCTATTTCAAAAGACTAGTGGCATACTCCAAAGTCCTAGTATTATGATCATATCCCCATTCTGGATGGGGATCTCCATGTAAGAGTGGTACATGCCTTGGGACAGGTTCATATCCCTATTAAAAAAAATACCAGTGGAATAATCTAAAGGTTTGGGATCAGGCTCATATCCCCATTCTGACTGAGGCTCACCAAGTGAGAGTGACACATGCCTTAGAATAGGCTCATATTTCTATAAATAAAGATCCTAAAAAATTCAATATCTTATAGGAGGAGGATCATATCTCTTCTCTTTTTATGGAAGTCATTTGACATATTCTGATGGGAAATGAATATTCGCACTGAGGTCATATTCTAGTTCCAACCAGGGTTCACCAAGTGAGAGCAGTACATTCCTCGGGATAGACTCATACTCCTATAAAAAAAGACTAGTGGCATATTTCAAAGTCCTGGGATCAGGCTCATTACTCATTTTGGATGTGTCCCACCAAGTGAGAGTGAGATAGACCATGGGATAGACCCATATCCATATCAAATAATCTCATTGGCATACTCCAGAAGATTCTCACCAGCAGGATCATACTCTCACACCACCAGACAATTATCAATGTATATTCTAGCACACATCATAGACAAAGCTTATATCCCTACTCAATCCCAAAATGCATGATGGAATATTATGGCCATGATGTAAAATGAGGCTCATACCCCTGACCTGCAAAATGCTAAGTGTACTTAAGGTTGTTCAAGACACATTCTCAACACCCCAAGGGCCCATAAACTCTTCAACCACTACTACAAATTGGCCATTTATCAGTGCTAAAAACTGATATTAACAGTGCTATAAAAGTGCTATAAATGTCGGCGAAGATAAAGGGGTGTCCCCTTTATCAGCGTTTTTCAGAGCACTGATAAAGGAGACCCCCCCCCTCCTTATCTTCGCCGGCATTTACAGCTATCTATTAGCGCTGATAAAGGGGTACCTTTATCAGCGCTATCTTGAGCGCTGATAAAGGGCCCTATTATCAGCGCTCAAGTTAGTGCTGATAAAGGCACCTTCCCCTGCACCTGCAGAACCAGCACCTTCACAAACCAGCACCTGCATAAAATAGCACCTGCACACCTGTACAAAACAGCACCCATACACAATATTTTGACAAACAATGATATATACATTTACTTAACATCATGAATACAAAAAACACACTGTTATATACATTTCAAACAATGTTTTACATGGTTACAATTAAAATTTTCCAATAACAGTTATAAACATTAATGTTTCATCCTTTGATATCCTTGATCCTCTCGCAAAAATTGTCGTCCACAATATTTTTTGCCGAACAAAGCATCCAAAATCAAGGAAAAAAATTCACCTATATAAGAAAACAAATATTATGTTAGTAATACAATAATGAAATAAATTAAAACATTAATATGAAAGAATAAATTAATATGGAAATGTGAAACTAAAATATGGAAATGATAAACTCAAATGTTTTCATTCTGATAACAATTAAAGGGAATAATGTAAAATTAATATGTTTTTGGATGATTTATCTCATTTAATAAATATTGATTCTTTATCTAATGAAAATATTTACCAGTCACACCATGTGTCGGATTGAGGTGAGGTTGATTCGTACACATCATAAATGACTCATGGATCATTTTCCTAAAGTATAAAAACAATCTGAAAGCGTTTTCTCGGTTTTCCGTATGTCATTTGTGTTATTTTCTAAAGTTTATGTCAATTTGAAATTGATATCAGACACTTTTAGCCATACCGGCCACACCGTGCATCGGATTGAGGTGTGGTTGATTCGTACACGTCACAAATGACTCATGGATTGTTTTCCTAAAGTATCAAAACAATACAAACACATTTTCTCGGTATTCCGTATGTTAGTAGTGTTTTTTTCTAAAGTTAATGTCAATTTCAAACTGATATCAGACACTTTTAGCCATACCAGTCACACCATGCGTCAGATTGAGGTGCGGTCAATTCATACACATCATAAATGACTCATATATCATTTTCCTAAAGTTTCAAAACAATCTGAACGTGTTTTATCAGTATTACCTATGTCAGTAGTGTTTTTTTCTAAAGTTAATGTCAATTTCAAACTGATATCATACACTTTTAGCCATACCAATTACACCGTGCGTTGGATTGAGGTGCGGTTGATTCGTACACATCATAAATGACTCATGGATCGTTGTACTAAAGTATCAAAACAATCCTAATGCATTTACTCAGTATTCCATATGTCAGTAGGGTTGTTTTCTAAAGTTAATGTCAATTTCAAACTGATATAAGACACTTTTAGCCATACCGGTCACACCATGGGTCAGATTGAGGTGCGGTCAATTCATACACCTCAAAAATAACTCATGGATCATTTTCCAAAAGTATCAAAACAATCCAAACGTGTTTTCTCAGTTTTCTATATGTCACTTGTGTTGTTTTCTAAAGTTAATGTCAATTTCAAACTGATATCAGACACTTTTAGCCATACCGGTCACACCGTGTGTCGGATTGAGGTGCGGTCAATTCTTACATGTCAAAAATGACTCATGGATAGTTTTAATAAAGTATAAAAATAATATGAATGTGTTTTCTCGGTATTTTGTATGTCAGTAGTGTTGTTTTCTAAAGTTAATGTCAATTTCAAACTGATATCAGAAACTTTTAGCCATACCAATCACATTGTACGTCAGATTGAGGTGAGGTCAATTCATACATGTCACAAATGACTCACGGATCGTTTTCATAAAGTATCAAAACAATCTGAACGCGTTTTCTCAGTTTTATGTATGTCACTTGTGTTGTTTTCTAAATTTAATGTCAATTTGAAACTGATATCAGACACTTTTAGCCATACAGGTCACACTGTGCATCAGATTGTGGTATGGTCGATTCTTACACCTCAAAAATGACTCATGGATTGTTTTCCTAAAGTATCAAAACAATCCTAATGCATTTTATCAGTTTTCCGTATGTCACTTCTATTGTTTTATAAAGTTAATATCAATTTCAAACTGATATCAGACACTTTTAGTCATACCTGTCACACCATGCGTCGGATTGAGGTGTGGTCAATTCGTACATGTCAAAAATGACTCATGGATCATTTTCTTAAAGTATCAAAACAATTTGTATGTGTTTTCTCAGTTTTCCGTATGTTAGTAGTGTTGTTTTATAAAGTTTATATCAATTTGAAACTGATATCAGACACTTTTAGCCATACCGGTCACACCGTGCATCGGATTGAGGTGCGGTCTATTTTTACACATCAAAAATGACTCATGCATAATTGTCCTAAAGTATCAAAACAATCTGAACATGTTTTCTCGGTTTTTCGTATGTCACTTCTGTTGTTTTCTAAAGTTAATGTCAATTTCAAACTGATATCAGACACTTTTAGCCATACCGTTCACACCGTGCATCGGATTAAGGTGAGGTTGATTCTTACACCTAAAAATGACTCATGTATCTTTTTCCAAAATTATCAAAATAGTCTGAATGTGTTTTCTTAGTTTGTCTTATGTCACTTGTGTTGTTTTCTAAAGTTAATGTCAATTTCAAACTGATATCAGACACTTTTATCCATACTGGTCACATCGTGCGTCGGATTGAGGTTCGTTCAATTCATACACGTCAACAATGACTCATTGATCGTTTTCATAAAGTATCAAAACAATCCGAATGCATTTGATCAGTATTCCGTATGTCAGTAGTGTTGTTTTCTAAAGTTAATGTCAATTTCAAACTGATATCAGACACTTTTAGCCATACCGATCACACCGTGAGTCGGATTGAGGTTCGATCAATTCATACACATCAAAAATGACTCATGGATCATTTTCCTAAAGTATCAAAACAATCTAAATGCATTTTATTGGGTTTATGTATGTCACTTGTGTTGTTTTCTAAAGTTAATGTTAATTTCAAACTAATATCAGACACTTTTAGCCATACCGGTCACACCGTGCGTCGGATTGAGGTTTGGTTGATTCTTACATGTCAAAAATGACTCATAGATTGTTTTACTAAAGTATAAAAACAATTTGAACATGTTTTCTTAGTTTTCCATATGCCACTTGTGTTTTTTTCTAAAGTTTATGTCAATTTGAAATTGATATCATACACTTTTAGCCATACCGGCCACACTGTGCATCAGATTGAGGTGCGGTTGATTCGTACACATCAAAAATAACTCATGGATCGTTGTCCTAAAGTATCAAAACAATATGAACACATTTTATTGGTTTTCCGTATGTCACTTGTGTTGTTTTCTAAAGTTAATGTCAATTTTAAACTGATATCATACACTTTTAGCCATACCAGCCACACTGTGCATCGGATTGAGGTGTGGTCAATTTTTACACATCAAAAATGACTCATGAATCGTTTTCATAAAGTATCAAAACAATCCGAATGCATTTTCTCAGTATTCCGTATGTCAGTAGTGTTGTTTTCTAAAGTTAATGTCAATTTCAAACTGATATCAAACACTTTTAGCCATACCGATCACACCGTGCGTCGGATTGAGGTGTGGTTGATTATTACATGTCAAAAATGACTCATGGATCATTTTCCTAAAGTATCAAAACAATCCTAATGCGTTTTCTCAGTATTCCGTATGTCAGTAGTGTTGTTTTCTAAAGTTAATGTCAATTTCAAACTGATATCAGACACTTTTTGCCATACTAGTCACAGCGTGTGTCGGATTGAGGTGAGGTTGAGTCTCACAAATCAAAAATGACTCATAGATCATTTTCCTAAAGTATCAAAACAATATGAACATGTTTTCTCAATTTTCCATATGTTAGTAGTGTTGTTTTCTATAGTTTATGTCAATTTGAAACTGATATCAGACAGTTTTAGCCATACTGGTCACACCGTGCATCAGATTGAGGTGTGGTTGATTCGTACACGTCAAAAATGACTCATGGATCGTTTTCCTAAAGTATAAAAACAATACGAATGCGTTTTATTGGTTTTCCGTATGTCACTTGTGTTGTTTTCTAAAGTTAATGTCAATTTCAAACTGATATCAGACACTTTTAGCCATACTGGTCACACTGTGCATCGGATTGAGGTTCGTTCCATTCGTACACATCAAAAATGACTCATAGATCATTGTCCTAATGTATCAAAATAATCCGAACATGTTTTCTCACTATTCTGTATGTCAGTAGTGTTGTTTTCTAAAGTTAATGTCAATTTCAAACTGATATTAGACACTTTTAGCCATACCAATCACACCATGCATCGAATTGAGGTGTGGTTGATTCATACATGTCAAAAATGACTCATGGATCATTTTCCTAAAGTATCAAAACAATCTGAATGTGTTTTCTTAGTATTATGTATGTCGGTATTGTTTTTTTCTAAAGTTAATGTCAATTTCAAACTGATATCAGACACTTTTATCCATACTGATCACACCGTGTGTCGGATTCAGGTGTGGTTGGTTTGTACACGTAAAAAATGACTCATGGATCGTTTTCCTAAAGTATCAAAACAATCTGAAATCATTTGTGTGGTCCAATGAGTTATAATATGCTCGTTAGTGGACTGAATGACTATGCATCGGTCGACTTCCATACTATCGACCAGTGTAGTCCAATGAGTTATGCTTTACTAGAAAGAAAAATCATATCTAAAACCATTCTTCATAACCTAAGGATATAAAACATAATAAAGGGTGATCATATATTCTCAATAAGTGTAAATAAGGGAGATATCAATGATCATATATGGATAACATTAGTAGGAATTCTCCTTCATCCTATTTGTCTATAATCTTCCATCAGGTATGTTGCCCATTCGTTTCTAAACACATCTATATCATCCTCTGAATATGAGTTTTTGCGACAGTCATGGTAGTACTAAAAAAATATAAATACACAAAGGATTAATAAATATTTTAAATGAACTCGTAATTATTTTGGATAATACCTCTTCAGGGATGCTAGTTTGTTGATGAAATACGATCTCTTTCATAAATTTACAAACATAATAACAATAGTCCTTTCTGTTTGTTTGTTTTGGACACTGCAGAAACATAGACAACAATAATTAATTTGTTTTTATATGTGTTTGGATAGTGAAATGTGATTATATATACCCGAATACTTTTCTAGTTGTAGATTTTGTAGGCTTGCTCATCCTTATGCCCTAGATTCATTCCATGCATTAGATGATATTGATGCACCACCCTATCATAAAAAAATCCTCATTAAAAGATAACATAAATTATATAACTAGATGTTTAGTTTTAAAATGTTGGATCTAGTGTATTAAAAATTAACAAACGCCATCATGCGTGGTCGGTTTGTTGGATATCAATGAGTTGAATCCAAAAAATAAATATTTAGATTATCCAAATTGACTGTAATCAGCATCCAATTCTCCCTAAAAATACAAAAATGAATAAGTAAAGAAAGAAATAAAAATATAGTTGATATGATTAAATTTTAGAGTGTTACCCCTGCATCATTGGTATTAAAAAGAGTCTATCATCCGTAATTTTGTTTTCAAACGATTTGAGTAGGGATGACATTATTGCAGCCTCTTTATCAGAATCTATTTCTTCTTTTGAAGAGTTGGTGTGAGGACTAATGAGTCCAAAATTTTTGTTCATGAGGAAATCCCTTAAAAAAAATTCATATATATTCCTGCAAAAGATATAAAATGTATTTAGTCATAATTATCAAAGTATATCATCTTTTTTAAAATCAAATCATGAAAACATACCTCATGTATACATTTACAACTGAGGATCCTAGCCACTCATACTTGAGGATTTCATTTACATTTTTAGCACTAATGAAATCTGATATTTCCTCTTCGTACATATTTTTTTCAAAATCAACTGTGTGAGAATTTCTGTCTATCAACTTTGTATCCACATGAGCCTGAAATGATATTAACTGTGGATATAGAACGGGCGGGGTGAAGGTGATCTCAGTAGACCATTTCAATCGGTTGGTTGATCCTTGAGATAGTTTTGAGCTGATATTTCATTTCACCCCCTTATCTTTGTCATTCTGTAATAACATTCATCAGTTTAGACCTTTTTTCATTAAATGTTAAGGGTACAGCTTGAAAAATAAATTGGAAATGGATACCTCCTTATCGACATATTTTTTTACAAGAACTGAAGACCATGCAATGTATGTTCCTATAGCTTGTTCAACCGTATGAATTTCGTCATCGTCATTTGGAATAGGTAGCTCGGCACTCGGCTCATTAGCTACGTTAATTAACACTCTAAAATGATTTGTTGGAATCTTTCTGTTGTGTATCATGTCGTTCTGCATATTGAACACTGTAGCCCTCGCTAAAAGGCGATAGGTGGGAGTTGATAGATTTAAATCACAATCATTTTCACCCTGTAGAATATTATTACAGGAAATGTATCAGTGTCTATGTGAATCACATTTCATAGAAACAATTATTAAAACATTTATTACCTCAGATAAGTCAGGTTTTTTAGGAGAATGGCTTGCCTCAAAGATGGTGGGGGTGGGGCGGGATCGTCACGCACGGGTTGTTGTTGAGTTTTTTCTTATCTTTGCCTATCCCCCATCAATGTTGCTATCATCTCTCTCTGGTATTTCAATTCTTCTTGAAAAATAGATAATTTTTCTTGTATATTTTCCACTTTTTCATTTTCATCCTCCACTTTTTTTTGTTTTTGAAAATATATTCGGGGTTTCCCCCCAAAACCCGCACCTCTGACGTGGCCATACTGGTCTGGCCACTTCAAGTCTGATGAAAGTATGTCTGCATCTAGTGCGGGTGTTGTTGATTCCTGTGACTATGTCAGATAGAAAATATATAAAAATAAGTAGTCATTGTAATGTAATAGTGATTTAAAACAAATCAAATTTATATTATGTCATACTTACACATGTTTCCCACACTTTTTATGTGTTATCATCTATCAGTATCCCCTCTTTATTTACATGAGCATCCTTCCATAGCACATGGCATGGGATGGATTTGGCTTTCGATTTTGATTCATCAATCTGCATATAAACAGAGAAACATGGTTATGATGTTCTTTTATGTCACATATAAGTAGTACGGTAGATTTAAAAGACTTACCAATTTTTTCTCAAGTGAAGCATACCCCATCCTTGCTTTACAGTAAGGGTACGTTGGTTCTGCTTCATGTTTTTTATTTTTAGCACTCAGTTTCTATTTCATAAATAAAAAACTGTCAATCAAAGTGATGAATACAAGCAACGTCAAACAACGTATTACCCCACACAATGTACCTGAAAATTTTTCTCCCCACGACGGTTGATAAACACGTCCCACGCTCCTTGGGATATCAAGTGTGCATAAAGAGGAGGTGGGTGTGGCTTGAATTTCCCTTCAGTGTCTTTAAGAGATATTTCATTTAAATTGTGCGGAAACCTCTATGAATCCTTCTTGCAAATCTTAATACATATTCCTTGTGTGAGGAATCTACTATAAATGCACTCTGCAATGGATGATGAAGAGTAAGTCAATGTTTTGGTATTTTATTTTAATAAATTAAAAAAATGATATCATAATGTTACCATAATCTCTTCCCACATTAGTGTCTTAAGACCGATGACAACATGGTGTCATGACTGTACATCAATCGGCACGCGTTTCCGAGTGACGATTCCAATGTAGCTACTAAAGATGGATTAGTTGGGGTTAACATGTTGGCCTCGTTTATTCTATCCCACCTCAAATTTGATGCATTTTTCTTTTGCCTTAAGGATTTTGGATAACATTGTCAAAATACGGTGCTCTTGTTTTTTTCACTTTCAGGGTTTCATTTCCTACCATTTCCTCAGAAGTATCATCAATATCTTTCTCTAGAGCACTAGCATCAATATTGGGACTAGCAGCAATAGGTTGAGAAACTTGTTGTTGCTCTGCACTGGGACCAGCAACAACAGGTTGAGAAACTTGTTGTTGCTCTGCACTGGGACCACCAACAGTTGGTTGAGAAACTTGTTGTTTCTCTTCACTAGGACCAACAATAGGTGGTTGAGAGACCTTTTGTGCCTCTGGATTGGGCGCATCAATAGGTGCAGAAGTCATTATCTACAGAAGTGGTTTAACATTTAATTTAGATTACATAAAAGCAGTAGCAGACAGATAATAACATAACATAACACAATGTATATTACAATAAACAAATAACCTGATTATTGTACTCTCTTTTTTTTCTTTAAAGGCTAAAGAGGTTTGAATCCTCTATCGACTATGTAAATCCTTTCATTTTGGTCTCCTCTGACATACAAAATGTTGTCTACATTGGGACCGCTGCGAAATGATTGTGAAGTCCCTATAAAAGGGTCATCCTCTGTTGAACTTTCATTTGACCCTTCAGTTTTTTTGGTCGATAACAGAACAATTGACCAATTTCATTTTGTGGGGTCTGGAACATAAAATACTTGTATTGCCTGTAATGTCATTATAAATGCTTCGTCTTTCTCCCATTCCTTACTGAAATCAACTTTCACGAATCCTAATTCATCTATTTTAATATCACTCTTGTTATCAACCCACTTGCATTGAAAAATCGGCACTTTGAATTTCATATAATCCAACTCCCATATTTGTTTTATGATGCCAAAGTATGACATATTCTAATAAATTATATTTTTTTCCTTAGCACTGGAAACATGCATTGCCTTAGCCACAAGTGTAACCCCACTATTCTGCATGGTACTGTTTTCATCATGTTCATTAGTATAGAATGTATAACCATTAACTGCATAAGCATTGTAAGATAATACATACACACTTACTCCTCCGGCTAGCCATCGAATTCATTCTGAAATTGAGTCTGTATTTTCATCTAACTGCTTCAAAATATGGTCCTAAAACCATCCTATAAACTATCAATTATGTGTATCTGATATCCATTTTTCATCCCTAGATAGATTCAAACGCCTAAGAATTTCTTTGTGGGTTTGAACATATGGGTCAATGTAGAAACTGTTATGAAAAACGTAAAGGTGAGCCTGCTCCCGATTTATAATATTGATTGTGACAACCTCTCTTCCAAAAATTCCTTCACCCTCAAGCCGCTCAGTGTGAAGAGATTTCGGTAGGCCAACATTTTCCACACCAGAAAGGTATTCGGTATAAAATTCAACGGCTTCCTCAACAATATATTACTCCACAATACAACCCTCTGGCTGACTTCGATTTTTGACATACCCTTTCAAAATCTTCATATATCATTCAATGGGGTACATCCATCTATAATGTACAGGACCACATAGTCGAATCTCTCTCACCAAATGAATCATCATATCAAAAAATGTCGGTGGGAAGAACATTTCCAATTCACATAATATGAAGGCAATTTCTCTTTCCATAATTGGAAATTTCACTGGGTCTATAACTTTGCTGCATATAGCTTTGAAGAAGAAACAGAGCTTCATTAATGTATGGTGGACATTCTTGGAAAAAATGCAACGTAAAGCTATAGGAATTAGATCTTGCATCAAAACATGGCAGTCATGTGATTTCAGACCCTTTAATTTTAAATCGCTCATTGACACGATGTTCTTGATATTTGATGAATACCCCTCTGGAACCTTTACATCATTCAAGAAGTTGAAGAACTGATATCTCTCCTGCCTAGAAAGAGTGTAAGTAGCAGGAGGAAGAAATGTTCATTTTTCACCCTTCACTGGTGCCAACTCTTCTTGTATTCACATCTCAACCATGTCCAATCCAGCCTTAATTTCATCCTTTGTTTTTTCGGGTGCATTTAGCAACGTGCTGATGACACTATCACATACATTTTTTTCAATATTCATAACATCAAGAAAATGTCTGACATACAGACAATTCCAGTATGTTAATTCAAAAAAAACTGATCTCTTTTTCCAACCAGTTTTCGTAAGGTTTTTCGAAAACAGTTTACCAAAAGTAGTGTTCAAATATTTTACCTTCTCAAACAATTGATCACATGTTAGTGGATATGGTGTTGTACATTCTTCTTAACTTTCGTCGAATGATGTCATCCAAGATCGGTACTTATGTCGTCGGGGTAGAAATCTGCGATGTCCTAAAAACATAGTTTTCTATTAATGTTTCAACTTAATTGACTTTGTACCTTGTTCGCAAACGGGACACCCTTGAGTTCCTTTAATGCTATATCCTGAAAAATTTCCATAAGCAGGAAATTCATTTATCATCCCATACAATATGGCTTTCAAATTGAAATCTTCTTTTTTGTAAGCATCATATAATGTAACACCTGAATCCCACAATATTTTCAAATCCTCTATCAATGGAGCCAAATAAATATCAATAGAATTACTCGGTTGTTTTGGTCCTAATGTAAGCATAGATAATATGATGTATTTCCGTTTCATGCATAACCATGGTGGTAAGTTATAATTTACCAACATAACCAGCCATGTACTGTGACTGCTGCTTTGAAAACCAAAATGATTCACCCCATCTGTAGATAACGTCAGACGAAGGTTTCTTAGCTCATTTCCAAATTCAGGATACTCGTGGTCAATTCTCTTTCACTGAGGAGAGTCTTCCAGGTGACATAGTTTCCCATCTTTAATTCTTTTATCTGCATGCCATGTCAATTGTCCTGCAGTCTCCTCACTTCCATATAGGTGCCTAAACCTTGGAATGATTGGAAAGTACCATACAACATTCGTAGGAATAGAGTCATCTTTCTTGTATCGAGAAGCACCACACTTTGGGCATTCTTTAAGTGATTTGTGGTCCTTGTGAAACAATATACAGTCATTCGGGCAGGCGTGTATTCTTTCAGAGATCATACCTATTGATCGTAGCATTCATTTGGCATTGTATGTTCGGATTGGGAGTTCATTATATTCTGGGAGCATGTCATTCAGGAGAGAAAGTAGTTCCGTAAAACTGGTGTCACTCCACCTGTTGCCTGCTTTCAAATTATACAGCTTCAGTACAGCTGACAATGCAGCATATTTAGTGCAACCAGCATACAATGGCGTTTTTGCACAACCCTTTAACTTCTCAAACAATTTTGGGAAATCACAAAGTTCATCTTCAACTGTCCTTGTCATTTCCTCAATACGATCTTCATCATTATTCACATCTGTAATCACACCCTCTATATGATCGTCTTCACTGTTCACGCTTGTAATCATATCAGATCTTCCATAAAATGTCGCGTTATTCGAGCCACTACCTACATTTGTTTTTCCCCGTGTTTGTTCCAACATGTATAACTTCGATCTATTACGTGATAGATCAGGTGTTCTTCCAACTCCTTTGGACTAATTTGTCTTGAATAATAATAGTGTAAACACGGAAAAAGGATTTGAGAAGGGTCACATGCATGATCTATTGCAAACTTGATAAACTATTTCACGCCATCTTCATACTCTTTTGTCAACCAATTGTCATTCATCCATTCTTTATTCATATTCATCGTCTTTATGGGTTTGATCTCAAACTTTCCTAATATTATGTTCTAATTAATCAAGTATCATTGTTTGGGTTTTATAAAAAAATCATGGTACAAATGCCTCTACAATGAAATAGAGGAACCTACCCCAAAACATGTGAAAGTACTTGAACTCTATCTATATACGGGGGATTGTTCCCTGCCTTTTGTATATCTCCATAGAGTACCTAAAACCTATACATGGAGGACTCTTCACCGAAAAATGGGGGAGTACCATACTCCATATTTTCTCCAAACATCTCACTTGTCACTTGTCAACTCTCAAGCAGAGTGAAGATAACTAAAATATCCAAACCACATCGTGTGCAATTTCCAATGAATGAGGGAATCATAATATTGTGATCTACATGAGAAGATATTTATAATGGGATAATCATACATGAAATATTATCATCTAAGTGAAAAATAAATAATAATAATGAAATTAACATATCACACAATTTGTTCAATGGATACACAATGTGTAGGGTTCTCAGTCAAGGTTGGTTGTATACTACCATTTCTAAACTCATTTGAAATCCATATACATGGTGTGTCCAGTAGGGTGAACATCGTCTATGGATAAGATACCTGATTTAATCTGACATATATCAAATTAATTCCAAGTTATTCTTAAAAAGACTGCATGATGCCTTTGAAAATACATGACATATAGAAAAACTTGAGCTAAAGTCATGTACTTTAGATAAAAAATTAGTCACTTAACTAGCTATGCATCACATTTTTGTGGAATACACGGTGTGTAGTCCTTACATGACCACTAGGGGTGTATAGTCTATACACATCAAGTTTCTATGGTATCTATACATGGTGTGAGTGAAGTAAAACACATATCATATGGTTCTACCATTATTTCATGGAATGTAAATGGTTTCATGCTAAAGTATATGTCTTAGAGATACATTGTGTGTGACCTACGTTCACATGACATGTAACATTTAAAATAAAACTTATTCCAAGTTTGAGTCAGAAGATGAGTCATGTGGTGTAAATTTTGGAGATAACTATTATCTGGCATTAAAATCTATATGAAATCCGTGTATAGTGAAGCATGTTCCATTTAACAAGACTACATACCATGTAGTTTAAAAATATATAGAATCTGAAAAACATCATCTTCACACTATAAAGTGTCTCATAGAGTCCTATAGAAGTGGTTTTTTAGGATTCAGTGGAATTGCACTAGTAACAAAGTGGTGGTTCCATTGAAATGGGTAAAGTTTGGATTGATATTCAATGGTGGAAGAACTACAACATGGAAAACAAATGGCATATCAATCATTCCAACAACCGAAACACCATACAAAAACACAATCGTTCTCACAATGGAAACACCATACAAACCAAACAATCACAATTTTAGATTTTACAAAGAATCCCTTATTCAATTTTGTTTGTTAATTCATGGGTTATCACAGAAGTTTTATCATCCTGGGGCGTTCATTCATAAGTCAAGTATACGTAAATTACCAATTTTTATATTCAAATGTTCAACAAGAACCAACCAACATGCAATTCATTTAGTGCCCAAACAAGGACCACCAACGGCCATGATTTTCAACAGGGTGTTTAGCCCGTACATTTCACATTATAACCATCAATATCAAACAGTAATAACATGCGAACAAGAGGAAACTAATGATTAACATGAAAAAAATCACCGCAAAGGTGTCGTTAAGCACACGGCAGAGGTGCGTTCATGGCAGAGGAGAGGCGCACAACAGATGAGATTTCCAACTGAAAAGAAAACATAAAATAGGGGAAACTAATGAGAATAAAATAATCTAAAACTGAGTACACCATTTACCACATCCAACAAACCCCAAGAACCCACTAAAACCGAAATCAACCCACACCATGGTTAAACACACCTTAAGATAAAAACAAATTATAGAACCCACCTTCGATAGAACGAGTTCAACAGACTTTTTAAAATATAAAAGATGAACATACAATGGGTAATCCCTAACCAATAGGTCCTCATTACTAGGTATAATCCCCAAGTTTATTCTAGATAGCATATCCCAAATGAGTAAGCCCTGATCAGTCCTCTGTTATCACACCTTTCATGAAACATACATCCTAATCGCATGACTTTAAACTTCATGGTACAATATTTTCAACACAACACGTGGTATCTAGTGAGTATGATAATATCCCCATTAAAACTCAATGAGCCTACCCATACATCTTGACAAAAATTAGGGGGAACACACATATTTTCAATGGGACATCCCTAGTACTCTTTTCCAATCTTAACATCACACCATGCCAAAACTCACCACACGATCACCAGTTACGCAACATTATTCCAAAACAAAAGGAATATACCCATGCTTCATTACCCTAAACCCATCCATCTAGGTTGAATAGTGATGGTCACATTAAAACCATGCTATAAATCAATAGTGTTAGGAATCCAAATGATAATGTACCTCAACCCAGTCATAAAACCAAAACTCAAGAATAGAGAGTGATTCCCTTATACAAATCCAAGGCATGACCATTCCTTCGCTATCAACTTGATAACACCTAATATGCATCAATCCCTCATGTAAAAGAATATACCCTGGATTTATGTATCTAAGGTATTCATAACACCAAGATAACCCCACTCATTAGTCTCCCCCAACCACCAAAACTCACTAACTCGCTACCATCCTGAGTCACATGCTAACGACCACTGGGATCTCACACAAACCCCTTACATCAATTCTTACACAATACTTAGCCCATGGGTGCCACTCTTACCCCCACCTCAAAACACACATCATCTAGTGAACCAAACCAACCATTTACTATAGGTTCTCACACACCCGCTATCTAAAACAACCTACAATACAAGGGTCTCACCACCTGGGCTCTCACTCTTGCCCCAAATACCCATACATAGGTTCAACTCACTTATAAAAAAACTATAAGTCATCATAATCTTTCTAGGATCATAATTTCTCATTTATATTAACCCAAGAGAAGGAAAAATATTCCTACACTGACCAGTGGCGATGGAGGCGGCGGCGATGGAGGCAGCGGTGGTCACGGCGGCGGAGACAGCGGCGATCGTGGCGGAGGAGCAAAACCCAACGGCACGGAGGCAGCGGCGGAGGAGAAAAACCCAATGGTGACAGCGGAGGAGGAGGAGGAAGAGGAGGAAGAAGAAGACAAGGACGCGGAAGAGGAGGCGAACGAGGAGGATAATTCGCGACGGAAGAGGGTCCTGGTTCAGCTTCCATGAAAGATTTACCATGTGCGAGAGAGGAGGGACTGTTAGGGTTATTAAATAGAAACTTCTGGAACCTTTATTAGTGCTCGTTGAAAGCGCTGATAAAGGTATTTTTTATCAGTGCTAAAATAAAAGTGCTGATAAAACATAAATTTATCAGTGCTAAAAAAGCACTGATAAATTTATGTTTTATCAGTGATTTTATTTTAGCACTGATAAATATTATAATTTTATATAAATTAATAATAAAAACTTTTATTAGTGCTAAAATAAGCGCTAATAAATGTACCCTTTTATCAGCGCTAAAAAAGGCGCTGATAAAGGGTATACCTTTATCAGCGCTTATTTTACTGCTGATAAAGGTTAGATTTATCAGCGCTTTTAACTAGCACTGATAAAGGAATACCCCTTTATCAGCACTGATAAATGGAAGCGCTTCCCTTGCCCTGTTTTGTGTTAGTGAACCGAAGAAAAAGGTGATCATTATCATGATATTCCCCCTCATGGTAGTGTAGAGATGGATAATAAGGACTCTAATCATGAAATCCTTCGTGGTAAACCTCCTCATGGTGATATCTCCCATGGAAAAAGAAATCATCCCCTTTACAAGACACCTTTTTAGAGAGAGGTTATCAAAAATCATACATCTTAGTATAGAGAGGTGCTTGAAATAAAGGTGTTAGCTATATATAGTTCCCCATCAACCATCAACAGAACTTCACCGTGGTTAGCAGGTAACCTAGAGAGGTGACCTCTATGATCTGACTAGGTAAATACATATAGATCTAATGAGGAGGAGGCTGACATAGTGATATGAAGAGTGTTATCTAGAAACAACCTCACAATCATATCCATAAACATTTCCACTTCTAGTTACAAGATGCCAAATGGGTCAAAAAGGAGTGTGTACTTTACATTCGCTTTAATATATAGGAAAATTGTCGGATATTATAGGATAAGAACCTCCCTTATTAAGGATTTTAGGTTCACCTCCAAATCATGAATACATTATGTTGTTAGTAGGGCATGGTTTTGTCCTTTATGGACCAACACCTAGGATCAAAAGATCTTAAAAAATGACTATGGAATGTTGTATATGCATCATGAGAACTCTCTGACTAATTGGAAAAGTTACGTCATGAAATTATATCTGAAGACAGGGAAAGAACATCTCGACCACATGAAATTAAACTGTATGGATCACATCCCAATCACATGATGTTAAACTATGAAAATACATCCTGAGAAGATAACATTAAACTGTATGGAGTATGTCCTAGTCGCATGATGTTAAACTACACAAATAGGTCCTAACAACATGATGTTAAATTGTACAAAACATGTCTGGACCACATAATGTTAAACTGTACCAAACTCATCTAGGTAGAAAGAATTTAAACTGCACAACATCTCTCATCCTGACCACATGATGTTAAACTATGATAATGTGCCCTTACCACCTGACGGTAAAACTACATAGAATATTTCCTTACCATATAACATTAAAATGCATGGGAATCATTTTCTCACCGACAATCCACTGCACACGATCTAGATCTATGTGAAAGAAATATGAAATTCCCATGTCCCTGTGTGAGAGTCAGATCCATATATGGAATCTATTCATTCAATAACTATATGTGTCTGTATTCTTATAATATTAGGATATGTAGTGGATTCTAGACCTCTATTCTTGGTTCCATCCTCAAAAATCCTCTTCTTTCACATTGATTCACCCACGTCTTTAACGTGTGATGTTAAACTGCACAGAATATTTCCATAATGTGTGATACTAAACTGCATAGTTTTCTAGAACTATGTACATCTTGGTTCTCATTCTAATGAGATGTGTAGGGATATCTGGATCCTATATCTTGGCCCATCCACCAAATGATATAAAATTCCCATGTTCTTTCTCTAATTACCTCCATGTTGTGAGGAACCTTTTACACTCCTTGTTTCTCATACCAAGCATAGCTCATGTGAGCTTAGGAATTTTGGTAAGGGATTCCCTACATAATCAAGGAATATCATCTCATTATAGGGTTATCATGTTTCTAAATAAAAAAACATAAAAGGCACACCATTAGTCATCACTGCATGAATTTAACTACACCATTTTTGTCCCTGGCATGACACAAAACTGCACATTACCATGGA
This sequence comes from Viscum album, assembly GCA_963277665.1. Classification (NCBI taxonomy): domain Eukaryota; kingdom Viridiplantae; phylum Streptophyta; class Magnoliopsida; order Santalales; family Viscaceae; genus Viscum; species Viscum album. The sequence continues at coordinate 820,504,157 of OY728143.1, forward strand.
CCTCACCCAAGAGGGTCACTATCATTTGTGTTGGTCTCCCACTGCACCACCATTCCAGAACTATGTGTGTATTGATTACCATTATCATAAGATATATAGTGACGATCAGATCTCATTCTTGGTCCCATCTTCAATAATCAATTGGAAAAACTCCCCCTCTGTGTATGGGTCAGACCTATGTAGACCATTTCCTATTCAAGAGCTATATACGACTTGATTCATGTCATCAAAAGATACATTGTGATGCCCATATCTCAAATCCTAGGCCCATCCATAATAAATAAACATAGAAAATGAACCCATCCTAACATATAGATCAGACCTGCATAAGGATATTTCATTCAAGAACTATGTGTGGATTGATTACTATCATAACAGGATACGTAGTGATGCCCGGATCTCCAATACTGGGTCCAACTACAACAATCAATGAAAACCATACCCACCTATTCATACGAGTCAGACTTGCATAGAGTATTTCCCATTCAAGAACTTTGTATGTATTGATTCCTTCCATCACAGGGTACGTAGTGATGCCTTGATCTCCAATCCTAGGTACATCTACAACAACCAATGAAAAAATGCACCCCCAAATGTATAAGGACCAAGTCATGCAAGATCATTTTTCCTACATGTGATTCAAACCTATGTACGGATTGATTTCTCATGTAATATATCTTTCATAATTTTTCATATTGGTTCCCACGTACTTATCGCATGGTGTTAAACTACAAGGAAACAAATACGTCTTCACTACATGATGTTAAAATATAAGGAAAATTTCCTGGACACATGGCATTAAAATTTCCCAACAAATAACTTCCCACTAAAAGATGTTAAAATATGCAGGTCATCACCCATTTTCATCCCTTATTAAAGGACCATAAGAGTCTAACCCCAGTCAACTAGAGTATGGGGTTCTTTTGTCATCTTTTAAGCCCCTCAACCCATATAAAACACTTTATAATTTAAGTTCCTTGGTTCATTGCAAACCTTTCATGGCCCTTGGAATAGAAAAGAGATCTCTATATTTAGCCTTTATATTTATTGGGTTGAGATATACCAACTAGATACATATTGGCATTGTATGATGTGTTATCTTATTCTTGTGATCCTGATGTCACCATGGAAAAACATAGCACCTAAGGGTCTTCTAGGCCATCCCCAACATGATTGTTCCATATCATTACTCATGAACTGATAACCCCAATCCATGATTTACAATATTTTCATATCCCTCTCAAAAATATGTTAGAGTTCTATTGACCCTATGTATCCTAATTGGGATCTTGTGTAACATGTACCTCATATTAGGTTCACGTGTGACATGGCCTTAAACTGCCTGCACCTTGGCCAAAGCTAAGTAACCTTAAGCATTAGCCTATGATGGTCCAAATCACAAGACCCTAAACTGATAGTGAAAGAGACACAAAACTTTCCATGATGAAAAACCAAACATGTAATCCTAATAAAAATTCAAGTCTTTTCTTTCTAAACTCATCATCTCTAGAGTTTTGTCAAAAAATAGTGTGAAAATAAATAAGGCATAAAGCACATAGGGCATAATTTTTATCCCTAGTAAAAGAAAAAATATGCTCATTTCACCCCCTGGTCAAGGAAAAAGTTATATTAATGTCTTTTTACATCTCCTCTCTGTGATAACATGTTCACTATGTGGTGAAAAAACATTTAGTATGCTCAAACCCTTCTTCAATCCAAAATATTCCATAAATCACACTTAATAATTTGGAAACATTGGTTCATCGCATACCTTTGATGAACCTTATAAAGGAAAAGAGATTTCTATGTTTGGCCTTAATATTAATTCATAAGGTCTTAGGCCTAACAACGAGAGACATCTTGGCCCTGTATGAGGAGATTTTTTATTTTTTTGAGTCTGACGTCACCATGGAATAACCCAACACCTAAGGGTGTTTTGGGTTATCCCAGGCATGATTGTACCATACCATCCTCATGACCCGAGAACTTTGGACTATGATTTAAAATCTCTATAACTAGACTATTAAATAGTATTTGACATCCTCAATGTTACGTCACCGTGTATTATACCCTTTCTCAAATTAGGGGTGTGGCACTCCATTATCAAACCTCTTAATGACCCATACCCTATGAGAATATACCCAATCTTCCCAGCCTAAAAGATAAATTTCCCAAGGGTTCCATAACCATTCTTGGATAGTCATTTTCCCCATAACCAACTTCATTGAAAAAAAATTAAATCTTCAAAAATCTTTCATGGACCTCAGAAAAGATTGGGGATCAACTCTACTTAAACATGCATGTAATATCTATAGTCTCATTCATAAGTTCTTTGACCAACCATTTAGAAGAATCTCCTCCTTATAGTAAAGGAACTCCATTCCTTGTGAGCCCTAGTAATTCTATGGAGAAACTCATAAACTTAGGTTGTTTTGGATCACCCCCGGTATGTATGCCTTATTTCAAGATTCATCGATTCAAGATTATGGGAACATTATTTGCACAACCCATACTCTAACTATCCAAGCGTATTTGGTAACCCTAATATTTTTTGAAAAATACCAATTACACCCCCATAAACCTTTGATGACCCATGGAAAAGAGTATAGACACCTCTATTTGACCATTCTATGATATATAATAGGATTAGAACTACCAACTAGAGGCATATCCTCCTTATAGGAAAGTAACTCCAATCCTCACAATCCCTTGCAACACCACGGAGAAACTAATAACATTAGGGTGTTTTAGGTAATCCCTGGCATGAATTTCCCATTACATATTCATCAATAAAGTCCTTGTAGTGATACTTTAAATTACATGTCATATGAAGGACTGAGCTAAACGGCCTTAAACTATAGAAAGAGAAGGTATGAGCTAAATGACCCTAAACTGTAGAAATATAAGGTCTAAGTTAAAATACCTCAAACTAAGGTAATAGAATGTTTGTTCTAGAATACCCTAAAATACAGAAAAATAACGATTTATTCTGTAAAACCAAAGAGACATAACGTTCACCTAGTTGAAAACCCGATAAGGGCATCCTGGGAAAAAGTTAGGTCTCTACTCACTGGACATGCACTTTATGTAATCTAGGAAATATTGAGCATCCATAAAATAGAGATGGCACAAAACTTGTCATATCCAAAACCCACAAAGGGTGACCTAATAAAAATCCAATCCCATGCCCCCTAATTCTTCCTCTATATAAAGCTTAGGAAAATGTTAAATAAATATAAATAAAGAGATACAAATATTGTGTGGACCACCATACATCCTTATCAAAAATCAATATATGCTCACTAAGTCCCAAGACTTAGGTAGATTTTAGAGCATTCTACCTCTAAGAGGGATATTATTCCCAAATTATCCTTATAAATCATGTGATCTCAAGACAATAAGAGCATGTACATGAATGATGAATTTCATCTAGGTGGGCATTCATGAACATTTCTCAAGAGAAATCATTCTTAAGTTAAGCACTCAAATCCAAGTGTTTTTGTCTTGTTGGTATTTCATAATGGATGGGTATCGTGGATGATCTAAGCAACATCTCAACTGAAACATGAATCTCTACTTGGGATTTGATTGCAAGATAGTGACATTACCCTTCCTACGTATGAGCTAGATCAATGTAAGGACATTCATTATAGAGTTATTCATCTATGAACCTGTGTTCCATGTACATGAGTTTGATATGTATAGTGGTGTATTTCAGAACTATGTACATCTAGATTCCCATTCTCATGGGATACGTAGTGATGTCCAAGTAACTTACTTTGGATCCATCCACAAGGTTATTTTTATCCAATTCTTGTTCCATCTTAGAATTCATACACATTATAATTTTAGGACTATCATACCTAAAGCCTTGGATTCAGTCAAGAACGCATGGTTAGAAGTCTCCTCTTGATAGAACATGAAATTCCTTAGTCAACATACTCTAGAAAAATCCTCTATTGGGAATCGGTATCAAAGCTGGTAAGATGTTCAGATATGTGGAAAAGTGATTTATGTTAACCATAAAATCAGAATCTTTTCATTCCAAATGAATCCAATTCTCTGGCGGGGAATTTTGTTAGCACCAATAATTGTGCATCATACACTTTTCCCCGTAGAACTTGAGAAATTTGGATACTATGCAAGAATACCAATACAAAGACCTAGAGGTAGCATATAAAGAATATGGGATTGGGATTATCCTTATACGAGCATATGATTTTGGTCCATTGTATTCATTTTACTTAGGGTATTATAATTATTTTTGAATTTACCCTTTGTGAAAAAGTATTGTTCATCCAATGATAACAAGACTAACCAGCTCAACCCAATCTCATGAGGGTGTCACCTCAACCATGCCTAGGGAGCCAGCCCATCCAACTAGTACATGCGGCAAAGAAAGCACAGGAAAGAGACCACGCAAGAGGAGTAGAGTCATGCCATAGGGAGGTAGTGTAGTGGTTGAGTGTAATGACACAAGGTGGTGTTGGCAGAGGTTGGGAGCAGACCCCGGTACTCGTTTCTGGTGACTGATGGTTCGCCTTTGGTAATAAAGAAGATGGAAGCCACTGAGGGGTTTTGATGTGGGATAAAGAAGTTGTGGGTAATGTTCACCCATGGTTATAAATCTGGATATAATCAAGGCCATAATATGTGATTCATACTCACTATCTATTTGAATCTCATGATCCTACACTACACATATTTGAAACAATTTGATTCTTCATAGTACTAAACTTTCACCTTCAATCTCTCGATGCCCTGTTTCAATGTCACGAGCCATGCCCGATGCTTTCTCAACATGACTACCATCTTCCACAAACTCCAGTCCTTCAATGCTATCCACACAATCCTAGACAACTAATTTGGATGCCCCTATGATCGATGTTCTCCATTCATCTTGTACACGATCTACCACGTGTAGTTCATCAATTGCGTGAATAACCAAATATAACGTGATCACAAGTCTAAAGACCCATCGTGCATGAAATCTGCATCTTGCATGAACATGTTCATTTCAAAGACTAGAATTCATCATGAAAGAAGTCGTCACATGAATCCCATCGTAAGAACTAGTGGCATTTTGTAATAATTTCCACCAGTGCATGTATCCATCACATGATGATCTTTTTATCATGGGATCAAGTGAAGAAAACCACTGAAGTCATCACATGAAGTTTACCACCACATGAATCTCCCATATTTTTTATATATTATCATTTTAATAAATTTATATTATCCATAGGATTTCCACAAATCATGAAAGAGGCCATCACATTAAGTCCAATCATGTGAAGCCAACTGAGGGACCATCATAAGAAGAACTTAACATCAAGAGTGGCAAGATAGATGAGACTAAGGCTTCACATGAAAAGGGTGTATCTTTCCATCGCAAGAACCTACCATCATCTGTGAGATGGGATCATGTGATGAATTGAAGGAGTTCATGTGAAATCGGCCAAGATCTACCACTTAGACACCCTAGTGGTCATGCAAAGCCCCTAGAATGATCACACAAAGTTCTAACAGCTATCCAACATTCACTCACTAGAAACTATATCGTGATTTCATGATGGTTTTGATGTGAAGCTTCCACCGCATCGAGCTAGTGCATGTGGAATCATAACTATCAAAGTTACATCATTAACATCCCCCCTCGGCCTATATAAAACCTTATCCCCTTCCAAAAAGGACACATGATAGAGTATATGGAGTAGTAAATAAAGATAGTAGAGGAATATAGTGTGTTGGTGATCGTCCCTAGAGAATCTCCTTAGGTGATCCCAAGAACATGTCTTGTGATATATTTAATATCAGTTGATCATATGATGGAATTAACTTCATGTGACACATAGTTCATACAAGGTATTCATTTGATCGTGTGATACTCAGTTGGTTTCACGACTTCACCACAAAGGACCTTTGACCGTTCATATAGTCCTAGTGTGCAACCCCTAAATTCATTAGCAAAATATCCTATAGGACCTTATTTCGGATCATGTGATCACATGAGTAATATAACCTCATGGGATGTGATAATATAAGCCCTAGAACACACAGGACACCCATATTGGTGTCTGCATGTATACACTAGTGGACATGCCAACCCTCAATCTTGCGATGCCAAGATCCCTCTATATTTTAATGCTTGTAGAAGGACCTAGACATGGATTCCTTGTAATGAATCACCCCCATGAGTCCTTGACATGAATGAAGAATCCATATCAAGTCCCCTTTTAAGGCATTTAAATTGAATAAACAAGGGAGATTCATGTGACCCCATCACATGGGCACCCCCTTGACATGTGTATAAATACATGGAAAGATCCGTGAACATATGTATCCCATGTTCCATAAACCCTCATCCATAATTTTGGAATTAATGGTAAGACTCTATATATGTTGGTAGAACCCCTCTCAAGACCCAATTAAGGTCATGTGAATCACATAAGCAGTGGGGCTTCATTGGTTTTCATTATGTAGGAACCCCTCCACATGTGCATGGCCTTGTAATACATGAGAACTCATGGGAAGACCATCACATTTCCATGAAAACCCTAGGATTTGTGGCTGTGGAATGAACCCACTAGCCATGAACTCTCCTTCCATGAAAATATTGTCCATGAAACCTTGAGGCATTATCCCTTAGGGAATTCCACTTCAATATTCAGTCAAGCGCAAGATCGTAAACATATCCGTAAGACCCCATCGCATGATCAAATAATGATCACATTATCATAAGATTCTTCCCTAATTACATGATGTCTTTGGGCAGCCTTAGATGTGTCACTTTGATCACAATATAGGCCTTGGATAGTTTAGTATGATCACACGACAACTTATTGACATATTGGCATTGACATGCGATTGTTTATCGACAAGCCAAGTAGATCTCATGAAAACTTATTAACATGTTAGAATTATCATTAAACTTCCAATTGACATGTCACCATTGTCATAAAACATCCCTAGGAAAAGTTAGGTTGATCAATAGGTATCATATAGACATGTCCACGTTGTCATGTGATTACCCATTGACATGTCATCATTGTCATGCGACAGACCGATGGAAAGTTAGTGGATAATGAGAAAGACTCTAGAGTTTTTCACTTTGATCATGCAGAAGATCTTATACATTTCAACTTAAATCATGAAAATCATATTGTGCATGTCAGGAAGACACCCTTGGACATGTCTTCCATGTCAAAATGACACCCCAAATAGGTCGGCCAAACAATCAAGACATGTTCGACAAACTGCCAAGACATGTTAGACATGTCCCCTAAGACATATCAACTTTGGAATTGTACTAAATAGACCCCCTACCAAGAATCTTCAGCCACATACCCTCTTTATAAGGGAATTTTTCTTAATAGGTCAAGGTTATGTACTCATATAACCTTATCTAAGACATGCTCTCAAATAGACCCTCCATGTCATACCAAGCATGTCTAGCTGATTATTTATGGTCATCAACTCTCTTTAATCTGTCAAAAGATAAGGAATGAGTTTACAAAAGGGGATCTATCATGGTGTAAGCCCCCATAATTCCTAAAACCTCGGAGATATCCATAATTTCTTCGAGTGTGATCACCCACCTTATCCCATCAACAGGTCAGGGGGTAACTGAACTATGGGAACACTGATTCCTAATATAATCAGGATATGTAGGGTGCCTCTTTGAGGCACAACCTCAAATAGGTATCCAACCTGGTGTAAGTACCTTTATATCTCAAATTTCCATAACATGTGATATTAAATTTCCCCCTATGAGTCTATCATTCTACCTTTTCCATCATCAGACAAGAAGTGGGCTCATGTATGAGCATAATTTTAAGTATAATCCCCAATCATGCTCTCAAATACCTCAAACCCATCGATAGGTTAGAGAAAAATTGAACTATGATGACTCTAATTCCTATTATAAACAGGATTTTTAGGATTCCTTCCTAAGGCCCAAGCTCTATACTACATCCTCCATGAGGTGGGAAATCATACCTCTTAAAGGGAAACTTTGATGACTAAGACCTGTAAAAATGTGTGCCCATGCGATGTGTCTGATCCCCCGCTATCACTAGTTTCTCACACATAGAATGAATCACGTGGGCTTAGAGACCAACAATGGTTGTACCAATAGCTTGAGGAGGATTCCCCCGGTGTGGTCCCATCATTGGAATGTATTTTTTTAATGGTTGGGGTCAATCCCCCTTTATTGATCATGAAAAAAGAGAGCTCTTTTATCACTAGGAAAGAGGAACCCATTACAATAAAGGAAAAAAATCCTTAAAACACTGGCCAAGTGGATCCAACAAGTTCAAAAGAAACAAAAATCCAAGCAGGCACCTGAAAATCTCATCGCCCCATCACTGGAATGTATGTTTTATTGCATCTCATCGTTAATAAAAGGGACATACTCTTTATGAGACAACCTAAGGCATCCTTATATGAATAAGTCCCTCCCAAGGCCTCTATTTTCATATCTCTCGAAACATAGATACCCATTAAAGAACTACATAGACTCTGATTCCTATCTTAATAGGATACGTAGGATCCCTCTTTAAGGCCTGAGCCCTATATTTACGTCCTTACCATATGATGTTAAACTGCATGGATTAGTCTAGTCACACAACCATAAACCATGATAGTATGTGGGTTTTGATTCATATTATAAACAGGATATGTAGGACACCTCATTGAGGTTCAATCCCATCTCCAAGACACTAACCACCACCTTGGAAAATAAAAAACTCCAGAGTTCCTGAACATGGTTATAAATTAATGCATCATAAGTAATTGAGATAGTTATGAAGAACATGTGGTATACACACATTTGTTCCTGTCATAATATGGTATTAATCATGTTTTGACATAGGGGTAACTTTTCCTGTATTAGGGACTATGATGGATTTCACGTACATATCTTAAATCTATAATAAAGTCCCAAAGTAGGCTACAATCCCCCCCCCAAGGATGTAATGATCCTGATCTCCAATACTCTCTACCAATGTGAGTTCCTAAGCATCATTGGATCTAAAACCCCAAGGACCATCTGCCTTAGGAAAGTAGGTTCACACTCATTTATGGATTTGGGATCCATTGAGAGTTTCTAGGGATGAATAAACAAATTGTAAACCTAGTGCAATTGATTGATCAAGGTTTTGACCCCCCACCCCTAATCAAATGCCAGAAAAAAAACCCTTCAACATCTTTTCCAGTGAAAAAAAGTTGAATATTCCTCAAAAAGGTATTTTATAGGTTGATATTTTTAATTTTTGGGGCTTGGATTTTATGGAACTATTTCCATCATCTAATGGTAATGATTACATTTTAGTATCTATTTAATATGTTTCTAAGTGGGTTGAGGTAGTGGAACTACCCAAAAATAAAGCCAGTGGCATGATAAAATTCATTAAAAAGAATGTTTTAAAAAGGATTGGGGTGCCTCGAGCATTGATAACTGATAATGGAACACAATTTATAAATAAAAAGTGTAAATATTTGATGGAAAAATATGTATATTCCCATATAAAAGAAACTTCTTTCTACCACAATCTAGTGGACATGTATAAATTTAAAATAAGGAACTGAAGCATATCTTAGAGGAAAATATATCTAATTCTAGGAATGATTGGCCTTGAAACTGGATGAAATTTTTTGGTATTATAGAACTTATTTCAAACCCCTAATAAGTATGTATACTTATAGGTTGTTTTTTGGTAATATTTTAATTTACCTATAGAGTTGTAAGAGAATTCATATTGGGTTGTGAGAGCTTTAAACTTTGATTTTAAGACTGCTATAGAGAGGAGTTTGCTAGAGTTGAGTGAGAAGGATGAGATTAAGAGAGAGTGTTATAACAATTCTAGGATTTACAAATAAAGGGAAAAGGCATTTAATGATTATATCATTCAAAACATAGAATTCAAGGTTGGAAAGAAGGTTCTTATCTTTAATTCATGACTTAATCTCTTTCCAAGTAAATTAAAATTTATATGGTCTAGACCATTCACTTTTCTTAGGGTGCTAAAAATTGGAGATGTTGAAATAATTATAGAAGAAAATATACTAATGATGGTAAATGGTCAATGAATCAAAAAATATTTTTAAGGGAAGCAAAGGGGTTTAACTTTCATCTTTGTTCTTGAAAACAGAGTTTTCATAGAATTCTAACTGAAGACTTTAAATTCATTTCTTCATGGGAATAAACTCATGGTCTTCATGTGTTTTTTTTCAATTACATATGAGCTTAATTATTTAAATTATTATTTTAATCATTTTCAATTTGTAGGAACCAAATCCGAATAAACCAGAGGATTGTACTCAAAGATATGGGGAAAGAGAAATTTTCTGATAAACTCCAAAGAAAACAGATTCTTAAATTAGGGGAGTTATTATTTGAATTTATGTTTCTTTATTATTCTCTTCAATATTTTTTGATGTGTTTCTACATGTTTATCGATAAATAAATATTGATCTGCAATGTTTTGAAATTTATTCATTGTGTGAAATTAATAGTGGGGGAGTTATAGCCATGGTTGATTTTGAAACTAAGTGAATTTTCTTATATTTTTTGGGTGATTAACATCATAATATCTATTCTATTGAAAGTCCAATTGAAACAAATTTTCAAACTTTTTGGCACCCTCTTTACTATGTACTCAATTTTTAACATGGTGCTATTTTTAACTTTATTGAAAATATCTTTTTTGTGCCTTAAAGATAATGAATTTAGCTTTTTAATCTTTCTATAAAATACCAATTGTGGAAAACATTTTTTTGAACTTTCTTTTGACCCTTCAACGTAAATTTGAGTTGTTAAATTACATAACTCTTTGAACTTTAAATGTTTAATTTTTTTTCTTTCACTTTTGAATTCAACTTTGAGGGTAATGTTGAGTTTTAAGTGTGGGGGATTGGATCTTCTTAAATAATATAAACCATGTTTTAATGTTTTACCCATCAATAATCCTATTTTTTTTAAAATAGTTCAAAATTGGTTATTTTTCATGTTTTTATATTCACTTCAGTGGGTTAAATGTTTTATTAATTTTGAAAGTTGTGAGGACACTTTAAAGAGGTTATACATTATTACCCCTTGAATTTAATTGAGTAATTTATTTCCTAGAATCTTGAAATCATTTATTCATGGTTAGATTTTAATATCATGTTATTCACTATAATTGAATCGAAGCATTTTGATTAAATCAATCATTTAAGAATTATATTTACCTGAGCTATGAAATGAAAATCATAATCCAGGTTAGCCTTAGGAAAGTAGGTTCACACTCAAAGGATGTAATGATCCCGACCTCCCATCCTCTCAACCAAAGTGAGTTCCTAAACATCATTGGATCTAAAACCCCAAGGACCATCTTCCTTAGGAAAGTAGGTTCACACTCAGCTATGGATTTGGGAACAATTGAGAGTTTCTAGGGAAGAATAAATAAATTGTAAACCTAGTGCGATTGATTGATCAAGGTGTTGACCCACCACCCCTAATCAAATGTCAGAAAAAACCTCTTCCACATCTTTTCTGGTGAAACAAAGTTGAAGCTTCCTCAAAAATTTATTTTATAGGATGAGTTTTTTAATGTTTAGGGATTAGATTTTATAGAACCATTTCCATCATATAATGGTAATGATTACACTTTAGTAGCTATTAAATATGTTTCTAAGTGGGTTGAGGCAGTGGAACTACCCAAAAATAAAGCCAGTGGTGTGATAAAATTCATTAAAAAGAATGTTTTAAAAAAGGTTTGGGGTGCATCGAGCATTGATAAATGATAATGGAACACATTTTATAAAGTAAAAGCGTAAATACTTGGTGGAGAAGTATTTATATGCCCATAGAAAAGGAACTTCTTTCTACCCACAATCTAATAGACATGTAGAAATTTCAAATAAGGAACTGAAGCAGATCTTAGAGGACAATATATATAATTCTAGGAATGATTGGCCTTGAAACTGGATAAAACTTTATGGTATTATAGAACTTATTTCAAACCCCCAATAGGTATGTCTCCTTATAGGTTGTTTTTTGTTAATTTTTTAATTTACATATAGAGTTGTAAGAGAAGCGGGATGTGAGAGCTTTAAACTTTGATTTTAAGACTATTATAGAGAAGAGGCTGCTAGAGATGAGTGAGAAGGATGAGATTGGGAGAGAGTGTTATAACAATTCTAGGATTTATAGATAAAGGGAAAAGGTATTTAATGATTTTATCATTCAAAACATAGAATTCAAGGCTATAAATAAGGTTCTTATCTTTAATTCATGACTTAAGCTCTTTCCAAGTAAATTGATATCTATATGGTCTAGACCATTCACTGTTCTTAGGTTGCTAAAAAATAGAGATGTTGAAATCATTAGAGAAGAAAATAGACCAATGATGGTAAATGTTCAATGAATCAAACAATATTTTGAAGGGAAGAAAAGGGATTTAGCTTCCATCTTTGTTCTTGAAAATAGAGTTTTCATAAAATTCTAACTGAAGACTTTAAATTCATTGCTTTATGGGAATCAACTCATGGTCTTCATGTGTTTTTTTCAATTACATATGAGCTTAATCAGTTAAGTTATTATTTTAATTATTTTCAATTTGTAGGAACTGAATCAGAATAAACCATAGGATTGCACTCAAAGATATAGGGAAAGATAATTTTTTTGATAAACTCCAAATAAAACAAATTCTTAAATTAGGGGAGTGCTTATTTGAATTTATGTTTCTTTATTATTCTCTTTATTATTTTTTTATGTGTTTCTACATGTTTATCTATAAATAAATATTGATCTTTAATGTTTTTAAATTTATTCATTGTGTGAAATTAATAGTGGGAGAGTTATAGCCATGATTGATTTTGAGATTAAGTGAATTTTCTTATCTTTTTTGGGTTATTAACATCCTAATATCTATTCTATTGAAAATACAATTGAAACAAATTTTCAAACTTTTTGGAACCCTCTTTATTATGTACTCAATTTTTAACATGCTACTATTTTGAACTTTATTGAAAATCTCTTTGTTGTGCCTTAAAGATAATGAATTTACCTTTTTAATATTTCTATAAAATACCAATTTTGGAAAAAAAATGAACTTTCTTGTGACCCTTCAACATAAATTTGAGTTGTTAAATTACATAACTCTTTAAACTTTAAATGTTTAATTGTTTCCTTTAACTTTTGAATTCAACTTTGAGGGTAATGTTGAGTTTTAAGTGTGGGGGATTGGGTATTCTTAAATAATATAAACCATGTTTTAATTTTTTACCCATCAAGAATCCTATTTGTTTCAAAATAGTTCAAAATTGGTTATTTTTTATGTTTTTATCTTCACTTCATTGGGTTAAAATTTCTCTTAATTTTGAAAGTTGTGATGACACTTTAAAGAGGTTATACATTATTACCCCTTGAATTTAATTGAGTAATTCATTTCCTACAATCTTGAAATCATTTATTCATGGATAGATTTTAATATAATGTTATTCACTATAATTGAATCGAAACATTTTGACTAATTCAATCATTTATGAATTATATTTACCTGAGCTATGAAATGAAAATCATAATACAGGTTAGCCTTCTTGCCTTCATTCTTTCTTTCTTTTATTCTTTAAGCAAAAACTGTTAGATGAGTTAATTATACATCCATGTAATTATTGAACCTACTCATCCATTCAGTTGTTTCTAATTATTTGTGTGGTGAATTATGTGTGTCTACTCACCTAGAGGTAAAGAGAAGTTTGGATGTCCCAGTTAAATGCATAATGATTTTTGTTTTAATCAATTCAAAATATATCAAAAGTAATATTTTTTGTAAAAAATAATTAAATCTTGCACTCAAACCACTTTGTTTTAAAATGGCATTCATACATTCTACATAAAAGGATCCATGTGGAAAATCACTTACCTTAATCAATTCTTTATGGAATTAATGTTTATGGATTATGAGATTAACTATTTCCCACTAAAATTGATTCATATTGCGTAAGAACAAGAAATATATATGTGTGGGGGAATTTTACGTGTCCTTTAAATTTGGTGTTTTTCCGAATCATTTAATTATGATACTACTAATTTAATTAATTAAATGTCCCTTATTTGTTAAATAAATTAAATCTAGTAATTTGGTAATTGAATTTGTTAATTTATCATTTGTATGTGTGATTTTGTATTTTTTTTCTTTAAATTATTAATTATCTTTTCCTCGATTTTCTTTAAGTGTGTCTATTTTTAATGTTGAAGTTTTGTAATTAAATATTCTTTCATTATATTTTTATTTAATTAAGGGAACTTTAATTTAATTTATAAACATTATTTTTTTGTATTTTACCTCCAAATTATTTTTTTATTATCAGAAAACCACTTTCATGGGTAAAGTGGGAGCTCTCACATTGTCCAAACCATCACACATTTCAGCGGGAATAAATTCAAAATTAAAAAACAACATCAAATACTGATTGTATCCTGCAAATCATGCGATTCGGCCGAACCACCATGAAACAAGGAAAGACACGTCGAGTCTATTACACCGTCCACATTGTCGCCACCATCATCACATCACTGTCGTCATTGTCTCGCCACCGTCGTCCAAAACATCATCGTCATCGTCATCGTCTACCGATGACTGAACCATCCCCCCTTGTACCGGATCACCAGAAAAGACCCCACAAACCATGTTCACAACATCACCAAGAATCAGCATGCCTGTCGTCACCACCGATTCGTTGTCGATGGGAAACCAAACCAGCAAATGTCACAAAATCACCAAACCAATCAAAAACACCAAAGATGGAGCATAAATCATCGTTGGGGAAGAAACACTCGAGCCAAATCGATGAAGAAATAGAAAATCCAAGAAGAAGAACAACACCAATAGAATCTTAAAGGAAGGGTCGAATCCTACTGCGGTCACACCTCTTGGTACACCATTGAAAGTTGAACCATCACATCCCAAAACCTCATAGTAAACTAACACACCACACATGACTAGGGAGAGCAGTAAAACATGAGGTGAGAGCAGAGATTGAAGCATGAAAAGGTCTCCACAACTAACCATGATCTTCAAAAGGAAAAAAACACCTCCCTTCGAATCAGACACTAAGATAAACTGGAACCACCGAGCGCAATTATGCCATCGTGAGACGAACCTCACCACCATCCCAATCCAACATAAGAACTCTGGTGCTGAACCATAGATGGATTCTAGCATGAAGGGAAGGACGAAAAGAGCAGAGGAGGTGAGCTAAGACACCGAATACGAATATCGATGTCCCAAAGGAGAAAAAAAACAAGGGAACAAAACTAGAGCGGGCGAAAAGAGGGTAGATGATGTCGGAGGGCCGGTGGAGGTTGTAGGTTCAGGGCACAGAAGAAGCGGGTTGGTGGGTTTACCCAAATTTAATTTTAACATTAAACAATGTTCAATCCGAGATCTGTCACGATTTAAAACGTCGGATCTTCAGAATAGAACGAAGAACGAAAAAGAAAAGAAGAGTCCCGGAACCGTTGAGATAGGATCATAATATGTTGGTTATAATTAATTTAATTAATTTATAAGAATTGACTCGATGGAATTATTTATTTGTTAGAGTCTCCGGTCACGATCCTGTGATTCGTCATTGCATCGTAGAATTCAAGTATAGGATTCCACTAGCGGTGATCCACACGTGCTCCACGTATCTCTGGACGTCGCCGAAGGGATCCCCAGGTGCTAGCGTGGAAGAACCTTCGCTTGCGATGTCCGCCTTCTACCGCCTTGATCCGGTGGAGGATCTCGCTCTCGTAACTTGAAATCGTTCTTGGTGGAAAGGGAATTCTCTCTTGTCTTGAGAGTATTTCCAAATCCATTGTGCACAACAATGGCTCTCATTCGATGAGATTAATGTAATTGGGATTATAATACTTAGAATAATAAAATGAATTAATTGCCCGAAATAATTTAATCATTTCATTTAATTCTTAGTAATACCCCATGTCTTAATAATGACAGTTGACCATCATTATTACTTAACATGTGCCTAAGATATTACATTTAATATCATTTAATTAAATAAACATTATTTTCTCACGAATCCCGAAAAAAAAACTACACAGCGTGTATATAAATATACATGGCGTGTACTTTTATATTTCATTTTATTTATTTCCTCCACCATATTTATTAGACCTTGAGTAATGTCTATTTATTTCTTAAATAAATGTAACTGCATTACTCGCTAATAAATATATATATATTATTTCGCCCACATTATATTCTCTCGAATAACCAGTGTCGAAATAAATGCGATCAGGCATCCTTAAATAATTATTAAACCATAGTCTGGAATAATCTTTATTTAACTTGTTAAATTAATATTTAACTGAGATACATGGACACACTTAGTGTGTAACCCTCTATGCCACTTTCTCAGTGGTATTAGGCGGAGCCTGCCTAAAGTCCAAGGTTAGTATCTAGCAACATGCCAAGGAACCCATAGAGAAAGAATTTAACGTCGCAATGAAGTGTCACCTCCTACGAATGCTTACCGTGTAATATAATCCCTTTGTCTCGATATCTCCAATCAAGCGGGTTGCATGCTAGTGCCATCAACCCATGTGCTCGATTATTCTTTTTTGACTTCCCGGAATAGAACTCACCCATACCTTACCATTTCCATGGATTTATTTAGGCTATATCAGTTCCATAAAAGGGCCTGAGATATCTACTTACCTTATGGAACAAAAGGGACAAATCCTTTCTCGCATTATCTATTAATGCAGTATTACTCGTGACGCACCCAACGTATCCTACCTAGCTACGAACAGTGTGCCGTCACAGTTTTCATCAATAAATCTAAGTGAGGGAGTTGTAATACCCATTAATAATAATATTAAAGTCTAAGGACCAATATACACGTCCGTAGATAGGAACATCCAATGACACTATGAAATGTGGATTTCCTACTGGCGGGTCTCGTTCTCATAATATCCTCCTGGATATTACTAAGGGCGCACACCATGAGAAAGTGCCTCAAAGTTTTATGAGTCCTCACCCCTAATAACCTGTATTATTTGTGTCCCTCAAATAATATCATCCGGCCATATAACATATATTCAAGAACAGTGTTATGGAACTTCTGGGTTCTCATCATAACAAGGATCCACTATGACCCATTAATGAAACAGATGTCCTTAGGACATTATCACATGCATTGTCACGCAAAAGAACAATCAAGATGTGATAAGGATTTTATTAGTGAATAAAGTACAAAGTAGTTGGTTCTAAACCACCAACTCCAACAGACTCCCACTTGGACTAGAGACAACTGCTAACAACCTTTAACCCGCTAGCTCTCACATGATATTCATGCTTCTGCTGAGATAGGCCTTTAGTCATGGGGTCCGCCACGTTCTCTTCTGTGGACACTATGCTCAGTACAACTTCACCCCTTTGATAGAAATCCCTCAAGAGGTGATATTTCCGGAGTATGTGCTTTATCCGTTGATGTGACCTTGGTTCTTTTGCAAGAGTCACTGCTGCAGTATTATCACAATACAATGTAATGAGATCTTTACTGTTGGGCACCACATCAAGCTCCTAGACAAAGTTCGGAATCTAGATGGCTTCCTTGGCTGCATCAGAAGCTGCTATATACTTGGACTCCGCTGTAGAATCGGTGACAACTGGCTGCTTTGAACTCTTCTAGATCATAGCTCCTCCATTGAGACAGAAAACATATCCATATTGCGATTTCAGATCATTCTGATCTGTTTGAAAACCAGCATCAGCATACCCTCTGATGAAAAGCTCCTCATCTCCTCCATACACCAGGAACATATCCTTAGTTCTTCTCAGGTACTTAAAGATAGTTTTGATAGCAGTACAATGTTGTTCTCCTGGATCTTCTTGATATCTGCCTACCATGCTCAGTGCATAGGCAACATCAAGCCTAGTACATAACATAGCATACATGATGGATCCTATAGCCGAAGCATATGGGATCTTACTCATTCTATCTTTCTCTTGTTGTGTCTGGGGACACATTTTCTTAGAAAGATGTAAGCCATGTGACACTGGAACCAATCCCCTCTTGGATTGTTCCATACTAAATCTCTTTCGTATCTGGTCAATGTATGCACCCTGACTTAGTCCAAGCAACCTCTTGGATCTATCACGAATGATCTTGATCCCTAGAATGTAGGATGCTTCTCCCAAGTCCTTCATGGAGAAACACTTGTTCAACCAGTCCTTAACTGACTGTAAGACTGGTATATCGTTTCCAATAAGTAATATGTCGTTAACATATACTACTAGGATAACGATCGCATTCCCATTAAACCGCTTATAAACACATGGCTCACATTCGTTCTTAATGAAACCAAATTCCATTATGGATTTATCAAATCAAATGTTCCATGACCTGGATGCTTGCTTTAATCCATAAATGTATTTCTGCAACTTGCAAACCCATTTGGCTTCACCTGGTGTCACAAACCCTTCTGGTTGGATCATATAGACATCTTTCTGAAGGTTCGCGTTAAAAAATTCTGTTTTGACATCCATTTTTCAAATCTCTTAGTCATGGTAAGCTGTTGTAGCAAGTATGATTCTTATGGATTTAAACATGGAAACTGGTGATAAGGTTTTATCATAGTCAATTCCTTGACGCTGTTTGAATCATTTAGCCACTAGCCTTGCTTTATAGGTGCTAACTTGACCTTCCATGTCTAGTTTTCTCTTGAATACCCATTTGCATCCAATAGGCTTTACATCAACTGGCTCATCGACCAGAACCCAGACTTGGTTCTGATACATAGAATCCATCTCAGAATTCATAGCTTATAGCCATCTTGCAGCTTCTGAGCTTTCTACTGATTCCTTGTATGAGAGAGGTTCATCATTTTCCAATAATAATGATTCACCATCCTCGATGACTAAGAAACCAAATCTCTCTGGTTCCCTTACCTCTATTGTGCTCCTACGCAGTACTTGTGTTTCTGGAACCTCTTCCACGGGGACCTGTGGAACTTGTTCCTGTACCAACTCCTGTGTATCTTGAGCATCAAATTCATCGA
The DNA here is from genome assembly GCA_963277665.1 of Viscum album. NCBI lineage: Eukaryota > Viridiplantae > Streptophyta > Magnoliopsida > Santalales > Viscaceae > Viscum > Viscum album. The sequence continues at coordinate 820,523,211 of OY728143.1, forward strand.
AGTCAATCTTTCTCCCACTATCCTTCTTGAGGATGTGCTCCCTCTCAAGAAAGATGGCTTGTCTGGAGACAGTCACTTTCTTGTCTGAAGGGTTATATAGGTAATATCCTTTCATTTCCTTAGGATATCCTATAAAGATACATCTCGTACCTTGGGGTGCTAGTTTGTTTTCTGAGAAGGCCTTAACAAATGCCTCGCATCCCCATACACATGTGTGCGACAAAGTGGGTTTACTTCCATTCCATAACTCGGATGGAATTCCATTTTCCGCCTTAGTTGGTACTCGGTTTAATGTGTATGTTGCAGTTTGTAATGCATATCCCCAAAAGGATAATGGAAGATTTGCATGACTCATCATCGACCTCACCATGTCCAACAAGGTGAGGTTCCTCCTTTCACTAACACCATTCCACTGTGGTGTATAAGGAGTAGTGATCTGAGATAGAATCCTTGACTCTCGTAGAAGATCGATGAACTCTTGGTTCAGATATTCTCCACCTCGATCCGATCAAAGCTTCTTTATATTCTTACCAAGCTGATTCTCTACTTCATTCTTGAATTCCTTAAATTTATCTAAGGACTCTAACTTATACCTCATTAAGTGGACATAGCCATATCTACTCAAATCATCAGTAAAAGTAATGAAGTAAGAATATCCACCTCTAGCTTCTACTGAAAATAGTCCACACACATCCGTGTGTACCAATCCTAGAAGCTCTGTGGCCCTTTCACCTTGTCCACCAAAAGGTGGCTTGGTCATTTTTCCTTATAAACAAGTGTGACATCTATCAAGTGGTTTTAGCTCAGTAGAGTCTAAATAGCCATCTTGGCAGAGCTTTTTCAAGCACTTCTCGTTCACATGACCAAGGCGGTGATGCCATAACTGGGTGATGTATGAGTCATGTGAGTTTGTTTCGTTATCGATTTCCAACACTTGGTTTTCGTAATTTAATACATACAAACCATTATTCAAATGTGTCATACCATAACATACGTTGTTCTTATAAAAGAGACAATCCTTATTTATGAACTTGAAAACAAATCCATCCATATCTAAACAAGATACAGAAATTATGTTCTTGGTAACACTAGGCACAAAATAACAGTTATGTAAAACCAAAATCATCCCAGTAGGCAATGAGAGGTGGTAGTCACTAATAGCCAATGCAACCAGCCTTGCACCATTGGCAGCTCGAAGATCCACCTCTCCTCTAGAGATCTCTCTAAATCTACTTGGTTCCTGCATTTGAATACAGATGTGAGCCCCACAAGCTGTATCTAATACCCAATGTGTAGAAATATAAAGATTACACTCGACAACGAACGCACCTTTAGCGTCCCCACGCTTCTGGGTGCAGTTCCTCTTCCAGTGGCCCTGCTTGCCACATGCAAAACACACTGCCTCCCGTTCCTTGCCCTGCCTCTGGATCTTCCCCTTCTTGGAGGGACGGTGCTCGGGGGCTTCAGACCGTTTATAAGTCTTTGGCCCCTTTGCCTTGTCCTTCCTTTTCTTGTTCACCATAAGGACTGCGGGTTTGTCACGCCCCATGTCCTTGTCTACCTGGAGAATCAAGGTCAGAAGCTCTGACAGACTCTTCTCATTGTCTCTCATGTTATAGTTGACAATGAAGCTAGAGAAGGTCTTGGGCAGTGATGATAGGATGATATCTGTATGCAACTCATCCGGGAATTTAATCCCTAAGATTTCCAGGCGTTCAATGTAGTCAATAAGCTTGACTACATGAGGCCCAGCTGGTGTAGACTCTCCAAGCTTCGTGGTAAACAAAGCATTGGAGATCTCATACCTCTCCTGTCTCGCCTTCTCTTGGTAGAGATCTTTAAGGTGAGACATCATGCTATACACGTCCATGTTTTCATGTTGCTTCAAGAGCTCATTAGACATGGCCGATAGCATGAAACACTGGACATATGTGGCATCATCCATGTGTTTCATGTAGAGAGATAATTCCTCATCACTAGCCTCTTTCCCAGGCGCAACTGGAATAGGATCTTCTAGCACATACAATTTCCTTTCATGGCGAAGGACGATGCGTAAACGCCTCTGCCACTCTTGGAAATTGGTGCCGGTGAGAAGGTTTTCCTTCTCGAGTTTAGTGTGCAATGATATGTTTGAAGTTATTTTCTTGTTGTTTCTACAAATTAAGATGAGAAAAGGTTTAGTACATTATTACAAAAATTGAGACAAATAAATGAATTAATACTTATTAGTCTCCCACTATTTTATCGAAATCCAATAGCCCTCACCATTGACTTCTGAGTATTCTGTTGCGTGAATATTCTAATGGCAAGGATCCATATTTCCCTTCACATTACCCCAACTAGGGTTGGTAAAGAAACTTGAAGGGTTTTAGGTAGGCATTCCAAATGTCAACTGCATTAACTCGCAGCTCCTTGATCCGCTGAGTGGACTCCCCAATCCTGAAATCCTTTTATTTTGGATTTCCTCAACCTTTGCCTCTTGGTCACACCAAGTCCTGTTGTGGCAGTCAACCCTTGATGCGAACCAAGTCAAGTCAACCCAAAACCTTGAATTAGAATTCCCCGATAATTGAAAGCACCCCAACTAGTGTTGGTCAAGCACTTTGAACTATGGTTTGATTCTAACCAAGATTATGGAAGGCTATACCGACTTAATATTTATTTTGAGGGATCTTATCCTTATACGTAAATTTCCATTTTATTATCTTTTGATTACATGCTTGTTAATATTAAGTGGGATATACTTAAGTGATTAACCATGTCTAAGATAATATTTACACATAAGTCGGTTTTTATTTTAGTTTTATCTTGCATGCTTGTTTAATTCATTAATTGTGTGATCGTGACAACACACCCACAATAAATAAACCATGCAACTGACAGAAATAAAATAAATGGTATGATCATGAGATTTTTCTATTGGTTAGTTTATCTAGCGGTTGATAAACTAACCCAAGACTTAGAGGAGAAACACCTTGAACCTTTCGGGTTCGTGTTTACAGCTTTCCACCTGTCCACCTTTGTATCTCCTTCAATTGGTTTCGCCTTGGCCCCTGACTTGAGCTGCCTCCACTAGCTTGGGAGCTCCATCCATTACATATGCATTTATCTCACACGCAGGTGAGGGGTAAAAAGGGGTTTTTACATAAAAGAATCATTGGGCGCGCATGCCCTACATATTAATGAGGAGATGGCTCACAGGCCAACAAATTTAATTTAAATAAATTAATTAAAAGAAACCATTCATATACAAAGGTCTCGGTCTAGCTCATGATCATCCATACATGCAATGATATTTACGCATAAATAAAACTAGCATTCAATTCTTTAATCGTTCTTGTTTAAGATAAATCACGCTCGAATCAATTAATTATCTTTAATTAATCAATCCTTTTATCTTAAACCCTTTTCTAAACTTCCTTGAGATTCTCATCCATCATAATTTTAAACAAATAAATTCATTTAAAATTATCCTTGTACGTAACTTGTACCTTGGAGGCAACCCGGTGAATTCCCATTTATTACACAGATGTTAAATTAAACACATATATATAAAACACCTATCACGTGTTGTGCCTCAACTTTATGTATGCACTATGGTATACGTCTCAAGGGTTTGTATAATATAATAATAAATTTTAATAAATCTGTGTAATTTGGGTGAGTACACGGTGTGTAGTTCCGACTACATGGCGTGTACTTTTCTTCACCGTCCATCCGAAGTACACGCCCGGGGACAGGGCGTATTAATGTACTTCGGAAATTTTTGGAGTACACGGCGTGTTCTATGGGACACATGCCGTGTAGTTTCCGCGTTACACGGTTTCCAGTCGGGCAAGCCGTGTACGGGGTACACGGCCCAACCCTAACTCGAAGGGACTACACGCCATGTTCATTGGACCACACTGCGTGTACTCCAGAAACCGTGTGCCACCTATTTCTGGTCAACACACGGTGTCTTAAATTTTTAGAAAGAATCCAATACAAGGCCTGATTTGGCGGATCAGTAAATGCATTGAACCTAGACTACACGGTGTGTACTTCCGAATACACGCCGTGTATTCTGGTGTTGTACGGCCAGAAACGTTTGGCTCCTCCGGATGAGTTCCTCTATTTTATTTTAATCAAAATTAAAAGAAAAAATCTTTTCTGTGTGGTGAACAAGAAACGAGAGAGGAGGAACAGATCTCAAGATTCAGATTTCCAGAACGATTAAACATGAATTGAAATAACTAAATTATTAAATGCGTAAATCACCAATGAAAAACTAAATAATTATAATTAACGATATGACCGCTCTGATACAACTTATGGGTTTCGGGCACAGCGGAAGCGCGTTGCGCGGGTTTACCCAACTTTAATTTTAACGTTAAACAATGTTCAATCCGAGATCCGTCACGATTTAAAATGCCAGATCTTCGGAATAGAACGAAGAACGAAAACGAAAAGAAGAGTCCCGGAACCGTTGAGATAGGATCATCATATGTTGGTTATAATTAATTTAATTAATTCATAAGAATTACCTCGATGGAAATCTTTCTTCATTGGAGTCTCCGGTCACGATCCTGTGATCCGTCGTTGCGTCGTAGAATCCAAGTACAGGATTCCTCTAGCGGTGATCCACACGTGCTCCACGTATCTCTGGACGTCGCCGAAGGGATCTCTGGATGCTAGCGTGGAAGAACCTTCGCTTGCAATGTCCGACTTCTACCGCCTTGATCTGGTGGAGGATCTCACTCTCGTAACTTGAAATCATTCTTGGTGGAAAAGGAATTCTCTCTTGGCTTCAGAGTATTTCCAAATCCGTTGTGCACAACAATGACTCTCATTCGATGAGATTAATGTAATTGGGATTATAATACTTAGAATAATAAAATGAATTAATTGCCCGAAAGCATTTAATTATTTCATTTAATTCTTAGTAATACCCCATGTCTTAATAATGACAGTTGACCATCATTATTACTTGATATGCGCCTAACATATTACATTTAATATCATTTAATTAAATAAACAATATTTTCTCACGAATCCCGAAAAAACAAACTACACGGCGTGTATATAAATATACACGGCGTGTACTTTTATTTTTTCATTTTATTTATTTCCTCCACCATATTTATTAGACCTTGAGTAATGGCTATTTATTTCTTAAATAAATGTAACTGCATTACTCACTAATAAATATATATATATATTATTTCGCCCACAATATATTATCTCGAATAACCAGTGTCAAAATAAATGCGATCAGGCATCCTTAAATAATTATTAAACCACAGTCGGGAATAATCTTTATTTAACTTGTTGAATTAATATTTAATTGAGATACATGGACACACTTAGTGTGTGACCCTCTAGGCCTCTTTCTCAGTGGCATTAGGCGGAGCCTGCCTAAAGTCCAAGGTTAGTGTCTAGCAACATGTCAAGGCACCCATAGAGAAAGAAGTTAACGCCGCAATGATGTGTCACCTCCTACGAATGCTTACCGTGTAATATAATCCATTTGTCTCGATATCTCCAATCAAGCGGGTTGCATGCTAGTGACATCAACCCATGTGCCTGATTATTCTTTCTTTGACTTCCTGGAATTGAACTCGCCCATACCTTACCATGGCCATGGATTTATTTAGACTATATCAATTCCATCAAAGGTCCTGAGATATCTACTTCTGTTACGGAACAGAAGGGACAAATCCTTTCTCGCATTATCTATTAATGCAGTATTACTCGTGACGCACCCAACATATCCTACCTCACTGCGAACAGTGTGTCGTCATAGTTTTCGTCAATACATCTAAGTGCGCGAGTTGTAATACCCATTAATAATAATCTTAAAGTCTAAGGACCAATACACACGTCCATAGATAGGAACATCCAATGACACTATGAAATGTGGATTTCCTACTGGCGGGTCTCGTTATCATAATATCATCTTGGATATTACCAAGGGCGCACACCATGAGAAAGTGCCTCAAAGTTTTATGAGTCTTCACCCCTAATGACCTGTATTATTTGTGTCCCTCAAATAATATCATCCGGCCATAGAACATATATTCAAGAACAGTGTTATGACACTTCTGGGTTCTCATCATAACAGAGATCCGCTATGACCCATTAATGCAACAGCTGTCCTTAGAACATTATCACATGCATTGTCACGCAGAAGAACAATCAAGATGTGATAAGGCTTTTATTAATGAATAAAGTACATAGTAGTTGGTTCTAGACCACCAACTCCAGCAGAGGTAAGAAGCAAGAAGGGAATGAGAGGGGGAGACGATGCTGGAGGCTCCTCCACTCCAAGTCGCCGCCAAGGAAGAACCCTAGTGCGAGAGAGAAAGAGGGGAGACTCCGCTAGAGACTCCCACCTTTTAGTTTTTTGTATTTTAATATATTTATATTTTAATTTTACAATTTTAATTAATAATTGCCTTTTAAATATTAAAAAACCTTATTTGAATTTATTTAATTATTCAGAAATTTAACTCTTGGAATTCAACCTATAATTTTCATATTAAATAGGGGGAATGACAACGGGGACCAAAAGTCCCCTTAATACCAAACAAGGATCATGACCACTTACGTGAACAGTGAAAAAACACTGTTTACATAACTACAGGAGGTAATTCTCCTCACTAGTTTTGGTCCCAATTGTCATTCCCCCTACTAAATAACCGCTGAAGTTTCAGAACTGAGTCGAGCTGAGGCCGTTATCGTGGTACAGCGCCGATAAAGGGGATCCGGGCATGATTGATGACCGAAGCTCTACTGTGAGTTTTGCCTAAACCAATCTGGTGCCGATCTGGCAAAGCCGAGTCGTGATTTCATGGGGATGATGATGAACATATACCAGATCTGCAAGTTCGGAATCTTCCGAATACTGAAGATGAGCTTGCTGCTGAAAATCAAATTTGTGCCGAGGAAGACAATTATAGGTTTGTTGAAGGAATCGAGCCGATGAACTTCATAAATGCAACACTATTTCTGGTGCAGCTGAGGTCAATCTCTCCGAAGGCGACCCGATCTAATGGCGGAAGCCTTTTCACCGAACTTGACAAACCCTAGTTCGTTAATTGAATCTCATGCCGCCCGAAGATGTGACGAGCTCTGTTATCAATGGAGAGGTATGCAGTCATCTATTTCTCGTGTTTTTGTTTTTTGTTTTTTTTTGAAGAAGAAGATGACACAATTTTGTATGAGGTTCCGCAATTGGTGCGCCATGTACTGAATCCACCATTTGAGCTTTGTTGCGCATGAAATGGAGGTGGGGTTCCAAGCCGGGAAAGGTGATGTTGGGATTTAGAACCTGCTAGGTTGTTTGGTCAATGATGCATGTTTGATCGATGATGCATGTCTGAGATGTTTTGCAAGCAGAGACAGTAGTAGACAGTAAAGAGCTTCATAGCAAAGAGGATGAAGTAAGTCAACGATTGGGTCCAGATTCAGTTGATACAGAACGAGGAACAAGGTACTAGATGAGGAGGGTTTTAGGTTTTACATTATGAGACCCCAGAAAAGATTCATTCATCAAAGATCACCTAAGAATTTGGAGGAGACCGAGAAGCAGAGCATCACTACTATAAATATTTTAGGGGAGATCTCTTCTCACTTGTTAATTTCATTCAATACAATTGTAATGGGAGCTGAATAAATTAAGTTCTTGTGAATTGAAAATGATTTTCAGATCATGTTTGAAATCAGCATATCTATACTATCATAGAGTAATTTTTTTTTTTGATTTTTTTAGAAAATATTGTTTTTATGGTGAAAAACATCTTTTCATTTCTTTTAATAAATTAAGTAATTTAAAAGTTCCATTATTATATTAATTTTATTTCAATGTAACTTAGTATTTTGAAGTTAAAAATAATCCAATTTATTACATTTAAATCAAATTTATATTTGATTTTAGTAGAAGTTTATTTTTAGGGTTAATTTTTTTTCTTCTGAAAACTGTTTTAAAATACTCAACAATCATCCTTTTGAATTAATTAAAATAGCCCCTAACGAGAGATTATTTAGCTTAAATGTATAGATTTTATATCTATATTTTTGAATTGAAGTTCATATAAGGATTATTTATATTCATATAGTTAATATAAGATCATCATTCCTTAAAAATTGTATTTTCTGAAAAATTGTTTTTTCTTGCGCTTGCGGGTTTTATTTTAAATTAAATTCTGAATCATTTGTGAGTTAAATATGATAAAATTGATTTCATATTTGGAATCGGAATAATTTATATTATATAATAAGTTCAACTTAATTTTTTGTCATAATGAATGGTAAAAATATTAACAAAAATAATTACCGTGTAAAAATAATTAAATTGGTAAATGTGAGGAACCTCAGAGGTAAAGAGGATATCATATTTAAAACATGTTTCCTTTTAGTAGCAAAGATGTGGCATAGACATATATCTCACCCACTTCTTTATTTATCAATTTTGGAGTCATTTGTTTTCATAGTGACTTCTCATTATTGATTAGTTTTGAGAATTTATAAAAATGTCACTCCATTATAAAAGGGAACTCCCTCCGCTCACATCTTCACACCTCTAAAGCCATTTGGGTTGACCATCCCCTAAAAAATTATCTCTTTAACTTATATATCCTCATTCTAGAGCATTTTCCCTTCCAAAAAGACAAAATTTAGTATCCATAATAAAAGATACAGAGGAGGTTCTTCTAAGAAAATGTAATTATCTTCACCAAGCTCCTTTTTACTTCTTCCATTTCCACAAACAATTTTTTTCTTAAAAATTAAAATATAATAACACAAGTGTCTCCTATATAATGAGATGACTTTATGTTGATGGAATAATATTTATCCATCTCATGTTCCATCAAATGGAAAACAAAACCATCATATGTGTCTACGACAGACCACCACCTCACGAAATGATGTAATTCGTTTTCCATCATCACCTCTCATGGGTGTTCATGATGATGGATTTAATATTAACATATGATATTCATTTTATATTAATCATTCTGTAAAAGTAACACATCATATAATTTTTTACCATACCTTCCATGGAATAATGATAACATCGTTTGTGTGTATAATGGACTACCACCACATGAAACAACATGATTTGTTTTTTTATTACCACATCACATGGATGGAATATGTAAGCGTATATAAAGAAAAAATATCATAATTATGATATTATGATCATTTTGTAAAGATAAAAGCACATTTATCTTCTTTCCATCATGACCATTGAAAATGAAAAACGTTACATATTCGTACATACGACTTACCGTCACCATGATTGTAACATAGTTCATTTCTCATAAAAATAATTCAAGGTTGTTTTAAAAAGAACAATTTGTGTATAAAAATGACTATTATTTCATGATTATTATTCTAGAGATGATGGGACATTGACCCCTTTGACCACAATCGACACACCTATGCCGTTTTGAAAATATGAACCAAACGTCCTCAAAACACCCAATGTGGATATAAATGACTATGTAATTAAAAAAATCACTAAAATAAATTTTGTAAATGTTTTATGTATACAAGATTAAACTATGAAAATGTTCTTATGAAAACAAATAATTTATATATGTTTATTATACTTGAGATAAAATACATACATGACAAAGTCTGGACTCGAGGTTATGGTTTCATCTCAAAACATCGTTCTTTGAGATACATGTTTTTTTATCCACCTAATTTCTTTTAAATGGTGTATATAATACCCCTTTACATATTATATAATTAATCAATCATACTTCACGATATTTAAAGTTATAATTCATTTACTTCATTCACGAGAGTTTGGATTCAAAAGTTACCAAACTGATAAAGTTTTATCTTTCAATCTCATTTTAATCGAGATTGTTTATGCTTGAATTTCCATTATAGGAATTTTTTTGATCATTGTCTAATAAAACACATTCATTTTATTATCTTCTGGTAATTCATGAAATTTTCAAGTAATAGTACCATTTTTCCCTCATTGGTACATAAAATGACTAAGAAAATATTTTTAAGAAAAACTTACTTCATTTCTCTCTTCAGTCAAAAATTCTTTTTCATCCAAATCCATGTTTTCTAAAAATATTTTCAAGAATATTTTTAATATTTCCAAAAATATTTATTAAATAAAATTTTATCTATTTTTGACTTTTTACAAAACGGTTTGAAAGAAATCTTCTTGTCGTTTTCCAACTGAGGACATTTTTTTAACATTTTTACAATAGTGTGAAATGAATATTTCTTTTGACTTATACCACATGTATGGAATTACCCATTGACATGACCACTCAACACTTTGAAGCATGATTTATAATTTTCCATTTTATTTTTGAAGAAAATTATTTCTATAATATTTTGGACATTTTTGGATTTTGAAAAAGTAATTTAAAAGTGAAAATGTTATTTTTCTCATAAAATATTCCATGTAATCTTTTAATGACATTTTCATCAGTGACGATAACCATTGATGTCATGGATAGATTATAAATTATGTATATATGTTTCTCACCTCTATACCTAGATTATTATCCATTACATTGATGGGGGTAATACTGACTTATTTTCATCTCTAAAGTACCTTCATTAGGAAATTTCATTTGATTAGGATATGAAACATGATTATGCAACCCATTTATTTTCATGGATAATTCTTATCTTTATACCATATGTATGATTTCCATTTTATGGAACACATAATCATGAACATGTTATGATGACTTCACCCAGATAGTGCTCTAATTCATTGGGTAATGTTTTTAGTCTTATGAGATGTCATGTATAAGATCAGGGAGTAAATCTAATCCATTTTTGGACTTTTTACACCATTTTATATTGTCTTGGTAGTTAGCATCGACTCATGTTTATGTCATGTTATATATTTCTGCCACATTTCCTCCAATTATATGATCTCATGATTCAATATTCATTATGATATGCTTCTATTTGAATACCCTCGAGCATTCAATTTTATGATATCATGTTATTCCTTTGAATCACGTGTTATGTTTCCTTGTCATGTTTATTCTCTTAAGGGTATTTTTAGCTCACCCCTTTTATCTATGTATTCCCTAGGTTATCTCATGCGGTTTTAGGAGCTCATAAGGATTTAAGAGTTCATTATAGAGAATAAGATAAAGAAGTTTTAGTTTAGCCTCAATTTGAAGTATTATGAACCTAGTATTCTAAAGACAATAGGCCTCATGATCTTTGGGTTGTAATAAATAGATGTTTATCTAAAATATCATGTATTAATAAGTGTAAAAGACTTGGGTTTCTATATAGATAATGACACGTGATCCCTCCTCCAATAGACTAGGGTTTGGTGATAAGAACCAAGGGTATAACTAGGGGTGTAATTTCGGCCCGGGCCGGGCCGAGCCGGCCCGGGCCTGCCATGCAAAGAGTCGGGCCACTGACCACTATCCGGGCCGGGTCGGGCCGGCCCGAACAACCCCATGAGGCGGCCCGAGCCCGGCCTCGGGCCGGCCCAAACCATCGGGTCAGGCTGGGCTTTTTCGAGTCGGGTCGTGATGAGCTTTTATTATTTTCAAAATAATTGTCTCTTAATTTTTTTTATTTAAACATTTTTATAACATTTATTTAAAACGTTTCTTTACATTTATTTTTAAATGCATGTTTTTTGTAAAAATGTTTATTTTATTTTTTATTAACATTTTACAGTGGGTGGGTATGTTTTTTGTCTATATATATATATATATTATTTGCAAATTGTAAAAAAAATAATGAGCGGTGCACAGCTGCCGTGGGTGAGTTTAAAGCCTTATTATTTAAACGTTTTTCTAACATTTATTTAAAACATTTATTACATTTATTTTTTTTAACTTATTTATAATTTTTTAAGCGTTTGTTAATATTTTTTATTTAAACATTTTTATTTAAACCATTTTTTTAATATCTGTTTAAAACGTTTTTCTTACATTTATTTTTAAATGATTAATTTAAAACATTTTTGAATTTTTTTAAACGCATGCTTTTTACAAGTATTTTTTTAAAACATTTAATTTTTTTTCACATTTTAATGTAAAAAGTATTTTTTAAGTGTTTGTTTAAAAAAATTTAATTTAAATGTTTGTTTTAAAAACTTTTTAAACATTTTTATTTAAACCATTTTTTAACACTTGTTTAAAACGTTTTTTTCACATTTTTTTTAGACGTTTAATTTAAAATGTTTTTTTGAACGCATATTTTTTACATGTATTTTTTTTAAACATTTTACACGTTTTTTGTAAAAACATTTTACAGTGGGTGAATATGTTATTTTTTTCTAAATAGATTTATATATGTCTGTGACTTTATATATATTATGTACAAATTAAAAAAAATGAATTATTGGGGAGGTGCGCAGCAGTGAGTGGTGAGTTTAAAGTGTTGTTATTTAAATGTTTTTTATCATTTATTTAAAACGTTTTTTTTACATTTATTTTTTTAACTTATTTATGAAAAGTATTTTTTAGCGTTTGTTTAATTTAAAACATTTTTTTAAACGTTTTTTATTTTTTTTGTAGGACAGGCCCGACCCGGCCCTGTCTGGACTGAAATTACACCCTTAGCGGGTGCGCAGCAGTAAGTGAGTTAATTTTTTTCTAAATAGATTTATATATGTATATTCAATATATATAATATATGAAAGTTTTATCATATTTTTTTAAAAAAAATGAGGTTGGGGGTGTGCGAATATCATTTAGTGAGTAGTTATTTTTTTGTTAATATACAATAAGTTATTATATAAATAAATAAATATATATATATAATATGAGAAAAATGTAAAAAAATATTTAGGGGTTTGGGGGTGCGCTTCAGTAGGCGGGTTAATTTTTTTTTCTAAATAAATTTATATATAATATATGGAATTTGCAACATATTTAAAAAAATTAATGAGGTTGGGGGACGTGCACGAACATCATTAGGTGAGTGTGTTATTTTTTTGTCAATATTAAATAAGTTATTATATAATATTAAATCATTGACACACACACACATATTATTAATGGATTTTTAAAAGCCACACTTAATTGATATATATTATTAATACCTTTATATATAATATTAATGGCTTTGTTTATATATATATATTGGGGGTGTGCGCGAGCATCATTGGGTGAGTTAATTTTTTTTTCTAAATAGATTTATATATGTATAGTATATATAATTTATGCATGTTGCAACATACTTAAAAAAATTAATGAAGTTGAGGGACTTGCACGAACATCATTAGGCGAGTGTGTTGTTTTTTTATTAATATACAACAAGTTATTATATATATAATATTAAATCATTGATATATATATATATATATTAATATCTTTGTTTATATATATATATATATTATATTAAATCATATACATATACATATACATACATATATATATATATATATTATTAATGGATTTTTAAAAACCACACATAATTGATATATATTATTAATGGCTTTGTTTATATATATACACTATTATATATATACACTATTATATATATAATTATATATCATTGTATATATATATTTATACACACGTTATAATTATATATAATATTATTTTTTGTTAATATATAATGATATATGCACATATAGATAGAAAGATACACACACACACACACACACATATATATAGATACATATATAGATAAATATAAATGTATAAATATACATGTATATATAGATATATAGGTAGATATATATATAGATGTATGTATATATGTATGTATATATGTATATATACAGATATATAAAGAGATATAGATAGATATATATATATATATGTAGATATATGTATATATATACATATATAGATATATGTATATATAGATATATAGACATAGATAGATGTATATATATATAGAGAGAGAGATATAGATAGATGTATAGATATAGATATACGTATATATATATATATATAGATATATAGATAGAGAGATATATCTATATTTATATAGATATATGTATATATATATATATATATATATAGAGAGAGAGAGAGATATATATATATATATACATATATCTATATATATATAGATATATGTATATATAGATATATGTATATATAGATATATGTATATATAGATATATGTAGATATAGATAGATGTATATATAGATATACGTGTATATATATATATATATATATATATATATATAGACTAGTGATTAGTTTACAGGCGCAGCGCTTGGACCAGTTGGTCCAGGCGCAGCCTTGGGAGCTCGAGGTAGGGGGATTATATTTTTTACAGCAGGCGGGCTGGGCTTCGCGCGGGCCAGCGGGCCGGGCTTTTTCGAGCCGGCCCGGCCTGGCTCACGGGCCCGCCTGGAAAGGCTCAGGCCCGACCCGCTGAACCTGCGGCCCGAGCCAGGCTTGGCCCGATGCGGGCTTTGCCGGGCCGGGCCGCTCGGGCTTTCGGGCTGCCGGGCCAAAATTACACCCTTAGGTATAACATATACACAAATGTGAGACATTACCCTCTATGATTTTGGATACGAGAGATAAGATAGAAACACCCAATAAATATTACTCAAGATAAAAAGTAAAAGATCCCAAGAAAATGCATGTAATGTCATACAAAACTGATACAATTTAAAAGGAGACTATAAGTACCCAAAGATAAACTTGACAGTAACCTCAAAGCCCAACAAATTCTGAACAAATCATAAGCCATTAATAACCAACTAGATCTTCAACCTACTCTCGTTGACCTGAAAAACAATTTATATATACATATAATGAGTAAAACAATTATACTTAATAGGATCCCCTTCAGATCCTCTCATGAAAAAGATAAAGAACCCATGAAAATTCCCAGTGAAAAAGTGAAAGTAACTCATCACCTAAATAGGTTTTCTATTTTCTCATCCTCACCACGGCTGTCTTGAACCAAGTATAACATACAAGTGAACATATAATATAAGAAAAAAAGAGGGTACCCTGCTACCAATTTTTCTCTAGTTTTCTACTCTACTATAATGATTCATATCCTGACCTATCTCTCTCCAAAAATTATCTAGCCCAAAAATACAAGGGCTAAATGTATCATATCATGCACTATGTGCATCACAACATCTCATCATCTCATCCACATCTTAAAATAGTAACTAAGTTATTTCCTAGATGAAACACAACCCATAAATGGTGTATTATACCTCAAGACATTATATCCCATGAAAATAAGTCTAAGAAGACTTGTTTTCATAATAATAATGACACTCCTTTACAAAAGGATGATGACTACTTTCCGGAACATTCAACTGAAGTTTTTGACTTGGCTAGTTCGCTGCAATATGAATTTTTTATGGTGGATTTGATTGATAATGACTTGGATATGGCGTTAAATTTACAACAACAACAACAACATGCTACAATACTAGAATAGAATCCTCCTATAGTTCGGATTGAAAATGAAAAGCGACCATTGATGACCACTGTTTCGATTAGCACCTCTAAGGAAAAAGATGATACCTCTTAGCATGATAGTCCTATTTCTGCAAGTAAAATCACCCAACACATAGCTAGTTCAAAAAAATCCGAACCATACAGGAAATCTGAAAGACAAAGTTCACAGAAGAAAAGCAAAGGGGGTTTCCACCTCCAAACCGATATAAAACGAGGATACTATTTTGGAACTGTTAGGGAATAGCCAAACCTGACACGGTAAGTTCCCTCAGGCTCATTTTAGGAAAGTAAAAACCCAAAATAATTGGACTCTTTAAGCCCAATAAAAATCTACTTGATCATTAAACTCATCTTACAAGATAGGGTTATATCTTTCTTTGAAAAAACCATATTAGCAACAACACTGATAGACTTTGGCTATTGGTACACAAGGACGTGATTGGTCCTTTTCTTGTCAATGCAGATGAAAAATATATAACCTAATTCTTCTATTATGATGGTAAAAAGATCTATTATTCCGTGATATATTCCTTTAACTCCTATATTGATAGGAGAGAACTTTGGTCACATTTGAAGAATCTTTCAAGCACAATTTCAGATACATGGATTGTTGTTGGTGATTTCAACTCTATTTTGCACATGGATGATAAATTAGGATCAGTTTCACACTCCCTCTCCATTAAAGAATTCATAAAATTCATTGAAGAAGTGAGTCTTACCGAGATCAATATTGTTGGGGAAAAATTTACTTTGTACAAGAAACACCTAAATGACATTAAGGATAGTAGAATTGATAGATCATTTGTCAACAAAAACTCTCTTTGCAATTTGAGTTCCTAATCATGTGTAACACTGACTAGACACAACTTGTACCATCATCCCATTCTTGTGAACTACCTACAAAAAGAACAAATAAATACTCTTCCCTTCAGATTCAACAATGCCTGGATTTCTCATAAAGATTGCAGTAAAATTATTCGTGAGACTTGAGAATATTTTGATGGAAAAAAACACCATGACATGTATCACCAAGCTTAAACTAATAAAATAAAGATTTAAGGAATGTAGAAATAAAAGTTTTAGATTTCTAGATGAAGAAATTGAATCACTTGAATGTTATTTACATTATCTCCAAGAGTCCTTCACCAAAACCAGCTTCCCTGGGAATCATACTCAAGAAACAGAATTGACTACCAAGCTCCAAAATCTTCTCAGAATTAAAGACAACATACAAAGTGATATTATAAATGTTAAATGGCTTAATGAAAGGGATCTAAATTGTAAAATTTTCAATTCCCTCTAGAGAACTATAAGGGATAACACGCCTCTTTCTCTTCTCAAGGATGTTGACCAAATCATTGAGGGAAGGAAAACACTATCCAGACACATTGTATCCTCTTATATAAAACATTTCAACGACCCATATAAAAATAAATCCCTAATGGAAGGTATTATTCAAAAAATAATTACTGAAGAGGAAAATATTATGCTTATAGCTTCCCCCACGGAACATGAAATTAAAGATATTGTGTTTGGTTTTAACAAAGGGAGATCCCCCAGTCTAGATGGATTTACCAACCTATTATTTCAAGTTTACTGGGATATCATACAATGAGATATTTTCAATCTAGTTAAATACTTCTTCAAGAGTGGATCTCTGTTTCATGGTATGAATACTCAATTTATTTCTCTAATACCTAAATTTGATAATGCCAGCGACATTATCCAATTCAAGCCAGTGGCTCTGGTCAACACCATTCATAAAGTGGTTACCAAAATTATGTCCAACAGACTATACAGAGTTTCAGATAAAATTGTTTCTTGGAATAAATTCAGCTTTATTAAGGGAATAAATATTCAAGACTACCTTCTCATGACTTTAGAATGTGTGATCCTTCTCAGGAAACCAATCAGAGGAGGAACTATTTCTCTCATGCTAACATCAAAAAATCATTTGATACAATGGATTGTAACTTCATTGGAAATGTTTTACATATCTTTGGATTTGACACGAAATTCATTCTATGGATAAAAGTTCTTCATAGCCTAGCTCATTTATCTATTCTCATAAATGGATCACCGGACGGATACTTCACTTGCTTAAGGGGGCTTAGGAAAGGTGACCCTCTCTCCACGATCATCTTTTTCATTGCTGACCATTATCTTAGCATACTATTCATTCAAATGGATGAAAATGGTGACTTAAAGACTATTAAAGCTGTTAGAGGTATCTACGCAAACTCACATATTTTTTTTGATGAGGTTATTGTTTTAACCCAAGAAGATAGGAAAAACATCAAAAAAAATCAAGAATACTCTCTCGCACTATGAAATTGTATCAGGACAAGAAATAAGATGGGGGAAATCATTCATATACTTTGGAAAACACTTTAATCCTTCTAGAAGAGGAATTATTCTCAATACTTTGGGTATAAAGGAAGGCCATATTCCCTTTAACTACTCAGGTGTACCTCTATTTTGGGGAACACCTAGATCTTATTACTTCACCAAAATTTTGAGCCAAATCAAAAGAAAATTGTCCTCATGGAAAGGTAAATCTCTCTCAATGGTAGGGAGAATCTACCTTGTTAATAACATCTTGATCTCTAATCTTGTTTACTAATTCATAGTGTATGTATGGATGATCTCTTTGATTAAAAGCATCAATGCATCGATGAATAACTTCATATGGAGTGGTAGTATCTTGGAGAGAAAAGTTGTCATTGTGAACTAGATTTTTTTTTGCAAACCTTGCAACCTCAGGGGGCTCGACATCAAGAATATGGAAATGTTCAATCAAGATCTCCAAGAAAAATTAATATGGAATATAGCCAATAGAAAATCTAAATCCTTGGAATTTCTTAGAACCAGATTGATGGAGTGGCCCAAGTATGGAAAATTGCATTACATGGAATCCTCAATATAGCATGGATTGAGAACTGTGTTTGATAAGATGTAAATAAAATCTAACTAGCTAGTGAATGCCAACTCATCTCTAAGATTTTGGTAGGAAAAATGGATGGGAACTCCTTTTCTAAATATGAGAATTTTTTTAATCAAACAATTGATTCTAATATCACCATTAAAGATCAACTAAGAATTAGGGCTCACCTCTCAGATGATCTATAAACTTCTATATCAAATTTGGTTTTCATGGAACAAGATGACTTCCTGGTTTAGGAACAAGCCCCAAACGGTATGTTGGACTCTAAAACCTTTTGTAATAATGAGATTCAAGGGAATAATTGTTGGATTGGTGAATTTAATAATAGCTGGATGAAACCATCCCACTTTTCACTACTTTGAAGAATAGCCTTCTGTTGTGTTCCAATTGATGATTTTCTGTAACATAGAGGTATTACACTCTATTATAGGTGCACAATATGCCACCAAAATAGAGAAGATATAGAACATATATTCTTATACTGTGATATGGATTCATCCTTATGGAAATCTCTGTTTGATTTGTTTGACCTTCATGTTATCCAAACAGACAAAATTTCAAATATGCTATAGGAAGTGCTGAATTACAGTTTTCCAGACAACTAAAAAATTTGCTTCATGTTGCCTGTGCAGAATTACTTCATGTGGTATAGAGTGGGAGAAACAAAGTCATACATGACCACACACATTTTATTATGCAATCTTTATTTACTAAAATCACAATGGCTATTCAAAATTCCAACTATCTTCAAAAAGGGTTATGAAATAACTCTGTTGGTGACCTTGTTGTGCTTAGGCACCTAAATATAACAAGTAACTATACCCCCACTTGTGTAATGCTTGATGTTTTTTTTATTCCCTCATTCATTGGATGAAAAATGCGCAACACAGATGGAACTTACAAAGGAAAACCAAGTCCAGTGGGCTTTGGGGTCATCATTAGGGATCATAATGGATAGATAATTGATTTTATACATGGAAATTATGGTCATTTAACTACCTTTGAAGCTGAAATGATCGCCTTCATTATTGGTTTCCACATGGATAAACAAAATAATTGGAATGAGGTCTGGTTCAAATGTGATTCGACCACTATTGCACAAGCGATGAGGCTTGGTATCATAAATATGTCATAGAATCTCACTGTAATATGGTTTGATTTCATGTATAAGTTATCTATAATGAACTACATAATCACTCATTCCTTTAATGAAGCTAATACTCTCATCGATGCTCTTGTAAACAAAAGAGTTGTCCAAGATGCTTGCATTCTTGCTAATACACTCCCTCTTGATATTTTACCTATTCATAAAAAATACAAATGTAAAATCCCTTCTTTCCATCTAATGTAACATTCTGTTTTATTTATAATAAGATATTATGTGCTATTTTTTCTAAAAAACTATATCCCAAGAAAATTGGTGGAGATTTTGTCACACTGAATGACACCAACATGAACTTGTAATGCCCAAAATGTCCTAAGAATGTTTTATTCAGTTTATCCTCATCTTTTAACCACATATAATGACATCCTAACCATAGAATGATCTTTGAGAACCTAATAGATCCTTTTAGATGATCAAATAAATCTTTAATTCAATGAAGAGGATAGTGGTTCTTCATTGTCACCTAATTCATGCGAGATAATCGATAGAGAGATGTCAACTGCCACAAAACTTATTCCTGAACAAAATTAGTGCACCCCAAGGTGATATTATCAACCAAACAAAACCTTGATGTAATAGATCATCAAGTTTTACTCGTAACTATTTCACCACAAAAGTTTCCATCCTATACGGAGATATCGAGATCGGAGAAATTCCCAGTTTTAACTCTATTACAAAGTCAATCTCTCTTCAAGGGGATAACATTACATCATACTTAGGGAAGACATTATGGTACTCTTCCAAAACCCTAAGAAACAAAATCGACTACAACTTCGATGAAATCAGCATAAACTCAACCATCAAGGAAGATATGGATGGAATATGCCTCTAACCCATTTTTGGTTCTCACTCACCAATGAACACAAAAGACTCCATCATCATCATAGATAAAAATCTATCTACTTATGAAATTAATAATATCATGCACTGAATAAATCCATTTTATACTGATGATGATTTCTTATGGTTGTATTGGTAATAATAGGAAGTCTCCCAAAGAGCGGTGCTTCCCTACTACTAGCTCACAATCTCTATAAAATTCATACCGAAAAGATAAACCTTTAACTGGTGTACTCAACTCCATGGTAATTGTAAGATTTTATACCTCATGTCCCAAACAATGGAATAGATAAGGTGATATAATGAAGTGTTTATCTCATGAATCAATCAAAGCATTCACCCATATAGAAAATAAGTAAAGGGTACCTCAAATGACGTCTGGCTCTCTTGGTAATAAAAAATTCAAAGCATGCAGCTGGCTAAACCTCTCTGACTAGGATGGAAACCAACACCTTGTCTTTTCAATTATCTATGAGGATGAAGAGCATATAGGTGTTTTACTATTACTTCCTTGACTCCTCTCTTATAATCCAAGGATAGATCAACCTTTTACTTTTTCCTTGGCTGAAACCACCTCAATGGTGGAACTTAAAGTGTAAAACCTTGTACATACATCCTGTATAGAATTTTTGGGAACTTTAACAACTAATAAAATCATCCTATAAACAAAATCCATGTGTTTGATATTTTAGTAGAGGCTTGAGAGCCTCTACCCTTGGAGAAATGAGATGATGAGGCTTGGGACCTACCGCCAGATTCTTAAAATCTCTTATATATAGGAAACTAAGAACCCCATACCATAACTATTGTATATGAGGAATCCCACTAAATCCACTCATGTGATGTTCTAATCTAGGCCTGCATCCCCTCAACGACCTCATCTCTTTCCATAACCTCAAGATATATTGACAAAAAAATAGGGTGACATAACACTAGATCTCAGGACAAAAAACTCCTTGAAATTCATTATCATAACTTCCTCATCTGGAAACAAGTATAATTAATATTGTATAATGGTCCTAAAATGGATCTCGAGATCCCTCATGATGGGAATCCTCTATCGATCAGTAATCATCACCTGATGACTGGTCGCCTTCATGGTCGAAGAATGAAACTCAACTTGAAACTAGCCATGGAACTCCTCCCATGAGACTGTCGACTCATCACGACCCCCTAGGAATAAGAACCACCACTTCCTCACTTCTCAATGAAGAATCATCACCACCAATGAAACCTAGTACTCCATACGATCATGTATTGAACTAAGGCCTGTCTCCACCTACTACAATGAGTCCCCTGTCACTGAGTCTAAAATGAATCCATCATACTCCTATAGACTCTGGAACTAAAACTCTCAGAGTTTCCTCCTATATGTGTTTTTATCATCAGCCTCAACTCTTTGGAGATCAGATGGAATGTACTAATAAACATCCTCAGTGAAAACCTAATGGATATGTTGACCTGCAGCCATACATACAAAATAAAAAAATTTCAGGGACTCCTAAATTTGGAACATGTGATATTTAAGACTATTTATTTATTTATTTCTTCAAGGTTCAACCTAATACCAATGTTTATAAATTTAAAACATAGAAATAAATAAGAATGATTCATGGTCCTTTCCTAGGTGTTTACCTTGAAACTAGTATCACTTCTCTATGCAGGTTTAGTAAACAAAAATGTTTATGAACCATATAAAAGGGGGGCCTAAATACCTATATCCAATCCGGTATTCCATAGTTAGATCACTCAATAAACTTAATTGACACAATTTTACTACTAATCCATATAGTTTTCTCGTGTGCCTAACTCTAAACCCCATCCAATTCATCAACTTGAACATTTTCTATCAATTTTTCACAATCCTCTCCCCCCAAAATTACCCCTCATAGGACTGAAATAAAAGGAAATAGATAATGAAACCTGAAGACTACCTCTAATAGGCCATGGTTTTGGGACAAGAATTGAGGGTATAACATATACCTTGATAAGAGGAATTACCCTGTTTGATATTGGATACGATAGATATGATATAAAAACCCAAAGACTTATTAATTATAAGAAGAAGGGTTTCTTAGTACCCTAACAATTATAAGATACTTTCCTAAATAATTTTTAATTATTTTAAAATTTAAATAATCCTCTAAATAAATATATAAATAATAAATCACTTATCATTTCCAAATAATTTTTAAACAATGTTTCAGAAAAGACACCCAAACCTCAAAACCACTAGGAAACATCATTAAAAGAAAAGGGAAGGGTCAAGGAAAATTATTGTCCTTCACAATAAATACCTATAAAACAATTACCGTCCTTGAGAATTAAATCCAAACATAGAGAGAAGGAAAGAAAAAGGGTCATCCAAACAACCACCCCATGAGATATCTCTCAAGAATCTTTCCCACACATGAGATCAACTACCTCACTCAAATAAAAATGGTGTGAAACTATATAAAAATAACAACCAACACCTAATCATTCTCTCGAGGAAGTTACCTCCCAAAAAAGTTTAAGGATACAAGAAAAAATAAAGGAAAAGATACCTATCTCATAAATCAGATAATGGTCAACAACTAAAAAAAATAAACATCACTACAACATAAGAGATAAACATCAAATAGCTTGGGATATTGATCATGTATCTGTGATTCATGTTCCCAGGTACACTCCTATTATCCATCATGCTTAAAAAGGTCATGAACCAAAGTAATAATACACATGTGAAATGTCATGACCCAAACTGTGTCGGGTCTCGAGCCGCAACTACCCCAAGCCCGCCTCCATAGACCAGGGGCTGGCGACTAGTGCTGAAGGCTCAAAAAACTAGGGGAGGCATTTGCCTAAGAAACTGTACACACACACGCAACCAACTCAATGAAAAAGTGCAGAGAAAGGAAAGAAAGATACAACACTGCTACAAAAGGGGAACCAACATACATGCATCTACCTCTAACCAGTACTAGAAAAGTGCTGAAAAGTACTGACAAGTAAACTGAACAGAAAAAGGGACAAAACACGCGCCCAACCGGAAAGGTGCCACAACCCAAAAATAGGTAAAACAGAAGTAAACCACTGGTGAGTCACACCAAGAAAGTGCTTCTATGACCACTGAATGAATCCCAAGCTCCTGTGTCCTCTACGATCCTCCGTAGTCTCGATTGACCTGTCCGTCGTCTGTAAGGGCACACCTAGTGCGGGAAAATCCCAAGCATGGGTGAGTATAAAAATACTCAATAGGATGCCCCGAAAGCTCGAGGGAGCAACAAAGGAGGTACTAAAATAGTGAGCAGTAGACAGAACAGAGAATAGTGTAAGAGTACAAAAGAGAGAGAGAGAGTGCAGCTCAACCCAACAAGAGAAAGGAAGCAGACTCGTCTAGATGAAAGGAGATAGAAACGGTGAGAAGATGAACTTCTCGTCGAGTCTTTGCTGGCTATAGCAGAAGAGTATACTCGTCCAACCAAGAGGAGCTAGAAACAAAAAGCACATGGCATACCCCACGCATCTTCACCCATCCCATAAGGAGAGTAACCGAACCCAAGGATTGGGAATAAAAGTAGGGTGTATATATATATGCACAACGAGAAACCCGAATGAGTGTGTAAGGGGATCTCTATCTCCAAGCTCAGCCCAAGAAGAGTCACCAACAGTTCAAAGGATATCCAACACTGAACCCAAACATCCCACATGTCAACCTAGGAGGTTCAAGTCAAAGGGGCCCAATCACCGCACCTCGATACTATCTGATTTGGGTGGCACTAACTCACCCTCACGGATTTTAGCTCGCATCGCAAGGACGCGTCTCAGTGGGAAAAGCGCCCCTCATCCTCATTTTTCCTAAGGTCACATCAAAGCTGTCACATCGCCGATCCGTACAACCAAGGATCCTGCTCCAGTAGTCATGAATAAAAATTCACTGACTAGCCTCATAGATAAGGCCTGAGTCTGAAATGCCAACGGGTGACCCAATGCCCAGTCCTACTAGAGGGTAAACCCTAATACATCATTAGGTGACCCACTGCCCAGCCCTGCTAGAGGGTAGACCCAGAATACGTTGACAAGAGACCCACTGCCCAGCCCTGTTGGAGGGTAGACCTGGAATACGTCGACAGGCGACCCACTGCCCAGCCCTGCTGGAGGGTAGACCCAGAATACGTCGACAGGCGACGCACTGCCCATCCCTACTAGAGGGTAGACCCGAAATATGCCAACAGGCGACCCACTACCCAGCCCTACTGGAGGGTAGACCTGGAATACGTCGACAGGGGACCCACTACCCAGCCCTGCTGGAGGGTAGACCCAGAATACGTCGACAAGCGACCCACTGCCCAGCCCTGCTGGAGGGAAAAACCATAATACGTCGATAGGCGACCCACTGCCCATCCTTGCTAGAGGGTAGACCCAGAAGAAGTCGACGAGCAACCCACTGCCCAGTCTCTGCTGGAGGGTAAACCCAAAACTGCTTTGGCCATCCCTACTAGATGGTACAACACTGGTCAACAGAACACGGAGTGAGTATCGCACAACCAACCAACTTGAGAACAAATCACATAGTAGAGGTTAAATGCCCGTGCCATCACTGGGTGTCACTAGCACCCCTACCGTGCGTAGGTTCAGAGTGCTTCAAAGGAACCTCCGACAATCACCCTTCCATGTTTCCACATTTAATACGACCACGTAAGAGGCTTTGATCTCCTGAAAAGATTACACCATTGTAATCCTCATGAAAAAACACGCGAGATAGACTACTTACTCGCTGGAAACGGGATCCCGGTGGAAAAGTTATTAAACACCGCTTTATTCCCATACTACGTCTCGTGGGGCCCACACCTCAGTCCCGAAAGAGGTCGGGTGAACTGCGCCATCGCGATTCCCTCGAAAAAACATGCCTAAATGACTATCCATATGCCCCAGATGGATGCCAGATGAAAAATTCACAGTATACTGCACACAGCTCTAAGGACGGCCCGTGGGGCCCACACTTAAACATGGGTTTCAATGCCTAAAACCACCCCAGTCAATTCTCCTCGATGACAGGGTCGTAACGCCGCTAAAAGTTCCTAAAACAAACTCCGGATGCAGAAGATGCAATTCCCCGCATTATACGCAAATGGGGCCCCATGGAGCCCACACCTTGGGCCCAAATTTAGGCGGTCAGATTGCACCGTTGCAATGCCCTCAGAAAAACACTCAGAAATGAGTACTCAAACACCCCAAACAGATGTTGGGTGAAAAAGTGGCGTTTCACTGTAAAACATGTGAACTAGGCCCTGTGGGGCCCATACCTTGTCTCCAAACCGAGCACTTCAAAAAGCATCTCAAAAAGTCCGCACGAGGACTGGGGTCACGCTGCCGCTAACGGTGCGTCAATCAGACATCCCAAGCAGGAGTTAGGTCCGACGCAACAATTAATTAATCAATTACTCACATTGTGTTTCGTGCCACAGAGCA
Organism: Viscum album; assembly: GCA_963277665.1. Taxonomy (NCBI): domain Eukaryota; kingdom Viridiplantae; phylum Streptophyta; class Magnoliopsida; order Santalales; family Viscaceae; genus Viscum; species Viscum album. The sequence goes on from OY728143.1 coordinate 820,549,010, forward strand.
ACAAAACCAACCCTTAAAGGTTCTGAACCAACCTTAGAAGGACCTCCTCAGCTCTGGGGTCACCGCGCCTCTGATAGCGTGTCAAACGGACGTTCGGCTCACGAGCCACGTCCGTCGCAACTTAAATATTAATTTATTATTATTAAATTAAAACTCCTCGGGTCACCCGCCTTCAGCCGCAGAACCCCAAAAACTCTAAAACTCACTTTGAAAGGTCCATCTCGACTACACGAACCCGCAGCCACAGACGGCGTGTCAAATGGACGCACCGTTTAAAAGTTACCCCCCCCCCCCGAATGCGAGGGGGCCCAACCGGGCCGGTTCACCTTGACCAACCCGGTCCGAACCGCCGGCCTGCTCCAGCCACGCCGGACCTGCCTCGGGTCCGGTTTTCTTTTTTTTTTTCTTTTTTGTTTTTTTTGAACAGACTGGCCATCCTGGCCGGTCTTCTCCCGCACGCCGCCCAGCAGGACCCGCAAAGTGCGGGTCCTTGTTGCTGCTGCACACCTGAGGCGCTGACCGCCTCGGGTTCCTCCTGCTGAGCGCGACAGCCACCACACCGTGCCCCCTGCTCACCGTCGGCTTCGCTGAAGCTCGCGCCACCTCTCTGCCGACCTGCGAGGCGCACCGCCGCGGTCCCCTGCTCACGGCACCGAGCTCCGTTGAAGCCTGCACCGCCTCTCCGCCGACTCCGGCTCGGCCTCTCCGCGCTCCGTCGCCTCCGGCTCAGCCTCGCTGCACCCAGGCCAGCCACACACCGGCCACCCGAACACCTCCGGTTCGACCGCTGACCGTCGCGTGTCGGCCCTCCTCCGCCAGAGCCGAACCTTCGGCCGGTACCCCCGACCACTCCGGTGATCGGAAAAATTATCTGACACTAGTTTCGGGATCCTCGGGACCGGATCTTCACAACGCCTTCCCCTGCTCATCGATCCATTGAGGTTTACACGTGCCCAGAAATTTGGGACGAAGAACATTCAAGAACGAGGAATTGAACGGGGCTCAGGCATTGGTCGTGTTCGTTCGACCAACGCCCTAAATTCTAAAAACTATAAAATTCAAAGACAAAAAAGATGAAGAAATTGAGAAAATCGACGAGGGCGCAAAATTCAACAAGAATCCTACTTCGTTGGATCTGTTCGTCGTTGGCGACGCGTCCGCTCGATCTTGCTTAGATCCTCCGGAGTCCGCTCCTCATTCCGGCAAAGAACAGCGAAGAACAGCGAAGAACACCGAAGAACAATGAAGAACACTAGAGAGAGAGAGAGGGAGAGAGAGAGAGAGAGAGGGAGGAAGAAATGGATCTTCCCTCAACACTTAGTGAATTTATAAAAATTCACTAAAACTCTTCCAACGGGCGCAGATTCCGAAACCTCCGCACCAACCTATTTTATATCACGCCTATGCAAAACAAACCATTTTAAACTCAACGGATGTCTCAGATTTCCATTACGAGACTTGGTTTAAAAGTTATTTGAAAGGAACGTCAGTGATAATAATCACTAAGTGGTCATTTCGAAATGACCATTTTCCCCTGGGTGACATCTCTCACAGCAAGCCCGCGCCCAAAACTTTTACACCCCGCCTAGGGTAAACGGCACGCTCTAGACTCAACGGTGCCCTCAGTTTTCCCATCCGAGCAACCATTTAGGTGTTACTTGGGTTTTTTCTATTAAATGAATAATTTAATTCAATTTATCCATTTAACACACCACTAATGAGCGAGGGGTCCGAACATCCTGCGCCGACTTATTTTATGTCGCGCCTAGGGTAAACACCGCGTTCTGGACCCAAAAGTGGTCTCAGATTTCCGATCCAATCAAACATCTAAGATATATCACATTTTCTTTAGTTAACCACGCGTGCGTAATATAAAAACACTTAACATGTTTATAAAATTAATTCTGGGAACAACGGGCCTCAGAATTGCACGCCGTCTGAACTCCCTGCTTTGGAATAACATCAAGAATATTCCAAAGTCTTTTATAGCAAAAACTGGGTTCTTACATCATTCCATCCTTCAAGCTTTTCGTCCCCGAAAAGAAAAACTAGGAAAACAACTCAGGGTACTAAGCCCACACCCTGCTCTCCCGTACCTAGAAGAACTCTTACACAGTTCTGCGTCACCACGCTGGGACCAAATAATTTGGTCCGTTCACGTGGGGTATTCCCTCATCGATGATGTGCATAGGTGCACACACACTTCTTCTCAGGTGAGTCACGTGGGAGAAGTTATGCACCAAAACTACCCTTTGGGTTTAGGGCAAGGCAGTGGAGACCTCGCCATCCCTTCGCATGGTCTCAAATGGCCCGAAGGACCTCAGGGGTAACTCACCTCCCCAGTCGCACATCTACATCGCACGCTGCGACTGGAATCACTATTTGGACCTAGGACAAATCCTGGTGATTCCCTCCTTCAGAACATCCATATGGTGAAACAACCAAGGATATCTGGTCACATAAGATTTCATAGTCTATGTCCCATGACTAAGACTCTCTTACATGCTCGAAAGGAAAAGGAGTCACCACCATTGACTAAAGAGAAAGGTTTAATTCCTTATATTCCACTAACACAGGGTTACACCAATGCCCCGCGTCACCCTGGTAACAACTCAAGCATGGAGCAGGGAGAAAATAATTTCACACACAGAGTCTAACAATTCTACTGAAAAATTAGAAGAGTCATAAAGCATACCTCTTATCACCTCATGCTATGCAGGATCATAGACATACAAAGCTCGCGGCTGTCCGTGGTCCCAACTCTCAGCTCCTAGAGCCTGACGCGGACTGCCTGGTGGTGATGGGAAGACCTCGCCCATCATAAGCATACCACCGACGATATTTGGGCTGCCCTGGTGCCCTCCAGCGCCACTGTGGTGTACGAACACGCCCCCAAGTCCGGTTATTGGAAAGCCACCTGCATCGAGGTTCTATTTGCCGACACCCGCTAACTGTGGCAGACGTCTTGGCTCTATCGTGCCTATTGCCACCACCAAATGTAGAATGCGACAGGAAGCTCTCTATCACCAGCACCTGCTCTAGCACCCCGACATAAGTGGAAATGCCCAAGGGTACTATAACAACATAGATCTATCTGCAGAGACCCTGCTCGAACTTCCGTGCTTGGAATTTGCCGTCGTGGACTAAGTCTGGGTAAAAATGTGCACGGTCTAAGAAACTAGTCGCATACTCAGCCACTACCATCACTCATCACTGAAGCTCCAATAGTTCCCGAAACCATAAAAAGTGTAAGTAAGAGGGGTAGTACTCCTCATGAAATAGCTGGTAGAAGTCATCCCATGAGAGTACCGACTCATCGTGTATCTGAGTAACCCTGGCTCTACTAGCGCCAAACTGCTCAGTGGAAAAACTGGCTGTCAAGGCCACCATCCAACCTATCAGTGTTCGATCAATCCTAAAGAGGTGAACCACTGGATCTAGCCAACCCTTCACTGTCTGAGGGTATAGCTCACCATGGAACCTCAGCGGTATTTGATGCTGGAACTCACGTAGAGCACCCTGCCTGTGCTCGTCATCTACCCTCGCTGCCAGTACTATCCTCTATTCCACAGGTGGAGGTGCTACTGCCTATCCTCCTGGAGGAAAGGGTAATTGTATGATGGATCTTGAGCTGAGGCCTCATCGCTCATGGAATCGTCATCACGAACCAGAGATAGTATCCTGGCTGGCATCATCGCGGAGACATCCTGAATCCGATGAAGTAGTACCACAATCAAATGAGCATATATATATCAACAATGATGGGGAGCTGACTCAAGAAGGACAATCAAAGACTCGATCCTATATGATGCATGAACCAAATTTCCTGCAAAAAGTGTCTTAGTGTGCCAAGTCGACAAGCGGGTTATCCGGGTCCTCGTGAATGGATACGTCAGCCATCACACCATCACTAGACTCCCGGACCTGAGCGCCTCTCTCGAGACACGTTGACACTATTTCCCCAAACTCAACCAATTACTTTTTAGGGAATTTCGAACAACGAACCAAGGAATGAACCACCTCTGATACAACTTCATCACGACCCGACCTGTGTCAGGGCTCGAGCCGAAACTACCCCAAGCCCACCTCCATAGGCCAGGGGCTGGCGGCTAGCACTGAAGGCACAACAAACTAGGGGAGGCCTTTGCCTAAGAAACTGTACACACACACGCAACCAACTTAATGAAAAAGTGAAGAGAAAGGAAAGAAAGATACAACAATGCTACAAAAGGGGAACCAACATACATGCATCGACCTATAACCAGTAAAAGAAAAGTACTGAAAAGTACTGACAAGTAAACTGAACAGAAAAAGGGGCAAAACACGCACCCAACCGGAAAGGTGCCACAACCCAGCAATAGGTAAAACAGAAGTAAACCACTGGTGAGTCACACCCAGAAAGTACTTCTAAGACCACTAAATGCAGCCCAAGCTCCTGTATCCTCTATGATCCTCCGTAGTCTCGATAGACCTGTCCGTCGTCTGCAAGGGAACACCAAGTGCGGGCAAAGCCCAAGCAGGGGTGAGTATAAAAATACTCAATAAGATGCCCCGAAAGATAGAGGGTGAAACAAAGGAGGTACTAAAATGGTGAGCAGTAGACAGAACAAAGAACAATGTAAGAGTAAAAGAGAGAGAGAGAGATTGTAGCTCAACCCAACAAGATAAAGGAAGCAGACTCGTCCAGATGCAAGGAGCTAGAAATGGTGAGAAGACGAACTTCTCATCGAGTCTTCGCTGCTTATAGCAAGAGATTAGACTCATCCAACCAAGAGGAGCTAGACACGGAAATCACGTGGCATACCCTATGCGTCTTTACCCCTCCCAGAAGAAGAGTAACCAAACTCAAGGAGTGGGAACAATAGTAGGGTGTATATATATATGCACAACAAGAAACCCGAATGAGTGTGTAAGGGGATCTCTATCTCCAAGCTCAGCCCAAGAAGAGTCACTAATAGTTCAAAGGATATACAAAAATGAACCCAAACATCCTGCATGTCAACCTAGGAGGTTCAAGTCAAAGGGGCTCAATCATAACACCTCAATACTATCCGCTTTGGGCGACACTAACTCACCCGCACGGCTTTTAGCTTGCATCGCAAGGACGTGTCTCGGTGGGAAAAGCGCCCCTCATCCTCGTATGTCCTAAGGTCACGTCAAAGCTGTCACATCACCGATCCGTACAACCAAGGATCCTACTCCGGTAGACATGAAGAAAAAGTAACTGAATAGCCTCATAGATAAGGCCTGAGTCTGAAATGCCAATAGGTGACCCACTGCCCAGCCCTGCTGGAGGGTAAACCCTAATACATCATCAGGAAACCCACTGCCCAGCCCTGCTGGAGGGTAGACCTTGAATACATCGACAGACAACCCACTGCCCAGCCCTACTGGAGGGTAGACTCGGAATACGCCAACATGAGACCCACTGCCCAGCCCTACTAGAGGGTAGACCCATAATACGTCGACAGGCGACCCACTACCCAGACCTGCTGGAGGGTAGACCCAGAATACGTCGACAGGCGACCCACTGCCCAGCCCTCCTGGAGGGTAGACCCAGAATATGTCGACAAGAGACCCACTGCCCAGCCCTGCTGGAGGGTACACCTAGAATACGTCGACAGGAGACTCACTGCCCAGCCCTGCTGGAGGGTAGACTTGGAAGAAGTGGACGAGCAACCCACTTCCTAGTCTCTGTTGGAGGGTAAACCCGGAACTAATTTGGACATCCCTACTGGATGGTACAACACTAGTCAACAGAACACAGAGTGGGTATCGTGCAACCACCCAACTTGAGAACAAATCACATATTAGAGGTTCAACACCCGTGCCATCACTGGGTGTCACTAGCACCCCTACTGTGCGTAGGTTCGTAGTGCATCCAAGGAACCTCCGACCATCACACTTCCATGTTTTCACATTTAATACAACCACATAAGAGGCTCCGCTCGCCTGAACAAATTATACTATTGTAATCCTCATGAAAAAACACGCGAGATAGACTACTTACTCGATGGAAATGGTCTCCCAATGGAAAATTTATTAAACATCGCTTTATGCCCATACTGCGTCTCGTGGGGCCCGCACCTTGGTCCTAAAAGAGGTCGGGCGAACTTCACCATCGCGATGCCCTCAGAAAAACATGCGGAAATGACTATCTTTACGCCCCAGACTAACGCGAGATGAAAAAGTCATAGTATGTTGCACACAACTCTAAGGACGGCATGTGGGGCCCATGCTTAAACTCCGGTTTGAACACCCGAAACCACCCCAGTCAATTCGCCTCGATGCCAGGGTCGTAACGCTGCTGACAGTGCCTAAAATAGACTCCGGATGCAGAAGCTACAATTCCTTGCGTTATGTGCAAATGGGGCCCGTGGGGCCCACACCTCGGTCTCAAATTTAGGCATTCAGATTGCACCGTTGCAATCCCCTCAGAAAAACACTCAGAAACGAGTACTCAAACACCCCAAACGGATGTCGGGTGAAAAAGTGGCGTTTCACCGTAAAACATGCGAACTAGGCCCTGTGGGCCCCGCACCTTGTCTCCAATCTAAGCGCTTCTAAAATAATCTAAAAAAGTCTACACAAGAACTGGGGTCACGCTGCCACTGACGGCGCGTCAATCAGACATCCCAACCAGGAGTTAGGTCTGACACAACAATTAATTAATTAATTAAATAATTAATTAATTACTAACATTGTGCTTCGTGCCACGGAGCAATGAAACCAACTCGTAAAGGTTCCGAACCAACCTTGGAAGGACCTCCTCAGCTCTGGGGTCACCGCGCCTCTGACGGCGCATCAAATGGACGTCTGGCTCGTGATCCACGTTCGTCGCAACTTTAATATTAATTTATTATTATTAAATTAAAACTCCTCGGGTCACCCACCTTCGGGAGCAGAACCCCCAAAACTCTGAAACTCACTTTGAAAGGTCCGTCTCACCAACACAAACCCTCATCCGTAGACGGTGCGTCAAATGAATGCGCCGTTTAAAAGTTACGCCCCCCCAAACGCGAGGGGGCCCAACCGGGCTGATTCGCCCCGGCCGACCCAGTCCGAACCGCCGGCCCGCTCCAGCCATGTCGGACCCGCCCTAGATCCAGTTTTCTTCTTCTATTTTTTCTTTTTTCTTTTTCTTAACAGATTGGCCATCCTGGACGGTCTTCTCCCGCACGCCGTCCAGCAGGACCCGCAAAGTGCAGGTCCTTGTTGCTGCTGCACACCCGAGGCACTGACCGCCTCGGGTTCCTCCTGCTGAGCGTGAAAGCCGCCACGCCGTGCCCCCTGCTCACCGTCGGCTCCGTTGAAGCCCGTTCTACCTCTCTGCCGACCTGCAAGGCGCACCGCCGCGATCCCCTGCTCGCGTCACTGAGCTCCGCTGAAGCCCGCGCCGCCTCTCCGCCGACTCCGGCTCAGCCTCGCCACGCTCCGCCGCCTCCGGCTCGGCCTCGCCACACCCGGGCCAGCTGCACACCGGCCGCCCGAACACCTCCGGTTCGACCGCCGACCGTCGCGTGCCGACCCTCCTCTGCCGGAGCTGATCCTTCGGCCGATCCCCCCCCCCCCCCCCCGACCACTCCGGTGATCAGAAAAATTATCCGACACCGGTTTCGGGATCCCCGGGACCGGATCTTCACAACATCTTACCCTGCTCATCGATCCGTTGAGGTTCGCACGCGCCCAAAAATTTGGGACAAAGAACATTCAAGAACGAGGAATTGAACGGGGATCGGGCGTTGGCCGTGTTCATTCAGCCAACGCCCCAAATTCTAAAAACTATAAAATTCAAAGATGAAAAAGATGAAGAAATTGAGAAAATCGAAGAGGGTGCGAAATTCAACAAGAATCCTACTTCGTTAGATCCGTTTGTCATTGGCGACGCGTCCGCTCGATCCTGCTTCGATCCGCCGGAGTCCGCTCCTCATTCCGACGAAGAACATCGAATAATGCCGAAGAACAACGAAGAACGCTAGAGAGAGAGAGAGTAGGAGATAGAGAGAGAGGGAGGAAGAAATGGGTCTTCCCTCAACACTTAGTGAATTTATAAAAATTCGCTAAAACTCTTCCAACGGGCACGAATTCCGAAACCTCTTCACCCACCTATTTTATATCATTCCTAGAAAAAACCCCCCATTTTGAACTCAACAAAAGTCTCATATTTCCATTCCGAGACTTGGTTAAAAAGTTATTTGAAAGGAACAACAGTGATAAAAATCACTAAGTGGTCATTTCGAAATGACTATTTTCCCCCTGGGTGACATCTCTCACAGCAGGCCCGTGCTCGAAACTTTTACACCCCTCCTAGGGTAAACGACATGCTCCAGAATCAACGATGCCCTCAGTTTTCCCATCCGAGAAACCGTTTAGGAGTTACTCGAGTTTGTGCTATTAAATTAATAATTTAATTCAATTTATCCATTTAACACACCTCTAATGAGCGAGGGGTTCGAACGTCCTGCATCGACTTATTTTATGTCGCACCTAGGGTAAACATTGTGTTCCAGACCCAATCGTGGTCTCGGATTTCTGATCCGATCAACCGTCTAAGAGATATCATATTTTCTTTAGTTAACCACCTGTGGGTAATATAAAAAAACTTAACATTTTTATAAAATTAATTCCGGGCACACTGGGCCTCATAATTGCACGCTGTCTGAACACCCTGCTTTGGAATAACATCAAGAATATTCCAAAGTATTTTATAGAAAAAACCGGGTTCTTACATGAAACACCATATCTGGGTGGTCTTAGATCTCCACAAATCACTCCACAAATGTCACATCATAGTCAATATCAATCTCTCACCAATAGATGATTTTATTGATGTCATAAAGATAATGGTGAAGATGAAACACATGTGATACATCATGTATCTAGATCATTTATGGGGTATGTGATATCTAAAAATCCACATATCCAATAAGAGACAACACCTTAAAACAAACTGAGGAGAATACTTACTCTTATAACCAATCTTTCATTACTCCTTACGAGGTTTCATCTTCAGAAACACAAGATCTCAATCACCAAACTCCAGAAAGATATTACTCTGATCGGTATAGGAATTATAATAATCATGTGCCACCTTTATCCTCACATGAATCACCTGAACCATATTTTTCATGCTCTATATTAGTTTTGACATGTGGATCACTGACTATCTATCCCCAATCTAGAACAATGGAGAATGGAAAAGGTTGACCATATAAATCTTCAAAATGGTGCCATACTAATGGTACATTGAAAAATATTTTCGCATGAAAACTCAAACAAAGATAGGTTCCATATCCATGAACCTAAAAAATACAAGATACAAGAATGCAATGTTTCCTCAAAGTTCTAGATGGTCCACTCTATCTAACCATCCATCTATGAATAGAAATCAGTTCTATGAAATTAATGAGAGATAAAAGCATTCCAGAGACCTCTCCACACTTTGGATGAAAAATAAGGATCAATGATAGAAAAAATATTTTCCATAATTTTACTTTTAATTTTATTTTTTTAATCCCCAAAAAGTGTTTTTTAAGGAAAATTGTCACATTTCATGATTTTAGTGGTATTTTGAGCTTAATCGAAAAAATTGCCTATTTTTGTTTTTAAATATTTTAAATTATTTATGTATTTAGGCCATAAAATTTTTTATACTAATAAAAATCATGAAATTATTTATTTTTAAGATTATATAAATCATGGGATTTATTTAATTATTCTATACCCAAAACTAAATCCACCATTTGGAAGCCTAAAACTAGCTCACAAGTTGGGCCTTGAAAACTATTCACAGATCTGAAGATTTTTTATGTTGGGACCATAACTTCTGATTGGAAGGAAAAAATGCACTACCATTAGGAGGATATATGATGAAGAAATTTTTTAACAACATTAATGACGACTTCCACACTTTAATTGGCCATTTTAAAGGCTATTAATGTGTTGGAAACTGGAGATATGAAATATGGAGAGTCTGCCTAGATAGAATAAATTATTAGAGTAAAACATACATAACTCTATATAAACATGAAAAAATACACTTAAATTTGGTGGAGAGACGAAAAAGACCATTATGAACAAATTTTATGAAGACACCATTTCCCAATTCTTCCATTTAATGGGGATAACACATTGAAGCTTTAGAATTGAAATTCTAGCCTATAAAGGCAAACACCTCCTTTCAAAATCATCCCATACCATCAGATCACTACCGAGGAGAAGATATCCCCAAGGAGGGCTCTGCCATGCACTTAAATTATTCCATGTTCTTATTCTCTATTTATTTATTTAGTCGTTTTTAAATTTAATTTAATTTTCTTTTAATAAAAAATTCATGCACATTTTTATAATTTTGTTCCAACATTTTCTTCTTTTTTGTTTCTACTTTTAATTCTTCTTATTTAATTATAATTATAATAATTATAATTAAAAATTATATTTTTTATTATTAATATTAATACTATTATTAATATCATCAAAAAAATATATTTTAAAATTGTTTTTCTTATTTTATTATTCTCTCATTTTTCAAAATATAATAATAATAATAATAATAATAATAATAATAGTTATTATTATTTTAACATTATTTATAAATTATATTTTTATTTATTTTCTTCTTTTTTATCTCTCTCCCCCCTCTCTCTATTCTCATCCCCCATTCTCCCATTTTTATTTTATTCATCCGCTATTCTTTCTTTTATTTTCTCTCTCTTATTCTTCTCTTATTCCCATTTCCACCATTGTGATCTCTTACTCTGAAAAATGTGAGGCTGGCCCCAAGTCTTGGCTGAGGGGTAGGTCAAGGTGTTCTTGAATTTTTTTAAATTTTAATTTTATGTTGTGATAAATTTGAGTAGCATGCATGATGAGGTGAATATCTCTGATTATATGAATACACACCAATAACATGAAACTCAATTTATTTTTATTCTTTTATTTAAATCATTTTTCCTCTCTCTATTAGTTAATTGCTCATATGATAGGATTTGAGCTAATAAATAGATGAAACAACATCGATTGACCTGGGTCTTAGAAGATGACACCTCCTAGACCAAGGGGTGTCATCAACCTTGATTAAAATAGGAGGTGGAGTTAAGAGTGCTTATACATTTAATGATATTCCAAAATTTCTAAATAAATTATAGTAGTCCAAACATTATATTTCATTCTTGTATTATCAAACTAAAATCAAACCTATAAAGGAGAGTAATTATTTAACCTTTAAACAAACACCAAAACCAAGTTCTTTCTTTCCTTAACTCATTTTTTTTAGATTTTCATGGTATTTTAAATTATCATTTTTCATGTCATAGAAAAAATTAATCGAAAACCCAAAAATATTTTAATTGTTTTCTTAAATCATTTAAAACCACAAAAAGAGATGATATTTGGTGATTTAGATAAATTAAGGGAACCACACTGAAAGGATCCTCAAGTGAGATAACCCTGGTCTACCATTGTGTTACACTAAGAAAAAATATAATTGCTTTTGACCATGTCTCATGTTAGACATGAATCAAAACTAGTGCCTTTTTTATGGATCTAATCATAAGTTTTATTGTATTTTTTTTATTTCACATATTAGATATATTTTATTGTTTTTTTAAAAATTATTTAAAAAAATCCTTAATGTTTTCAAATGAATATTTTATCAATTCATGGAATGATTACTCATAGGTGAAAGAGATAGAAGTTGAAACACCTTGTTCTGAAGAAGATTATGTTCTATTATGGTATAAATATATCAGGGGAGCACAAAGACAAATTTACAAAGAGGAGTAATTCGAGGACCTCATCTAGGATCTCATGGAAACCCTCGAGCAATCATGTAGGACCTTGGAACACCCTGAGAGGGGAGGGGTGAATCAAGGTGTCAAATTTTCTTTTAATTTTACAGATCTTGATTCCATGTTGGTATAAACCTATTAAACCTGTCTGTTGAGAATGTGAAGAAAACAAAAAATCACATGCAAAGAGATGACACAACAATTTTACTTGGTTCACTGTTAAGGACTAGTCCAAGGAGAATATTCCAATAGGTTATTATTCATACTGAAGTCTAATAATCTTAACTTGTCATGGATTACAAGAGTTTATACAAAATCACTCTATGTCAGTCACACTGCCTTTATAATGAATTTAGGGATAACACACTGCGTCGATCAGAACACTTTCATTAACTCCCCCTTTCTTACTACTATGGGTGAAGTATTACTTAGTTTATCAACTTGAAGGTATCTTTAATAGATTGGAATTATTTAAGTCTTTTATCTCTGTCCAACATGAGACTCTTCTTGCATCGAAGTCCTCAAATTATGCACTTGGAGGCATTGATCGAACAAACCGAATATCCAAAGCATGTTAGAAGCTCAACACTGCACTTGTGTGCAACACCTATTCTTGTAAGCATGTTTTGAAATTGTCATGAAATATTCCTTTTGTGAAACCCCTATCTTTCGTTCAACCACACCATGGGGTTCACTTGGTCTGGATTAACTCAAGTATCACCTTTCCCACAAGATTTACTACATGTAAATATTTCATATAGCAAAGCAACCTGATCTTTGTTGGAAAATTAACAAGTATTAAGTGGGGGTAGCCACCTATTTATAGCCCTCGATGAACCTAAATGTAAGATACTAATGTGTCACACAAGATTCTCTTCAATTATGAAAAACCCCTTTTGATGTCACATTGGGCACACAAGTCTCTTTCGTGAAACCTCATCTTTTGCACACATTTGTGTCTTGTGCATGCTTTTTTCCTTTTCCATATTTTGATGTAATGATCCTAAAACAAGCCTTGCATGAAAGTTTCTAAACCTCCTTCAATATTACGTGAAAATCCCTTTTCCAAAAATATTTTTCTTCATTCTCCATGTTTTGGACCAAAAAATTTGGAAAACACTGGGAAATGATGCCACCTTCAATATTGTTGCCTGCTTAAACTATAAGACCCCTTTCCTTGAAAACTAATTAATCCTAAAAGTAATGATTGAAAACAAACAAAAACTATACTATATTTTTAGAAAAGAACATCTTTGGTTTCAACAATATCCCCCTTTGTATTTTTTGATAAATCTTCAGATAAATTCAATAAAGCACTAGCCACGAAAAAAACCTGATATGAAAGAAACAACTCATCGAACACTCTAAGTCTATGTAATAAATGCTTGATGTAGAAAACAAGAGGGGAAGCATAAATTGGATTATCATGTTTTAGAATGCTTAACGGTTTCCTCATAACACTAAATTTTTCCCCATTCTCATTTTCTCCCTTCATTTCCCCCCTTTATAACTCATCATTCTCCCATATTCTATCATTTTTGACTTTATCTATTCTCCATCTTTCCCAAAATCAGAAAAACATATTATATTATCCTCATTTTTACCATTGAATTTCTCAATTCTCCCCCATTGATAATAAAACCAAAGAACCTAATATTGACTTATATATCTCAAAACATACCCCTAGATCATATCTCCCCCATTAATCTGCATCACTAGCACAAACAAGTGAAACAAATTAACACAACTGGGGAGAGGGGACTCTTGTGAACTCCTCATGCACTAGATGGTGGTTGAACATCAAGGTTCAACCGATGTTTCTCAAACACAACCACTGCCAGTGGCTTGGTTAGAATATCAAACACTTTATCATCAGTCCAAACATGATCTATTTTAATCATGTCTTGTTCAACCTTTTCCTTGATAAAGTGATATCTAATTTCAATGTGTTTTTTATGAGAATGCTGAACATGATTCTTCATAATATCAATTGTACTCTTTTTATCATAGTGAATCACCATCAACTATTTCACTTCATCACCAATATCAGTCAATTGTTTCTTCATCCACAATAGTTGAGTGCAAGCCTTTATAGCATAGATATACTCAACTTCTGCAGTACTAAGATAATTGATTTCCTATTTCTTACTCAACCTTCGAACACATTTCTTTCCAATAAAAAATTCTCCACCTCTTGTAGAATTTATATCCATCACATCTCCAGCCCAGTAAGCATCAGAAAATGATAACAATTCATTATCTCTTCCTCCAGTAAAGTATAAACCATAATTATGAGTATCTTGAATGTACCTTACGATTTGTTTCACTACTGCCATATATTCTTCTTTCAGATTACTTTGAAAGAGAGCCACCGAGAAAATTGAGAAGACAATATCTAACTATGTAACTATCAGATACAGCAAGCTTTCAATGATTCTCCTATACATTGTGGGATCTACAGATGTCCCATCCTCATGCTTTCCCAGTTTTTTTCCAACAACTATCAGAGTCGAAATTGGTTTGGAGTCATGCATAATTAATTTCTTCAACAACTCTCTCATAATTTTTTCTTGAGAAATGAAAGTGTGGTATTTAATTTGTATCACTTGAAGTCCCAAGAAATATGTGAGTTCACCAATCATAGACATTTCAAATTTTGACTTCATGTGGTTAGAAAATTCATCCACTGATCCTTGCCTACTTCCACTGAATACAATATCATCTACGTACACCAATAATATGAACTGATATTTCTAAGAATTATTCACATATAGGTTTTGATCCACTCCTCTTTTAAATTCGATCTTCTTTAGATAAGAGTCTAGATGAGAGTACCATGCTCGTGGTTCCTACTTCAGGCCATAAAGTGCCTTATTTAATTTGGAAACCATGATTTCATAATTACCAAGAAAAAACACCACTTGTTGTTCTATATAAACTTCTTCTTCAAGAACACCATTTAATAAAGTTGTTTTAACATCCATTTGAAACACTTTGTATCCTATTTGAATTTTCATGGTAAGAAAGAGTTTGATTGACTTTAATCTAGCAACTGGTGCAAATGTTTTTTAAACATCAACACCTTCAATATGTGAATGCCCTTTATGCACTAATTGTGCCTTATTTCAGATCACATTACCATGATCATCATATTTATTCTTAAAATACACTTCGTACCAATCACATTGTGATTTTTGGGTCTATTAACAAGATCCCATGTTTAGTTCTTATTGATCTGATCCAACTCTTCATTAATGGTTTTAACCCATGATTCATCCTTTGCAGCTTCTTCAAATGAGGATGGTTCCATCATTGATAGGAAGCTAGATTGTGAATTATTCCTCATTCTCATTATTTGTGTGGGTGTTTTTCAATCCCCAATGATTTGTATTGATAAATATATACTCTTATATTTCTACTATGAGGTTCAGAAGAATTTTCCTTGGCCACAATTTCAACTTTTGATTCTTCTTCTAACTCAACATATTAATGTGACCTATGAATGTTTTTCACTCCTTCCTCTACATCTGCATTTGAAACTGTTACATGTCCATTGTATTTTTCATCTTCAATCACATCATCATAAGATCCCTTCACGGTATTTGTGGTCTTATCTTAATTTATCTTAACATCAATACTTTCCACAATTCTTTCAAGCTACTTATTGAAACATTTTAGACTTTTTTATTCATTGAATATCTAAGGAATATTCCTTCATCTACTACATCACCATACTTTCCTTGATTTCCTTTATTGTTTTTGATAAAAAAATTACTTACAAAAATACTAAAATAATTCAAAGAGGGCTTCCTTCCATGAAACAACTCATACGGTGTCTTGGTTTCACCCATATAAATCCCTATTCAATTTTGAATATACATTGCAACTTGAAAGGGATATTTCTAGTAATGTAGAGGTATTTGACTCTCAATCATCATAGTTTGGGCCATATTATTCACCTGTCAATTCCTACACTCAAAAAACTCTATTTTGCTGTGGGGTTTTTATAGAATCCACCTCATGTTTCACTCGATGGTTCTCCAAGTAATTTTAAAACTCAATAGATGTATATTCTCTTCCATTTTCAGACTGAAAAACTTTTATTGTCCATCTAGTATCATTCATGGCGATTCGACGATAAGTTTTCCTGAAATCAAGCACTTGATGTTTTCTATGTATAACTATCACACAAGACATTCTACTATAATCATTAATGAAAAGAAAAACATACCTTTCTATATGAGTTCTGAAAACATTTATGGGAGCACATACATCTGTATGGATGAGATCAAGAAGATTTGATGACCTTTTCTTCTTTGGATGATATGAACTGCAGACTAACTTGACTCATACGCAAGAATCAAAAGTCTTTTCCCATTAATGTTTCATATTGAAGATATTCATGACTATATTAATCTTAGATATCTTTTCCATATCTTGTTTATTAATTCAACCCAAACTCCGATGCCACAAGTCATTTTATTCTTCAACAGTTAACTAGAAAATATTCTCTCTACTATCAACCTACTATAAGTTCCCACCTGTTCCGCAACATTTCATGAGTTAATTTCTTGTCTTTCCTTTTACAGTGAACCCCTTTTGATTTAATGTCACTATAAGTCTTGAGGGACATATTTTACTCACACTAAGAATATTATGATACAAAATTTCCACATAAAGAACTTCAGTTTTCTTCATCTCTCTATTAGCCAGTTCAGTACTTTCACTATCTTTGATCTTTAATGTACCATAATTACCAAAAATTACTATTCCATCAACCATTTTTTAACATTAATTAATAGTTCATCATTACCTGTTGTATGGGATGATCATCCGCTATTAAGAATCCAAGTGCTACTGCTCTTTTTAGCTTTGAGGTCTAATTCTGGAAGGTTGGATTTTTCAATTTTCTTCTTTTCCTTCCATGAAATATTATATTGAGAGAAGGATAAAGATGACCTTTAAAATCTATCTTCCATGTGAGCAGGTTCTTTATACTCATACTCTTCTTCTAGATTAGAAGACCTATTTTTAAGAGCAACACCTTCTGGTTGACGAGTATTGACTTGTCTCTGAGTTTTGTATAATTTTTTCATGGTTTTCCTTTGCCTATAATAAACAAATTTATGGAAAAAGTTAGAACAATAGAAAATATATCCATGGAAATTATTTATTATATAAGGATTAGTATATGAGTTGTTTTCCCTTTGTTGACCTCCTATCTCTTCCCATTAAAATAGATCCTTGCCTCTTCATAGTATGACATGAAATGTCCCAGATAGAAATAGAATTGACATTTTATAAGTAGAAATAGCTTCCCATTTCTATTCTTCCTCATGTATCCTTCCTTAATAAAATAGTTTGGTTGCTTATCATTTCTAGATTCTTGAGGATAGTTTTCAATTCTCATTTCAATTTTAATTAAGGGTTTCTTTTTCAGCACTTCAGGTGACTTTTCAACATGCCCAAATTTCAACTTGCCTTTATTTTGGCCAATTTTATTTGCAGCAATTGATGTTTCGACATCACAACTGATTCCAATTTTTCCCATGCATACGATTCTTTGATTATTAAAATACTTTTCAACTCCATCAAAACCATTCTTATCTCTCTCCAGTAACTCAACATCTGAGTATTTTCCATACTATATTTTCCTCTTTACTTCTTTTGAATTTGATTCACTTTTGAGTTTACTCCTAAGAGTAACAAATTCTTATTCGAGTCCCTCAATAGTCTTGTACTTATCCTCTAGTTTGGATGTAAGGTCATTGGTGACCTTTTCCTGTTCTTTAATTATAAGAATCAGTTCCACCACATCTGTTGTGATATCAAAGGTTTTTGACCCTTCTTTCACTACTTCTTATAATCGTTCAATTTTAGCTTCAAGATGATCAACATATTCATATGACTATTACATAAATTCTCTTCAATTTTTAAATCTTTTATTTTGAATCTCAATATTAACAAGAGAATCCTTTAGTTACAACTTGATATTAACATCATTGGTAAACTTATTATCTCTAGCTTTATCTCCTGATAGTTCTGAATTTTCAACGGTAGCCATCATGGAAGCATGTGTTCCAAATTTAAATTCCAGTTCTTCATCCTCAAATAATTCATTATCATCATCATCTTCTTCATATAAAAATGTCTTCCTCTATAATTTATATCCAAATATGAAGTATCCCTTTTTGAAAAACCTTTTATGAGGCTTTTGCATGTTTCCAACTTCACTTTCTTCATCATTAATCTTTCTTGAGCACCAAGAGGCAATGTGCCCAACTCTACCACAACCTAAACAAGACATAGGTAACTTAACTTAAAATTCCCCTTTTATCTTGAATTTCATGGAAATTAGAGAAATAATTTCGTTTTCCTAATTATCTTCATCAACACTATCTCTTGAAATTTCCAGTTTGTCTATGGATTTGAATGCCATTTCCTTACTTACGCGAGTTGTTGCTTATTTTGGTTTGACTCTCATTTCACATGTAACTAAAATACTTAGCAAATCATCCAAAGTGATCTTAGACATATCCCTTTACTCAAGGGATAAATATTTTGGATTATAGATAGGTGAAATCCTTCTCAAAATTTTATTCACAATGCTGATGTCTTTGAGTTATTATCCAAGCCCTCAAATTGCTCCTATAATTTTAGTAATTCGACGGAAGAAGGAATATATTTTTTTTCATCAGGATGCATGTTTAGATTAACAAAACTTTTATGTAATACTTGGAGTTTTTCATCCTTCACTTTATTTTCTCCTTCATAAATATTTTTGAGTTTTTCCCACATAGAATTTTCTAAGGTGAAACTCATTAACTTCAGATAGATCTGATCAGAAAGACCTGTAGTGAGGGAATTATTTGCATTAGCATCATCATCAAGCATTTTTCTGTCTGAATCAGTCATAGATAGCCTTTTTGGATTAGTAACCTATATTCCTTGTGCAATAGAAAAATGACTTATATTCCAAGAGATATTAGATGAGACATCATCCTATTTTTTTTCCAAATCTGGAAATTGCTTCCATCAAAGAGGGAAACCCCCATGACATTTACACAATTCTCTATGAAAAAAAGAAAATATTTAACATTAGTTACCTATAGGCTCTGATACTACTTATAGGACCCTAGAACACCTTGATAGGGGGGGGGGGGTGAATTAGGGTGTTAACTTTTTCTTTTAATCTAATGGATCTTGTTACTACGTTGGTAGGAGCATGTTAAAACTATTTGATGAGAGTATATAGAAAAAAATAATCACATGCAAAGAGATGACACAACTATATTACTTGGTTCACCACTAAGGGATAGTTTAAGGAGAATATTCCAACAGGTTTTTGGTCATACCAAAGTCCACCAATCTTTAATATTTTTGAATTACAAGAGTTCAGACATAGTCACTCTATTCCAAAAACACTACCTTTACAATTATTTTAGGGATAACACACGACGTCCCTCAGAACACTTCCATTAACTCCCCCTTTCTTACTACTGTGGGTAAAGTCTTACTAAACTTATGACTTGAAGGTATATTAAATATATTTTAATTTAAGTCTTTGTCTCTGTACATCATGATACCCTTATTGCATCAAAGTCCTGAAATGATGCACTTGGAGGCATTGATCGAAAAAAACCAGATATCCAAAGCCTGTTAATGCTCAACACTACACTTACATGAAACACCTATTATTTAACACATGTTTTGAAATTATCACACAATATTCTTTTTGTGAAACCCCTATCTTTCATACAACCACACCATGGGGTTCACTTGGTCTAGATTAAATCAAGTATCACCGTGTGTGTAAGATTTACTATGCATAAATCTTCCACATGCAAATATTTTATGCGATAGATCAACTCTATCTTCATTAGAAAATTCTTAAGTCTTGAGTGGGGGTAGATACCTATTTATAGGCATCAATGACCCTACATGTATGATACTAACACATCTTGCAATATTATTTTTGAGCATGAAAAACCCATTTTGATGTTGCATTGGGAACACAAGTGTGTTCCATGCAACATATTCTTTCACACACATCTATGTCTTGCATGCACTTTTTAACTTTTCCATATTCTAATGAAATGATCCCAAAACAAGACTTGGCGCAAGTTTCCAAACCTCTTTCAATCTTTCGCACAACTCCCTTTTCTAAAAAAACTTTTCTTTATTCTCCAAGTCTTGGACCCAGAAATTTGGAAAACACTAGGAAGTGACACGACCTTCAATATTGTTGCCAGATTGAACTGAAAGATCCATTTCCTTGTAAACTCATTGATATTCAAATTAATGATTGAAAATAAACACAAAACGTACTTCATTTTTAGAAAATAACAGCCTTGGTTTCAAAAAATAAATGGTTGAAGGATTTGCCAGAGAGCTCACTGAATTCTAGGAGTACTTCCCATAATTCTATAAAGAAGTTTCAAAGACATGAAAAGAGTGATCCTCATTTCCTCCTAACAATTTTGAAGAAGTATCACCAAAATATTTTTAGGAGAAAGTGGAAAAACACAAAATCAAGTATGATATTCAAGATCTTGATGAAAAGGTGCAATATCTCCACGGAAAAATTGATTGGATAACTACATACTTCCAAGAATCATCAGAAGAACCTGAACCTGAGTCTAAAAATAAACCAAAAGAAAAGAAACTTGTATTAACTAAGGAGGAAAAAAGGAAGACTTTCCTAATGAGGTACTTATGTGATATCAACAAGAACTGGATGAATTTTGGAATGAATGTAAGGAACTGCTTTATCTCCCCAAACCATGAAAAGAATAAGAGCTAGAATTAGTATAGGAAGACACCACCCAATTGGTAGAATTTTATGTAAAGATGTAGGATCCGAACTACCTACCTCCATCCATAGAGA
Source organism: Viscum album (assembly GCA_963277665.1). Lineage (NCBI taxonomy): Eukaryota > Viridiplantae > Streptophyta > Magnoliopsida > Santalales > Viscaceae > Viscum > Viscum album. Next base: position 820,569,686 of record OY728143.1, read on the forward strand.
ATCTAATTCAATAGGCATTTAACACTGAGGCATTGATTGAATCTGAACCAAGCCAGGGATTTGATCTTTTCTCATAATCTTTCACTTCTGATTTTATTGAAACTGAATTGTGAATCACTCCCTCTTATTTTGAATTTTCAGATTTAGACAATATTTGCAATTCCTAGAGTAGGATGAAGAACCTAGTCATTCACCTACTAAGGAAAACATGGAGCTCCCTGATTTTAATAAAAATACACTTTAGGATCCAAAATAGAAGATCCAAGTAGCTGAGCCTGAGGAAATAAGAAAATAGGCTTCTCATATTAAAGGGGAGAAATTTATTATTAAAAATTAAAATTTTATTCAAGTAGAAATACTTGTTTACTTCCCCTTTGATTATTAAATTCACACAGCCCATGATAATATAGCACTAGAAGAGGAGATTGCACAAGTAGAAACCAAGGAAGAGGATGATCCATACTTTATCCTACCCCCACCATGCAAGATATACCTCATTGAGAAAGGGGAGGATCAGGTGTACTCTATCCATTGAATATTACTCACCCATAATGACAAAGCATAATATAGGAAAATCCACATGTGGTGGTTCAAATCAAAGAAGCTTCATCCACCATTAGACTTTGGATAACAGCTAGTACCGCCCTTTGGAGGTAGTAAAAATTCAATTCCCACTCAGGGGATCATACTAAGACTTATCCATTTAAATTTCTTTCTAGGAATTTAGATTTCAATTTCTTTTCTTAGGAATTAGTCTAGAATGCATCCCACATCATCCTATCTTTGTTAGCTTTAATGATATGATCCTTGTTCTTAATTGTGTAATTATCTTTTATAGGATCATAATAGAAGAAGGTAACCTCATATAGTGAAGAGGAAGGGATAAGCCTCATAGGGAAGGGATTTCACTTATTTAAACATATAAACTCCATACATTTTTGTCCAAAAACTATTTTGAGATTTAAAGTAAAATTGCGTTCCCACACTTGAATTAATTTATACTTGACTAATCTAGGATACATGAGTTTATTAGGAATACTAAGATTCCATGTTTTAGATTTCAATGTTAATAATATTGAATGAGTAAAAAGGAGAATTAATTTTTATTAAAGTGAAGTATGGATATTAAAATGAGTACTCATGATTTAAGGGAATTAATTGATTCATGTAAATGTAATTTCCCAACTATTTTTCATGATTTATTTTTTTAAAATTCATGTGAATTGATTTGTTATTGTTAATCATGCCTTGAGTGATTGTCCCAAATCCCATCTCTCATTTTCAAGAGGATTTATAGACCAAGTACTTCTTATTTTATCTTGAGCATATTTATTGAGTGATCTTGGTACATGACTCATGTTAGAACTTACATTTGAACTATTTAAAGCTATGAATATAAAAAATCACATTTAAAATGATTGAGGCATATTTTAAAAAAACCTTTATCCTTAAAATACCACCTTTACATCAATCCTTCTTTAACCCATAGAAACCATGAATAACCATTATAGGGATGAGCCATGTTTCTATCCATTTTATCCATTCCTACCCTACTCTTGGTATTTGCATGATATTTTATAGTCAAAGTGTGGGGGTTAAGGGAATCATAGTGGATGATATGAAATTAATTGTAAGGAATAATTTTGGGGGTGCTTATTTTGGGAATGAATAAATGTTTTTTATTTAGTAAATGTACTTAATTTTTTTCCCTTATTGAAAAAAAGAAAAAAAGGGAATGGGTTATGACTTAGAAGAATAAAAAATCACCATCATTGGATTAATGATTTTTATCATATATATTTAGGTGGTGGATATGAGGTTTATTCTAGGAATAACTTTTGAAAACTATAAAAAGGAAAAAATTATACTTTTAAAAATAAAAAAAGAATAAAAGTAGATAAAAATTCAAGAAGGTGAACATCATTAATTATAATTTCATTATTCATGACCTTTTCTTTGAAATATTTGGGGATATGGGAGTTTTTAATTTGAAGGGGAGAATTTCATTAAACTTTTATTTTTGATATCATGAATTGCACTTAAGAGATAATACTCCTCATTGGGCTATAATTTTCGAAGCATCAAATCCTACCAACCTTAATCCTCAGAGTCATTTAAACCTTGATTGAAATGTTACCATGATTTTATGTTTATTTTGTCTTTAAAAAGTGGAGAAAGTAGTTCCTTTACAATCCTATAGAAAAAGAGAATGTTCACATGATATGATCATAAATCTACTTGAATTGTAACTCGAGTGATGAGCAAAAAGATTCACAAGTGAAGTAGATCATGATTTGGCATGTTTAATAATAATGAATTAAGGAGATTGAATGAATGAAATAAGAAGTTCTATCATTTTTCAAAGGAGAAAATTAAAATTCATGAATTTAATGATTCTTTGAAAAATTGGAAATTAAATAGATATTTTATGTAACATTTGATGATTTTATTTTACATTGATTTTTGTTTAATTTCATTCCTTTAGAATTTTAATATTGTTAACATTGGTTCCCAATGATTTTCAATATTTAGATTTTATGCTTGAGGAAAAGGATGGTTTATATGGGGGAATTGGTAGAAAAAATATTATAAATAATTTTACTTTGAATTTAAATGTTATTAATCTCACAAAAGTTTTATTTTAAAGGCAATGACCACATTTTATGATTTTAGTGGTATTTTGAGCTTAATCAGAAAAATAACCTATTTTGGATTTTAACTATTTTAAATTATTTCTGCATTTAGGACATAAAATTTTCTATAATAATCTAAATAGTTAAATTATCTCTTTTTTGGATTATATAAATTATGTTATTTATTTAATTATTCTGTACCCAAATCTAAACCCACCATTTGGAAGCCCAAAACCAGCTCACATATTGGGCCTTGGAAACTCTTTATAGATCTGTCAATTTTTGATGTTGGGACCATATATTATGTTTGGATGAACCAAATGTAATGAAATTTGGGGGGAATATGATAAATACATTGATGAAAAACTTTCATGAAGGATTCCATGCATTAATTAGCCGTTTTCAAGGCCATTAATTCATGGAAAACTAGAGATATAAAATATGGAGAGTCTGCCTGGATATAATAAATTCTCAGAGTAAAATGAACATAAATATCTCCAAAAATAGAAAAATATGCTGAAATTTTGAGGAGATATAGGAAATAAATTTATGAACAAATTTAATGAAAACATTATTTCCCAATTCGTCCAATAATGGGGATAACTTGTGGAAGCTTTAGATAGGAAATTTTTGCCTATAAAAGGAGGAAATCACCGCCCTTCAAAATCATCCCATACCTTCATCTCACCACCAAGGATGAGATCTCTACCAAGGAGTTAACTACAATTATCTTCTCTTCTCCCCTATTATAATTCTTTTATTTTTATTTTATTTTATTTTTTTTGTTTTGTTTTTTGTTTTAATTTTAAATGTAATTTAATTTTCTTTTAATAAAACAATTCATGCATGTTTTTCTAATTTTATTCCACCATTTTATTCTTATTATTTTCTTATTTTAATTATTCTTATTCAATAATAATAATAATAATAATTAATAATAATAATAATAATAATAATTATTATTCATATAATCAAAACATTCTTATTTTAATTTTTTTTCTTATTTTCTTCTTCTCTCATTTTCAAAAAAATATTCTCTTAATAATAATAATAATAATTATTATTATTGTTATTTTAAAACTCTTTATAATTTATATTTTTTATTTCTTTTCTTCTTTAATTTTATTTTATCTATCTTTCTTCTCACCCCCATTCTTCTATTTATATTTTATTTATCCACTATTATTTCTATTATTTTTTTATCTCTTCTTCTTCTTCTTCTTCTTCTTCTTCTATTCTTCCCACTTCCACCATTGTGATCTCTTACTCTCAGAAATTAGAGGCTAAATCTGAGGCTTGCCTTGGGGGGAGGTTAATGTGTTCTTGAATTTTTATTAAAGTTTAATTTTAAGTTGTGATAAATTTGAGTAACATGCATGGTGAGTCAAATGTCTTTGGTTAGATGATTTACCACCAATGACATGGAAATCAATTTATTTTTTATTATTTTATTTAAAGAAATTTCCCTCTCTCCATTGGTTAATTATTCATACAAAAGGATTTCATATAATCAATGGATAAAACAACTTCGATTGAGATGGGTTATAGAAGATGACCCCTCCAAGACCAAGGAGTGTCATTAACCTTGATTAAAGGAGGAGGTGGAATTAAGAATACTTAGGAATTCAATGATATTTTACAATTTATAAATTAATAATAGTAGTCCAAATATGAAATTTCATTCTTGTATTATCAAAATAAATCAAACATATAAAATAGAGTAATTATTGAACCTTTAACGAAACCCCAAAACTAGGTGCTTTCTTTCATTAACTCATTAAATTTTGATTTTCATGGTAGTTTAAATTCCAATTTATAATGTCATAGAAAAAGTAATAAAAAAACCAAAGATTGTAATTTTTTTCTTAAATTAATCAAAAACTAAAAAATAGATAAACTTAGGTGGTTTATATAAAGTAAGCGAACCACACAGAAAGGCTCCTCAAGTGAGATGACCTTGGTTAGCTACTGTGCTGCACTATGAAAAAATATAATTGTTTTTTACCATGCCCCGTTATAGGAGTTCATTAATAAATATTAGATATAATATCCCTTGGTAACCCATGTAGTCTTACCACATCCTCCATGTAATCCTGCAATACAAATTCCACTTAGTACAACTCATTGATTTCTATAAAGTGGGATGATTTAGCCAAATGTTCCCCTATCAACCCATATAACATCAAATCCTCAATGAACTCAAGGTAAATTGGAGATGAAGTATATCATAATTTCATTCCAATTCCACTAAGGAACATCCAAATTCTGGGGAAAACCACCAGGAACATAGTTCTCATCCTTCACCTTCTGGAATTTCAAACAATGATACATAAACTCTGAAACTGAATGTTTCAACTCAGGTCACCAAAAATGACCACTCAGATATTAGTGTATCTTTTTCATGACTAGTTGTACCACCAAGGGTGGGTTGTGGAACTCATGGAGAACCACCGCACACATCATAAAATGGATGAAAAACCTCCCCTAGAATAACACCTAGTGTTGTTATTCATCTGACCAACTATCAAGTGCATCACTAAAGACAACATAGTCTCTCCAAACCTCAACCTCAGAAACCCCCCACTGGGACTCATCTACCTACTACACTGAATAAAATTGCATCATCATCTAGAAAAGGTAACCTATACCACAAACCTCTCCTATATCATGATTCAAAATTGGGTGTTCTTTAAGTAAACTCTAGAAATATCCAAATTCAAGAGTTACATCACCGAGTGACTTCCTACTTAGTGCATCGGCTAAAAAATTACCCTTTATTGGTGTATATGAAATATGGATTTCATAATCCTATAAAAATTCCATCCACCATTATTTTCACATTTTTATTTCATGCTAGAAGAATAAATTTATCAGGATCCTATGGTTGATAAAAAAAATAAAACACTCTCTGATGAGGTTATATCAACACAAACTCAATGTAAACAGAACTGTAGTAAAATCAAGATCATGGGTAACATAGTTATGGTCTTGGAAAAATAACTATATAGATCCATAAGAAACAACTAATCTCTACTATAAAAAAAACACCACCAAAACCAAGATTTGAAGCATAAAAGAAAACATTGAACTAAACTACCTCTTCTAAAAAAAAGAACATGAGCATTGAGAAACTTCTCCTTCAAATACTTGAAAGCATCATTACACTGGTCAGTCCACAAGAATGTATGATCCTTCCTATTCAAGGCTATTAAAAGAGATAAAATCTGAGAGAAAACATGTAAAAACATCCTATATTATCCTACAATACCAATAAAACTCTTAACCTTTGAAAAAGTATTAGGGATTACTATGAAATGAATACCATTATTATTGAAGGATCCAAAACTATACTATGATGATATATGATATGTCCCAAAAAATAAACTTTGTTAGAACAGAAATGAGACTTTGAAAACATCCCAAATAGATGATCATGATGATGAAGCCCCAAAACAACACTCAGATTCTCTCAATGTTTCTCCTCATACACAGAGTACACATGGATGTCATCGATAAAAATAACCATGAACTAAACCAAGAACTCTTTGATCACTATGTTTATCAAACCCGTAAACATAGAAAGAAATTTTTTCACATCGAACAACATAAAAAAGAACACATAATTCCCCTAATAAAATAAAAAAGTGGTCTTTGGGATATCGTCATCTTTTATCAAAATCTGATGACATCCTGACTACATATCGACATTTGAGAACTAACTAGATCCTTTCAACTTATCGAATAAATCATAAATTCACTAAAGAGGATAGAAGTTCTTCACTATCACTTGATTCAAGGGATGATAATAGATATAATGATGTAAACTACTGTCATCCATATTTTTGAGAAAAAAGTGAACCACAAGGTGACATGATCTGCCAAACAAATCATCATAACAACAGATCAATGATCTATACTTGAAACTCTCAATACTTAGAAGGCACCATCCAAAATAGAGACATCGATATTAGAGAAGAAACCATATGTATATTTGTTCTAAACTTAATCTCACATTGAGGGGGTAACACTCTAACCTCCTTAGGGAATAAATCAGGTTACTCTTACAAAATAATAGGAAACACTATCATCTGAATCTCTAATGAACACAAAATTATCTCAACCATTAAGGAATAAAAGGATGATAAATTCGTATGACTAATTTAAGAGTCTCAATCACAAATGGACATGATTTTCTCTCTATCATAATCATATAACACCATACATCTCCTGAAGAAATCTCAAATGTATCAACATAAATACATGAATTCTATACTAAGGATGATATCATATGGTTATATCTATAAACATAGTATGTCTCCCCGATAGTGGTGCTTCCCCAGAACTAGCTCATAATCTCTATAAAATTCTTACCGATAAGTTCGACCTACAAATTCTATAGTAAATGCCAATGGAACTAGAAAAATATCTACCTAAAGTCCTAAATAATTGAATAGGAAAGGTGATATAAGGGAGTTTGTAGCTTCCAAATAAAAAAATCATCCACCCAAGTAAAAAACAAGCAAAGGGTATATATAAATATGGATAGCTCACATGGTTCTAGAAACTCTAAAGCATGGAGCTGGCCATGACCTTCTCCACGGTTCTTTAACACTAATGACAACCACAACCACGACCAAACTATAATTTATGAGTAAGAGGAGAATCTCGAGGCTATCCATTACATGTCCCCATCTCCTCTATGCTAATCCAAGGCTGGAGGATGATGCTGATGCTACCTCAACCACCACTTCCTGAATATATGAACCTTCACACTTCCTCTCAAAAAGTTCCGACACTTTCACCATAGATGACCTTAACCTATATGTGAGAAATAGGTGTAAAATATATTGGTATAGGCCTAAGATACACCTCCACTAGATAAATGAGATGATTAGGGCTAGGACCTACCCTCAACTATCTAAAATCTCTTTAGTATATAAAAATGGGAACTCTAGACTGGACCATAGTTTTATTACATGATAATTCTGGAGGACTCCCCTATTATGATGATATGGTCCTTTCTAGGATCCTTTTAACAATATATTATCCTTCAAAAAACCCAAGATATGTGGATAACATAAACAAGGTGACATGGAACTAGATATCTGGGCACATGGCCTCCTCAAAATACCTTTCCTTAGCATCCTAATATGGTAATAGGTCTAAAGAATAATGTATAATGGTCTTGAAATAGATCCCAAACTCCTATAGTACTCACATATCAAAGGGTAATCATCTCCTAGAGACTATATGACTTCATGGTTGAAGAAATAAACTCAACTAAAAATTGGTCTCAAAACTCCTCCCACTACACTTCTGACTCCTCATGATCCCTAAGGAATAAGAACCACTACTACCTCACTACTCTATGTAGTATATTACCATTACTCCTTCTACTCATAGATCATACTAATGGTTATATCCACCTTATTTAACCTTTCCTCTATCACTAATTTTGAAACAGACCCCCTATACTTCTACAAACTCTATCACTGAAACACTCATAGTGTCCTCCTCTAAGTGTCTTTATCACCGACCTCTACCTTGCAGCAATCTTCCAGCATGTACAACTAAAAATCCTCAGAGTTAACTTGAAACGGATGTAAACCTAGAGCCATAACTACAAAACAAAAGATTTTTAGAAGATGATAAACCTATAATATCATATTTTTAATAATATTTATTTATTTATTTATTCAAGGATAACCTTAATACCATTTTCTACCCATTTTAAACATAGGCACAATGAAGAATGTTTCATGGACCATTACAAGTTCTCTAACCCACACCCAGTATCCCATCACTTAGTAGGATCAATAAACTTAAAGGTTCATGAATCAGATCATACAGGGACCTAAATATATATTTTCAAGTCAGTATCTCTTATTTACAACACTCACTAAACTCATTTGACCATGTTTCCCTACCAACCCATGATGTCTACACTAGTATTTAATTCTAAACCCCATCATATCCCTAAACCTCAACCTTTGATACCACTCTGCCATGACCCCTTCTTCAAAATGAACCCATCATGTACTAGTAATGAGATAAGGGTGATAATCATTCAAAAATCCCACCCCCAATAAGCCATGGGTTGACGACAATCACCAAGGGTATATCATACACAAACAAGGGATGAATTTCCTTTTATGATATGAGATATGATAAATAACATAGAAACACCAAAAAACTCCTAATCAAGATAAAAAGAAAAATATCCCAATTACATTCATGTAATTTCATACAAAACTAATTAAACTAAAAAAGAGACTATATGTACCAAAAGATAAACTCGATACTGACATCTAAGCCTAATATCTCCTGAACAAATCTCGAGCTAGTAGTAACCTACCCAATATCCTATATACTATTACTGACCTAAAAAAATTTATATATACGTTGGGTATGAATAAAATTTATACTCAGTAGGACCCTCCCCATATCTACTTATGTAAAAGATAAATAAATTATGCTAAAGCCGAGTGAAAAACAAGTGAAATTAACTCATCACCTAAAAATTTAGGTTATGTTTCTAGCCTCACCATGTCTATCTCTTAAAAAACATTACATACAAGTGAAGGTATAATATAATAACAAAATATGGTACCCAAGTACCACATCCCCACTGGTTTTACATAATTATCCAATTTCAAAAATGATTATCCTTCTCTCTCAAAAATTAATCAAGTAAAAAAAACATAGGCTAAAAGTATCATATCATGAACATTTTGTATCAAAAAATCTCATCATCCCATACACATCTTAAAATATTAATAGAGTAGTTTCCAAGAGTTAGCATAGCCCATAAGTTATGCATTATATCTCCATCCATCACAACCCTAACACAACATAACTATAATAGCCATTAAGAAAATATATCCATAGATACATGTGTGTAAACTTTCTATAATCCATCATATACCTCTACACACATATATGGGGAAAGATAACCACTATGTATACTAAAACCACAACTACAAAATAGGCCTTTAATAGGACTAGAAATGGCCTTTATCAGCACTAGAAAATCATTGACAATGTGACAGATGTTAAAAGCTTAGGAATTTTATGAGCACTGATAAATGTGACCATTATCAGCATTGTAGAAGCACTAATAAAGTAGACCTTTATCACTGCTTTTCAAAGCACTGATAAATTCATTCTTCATCAGCTCTTTTAAAAGCACTGATAAAGATGTTCTTTATTAGTGCTTTCAAAAGGGATGATAAAAGGCCATACTATAGTATGTTATAAAAACACATTGCAGCACTACTACAGTGTGCTATTACAACACACCGTAGCACCCGAAGCACCAGAAGCACTATAAATACACCAAATATATCCACAAAATGAATTCCCAATACATAATTTAAATGAAATGAAATTGACAACATAAATACTTGAAAAAAAACTATATTATAGATATTTCAAGCATTTTTTTATACAATTACATAAAAAATTATTATATACACTAAAAAAATCCTAACTATCAATGTTACTGTGGTTTCTATTGAATTTATTTGTCGAATTTCCAACACTGCATGAGAAGATTCGAACAAACCACATCAACTCAAACAAAAGAATCCACATGTATAAGAAAACAATTATTATTTGAGTGATACCAAGAAGAAATAAATTAAACATAAATATGAAACAATAAATTAATTATATGGAAAATAATTTTACTATGAAAACATCAAGATTAACTCTGTGATTGAGCATAGGTAGCATTGTTTCTATTCTTGGAAATGAAGTGGAGGTAACTTAAAAGCAAGTGATAAATGAACCACTCTATGGGTGAAAATATTTTAAGAGAGAAAAAGAATGGAAGTTGGATAGAGCACCCCAACTCATAAAAAGAATCCAACTATATAAGAGAATAATTATTATGTGAGTAATGATAAAAAGAAATCAATTAAATATAAATATGAAACAATACATTTATTCTATAGAAAATAATTTTACTATTTAAACATCAAGATTACCTCTGTGTTTGAGCAGAGGAAGCATAGTTGCTCTTATTGCAAAGGTAGTAAAGGTAACTTGAAAGAAAGTGATAAATTTACCACTGCCTAGGTGAAAAGATTTTAAGGGTGAAGGAGCATGAAATTTGGACAGAACACCCCAACTCATACAAAAGAATCCACTTATATAAGAAAATAATTATTATATGAGAAATACTAAAAATAAATGAATTAAACATAAATATGAAACAATAATTTAATTATATGAACAATGATTTTACTGTGAAAACATCAATATTACCTCTGTGATTGAGTAGAGTCAGCTTTGTTTCTCTTCCTACAAAGGAAGTAGAGGTAACTTGAAAGAAAGTGATAAATAAACCACTATATGGGTGAAATGATTTTAAGGGAGAAGAATCATGAAAGTTATATAGATCAACCCAACTCAAAAAAAATAATCCACCTATATAAGAAAACAATTATTTTGTGAGTAATACTAAAATGAAATGAGTTAAACATAAATATGAAATAATACATTAATTATTTAGACAATGATTTTACTATGAAAACATAAATATTACCTAACACAACACAATCAAGTTACCCAGTTACCTAGGATTCCCTTTTATTTTTTCTCAAACAAGTTTCTCATTCACATTTCACCAACACAACACATTTACACAAACAAGTCATGCAAAAAAAAGTACACATAGTGTTCCACTACTTGCACACCCAAACACCATTTGAAAACATACACACACCAAATAATTTCAGAAACATGACTCAAACCTATTATGGATGTTAATAATTCATTTAAAAAGTTCTCTAAAATAACCCTTGAGGTACCGTAAGGCTTTACATAAAAACACGCCCAAGTTCACATGAAAATGCTGCTTTTAAAATCAAATTCACCCCATAACCACATAGAATATAACTTGAAACACTTATATAATTTAATAAATATATTAACTAATTTATAGAACACTTCTAGTTAACAAAACTAGTTTTTACACCAATTCACAACCAATTCCATAGCAAGTCCTTTTTTAAAAAAATTGTACACAAATCGAAATTGTTTTCAAAACATGTCTTCCATCCTTTAAAATTTTTTACAATTCACATTAAAAAAATGTACAACATGTTCAACATGTAAAATTATGTCAACTTTATTTTAAGAAATTACTTTCAAGCCTATTCGCATTTATGAGCCTTTGAAAAAATTATTTTCACCATTCCAATAACCCATAAAACCCTTCCGCGGAACACCACACTAAAACACACACACACAACATAGCCATTTTACATTACAAACCCCAAAAACTAATACAAAGCATTCCAAACCCTTTGAAAACAAATTTCACATAACTTACACCATTTAATAAACCATTTCCACATCCCAAATTTTATTTTTAAAACAAATTCTTCATTATTTAAACACTTCACAACTCATACTGAAAAGTACACAATAAGTCTAAAATTCCTAAAATGATCCATTTCCCATCAAAAATCCTTTTTCAACACATGCACACCTAAAGCACCCACATAAAAACATTTCACACTACTCAAACAATTAATTGAACACTTATACTATTTTTTCACAAAAAGGCCTATATAGGAACATAAGTATTTCTCTTAGAAAATTTATTTTCAACACAAATGCATGTCAAAGAATTTCCAAAACATGTTATCACCACCAAAATAAAATATAGATCATATGAAAATTAACCAAGTGAGAAAATTAAATTGTTTAAAATTGTTAGGGAATGGAACCACATACCTCAGGCGGAGAAATTTCTAGAAAGTGATGCAAAACCCCATCCGTATCGCAACCTCAATCGAAAAGCAGATGTTGTATTAGATGTTCGTGGAACTGGGGTGCCGAAAACAGTCAAGTGGTGTGATTAGAGCCTTGATTCCCCGAGGAGGAGTTACGACAATTGGTGGCTTCCTAAAAAATCACCTGATATCACGACAAGTTTTCAAATGGTTAGGGTTTTTAAAATAGATCGGGACACTTTTATCAGTGCTTATAACATAAGTCCTAATAAAAGGACTATTTATCAATGTTTTTTTAGTGCTGATTAAACCAATATTTATCAATGCTAAAATTAGATCACTGATAAATCATAATTTTATTAGTGCTTTATTTAACGCTGATAAATCCTCATCTTTATTAGCGTAGAAAAAGTGATGATAAAGATTATTTTATTAGTGTTTATTATTGAAGCACTGTTAAAGGATTTATAATTATAAATATAAATAATTCTTTTTAAAAAATTTATAAATACTTAATAAATATATATAAATATCAATATAATAAATATATTTCTTTTTAAATATATTTATTATAATTTTATAATTATTTATTTCTAGTTATATAAATATTTTTTAAAAATATTATTTATATCATTATATATATTTATATAATTATACATATATATTTAATAAATATATATAAATTTAAATATAGTAAATATATTCATTATTTAAGTAAATTTATTATAAATTTAATAATTATTTAAATATACATAATTATTTATTTATGATTATATAATTTTTTTAAAAATATTTATTTATTTATAATTATAAATATATAATTGTATAAATATAGTGACTGTACATTTATAAATATACTTATTTATAAATATTTCTTTTCAAATATTTTTTTAACATTATTAATGAATATCTCCTTTTAAGTGCATTCATCTATGTTAAAATTGAGTGAAATTGAATAAATTAAGAATAAGTACAATTTAAAAATATTGAAAAAATGGATAAGTTTGGTGTATGTGCATTGTATACAAAAATGCATTAATTATGTATATGTAAAATCAATATAACACACATTTGATCTATGCTAAAATAAAAAATAAAACGACATTCAAGTATATGTCGAGTAATATGAAATTATTGTCAATATTTTTAATTTATATTAATTTTTAATTATAAACCATTATTCAGTAAAAATATGACTATTTAATGTGAAACACATAAATATTTTGTAATATATAAATCATATTTATATACATTAATATATATCTATATACTTAATATATACAATTTAATAACATTAATTATCAAAATTATCTTATTAATAAAATGTTTAATAATTAATAATTTATAATCAATCTATTCATTTTTATCAATAATTTTTTGATTAATAAAATTTGTAATTTTTTTAATAATTATATTTTTATTTTTTATTTTTTGAATTATTTTATTTTATTTATATAAATATTAATCAACACTAAAAATATAGCACCGATAATGGATACCCTTTATGAGTGCTAAAATTAAAGGGCTAATAAAGGATACCCAGTATCAGCACTAAAAATAAAATGCTGATGAAGGATACCCTTTATCAGCACTAAATATAAAGCACTGATAAAGAATACCTTTATCAGTGCTAAAAATAATGCACTGATAAAGGTTTTCTTTTATCAGTGCTAAAAAAGACACACTGATAAAAGGTTAAATTTTTATGCGCTTTATTTAGTGTTGATAAATATTCAATTTATCAGTGTTTTGTTATAGTTCTGATAAATACCAGCGCTGTTGAAGGCATGTTTTGTTGTAGTGAACATAATACTACTAGGATATGAGAGTGATGACATAGGTGGAAGTCATCCATATGTTCCTCTCTAACCTCAATGTCAAGGAAAATACCATAAAAAAGTTCAATGGGTGGCATTCACCCTATCGATATAGGTTTTATATCATATGAAATAACATAACATACAAGATAACATAACTCACAACTAGACTATCATCTCTCAGACACTTGGCTTCCCCCACTACAAAAAAGATATCCTATAATCACGAAAGCATTAAATAATATTCATTTAATCAATTATTTCATATTCACATTTCACATTATGTTAAATATTTCATTATCCATTAATTAACATTATTATATTCGACATTTCATTACCCAAAAAGTGTAGTCTAAACTCTCAAGGCATAATCCAAACTATTCTATGTTTTTTAAATATTATCTACATTTTCATTCCATTCAATCACCAAGACCATAGGTTAAAACATTTATTTATCATTAACATTCCATAATTACAGGTACTAATGGAAACATCCTAATATACCATGAATGTTATGCACAAACCAAGCATGACCAGTTGCCTTAATTATTGGGGAATGGAATGTTGGTATAAAAGTAACCCAACCCTCCATCAATAAAAGAAGAAAATTAACAAGAATGAATCATAGGTTATTGTATAGAAATGGGTAATCCCATATTTAACCCATTCCTTCAATCTCAATGCCATCCCCAGAACCACTATGCATCTCGCTATCACATGAATCAATTGTTGTAAAAACCTAGGGTCTCCAAACAATATCTTATCAACCATAATCCATTCCTAGATCACATCACATTCCATAAAAAGGATAATATATAGAGAAAACATAGAAGTAATTAGACAGCAAATGGAATCAAAAAGGCATACGAGACCTAGAAATAAGTCATCCAACCTTCACATGAAAATGAGACCACTCAGCCACAAACATTTATCTTTATAAAAAAAGTTTTATTTTCACCTCAGATTAACCAATTAATTTATCATAGGTTACAAACACATGAAACCTAAGGCTTCATTTATTACAAACTAATATTTTTTTTTCAAGTATAACGTTCAATTTCATTAAAATTTAAAGAGGAATAATTCATTTAAAATGATTTTAATCATATAAAACAATGATCACTTCTAGATTCATGTTATTTATCCAATTTATTTAACATATATAAGAAAAAATTAATTAAAAATGAATTAATCATCAATTTTATTTCCATAAATTATAAGAAAAATGGTTTATAAACCATGCCTCATTAATTCAATAGCCATACAAAATTATTGACTTTATGTTCTTTAAAAATTTTCATCAAATTAAACATTCTAAAAAAAGACTAAATATGGATAGATCACTATCTTGAGAAATCAAGAGGCCGACTTTTATCATAGTGGAAAAGACATGATATTTCTAAAAGATAAACCCATTTCATCCACTATTCTAGTTTAATCGCTATTATGGTTAATTCAAAATCCACACAAAGGATTAAAGTATGTTAACCTTATGATTAAACATAAAATAATATGATAAGCTACAAATCTTATAAATGGTATTTTTATCCTTATAAAAACATTATTTCCCTAGAATAGGGGAGAGATAAGGTTCTTTCTTTCCTGGAAATTAGAAAGGAAGAGTTCTTGAAAATAGATGATGCTCTCAAACATGAAGAGAAGGTATTTAGATCATCCATATGAGATAAAAAATGAAGGAAGAAAGAAAGTATTAGAGTTTGAGTATTTTGAAGAGAGAAACAATATGTATTTGGAAAATATAGCATTGAAACCCCCACTTAATTCTACAATTTTTTTATAAATCGAAAACTAGTTGTGGATCGATTAAAAAATTCTAATAGGAGTTATAAATAAATAAATAGGTTTATTTTTTTAACTCCTTTGTTTTAGGATTTTAGATATCTGAAAAAGGAAGATAGAGCTTACATGACAAAGGAGAGAACAATCTAGAAAATAATATAAAAATTCTACCCCTACTCATGTTAAGGGGTATATATAAGGATTAATTGGTTTACTCTTACACAATTCATTGGAAAGGCTCACAGAAGGGTAACTCTATCTTACCCTTATGTAATATTTTAAAACTTATCATCATCCATAAACACAGTAGGTGGTATGTTTAAGGGTAACTTGTTTCACCCTTACGAAATGAAATGACAGGGAATATGTATGGGTAACTCTAGCTTACCCTTATGCAATATTTTAAAATTATACTTAACCCTTATGTACAATAGGTGGTATTTATTAGGGTAACCTATTTTAACCTTAAAAATAATTATTCCAAGGCTCACATAAGGTTATATTGAACTTTCCCTTACACAAACATTATAAAAATAACCTTACCCTTACTTAGAGAATAGGTCCTTTGTAAGGTCAAGGTTTTCCAATTTGTTTTCACAAAATAAACTTATTATTTATAAGTAAAATATTTTCTTTGTGACATAATAATTATAAACCAATTTCCAAAATACTTTATAATTATTAGAAAAAAATTAAAAATCCTATTGAAAAATATCTAAATAATAAAACACTTATTGTTTACAAAAAATTTTCAATTAACATTTCCAAATAGACATCCAAACCTAAAAATGACTAGGAAACATCCATGGAAGACAAAGGGATGGAGTGATGGAAAATATAGAGCTTTACAATATTCTATAACTAACTACTACCATAACATAATGTTCTTAATCTAAAATCACTTTCACCATACATAGTATCTAATGATCCATTGATATTACCTAATGCATTTTAGGTATAAAACAAACCCACCTATTATAAAATAATATGTACATACATATGTGTTACACAAGAGGAAAATAACCAACACATAAATCATAAGCACATTACAACCCAAAATAAGAAAGTGGGTTTCACAATCTTGTCTTAAGATATAACCAAAGAAAATATCATATATATTCACAAGAAAAGAAAGAAATTTGTAAATTTTAAATTTTATAATTTAGAAATGGACATAGATCTTGAACATGGATTTCTAATGTAGAAAATTTTGGAGAATGATATGGTGAAGAAATAATTAAAGTGAACCACATTGGTGAAACTATATGAAATAAATTATGGATAATTTTAAATAAGAAAAGTCTTATTGTTTTCCATAAAAACATAATTAAACCATTAGAGTTATCAATAATATTTTGGTTATTTTTAAAAGTTATTCATGGTTTAATTTTTTTTATGTGGGTGATTCTTGAAATGAGATAAGAAATATGATAGTTCCCTTAGATTGGTTTTACTTAAAAGTGGGAATTTCAATGGGAATAGAAAATGTGTATAACCCAAAAAATGAAAAGGATATTTAACAAAGTATATATATACGGTATATATATAAAAAAATAGAATAATTTCATGATAATAAAATGTAATTAAAATGGGGAAAAAGAAAGATAATGTTTAACTCAAAGGAAATGAGATTGGTAAATAATATCTATTTTTATGATTGAAAATGACTTTTTTGAAATCCCACATCATATAATAATATAATAAAATATTATCTTGAAACTAGGGGAAGATATATATGATGTTAAAATTAGATAACACTTAATGAGGTTTCCAAAAAAGGACATCATTTGTGGGAAGGAAAATTATGGACAAGGATGTGAAACCTTCATTTAAATGGATGGTAATTATTTTTAACATGGTTGTATTTTCAAAAATGATAAAAAGTTAGTAGTAAAGAATATTTTAATCAATGATGATATTATAATATAATAATATGGTATAAAATATTAAATGTAATACAAAACTCATTGATAAAAATTATAACTATAGAAATATGATTGAGTTAGGAAAGAGATAAATCATATACCATAGAAAGGAAGAGCATGAATCGAAGTAGAATTTGAAATTTCAATTCAAATTTATGATATTATAAGTCATGGGTTCAATAGTTACACTATAAAAATGAATATTGGTACATAATATCAAAGAATTCCCCAATAAAGGGTGACTGAGATGAAACCCTTACAACTTAATAAAATTTTTAATAAAAAGCCCTTGAAAGAGATAAAGCACAAAGTTTAATTTTAAAATACCACATATATATATATATATATGATATTATATATCCAATTGGTAGTATACAAACCATTTAAATGAAATTAAGTTCATAAAATTATTGTCTCTATATTTGTTTTGGTTTATTTTCTTTATTATTACATTATGAAAACACTTACACAGTGTTTACAGATTTCCCAAAATAGATAAAAACTGTGAATAATACCTTGATAAGTCTATTTAAGGTGGTTAATGTTACTACGATCATTTATTATCAATCACACATATAGAAATCACAGTATTATTCTTCCAGAATATAAATGGTTTAATAAAGATAATATTATTTTTTTAAATAACCTTTTTGAACAAACCTTTTAAGATGGAAATGGAAAATTATAAATGTTATTCATAGAGGTGGTAGTCTGCACACACACATAGGAAGATGTTTTCCTTTGCCTTAATAATCTAGAGGAAAGTATAAAATTGATATTACATTATTATAAAAAAAATTAGAATAGTATATATACATTTGTTATCATACATTCATGTATATAGGGGATTTGAGGGGTATATAAGAAAAAAGACCTAGATAATTTGGGTTGAGAATATTACCTCTCCCTTGGAAGTTCTTCCATGGGTTACTCCTTAAGGCTCCTTAGCTTAGTCTTTTGGTTATACCATGGATTTGAATGGAATGGGGAGGGTGTTGAGTATATAGTAGGGATTTGTTTTGTTGATTAAAGGATTTGGAATGGGTGGAGAAATGAGGTGGAGTAGTCTCATTTTATATGCGAAGAAAATGGATCTTTTGTAAGAATTCATTAGTTCTCAATAATGTTACTCTATTATTAAATGAAAAAAGGCTCCAAAATGGCCAATAATGGTCTTAGAAGAGAAATAAGTCATACACTCTCTCCACAATCCAATATCACACATTTTTTACACAATTTTAAACATCTTTCACTATGTTAACAACTTTTACACTAATTTAACTTTATCACAGTAACTCCACCTTCACCCATGAAAACCAAATTTATTAGAAAAATTAAAATTAAAATTATTTAATAACTTGAAAATTATTATATTAAATATGTAAATAATTTCATTATGTAAAATTTTTATGATTTATAAAAATTAATTTTCGTATTAACACATATAACATGTAAACACTGTTTCATAGAAAAACTTGATTTTAAGGTTAAAAGTTAAATGTTATATAGAATTATCAATTTTAATTATTTTCAAGAAATAAATTGTATTATTATAAAACAAACAATTTTTAGTTGGATTTAAAATCTAATAAAAATAAAATTTACAAAAATATTAAAAATAATATTTTATTTGACTTAAAATATTATTTTTTTATAAGGCTAAACATAGGATTCATAAATTTAAAAATATATTTTAAAATGAATAAATTTATTCCTTAAATTTTTTTTTCAATTAAAAGGTTTTATAAGATTATATATCTCTATTATTTACTAATAAAGTAATAAAAGTAATTGTTTTGGAAAAAAATTGTATTTTTCACTATTCATATAAAAATCAATTAATTTAGAGAAATCTCAAAAATTAATCTTGAGATTATTTTCACATGATGAATTCGAGAAATGGAATTAATGTAGTAATATTACACTTATATATCTAGGAAAAATTAATTTTAAAATATTAAATTTATAATGTATTAAAAACAATTTTTTATAAAATATAACTTCTGTTCTAAAATATCAAATATGGGTCTATAAATTAAAACCAACATTTTTAAAATCATAATGTAATATATAATATACATATTTGGTGATATAAAATTGTTTCATTAATTTACAATACATACTTATATATTAATAATATCATAAGATTAAAGTTATTTTTAAAAATGATATTTGTCATTATTCACTTAAAAATAAATCTTTTTTAAAAAAGTCCCTTAAATTATTATTAAACTATTTTTGAAATTATAAATATAAAAATGAGATTTATTTCTTTGAATTCAATTTATATAATATTCTATTTTATCTTTCTAAAAAAATCATAAAATATAATAAGAAACTGTTTATATAGGAAAACGTCTCTTTTTTTAAATAATAGTTGATCAAATTCTTAATTCCTATAAAAACATATGAAGTTTTTATTAATAAATCAATATTATATTTTATAAAACCATCATTTAAGAATAATTTACTTATTTTTCAATAATTAAAAGTGCACTATATAAAAGGATATATTCGAAAAATCAACAAAGAACTAAGTAAATTTTTATAAAAACCCATTTTATATAAATATGTAAATTAATATATTCCATAGTTTAGTTACTCCTATTAATACCTACTAATTCAATGATTGGGTTTTAATGGTATACACATAAAACGATTATGTTTTAGTTTAGTGTTGTGTGTGGTGAATATTATTGAACATATTTTACATAACTATAGGAAAAAATATATTAAAATCATAGGTCATTACATGTTAGTTTATACCAAGATACACAATTTTTTTCTATGATTGTGATGGTCAAGATGAAATAATAACTACCACTTATTGTTTCTTATTGTAATCTAAAATTCTAGTCATTTTCTAGTGTTGACCACTTGGTGATTTAAGGGATACCACAACATAATACTTTAGGCCCCTCAATCATATCTAATGTGGATAGAAGGCATGTATTTATTAGATGAATCAAAATGATGTTGGAGTAGCTATATAGAAATCACTCACTTGAATTTGAGT
Organism: Viscum album; assembly: GCA_963277665.1. NCBI lineage: Eukaryota > Viridiplantae > Streptophyta > Magnoliopsida > Santalales > Viscaceae > Viscum > Viscum album. Next base: position 820,590,620 of record OY728143.1, read on the forward strand.
TCAGAATTCATGATTGGTGTGAGATTTATGGTGTATTATTCTATTTAAGTGTTGGGTATAATAGGATAAGAACAAATATAGAGAGTGTGGGAAAAGGGAATGTATAGAGAATTAATATGAAGCAAAATAATGAGAAGAAGAAGAATAAGAAGAAGAAGAAGATGATGATAATGAGGATTAAGATGATGATAAATAATAGTTATAATAATAAAAAAATGGATGGAATTAATTTTTTGGTGAATAACATATTTTTGTTATCATTTCATATTTTATACCATTGTTTTTATAAGATCATATTACAAAAATCAGGAGAAATTTTTTTATCATGATTTAAGGATAATATATACTTAATTTTAATCTGTGATGTTTAATGGATCATGTGATCATATATTTTACTTGGTCATTTTAATGATGTAACTACTTGTTTTGAGTATATAACCTTGTAAAAATTTTATTTCCCTAATTTGTTTTGTATTGACATGTGTATGGATATTGGATAGTGATCCTATCACTAACTTTAACAAGTTTCAAAGGTTGTTTTAAGGAGAAATTTAATATTAAATTAATTCACTAATCCCCCTCTATGTGAATTACCACTATTTATGTAAGAGAAATTCAGTATATATTTTATAACTTCCTCTCACTCATAATACAATAGGTAAAAACTTATAGTCATTTCTTATGTCCAATCAATTTTTACATTTTATTGATTATAATCCAAGATAGATCAAAATACTTTCATGTGTCATGTTTGACTATACAATGGATATTGTGACCTCCTCTAATCAAAGTCCAAGATTAAAAACCATATATTTATGGTAACCTTCTCTTGATCATAATCCAATTGGAATTGTTATATATATATTTCTCATGGTAAAAAATATGATAGATCATATAACATATTATATATTTTAATTAGAGAGTGGTAAACATATATTAATAGTATCACTAACCCATAGGTCCTAGAGAATAAATTATTATTTCATGAAAGCCTATAGGTTTTATCAATACTAATACCCTTGGTGAAAACAATAAGTAATGGACAAAATTAGGTTATTGTTACTTAGTGAGAGAAAATAATTAAATACAAATCAATTTATCCCCCTTTATTATAATAAATAATAATCAAATATAGTTATCCATATATCATAAGTCCTTCATTTTTTAATCACTTGACATCTATGAAAGAGATAAATATTCACAATATACTCTACCATGGGATTCTTATCTCATTTACCAATACCATGTAATATTAAAAAAACATTTATTTCACAACTCAACTCTTTCCCCCTGAATAGCTCAAAGGCCTTGTTTCTATTCATTTTTTATAACCCCAATTTTAAGGGTTGAAGGGGAACCCTTACATGACCTATAGGATTCGTGAAATTACATGACCCGAAGGTTTTATAGGAATTCATCTAGACTATAACTACTTCAAATTGCCCTTCCCCAATATCTTCATCATGATGTTAACTCTTCACCTTCTCATGAATGTTTGGCTAGGCTTACCATGCAAGCCTAGGATGGTCCCGATGGCAAGTTCCATATCCTCTCATTCTTCCAAATATGGTATCTTTGGATTTGGTGAATGCACCTACTCTATATCCACATCTGGATCCCACTCCTTATAGAGTTTTTATGGTCTATTAAGCACAAATTCATGTGCCTAAAGGCTTTGAGGTGTCCCTAAGGCCTTACTGGCCCACAGACCTTGGGTGGACTCAAGGCCTTGGGGGACCCAAGGACAAAACCGGTGGCCTGAAAGCCCAAACAGGTGAATAGTTCTAGATGCTATAGTACTGAACAATTCCCACTACAATTCCTACTACAATACTACTACAGTGACTCACACATATTTCTATGCATATATTTGATATCAGGTCTCTTGGATGCACTTTCTGAGTCCTCACTAACCAGGCTGAAGCTCTTGTGCCACTACTCAACTCTTTAAATAAGTTAAAAATTAGAAATCCAATAAGGTCTACAAAATAAAAAAAATCTGAATTTAACTCATAAAAAATTCTAAATTAAAGAAATATAACCTAATAAATAAAAAATCATGTTTTAAAATCACAAGTCATCGTGGCCCCACTTACCCTAGTACATTCACTACCACTAAATATTTTCTTTTTTATGTCCATTTTGTGACCCTATTAATTAAATAACATAACTATATTTACAAAATAAACATGAATTCATGAATTCATTGAAATAGTTTAGAATAGTCATTAGAAACTAAATAAATCATATCTTAATTAAAAATTAATATTATCCACCAAAAAATAATAAGAAATAAATATCAATAATAAAGATGTAATATTAATTTTTTTAATAGTTGCATAATAACCATTTTAAAATAAACTTGTTTACATGTCTATAGAAACATACCACGTGTATATTATTTCATTTCAAATTTCTTGTTGCATCAATTCACATTTCATATTTTTATGGAAATAGTTCCAATCATTATTTAAATTCAAAGGATAAAATGGAAAATAATTTATAATATACCATATAATAATTTAAAATAATTGAATTTATTGATTGTATTTAGATGAAAAAAATAATAAATAAAATAATTTCATTTAAGTCATTTATTATTTATGATAATTATTAATCAACATAAGTAATAAAATATTTTTACCTTTCTATGAAATAATCTTAATATTGAAAAGAAAATATGGTAATTCTAAAATATATTAACCTTGGGAGGAATACCACTAAAGGCCAAAGTTTATTACTCCTATGGTTTTGGAAATTTTAAAGACCTTATTTTCCTATTTTATTATTTATTTCTAGTTACTAATATCCCAACACACACACACAAAAAACATAACACCATTATTCTTAAAAAGACAAGGGGTCACATTCCTTATCTCAAACAATGTCACATGTTTAAAGTCTCTAAAAAGAAAATTGTTTAATGTAATGACTTATATAAACTCTTTAAAAATTAGCATCATAGGGATTTCAAAAAAAGTACAGGTATAAAAATGAAACATAAAAAATGGATATAAAATATCCTCAACAATTTGAGTCCAATAACACTAAAAAATCATTAATCATACAAACAATGGAGAATTATAATAATATTAAAGAGAGTGTAAGAAGAGATAAATAATATATTAAGGGGTCCCTGGTTCATATATACAAAAAGAAATGGGAAGAATACCCATTTTTTAAAAAACAATCAAAAAAAATTCCCATACTGTTCCCCATTTAAAATAAGTGGTTATGTTTTTCCCCATACTCCCAAAATATCATAAATTATTACAATGACCCTACTTTTTCCTTTATACTATTACATAATTTTAAGATAAAAAACATAACAGAGATACCAAATCTAGGATAAAAAGGTTTATAATCTTAGGAAAATTAGGCTCATAGATAAATTTTACGTAATAAAACATAAACAATATTTAATTCCTTATTCTCTATCTTCTTAGTGTCCCTTTAATTCTCTTTATTACAATTAAGCACCCAAGGATATACATCAATGAAAGTGGTGAGCTAAAAGCCTAGTAAGAGGAATGAATAAGGGACATTAAACAATATAACGTGATTTATAAGAATCAACATAATCATAAAATAAGCATGGGATCATTATCAACATCATAAGGAAAAAATTAGATAAAGTCATGGATTATGGCAATGCATAAAAATAAAACATCATGTCTTACTGGTCAAGTACCACACATAGTTGTGAACAAAACTAGCATCATGTTCACACATAACATATGTGAATAATCATAACATCATAATTTTTAAAATGGTAAAATAATGTTAATGAATAATACAAATTATCTCATGAGATACATCTCATTAACAAATGCATTTGAGGGATATATAATTCTAGGCCCACCCATAACATCATAATAATTACATAATCATGCATGCCACATAGAAAGTATATTAATCAAAGTCATGAAGTAACTCATTTAAAGGAATGAGTTTCATAATGATTTTATCAATCATAATTTAATTAATAAACTTCGTTTTCCCAAATGGAAAATAGAAAAGAACATATTTGGTATAAGAATCACTATTTTTGAGTGAAGAATAAATAACTCAAGAGGAGTCAATATGTGTTTTTTAAATAAGAGTTATATTGGAATTATAATTGTATTTTTCATAAAATTAGATTGGAAATATGTATATACCCAAAAATAAAAGTAAATAACAAATATATTAATTTTTAGGAATATTAAAAGGATATCCACACTGAAATTTGGCATGAAAGGGGGGAAACCCAAATAAAGGATGTTGGGTTCAGGAATCCCCTTACCTTATATCCAAAAGCGTTATGTAATTTCACTTAATATCCTAAATAATGAAATTATATTCATTAATTAATTAATTAATAACCTCTTATACATGTTTTTGATTTATTTTAATTTTATTAAGTTCATTTATGGCCATTTTGATGAGTTATAGTGTTCAATTTCATCGTTTTGAGAGTGTTAGTTTTCATGGTTTCATGGTTGTCTTACTTGTATATAATTATAGATGTTCTTGTAAAATGAGAATAATTCTCCAAAAGTGAAATTTTATGTTATTAATGAATTTAAATAATTTTAAATGGTCTCATATATTATTTGTTTTTTATGTTATAAGGATGATTAATTTGATAAAACATTAATGATAATTTTTTAGTTTATTTGGGCAATTTTTCCGTCCATCACAATATAATTTCATTTTATTAAATATTATGCTTATAAATTAGTTATAGATCATTAAAAAAGTTATAATATGAATATTAAAATATTTTTTAACAATAAAAATGGTTTTATTACCAGCCTTGAAGGTGGTAATAGAAAACGAAAACTCATTATCCATGAAGGCGGTGAATCGACACATCACAAACAATGTTTTCATTTTTTAGAATTAAAGGAGGATAGATAAGATTTGATGATAAATATTTCATTAACACAATAAAATTAAAGTATATATTTGATACTAGAGTTATCATGCCACTTTTTATTAAGGGAGTTGAGGAGAGAATAATAAAATAAAAGAAATTAAAAGAGAAGGATTCAGGATTTTACCTCTTCAGTGTTGTCTCCTTGAGAACCACTTTAAGGAACTTGGATTTGATCTTTTGTTGAGACTGGAAGATCCTGGGAGTGTAAAAGAGTCTTGGGGATGTAATAAGGGAGAATTTATACAAGATAAATGTATTATAAGGTGTGAGGATAATAGGTGGTGAGGGGTGATATTTATAGGGGAGGAGAGTGGAGTTTTTGGGTTATTTTATTCACTTGTTTATTATTTTGGCTCAATAATACTGATAGTGTTAATTACGATGAATAAATATAGTAACCAAGGAAGGATATTTTGATACAATGGTTCTTACATCATCCATACATCATTAATGACTCAAACATTCATGTATTTATCTTATATCATAATTTTTTGTATTTTACTATTCACAAAATTCAATTATTTTAGAAAATCCCTAAAATTCACCCTAACCATTTTTTGATGTGTTAATTTCAAAAATCAACACCATTTTAAGAAAATAATTTTCTATTTACTCTAAACATACTTTTTATATAGAATAATCATTTATTTGAAAAATACTGTTTTTAATATTATAATAGATTTTTAACCCTTTGATAAATTAATAAAGGTCTCATAAAATTATATTATAATTATAATAAAACATAATATTAATTTATGAATCTATTTTATGAAATTAAATTTTCTTATAAATCATTATATTAATTATAAAATTGTAAATAAATATTTATGTTTTACAAAAATAAAAACACTTAATTTATCATTTTTAAAAAATTTATTTACTTATACCATGATATAAATATATCATATTTTCATTTATAAGATACATAAATTTTATTTATACTTTCATAGGTGATGTTACTATTCTAATGTCCATATTACTACTCCTAATGGTTATATTACTATTCCAATGGTCAAGTTATTATTCCATCGATATATGTTCCTTAATTTATATAAATACCACTTATTTTATTCTTAATTTACGAGAATAATGTTTTTATAGGGTTATGTATGAGATGCATGTGTTTTATAACATAATTATAAGAAGGAAAATTCTTTTGATAAAATTTTGTGCCATTACATTCTTTCCCCTATTGAAATTTCTCCTGGAAATTTCATTTTACATACTAAGGTGAAAAGAGGTGAGGGTACTTCTCCTTCATCGCTTCCTCCGGTTCCCATGTCACCACTTAATACTTATAGTTTCTCCATAGTACCATGACTTGATGGGTGGTTATGTTCCATAGAACCATATATCTCATGTCCAAAATCTATATTGGATGCTTCTCATAATAGAGATCATCTTCTAGCTGTACCACCTCTAAGTTTAGTACATGTGAGGGATTCTATATATACTTCTTAGGAGGGATACATAGAATACATCATATACTTAAGACATGGTTGGTTGAAGTGAAATATTATAGGACACTAATACTATGTGATCAAGGATCCCAAATAGTCCAATGTACCATGGGATAAGCTTCCATTTCTTTCCAAACTGTTGGACTCTCTTCCATGGTGATATTTGAAGGAAAAATTTGTCTTTAACCTAAAAATATAAATCCCTTTGATGGTTGTTAGTATAACTATTATACTGACTCTAAAAAACTTTTATGCATTATTGGATGTCTTGAACCTTCTATGTCATCTCTTTCATAAGATCAAGACCAAGTATATTTTGTTCCCCAAATTCATCCCAACAAGTTGAATTTCTACATTTATTCCCATACAGAGTTTCATATGAAGCCATATGAATAATTGAGTGGAAGCTGTTGTTGTATGAGAACTCAATTAATGGGATATGATTATCCCATCATCCTTTGAATTACATTTATCAGGATCTCATAATTTCCTTAATAATCTGAATAGTACTTTCATACTGGCCATCTATTTGGGGGTGATAAACCATGTTGAAATTCAATTCAGTACTCAAATCATGTTTAAGACTTCTTCAAAATTTTTATGTGAACCTTGTATCATGATTAGAGTAGATCTAAAGTGTAACCCCATGTAGCCTCACCACTTCCTTCATATATATCATGGAAATTTTTTCAAGTGATAAATCCTACCGAATAGTAATGAAGTGGGAATTCTTGGTGATTTGATCCAACACAACCCATATTGCATTGCTTTATTTAGATATATTTGGGAGACCAGTGACAATGTCTATAGTGATGTTCTCCCATTTCCTCATGGTTATAGGCAATGGTTGCATCATCTACTTGGATTTTTATATTTCTTATTTAACTTTCTGACATACCAAACACCTTGAGATATACTCTACAATCTACTTCTTCACGTTGTCTCACCAGAAGTGTTCTAAAAAATCATGATACATCTTGTTATTTCTATGATGGATGGAGAAAGATGAGATATATGCATTATCCAATAGCTCTTTCTTTATCTTAGGTGATTAAGGCACACAAATCCTTGTTCCAAACCAAATCATCCCATCATCATCTATATGGAACTCTTGTATCTTCCCTTTCTTCACCACTTTCACCTTATTTTGTATCTATAGACCATCCCTTTGCACCTCCTTAATATTCTCTTTGATATATGGTTGGGAAATAATTTGGGAAAGGTGGGATATATTCCCTGCCATTAGGATTTCCAAATTCATCCTTTTCATATCCACGAAGATGGGATCTTTCTCAATCAGCATCATAGATATAATAGTTAGTTCATTACTGCTAAGAGCATTAGATACCTTGTTTGACTTTCCCAAATGGTAATAAACAAAGAAATAATAATCCTTGATTCTATCTTACCATATCCATTGATACATGTTTATATCCTTTCATGTGAATATATACTTTAGACTTGTGTGATCAGTATATATGTCACACTTCTCACCATGGAGGTCGTGCCACCAAAATTTTAAGGAAAAGATCACAGATTCTAACTCCAAATCATGTGTTGGGTAGTTATTCTCATGGATATTAATCTACTTTGAGGTGTAGGCCATCACTTTATCATTCTACATGAGTACACAACCCAATCATTTCATTTAAGCATCATTGTATATCACAAAACCATCTCCACTTGTTAGTAGTTTGAGTATATGTGTAGTAATTAGCCTCTTCTTGAGCTTCTTTAAGATTTAATCACATTCTTCCATCTAGACATACGTTACCTCTTTCTATGTTAACATAGTTATCAGGATAGAAAATCATGAGAAATTTATTAAAAAACGTCGGTAATACCTTAATAATCTAAGAAAAATGCGGATTTCCATGACACTATTGGGTTCGGGCCATTCCTAAATTGTTTTTTTCAAAGGGTCCATAAAAATTCCTTCACTTGTGATCACGTGTCCTAATAATGTGACTTACTGCATCCAAAATTCACACTTGTTGAAATTGGAATACAATTTATCCTTTACTAATGTTTCTAACACAATCCTTACATGTTCTTCATGTTACTCCTTTCTCTTGGAGTATATAAGAATATCATATATAAAAATTACAATGAATGTTTCAAAGTAGTATATAAAGACTCTATTCATAAGATCCATGTGGATTACAAGGTAATTAGTAAGTTCATAGGTTATCACTAGGAACTCATAGTGGTTATACCTTTTATAGAAAGTATAATTTTCAGTATCTTTCTTCTTCAACTTCAGTTGATGATATATAGAATGAATATCCAACTTTAAGAAGTAATAATCTCCTTTTATTTGACTAAACAAGTCATAAATACTTTTAAGAGGTTAATTTTTCTTTATGATGATCTTATTGATCTCATAGTAATCGATACATAACCTCATTTATCTTTTTTTACAAAGAGCACCGGAGAACCCTAATGTGATGCACTAGTGAATATGAACCCTTTGTCCAAATTCTATTTCAACCACTTCTTTAACTCCTTTATTTTGATAGAGGCCATCCTTTAGGGAAATTTTGGGATAGTATTGTTACTGGGTATACATTCTATTGTGAACTCTACCCCAAAATCTAGGGGAAGTCTGAGTAACTCATCGGTAAATACATTAATGTATTCCCTCACAATGATCATTTCCTTAAGTTTGGTGCTTTCATTTAATGCAACCATTTTTATCAGATATTCTTCTTCATAGGGTTTCAAAAAAATGAAAAAATATTTCCTTTTCCTGACAGTTGATGTGAGATCTCTATAAGGAGAGACAATCCATGCCCAGTACAACATCGAATTCCACCAAGAGAATTATTACGAGGAACAATAGAATAATATTCCCACATACTCTAATCAAAGAAGATCCCAACACATGGGTTCCAATTACTGTATCACTAGGTGTTTTTATGGATATATATACTTCAAGTTATCAAGGATTCGATTCAATAGTTATAGAAAACTTATAGGATATAACGGAATGTATAGAACTAGAATTAAATAATACTTTTTCCATTATTGAGTGAATATTAAGTGTACCTTTTACGACTTCATTTCCTTTCCACACTTCAGAAGTAGTGATGGTATAATCTTTCCCTTTATCCATTGAATTTGGTGGCTACTAATGATGATTACCCTTAAGGACTCAAGGTTTAGTTCACTATATTTCATAGTGCCATTTCTTTCTATATTTGAAGCATTGAACTATAGGTTGTACATAAATAGGTTCCGTCTTTTCCTCCATTATATTGGATGGATTATTTATATCTCTTCAATATTAATGATCTAGATGGATTTCTCTCCTATACTTGATGTATTTCCCCATCCCCTTGAAGAAATTCCCATAATTATTATTCCCAAATTTTTGACACATGGGTGGTTGGATCCTATTTCCTCTTTTTTAATTTGACCCACTAGTATGAAACTCCATTCATCTATTCTTATCTTCATAACCATGAGACCATTCCTCAAACTCCATCTTGAATTTGAGATCACATCAAACCACTTCTTCATAACTCTTAAAGTCTCAAATATATTGAGCCATTTGAAGGTGTGGTTTTAAACCATTAAGGAATATATCTATTTTAATATAATTGTCGATAACAAAACCCAAGGTGTATATTTAAATCCTTGTAAAGTTTGATTCATACACTTTTATATATTCACATTCCTTTTATTCATCTATATTAATTCTCTCTCCATATTTTTATGAATAGTTTTAGGGAAATACTTTTTATGAAATATTTTCTTAAAGTCTTCTCACTCCATCTCTTCCATTTCATTATTTGGTTTTATGTTATCTATTAACACCCACTATTGATTAACCTCTCCATATAAATGATAAACAACCAAATACACCTTATTCTTCTTAGAAAAATGGAGCATAAGAAATATATTATCCATTGAGTTAACCCACTGCTCCAAAAAAATTTGATCAGAAGATCCACTAAATTTATGTGGTCATTTCCATATAAAGGACTAAATGTAAAGTTTTTTCTTCTTGGGTAAAGGTGGATGTTCCACCTGGTTTAGGTTATTATTCATAACACGATACAATTTTTTAATCATCATCATGATGTTTTAAAATCCATATCCCATGGAATTGGGGATGTGATTTGGGAAATAATTATATTTTCCCACACATGATTTGTTGGCATGGTTTTTCCTAATTGCCACCATTTTCTAAAATAGAAAAGGTTTGAAAAAAAGGTATTTCAAAAAATCATGAATAAATAATTTATTCTTTTACATAATTAACTCTAAATGAGTATATTATAGTATTCCTATGTTTATAATTTTTCTAAAAAAACTCTTCTTGGATGTTTACATATACATAGTCTTATCCTAAGGGTTTTCACTAATGTTCTCTAATACTTATTCCAAAATTCACTCAACCCTACTCTGATACCAACTATAGAAACCCCATTTTTTTTTACTTTCATACTATTAAATCATTTTAAGAAATACAAAAAAATAGAGATACCAAATCCAGGATCAAAAAGGTTTAGTGTCTTGGGAAAAGTAGACTCATACATAATTTTTACATAATAAAACATAAAAATAATTTAATTAATTATTCTCTATCTTCTTAGTGGCCCTTTCATTATCCTCAGTACAAGTAATCACCTAAGGATATACATCAATGAGAGGTGTGAGATAAAAGTAAAGTAAAGGAATGAATATGATATATTAAGCAATATAAAATGAGTGAGAATAATCATCATAATCATAACATAAGAATTATATAATTATCAAAGTCATAAGGGAAACATTGGATAAATTCATGGAATGTGGCAATGCATAAAAACAAAATAGCATGTCTTAGTGGTCAAATACTATACATATTTGTGAAAAAATATAGTATCATGTTCACACACAACATATGTGAATAATCATAAAATCATCATTTTGAATAAAGATAGAATCATGTCCACAAATAATACACATTATCTCATGAGATAAATCACATTACCTAATGCATTAGAGGACTATATAATTCATGGCCCACCCACTACATTATAAAATTTACATAATCATGCATGACACATAGAACATATATCAATCAAAGTCATGAAGTGAAACTTGTAAAGGAATTGGTTTCCTAAGGATTTAATCAATAATAATTTAATGAATAAACTTGTTTTTCCCAAATGGAATATAGAAAAGACTAATTTTTTATAAGAATAATAATTTCTGAGTGAAGAAAAAATAGCTCAAGAAGAGTCAATATGTGTTTTGAAAAAATCATTGTATTTGTCATAAAAGAAGATTGGAAACATGTATATCCCTAAAATGAAAAGGGAAGAATAATGAAATTATTATTGAAGAATATTAAAATGATATCCACACTATAAATTGGTATGAAAGAGGAAAAACCCAAAGAATGAAAGTTGGGTTCAAGAATTCTCTTACCTTATACCTAAAATCATTCTTCACTTGAACTTAATATCCTAGATAATGAAATTAGATTGATTAATTACTTAATTAATAACCTCTCCTACATGTTTTTGATTTATTTATACTTTATTATGTTCATTTATGGACGTTTTGATGAGTTATAGAATTCAATTTTATCATTTTGGGAGCATTTATTTTCATGGTTTTATGGTCGGTTTACTTGTATATAATTATGGAAGTTCTTGTAAAATGAGAATAATTCTATAGAATTTAAATGATGTGTTATTAATGAACTTAAATAAGTATAAATTTTCTCATATATAATATGTTTTTATAATATGAGGATGATTCATTTGATAAAACATTAATGATTATTTTTTAGTTTATTTTGGTAGTTTTTCCATCCATCATGAAATAATTTCATTTCATTAAATATTAAATTTATAAATTAGTTACATAATATTAATAAAGTTATAATATGAATATGAATTTTTTTAACAATAATAATGTTTTTACGACCATCCTTGAATGTAGTAATGGAAAATGAAAATTTATCATCCATGAAGGTGGTGAGTCAACACGTCATGTATGATGTTTTCATTTTTTAGTATAAAAAGAGGATAGAAGAGATTTTGTGATTCATATTTCATCAAAAAAATAACATTCTAGTATATATATGATATTGGAGTTATCATTACAATTTGTATAACAGGAGGTGAGGAGAGTATAAGAAAAGAAAAGAAATTAAAAGAAAAGGATTGAGGATTTTACCTCTTGAATGTTGTCTCCTTGAGAGCCTCCTTAAGGCACTTGGATTTGGAATTTTGTTGAGAGAAGAAGATACTGGATGTGGTGAAGAGTCTTGGTGATAGAATTGAGAATAATTTAGACAATATAAATATCTTACAATGTGTAATGAGAAGAGGTGGTGAGGGTTAATATTTATAGGGGAGGAGAGAGGTGTTTTTTGATTATTTTATTCATTCGTTTATTATTTTGGATCAAGACGATCAATAATGTTGATTCCCATGAAAAATATAGTAACCAGGTAAGGTGGTTTTGAGATAATGTTTCTTACATCATCTATACATCATCTATGACTCAAAAATATATTTATTTAACTTATATCTTAAATTTCTATATTTCATTATTCACCAAAACATCAACTATTTTAGAAAACCCCCTAAAATTCACCATAACCATTTTTTGAAGCGAAGATTTCAAAAATGGAATTCATTTTATGAAAATAATTTTCTATTTATGAGAAATATAATTTTTATATAAAATCATCATTTATTTAAAAAACTGATTTTAATATTATAATCAATTTTATGACCCTTTGAAAAATTACTTAAGGTCTCATAAAATTGTCTCATAATTATAGTAAAATATAATATAAATTTATGAAAATAAATTTTATTTTAAATATTTATATTAATTATAAAACTATAAATAAGAATTTATGCTTTACAAAAATACCAAAACTTAATTTATAATTTTTAAAAAATTTATTTACTTTTATCATGATATAAATATATCATATTTTCATTTATAAGATACCTAAATTTTATTTACAATTTCATAGGTGCGGTTACTATTCTAATGTCCATATTACTATTCTTCATGGTCATATTACTATTCCAATGGTCAGATTAATATTTTATCATTATAGGTTCCTTAATTTACATCAATATCACTTATTTTATTCTTAATTTATGAGAATAATGTTTTTATTGGGTTCTCTATGTGATGCATGGGTTTTAGGACATAATTATAAGAAGTAAAATTCTGTTGATAAAAGTTTGGGTCGTTACACTAATGATTTAGTAACCACTAGATAATTAGTGGCATACCACCTATGTTCCATGGGGGGGGGGGGGGTTAAATCTATGAAGAATCTCTCTCTAGCTCAAAAAAATTATAATGAGCACTTAAAGGGATATTTTTGGACTACTACTGAATACCACCTAACCTAAAACATATTACTACAAAAAATACTCTAACACTGGCCTCAACTAACCTACTTCCTCAAAATTTATACTTTATAAATAAAACTAAAAATTTTAAATTTCATTAGGAACCATTAAATAAGGTTATTATAGTAAAAATCATATCATTTCAATGTTAATAGGTTACAAAAATAATATATTCAATCCCATGGAATAAGATATACATACCCATTTAATATTAAAGGGTTACAATATTATAAATCTGTTATCTTGGAATAACATAATCATTCCCACAAAGTGTTATTGAGTCACATTGTAATGTAATCATACCCAAATCATTTAAATTATAATAGAATGGATCAAATATCACTAAATAAATATGGAAATATCCACCACCCTAAGTTTCCATCACAATATTTTTATCAAGATACTCTATATATAATACCATTTAATATAGAGGATAAGAGTTATCAATCTTGGGTACCTATCTAAGGAATTTAGAACCATACAATAATATCATCCCACTCATATATCAAGGAAATCCACTTATTTATCCAATTAAGCATAATTACATGGTAAATAATTCACTTAAAACATCATATACCTTTACTGTGGAAACCCACAATGAATATCAAAGAGGTCGACATCACATAAAGTCAATAAAAAAACTTAGATACACAATTTATTAGAATAACTTAAAAACCATGCAGCCTAATCATGAGAATAAACTACCCAAAAAACCATACCCTACATGGATTTCAAAAAATTATAGTCTAACCATGTCATTTTTTTGACATTAGTAAAATTATTCATTAATGCCCAATTTCAATATTACTACCACAAAACTCATTCAAAATACATTTTACATTTCAATATACCAAAAATATATAATAATCACATTCATACCAATCCAAACATCCTATATTGAGTTGTACTATAAAATTATAATTCCCAATGCTTAAACACACTGAATCTAATCCAACACACACCAAATAAATTAACTATAATTTTAGCCTGAATGGCCCGAAGTCCTTCTTTTTTATTTTATAATAGATAATCCCCCTTTTTAAGGGATGAAGGGGAACCCGTACATGACCCGTAGGCCCAAGGCCCAAAGCCCGACATGACTCGCAATACATGACCCGAAGGCCCAGAGGCATACTATGCCCAATAAATGACTCGTAGGCCCAACCCACAGAAACTACCCCTCCCCTAGCTTCTACATCATTGATCACCTAGCTCCCCACCTTGAATTTTTGATCGGCTATCATTTCCCCATACAAAGCTGCACGATGCCTGGTCCCGATGGCGGTTTCCATACCCTCTCATTCTTCCAATCCTGTAGCTCTACATCTGGTGACACTCAACATAATCCAAATAAAAATAAACATATATTAATATAATTTAGAATAAATTTTATTTTGATCCTTATTTTAAAAAGTATAAAAGAATGAATCATATTTTAAAATACTCTTCTTTTTTATCAAAAAGGTTAATTTAGATAAAATAACACATTAAAAATTCAATTTTCTCTTGTATATTATAAAGAATGGAAAATGATCCTCAAAACCAATGAGACTCATTTTAATTAAAAGAGATCTAATTTTACCATTTTAATTATCAATCTATTTTTTTAAAAATCTATAAAAATACTAAAATAATTTTTGGTTACCCAATCCTAGAAAAAATATTATTTTATATTTTTAACATAGATTTCCAACAAATATATACCAACTATTGAGAGGTATAGTGTATTTAGAATACTATAAATACAAATACATTGTCTTAAACATAAAAATGTAATCTTTATTTTAAATTCCACATAGATATCATAACTCCCATAGATATTCTAAAATGGAATAGGATAACTTGTGGAAAATACATGAGGAAAAAAGGAGATCTAGAAATCCTGATAAGGGAATAAACATGGAAATAAATCATAACAGGAGAGACAAGAGGCATATCATGATATGATAAATAGGATGGTCATAAGCATGGAAACATGGTATAAAGAAATTATATCATAAGATCATAAACATGTTACAATAACATAATGAATGATATAAAAAATATAAGTGAAGGGTCACTATTAAGACCATTATTATAAATTGGACAATATCCCATGTCGGAGTAGGTTTACTCCCTACTCCCTTACATAACATATCACGTGATATAAATATTAACCCAATGCATTTGATGAACATATATTTTCCGGATCTACCATCACATAAATGAAATTTATACATATGTGTTCCATATGAGTAAAGTTAATTATACATGAATCATAAGCATGATCAAACCCCGGAGAAGGAAGTGGGTTTTATAATTCCAATTCAAGGGAAAACCAAAGGCTATATTTATAATTATTTACAAGAGAAGAAGTAATAACATAATTTAGATGCTAATATTTAAAAATAAAATAGATATTTTTATCATTGTGTTATAATATAGATAATTCATGAGAAGGATCAAGGAGATGAAATAATAAAAACATACCACCGACTGAAAAATAAATTTTTATTTCAAATAATAACTTTTTAGGAAAAAGTGGGAAACCAAACATGTTTGATACAACAAGTGATTAAACACTAAAATAAGACACACAAAAAATTAAAGGATAGAAAATATTAGTGGAATCATACACCCTATATAACCCCCATTTATGTGAAGTTACATTTGTATCCAGATCATTCTTAATAAGATCTTCAAAGTGATTAGACATATTATCCCATGTCTAGATATATTTATCCAGGATGATCTTCATTTTTTTGAAGCCTTGAGCTATAATGAGGTCTTGTTTGTTAACCTACACCCTTTTATCCTTAGTTAGATAAACTTAAATCATTATATTATAAATTATTTTCACCTCCTCCTTTGTAGATTTAATCTCGAAAAATACTTCTAGAAATTATTCCTTAAAGTGGAGAATGATCTCCAATTTTTTTTATGCTTCCACACTTCATGTCTTTCTATTCTTAATAGGTCATGATTTCTAAGGTAGAGCTTCCATCATGTCACCAAACTACTATTTTAACATAGGAGTACCATATTATACCATTATAATTTCCCCTTGAATATTAATTTTCTTCTTATGAAACTGATACTTCCCAGTTGCTTTACATTCATGCACCTTGTTGGACACACCCTTTTTATCCGACCTTGTTTCCATCAGTTTAGAAAATTATTGTATTTACCTGACCCTAGAAACTTAGAGCCAGTATATTATTTTATTAAATTAGCATGATTACAAGGAATAAAATCTAGAAGGATTGATCAGTTTATTAGTCTTGAAGAAACTAGATACTATATGGAACCCATTTTAGAATGGTATAAGAAAACAACATATAATACATAACAAAAGCTAATAAACTGCATCCTTGAAAACTCAAAAAATGATCTCTTCTTCATAACCTGGGGAAAGTAATCATAATAAGGGTGAGCTAAAATTCTCTGTAAGGGATACATGAAGAAATAAAATGATAAGTAAAGTTAATAAGGAATAGACATTATGTCAAGGTAAATAATCTGAAAAACACAAGCCATAAATAAACTAGGAATCAGAATTCATCCATTAATTTTGTCATAGTGAAAATACCATGGAGGGTAATGAATGATTACTTAATAGAGAAAATTATTAGTTAGTGGATTTAATGTATCTAGAACATAAAACATTATACAATCAAGTGGTTTAAGTCTGTGGGTAGAAACCCATCTGATTCTATTTGGAAACAAACACGAAGGGTTTTTCCCCATCTATTTTGTCTTGTGAGACCTGTCAATGAATCGAGGGGCTTTAGCGGGCTCCTCCCATCACTAAAATTCCAAATAATTATTCATAAATAGATTTAATTTAAAAAAAATATGCCTTTTTGATATCCGTATTGAATTGAGGATACAAATTCAACAATATTTCCCTAGTTAAAATAGAATTTAAAATAAACACCATATGTAAAATGGTACATGGATAAGAAAATAATCATATCCATGATATAGAAATATGAATATTTAATATAATTATAATTTAAAATGAAAAATGATCTTAAAGGGGCAGTAGATACACTACATAATAAATATTAGTTTCATAATACCAAGTAAGTCTCAATGAAATGGGAATTGATACAAAACCCCTTACCACATTGTAATCAATCGAATTGTATGAAAAAAATTAATAAAAATAAAATGAATCATTGAATACAATGATAATAATGATATTATATAACAATTTTTAGCATACATACCCCACATACAAGAAATAAGCAGTGAACAATGGATATCTTATGGAAATAAAAGTGAGATGAGAAACCCCTTACATTAATTCCGAATATATTATATACTTGATATTAATATCCCGAATAATAAAATTAGATTAATTAATTATGAATTCCATAAAATTATATACAAGTAATTTATTTAATATATCTTAATTAAGTTCATTTATGTCCTTTTATATGGGTTAAGAGATTCAATATCATCTTTGGGGAGTGCACATTTTCTTAGTTTTCATGTTCGATTCTCTTGTACAAGAGTATGAAAGCTCGTGTAAAATGGAAATTGAAATTTAGAATTGATGTTATGATTTATTAATGATCATACATAATTTTAAATGGTTATATAAATCCTTTTGTTATTTTTGGACAGTATGAATCATTATATAAAATTTTAATGATAAACGCTTGGATTATTTTGACGGTTCTTTGATCACCACAAATTCATTTTGTTTTATAATTAAATAACTTGTTTAAAAAGTGATTACAGAACATTAAATAGTATATATTACATATATTATGATCTGTTTTAACCATTAAAATTGTTTCATGAATAGAATTTGAGATGGTAATAGAAATTGAAAACCCGTCGTCCTTGAATGTGATAAATTAACACATCTCAGACGGTGTTTTTATTTTTAGTATAAGAGGAGGGGGGAAAATAGATGATGATGAAATATTACATTATCATAATAAAATTCTAGTAAATGTAAGGTAATAGAAATATCATAGAATTTAGATGAGGGTAGGTGAGGATAGAGAAACAATAGAGTGGAACTTGTAAAAGAATTTGAAAGAAAAAGGAAGAGAGGTTTACCTCTTGAGTAATCCTCCTTGAAAATCTCCATAAGGACTCTGTTTTAGGAATTTTGGTGAGACAGGAAGGTCTCATACATAGAGGTAGGTCTTGGAGAGAGTATTTGGTATAACTTAGGAAAGGCTCAAAGCTTGAGAGGTGTGAGAGGAAGAGGGGGTGAGGGGTGGTTTATATAGTGGATGAGAGGAGGGTTTTTGCATTATTTTATTCATTAGTTTATTATTTTACCTCAATACTATGAATAATATAGATTATTATGAATAAAACTAGTAATTAGTGAATGTTAACTTGAAAAAAGGTCAATTACCTCAGAAGGACATCATCCATGACTCAATAAAACATGTATTTAGCATTTATCATAAATTATTGTATCTTACTATTCACCAAAAAATAAAGTATTTTAGAAAAATCCCAAAAACTGACCCTTACTAAATTCCAATTTGTATAATTCAAAAATGAACTCAATTTTATGAAAATAATTATCTAAATATGATAAATTTACTTTTTAATTAAAAACACCATTTACTCAAAAAAATATAGTTGTTAACATTATAACTAATTTTATTATACCTTGAAAAATTAACTAAGGTATCATTAAATTATCCCAAAATTATAGGACAAAAAAATATTGTTTTATGAATAAATTTTATGAAAATTAATTATATTTTAAATTAATCTATTAATTATAAAATTAATTATTTAGTTCTCATAAAAATACCAACACTTAATTATTTATTTTTAAAATAATCACTTTCATTTATAAGGAGACTAAATTTTATTTATACTTTCATGGGTGAGGTTTCTATTCATAAGGGTCATTACTATTCATAAGGGTAAGTTACTATTCCTAAGGGTAAGTTACTATTCACCAAGAATATAAGTTGATCCTATCAGACTCTAAATATATTATTTACCGCAATGGTGTATGTTAGTTTTTCAAAATTCAAATCACAGAAGTGGAAAAATTATGTTCATTTTCTATGCTATAAAAAATGTGGTTTCATATAGACTCAATGTTTTATGCATTCAATATTAAATTTATTTTTAAATTCATGGGGTGTCATATTAAAAGTGAATATATTCGTAACATAATTTAGTATTTATTAAAATAATTATAATAGTCAAAATATATATTATTATTAAAATATTTAATTAAATAATATATTGATAAAAATGAATCAAATACATATATTCATATTAAAATATTCTTTTACACAAAATAATACTATAAAATATTATTTGTTTTTTAGAACATTAATTCATTAATTTGAAATATATAAATTATAATTATTTATAAGTTTTATTATTAATTAAAATAATTAATTTCAAATTATTATTTTTGATAAATTAAAGTATTTAAAATTATAAAATAGATTACTGGGGTGTTACATTATCCCCACCTCAATATAATTGTGTCCTCACAATTCAAAATTTCACTTCGAAATTTAAAGGTTGATACTTGAAAATTCCCTTATGGAAAACCTATATTTGGGATATGTTTAATAAAATATCCTCTTAAAAAGAGGTTAAGGGAAATGAGGTGGTCACCTCAAAAATTATGCTTTTGAATTGGGTGACATTAGTTGTAAGTAAAAACCTAGGAATGGAAGAAAAATCAAACTATGAAATTCTTATGGAAAGTGATAGAGAACATGTTCTAATGAAATTTGATTACTACACAACTATAAACTACTATAATGAAAAAAAATCATTGATATTCTCAAAGTTTATTATAATAGGACAACATTTTATTTAATACTATTTTCCTTGATTTAAGGAATTATTCCACTATGTAAGAGTATAAATATAAGTTTCTATTTCATAAACACAATCTTATCCTTTGATAAAGTCTTGAACTATCTATACTTAATCTCTTAGAAATGGCTGCATCATGTGGTGAAGTAATGAATTAACCTCTAAAAACTCTTATAATTATCAAATTAAACCATTCATAAATGGTTAAAATTTCTAAAATATAATGATTAATCAATTTTTAAAGAAGGTCACTAAATTTCCAAGACGAGTTTATCATTATCCCATAATAAACATGAAGTAGCTCTAAATTTTCACATTCTAAACTTATGAATAACTTTATCATGTATCCTCTTGAACTATGGTAATAACTCGAATTTCCATAAACCTTATTGGAAACATGCATTCTTCCGTATTCCTTAAGTAAGATACATGTTAATATATATATTACTTAAATCTAAAAGTGTTGTAAAATCCATCGATGATAACATAGACCACTTGTCGACAAGTCAATAATCAGTTACAAGGTAGTTAGTATATATCCAAATCAATAACTCCTTCATCATTATCTCAACATCAGAAATATATTAAGGGTTTTCCTTCCCTCAATCATGTGTTTTCCAAAAAAGTTTAAGTTTATAATGAATACATTTTCATATTTCATCCCTTTCTTCTCTTGATTCCCTTAAAATCTATGGGACTCAGAGAATTCTTTACATATCTTGTTAACACATGATACTATTTCCTCATATGATGAGGATACCTTAGAGACTATATCCCTTCGGAATTTTGGCTTATGACTATGAAAGATATGATCCTTCCTACCCTTTTAATCATGTGCATTAGTGTTGTTATCATTCATTCTACTATGATCCATTTCTAAACAATTCCATATACTAGATTAGCTCATAAAATTATGAACTTTCTATAACTCTAAACATGGTATAACACATAACATAAATTTATGCATCTTAAATCTTAGAACCATATAATTTGGTTACTTTAGAAGCATAAATCCATCATAATAGTATGTAAGAAAAATGTGAATTATCTTAAGAACATCCCACAGGATTGTCAAACTAGGTGCACAATAATGCCCTTTTTTGTATACCAAGTTACCCCGGGTCAAGACCGAAACACCTTGTTGGAGTTGTTACTCCTAGGTACATTTATATGATAACCACACCCACTTATAGTATCCATAAATGGATGTATTTTTTAGTAATATACAAATAATATCTTCCTTACCAAAATTATAGGATGTTATTCTATACTTATCCTCAATTTTTATCTTAGGGTTGTACTCCTTAAAATAAGTTTTCTATATCCAGTTCCCAAGGTTTCTACTAAAATTCCTACAGTACCAATTGTAATTCCTCGACCAAAAAAACCCAGAGCTAGTGCATTATTTTATTACATTTACATGATTACAAGGAATCAAATCTAGAAGGACCGATCATTTAAGTAGTCTTGAAGAAACCATATACATACATGGAACCCATTTTACGTTGGGAGTAGAAAGCAACATATAATACACAACAAAATATGATAAACTGCATCCTTGAAAACTCAATAAATGATATATTCTTCATAACCTGAGGAAATTAAACATAATAATGGTGAGCTAAAATGATCATTAAGGGATACATTTTTCCCATAAAACCCCCTTTTTCAAGCACAATAAAAGTATCTTGGAGTATTATATTGATAATTCATGTTCACTCATTTTTAACCCATGTCAGAATAACTGAATACCAATTAATTCCATAAGAACAACCTACTCAATTATCTCCCTCATTTTTCACCTTCGAATACTATTCAGTACCCAATCCATCGAAGAGAAATATCAAGCTCACTCAAACCGTATACGTTGTAGGATTCTTGTGTAAGGAGAGATCTAACAACCATCTAAGCAATACGAATCAGAATAATCCAAAATCTAAGAAAAATATGGACAGAGGCAAAGTGAAATCATCCTCATTCGAGATTTGGATGAGTATATGTAGAGAATATAAATTTTCAACCACCGTTTAATGATGCAAGCCCAAATTTCTTGAAAATATCGGTTGTGTAGCTTGGATATTTTAGAAAAAAATTTAGGGGAGATATCCACCGCAGGATCCCCCATAATTGGCTGAAAAACTAGGTCCAATCATAATGCCTTTGAAATACGGAAGGGGGAGTTGTCTTCCACATGAATCCCCTACCCTATGGGTAGGGGATGGGATGCATCAACCATCCACGAGGGATAGTTTCACTCAAGAAGTAAAGCACCATCAAGGGATACATGAAGAAATAAAATGATAAGTAATGTCAATAAGTCATAGAAATTATGCCAAGGTAAATAATATGAAAAACACAAGCCATAAATACACTAGGAATGAAAATGAATCCATATATTTTTTTATAGTAAAAATATAATGGAAATTAATGAATGAGTTCTGAATAGAGAAAATGATTAATTAGTATATGTCATGTATTTGTCACATTAACCATTATACTATTGAGAGGTTTAAGTCTGAAAGTAGAAACTTGTATGATTCTGTTTAGAAACAAACACAAAGGGTTTGTATCAATCTATGTTGTCTCACGAGACCTATCAATGCATCGAGGGGATGTAGAGGGCCCCAACCATCACTTCAATTCAAAATAATATTTATTAATAGATTTAATTCAAGAATAATTTTCCTTTTTGATATCCGTATTGAATAGAGGATGCATATTCATTAATATTTCCCCAGTTAAAATAGAATTCAAAATAAACACCATATGTAAATGGTATACGACTAAGAAAATAATAATATACATGATACATGAATATGGACATTTAACAGAATTATTATTTCAAATGAAAAATGATCTCAAAATGGCAGTATATACACCATAGAATAAATATTAGGTGCACAATACCAAGTAAGTCTCAATGAAATGGAAATTGAGACAAAGCCCCTTACCACATTGTAATCAATTGAATCAAATGAAAAAAATTTAGTAAATATCAAATGAATCATTGAATATAATGAATATAAGGATAATAATGATATTATATAAAAATTTGATGCATACATACCCCACATATAATAAATAAGGGGTGAACAATGGATACCTTACAAAAATAAAAGTGAGATGAGAAACCCCTCACCTTAAGTACGAAAGTATTCTGCACTTGATCTTAATTTCCTGAATAATAAAATTAGATTCATTAATTATTAATTAAATAAACTTATATAAATTTAATTGATTTAATAAATATTTATTAAGTTCATTTATGGCCTTTTATATTGGATAATAGATTCAACTTCATCTTTTGGGAGTGCATGTTTTCTTAGTTTTCATGTTAGGTTCTCTTGTACAAGCGTATGGAAGTTCATGTAAAAATGAAATTGAAATAGAGAATTGAAGTTCTGAGTTATTAATGATAATACATAAGTTTAAATTATTATATAAATCCTTTGGTTATTTTGGTATAGGATGAATCATTATATAAAATTTTAATGATAAACTCTGGGATTATTTTAATGGTTCTTCGATCACCACTAACTCATTTTATTTGATAATTAAAAACCATCTGTAAAAAATGATTAAATAAAATTAAATAGGATATATTATATATATAATGATCTGGTTCAACCATAAAAATGGTTTCATGACCAGAATTTTACATGGTAATATAAATTGAAAACCCATTATCCTTGAATGTGATAAATTAACACATCTCAGATGTTGTTTTCTTTTTTAGTATAAGAGGAGGGGAAAAAGTGATGATAATGAAATATTCCATTATAATAATAAAATTATATTACATTTAAGGTAATATAATTATCATATCATTTGAATGAGGGGAGGTGAGGAGATAGAATCCAAAGAATGTAACTTGTAAAAGAAGTTGAAAGAAAA
This sequence comes from Viscum album, assembly GCA_963277665.1. Lineage (NCBI taxonomy): Eukaryota > Viridiplantae > Streptophyta > Magnoliopsida > Santalales > Viscaceae > Viscum > Viscum album. The sequence goes on from OY728143.1 coordinate 820,615,087, forward strand.
AGGAATAGAGGTTTACCTCTTGACTGACCCTCCTTGAGAATCTCTTTAAGGACTTTGTTTTTGGACTATTGGTGAGACCAATTGGTCTTGGACGTGGGGGGATGGCTTGCGAAGATTATTTTTTAGAAATCAGTCAAGGATCAAAGATTGATAGGTGTGTGAGGAAGAGGGGGGGATGGGTGGTTTATATAGTGGACGAGAGGAGGTTTTCTGCATTATTTTAACCATTAGTTTATTATTTTGACTCAAGACTATGAATATTATTGATTCTTATGACTAAAAATAGTAATTTTTGCATGTGGACATTAAATAAGGGTGATTACCTCAATAGTAAATAATCCATGGCTCAATAATTCATGTATTTAGCATTTATCACAAATTATTGTATCTTACTATTCACTAAAAATTCAAGTATTTCAGAAAAATACCAAATATTCACCCTTACAATTTTTCAACATGTAGAATTAAAAAAGTAACTCCATTTTATGAAAATAATTTTCTAAATATAATAAATTTAATTTTCAATTAAATATACCATTTACTCAAAAAATACAGTTTTTAACATTATAACTGATTTTTTAATACCTTGAAAAATTAACTAAGGTCTCATTAAATTCTCCCAAAATTATTGGAAAAAAATATTGTTTTATGAATACATTTTATGAAAATGAATTATCTTTTAAATTAATATATTAATTATAAAATTAATTTTTTATTGCTCACAAAAATACCAAAACTTAATTATTTATTTTTAAAACATTCACTTTCATTTATAAGGCACCTAAATTTTATTTATACTTTCATGGGTGAGGTTAATATTCATAAGGGTAAGTTACTATTCATAAGGGTATGTTACTATTCATAAGGGTAAGTTTCTATACACCAAAAATGTAAGTTGGTCCTCTCAGACTCTAAATATCTTACTGATCACAATGGTGTATGTTAGTTTTTCGAAATTAAAATCACATAAGTGGAAAAATAATGTTCATTGGATAGGTTATAACATAGTGTGGTTTCATAGAGACTCAATGTTTCATGCATTCAATATTAATTTTATTTATAAATTCTTAGGGTGTCATATTAATAGTGAATATATTCGTAACATAATTTAGTATTTATCAACAAAATTATAATAGTCAATATATATATTATTCTTGAAATATTTAATTAAAATCTATTTATAAAAATGAATCAAATAAATATATTTATATTAAAATATTCTTTTACACAAAATAATATTGTAAAATAGTATTTTTTTTCATAACATCAATTCATTAATTAGAAATCTATAAATTATAATTATTTATAATAACTATTATTAATTAAAACACTTAATTTGAAATTATTATTTTTCATAACATAAAGTATTTAAAATTATAAAACAAATTACTAGGGTGTTACACGTATGAATATTTCTTATTCCCTTTGGATTTATTCCCCTTAGTCATGATGCATCTCCTTGAGTCTGGGGTTCCATTCTACTGCTTCTTCCTTCTTGGGTTGTGAGGTCCACTACCTTGCATCCCCTCAATACTGTCCACTGAGAGTTGACTGAATTTTTCATCCCTATATTCTTCCTCACAAAGGACTTTAACTTCATTATTTCCCCTCTTGATCATGAACCTGTTCTTGGACTTCTAGACCTTCAAAATGATTGCCCAGATTTATAGTTGGATATTTCCTACTAGGACATGGCTTGCTTGATGCCTTAAACTAGCCCTCATTTGCAGTAGGGGAGTCCTATACTGAGTTTTCATGAGGCATGTGGGTAGAAGGAGTTGATTCTTTCATCATCACATTATTTTTAGAATCACCTATAATACACATGACCTCTGAATAAGATGAGGGGTTTTGGATATCAGTATTTCGGTTTGAAGAACCCACTACAAGTACCTCCTCAGTCCCCCTAGTCATGAAAAAAACATGCCATATTGAACCTAATCCTTTGAGAATGCTCAAGAAATTGAAGAAAGACCCTTTTCATTAAGGATTATTCTCACTACCTTGACCATCTATGTCCCCTATTTAAGGATAAATCTATTTTCAATAATCACATCCTCCTCATGGATTACATTTTTGGATGTAACATTTTATGGATCCAACTGTCTTGTTGTGAACACCCCCTCAATACCTTCTAAGACAACATGGACTTGGACAACTGAATTGTGTTCTGAAAAATCCCATTTCAGGTGACCATAAATATCCACCACCATCAGATTAGGATTTAAAGAACATGACTCTTTCTGTGTTGAAACAAAATTTTTATCACAACCCAACCATTCCTTCAGACCTTCATCATTCATAGGAACCAAACCATTACCACTAGGACCTGCCCCCTTTCCATACATATTTTGATAGATTTTCACAAGACTAGACCAACACAAAACCAACCAATAACCTAATATCTTGAATTATGAACAAATAAAATCCATGTCTCAAAGATAACTAGTTTCTTGTATCATAATTATTCTCCAACTGCAATCCAAAAAAACTCAATTGGCCCTCATAAGTAATCAAATTATACATAAATTCATAGTAAAATAGGGTGTAAAACAGCCCTAGTTCTACTATCATAATAGAGAAATTGACCAACTAAATTCCCTAACATATAGATAATTTAAGGATTATGGAAAGGGAGAGGGAGTTTGGAAAAATAAATGAAAATCTTTGTGGTCAGGGAGTAACGATTCATGTGGAAATTATATGACGACCTAAATAAGAAGAAGTGGGATCCATTATAGACACAAGGGGATCTAGACTAGTCTATGATCAAATCATTCTTTGATTTGAAGCAGATAATTATGTTCTTGTTTTCAAGAAGACCTATTGTTGCTCATTTCTATAAACCCCAAGAACCAAAAATGAAAATGTCAAACAAGTCCACTGACAATCACTATTGTTTGAATCATGATACTAGCGTCAGGGTTAGATGGGATGAGGTGTCAGTTAATTCTGAAGCTATAATCGAGATTATCATAAATTCATCAAACAAGTTTGGAACTTTATGGATAAGAGGGTTATATGGGAAAGGGGGAAGGGAATTGGTATTAGAAAAAGGGGAATAAAGAGAGAGGTTGGACCCCAACGAAGGCTTATTGAGGTACCTCCCCCTCCATAGGGGGAGGTAAAAGTACTGTATCCATCATCACCAAGGTTGGGGAGAGAGGGAAGTAGACTCCTAAAAGGGAGATAACCTATTTAAAAAAACAGACCACATGGAGGAAACTTTTTTAAATGACTAAAATATACTTTAAAGAAGGAAAACCTTATTATTTTCTATAAAACCATAATTTGACCTAGACAATTATATATAATATAATTACTATTATTTGAATCCATTCATGGTTAAAAACCATTTTATATGGGTGACACTAAACATGAGATATGAAATGGTAAAGGTCCCTTAACTAGGTTTACATAAAAGTGGGTATTTCAAAGAGAAATAAAAAGATTTATGAATCCAAAAATGAGATGGATATTTAACTAGGTATATATTTTTGGGAAATAAAAAAAAAATAGATGAGGTACATGTGAATAATATTGTATAAAAGGGAGAAAAATAATGAGAACTTGTAACTAACAAGTCACAAAGGTGGTATGGAAGATCTTTCACCTCGGGTTCCAGATTCATTTTTCCCATGCACTTAACATTTTGAATAAACAATTTATGTTTATTAAATACATACATAAGAACCATATTCAACTATATTTCATATTCAATGTTCTTTAAACTAGCCTATTTTATTTATTTATAATATATTTTTATTTCCAATTTTAGTAATACGAGGTTGTTTGGTCAATTTTTTTTCATAACTCTTTACATATATTGACCACAATAGAAATCATTGTAAAATAGTTTCATAATAAAAATAATATTATTAGTCTTATAAAAATAGTTTTTATATACTAAACATATTTTTTAAAGTGAATTAAACTTTTTATTATTGATGGATATATTTTTATTAAAAACATAATTCTCAATACACAACACACTATATAGACCCCTCCACATATTTTCTATTTACTATGTGATTAATTTATGCATAAGTAGAGAGATACATCACTAAATTAAAACAATGATTTCATGTGTAATGAAAATAATATAAAGGGACAATAGAACACTACACTTCTTCTATAGTTATATTCCTTAATATTGTGTGTGTTATTTTCATTCAAGTTATATTCCTATCATTTAAAATTAATATGTTTTTAAAACCACGAATATTCAATGTGATGGTAGAAATTTATTAAGAAAACCAAATTAATCTAACATAAATAATGAAACTAAAAATTATATACATATTTTTTATCCCAAGAATTACTTTTTTAATTCATTAGATATACATCTACCCATTCATGTTCAACCATGGTCCTATAGAAAATTTAATTTCATTGATTAGAACCAATTTAGAACTTTAACAACCTATTTTTTAGAATTAAAGTGTTTCCATATGTATCACATCATTCCTAACTCTATTTAAACTTATTTAAACTTAATAAATGAAACCTATGACTTCATTATATCTATATTCAGCTTAAAATTATTCTCTTGATATTCAATTTCTATTATATTTTTTATCTTTTACATTTTTTCATGTATTATTTTTAACTTCACTATAAAGACATTATTCTATGAACCTTGGTTTTTTTATTCTTAAAATACGTGTGTCTACCCTCATTCTTCTATTTAATTGGAAATTAAATCCCCAATATTCACATTCAATTAAGATTCTACAGTAGATGGATGTATGATTTCAAAAACAATGGGTACTTCTTGACTTTACTTTCATGTATTTTTTAGTGGTGAGAATAAGATGATGATTTTTTTAGCTAAAACCTAAAAAATTATACTTTATCTAGCCACTTTTCTTTTTATTTTTGTCTTGTACCACTTCCTGATTTTCAATTTCAGTATATTAAGTCAATTTTGAATTTCTAATTCTACTCTAATGATTTTATTCTTCAAAGGAAGCTTGTTCCACAACTATAATTTCATTGTACTTTTCAACATTTTACATCCCATTTTCAAGTGCTGGATGAATACTCTCTTAAAGAACCCATTTAGTAGAAATTTAATTTATTCCTAGAAATTCAAATTGTCTTTCCTCATTTGGAAGTTTATAATCCAACTATTGTGGGTTTCTAGATTCATAATCCTTGATTTTATTTGAAATGGTGTCCATAAAAAATTAATCAAACTGAATTCATTATTGATTAGAATCATGTCTTAATACCACTCATTTTTACTTATTACAAGTGGAAACACATGAGTTTTCATGTTAAGAAAATATTGGGTGTTTTTGGAAAGTTTATTTATCATTTTATATATCTTTTTGAAATTAAATTGAGTATCTTGGATGTGAAAATTAATGCTTAGGATGAAGCTTTATATTATATCCTCATTAAATAAAAAATAGATTATATTTTACCAAGGAAATTTAAAATCATTTTAGTTCCATTGTATTCACAAGTTGAAATTGAATTTTAATTCTAATTAAATCATTTAAAATATGACTAAGAATTACTTCTTAAAAAATTATTTATTTTTGAAGCCATATTCATATTTATAAGGAATTTACAATTCATCTATGAAATATATGAAACTTGATTTTGAGAAAATATGATGTTGTTCATGAATCCCTTATTATACATGTATTTACCTTGAACTAGATACTAAAGTAGTACTAGAATCATAAACAACATAGACCCCAAGGGTATTATTTGACCCCTAGGGGTAGGAGACTGGCCCCATGGGTCATCTACCAGAATTAGAAAATTATTAAATAAATTATAATGCTTAATAATCCATGTATGGTTTCTCTTAATAACTAATAGGACTCATTCATAGATTCAATGATCCTAATATATAGAAAAAAAGGTACAAAAAATAAATAAAAAAAGATAAGAAAACACATCTCAATATAAATATAGTGAAAACCATAAAGTAAATCTTCACGTAAGTATGTATAAAAAGTCTATAAATTCAAACTATAATGTACCAAACCACCTCAATCAATGAATAGTAACCAGAATAGAACACAATGTGATCATAGAAAGACCTCCTCAAATGCGAAAGGCATTCAACTTGAAGCGGGGGTCTAATAAGGAACTATAGGGAGGCTATGCCACATGTATTAGAGTGAAAAATAGAGTAATAAAAAACTAAATAAGATAAAAAAATAAATTTAATATTTAAGAAATTAATATATAACTAGACTGATAAGAAATGAAATGTATTAAGGCCTAAACATCCATGTCATGCACAAAACATCTGACTACTAGTAGGCCTAGTCATATATACATACTATTAAAAAATAAATAAAAGATGTTGGGTCCACAAATAAAATGATCCTTACCTCATCCAGATATCCAAATCCATCTGAAATTTCCCACTTTACTATTCTACACCAGGGCTCAGCCCAAAAATATATGTACAATAACCAAGTGAGAGCTACTCGGGTACCCATGTGCAATAGAAGCCAGAGTAAGGTGTGGTTACAACTCAACGAGCCACCACCAATAGCTTAACTAAAATCACTAGTCTATAAATAGTGCATACATAAGTACCCAAGATAAAATTATAGTTATAATATTTTAAACATTATAAACTCAAATAAGAAAAAATACCAAATCCAGGGGCTGGGTTCACCCTGAGAAAAGTAAATACCCTCTTTGGTAACTATTGGAGTGTCTCTAAGAATGTCGCGATGACTGTTCTAACCAAACTTCTATAGGGGTAATATACCTATCCCTTAAAAACAACTGGCATCTAAGGGTAATAAACCCATCCCAAGATCCCCACTGTCCACTCAAGGTCCATTTTCACCCAAGGTTTAACCATCACAACTAGAATCCAATCAAGAGGTCCTCTTCACCCAAGGTTTACCATAACAACCCACATCTACCCGAGGGTTATGTTCACCATAGGTTTAACTATCACAAATAGAATCTATATGGTGGATTTTTTTACCCTGGGATTAATGATAATAACTATCATCCACCTGAGGGACATTTTCTCTTAGGTTTAAACATCATAAACAACATCCACCCAGGGGACATCTGTAACCCAAGTTTAAAAAACCTAACCAACTTCCACCCATGTGTTTTTTCACAAAAGGTTTAACTATAATTTAAAAACATAAGTAATTCATGAATAACATTATTTTCATATCACTAAATACATAGATATTAGGCATAAGTGTTCATTTCAAATTTCCATTTAAAAATAAAAAAATTTCTATTTTCCAAATCATATCAATAATTTTTTAAAAAATAAGGTTGTTTACCATTTCTAATACCATTTCCCAAAATATTGTTTCCAAATAACATTTCAAAAGACCCGTTCCCATACCATTGAAAAAAAATATATTATCTTTCCCAGATAAAATTTTAAGTGTCATATCCAAATTTTATTTTAAAATACACTTCCCAAAATTCCATTTTAGGAAAAAAACAATCAAATCAATCCAATTTACAAGGAAAAATTATTATCATGTTGTTCCATTGGGAACCACATTACCATGAAACTTAAGGAAAAAAGGTGTTAACAAAGGTGAAGTTCCAATTTAAAACATTTAATTAATTTCCATGATTATCATTTATTAATTTTATGAGAGTACCATATTGTACTAAAAATATTATGAAATAATATGGGTAAATTTAGATATCACATAACTCAATCTATAACACTTCTCCTATTTATTTACAAGGGATGGAGACTCTTCCAAGGCCCAAATGAGCTTTATCAATCTTTAAAATTCCCACTCCTATATTTCATTATCACCCAACCCTATAGAATAATCCAACTAAACTAATTAATTAAATATAACATTTATAATCAATAAATTATTTCAATTTAAACTCAACATAATATTAAATAACTCACCGAGCCTTAACCACCTGGTGAAACATCATGAAATAGGGTCTCTTATACCCTCATCAAACCCCTAAGATGAATCCGATATCAAGTCCCAACATTATGCAATAAAAATGTAAACTATTTAATTTAAATTTGGGGAAAAAATTAGTATAACTTACAATGATGAAATAACTTATCAAACTAATGAGTAAATGGTTATAGATGGATTCTTAGGATTCCATCCCCACAAGAATAAGTAAATCTCAATATCATTCAGTTGATTCCATCATGATCTAATAGAATCAAAATTAAAACCTAATCAAGGATAATTGGATGATTAAAATATAGTGAAGAAGATACAAATAGATACCACCAAAGGGATATTCATACCTCAATCACCACTAAAATTCCATAAAATACCATCTTAAAAAAATTAATGATGAAGGAAGATCAAAATAGGTGGATGGTTCATGAACATGAGTAGCATAATGAAAATAGGGAGCTCCATTATTAAAAATCATAGGGGAAAATGTTAAAAATACTATTTTAATGAGACATACAGTTTGGTTGCATGGTTTTCCATACTGTTCAACAACCATGTGGTAGGAATTATCCAAGTAGACTCACCTCACACAGTTTTTCCTCCTGGTTTACTGACCATGTTCCAAACATGAAAAATGGATCTAGAACCCATTTGTAACTTTCACTTGATTTTTCTACAACAATGAACAAGTTGTGTTCCCTAGACCCAGGATAAGACAATCCAACATGGTTTCCCTATGACCTTTCAGGGAAAAGCATCATCCATGAATTGACCATGCAAATCAACTGTATTCTTTAGAAGAAAACTAGAAACCACCTCACACTCAAGTTGATTTATGATTTCCATTAAATCATTCCCACCAAACCATGAACCCTATCAAAAAACCACTAAAACTCCTAAAACATACCCTAAAAATTTCAAGGACCATCCAAGCACCCAAAACTTCCTTCCAATTCTTAACTATAGAACAAAAACTTAATTATATGATAATCTAAATATTAGAATTTTATTTTGAATCCCAAATAAAAAATTTAACCCATGTAGTAATAAATAATTTAAATCTTCTTGAATTCCAAAAATTTGTATGATTATGAGGTATTAAAAACTCTCCACTACAACATTTATCTTCTTTATGAAGTCTCGAAGGTTATCCCACAATGCATCTTGCCCTATCAAATTCATTAATTAATCCTCAACCAACTACATTCCATTTCTAAATTCTCAAAGAACATATCAGGAACTAACCATAACTTAAGGTACCAAGACCCCTAAAACATAAGAAAAATCCATTAATAGTTATCAAAGCACCTTTTTGGAGATTTCCTGATCCTATACATCATTATACATGACCACATCATTTTCCAACTCATCACCGAACCCATGGTGCTCTCCATTATAGGAAATAGATCATAATATACAATCACACTACTTTAGTGCCTCTTCCATTGTAACTTCCAATTGAAACATGAAACTAGTTTTCTATTGAATTTATCAACAAGGTTTATAGATCTATATACACAATCACACATGAAAATTCCATTATATACTAAAATCTCCATTTTTTTTTCTGAATTCTAGGACTATGTGGACCTGAAAGAACCATCCTTGTAAAACATGATCATGCCATATTATTCCTAAAACCACAATCAAAACCCCAAAAAATACTTCATGTCCAAAATTATGTAGATAATGTGGTCCCTATCCTACTACATCCAAACACACTCAAGGAAATTTTTTGAACTTCTTCTGGAAAACTTATCTTGATAATTCTTAGTTTTTTCCATCATCACACTTTGAAATTACCTAATAATTATTCTTTTATCCCTAAAGTCATTTTATGACTGTTCAAACATGCTTATCATGTTCTATAACCTAATTCCAATGTAACTCATGATTGAGACCCTAATCATCCAAAACTACCATCTTTCTCTACCATAAGAACTTATTATAATAGTGGGTTCCCAAGACCCATTATAATAGTACCTTTTAATTACCATATCATGGATATAGTGAGTTATATATGATTCAAACTTACCATAATAGTGTGGATATTATTGAATCTACTATTTAAATTGTAATGTCAATAAATTATTTGCCTTATCAAAATGTTATAATAGTTCCAAGGCTATAATGAGAACCTTGAGATACTATGAAATGAATCTTAAACATATGTCTTATCATCTAGAAAAATCATATTAAATGGAAACATTTGATGTATAACTACCAGATTATGGGGGCTTAAAATAATTGAAAATTATTCTCTTGAAGTTTTCAATTTCTGATCTCTAATAGGTGAGATCATGAGGAAAGAGCCACTAACAGGAACACAACATGATGCAGATGTCATTGGATGATCGTATCAACATACATGTGTATTGGCCTCTTGACTTAATATCATTATCAATGTGTTCTATTTTATTTATTACATTAATGCAAGGAAAAAAACATGATAATGAATTCTGGTGAGGTAACCTGTGTTGGGTGAGGTATTGGTGGTATGACCTTGGTTGAACGATCGAGATAGAATTTTCCACTTTTGAGTTGAGGAAGTGATATCTTGGTCCTAGTTGATTAGGATGGTAATACCTTCATAAATATTAGGCTAAGTTTTTTGAAGGTAAGTCTTTATAGTTAGATCAATAAATAGTAAACCAAGGAAGGATGATGACATAAGTGTGTGTGCTGCCTTATGATATATCAAGAGTTAAAGAGATTATATTACACAATTCATGTTTGTAGGATGCTTGTCATCTCTATGACTATTCAATATCTATTTAGGGGCCTTGATGGATTTCTAGACTCTAATCTTGGGTTGTGAGTACTATTCACTACTATCAAGATATGAGACTAGAAGGTCACACACAATAGTGCATTCAAGATTCTACCTTATTCTGGAAAATAGGAATATTGGAAATGGTGGTCCTTAACATGGGATCTGAGAGTTTTCTATGTAAATGATCACCAATGAATAAATAAATTCATTATTATTAGAGTATAGATTAACGAGGTTGGATTTATTTATTAATGTATTTACAAGTGAATATGTAAATATAAGGAATAATGTTATAAAAATGGATATTATTTTAATATCCATGGTTCATTAAATATTTGTTTGAATTATGAGTAGACTTATTGACTCAGGTTTATAATGTAATATATATTATATATATATATATATTATATGTTGGTGATAAAATATAAATAGTATTTATGATGTAGTTAGTTAATTATAATTATTTATTTACTAATCATTTAGTGGATGATAAATATACGGGGGTCGAGGATCCCTTTCCAGTTATTTTAGCATCCACTATATAATGCAGCGAATAACCTCATTCCAATTATTTACTCATCATTCAGAATTAAGAGATTATCTCTTCTAATGCATAATAGAGGGAGAAAATATATCTATGATAAGTCGATCTAAAAAAGAATTAAATAGATTTAAGGGTTCTGATCGAGGTGATCATCTCGACGTCTATGAAAACATAGGAGCTCCACGCTAGTACCCAAAATTCAATTGTAACACCCTCAAATTTTAAAATATAAATATCATATCCAATAGAGTGTATGACACCCAACACCAAGAATAGAAATGAATATAGAACCCCAATATTTTATGATATATTTACTATTTTAAATAAATTAAATCCATTATATATCTTTCAATGCACACAATATCGATTTATCTTGCATTACATGCAATAATGGCTTTCTTTGATGGCTTATGTTGCATGCAAGACTGAGTCTTACCGAATACTATTAATATTATTATTTAAAATGAAAATTATCTTCTAGACATTAAATTGGTGATTATTAATTGAAATAACTAACTTATTAAAATATATGGTTGAATTCATTGGTTATAAATTATGTAGAAAATAATATAAAACCAATTGATTAAAAAGGAAATGTTTTTATAAAAAAACTATTATTATGAACAAAATCTATTTTATACTAATAAATTAAAATAGTTATTATTAGGTAATGATGTTAATGATATTTAAATATTATATATTCACTATTTTTTTTGACATTCATCCAATATATTTTATAGAAATAAGATAAGAACAAATCCAATATTATACATAAAAAATGTATTTTTTTGAAGGACGTTTTGCTACCTTTTAACGAAGAACTTATTTTAAAACTAAAATTTGAAACTTATAAATTTTATTTTAAAAAATTAATTTCTTTTTTTAATAAATAATGTAAAATTTATCTTAGGGTGAATTTTTTTTATTTTTTTTGAGAATTTTTATTTTTTGATGAATAGTGAAAAATACTAGATTTTAATTAGAAACTACCTTTTCGTTTGAATAATTTATAATGTTAAATTATATATTGAATTGTTTTTAAAGTAAAAAATAGTTCAATTATACATCTATTAATCCAATTAAGTTCATTTTAATCTTTTTTTATATTAAAGTTAGATATAAAAACATAGTAAACTTTTGAACATTTTCACTTTAAAAACCCACTTTCTCATACCGTCTACGAGATTAATTTTAATTTAATTTTTCCAACTTATGTGGTTTAAATTTGGAAAAATAGGTTCAATATTTTTAATAATAATAATTTATAATGTATAATTAGGTCCAATTAATTTTTTCAAAAATTATCAGTGAAAGAAGTTAAAATTAATTACAGCGATTAAGAGAAAAACGAGTTTACAAAGGGACTAAACGTTAAACTTAAGGGTCAAAATGACCTATAAAATTGTCTGAAACCAATTTTATTTCCATATTTATACCTGATAACTTATATTATAGATATTTGTTTATTCTTAGATCTAGTTTACATGAAAAAACATGGGTATAATTCTCCCTTTTTAAAAATTACAAGTGTTCCACTCACCCCACTTATAAAAAGCCACCACCACTAATCTCCACACTACACCATAAAAACACATTGGTTCAGCTAAGAACATCCCAAATAAATCCAAAAATTTGATATACTAATAATATAATCCTTATCTTGGGTATAATGGAAACTTAGGAAGGCATCCGTTCAAATATAAGGAGGAAACGTGAAGAAGAGGTAATGTTCTTTTAGAAGCGTTTTTATTTTATTTCCTTATCAAAATACATAAATTATTATTATACCATGATTATATAATAACAAAATTAGATTCTAATTTTTTTTATATTTTTATGTTAAGGTTATTACCTATATCTTTACATACTTTCATCAAATGGGTTACAAAATCATCGTTCATGTGTACGATGGACTACCACATCACAAACTGACATCGTTCATTTTTCCATTAACAACTTTAATGGTTGGAAATAATTATATATTTATTGCTTATATATTATATATATAAAATTTATGATGTTATTATTCTTATGAAATCATTATATTACACATACCTTCATGATTTCCATTTTTTGGGAATACTATATTGTCGCTCGTGTGTATGAAATACTACCACCTCATGAAGTGATGTGATTCATTCAAACATTACATGGTGTCATGAACCAACCTGGGTTGACCCTGAACTGTTCACTGAAGCCAATCTGCAGCAAGGCCCGAGAGGTATTCCCAATCATCCTAGGCCGACGACAAACACCAGGGCATCAATAGAGGACAATTGAGAACGCCTCTCGGGCCTTGCTATAGATCGGCTTGGGTGACCAGTTTAGGGTCGACCTAGGTTTGTTCGTTACAAAATCATATCAGAGCAGGTCAGATCTTGAGAAGAACTTGTTTTTCAGAGCGCCTATCGTTATTTGGAGTTGTCATGGTAGAAGGATTATAATTTTTGGGACTCAAGGCATACGACTAAGAAGGACGTCATGAACCCTTGCTCGTTCTGAACCTCGGGTTACCATGGGATGTCCAGGTTGTCAGTATATTTTTGGTTTCTTTGAATTGTTTTATGTTGGGAAATGAAATGGGAGCTGTGAAAGTGACCTTTGTGAGCACTCATGGTCTGGAAAGCCATGTGGAGTTGGGGAAATTACCCTATATTACTACTTGTTATAGTGGCGTGACTTACGTATGGCCGCCAACTATATGTCTGAGTCACCCATCGATACTAGTTTCCCCTAGTGAATCATTTGGATCTTCTTTAATTCTAAGAATTTCTTTGCAAAGTTTTATTTTGGAAATTGTGAAAAGTTGAATTTGAAATGGATATGACCTTTTTTTGATTAAGTTATTTGTTTTAATGTCCCATAGTGTTCTCCCCCATGAAGGTTTGATGGATACCCAAGGTGCAACTTCGGGTGGTGCACCCTTTGAAAATCCTCAAGTTGATCAACCTATAGACTATGTTTTGGGATTTCAGAAGTTGAACCCTCCCCTATTTTATGGTCAAGTAGATCCTCTTGAGGAGGAGGAGTGGTTGTGGAAGATTGAGAGGAAATTTAGTTTCTTTGGGTTTCCTGAGTCATTGAAGGTAAAGTTGGCTACCTTTATGCTTGAAGATCCAACCTGGAAATGGTGGAAGTCCATGTCTCAAAGCAATCCCCAATCAGATATCACATGGGAGTTCTTCAAGTATTCATTTATTAAACAATATTTCTCTTAGTTGAGGAAGCTGAGGAAGAAGATGTAGTTGTGTTATGTTCAGTAGGGCGTTAAATTGATACTATCATTCTATCGATGTTTTTTGGACCTAGTTCCGTACAACCAATGGTTTGTTGCAAATGATCCCAGGAAGGATCGTCAATTTGAGTCTGGAATCCGACCTGAACTACAGTCAAAAGTGGTAGAGCTTAGCCTAACCACCTTCTTGGATATTGTGTGGAAGAACTTTCTTGATGAAGTAGAGGTATCAGGAGGGCCTAAGGTGGAAAATCCTCCCTTGGTCTTGGTAATTAGTGCACATGATGGCAACAAAAAGAATAAGAAGCGACCTGATGTTGGTGGCTCTAATAGAGGAATCAAGAGGCCTTCAGAACTTCAGTCATCTTCCTCACAGCGTAATGCCTTGATCTGTCACTAGTGTGGTAAGCAGGGACACAAGAGGCTAATGTACCTAAGTGCTCCAAGACCCTGCCACACCTGTGGATGTCTGGCTCACTTGCATCAATTTTGTCGATGTGTTTCCAAGAAGTGTGCTGAACCCAGAACCGGCTCGTCAAAGGTCACCCCATCCCGTCAATAGGAGTAGGGTGATGTTTGGTGATCAGTTTGATGTTTTCTATTTGTAGTGTTCCTTGTATATAGTTGTCATGACCTGTAGCATTTTGTGGTGTTTCTTTTCCTTCAGTTGTAAGAATGGTTAATGTTGAACCTCTTTGAAACCTTTATTTTATTAGAAGTGTGTTTGATGAAATTATGATTCATGTGTTATGTTTTGGAATTTATTAAGCCTAACTACGAGGCAGGAGATGCTTCAATCATCGGTGATCAAACCATAGGTCCCAGAGTGAAGCTGGAACATAGTCAGGTGAACCCTAATAGTGAAAAAGGTCCTTGGTTTAATCATAATACTTAGTGTGTCATGGTTTGTGTTCTTCTGAGGGTGTAACATTGTTGATATGGAGATGATGGTAGTTTTGATGCTCTATCTGTTGGTCCTTAACCTTATCCCCCTTATTGTGGGGGGTTTTTGGTCCATATGGAAAGTTTTCAAGTTTGGTTAAATTAGTCAGTTCTTATAGTGGGGATAACCATAGTGGGTCTCCCAGAGTTACATCTGAAGTAATTTTGTGTTAACCAAATCCTTATGGTGGGGAGTCTGTTTGGGCCTCCCCGTGTTAGTATCAGAGTTTATTTTCATGTATCTTTTGGTGGTGGGTGGTCTCATGCAGAACCACCTAATCCTAAGTTCTTCCTCTTGAGTAAACATTGGGATTGGAGTATACCCAATGGTTTTGTTGGACTAAGGTTATGGGAATAAACGTCTGAAGTGGTTTAGGTTTGTTCCTTGGTTGAAATGGATGGCTTGGGTTCTACTTAGTGATGATTAAGGTGATCATGTTTTAAGGATGAGTTTTCTGTCATGGGTTTTCAGTTTCCATTTGGATCGATCAACTGAAGGCACATAAACTTTTGGAGGTGGATGACACTTAAGGAGCTTCATCTTTGGGTCTAGGTCTTGTTGTGGCTTTCTAGGGGTAGAAAGTGTTATGGAGGGGAGAATTGTCACAACCAAACCTATCTAATTAATTTATTTTATTACTTTATTTGGATTTTAAAATTTTTGTTGTGGTTCGGGTTGAATCTTGAACAAGATTTATGAGTTTTGTAAAAAAGATACCATTTTTGAGCTGACGTCGTTGGACGCACGGGCGAAGCACATTTTGGAAACCCTATGTGGATTTTCCCAAGGATCAAAACGATCCACCTATCTTCAGAAAAATTAAAATGAGAAACTTTTATAATTTATAGTTTTATTTGTATTTTTTTATAGTTGTTAATTATTTTATAATTATTGTTAAAGTGAATCGGGTATTCTTATTATTTATAATTTTTTCGATATAATTATTAATGTTCTTATTATTATTATTAAGGATTTATTATTATTATTATTGTAATTAAGGAATTGTTATTATTATTATTATTATTACTACTACTATTGATATTTGGTCCAGTGCGCGGGTACCACACGACTAGCGGAAGCTGTGCGGTTAGCCCGGGAACCTGCGCGATTGCCGAGTTTGAGTCGAAAAAATAATAAAAATAAATTAAATGGGTTAAAAAAATTAAAATTTAGTTAAATAAATAACTTACTATAGTAATAATATTATTTTTTCATGGATAATAATATTATATTATTCTTAAAGATTTTATTATTATTATTCTTATTAAAGTGTGATTATAATTATTATTATTAATACTGTCTTGAAATAAATTATTAATGTTATTAAACATTTATGATTACCATTATTGTTGTTATCAAAGTTTTATTATTATTAATAAGGTTTATTTTATTTTTTATTTTTATTATTATTTATTTGTTACATTTTAATTTCATTTTATTTTTATCTTTATTTTTTTTATTACTTTTATTTTAGGGTTTACTTCTGTGTGCGGTGCAGGCGGTGCCCCTACCTCTCTTCTTTCTCCCTGTCATGAAGGCTTCCTCCTGTTAATCTTCTCCCAAAGTGCCTTACCCCTCTCCTCTCCCTCTTACGTGGGCTCTCCGGTTCCCCTGGCTATTCAGAGGCTCCTTAATCAAATCTACAGCGCACCTCCACACAACCCCGACTCCCCTTCTCATCATCTGGATGCCACCTCTATCTCCTACCTGCACCCTCTAGCGACCCTCCAGTCAGCACACTCCTCTTCTACCCAGTTCCATCTCCCCCCTCCGAGTGCAACGACCCTCCTGTTCATCGGCACCACCCCACTCAGCCTCCCTGTTTGGAGACCCCTCCCTACTGGCGTAGTGACGCCACTCCCTTATTCCCCAAGCCAACACAACCCCTTTGCTCGACCCAATCTCTGGATCTTCCCCACGCCCAGCCAACACCCACATTTCTGTCTATTCGATATTGATATTTTAGATAGATAAGATGAACTGGTTTCACAAGGGGTTCTCTGAGTCCAGGTCTCCAGTTGATCGGGAGGTGTCAATGAACCCTAGACCTATTTGGCTGTTACTGTGCCATCATGTTCTCTCAATGATCGAAGTGCTACTACTATGGATGAAGGTTGTTGCTGGTCCGAGTTCTTCAACTACTGCATATCGATGCAGATTTTTGGGTTGTATGAAGACAGGTTGCTGCTACTAGTTTGAAGGTACAACTACTGTTTTTGATCCTCATTCGAGATCGAGTCACCTATGTCCTTACTGGTTTCAGAATTAGATATTGTCCCTAAATTTGCTACCAAAGTCTTAAGTTGAAGCTATTTGTTCTGAAAAGAAGGTCATATTCTGGGTTGTGGTATATTACTTCAAGGCCTACTTAGATATAAAGATCAGGGTCTGAACCTGAAATTTTTCTATCTGGTGATGGAACTAGATGAGGCTGTTATCTGGGTTCTTTGCTTGATGGTTCCAGAAATTGAAGATGAAAATGGTTCACTATGGTGTTAATGCTGTAGTACTGATGTTCATTACTATTTTGGTCTTGTTTGGATATATATTAGGTATTTAGTTCATTTTCATCTTTTCCCGTGTGATATAGTTGGATTATGGTGGTTCAGATCTATGTTTTTAGTTATTTTTGCGATGCTTAATTGTTGAGTTATTTTTGGTCAGTGTTTATGTGTTTTAGATTGTTTTAGTTTTGTTGTAACACATTGGAGAGGTAATTCCACGATACTAAGGTCACCATCTTGCATGTGCTTGTGTGCCTATGCGAGGCATGTCGCGTCATTGTGTTCAAGCTACGAGTCAAGGTAGGTCCCCCACTGCACTCACCTTTAAATTTAGAATTTATTAATTGCTTGATATTTCATTGATTTTCAATAAATGAGAAAGAGTATTAGATAATTATTTTTAGAATAATTACTTGATGTAAAAAAGATGTTTATTTTATACATGACACTTGAATTATTTTTTTATTTAATTGACACACAATAATGAAAGAATGCCTATTTGGACTTTGAGAAAAATCTAAAAACTTCCAAATGTGGTTTTGGTTTGATTTAAAATGTTCTCTTCTGATGCATGAATAAGTGTTTTGGTTTCTTTTGAGAAATGATGTTTTTATTTAAAATTTGTTAAGGCTCATTTGGAACTTTAATAAAAAAATAAATTATTTTGAAAACCCTCTTGGGAGTGACTCAAGGGTGACCTTGCTGTGCACAACAATTTTGTGGGTTATTGTGCGTGATGTTTGTGCATTGGAATTGGGTAATTTTTTGACATTGTTAACTCAACCCATTTTTATTACACGTGTTGATATGGGAACCTAGAATAGTATGTGAATCTTCTAAGAATGATTGATGCACTAGTTTAGAATACAAACTGGCTAGTGGCCCTTAGTACGAACTTTTCTCTACTAGGGGATTGGGACCCTTTGTTAGGCTAGGTAGGGAAATAATGAGCGTTAGGGTGTTATGATGTCATTGAGAGTAGGCATGCCTTCAGGATGAGTCACACGTATAGTATGTCTTTGATTGGTCACAAGATCCTAGGTTCGAACCATTTTTTCTTTAGTGCTTATTTGTATGTAGTGGAAGATCGAGAGGCCTAGTTTAGTTGTTGATTCAGATTTTCTACTTTCCCATTTCCCTTATTGTGTATTGTGTGTTTTGTGTGGTTTTCCTCTTGACCAACAACTAAAATTTTATATTTTAAATTGTTCGCAAAAATGTTTTAAAATGTAATGAACCTTTTCCCTTCAAACATTAAAATTGTTTTTAAATTAAAAAATACAATGGACTGTTACTTGTTTTGGAAATTTAAGTGTGTGTGGAAACCTATATTTTATATAATTTAGTTCAAATGTGGAATTAGTAAATCCTTTATTTAAAGGTAGTGTTTTGGGGATAGTTTTTTGGGAACACCTAATGTGTTTTAATACTCACGCATATAGTGTTTTCTTGTTTTTAGTTTCTGTTGTAGGTTTGACTTGAGTTTTCTCGCCAGGGGTGAGGGTCAGTGGTGGATTGGTGAGCGACTCTCAGGGTCACAAGGAGTTTTGGTCATGGTCAGGTTAGTGTGTGTTGTTGGATTTTCTTTATATCCCTGTCATTTATTTGTTGTGTGTTGTTCTATTTTCTTTCTACTGCATTATTTATTTTTACTAGACTAAATCATTCCCAATTTTCCTATATTGATGACCTGGCACTTGTCGCCAGCCTCGTAGGATCGGGAATTCCCCTCGGGCCTTGCCACAGATCGGCTCATGTGACCAATTCAGGGTCGACCCCGGTTGGTTCGTGACACATGGAATGTATTAAGGATGTGTTTAATAAAAATATGTTTTATATATTACATAAAAAATTATACTGGAATGATAATATATATATATATATATAATTTACTTTTCTTTCTTTCAATATGATAAGAAAATAGAAACAATGTTTATGGGTACATACGACCTGCCGTCTCTATGAATGTTGTATTTAATTTCTTATCACCAAATTTTATAAATTAATATAAATAAATATATAAAAATATATATGAAATTTACATCATGGTTTACATTTTGGATATTATTAAATCATGACCTAATTAAGAGTAACAAAAAATAACAAGTCAAAACGTACTCCAAAAACAAGGCAATTCACACCCAAAACAATGAAAATAATTAAAGATTATTAAATAATGGGTTATTATATGTTATAAAAGGATCATGTAATATTAATAAGGTTCTATTATAAGTTATAAAATGTTTTAAAACATTATACATTAGGTTAAAGAGTGTTCAACCAAAAGGAAGCGTAAGGTAAGATATTTCATCTCAATTTCATTTCATTGAGGCATATTATAATGTTATGAACCTAGTTAATTTTATATGGTGTATATAATACAACATGACATGTAATATAATGAATATTTCATTATTAAAAGTATTTCAAGTTTCTATTGGAATTATTTTATTTAAGGATATTTGAATTAAAAGTTACCAAGTGGTAAAGAAATTCTTAACCAAATTCCTTTTCATTGGGTTATATTACTTCCTCATTGTCATTAATATTTTAATATTATGTGTGTAACTAATTTTTAATATCAATTTTTTTATTTAAATTGCTTTATTTTTATTTATAGTTTATACTAAATGAAAATTACTTTTTTTTATTATCATAATCCCCTTTTAAGGGGTAAGAGGGAACCCAAAATGGCATCAAAGACAATACCAATAATCATGTCTCCACAGAAAAAATTCAAAGCCAAACTGAACATTCAAGACTACATAGAAAAGCCCCTACCCAGCATCAAAAACATGAAGACCAGTTCTGCCAACCCATAACTGCACGACTAGTTGTCCCGTGCAAAAAATGCACGGGCCCAGTACCAATGTCAGAGCCATACCCTCTCCAACATACAAATCCATATAGAAATGTCTTGATGAAACTCTTGATCTGAACCGCATCTGGAGAAGTCCCAAGTAGATTAATAGGTTGTAAAGTCCTTAAACCATGAACTATAAGACCGCAAAAAACACCATAGAAAAACCATTTAAAAAAGACAGAACTTCATCACCATAAAGCATCAAACCTTCAAATCAACCATGAAACCTTCATGAATTTGCACCCCCACCAAAGATACCACCAAGATATACCTCATTCGGCCAACAGTGAGTGATACCAGCAAGTGAAGCTATAAAAAACATCCAAAAAACCTCTAGATTCATAACCAATTCAAAAAACAACTAGAAGAGATGCATAGAAATTGGAGGAAAATAAATCCTCCCCCCTCTAAACCACTTGGAAGCCGGTGGCAGGCCACCCGAGAAGACCACGATGGAGCTGAAGTTGGTTCGAGATATCAACCCACCCGATACACACCAGAAGCACACTGAGACCATCGAACCACGCTGAAGCCACCAAGCCACACCAGATCCATGCCGTCAAGACACTCCAGAGACAACTCGAGCCGCACTGGAACACCGAGGTCCACGATCTATGCTGAAGCCGCCCACACCGCTGAACCACCCTGAATCCACCATCGAGGAACGTAGAGACCCGAGCCCACCGCCTCTGAAGCGGTATCCAGGAAGGTATGCTGAGCCATCGAGGAACGTCAGAGGAGGGGGGAGGAGAGGCCGCCACAAAGAAACCCTTGAATTTATAATGAAGGAAATTATTTAATCATTGTTGATAAACCATTTTTTTATAATATGGTTATTCATGATTATTTTCAAGTAATAGTACCATTTTTTTAACTCTTTGGCACTTAAATTTTTTAAGAAAATGTTTTTAAGAAAACCTGACTTCATTTCTATCTTTGGTCGGAAACCTATTTTCTTCTAAAACCATGTTTTAATAAAAAATTTTTCTAACATTTTAATAATGATTTATTAAATAATTTTTACCCATTTTTTACTCTTACCAAATTTCTTGAAAGGAATATTATTGTTTTTTTTCAAATAAGGCCCTTTTCTAACATTTTTACAGTGCAAAAAGAATGTTCTTTTTACTATGCATGACATGTAAGGAATTACCTGTTATAGTTTCCTTGAAGATTAATTTGCATGTTCAAAAGGATATTTTTAATTATAACTTTTTAAATATTATTTTCAAATAAAATTATTTTCAAATTGTTGTATGTTTTAAAAAATTAATTTTCAAATTTTTTTTCCTCAAGAATTTTTTTAAACATATTTTTATTTCATCAACGAAAAAAACTTTTATTCTTACTCAAATGGGTATAAATTTTATTGATACCATCTTTATTATTACTATTTATAGATTATGATTATTTTGAAAAAGGATAGTATTGAAATTCACTTCCTTGAATCATTTTCATATTTATTGAATTCCCCTGATTTATTCACTTTCCTGTGATCATTGAACATTAAATTTTTACTAAATATCAATATAATTTAAATGGATATGATTATTTCCTAAACATTATACCTTTTTTACATATAGAATTTAATTTGAATTTAATTTGATTAACTAGGGAAATATTGATTAATCCATATTCTTCACTCAATACAGATATTTGAAAAGGCAGGTTGTTTATGAATTAAATCGATCTTTTGATATATGATAAATTATTTTGACAAGTATGAAATGGGTTTGGGAAAATTTAAAGTAATCAAATTGATGCATAAGTAGTATCATAAGATGAAATAAATTGGAAAAAACCCTTCATATTTGTAACCAAGTAGTTTTAAACTATATAGAGGATAGATATTGATATTAAGTGTCTTGTGAAAGGTCTTAACATGAATCAAATAGGTTTTACCTAGCATGTTTTAAACTATATTAAGGATTGATCTTGATAATAATGGCTTCATGTACCTAGGATACATGAAAACCAATAATTAAGATTTTCTTTCTTTTAGATTCATTTTTTATTATCTATGAGACTTTTGATATGTTATAATCTATGGATGCATTTAATTCTTAGCTTATTGATTATATATAAGGTGTTCTCAATTATTCACCATGCCATATTTTTTATTCATTATCTTTTAATGATAGTCAAGTTATTTAAATAGAACTTTTTTTCAGTTATTTACCATTCCATATTATTTAAGCACTTATTTCTTAGTTTATTAATTACATGGAATGTGTGTTTATTTATTTTCCTTTCTATATTGATTATGGTCATTGATTAATTATTACTTCCCTTGTATTTAATGCCTACTGAGAATTTTATTCTACCTTTATTTTTTTCCTTAGTGTTCCATAAATTTTACTATGAGTCATATGAAAGGATATTCTAGATGTAATAAAGTTATTTTCAAAAAACATTATGTTGTAATTTATATATTCCAAAAGTGATGTAATAATCATATATGTATCTAGTTTACCATAACCACTAAACTAATCGGTCATTTGGGATGATATTTATTTTATCTTATTCCAATATAATGTTAGCTAGCATTGCCTTCAGGCTATTGGGGCCAGAGTCCCTATAGTTAGAATTAGATAAATTTTAGTAGAAACCTTAGAAACTAGATTTAGGAAAACCTAGATAAGGAAACATAACTCTAAGATATAATTTTAGGATAAGTATATAAGAACATCCTTATGTTTTGGTTAGGTATAGATTATGCGGGTCTTACTAGAAATACATCATTGTCTGGATACTACAAGTGGACATGGTTTTGGAAAAGATGTAACTAGGGGTAATAACTTTGAAAAGGGAGTGTTGGGATTGACTTGAGCATAACCTGGTATATGAAAATGGGCCTTACTATGTACCTAGTTTAACACTCCCAGTGTATATGCTTATGATAGCTCACATTTTCTTTACAAACCATTATAAAGGATTTGAATAGATAATGACAATGAATGACGTAGGTTAAACCTACGATGTCATAGATTGAAGACAAGGTGTAATTATTTAGATATCCTATAAATGAAATTATGGTTAACACATAGACCATGGAAGGAACTAAGTGGAATTAAAATGGATTAAGTACTAATGTATTGTGATTCAAGAAAGGAATTATTGAAGTGTTTTACCAATAGTATTTTGGTTACAAGAATCATGAAACATCTATGGATTCTTTTAATTTTCAGAAGAAATTGTGTATTCATTAACATAATAGTTATGGATACCATCATGGGATAATGTGTTTAATATTGTAATAATATCAATGACTTAGAAAAATCTTGAAGGTTTTATGTAACGAGATTCTACCAATATGGAGGAAATTTTGGAGAAATTTATGGAATGTATTTGTTTTAGTGGAAAATGTATTTGAGAAATAATTCCATTTAATTTTATATACATAGTTTTAAAGTTATTTATAACCATGAGGGTTTATATTACTATTAATGACATTTTAATAATAATAAAATACAATTATTAAAATTTTTAAAAAATAAATATTTTTTTTGAAAACATTAGAAAAATGTTATTTAATGATTAAATTTATTTCCAGGATGTCGATCATATTTTGGGAAATTTTATATGAATTATATTAATATAATTTATGAAAAGGAAAAACCACATACAGGGTAACAACCCATCACATTTGGAAAGGTAGTGGGGCTTGAAACCATGAAAGAATGACTATAAGGGTTCTACGCCTACCACCGACCTACGTGATGTCCTGGTTAATATGTGATTTACTTTAGCTAAAACAGGACAAGCCCTAGACTATGAGTGCGGATGGCCCCCCCCCTTCCTGAAGGTGGGAGGGGGGCGGAGGTTCTTCCTCAACCTTCGATGCCACAATCGGCTTTTGTACCTTTTTCTAACCCTAATTTCCTTCCTGAATTTCCGTCAATCTCTTTGAGCCCGAAGGTTCCGTATTTGCACCTTGGAGATCCTCAGCTTACAATATCTTCATCTGAGTTCTCGGAAGAGTCAAACCTCCTAAATTTGACCCTGGTGGCCCGATTCGATCATCGAATACCTTCTGTGGATGAATTCGATAGGTTCGTGTTCAGTAAGTGGGATCTACAGGACCGTGCGGTTGTGGGCTTGATTGATAAGGGCCATTTGATGATACAATTTTCTTCCGAAGAAGATCTGATTTGTGCCTGGTCTCGAGCTCCTAGGCATTGTAATGGATGCCGATTTTTCCTTCTCCGATGGAGCTTTGACCTCTGCATGAACCGGGACTCACCCTCCGTCGCGACCTGGGTAAGCTTTCCCTCTCTCCCTTTGACCTTTCAGAATCCGGTGATTATCCGTATGCTAGGGAATCTGGTAGGGCGTTTTCTCTGCGTTGATGCCCGCACTGCATTAGTTTGTCACCCAGTAAACCCGCGGCTATGCGTTGAGGTGGATTCTTCAAAGGCACCAGTGCAATGGATATGGATCACGATTGGTGAGGAGTATTGCTGGAAGCATGCAGTGGTGTTCGAGTCCTGGGTTTACTACTGTCTGGGGTGTCATTGCCTGGGCCACCGGGATGAGAAATGTCATAGTGGATCCCTTTCAGTTCCAGTGGGAAGAAATGGCAGAGGTATGGGTCCGGGGAAGCAGACTGTTGGCGTTGCAAAGAGTAGAAACTGTGTGGGTGGGATGGGCTTGGGAAATCCATCTGTTGCTGCAGTTTTTGAGAGAATGAAGCATGACTTAAAGTTGGGTTCTTCTAGAAGTGACGCGGTGCAGGACCCTGTTGTGGCTCAGCCTGTAGGTGCTGCTTGGTTTGGTTCTTCTGGCAGTTGTGCTGTGCAGGACCCTGTTGTTGATCAGCCGGTGGATGTGGTTTCTGTAGGTGCAGTTGATGCTGGACTCGATCGTGCTGAGCCGAATGAGGGTGGGATGCCTTTTCAATTGGAGGGTTATGGGAAAATACGCAGTGAGAGGCATAAGGAGCAATTGCAACCTGCTGTCTTGGGGAGTAATGTTGCTACCTGCAACCAGTTCCATGTCTTGGAGAATGAATAGGCATGTCAAGTGGAGATGGGTGCTTCTATGAAAGATGGTAATCATATGAAGTGTGTTTTAATTGATGCACTGGAGGAGGTGGCTGCTAGCTGAGTGCTTGAAGGACAACATGAATAGATTAATGCAGTGAATGTAGCGAAGGTGGTGGATGTCATCCAGGTGATGGAGGGGCAGCTACCATGTCTGGCTGCAGTTGACTGCAACAGAGGTAATGAACAGGCCCGAGGGGTGGCTGATGGTTTCAATGTCGACACGATAACTGGAGTTTGGGGGGACATCTTGGATAGTGATAAAGAAAATTTGAGTGTGATGGTTAGACCTTCCTACTGTGAGATTCTCAAAGAAGGGAAAGGGAAATCTGGACAGGAGGTAACCGCCACAACGAAAAGAAGGGAGAGAAAAGATTACTCTGATTTGCCGAAGCCGCTATCCACAAGGTCCTCTCTCAAGAAATCTCCACGAGATCTGATATCTTTGAAAAAACTGAACCTTAGAAAGAAGTACATGAAGATCCTAAAGCACTATTAAATCTCGGAATGGGAGACGGCCACTGTGGAAGGTAACTCTTTTGGGGGTTGTGATGCTTATGATGTTTATGATATATAATCGCTCTCTTTTGCACTTGTTGTACTTTTATTTTTATTTAATAAATAGTCAGAGGCCTACCTCTGACGGACTTTCCTGGTACTTTAGCTAAAACATTTGAAGAATAAATATTAATGATTTACAAGTAGTATTAATTTTTAGGTTTAGAGACTAATATATTAACAATATTTGTTTTGGAAAATAGTTATATAGAAATAATTTTCACTCTTTTATGGATCTTATGATATATTAAAAATAAATTTTAGTGCTTCATGTATAAAAAAAATTAATTTTGGATATTAATTTATTGTAAATAGTGATGAATTGGAAATTGATTGAAGCACAACCAAAGGATTAAATTTTTATTATAAAACAAAAATTTATCAAATAATTATATTTCATTATATTCATATGTAGTAAAATAATTCCTCAACTTTAGGAAAAATGATCTTGAAATAAAATTCTATCATATTTCCATCATTTATGATGATATTAATGACCTTTTAAAACATATTAGATTTAATGTTTGGAGCAACTTAACTTTCCATTAATCATTCACTTGTTTGTGTTCAGTGATCTAAATCACTCCCTGTAAATATTTATGATTTTCCTATATATCAATATCTTCACTTTCCACCGATGTTCTCCTATATATAATCCTAGTTATGTGTTATTCTAGATGACAACCGTACTTCCATATATCTATTATTAATCAGATATTTTATTAACCCTTTTATGATGTGGGTTTTTAAATAATAGTATTTCCAAAATTCAACAAATTTATTATCGAGATCAAGTTAAATTTGTATGGATGAAATTTATTTAAGGTTGTGAGAATGTAACACCCCAAAATTTTAAAATATGAACATCATATCTGATAGCGTGTATGATATGAAACACCAATTATATAAAGTAATATTACACAAAAATATTTTATGATATATTTACTATTTTAAATAAATTCAATCTATTATATATCTTGTAATGCATTAAATATTGAGTTATCTTGCGTTACATGCCATAATGACTTTCATCGATGGCTTATGTTGCATACAAGATCTAGTCTTACCAAATACTATTAATATTATTATTTTAAATGAAAATTATCTCTAAGATGTTAAATTGGTGGTTATGAATAGGATTTAATAACTTATTAAAATATATTGTTTAATTCATTAGTTAATAAGTAATTATAAATGAATATAAAAACCAATTGAATATAAAGGAAACATTTTTATAAAAAAACTATTACTGTACGCCAAAAGTGTTTTATCATAATAAATTTAATTAAATAATAATATTGAATGATGTTAATTAAATTTAAATATTATATATTAAATAATTTTATTTAAATTATTCCAATATATTTTATAGGAATAACATAAGAACAAATCCAATTTTATGCATAAAAAATTGTATTTTTCTAAAGGCACTTTTCCTACCTTTTAATAGAGAAATTGTTTTAAAACAAAATTTTTAAACTTTTATAATTTTTTTTGAAAAAATAAAATTTATTCTTGAAATATTAATTTCAAAATTATCTTAGGGCTATTTTTTGGTATTTTTATGAGAAGTCTCATTTTTTAATGAATAGAGAAAAATACTGAATTTTAATTGAAAACTACCATTTCATCTAAATAATTTATAATGTAAAATTATATTTTTAATTGTTTTTGAAGTAAAAATAATTCAATTATAAATATAATAATCCAATTTAGGTAATTTTAATAATTTTTATATTGGATTGAGATATATAAACTTACTAAAATTTGGATCATTTTCACTTTAAAAACCTTCTCTCTCATCTAATCCGTGAGATTAATTTTAAATTATTTTGTCCACTTATGTGTTTTAAATATGAAAAAATGGATTCAATATTTGGAATCATAATAATTTATAATTCATAATACGTTCAACTTAATATTTTACCAAAATTATTAGTGAAAGCAGTTAAAAAATTAATTACAACTATTAAGAGAAAAATGAGTTTACCAAGGGACAAAAATTTAAACTTAAGGGGAAAATTGACCTAGAAAATGGTCCAAAATCCATTTTATGGAAATATTTAGACCTTATATATTCTATTATATATATTTTTATATTATTTGAGCCACATTATATTGAAAAAATGTGGATATAATTCCCCCTTTTCGAAAATTATAAGTGTGGCACTCACCCCACTTATAAAAGGCCAACCCCTATCCTATCCATTTCATACATTAAAAACAATTTTTTTATCCAATAACAAACAAAATAACTTAAAAAATATCCTAAACTAATCCTATAATCCTTATATTTGGATTAAAGGAAAATTTAGAAGGAATTAGTGCAAACCTAAGGAGGATACCCGAAGAAGAGGTAATGTTCTTCTAAAAGTGTTTTAGTTATATTTCCTTCTCCACCTCCATAAATTATTATTATAAAATGATTATATAAAAACAAAATTTTCTTATATATAATTATATTTTGTTTTTTAAGGTTATGTTATAAAACTTTACACACTTCTATCAAATGGGTTAAAAATCACTATTCATTTATATGGCAAACTACCAGCTCACGAACCGATGTCATTCATTTTTTCATTACCACCATTAAAGGTTGGGAATAATGATGTATTCATAGTTTATATATTATAAAAATGATATTTATGATCTTATTATGATTATGGATTTATTATATAACACATACCTTCATTATTTCTATTTTTTGGGAATATGATAATGTCGCTCGTGTGTACGGCGAAATACCGCCGCATGAAGTGATGTGATTCATTCAAACTTTATATAGAATTCATTAAGGATGGTTTTAATAAACATATGTTATATATATTACATAAAAATGATACTGTAATTATAATATATATAAATATATCATTTAATTTTCTTTCTTTATTTATGATAAGAAAATGGAAACATCGTTCATGCGTACGTACGACCTACCGTCTCCATGAACGGTGTATTTCATTTCCTATCACACCATTTTATGGATTACTATAAAGTCATATATAATGAAAATATATTATATTTTAATCATTGTTTACATTATAGATATAATTAAATAATACTTTAAGTAATAGTAACAAAAAATAACAAGTCAAGGCATACTCGAAAAACAAGGCAATTAAAAACCGAAATAATGAAAATAATGAGATATTATTAACGAATGTGTGATAAGATGTTATAAAAGGATAATAAATGATATTATAAATATTAATATTATTATTTTATAAGTTAATAACATGATTACAACCATTATAATAGAGTTTAAATAGCTTTCAACTAAAAGGAAGCATAAGGTATGAGATTTCATCTCAATTTCACTTCATTCAGGAATATTATAATGATATGAACTACATAACTTTTATATGGTGTATATACCACCCCTTAAAATGTAATATCATGAATAATTAATTATTAATTTTATTTTTATATTTAATTTTAATTGTTTCATTTAATGGGGTTTGAATTAAATTTTACTTAGCGGTAAATAATTTTAAAACAAAATTCATTTTCATTGGGTTATATTACTTCCTCTTTGTCGTTAATATTATAAGATTGTGTGTGTAATGAATTTTGACTATATATTATTTTATTTACACTTTTTTATTTGGATTTAAATTTGATATAAATAATTTATTCATTTCTTGATTCTTACTTCAACGTTAATACCTTTTCAAGAGTTTACTTCACAATCTCCTTTTAGTCGGGATTGTTTACACTGGAATTTATATTGAAGGAAATTATTTGATCATTATTTAATAAAACCTTTAATTTTATTCTCCTTTTTTATTCATTATTATTTTAAATTGATAGTACCAATTTTCTAATCTTTGGTACATATAATTTTTTAGAAACTGTTTATAAGAAAACCCAACTTCATTTCTCTCTTTGCTTAGAAACCGATTTTCTTTTAAAACAATGTTTTCTAAAAAAAATTTAAAAAATATTTTTTAACCTTTTAAAAATGATTTATTGAAGAAATTTTTATCCATTTTTACTTTTACCCAATGAATTGAAAGGAATATTCATGTTATTTTCCTAACAAGTCACTTTTCTAACCTTTTTACAATGTAAAATAACGTTCTTTTTTACTTAGTATGACATGTATGAAATTATCCACCATCATTTATTTATAGATTAATTTGAATTTTTACAAGGTTATTTTTAAATGAAATGTATTCAAATATGTTTTTCAATGAAAAATATTTTTAAAATATTTTATTAAAAAAAGTGATTTTCAAAATGAAAAGGATATTTTCCTTAAGAACATTTTTATAGATATTTTTATTTAATAAAAAAAATCCTTATTTTTAATCCAATGGTTATGAATCATATTGATATGATACTTATTGTTACTATGTATGGATTATGATTATTTTGACCAAGAATTGTATTGAAAATAACTTCCTTGAATCATTTTCCAAGTCAATAACTTCCCCTTGAGTTATTCACATTTATATGATCATTTAACATTAAATTTACACTAAATATACATATCATTTATCATGGATATGATTATTACGTAAAATGTATACCATTTTTATATATGGTGTTTAATTTGAATTTTATTTAATTAACCAGGGAAATATTGATAAATCTATATTCTTCACTCAATATAGATATTTGATAAAGCACATGTTTTATGAATTAAATATATTATTCAATATACGAGGAAGGATTTAGAAATGTATGACATAGTTTGGTGACCATTTAAAGTAATCCTCTTGATGCATCAATAGTCTCATGAGATGAAATAAGTTAGAATAAAATGATTTGCGTTTGTAACCAAAGAGTTTTAAACTGTCTGGGAGATAGATCTTGATAGTAAGTAAAAGGTATTGACACAAATCATATCAGTTTTACCTAACATGTTTTAAACCATATTGAGGATAGATCTTGATGGTAAAGTTCATATACCTTGGAAACATGATTTCCAATAATTAATCATTACCTTCATTCATATTTAGTTTTTACCTTGAGATTTTTGCTATGTTATAATTTATGGATGCATTTCATTCTCAGCATATTTAATAAATGGAACGTGATCTCAGTTATTTACCATTCTATATTTTTTATATATTATCTTATCATGATATTCAAATTATTTAAATGGAATGCGTTTCATTTATTTATCATTCTATATTATTTACATACTTCTTTCTCAGTATATTGATTACATGGAATGTGTGTTCAGTTATTTAACTTTCCATATTGACTATACTCATTGATTCATTATTTATTCCATTGTATTTTACCCTTACTAATAATTTGAGAACACCATTATTTTTTTTCCTTTCCCCATGATTCCATGAATTTTACTATGACTGATATGTAGGGATATCCTAGATGGAATAATGTTATTTTTAAAAAAATTATCTTGTAATTTGTGAATTATAAATGTAATATAAGACTCATATATGTATTTAGTTTACAAATACTTCTAAGATAATCAATCTGTTGTGATTATATTCCTTGTATCTTATTTCGATATAATAGTATCAGAAATTGGCTCTAGGATGCTATTGTTAGGGTCAATACATCGAACCGTGTGGATTCTTGGAGAGTGTGTGGATGATATTGAGGGGTTAGGATTCAGATTCATCAAGCAAAGATCATTGGAGACCATCTATAGTATAATGTGAGAATGAATCCAATGATGTACTCATTTATTTGTTTCTATTATTTTTAAATTCAAGAGAGATCCTCAAACCTCCACCAAGGCATAGATTTCTAAGATAATGATGTTTCGTCACTTTGGTGATGAAATATTTTAAAACCCTAACCCACTAGCTTCCTTAGTGCACCACGATACCATTAATTGGTATTATATGGTTCACTTGAATATTCTAATCCATGAAAATAACAATTTTCATTAAACTAATTAGAGGGTCTTAATTTGGTCCTAATAGATCTGACCATGCTTCAATCTAAGCTTGGGTGGCTAAGTTATAGCCATCCGAAAGAAAATTCATGGATAATCCGGTGACCAAAATAGTATTTTACATTCGATTATCTATTCCACTAGTTAATGGATAATATAAACAAATAATAATAATATTTGTTATATAAAGACTAACTTCATAGGATTTAGATGAAAAAATAGTAATAATATGAGGGGTGGGGGATCTTCTTTATTTAGGTTAAAGTGTCTATCTATGGTCAGCTAGAAACAAAGGAGTATTTAAAAAACATGTCTTCCAATAGAATAATTTTATAAGAAAACTAATTTTTTTTTGAAAAAATTATGAGTGGGGTGGGCCATAACTGATGAAAAATAGGAGAAAAAACATGGGGTAATGAATATTGAGAACCAAAATATGGCCTTAATTCTGGTTAAGGACTTTCATTATTTTATATTAAAGTTAAATCTTAATTCAATTTAAAATTCATAATGTTTTTGGTCCTTTTTTGGATTTTTCCATGTTTTTTATCAAAACTGGAATTATATATCTTTTTTGGTCCTAAATCATCATTATCCCAAAAAATATAGGCTTCTCACAAAATAATCTCTCTCCCGAATGACCTCCACCTAAGGTTCCCCTTCATATAACCTATCATCTAGCTTCACCACCTTCCTTGTGAGCCATCAGCACACCTTCACCCCAGTTAGTCACCACCTCCTCAATACCTCTCATGGTGCTTCCATGTTACCCCACCGTGTATGTCAAACCCTATCGAGCCACCAGACTGCTTCAGCCTGACCCCAATGAACCTCCTTACCAGGTTCACCACCTTTTCATATAGCAACACCATTGATGGATACCCAAGCCGACCAATGTTTCCTAGGCCACCATTCCCATACATCACCACCACCTGGCTCGGACCTCACTTTCGTCGGGCTCTCCAACCACCATAGTGTGCGTTACCCCTACTATTCCCCTAGACTAAACCGTGTTGACCATCTCTTCCTATTCTACATCACACTTCATGGACATGAAAACTACCCTCATTAGACAACACCCATATTCCTAGCTGTGTGTGAACCCTTACTGAGATAACCTACCAGTGCGACCGAACCGCAGGCTTTCAACATGTATTATCAGACTCAATCCACACCTAAAATAGATTAGGTGGATCTACCCAACCAAGAATGGGTCTGGGTGGGTCAACCCGGCCCAGAACACCCCTGTACGGGGTTTTGTCGGCCTCGTATGTGCCTATGTGGGTTCAAACCAACCCGCAATAGGTATTTTCAGAGTTATGGGGCACGATTTTGTTTTACTATAATAAAAATTAATTTATTAATTTTGGATTACAAAAGAAAATAATCTAAATATTCCAAATAATTAATTTAATTTTGGGTCTAAAATTAAATTAATTTATTATTTTTTTTGAAAAAAATTAATTTAATAATTGGACCAAATTAAATTAAATTATTTGAATTTAAAAAATTCATTTAATTTATCTAAATGTCAACGTACTAAAATTTATGTAAAATTAATTTTATCACACATTTACTTTACCCATAAACCGTTCTTGAGTAGTGAAAACCTTATTTGTATGGTATATTTTATTTAATTATTTATTACCCATTTATGATGTATGTAACAAGTAGTTAATTTATGATGGTATATACATCCTTATCTTTTATTCAATATGTATAAGGGTCTTCACATCCATAAGTTTTTATATTTGTATATTTTTCTTCCTGAGACCCCCTCTCCTACGTGCGAGTACATTTGTATTTTATCGATGACAACATATGTCGCAGATCACACCATGTTGAATAGAAATCTAGATGAGAAGTGGACACACTTGAACGGGGATGAGATGAATCCCGAGTCAAGACATGAATCAAGTATGATACCCCTAGGTCATGGTTGATACATTATGTTTTAAAGTATCAACAAATATTAGATTCTTAAGACCAGTTGGGTAATTATTTCTTTTATGCAATGCTTATTATTTTATGCATTTTCATGACACTAAGAATCTCAAAAAATAATAAAAAGAAAAATGCATAAAGTAGTTATGAATGTATTATATTAATTAATTTAATTTTCTGATCATGGAAACATAGTATGATAATATTTAATATAAAAGTACTACATTCATCAAAAAATATTAAAACCTGTCACAAAAATATTAAGTCGCAAATGCATTGCATTGTTTGAATTAAAAAAACCAGGTGTATGGGGTGATAATCAACCAAAGGTAGGGGTGCATCCTACTACCAAGAATTTATTATGAGAGTGATAGGTCAACTTAACTAAAGTTGTAAAAAATCATAGTATACAAATATTTCTTGTTTCAACTTTAGAGGAAAGTGTTGAGTAAGTCATTTTTATGTTTGTAGAAGCTGGGACTTCACTCAATAGTTTAAGGAGCTATAAGTTAATGTGACTAGAAATTATAGTTCCTGCCTATAAAATTTCTAAGTAGTGGTGTAGCAAAATATTGTAGACTACAAGGATTACTTTCAAGAATCCTTTCCACTAGAAACTCAAGATATAGAGTATTCTGATTATAAAATAGAGGGTGTCTATAGTTTGACAA
This sequence comes from Viscum album, assembly GCA_963277665.1. Taxonomy (NCBI): domain Eukaryota; kingdom Viridiplantae; phylum Streptophyta; class Magnoliopsida; order Santalales; family Viscaceae; genus Viscum; species Viscum album. The sequence continues at coordinate 820,649,943 of OY728143.1, forward strand.
AGTAGTGGGAGATGTTTAATGATTTAAATTAATTAGTAATGTCTTATGAGTAATAAAGATAAAATTAGAATATTATATATTGTGTTTTTGTAGAAAATACTAATTAATACCATAGGTAAATTGTGATATATATTGGACAAAGAAAATTTCCAAATTAGCATGAGTTTTCAAAGAGTAGTACAGATGCTTGTACAAAGTACTAAGACATCAGAAATTCAAGGTGATAGAGTTCCTAATACCTATTAAGACACCTTAGGAAGTGAGGGGGGATGCTAATAGTAGACTCACATATACTGCATATGATGATTATTTCATAATGTTATCATAAATTTATGATGTGAGTTGTGGATACAGCATCAATATATTAATTATATTGCTTGTACTCTCATCTCTGAGAATCTAGAAAGAATAAAGTGAATCAATGATATGAATAGGTGATGATTACACTGGCTATGTAAAAATTGAAAGATGGATCATGATCTTTCAATGAATTCCTCTCTCATATTATTTTCACCCATTTAATCTAGTTTTATTTAATATTACAAAACAAATATTATGGAGAAAATGTTTCATTACCTTTTGGGTATGGTTATCCAATCAATTAGAATATTAAATAATGATTAACCTTTAGTTCTTATGGTGAAAAGGTTGAAATAAAAGGAGAAAAGGACAATTGTAAGAGTAATTCCAAAGTCATCTTCACAACGTCCTTAAAATAAAAGGTATTAACGATGAAGTTACTTCCTTCTCATATCATTAAATAAATATATGGATGTTTAAGCACAATAAACCGAATCAAATAAGAATGTAGTTTCTTCTTCTTCAGGGATATTAATCACTTGTTAGTAATCTTTATATTTTTCCTTTTCTGGTATTGAATACAATATGCCTATTAAATATGTGTTTTTGAATACAGTAACCAAGTAATTATAAAAGCATTACAAGAAGTAAGGTTTGTTCTCTAAGAGAATGAGAAAGGGTGGTTCCTAGGTAATGGGTGAGAATTACATAATTTATAATTTCCATGTTTAATGATTATTGTAGAAAATTTGTTGAATATAACCATAAAAGTTATCTCACATTACCATTGGACACTAGGAGACATTATTCCTTTAATGGAATGGATTTTTTTTGTTTCTGATACTCAATAAATAGTTTATCGATACATGAATCATAGGAAATAATTAATGAATATAAATACGTAAGAAACAATTATACCAAATTGTGGAAAGATAACTCTTTTATCATGTGAAACTAAAAGGGGACATAAAGGATATACTCAGTATGATATTTAGACTATGATGAGCTAAATAACTTAGTTATTATCAACTTGTATAAATAATTAGTATGGAGAAATAATCCTTTATAAGCAATGGTAAGCCACAAATATTTCTAAATTAGTTGAAATAGAACTATAATCAGGGTAAGATAGTGGAAAATATACTTCATTAGATTTTGAAGAAACTTTATGATGATTTGTTTTATCAAAATTTTGTATTTTTTGAGAACTAACATTTTTTTATAAGATTATTTTTGTTCTTTAGTATAGAACTAGTCCATCAGAATGGGGTTTTGTAAGAAAGTTGTTGGTTGCCGAATGTTTGAATCCAAACAAAAATGGGGAGAAAAGATTTTTTCTTTGAGAAAGCTATTTTATGGACACATGTTTCTAGATAATGGTTTTCATACTGAGCAGCACCGGACACAGAATTTGTACGGAAGATAGAATATAGAAGTTTTATAAAGGTGTTGATGAGTCACACCATCAGACTCAGATCCATCAGCATGATATTAAAGATCCATTAGACTTGGTGTTTATTGGAAAGATAGACATTGTGGGGTGAGGGAGTTAGATGATGATTTACTAGTTTATAATTCTCATATATCATAAGTTGTTTGTAACACTTGTTATGAAATACTTATGAAGAAAAGGGGAATAATATGTGTAGCCAATCATATTGAGTTTTGGTTTGAAAGAAATAAGGTGATGAAAGTAATGGAAGTCATAATACTTTACTATATAAGTCAGATGATGCTTTGCCAATATTTAAGTCCTCATAAATCATAAAAACTCTCATTCTTAAATATTTTGAATAAATGGAGGAATCATAAATATTGAATCAGTTTCAGAAATCAAGATAAAGTTTGTATTAGATCCAGAAGTACTGGACATAGAAGTTTTGAGAAGTCTGAGTGAGTCATAGCTAATGAGTTTTGACAAATTTCAATGTTTCATTGTGGAGTTTCCATCATAATGAGAATTATATCGTAATGATAATTCCATTGTTATGAGGATACCATCATACTAATTTTGAGAATGAAATTCAACCGGACAAGATCTGAGGAGGAATTCCAATCAGACTAACTCTGAGGAGTAAAGTCAATCAAAATAAATCTAATGGAGAAGGTTTGATCATAATGAGGAGAGGAAGAAAGTCAGATCATAATGAGTAGAGGAATAAAGTTAGATAATAATAATAATAAGATATTTAGATTGTAATGATAAGAGGAAAAAAGTCAGATCATAGTGGGATGAGGAAGTTCTATTGTAATAAGATGATGAAGCTCCATCATAATGAAGTTACATCAGACTGAAGTTGATGAAGTTACATCTGACTAAAGTTGAGGAAGTTACATCAGACTGATGTTGATGAAGTTACATTGGAATGAATTTGAGTAAGTTACATTAGACTGAAGAAAAGTTAGTATGTTCGAAAAGACTCATTTCAGAGAAATATTGAGAAGGTTTGAAGTAGTTAAAGTTAAAATTTAAATGTGAGTTATTTTTAGAGATTTGAAATTTTGATTAAGCGAGAAAAGTTTTTTAGTTTCCCAAATTTTCTATTTTTAGTATTATATAAATATTAGAAGAGTACACTCGTACTTTTTGACTTCCTCATTAGTTGAAAAGGTGTATCACTGTAAATTTTGAGTCAGAGGTTGAGTCAGAGTACTTTCTGGATAGAGATCTTGTTAGAGAACTAGATAGTTTAAGGTTTTCTTACCGAATTGAGGAAGATCTTACTAAGGAACATTGGATTGAGTTTTGAGTGATTTTTTTGAGAAGAACAAGTTTTGATATCCATAATGAACAGAAAGTTTCTTAAGGTGAATATTGAGAAAGGGAGGATCATATTGTGTTGATCAGATAGAGTCAATTAGAATGGGTTCATCGGACAGAAGGTCATTTGACTAAAGAAATTTTGTGGAGAAGATTGAAAAAATTATTTATATTTTTGTTTGATAAAAATTTTTTGTAAGCAAGTTTTTTAAAATTAAAGGATTCAGTATAATAATTCATATCAAGATATAGAAGTTTACTAACAAAATTTAGAACAATTTGTATTCACTTCTTCAAATTAGTGAATTTATATAAACCCACGAGAGTGGCAATGGAAAAGATGTAGGTTCTCACACTAAGGTCGATCCTTGTAAATATAGTTTTCTTTACTTTCTTTTCTACTTTTTATTTTATGACTATTTAATAAAAGATGATAAGGTTATAAACTTTAATAGGTTTCAAGGGTTATATTTTAAAAGTATTGAAAATTATAAAAAGTGAACAACTGATTCAACCACCCCTTCTTAGTTTTTATTCAATCCTTTGAAACTTAAATTGGTATCATATCTAAGGCTCCCTTGTTGAATCCTTATCATGGATAATATAAATTCTATCAACAATAGAGGAATTCCAACATTTTATTGAAAATTATTTTTGTATGGAAAAATAGGATGATTCCTTATCTTCTATCTCTTGGCCTTGAAGTTGATGATGCTACTAATATTGGGTTTCCACCTACTGAGATGGATGTACCGATGAATTTTCTAATAAGATAAATATCAAATTTGATGGAAAATATTGAAATTATATCAATATTTCCTTATCAGCAAATGTTTATATGAAGGTGATGGGTCTCATAACTTCAAAGAGTATGTGGGACAAGCTGGAAATTATTTTTGAAGGGAATACTAAAGTGAAGTAAGAAAATCTACAAACCTGGCATAGTAAGTATGAAGATATAAGAATAAGATATGAAGAAACTATTGATTAATACTTCACTAGAATAAATGAAATTATCTACTACCACGAAAGATTTAGTAATGTCCTTAAAGATTCTACAATTATGATGAAACTTATGAGAAATTGTTTGGATATGTTTGATTCTAAAATTTTCTATTTATAAGATAAGGATGATTTATCTCTTGATGAATTTTATAACTTTCTTATTGTTTATGAAATGAGAAAATATATAATTTTCCAAAATAAAATGAAAGATGAAATGGATTTTGAATCTATGGGAAAAATGAAAATTCAAGATGTTGAAGATATTGATCCTTGTGACTCCAAAGATAAAGCAGTTGATGAGTTGAATGAAAAAATTATGTCCCTTATATCCATGAACTATCAAAGAGAAGAAAGAAAATATGGAGGTAAACCACTTCTCAAATGTTTTGAGTATGGTGGAATCAAACACTTTTCTATGAATTGGCCCTAGAATATATCTGGATAATATTAAGATTATTCTGATAAAAAACATCAATAGAAGAAGTGTAACAAAATTTATAAAGAAAAAAAGTCATCAAATAAATATAAGAAGTTAATTAGAGTCAAAATTAGTATACTGAGTAAGAAAGATACATTGGACTCAACCGAAAACAATTATTCAGAAGATGAAAGTTCAAAAAAGTTTAAAACATTCATTTCAAAAGTTGAGAAAATAGAATACTCTTCAAATAGTAAAGAATAATAAGGTGAAAAATCTTATATAGTATCAGCTCAAAATAGAACTTCTTTCATATCTTTAGTAAAACAAATATCTTAAGAAATAAATCAGAATGATAACAAAAGTTAGTGGAAAAGTTGTTTAAGGTAAAGAATATGGTGTCAAGTAAGAAGAAGAATACATCCAATAGATTTTAATTTACAAACTAATAATCGTTTAATAGGTAAATATGGTTGAAGATCTCAATAAGAAGATGAAATATAATGAAGAATAAGTTAACAAGTTCCAATAAAAACTTATTGAGTCTGAAATTACCTTTAGGAAGAATAATGAAAACATCAAAAAAGCCTTGGAAGTAGAAGTTGAGAATTCCAAAGTTGCTAAAAAAGTTCAAATCAAGAATTAGTTGAAATCCTCATCCTCCGAAAATAATGTTTCATATGATATTTCTGACATTTTAGGTGATAATAAAATTGATGGGAATGTTTGGATTGAGAAGGGATGTGAGAAACTTATCACATCTAAAAAATTTCAAAACTCACTCAGTGGTAATGTTTGTCCATGTTCAGAGTATGTTGAATCAGGAGAAATTTATCAAAATCCAAAAAGTTTCTATAGAGAAAGATCTTACTTCAATAGAAAATCAAGATTTGATGGTTATTTCTAGTGTTGTGGAATCTCTGGGAACAATAATTATAATTTTTGGCATAAATAGTCACTTCCCAAATGAAGGTTTGAACAAAGTGAAAGAAATGATGGAAGAAGGATGTGTTACTTTTCTAACCCACATGAAGTTAGAAAAGAAAAATATCAAGATGTTAGAACCTTTCTAAAAAAAATCAATTTTAATGTCTGGAAAAAGTGTTTAGAATATATTATTAGGATGATCATAATGTTAAAATATGTATGAAACTTCTTCCAAAACAATTTTTTTATGGTATAAAATAAAAGGAAGAAGGAAAGAAGAAAGTTGAGGAAAGATATCTTTGTTTTTAAGACAACTTTGAAAGGAAATAAAATGAACAAACCATTGATAATTGATAGTGTTTTTTATTAACATATGACTGGTGATATAAAAATCATGAAACACATTGAAATTAATGATGGAGGAGCATTTACCCTTGGTAATGATAGTTCTTTAACAATCATAGTAATTAGAATGATTGATATTGAACCAGAAAAGTTAAAATCTAGGGATGTTTTATTTGTTGATGAGACAAAACATAACTTACTTAGTGTATTAAAACTTTTTGATGATGGAAAAGAAGTTATTTTCTAAAAAAAACTTGTATTAGGAGAAGTGTGAAAGATGTAAAAGTTATCACAAAAGGTGGAAGAACTAGTGATAATATTCTTTAAATTGTATAATTTAATAACTCATGTTACTTGAGTGATGAATATTAAGAAATTTTTTGGAATCGAAGACATAGGAACCTTGGGTATAAAAACATGAACAAAATTTCTAATGTTGATGTTGTATATTATTTTACAGAATTGGAAATAAGATATGTAGATGTTTGTGTTAATTTTTAGGAAGGAAAGATGACTAACAAAAATCATAAGAAAGTTGAGATTCAGTATACCATAACTCTTGAAATTATTTATTTCGATTTATTTGGGATGATAATACATCAATAAACAAAAGGAGAATTATAATTTTAACTTTATTGTTGAATTCACTCGAATGACAAACATCAATCTTATGAAACAAAAGTTATAGGCTATGGAAATGTTTATATTTTTCAAAAAATAAATTGAGAAAGAAATATAAGTTTATATATAGAATTTGAGAATAAATAATTTCACCGAATTCACAATAAATACTTTTGAAACTTATATGATAAATCATGCTATCAAATATCCGTATAGTTCTCCCTATAATCCATAAAAAAATGAAGTACCAAAAATAAATAATAAAAGTTTGGTAGAAATGGGAAGAAGTATGTTAATAGAATACAAAATTTCAACGTTCTATTGGAGATAAAATGTTTGTACTACTATAAATGTTCAAAAAATATTCTTATTGAGACTGGAAACCAACATGACTTGTTATGAAATTTGGTATAAAAAACATTAATTGAAGTTTTTAATTTTTTTAGAAGTCTGTGTTTTCTAAAAATAAAAAATATGGAAGAAAAACTAAAAGTTTCCAATGAAAATGAAAGTGATCAAATTAATTTTCATGATGATTCATATGAATCTTGTGATGAGGAACATGAAGAAGGAATATGAACTTTGAAATTTAAAACTTTACAAAAAAATGTTGAGACCAACAACTTTTTTGGGAATCATAAAGTTTAAGTTCAAACCAGATGAAATTTGAGATTAGAAAATCAAACTTCACTCATTTCAACAGTTGAACCAGAATCAGTTTCATAAGCTATTCTACAGAAATAGTGGGCCAATGATATGAATAAAGAGTTGGTTTAAATTGAGAAAAATAAATCATGGGAACTTGTTCCATGTCCAAATGGTAAAAATGTTATCAGAATAAAATGGGTTAACATAATCAAGTTTAACGAAGACGTTTCAAGAAAAAATGCAAGGATTTTCAAAAGGCTCTGAAAAGGTGGAAGGAGTGGATTTTGATTAAACCTTTTCCCCTATAGCATGGTTAGAAACTATTGCAATGTTTCTAGAAGTAGCTGTTCACTGAAATTATAACTTATATCAGGTGGATGTAATGTTATTATTTCCCAATGTAGAAATTGAAAAGGAATTTTAAATTTAAAAACCTTACAGGTTTCTAATTGATGTGGATGAAAAAAAGTTTTTAAACTAAAGAAATATTTGTATATACAAAAAAAATCTTCACATTAATAGTATTCTAAACTTGAAGATTCTTTGATACTGTTGAATTTTTCTAAATGAAAAGTTGATAGAAACTTATATATGAAATATGTTGACTCTGGAACTCTAATTGTAATTGTTTATGTGGATGATATAATTTTTTCTAGGGATAGAGAAAATTTTTGTATAAAAATTTCTAAAGAAATGAAAAGGAACTTTGAGATTTCAATATTGGGAGAATTAACATTCTTCCTTGGTTTATAAGTTCAAAAAATGGAAAAATAAATTTTCTATCTCATGAAAAAAATTCTAGGGAATTGTTACAAAAGTTTGTAATGGAATAATCTAAATAAGATTTCAATCTGATCTTGGTGGGGATGAAGTTGAGTAAAGATGAATCCATGAAATATGTAAATTAGAAAGACATTCATAATTTTATAGGAAGTCTAATTTATCTCACAACATCAAGGCCTAATATTTTTTAGGTTGTGATTTTGTGTTCCGGGTATCAAATTAATCTGAAAGAATAACATATGTTATATGTAAAGAGAATTATTAAATATATTTAAGGAACAAATTCACATGGGTTTCTATACAAAAGAAATTGTGAGATGATGTTTCATTATTACACTAATGCCGATTGGGATGGAGATTGTAATGATATAAAATCAACATCAGGAGGAACATTTCTTTTGGGTGAATGTTGTGTAATTTGGGATAGTAAGAAACAATGTTTAGTAACATTGAGCACAATGGAATTAAAATATGTTGGGATACTCAGGCTTGTACTCAGATTTTGTGGATTAAAGTAAATCTAGAAGATTTGAAAGTAAATATTTCTTAACCATTGAAGATACTTTGTGATAATCCGAGTGCAATTGATTTTTCTAAAAAACCTTTTCAACATTCAATATCAAAACAAATTGATATAAAGATTCACTTTATAAAATATAAAGTTGAAGATGGAGATATTTTTCTAGAATATATATCAATGATGTATCAAATTACTGATATCTTTACAAAGGAAATTCCAAAATAAAGGTTTGTTGAGTTGATGCTTCAACTTCATGTTCAGCCTCCTCCAATGACTTCCTAAATATCACAAGGATGTCCCCCACCGTGCATTGGATTATGTTGAAAAATGGGCAGATAAAGTAACAACTTTATACTTTGTAATAAGTTTTTACTTATCTTTATTTAATGAATATGAAGTTGTGGTTATTATAAAATTAGGGAGAGAAAAAGATAAGTGAGAGAAAAAGTAGAAAAAGAGATGAAAGTTTATCTTAACATGGATAAATAAATTTCTTTCCACCAAGTGATTGAATTTCTTGAAAAACATCACTTTATTAAGTACTATGGTGTTAGAACACTATATTTTGAGAAAGGTTGTGTTTTAGTAAAAGTCAAAAAATAATATTGTTTACAAAATTTGAGTTATGGAAAAATTTATGAGTGTTGAAAAGGTTGTTAATGAGTTTTGTAGAAAAATATAAAAGGGGATATTGAAGAACATTTGTGATGATTTTTTTATTAAAATTTTTTATTTGTTGACAACTAAAATTTTTTTAAATGTTTTTTTGTTATTAAGGATCAAACCTAGTACATCAGAATGAGGCTTTGTAAGAAAGCTGAATGTTGTTGAATGTTTGAATCCAAACACAAGGAGGAAGAAAAGTTTTTTTCTTTGAGACTTTTTTTGAACATAGGTTTATTGACATAGGTTTTCATACTTAGTAGTAATTGAAGTAGAAGGTGTATGGAATATGGAAGCTGGAATTTTTGTAAAGGTATTGATTAGTCAGACCATCATACTCAGATATATCGGCTTGAAGTTCAAGATCCATTAGACTTTAAATTTATTAAAAATTCAGATGTTACAGAGTGAGGAAGTTAGATAATTATTTATGGGTTTGTAATTCTCATATATCATAAGTTTTCTGTAACACTTGTGATGCAAGAAAAATAAATAAAATGGGGAGAATTGGTGTGTCCAATCATATTGAATTTTGGTTGGAAAAAAAGATGGTGTTGAAAGTAAGAGAAGTCATAATACATTCCTATATAATCCAGATGATTATTTTCCAATATTTATGTTCTCATAAATCATGAAAACTCTCATGATAAAATATTTTGAAGAAATGGAGGAATCATGAAGATTTTATCAGTTCTAGGAATTAATTCAAATATTTCAATTGATCCAGAATTACTAGACACAAAATTTTTGAGAAGTATGAGTGAGTTATAACTGATGTGGGTTGAAGGGTTTCAAAGTTACAAAGTCAAGTTTTCATTATAATGGTAATTCCATCGTAATGATAATTCCATCGTTATGAGGATTGCATCAGTCTAAATCTGAGGAGGAGAGTCAATCTAACTAGATCTGAGGAGTAAACTCAATCGAATTAAATCTGAGGAGGAAAGTCAATCAAAATAACTCTGATGAGGAAATTTTGATCATAATGACCAGAGGAATAAAGTTTTATCATAATTAGAAGAAGAAGAAAGTAATATCGTAACGAGCAGAGGAAGATAGTAACATCATAATGAGTAGAGGAAGAAAGTCATATCATAGTATGCTAAGGAAGTACCATCATAATAAACTATTAAGATCCATTATAAAGAATTTACATCGAACTAAATATGTGTAATTTACATTAGATTGAAGATGAGGAAGTAATATCATACTAAATATGAGGAAGTTACATCAGAATGAAGCTGGGTAAGTTACATCGAACTGAAGAAAAGTTAGTATGTTCGAGAAGATTGATTTTAGAGAAATATTAAGAAGGTTTGAATCATTAAAATTTGATGTTTATATGTGAGTTATTTTCAGATATTTGAAATTTTGAGTAAGTGGGAAAAGTTTTTTAGTTTCCCACCTTTTCTATTCTGAGTTTCCCAAAAATAGAAGTAGAGTACATTTATAATTTTCAACTTTTCTCATGTGTGGAAAATGCAGAGTGATGAACAGTTTGAGTCAGAGTACTTTCTGGATAGATATCTCATTAGAAGATTAGAAAGATGAAATCTTTCTTACTAGACTGAGGAAGATTATACCTAAGAAGTTCTTATTGAGTTTTTAATGTTTGTTTAGAGGATTAAGTTTTATTTTCTAGAAATAAAAGAAAGTTTCTTAAGGTGAATATTGATAAATAGAGCATCGTATTGAGTCAATTGTATTGAGTCAATCAAACTAGGTTCATCGGACTAAAGGTCATCAGACTCATGAATTTTTGTAGAGCAGTTTAGAAAATGTATTTATATATTTTTTTGACTCAATTTTTTGTAAGAAATATTTATAAACTGATTAGAGTTAGTATAATCATTCCTACTGAGAGATATAAGGTGTCTAAGGGAAGTTGACACAAGTTGTAATCACTTCTTCAAATTAGTGAAATTCTATATACCCATGGGATTGGCTATGTAAAAGATGTAGGTTCTTACAATGATGGAAAAAATTGTAAATATCAAGTGATTTAATTGATTTCTTACTTTTTATTTCATAATTATTTACTAAAATATGATAAGGTTATATACTTTAATAGTTTTGAGGGGTCAAGTTTTAAGAGTATTGAAACTTATAAAAAGTGAACAACTGATTCAACCCCCCTTCTTAGCTATTATTCGATCCTTTAGAACTTCAGATTTATTTATGTGTTTAATAATGAATGTGAAAGTAAAGTATGGTATATGAATGGTCATAAGAAATGATTTGATTCAGGTAGGTGTGCATAATATTATCCTGACCAATAACTCATCGATAATTATAATGTATAATAGAGTAATTCCTAAATGCACATTACTTTATACACATCGATGATATGATGTTCATAAGGAAGACTGATGATGAGTATTACATATCAATATTAATTAATAAAATATAGGTTGGATAAATTCCTAAATTCAAATTTCCTTATTCACATCAGATTCATGGTTCAAGTAAAAATAGAATTAATGTTAAAACTCATACAATGCAGATACAACCATTTTTCAAGACATGAATCACAAATAAAGGTGTTATCCCATAAAAAAATGCCAACTGTTTTCACAAATGGATATCATATGAGTTATATTATGATTTTAATCCATTATTTCATAAGAATATGTGTTACAATTCTAGGAGATAGGTAATGATATAAAAATACTTACATTAAGAAAAATACAATGTGCATATAAAGTAATTATCCTAAAATTTTATAAGGATATTATAGAAATAACTATGATAGAAAATTGATAGTGAAGTCATAGAATATATTTCTATAAAAGGGTGCACATCTCTATTTGAGATAGTTGGCATAATACTGACTAGGGTTTACTCTGTACTAGAGATAAAGAAGTAGTTTAAATAAGAACAAGTTCTATAAAATGTGTAGAAGTAGAATGTTCCATAGATACATACTATGTAGGATGGATAAAACCATGGTAATGGTTTTATATTCAACACGATCAATGATACATTATTTTTTGATAATAATGAATCCTATAAGAAATAAGTAAATGAAAAAATATTAATATGATCAATTAAAATTCAATAATGGGTTCCATGTATTAAAGAAAATGGGCTTATTATTTTTGAATAATGTGGTGGGTATTCATGTGAAACTATACATTGATGGTACAAGGATGGTAGTAATATGGATTGATTGGTTATACCAAGATATTATGCCTAAATCTATTAGAACTTTACTTGTTATAGCTACTTTATATGATCATTTTTATTGAGCATTGGATGTCAAGAATACCCATTGTGAAAGGAGTATATACGACATAACTATTAAGGGGTGGTGAAATCACATAATGCCAATAAGGGGTGAAAGTTAATATAATCCATTTTTGGATTTAAGTAAGAAACATGAACATATAAAATTCATTTAAATGAATCATTTCTATGTTTCTACCAGAGGTTAGTGGGAGAGCCACAATTTTCTTAGTAAAATATGTTTGATAACATATGGAAAAAAACTATTGGTTTTATAGTTATTTAAGACTAGAATGAAAGTTACTCTCTATAAATTGAATTAAAACTACAACCAATGTTATAGGTGTAAAGACCCATAAAATTCAAGGGAAATTTTTTCTTAATTTTCTTTGGGATTTTACAAGAACGCAATTTCTGACGGCACTTGATTCTGAGGCCCGGTGTGCCCGGAATTTTTATCCGAAGTTTAGCTTGGGTACGTTCAGTGAACGAACGAGCGGGAATTCCTATCTTTTGAACCGGTGCTCGGAATCGAATTCCGAGGGCACCGATGGAACCGCAGCGCCGGTAATTGCTTAGGAACGCCTTTTCTGGAGCTGCGTTTGCTCGATATGAGTTGCTTAAATTTTTGGATTAAGTGTGAGTGAAATAAAATTTCGTTAAGAATTTTATTTCTCTTTTCCATGTGTTAGAACCTAGGTGTAGGAGTTAGGGTGGGACCCACTGATTGTTAGTTTCTCTTGAGTGGATTAAAGGTGAGTTGGGGCCCACACGATCCCCCACCTTTTCAATTCCCTTAACTCCCTAACTCCTCTTAACCCCCCACTTAAGTTGTGTAACACTTTTAACTTTTAAACTTCCCTTTATTTGGGTGACTTTTCCTCTCCTCTTATTAAGTATGCCAACACACCAATTCAATTAATTAAATTAAGTTTTGATTTTTGAATTGTGGCATGAGTTAATAAAATAAGGATGATCCTTATTTTATTTTGGTTGGTTGTTGTGTGTGGAAAATTGAGGAGAGAGCTCTTGGGTGTTTTCATCTTCATCACGAAGAACACCAAGACTTCGACGAAGAACGCCGTCACCGTAAGAAGAGATCGACGTGCCGTCTCTTCTCCTCTCCACAGCCGGTGTGTGACCCCTTTTTCTGAAGATCGACGACGCACCCTCTTTCAATCTTCTTCCCGTGTCAAAGAAAAGGAGACACCACTTCCTCCTCAGACGTTCTCCGTCAACATACAGAGCTTCACCTCGCGACGTCATTTTCCGCGGCGAACCCCCGTTCTAGCTACGCTCAAGGTAGGGGTTATTTAATTATTTTGTTCGTGTTTACCACCTTGTCGTTCTTTGTGAAAATACGACCAAATGCTATCAATTAATGAGAGGGGGCCGGACCGCACAAACACGGCCGACCCTCCTCCCTTATCCATGTGTTTATTTCTCTGTGGTTTGAAACGAGAATGGTGCGGTGCCGTCGCACCGCGTGTGATCGTGCGACAAGGAATGCGCGACACCGTCGCGCTGTGCCGTGGAAACGAACAAGGAAACGATGCCGTCGCGCCGCATCGGAGAAACCCGAAGACACCGCGGCCGGAGCGGGGCCATGGTGGAAGAGCACGACACCGTCGCGCTGCATCGGATGACCAAGGCCGCGGCCGGTTCTGGGCCGCGGCGAAGCAGGGTGACCGGTGACTGGAGATGGGCCGCCGGCGTCGGAGCAGGGAGGGGACCGGCTGTCTCCGGTCCCGTGGAGCAGGAACCGGCCGGCCAGGGTGGGCCAGCCGGACAGGGGAAGAGCTGAGGCTCAAAACCCCCGGCTGGCCAGCTGAGCGGCCCCTTAATTGGGGCCGCGGTTTCTGAACGGCGGGGGGCAGCGCGCCCCCCGTATAACCGAACGGCTCGACCATTCGGCCGAGCCAGCTGGCACCACGTGCTGGGCCAGGCCACGCCTAGCCAGGCCGGGCCGACCCGGACCCAGGTCGGGTCGACCCAGTTCGGGCCGACCCAGGGGTTCTCGGGCCGGGTCGGTCCGGGCCCGAAACCCCCGTTTTCGGACCCTTTTGGTTCTTTTGCCCATATCTCGGGCTACGGACCTCCGATCGATGCGCCGTCAGTGGCAATGAGATCCTTGGATCGAGACGGTCGTTTCAGTATATCACACTCAAGGTTTTGGAATACTTTGGGTTCACCGGTTTGGTTCGTACATGAAACCAACCGGGCCCTCGGAGCGGAAACGCTTATAACTTGAGCTCCGGACGTCCGATTGACGTACCATCGACTTTGTTGGATTCCTCTAAGTGAGACGGATATTTTGGAATACTCTGCCCAAGGTTTGGACGTAGGTTGTGTACGGTCGGGTTGGTTTTTCCTTAAAAACCAACCGAACCCCTAGGACAAAAAAGCCAATAACTCTCAGACCGGGCGTCCGATTGACGCGCCTTCTGCGACGTTGAGTTCCTGTTGATGCTACGGAACCTTTGGATACATCAGCTGTAGACTATGTGTCAGTTGATGTATCAGCCTCTCGGCTCGTGGAGCGGACCCTCCCGAACGAGCTTGCTGTGTGCGGGAACCCTAGTGCTGGCTGCGTTTTCTACTGTGACGACGACGACTGTACAGAGATCCTCTGTGGATTCGACGGCGACGACTACAGTACTCAGTGATCCTATGTGGATCAGTGCTACCGATCCTGTGTGGGTCTGATCCTGTGTGGGTCAGCGCTCAGCGGTTCTGTGTGAGCCAGCGCCTACAGATCCTGTGTGGGTCCGATCCTGTGTGGGTCATTGTGGGGGTTAGTTATCTATCGATCATGTGTGGGTCAGACCCTTCCTGGGGCACTGTGGGGGTTAGTACCTATCGATCCTTTGTGGGTCCGATGACTTAGATGAATCAGTGGATATATCTGATCATCTCTATCGTCATACGAAGAAGTATACCTGTGTGAGCTGAATCCTGTTTTACTTTCCTATGTGGATTGTGTTGTGCTATCCTGTGTGGATTTACGTTTTGCTTTCCTGTGTGGACTGGGTTGTACTTGGGTTCAGATGTTGGAGCCGAACAAGAATTGATGACTTAGGTATATGTATGGGCATATACCTAAGCAGTGTTGGATGTTATTTCGTGATTGTATCTTTCCTTTGTGGATTATCCTTTGTGGATAATGGGAGACCTTCGGGGGTCTCGGGGTCCCTACTGAGTAGATTATACTCACCCCTGCACGGGCTATGCCCGCACTACGTTGTGTTGGTTGCAGACGACGGACAACGCTGATTGTGGTTGAGGCTTGTGGAGCAGGACGATACATGGTGGTGGACCACTGGGCGGGACGTACTCGGAGCGGTTGGCTGGACCCGAGGAGCAGTGGTGGCTAACTGTACCCACCCTTCAGGTGGGACTTCCAGTGGACGGATCGACGCTACAACTCTACTTTTCAATTGCTGTTTTCCCTTTCCAGTTGTACTTTACTTTCATTTTGGGTTTGTATACTGGCCCACTTACTTTTCCACACTTACTGTTGTACCAGCTTTTACTTAGTGTTTACTTCTATTGCTTGCTTGCTCTGTGGTATTTGTTTACTTTCCAAAGGCAATGCCTTCCCTTTTTATCGAGAATTTACACCTTGGTGCTAGTCGCCATCCCCTGTCATATGGAAGGCGGGCTTGGGGTAGTCACGACATGGGCCCCTTGGACGGGTCATGACAAATTGGTATCAGAGCAGTTCGGTTCTACCGCAGAACTTGGGACTCTGATCTTTTCTATGTGAAGCAATAGTGTTTAGCGTATTGGGTGTGGTTATCAGTCTAGGGAGTCCAGTGTTGGTGCGGCGGCCGACGTATCCGTACACCAGGACCCTGACTTCTGATTTTCGAGTTAATGCATGAAAACATTGATTGTATGTGTGTTTCAAGGTTTCTTTGCAATTACTTTGTGTCAGCTCACCAGGTATACTGTTCTGACCGTGGCACACCTGTTTCTTTTTCAGGATGGCCCCAAGACGGCAGCCAACTAGGGTTCCGAGAGTTGAGCGTGACGACAACCCACCGAGCGATGAGGCCTCGGTGTAGGGCCCTTTGACAGTTGAGGCACCGACGGTACCTTTACCCGCCGAGCCACTAATGCTTCCAGCCCCAGCCGCTGATGATGTACGTCACCTTAGTGCACTACATGAGTTCCAGTGCCAGCGACCGCCTAGGTTCCGTGGGGAGACGGACCCCCAGGCATCCGAGGACTGGCTGGAGGTAGTGGTACAAGTTTTCCGGTTAGTGAGGACACCAGCAGACCTCATGGTGATCCTCGCGGCGAGCCTACTGCACGCGGCAGTGTGCCGATGGTGGAGCTTGATACTCTAGGTGCACGATGAGGCATCTCTACTCTGGACAGACTTTGAGAGCCTCTTCCACTCAGAGTTCGTCCCGGACACCCTCCGTACGGTGCGCATCCAGGAGCTTCTTCAGCTGCGGCAGGGCAGCTTGACAGTCGCCCAGTACTCAGCGAGATTTACCGATCTCTCGTGCTTCTCTATAGACATGGTACGAGACCCATTCTTCTGGGCCCGGACCTTTGAGCAGGGATTGAGACACGAGATTAGTGCATCACTGATCTCCCTTAGCATTCCGACTCAGACAGGAGTACTGGAGAGAGCCCTTTTGATCGAGAGCTTTCTTGCTGAGTCTACACCAGCGCCGAGACCCACCGCAGGGCGACACGTAGCAGAGTCTTCTGTAGCAGGCAGTCGACAAATGAATCATGGGTCCAGGCAGACCAGACCCTCAGGCAGACGACCTCAGGACACTGGCTCAGTAGTGCGGGGCACACAGCGCGAAGCCAGTCTTTCGAGAGGCAGGCAGTGCTAATCATGCGGCGGGCAGGGCCACATGGCTCGTGATTGCCCGACCCGCCGTGCTGAGGAGCAGTAGACGGTTGAGGGACCACCGAGGCAGAGGCAGAGGGTCGACCATGGCGGTCCGCAGGGAGCAGGCGGACAAGGCAGAGGAGCTGGCCAAGCAGTAGGTGGTGGGCGATGCTTTGAGGCTTTACCACCACCACCACCAAGAGGTCCACCCCGACCACAGGGAGCTGGCGGGCAGAGACAAGCACAGCTCCAGGCAGCGGAGGCCTATGACCACGGCGTGCCTGAGATGATTCGAGGTACTATCTGTGTCTATTCCACCCTTGCTGTAGTACTTATAGACACAGGAGCGAGTCATTCTTTCATAGCCGCTGCCCTTGTTCGAAGCTCAGAGATTCCGACAGAGCCGTTGGCTCGATCCTTACGGCTAGAGACTCCTACGGGAGCAGACTCGATGATTACGCCCTGGTGCCAGCAGTGTGAGCTTACTCTAGAAGGCGAGAGCTTCGGCTGGGATCTTCTTGTAGCGATGTCGAGGCCTTACGACGTCATCTTGGGAATGGATTGGTTGTCTACATTCCATGCACAGATTGACTGTATTAGGCGCAAGGTGCGATGTGTACGCACCGACGGGAGGAGGTTCACCTTCACCGGTGAGAAGGGAGCCTTTGCAGCACAGGATGGAATCTCGTAGAGGAGAGGACGACCCATCACTCATCAGTTGGCTAGTCTCATCCTAGGAGCTGTTGACGTGCGGAGTCCTAGTTTTCCTGCAGTGGTGGATCAGTATGCGGACATCTTTACCGACGACGTTCCAGGGCTACCTCCTCGTAGAGAGGTAGACTTTTATATCGACCTATACCCTGGGACAACCCCGATATCGACTCCAGCGTATCAGATGGACCCTTCTGAGCTTCGAGAGCTATGGGTACAGTTGGAGGACTTGCAGGGCAAGGGGTTCATCCGACCCAGTGTTTCACCCTGGGCTTCCCCGATTTTGTTCGCCAAGAAGTCGGACGAGAGCTTGCGACTTTGTGTTGACTATCGTCGCCTGAACCAGGTGACAGTGAGGAACAAGTATCTGCTACCGAGGATTGATGACCTCTTTGATCAGCTCAAGGGAGAATGGTGGTTCTCGAAGATAGACCTCAGGTCAGGCAATCATCAGCTCAGAGTTCGAGACGAGGACGTGCAGAAGACGGCCTTCAGGTGTCGGTATGGCCACTATGAGTTCTTGGTTATGCCCTTCGGTGTGACCAATGCTCCAGAAGTGTTCATGGGCCTCATGAATAGGATCTTTAAGCCATACCTCAATCGATTTGTTGTGGTCTTCATCGACGACATTTTGATTTACTCGACGACTGAGGAGGAGCACGCCTACCACTTGCGGGTTGTACTAGACACACTCCGAGAGCACCAGATTTATGGTAAGCTCTCGAAGTTTCAGTTCTGGATACGCGAGGTCCACTTCTTGGGACACGTCATATCTGAGGCGGGAGTTGCAGTGGATCCTGCGAAGATCGAGGCAGTGCTAGCTTGGGAGCCACCCAGGAGCGTGACGAAGGTGCGAAGTTTCTTGGGACTAGCTGGATACTACTAGAGATTTGTGCCAGACTTCTCCAGAGTTGTGGCACCACTCTCATCTTTGAAGAAGAAGGGGAAACCCTTTGTGTGGTCATACAGTTGTCAGTAGAGCTTCCAGGAGTTGAGACAGAGATTGACCAACGCACCTATCTTGAGGTTGCCTGAGGAGGGAGTAGGGTACGTAGTCTACTGTGATGCATCAGGGACCAGACTCGGATGTGTCCTAATGCAGGAGTGGGTTGTGATTGCCTATGGATCACGTCAATTGAGGCCGCATGAGAAGAACTACACTACCCATGACCTGGAGTTAGCAGCCGTGGTCTTCGCTCTGAAGACATGGCGACACTACCTGATGGGAAAGTGCTTTACAGTCTTTTCTGACCATCAGAGTCTCAGAAACATCTTATCTCAGAAGGACATGAATCTGAGATAGCAGCGATGGCTCGAGTTCCTCCAGGACTATGACTTTGAGATAGTCTATACTCCTGGGAAGGTAAACGTAGTAGCCGATGCTCTCAGCAGGAGGATGGGCATTCCGCTACTTGAGGAGGCGATAGAGCAGCTATCCTCTTTGCAGATATCCTTCGTGGATAGAGTTGGAGCAGCCTTCCTCCAGTCTCTCACAGTCACTCCTCCACTACTATAGCGGGTCAGAGAGGCACAGTGTGGGGACGCTGACTGTGAGATGTGGTGTGCACAGATATCCTCAGGATAGGCACATGATGGTTTCTCCTTTGGAGCAGAGCACGACATCCTTTTCAGAGGACGTACCTTGCTACCAGTCGCTTTACGAGAGGAGGTGCTGAGAGAGTTTCACACTTCTCCCTTGGAGGTACATTCCGGAGTGGTGAAGATGTACCAGGACCTCAGACGACAGCACTGGTGGCCGGGCATGAAGAAGGCTGTGGCGGAGTTCGTTTCTTGATGCCTCACCTACCAGTAGGTGAAGGCAGAGCACCAGGTACCAGCAGGCTTGGTACAGTCCTTAGAGGTCCCGGAGTGGAAGTGGGACGGGATATCTATGGACTTCGTGACTGGAATTCCACGCACTTCTAGAGGTCACGACTCCATTTGGGTGATTGTCGACCGACTCACCAAGTCGGCACACTTCTTACCCATCAGAGAGCAGGGCTCAGTGGAGAGCTCGGGACGTCTTTACGTTCAGGATATTGTGCGGCTTCATGGTGTGCCATCATCTATCGTCTCCGATTGAGATGCTCGCTTTACTTCCCGGCATTGGAAGGGGTTACAGGAGGCATTCGGGACACAACTACGTCTGAGCATAGCCTTTCACCCTCAGACGGATGGTCAGACGGAGAGGACCATTCAGACTCTCGAGGACATGCTCCGCGCATGTGTCCTCGACTTTGGTCGCAGCTGGGAGGACCACCTACCCTTGGTGGAGTTCGCGTACAACAACAGCTACCACTCCACCATCGGGATGGAACCATACGAGGCGTTGTACAGCCAACCTTAAAGATTTCCATTGTGCTGGACAGACCTTGGGGAGTCAGCACTTGTGGGACCAGAGATGGTTTAGGCCATGACAGAGAAGGTCCAGGTCATCCAGGAGCGGATGGGGACAGCTCAGAGCCGACATAAGTCTTATGCTGACAGGAGGTGGAGGCCACTAGAGTTTGAGGATGGCGACCACGTCTTTTTGTGTGTCTCACCTAGACGTGGATTACGGAGATTTGTCCGAGGTGGAAAGTTGTATCCATGCTTCATCGGACCGTTCTAGGTCCTCAGCAGGATTGGCGCGGTGGCTTATCGCCTAGCTCTACCACCTCAGTTGCACCGGGTGCACGATGTCTTCCATGTATCTTAGCTAAGGAGATACGTGCATGACCCGATGCGTATCATTGACCATGGGGAGCTAGACGTTGATGATGGGGCGACTTTTACGGAGGTCCCAGTGAAGATCAAGGATCGATAGGAGTGGGTCCTACATGGACGGCCGATTCCTCTAGTGTGCATCAGATGGAAACACGGGAATCTCTAGGAGAGCACTTGGGAGCGGGAGGCTCCGATGCGTGCTCAGTACCCACATTTGTTTCCCTAGTTTTCGATGTATATTTACAAGGACGTAAATCCCTGAGGTGGGAGGAATGTAAAGACCTATAAAATTCAAGGGAAATTTTTTCTTAATTTTCTTTGGGATTTTACAAGAACACAGTTTCTGACGGCACTTGATTCTGAGGCCCGGTGTGCCCGGAATTTTTATCCGAAGTTTAGCTCGGGTACGTTCAGTGAACGAACGAGCGGGAATTCCTATCTTTTGAACCGGTGCTCGGAATCAAATTCCGAGGGCACCGATGGAACCGCAGCGCCGGTAATTGCTTAGGAACGCCTTTTATGGAGTTGTGTTTGCTCGATATGAGTTGTTTAAATTTTTGGATTAAGTGTGAGTGAAATAAAATTTCGTTAAGAATTTTATTTCTCTTTTCCATGTGTTAGAACCTAGGTGTAGGAGTTAGGGTGGGACCCACTGATTGTTAGTTTCTCTTGAGTGGATTAAAGGTGATGTGGGGCCCACACGATCCCCCACCTTTTCAATTCCCTTAACTCCCTAAATCCTCTTAACCCCCCACTTAAGTTGTGTAACACTTTTAACGTTTAAACTTCCCTTTATTTGGGTGACTTTTCCTCTCCTCTCATTAAGTATGCCAACACATCAATTCAATTAATTAAATTAAGTTTTGATTTTTGAATTGTGGAATGAGTTAATAAAATAAGGATGAGCCTTATTTTATTTTGGTTGGTTGTTGTGTGTGGACAATTGAGGAGAGAGCTCTTGGGTGTTTTCATCTTTATCACGAAGAACACCAAGACTTTGACGAAGAACGCCGTCACCGTAAGAAGAGATCGACGTGCCGTCTCTTCTCCTCTCCACAGCCAGTGTGTGACCCCTTTTTCCAAAGATCGACGATGCACCCTCTTTTGATCTTCTTCCCGTGTGAAAGAAAAGGAGACACCACTTCCTCCTCGGACGTTCTCCGTCAACCTACGGAGCTTCACCTCGCAATGTCGTTTTCCACGGCGAACCCCCGTTCTAGCTATGGTCAAGGTAGGGGTTATTTAATTATTTTGTTCGTGTTTACCACCTTTTCGTTCTTCGTGAAAATACGACCAAATGCTATCGATTAACGAGAGGGGGCCGGACCGCACAAACACGGCCGACCCTCCTCCCTTATCTGTGTGTTTGTTTCTTTGTGGTTTGAAACGAGAATGGCGCGGTGCCGTCGCAACGTGTGTGATCGTGCGACAAGGAATGCGCGGCGCCGTCGCGCCGCACCGTGGAAACGAACAAGGACACCATGCTGTCGCGCCGCGTCGGAGAAACCCGAAGACACCGCGGCTGGAGCGGGGCCGCGGTGGAAGAGCACGACGCCATCGCGCCGCACCGGACGACCAAGGCCGCGGCCAGTTCCGGGCCGCGACGAAGCAGGGTGACCGGCGGTCGGAGACGGGCCGCCAGCGTCAGAGCAGGGAGGGGACCGACCGTCGCCGGTCCCGTGGAGCAGGAACCGGCTGGCCAGGGCGGGCCGGCCGGGCAGGGGAAGAGCCGGGGGTAAAAACCCCCGGCTGGCCAGCTGAGTGGCCCCTTAATTGGGGCCGCGGTTTCCGAACGGCGGGGGGCAGCGCCCCCCCCGCCGCATAACCGAACGGCTCGGCCGTTTGGCCGAGCTAGCTGGCGCCGTGTGCCAGGGCGCCGGGCCACGCCAACCGGGCCGACCCGGACCTGGGTCGGGTCGATTCGGTTCGGGCCGACCCAGGGGGTCTCGGGCCGGGTCGGTCCGGGCCCGAAACCCCCATTTTCTGACCCTTTTGGTTCTTTTTCCCATATCTCAGGCTACAGACCTCCGATTGACGCGCCGCCAGTGACGATGTGATCCTTGGATCGAGACGTTCGTTTCAGTATATCGCACTCAAGGTTTCAGAATACTTTGGGTTCGGCCGGGTTGGTTCATACACGAAACCAACCAGGCCCTCGGAGCGGAAACACTTATAACTTGAGCTCCGGACGTCCGATTGACGTACCGTCGACTTTGTTGGATTCCTCTACGTGAGACAGATCTTTTGGCATACTCTGCCCGAGGTTTGGACATAGGTGGAGTATGGTCGGGTTGGTTTTTCTTTAAAAACCAACCGGGCCCCTCAGACGAAAAAGCCAATAACTCTCAGACCGGGCGTCCAATTGACGCGCCGTCTGCGACGTTGAGTTCCTGTTGACAATACGGAACTTTTGGATACATAAACTCTGGACTATATGTCAGTTGATGTATCAGCCTCTCGGCTCGTGGAGCGGACCCTCCCGAACGAGCTTGCTGTGTGCAGGAACCCTAGTGCTGGCTGCGTTTGCTACTGTGACGACGAGGACTATACAGAGATCCTCAGTGGATTCGACGACGATGACTACAACAATAAGCGATCCTATGTGGATCAATGCTACCGATCCTGTGTGGGTCATTGTGGGGGTTAGTTACCTATCGATCCTGTGTGGGTCAGACCGTTCCTGGGTCATTGCGGGGGTTAGTACCTATCGATCCTTTGTTGGTCCGACGACTTAGATGAATCAGTGGATATATCTGATCATCTCTATCGTCATACGAAGAAGTATACCTGTGTGAGCTGAATCCTGTTTTACTTTCCTATGTGGATTGTGTTGTGCTATCCTGTGTGGATTTACATTTTGCTTTCTTGTGTGGACTGGGTTGTACTTGGGTTCTGATGTTGGAGCCGAACGAGAATTGATGACTTAGGTATATGTATGGGCATATACCTAAGCAGTGTCGGATGTTACTTCGTGATTGTATCTATCCTTTTTGGATTATCCTTTGTGGATTCTGGGAGACCTTCGGGGGTCTCGGGGTCCCTACTGAGTAGCTTATACTCAACCTGCACGGGCTATGCCCGCACTACGTTGTGTTGGTTGCGGACGACGAACATCGCTGATTGTGGTTGAGGCTTGCGGAGCAGGACGGTACCTGGAGGTGGACCACTGGGCAGGACGTACTTGGAGCGGTTGGCTGGACCTGAGGAGCAGTGGAGTCTAACTGTACCCACCCTTCAGGTGGGACTTCCAGTGGACGACTCGATGCTTCAAATCTACTTTTCAGTTGCTGTTTTCCCTTTCCAGTTGTACTTTACTTTCAGTTTGGGTTTGTATACTGGTCCACTTACTTTTCCGCACTTACTGTTGTACCAGCTTTTACTTATTGTTTACTTCTACTGCTTGCTTGCTCTGTGGTGTTTGTTTACTTTCCAAAGGCAATGCCTTCCTTTTTTATCGCGAATTTGCGCCTTGGTGCTAGTCTCCAGCCCCTGACCTATGGAAGGCGGGCTTGGGGTAGTCACGACACGGGCCCCTAGGATGGGTCGTGAAAATAGGGATCAATATCTACTAGGTAATATCTATTGTTTTATTAGACCAAGTCAATAGAACATTTAATGACAAGGTATTGAAAAATAAATGTCGGAAGAATTCAAGAGACAATTTTTTCTAATGTCACATCGAATAAATCCCTCTGATAGGATATTCATGGGGAATAAGAGGCGATTAATGTGGTGAGTTTAATTCTAAAAACTTATAGGATACATCGATTACATATTCCATGTTATTTACTGTATATGATATTTCCACCATATAAATGATGGTAAGAAAATAACAATTATATCTAGAATGACTACATGTGAAAAAGTTATTACTATTCAATTTTACTTGAGAAAGTAGAAAACTTATGTACCTGACATGCAAATGGGAAAGGATACTATATTTCAGGGGACACAAACTAGTCTTCCTTTGATCAATGTGATCTAATATCATAGTCAGGATAATATAATAAGCAATAAAAGCTCATACAAGCTAGTGGTATCCATATATATAAATATCGAGTTCATTAGCTTCTAGGGAATCTAAATACATAGTGTAAAATATGCAACAATTTTTTATTTTTATTTTAATTTCACCTAGTATATAATGTTTTATCATTATGATAATTATATTTGTAGAACTATCCAAGATTTCAAGTTTTGAATGTGGAAAATAGGAGTACAATTAGGGATTACATCTCTTGAGAAGTCTTACTCATGGAGGTAATGTCACAGAGAGTAGAATAGCCATGCGGTCAAAACATGAAACACCCATGAGAAATGATATAACTTAGAAAAAACATGATCATATCATGTGATATCTAACAAGGATATTTTTCTAGTTTTATCTAGTGCATGTGGGGGTGTTGTAATAGTTGGTTCCCCTAATATAACTAAACAATAATTTTTGATTACCATATTATAGATATAACGAGTTATGGATGATGCACACTTACCATAATTCTGTATATATTTCAGTGTCCACTATTTAAATGTTAATTTCCATATATTATTTGTTGTTTTAAAATTTTATAGTAGTTCCCATGCTATAATAAGATCCTCAAGACACTATGACATGACATTAATCCTAAACATACGTCTTATAGTCTAGATACATGATACTAAATGGAAACAGTTGATGTTTGACTATCAGGTGTTGGGGTATTGTAATAATTTTGAAATATTCTCATGAAGTTCACACATGGTGATATTTAGTAGGTGAGATCATGAGGACATACCCACCAATAGAAACACCACATGTTCTAGGTGTCCTTGGTTAATTCTATCTAAATTCTTGTGTTTTGGTCTCATGAATTGAGATCATTATCAATGTGTTCTAGTTTATTGTGTACTTTGATGCAAAGAAAAAACCATGAAAATGAAGTCATGATGAGGTATCTCATGTTGGGTGTGTAATTTGTGGTATGACATTGGATGAATGGTCAAGAGAGAATTTTTCACTTCAGAGTTGAGGAAGTGATATCTTGAGCCTAGTTGACTAGGATGGTAGTATGTTCATAAATACTTAGCCAATGTAGTCGATGGTAAGTATGTCTAGTTAGATCAAAAAATAATAAATCAAGGAATGATGATGACACAAGTGTGAATTCTTCTTTATGATATTTCATGAGTTAAAGAGATTATATTAGGCAGTATGTGTCCATATGATGGTTGTTGTTGCTATAAAAATTCTTTATCTCTTTAGGGGCCTTGATGGGTTGCTAAACTCCACTTTTGGTCCTTGAATACTATTTATAGCTATCAAGATAAGGCCATAGAGGGAAACACACAATAGTGCATTCAAGATTCTACCATATTTTGGTGAATATGAATTTTGGAAATGGTGGGGCCCACCATGGGGTCCGAGAGTTGTCTATGTAAACGATCAGCCATGAGTAAATAAATTTATTATTATTAAAGTATATAATAATTAGGTTGGATGAAATTATTAAAATTATTTACAAGTGTTTATGCAAACACATGGAATAATATTATATAAATGAATATTATTTTAATATTTAAGGCTCGTTTTATATTAGTGGGAATTACGAGTTGAGTTATTGACTTGGGTTTATCACGTAATATATATTTAATATATATATTACAAGTAGGTTATAAAATATAAATAACATTTATGATGTAATTAGTTAGTTATAACTATTTATTTATTGCTTATTTAGTAGACGTTAAATATATGAGGGTGAGGGAACCCTTTCCTGGCATGTAAGCATCCAGTATTTAAAGAATCAAAAAATATCATTCTAATTATTTATTCATTATTTATAATTGATATATTCTCTATCCTCCCACATCCTTGAATATAAAATTCTCTCTCTGAGTGATCGATCTAAGAATTCATTCAATGGATCGAAGTGACAAGATCATGGTGTTTTTCACAATGCCAAAGTAATTGCCAGAGCTCCATGCCGACATCTGGGATTCAATGATCTACATTAGTGAATATTCATGGAGCATGTGTGAATGGTATAGATGAGTTGGGATTTGGATCATTTAATAAACAATCCCTAATGAATAGCTGTAGTTGAACATGGTTCCAAATCAAATGAGGTAGTTGTTTATTTATTTTTATGCTTATTAAATTCATGTGAGATCCTCATACCTCTATTAGTTCTTGGATCACCAGAGATAATAGAGTTTTATTTTTTTGGTGATGAAAATTTTTAAATCCCCAACCCACCATCTTCCATTAAGCGACCCTGTTCCACTAGCACCAACACACATATACTCAAAACACACTCAATTTACATTACTCTATCCTAATCATGACACCTAAGATTAGTCTCTAACTAATACCACACCTTTATCTTACATGGAATTCCCAAATGAATCTTTAGGTACTTGAGTACTTTTATCCACCCGAATCTAAATTCTAAAATGATCATCCATTAACTGATCCCACTTTAGAGATCCTTCTTTCACGAGGGTCACACACCCATGACTAACATCCCACTCCCAACCATAGGGGAATCCTTGTGATCACATCACTAGTTCAAACCGTGATCATCACAACCCTCACTACGTCCATCCACACTTGAGTATACTAGATGGAAAAAACCCTATGTATTCCCAAGTGACAAATTAAAATGTAACTAACCACTTATTCCCAACCTAATGGAATGTCATCCATAAACTTCACTAAAATTTAATCCAAAATGAGGATCACCTACTCGAATAACATAGTGTGGAATCTTCTATATAAATAATTTATTATACTACTTCTTGATAACAACCTCAATAAGTTACATCACTATACACATCTCACATACCCTAAACTTCTCTATTTATATCCCAAGAAGAAATTTCCCTGAACTAATACTAGATCTACCATGTCATCACAACTGATCCATTTATAACATATTCTATACCCCATAAGAACATTTTAGAACCATCCCTAAATCCATGATACATCATGATCTAAACTATCATGTCAAACTCCTTGGTCATTGGCTCAAATATGGTATATATTTGAACAAAATTCAACGAGCATCACATGTAACAAGAATGAATGACCTCTATATCATTAAAACATAATGGTTCACACTCCCATTCCACCCATTCCAAATGACAAAATGCACCACACACCTCCCACGTGTTTGATTCCATGATATTAACTAGACATAGTTGGTGTACATTCCCTTTCCTCCTAGACACAAAACCCAACTATTGCTTCCAAGATCTACACATCATCGGAACTAATCTGAAGTTCCTAACCAATTACCATACTCATCAAGCATGCCAGTCCCACCATGCTAGGAGTTTTGTTAACACTCCTATTCAATATTAAGAACCTAACTTATTCCATGGTCTATTATATGATCACTATATAGAAAAGTTTCATTTCTAAACCACATCCATTCATCCATTCCCCAAAGCATTTTAACCCCATCCATATACATAGAAACCACCCATTCCATTACATGTTATGACCACCTTCCCACACTATCATCACACTTCTAAGGAACACCCATAATACTAGGGTCATGAATCAAAATTTCCTTATCCATCAAAACTATTTTGAACAACCAAAATAAATAAAACTAAAGGTTATCATAATAACCATAATAACTCATGGTTTAACCATTCCTTTTTTCCATTAACCTAATTTCATTTTCAATGCATTGATATCAAAAGCTACCACACAACCATGCTGTCCACCTCTAAGGGAATATGATTCCCTTGAAAAAAACATTACCCTAGTTACCCTCACATATCATAGCTCACTAAATATAGAATTTAAAATTCAAAAACAGAATTATTTAGGTATCCCACCTAGCCCAAAGGCCAGGTATTAGAAGAGACACAGATCATGGGACATCATCCATGCTCCCATTTCAAATAGGGAAGTTCATAAAACATGACCAAAATACCCACTCAAGGTTCTCACATACCACATATAACCTTAAATAATATCATTACAAACCATTGGACCACAAGGTAATTGATTCTCACGAGTATCTAAACACATAACTGCCCCTTGGTAATCAAAACTCTCTACTAAAAAATATCATAGCCAACAACACTATCATAGAAAAACTGTACCAAGGGAAAACATAGTCATTGAAACAATTATATAAAATATAATTAAAATATATTTGGAAAAAACCATATAGGTTGTTAATAATACATAAATTAACTAGACCTTAAAATACCCCTTAATTCACCATGTGCCTTACTAAACTACCAGCGTCACTGCACCTCATGTTCAAACCAATCCATGCACCAACATCATCTTCAACGAGCACCTATCTATAGAATCCACTTCACCATCCAGCAGAATAAATCCTACATACACAAGTCATCCTAAGAGAGTAAAATTCCACCAATTACTAATAGTGTAAAATTCTCTTACGATTATTCTATGGAGGAGTATTGACGATTTTAGTTCTCCTGGTGAGGTTCTGCTGGTTTGAGATGCAATTTGGAAGTTCTCTTTAGAGGTCCTTCCATCCATGAACTCTGATCTACCTTCCTTATCCATCTATCCTTTCTAGTTTGATCCATTTCAATGGTTCGGAAGATTGTTTTGGGATTTGCTGTTTAAGCGATCATTGGTGTACGAAGTGGCATGACATTCATCAAATTTATTTGTTTTTTAGATATATTTTCCTGATGTTTATGTCAGTCAAGTGATTGAGGGTATTTCATCCTCATAGTTGATGATTCCTGGTTGTGATTGTTTTCTTGTCAGTATTTTTTAGTTCTATTTTGGTGAAGGAAAGACAGTCAGATGAAGGTTATGGGTCGCTGTGGTAAAGGCGGGTCTGATTTTCATCCTTGAAGATGATAAAGACGTCCAATCATATTTTTTTATGATAGTTATCTTTTGAGTCATGGATCAATCTAGTGAGATGGTTACAGTTTTCTACCTCAAAGAGATGATGATACTTGGCGTTGAGGTTTCAGTGCTGTTTTGATGGATGATTGGTTCATGCCGGCATAATGGAGATGACGACAGAGCCTGTGTGTGATAATGCATGGCTCAAGATTTCCATGGTTCATGAACTCATAGATCAATGTAGTTAGGTGGCACTATGATCATTTTTTTGGATGCGACTGGATTTCAAATTTTGAATCCATGGTTTTTAGTGTTTTCCATTTTGAATTTTGAATTTGTATCTTGTAATCTGGGTTGGTGTGAGGTTACTGCTTTAAGCAATTTTTGAAAATGTAAATATGGATTTGGAGTAATAAAGGAAAATGTCATATGAGATATTCCCGAAACATTAAATAGTTAGGTCTCACACATCAATGAAAATAGTCACACTATAAGGCTTATATATCATGTGGATCCTACATTCCTTATATGATGCATGAGTTACCTCTTGCCTCTATTTGAAAATATCCAAAATCTATAATTTTCTTCTTACCAACGGGCCAAGAGCTGGAGTCTATAAATGATAAATCAAAAAACTAAAATATCATATGTGTCATGTAAAATGTAAATCACAAACAATATTTACAAAAAAACCACAAACATTTATACCATACACATTGTAACCTAATCATTCATTGGGAAAGGTGTTCATGATAGACTAGTCCTGGTTCCATCATTAGATCTAACTCATTCCTATATTTCATATATAATAAATCTCAAAATAGTAATACAAAAATAAAAACAAGGATCTGATACCACTTTGCAATGTCCTGACCCAACTCAAACCATGAAAAATAACCTTCCAGAATACTGTATTACCTCAGGTGTACCTCCCCAAATGCCAGATGCTTCCAACTAGAAGTGGGGGTCTAATGTTGTACTATAGGGAGGATATAACAGTTGTATAAGAGTTCAAAATAGAGTAATACATAACTAAATAAAATCCATAAAAATAAAATAAAGGTTGATGAAATAAATATAAACAAGAATGATATGAAATGAAATTTAGTAAGGCCCAAACAACCCTTCCATACATAAAATAGCTGACTGCCTGTAGGTCTAGTCAAATATAAATATAAATATAAAATAAATAAAATATGATGGATACACTACTAAACCAATCCTAAAATCATCCTAATATCTAAACCCATATGAGTTATCCCAATCAACCATGTTAACATGGGCCTCTGCCAAAATATGTGCCTCTAATAACCAAGTAGGATTTTCTTGGGTACCCATGTTTCATGTTGGCTGGAGTAGGGTGAAAGTATAACTCAGTAGCTGACCACCTATGGAATACCTAAATAAAATATCTATAAACAATTCATGCATAAGTTCCCAAGATAATAGTTATAGTTACAATATTTAAAACATTTTAAATGTATAGCCTAAAATAAATAACTACCACGAAGGATGGGTTCACCTGGGAATGTAATCTTGGCCTGACGACCTGAAAGCCCGACTGGACCAACCGAAAAGCCCAAGTGGCCCATCCTAACAAATCTCGACTGGGGTTGGGCCAGGCTCAGGCTCATGATTCATCAGGTTGGGCCTTAAATTTTGTGCATAGGCCCATGGGTTGGCCTACCTGTTGGCCAGTAAAAGTCTATCGGTCCTAAAAAATAGCTAGGAAAATGCAAGTAGGGAGACTCAAACCCCCTACCACAAGCTTCCATAGCTACCCCTGGACCAACTAGTCTAGGTGGTTCACCTGGTAGTAAACTAAAAAATTCTTATATATATATATATATATCCCATTCCATAGTAATGTTTTTAGGAAAAAATTGTCAAATGCCATATTAATTTTTTAATTAATTGTCATTCAATTATAATTTTTAAATAACCTAAAATTAATTATTTTATAACTATTTTTTCAAATAAATTATTTGATCTTTAATTATTTTTTGAATTGGTCTACATTTTAGATTTTTATAAAATTAAAGAAAATAACATAATTATAATTGTAATGTGAGGTTGAGGGTTCTTGTGAAACGTTTGAAGTGAAAAATTAAAAGTATATGAAATGATTTTGAATTAAATGATAAATGTTTCAACCAAAAAATATTAATAAAGAAATAAAATAAACATTTTAAAACATGTAAAATGATTGATAAGTAAATGAAAAACGTTTCAACTTTAAAATGTTAATAAAAAAAGAAAATAAAAATTTTTACAAAAAAAATAAAAAAAAATTAAAAAAATATAAAAAAAAACGTTTTACAATTTTTTTAAAAAAATATTATTTAAATTAAAAATTTCAAAAAACATTTAAATAAATGTTATTTTTTTACAAAAACTTTTAAAAAAATGTTTTAAAATTTGATTTCAAAAAATGATTACAATTTTTTTTATTTATTTTTTCAATTTTTTTTTTCAAAAAGCAATATCAAAAACATTTTGAAAAAAGTAAAAAAAATGTTTGAATTTTTTTCGAAATAATAAAAATTCATTTGAAAAAACGTTTTGAAAGTAAATTCAAAAAATGTTATAAAAAACTATTTTCAAAAATGATTAAAAAAAATTTTAAAAAGAATTTCAAAAACATGTTAAAAAACGTTCTATAAAAACAATAAAACAACTTTTTAAAAATGATTTAAAAAAAATTAAAAAATTAAAAAGAAAATTTATAAAAAACTTTTTGAAAAAATGTTTCAATTTTTTTCAAAAAGAATTTTGATTTTTTTTAAAATACATTGTGAAAAATAATTTAAAAAATGAATTAATTTTTTTAAAAAAATGTTAAAAAACATTTTATAAAACATTAAAAATATGTTTTAAAAATGATTTTAAACAAAAATTTAAAATACGTTTTAGAAAAACATATAAAAAAATTTTGAATTTTTTTTGAAAGAATATTTACAAAAAATGCTCGATTTAAAAAAAAAATACATTTTGAAAAATAATTTCCCAAAATGTTTACAAAAAATGATTTAAAATTTATTTTTCAAAAAAAAATGATTTAAAAAATTTAATTAAAAAGAGATTACAAAACAATTTAAAAATCATTAAAAACATTAAAAAATATGTTCAAAATGACTTAGAAAAACATTTTAAATTTCGTTTTAAAAAAATGTTTTGAAAAAACGTTTTGAAAATCCATTTTGAAAAAATGTTTTAAGAAACAAATTTCCAAAAATGTTTGAATTTTTTTTAAATACATTTAAAAAAATAATTTCAAAAAATGTTTAAAAAACACATATAAAAAACATTTTAAAAAACATATTTAATTTTTTTTTCAAAAAATTATTAAAAAAGTAGTTTAAAAAATATTAATTTTTTTTTAAAAATAATTAAAAAAATTTCGTAGAGACATTCCCATGGCTCAACCTGAAAAGACTAAACTGACCCAATGGTTTGGGCTGGTCATAGGTCGAGCTTGGGCCACCTCATGGGGTTGTTAGGGCTAGCCTAAACTGTGGTCTGTGACATGGTTTTTTGGAAGGAAGGCCCGACCTAGACTAACCTGGTGCGAGTCGTGCCGTGCTAGGTTGTACCAAAATTACACCCTTAGTTCCACCCTAAGAGTCGTACATACCTACTTTGGCAAGTTCTAGGTTTTCTTTGAGCAAGTCGCAATGAGTGTTCCAACTAGTCTCCTTTTAGGGGAAATATGCCCATCCCCAAATAAAAAATGGAATCTGAGGGTAATATACCCTTCCTTGGAGCCTTAATGTCCAACTAGGGGTCAGTTAAATCCAGGTTTAACTATCACAACTAGTATCCACCTAGGGGATATAGTCACCCTAGGTTTAACCTTAAGAACCAATTTCAACTCTAGGGCTGTATTTACCCATAGGGTGACCATCACAACCAGTATCCACCTGAGTACCATTTTCACCCCAGGCTTTATCATCATAACCATTTTCCAGATGAGGTCCATGTTTACCCCTAGTGTAACCATCACAACCAGTGTCTACCAAGGGGCTGTGATCACCCTAGGTTTAAACATTATAACCAAAGTCCACCCATGGGTCAGGTTCACCCTGGGTTTAACAATCATGAACAACCATAAAGAATGAATATATAATTCTATTTTCATATCACTAAATAAACATGTATGAGGAATAAATGATCATTTCACATATCTATGTAGGATCGCTATTACCGATTGTAGTATCAGATTATGATGTAAATGCCCAATATACAAGAGGGGGAGTGATTTGTATCCTTTAAAAACTTCTTTGGAACTTTTAAAGTTGATATAAACCATTCTATTGTTTAACAAAGTTAAAAAAGGTAAATTCACAAAACCTATTGGTTCTACAAACTTGCTAGATTCTGGAAGTATGGTTCCAGAAATGAAACTAGTTCTACAAACTTGCCAGATTCCAGAAATATAGTTCCAAAAATGAAACTTATAAAAAGTTTACAAGGACAAATATTATACCTTAAATCATATAGAATCTTACTTAATCAGAGTACAAATATAAGAAAGTATGAGATAGTTATACTTTCCTTATTAATCAAATGCAGCAGAAAACAAACTTGAACAACACAAGTAACAAGTATGAAATCTTTTAACCCAAAGAGTAGGGTATCCAACAACCTTGGATAAATGTCCCTTGATTTATACTTTCAAGAAATTATGTCTTACCCACACCAGAGTAATCCCTCGATAAGAGTATTAGAGTCTGTCCTGCTATCCCTGCAAGCCCTTGAACTTTAAGGTAGTCGGCAACTCTGTCTTCCTATCCCTGTAAGCCCTCAAATGTACTTATTAACATTTGGAGTCTCACAAAGCAATATGAAAAAGATGTTCAGTATATACAAAGCATGAGAGTATCTCTCTTTATAAATCACTTCAACATCATGTAATCTCTAGAGATGTATATCAGTCAGTTGTTAAAGTTCATAAGTTTTGAGCTTGTTCAAATGAGCTCATATTTATAGGCACATCCCCAACAGTCGACTCCCTCCTCCAACAGTCATATTTTTCCTTGAATCTCGTAGGGACCTGTATGCGTGTCACTCAAACTACGGTTAGTTAGAAACAGAATACACGACATCGTTTCATAACTATAATAAATGTAAACAAAATATGGTTGCTCAACCAAATCTAATTTTTCATATTCTAAAGAAAATAATGTTCGGAGTTAAAGAACATTTGGATTCTATATTGCATGAATATTTGGATTCTTTTTTTAAAGGAATTTAGAGTATGAATTCTATGGAATTCAGAACCTGAATTCTAAAGAATTCAGAAACTGTATTCTAAGGAATTCGGAACCTGAATTCTAAATAATTCGGAACTTGAATTATAAGGAATTTGGAGTCTGAATTATAAGTAATTCAGAAATGGAATTCTAAGGTATTCAAAGTATGAATTTCAAAGAATACAGAGTCTGAATTTTAGATAATTTAGAGTCTGAATTTCAGAGAATTCAGAGTCTAAATTTCAAAGAATTTGGAGTCTGAATTTCAGAGAATTCAGAGTTTGAATTTCAGAGAATTTGGAGTCTGAATTTCAGAGAATTTGGAGTATGGATTTCATAGAATTCAGAGTCTGAATTTTAGATAATTTGGATTCTTAATTTAGAACCTGAAAATATAATAATCTATATCAAAGTATTTATATAATTCTTAGGTTTTAGATGTGAAACCGAATTTTACACTTAGGAATAAAAATAGTTAGATTTAGAGCAACTAAAATATGAATAATGAAAACAAGGTAAGGATAGATTTTCCTTGGGGAAGAAAAATATTCCTTATTAAGGAAAATAGAATTTTCCTTAAGATATGGTGTTTGTGATTTTCAAAACATGAAGGAATGGAAAAGTCATAAGGAAACTTTATTGACTCAACAATATCCCCCTTTTTGGAAAGCACAAACATCCTTACGAAAAAGAATATAAGGACTTAGAAATTTTATTTTCATGTAAATAAAAACTTATCTCCCTTTAATTGTGGATCAAAGTTAATACTACTAACTACCCCTTAGGCTTTAAAATCTATAAGGATAGTATTCTGAGTTTCTTGAATGAGATTTTTCATTTTATTGCTTACGAAAATTTTCATGATTAAAACTCCCCCTTAGATGAACTCCCCCTTACTTAGGGAAATTTATTCTTTACTAATTATTATTTGTTTTGTCATTCATTTCTCCCCCTTTCTGATTTTCAAAAAGGAATAAAGGGAATGGAAAAGAAATTTGGTACCTGATAGATTAGTACTAAACAACCAAAAAATATGAAGTGAAACAAGAATTTCATTAAGATTGAAAGAATTCTTACATCAAGAAAATACAACAAAAAATCAGATTTGAAAAATATTATCCTTCCCTCTCCTTCGGCATCAGATTCTTCACTATGGTTTTAGAATTCTTAATCTCCTTGTGATCCTCTTCCACACACTTGAGGAACTAATCCTGATCTTATTTTTTCTTCTCTAAGGCTTTGATTTTCTTTTCCTGAGCCTTAAGAGATTCTGCCTGAGCCTTCATAACTTCTTTTTTCTTAGAAATATTTTCTTCAATATCAATTCTGAGATCCCTTTCCCTCTTCCAACACTATGTAACTGAATTTAGTTTCCCATTTAGATCCTTAACTTCTTTCTTCCAAGAATTCTGTTCAAGAGTTAGCTTTTCTTCAAAACTATTAGTGAGATCCATTATCTTCACATCTTTGGTGTCAAAAACACCCTTGAAACTATCTTGAAATTCATCAAATATTATCATCTCTTCTATTTTTTTTCTTTAACAACTTGTCATCTTCTTACAAGATCTTTTATGAGCCTCATAGAAAATGAGAAAAGTCTTGAAGTCTACCTCGAGTTTGAAACACTTATCCATCACCATGGATACTGAATCTAATTTTTGATATAATGAATACTAAAGCATCTGGCATCTTGAGTCTATAATAGGAAATATTGGAATAGTCCCAAAAAGTTTTTTCAAAGACTAAACTACAAAGTCATGTACAAGAGAGGATGATTCTGAATCTGAGACTTTGGTTGGTGAGGATTCCTTTTCTAATTCAAAGATCTTCCTCTTTGATGAACCACCAATTTCTTTCTTCTTTACCACAAATTTTCTAGGTTTATCCACAACCACCTATTTTACCTTATTATCCTTCAGAATGACTTCTTCTTAATCAAGAGATTCATGTTCACTATCTGATAGCTGAAATAGTTTGTCTTCATCAACTTTTTCCTTTTCGGCTCCTGTCTCAGCATCCTCTGGGTGAATGAAATCATGATTGCTACTATCATTTTCAGACAACTTATTAACTTTTTCCTCAACCTTCTCCTCTTTTCTAGGGGTAACAAGATTTGAAGATTCGGCTTCAGAAGTTCGGATAGATAATTTCTTAGATGGACTCTCCTTCTCACGATAATATTCTACTTTCTTTATGATATATTCGGTATCACCACTCCCTTCTTACTATTCTTCTTCTACTTCTTCTTCTTGCACTATTTCTTCGAACATATATTTTTTTGGAATCACTAACTTCTTTCCTGGAGTCCCTGTTAAAGATTCAAAGAAATACGATTCTATTACCAGAATATTTTCAGAGGCTTTCTCAGAAGCCTTCAAAAGGGATTGAACTATTTCAGCTTCAGACAATTTCTTCCTTTGCTTCTTTTCTTTTTCTTCCTTTTCAATATTCTCAGTAGTATTTTCCTTTAATGCTTTTGTCCCAGCAGGGTCCAGGCCAAACATAGGCTCCCCTTCCATCCAGTTATTCTTATCTTCTCTCCACTTAGACACTACTTCATTTGGATATTCTTTTTGCTTATTTGGCTTTGGAGATACAGATTGAGTTTCCTTAGCCACTGAGTTTTTTCCTTTATCTTTCGGTTCCTTCATCTTCCTCTTCCTTCCACCCTTTTTAGAGGTTTTAGACACTTCTAACTTCTTTGATAGAGCTTCAACTTCTACTTTCGACAAATCATGAAATTCTCTGGATTGACTATTAAATCCAATCTTCATCCTCCTTAGAGTATCATCGCTCAAAAGCATCACCTTACAATTCTTCAGCTTAAAACTGCAAGGAATCTCGAAAGACTGAAGACAAAGGATAATGATCTTTGAAAGAATGGCCAAATACATAATAATTTGAGACTTCATATTTCCATTCTTTATATTCTCAATCGTAACCGGGATATTCTTAACCAGGTTTATCTTTCTCTGGTTCACCAAGAAACCCAAAATGTAAATATTACTTTTCTTTAGGGTATCCTTATCCTCTTTTCTCAGAATTAGAAAACCATGAACCCATAGATGAAGAATCCGAAGATTTGTAGAGAGATGAATAATTTTCGGAGTCTTTACTACCTCAAGACTAAGACAAATGTAACACCCCGAGATTTTATGAAAAATATTATTTTTAATTTCATTGATGTCTTTTGTTGTACGCTACACCAAAAGGAGCTTGCACAACACACATCCCTGACTTGACTTGCATTACACGCAATCACGACCTTCCACAATAGCGTATGTTGTATGCAATATCGAGTTTCACTAAACAAAGATATGTTATATAAACTAGCCGTTATGAATAGTAATACCAACTTTTTGAAATTTTATTTTTTAAAATGGACTTCATTTTTGGATTTGGAATATCTAAATTAGACTAGGGTGAAATTTTGGTATTTTTTTGAAAACTTTCAATTTTTGATGAATAGTGAAAACAATGGGTTACTATTTAAAAACCAAATTTTTATTTAAATAATTATTTATTTTATTTAAATTTATTTTAGGTCAAAATTGATACATAATACCTATATAAGTTCAATGTAATTAATTGGAGTCATTTTATAATAATTTTAGATATATAAAAATTTTATTAAACTTTTCACCGTCTTTTACCCACCTCCTAGGAGAATTTGGAAATTCACATAAAACTTAATTTTACCACTTCTATGAGTGGAATTTCAAAAATCCGAGAGACACGGTTAATATCAAGGACTAAAATGTGGTTCAATGAGCTGAAAATAATTTTTGGTGAATAGTAACTTTTTACTTTTATTTACCACGATTAAAAGTAAATAGGGTAATTGAGGGTAAAAATGATATTATTATTACCCTAACACATATCCTAATTCTATTGGATAATTGTAATTCGACCAAAAAAAACCTTAGGAATAAAATATGACCATTTAGGTCCACTTGGATTAGATTAGGACATTTATTATTAATTTATTTAAAGAAGGGTTAAAATAGTTAAAATCAAAGTTTAATAACTAAATCATTTTTAATATAGGGTTATACATAAGATAAATTCGACTATAAATATTAATTATAAAGATATAAATATTTCCTACATAATGGTATTTTATTTATAATTTTTAAACATTAAATAATTTAATTTATTTATGACACAATGATGATGCAGTAATTATCTTATTAATGAAATATTAACATAATTGATGTTATAAATACCCAAATAAATGTAATTTGAGACTTTATATGAATTATACTAATTTTATAGGTTAATATTACATATTGGTATTGATTTAATTAACTTTGTTCTAACTAATCATGAATTTATGATTTTCACAAAAAATCAATTACCAAATAGTGTCTAAATTGACATAAAATAGTTTTTAAAACAAATATTATATTATTAATTGTTATTATATTTCTTAAAATCTAAGGTTCGGACAAGATACTTATATCATGATATTTGTATCATTAATGGACTACTTGGGGGTCTCTTGGATGTATATGGTATGTTTATTAACTATATAATATAAAAATACAAAGTGACATGGTAAATGTCAAACTAATTAACTAAGAGTTAAAACTAAAAGATAAGGTTAATATAATGACCCAAACCTGTCTAAAATCTATTGGTTGAGATTATGTCAACCCATACCCACCTTAGATTTGAAATAAATCAATTTGGAGCTATTAAAAACTGAATATGACTTTATTATAAAATAATATTTTAAGTTTTTCCAAAGGTGCCCCTCTCCTCCCTTATAAAAAGGGCACCCCTTACCTCTTCTCTTCAAACCATTTTGAGCTTTGAAGATCATCCAAAACCTACCCATTTCTCTTATACACTTCCCTAGAAACATTCTGTAGGTTCTGGTCTTCTCAGAAGACCAACTCTACTTCCTTAAGAGAAGGATTAAAGGAGGTGCGTCGAAGAAGAGGTAATCTATTCTTCCTATTCTCTCAAGTTTCTTTCTTCTTCAACTTCTTATTATTTAGTTGTCTAATTATAAAGTAATAACATCAGTATTAATTATATAATGATATTTTATTATAAATATGAAACAACCCTATTTCACCTTCTATCCATCCTATAGAAAACGAAATCACCGTGCGTGTGTACGTACGAAATACCGTCTCCACGCCGTGGTGTAATCTGTTTTCGACCACCACCTTACTTGAATGGGTATAATGGTGTAAATAAAAAAAATATATGATTATTTTAATGTGATATTGATTCTTAAATATTATACATACACTTAAATACAACTCCACGATCATGGGAATGGTATCATCGCTCGTGCGCACGTACGGATTACCGTCTCCACGACGCGATGAGATTCATTCTCCATGTTAACCATTCATAAATGATTATAATGTATATATAATAAGTAATAATAAAATATATGAACTAATAATGATACTTAATTTATGTATATATATATGTTTGTAATCTAATTAATTCTATTTAATTCAATAAGTAAATGAAAACAGCGTTCATGCGTACGTATGACCTACCGTCTCCATGAACGATGTATTTCGTTCCATTTATCGATCTAACATATATATATATGTATATATATTATATATAAATCATGTTTTACATTATGGAATTAATTAAATCAAGATATAAGTAATAATATCAATAACAAAAAGTCCAAACACGTACAATAAATAAAACAATTTTACCCAAAATGCTGCTTTAACATGGAATTTACAGAAGAACGGGTAATATAAAGTCATAAGTGAACCATTTATGACATCATAACAATGAATATGATTATTTAATAAGTAAATGACATTATTTAAATCATTATACAGGAGGTTCGGATACGTACAAAGCATATCAGACCTAAGGTAAGAGATAACTATTCCAATCTCGTTCATATCCGAGATTGTTTATTCGTAAGTATTTTCTAGGGTTATTGTTATCATCAATGTCCATGTTTCCTAAAAATGTTTTCATGTATGTTTAAAATCCTTTTTAACCATTTTTTACTTTTACTACAAGGTATGTAAGGAATATTTTTTTTACCATACGATTTACTTTTTGACTTTTACGACAAAAGTACGAGGAGAATGTTATTTTTAACTTATACGGCGTTAAAATTTTTTTATGGTTTCATAACGCCTCATTTTCATGAAGCTTCCTATACAAGATTGCATGATTATTTTCAATAAAACCCTTTTCTTTTAAAATTTCATGGCATTTTGTGAAAAGAAAATTATTTTGAAGAAGAAAGGATATTTTCCTCAAGAGTTAATTTCAAGTGTTTTATCAAAACTATTTTCCATCTAAGATGACATTATTTCATATGTGTATGTTTTAAATATAATGTCTCTATGATTTACATGGTTTAAATTTTCTTATGATAAAATGATATCCATTTGTTTTATATGGATTATGTGACGATGGGATAATGTTTATGAAACCCATTTTATTCTTTGGGTTATGATGAATGATTTATGTTTATTTTGTGGCACAAGTAAGAATGATTTCATTATGAGATGGGTGAGACCTATGTATCCCTCCAATGCATTGAGTAAAGATTTATATCTCATGAAATAGACATGGCTGGAACGGTAAGTTAATCCGGTTCAGTGATATAGGACTAGAACGAGGAGTGAACTCGATTCAGAAAGGGACTTTGTCCACTAAGATGGTCTTGGAAGAAATGACTTGGATACTATGGAAATCATAAAAAGTGCTGAATTTTTGCCATAATTACATGACTTATTCCCATTCTATTTTATCAGGATTGATGTTCCTTTATGATATATGCCATACGTACTTCCAAGATTTATGTCCTTGCTCAAGATTTTGATGTTTAGATTTTATGTTAAAGATTTTTCATTAAATGTTTATGGATTGTTTTATGTTCTCTATGATTAAACTTACTGAGAATATGATCTCACCCTTTTTATGTTTTCTTTTCCCCAGGATATAAAGAAATGTTTTAGGTAAGAAAACAAATGGGGAAGATCTTTATGGGAGAAGTTGAAGATCTTTCACCATGATTAGAAAATTAAATTCCGAGTTTCCAAAGACACTAAACTATTACGGTCCTTGTGTGTCTGTGTTTGTTATGTATAAAGTATTCAGAAAAATTAATGTAATTTACATGTATGTCAAGCTATGGGTCTCTACAGCTGGTATCAGAGGAAAGGTTTAGTCAACCTTTGGAAACTAGGATGCGAGAACTTTAGTGAGATCCCTAGAGATATTTCTAAGGTATGTCTAGGGATGTCCCTAAGGTTAAGTACAAGTATAGGTTATAGTACTAGAATTATGGTAACTATATTAGAATTTAACCTAAGATGTTAGATATTGAAGGTAATCCCCCTTGATTATGATTTTTTCCTCTCACACTATTCCTTTTGGGTTTTAGAAAATGGCTGGGAACAGGAAGATTCATGATAATGGAGGATATTATGGACAATGGAATGATATTATTCATGAGAAACCAAATGAAATTGGATATGGAGGTCCACATATCGTTATTATGCCTAATCAGCAATCTCATAATATGATCAATAATATCAACTTTAGTAATTTTCCTAACTCAGCTAATAAGAGAAAGATGGAGTTTCATGATGATCACAGAGGAAAGAAAGTTCAATTACCCTCATGTAAATCATGTGGGAAGAGGCATCAGGGAGAATGTTTCAAAGGAACTGAAAGATGCTTTGGGTGTGGAAAAGAAGGACACAAAGCCAGTAATTGCAGAGGAAAATGTTTAGTTAACACCATGAACAAGGATAATGGTATTTATAAGACATCAACAACGGTTAAATGTTTTAAATATGGAATGTGAGGGCATTATGTAAACCAATGCCCTAAGGGAAAATCTCATGAAGAGAATCAGCATGGTCATATGGGTAGTATTTAGGTGGATGATGATGAGGAGACTACAAATGATATATGAGATGAAAGAAGTGTTGAAGCTCAGTCAGTTGTTTAAGAAGGTAGTGGAATGATTATATGTTTATCAAGAGTTATGTTGTATAGTTAATGGTACTATGGAATAAAGAATCAACTAAGGATTGTTACACTATTGTTTTTCCTAAAGTATTTTAAAGTATATGGTGAATGGTACCAGTAACCATGAAAGGTTATTCAGATATTTTTGGAAAGTAGATGATATGCGCATAATGAAGGGATAAGAAGATAATGAGTTGTTTGATTTTATTAATGAGCTCATGACTGATATAAAGACTAAGTGATATTATGGTTTGAGTGTATAGAATTTTTGGGATTTTGGTATGTGGAATGTGTTAAAATTTAACAACATTCATGTTTTCACTAAAGTTAAATGGGTATTCATTCTTCAAGATAATAAATGATTAAGGTATTCAAATGTTGGTAATTTGACCAACAATATATATCTTATGATATATGGGGGATAAATGATGGCATTCACATGATTGTTATGTGACATTTCAAGTAATCATTTTCTTTATACTATGAGATTGGACCGAAGTATTTTAGATATGCCTAAATATTGGAATGGATTATTTTGGACATAAGTTGGTATTTTTTAAGGATAAAACTTTTTTTGATATTATTGATGGGATGTTATAGTAATGTAGTTTTAGAAAAAGGACAACCTGCAGGACGGGTGATAACCCATCGCATCGGACAAGGCTGTGGGAATCGAACCCACAACTGAAGTGTGACTGGCCTTTATCGCCTACCACTGGCCTACTGGAAGTCCCTGGTTAGTAGAAACTAGTTTTATTTTATTAAGTGGTATGATATATGAAGTATAAGTTCATTTTTGGAATCGTATATGATTAACCTCACCATAGATGGACTTATGTATAATTGATAACTTTTGACAACCTTTTGTTTGAAACAGATGGAATGACCCATCATTCTATCACATGATCTATTAACACTTCACGAATAACAAATTCAACTTCATTTCTTTAAGAGATGAAGTGGAAATTGTTCAAAGCACGAACAACAGTGAGATTGTACCAAAATCAAGCAAGTATTTCTTCTAATTCAAAATTTTCAACTTTAGGGAAATGATATTGAAAACCAAAAATGTTGTCCTAGTGCTCTTATATCTGATGAATCATATGGTACCTTAGATCATCACAAATTTATGGCTTTGTGATTGATGGATTTTTCATAGCCATGTTCTCTACCACTCTCTATCAGAACTTGATGGTTATATTTTTCTTCCACATCCATATTTTCACCTATGTTCTCCTATATGAAAACCCAGTGATGAGTTACTTTGGGTAATCATTACATTTCATACTTTAGTTTTTAAAATTAAGTTTTTGTATTCCTTTTTACGATGTGGGTTTCTATGAATAGTAATCGATTTATAACCCTGATGAATTTAGAGGGTGAAATTCATTTTAAGGGGGGTAGAATGT
Organism: Viscum album; assembly: GCA_963277665.1. Taxonomy (NCBI): domain Eukaryota; kingdom Viridiplantae; phylum Streptophyta; class Magnoliopsida; order Santalales; family Viscaceae; genus Viscum; species Viscum album. The sequence goes on from OY728143.1 coordinate 820,693,911, forward strand.
AACACCCTGAGATTTTATGAAAAATATTCTTTTTAATTTCATTTATGTATTTTGTTGTACGCTACACCAAAAGGACCTTGCACTACATGCATCCCTGACTTGGCTTGCATTACACGCAATCGCGACCTTCCACGATAGCGTATGTTGTACGCAATACTGAGTTTCACTAAACAACAATATGTTATATAAACTAGACGTTATGAATAGTAATACCCACTTTTTGAAATTTTATTTTTCAAAATGGAATTCATCCTTGGATTCGTAATATCGAAATTAGACTAGGGTGAAATTTTGGTATTTTTCTGAAAACTTTCAATTTTTGATGAATAGTGAAAACACTGGGTTACTATTTAAAAACCGAATTTTTATTTAAATAATTATTTATTTTATTTAAATTTATTTTAGATCAAAATTGATACATAATACCTATATAAGTTCAATGTAATTCATTAGAGTCATTTTATAATAATTTTAGATATATAAAAATTTTATTGAACTTTTCACCGTCTTTTACCCACCTCTTAGGAGAATTTGGAAATTCACATAAAACTTAATTTTACCACTTCTGTGAGTGGAATTTGGAAAATCTGAGAGACACGGTTAATATCAAGGACTGAAATGTGGTTCAATGAGATGAAAATAATTTTTGGGGAATAGTAACTTTTTACTTTTATTTACCACAGTCAAAAGTAAATAGGGTAATTGAGGGTAAAAATGATATTATTATTACCCTAACACATGTCCTAATTCTATTGGATAAGTCTAATTCGACCAAAAAACAACCTTAGGAATAAAATATGACCATTTTGGTCTACTTGGATTAGATTAGGACATTTATTATTAATTTATTTAAAGAAGAGTTAAAATAGTTAAAATCAAAGTTTAATAACTAAATAATTTTTAATATAGGGTTATACATAAGATAAATTCGACTATAAATATTCATTAGAAATCTAAAAATATTTCCTACATAATGGTATTTTATTTATAATTTTTAGACATTAAATAATTTAATTTATTTATGACACAATGATGATGCAGTAATTATCTTATTAATGAAATATTAACATAATTGATGTTATAAATACCCAAATAAATGTAATTTGAGACTTTTTATGAATTAAAATAATTTTATAGGTTAATATGACATGTTAGTAGTGATTTAATTAACTTTTTTCTAACTAATCATGCTTTTATGATTTTCACAAAAATCAATTACCAAATAGTGTCTAAATTGACATTAAATTGTTTTTAAAACAAATATTATATTATTAATTGTTATTAAATTCCTAAAAATCTAAGGTTCGGCCAAGATACTTATATCATGATAGGTGTATCATTAATGGACCACTTGGGGGTCACTTGGATGTATATGGTTTGTTTATAAACTATATAATATAAAAATACAAAGTGAAATGGTAAATGTCAAACTAATTAACTAAGAGTTAAAACTAAAAGATAAGGTTAATATAATGATACAAACATGTCTAAAATCTATTTGTTGAGATTATTTCTTCCCATAACCACCTTATATTCGAAATAAATCAATTTAGAGCTATTAAAAACCGAATATGACTTTATTATAAAATAATATTTTAAGTTTTTCCAAAGGTGACCCTCTCGTCCCTTATAAAAAGGGTACCCCTTCCCTCTTCTCTTCACACCCATTTGAGCCTTGAAGCTCAGAAAAACCCTAAACATTTCTCTTATCCACTTCCCTATAAAAATTCTGGAGGTCCTGGTCTTCTCAAAGGACCAACTCTACTTCCTTAAGAGAAGGCTTAAAGGAGGTACGCTGAAGAAGAGGTAATCTCTTCTTCCGATTCTCCCAAGTTTATTTCTTTTTCAACTTCTTCTTATTTAGTTGTATCATTATAAAGTAATAAAATCAGTATTACTTATATACTGATATGTTATTATAAATATTAAACAAACCTATTTCACATTCTATCCATCCTACGGAAAACGAAATCACCGCGCGTGCGTACGTATAGAATACCATCTCCACGCCGTGGTGTAATCTGTTTTCGACAACCACCTTACTTGAATGGGTATAATGGTGTAAATAAATAACTATATATGATTATTGTAATGTGATATTGATTCTGAAATATTATACATACACTTCAATACAACTCCACGATCATGGGAATGGTATCATCGCTCGTGCGTACGTACGGAATACCGTCTCCACGACGCGATGAGATTCATTCTCCATGTTAACCATTCATGAATGATTATAAAGTATATATAATAAGTAATCATGAAATATATGAAATAATAATGATAATGGATTTATGTATATATATATATATGTATGTCATCTACTTAATTCCATTTAATTCAATAAGGAAACGAAAACAACGTTCATGCGTACGTACGACCTACCGTCTCCATGAACGGTGTATTTCATTACATTTATCGATCTATCATATATATAGGTATATATATTATATATAAATCATGTTTTAAATTCTGGAATTAAGTAAATTAGGATATAAGTAATAATATCAAGAACAAAAAGTCCAAACACGTACGATAAATAAAACGATTTTACCCAAAACGTTGCTTTAACATGGAATTTAGAAAATAACGGGTAATATAAAGTCATATGTGAACCATTTATGAAATAATAACAATGAATATGATTCTAAAATAAGTCAATGACATTATTTAAATCATTATACAGGATTTTAGGATATGTATGAAGCATATCATACCTAAGGTAAGGGATAACTATTCCAATATCGTTCTTATCCGAGATTGTTTATTCGTAAGTATTTACTAGGGTTATTGTTATCATCCATGTCCATGTTTCCTAAAAAGGGTTTCATGTATGTTTAAAATCCTTTTTAACCATTTTTTAATTTTACTACATGGTATGTAAGGAATATTTTTTTTACCATACGAGGTACTTTTTTACTTTTCCGACAAAAGTATGAGGAGAATGTTATTTTTAACTTATACGACGTGAACGGATTTTTACAGTTTTATAACGCCTAATTTTCATGAAGCTTCCTATACAAGATTGAAAGATTATTTTCAAGAAAACCCTTTTCTTTTAAAATTGGATGGCATTTTGTGAAAATAAAATTATTTTGAAGAAGAAAGGATATTTTCCTCAAAAATTAATTTCAAGTGTTTTATCAAAACTATTTTCCATCTAAGATAACATTATTTAATATGTGTTTGTTTTAAGTATAATGTCTCTATGATTTACATGGTTTCAATTTTCTTATGATGAAATTATATCCATTTGTTTTATATGGATTATGTGACAATGGGATGATGTTTATGAAACCCATTTTATTCTTTGGGTTTTGATGAATGATTTATGTTTATTTTATGGCACAAGTAAGAATGATTTCATTATGAGATGGGTGAGACCTATGTATCCCTCCAATGCATTGGGTAAATATTTATATCTCATGAGATAGACATGGCTGGAATGGTAAGTTAATCCAGTTCAGTGATACAGGACTGGAACGAGGAGTGAACTCGATTCAGAAAGGGACTTTCTCCACTAAGATGGTCTTGGCAGCAATGCCTTGGCTACTATGGAAATCATAACAAGTCCTGAATGGTTGCCACAATTACATGATTTATTCCCATGCTATTTTATCAAGATTGATGTTCCTTTATGATATATGCCTTACATACTTCCAAGATTTATGTCCTTGCTCAAGATTTTGATGTTTAGATTTTATGTTCAAGCTTTTTCATTCAAATGTTTATGGAATGTTTTATGTTATCTATGCTTACCCTTAATGAGCATTTGAGATCACCCTTTTTATGTTTTCTTTTCCCTAGGATATAAAGAAAGGTTTTAGGTAAGAAAACAAAAGGGGAAGATCTTTATGGGAGAAGTTGAAGATCTTTCACCACGATTAGAAGATTAAATTACGAGTTTCCAAAGACACTAAACTATTACGGTCCTTGTGTGTCTGTGTTTGTTATGTATAAAGTATTCCTCAAGAGTAATTTAATGTCCATGTATGTCAATCTATGGGTCTCTACAACAATCTTGAGCCTTTTTCTTATTAAATGATCCTATTATATCAGGTAGCTTGTGAGAGAAAAACTCAGCTTCTCCCTCATAAGGAATTCCTATCATATTTGCTGCCATGTTATAAGAAAGAGAATATGTATTTCCATAGCTCTTGAATGAAAATTTATCTCTTCCTCCTTCATTGAAAAAACTAATTTTCTCATAGAATTCAAATAGAAATTCCAGATATACCGGATCCTGTGCTCTTGGTTTTGATACGCAAACACTCTCCCAATTGTTCAAATTGATATTATTAGACACAGTAGAATCATACTTGGCATAAAATTTTGGATCGACTAACCTTTCATGGTATATCTTCCACTGAGAGATTTCCTTAACACTTGAAATCTCTTTCTAAGAAGAGGCTTCACCAGACTTTCGAAAGTAAGGAAACTTCAAAGATATGGAATGAATTTATGTAGGAAGGGAAGAGCTTCAGCATGTGAAGCCTTGGAGATTGATGTGGGATGACCATCGGGTGTCCTTTATATAGGCAATCGAAGTGATGGTTCATCTTCCCAGATTGATCCAATAGTTGAAAGAATCTTGAGAAGATCTAATGGTTGAGATGATAACCGCAGAAGGATTTTAATAGTTTCTGATTTTTTGAGATTTTTAAAAAATAATTCAGATTTTAGGAAAAGTGAATCCGAAGAATTTGAAAACAAATTTAAATACCAACAAGGGAAAAAAACTAAGACTTAGGAAGGGTAACATACCTTTCAGATTTCCAGGAAGATTATTTTAATGAGGAAAATTTTTCTTGAATAACTTTAGATTCTAAAATTTTGATTACAAAAACTTTTGGGCTACGAAAATTTTGACTATGAAAATTTTGACTACGAAAATTTTGACTATAAAAATTTTGACTACGAAAATTTTGACTATGAAAATTTTGAATAAGAAAATTTTAACTAGGAAAACTTTAACTATGAAATTTTTAACTACAAAAATTTTGACTACAAAAATTTTGACTATGAAAAATTTAACTATGAAAATTTTAACTACATAAATTTTGACTACTAAAATTTTAACTATGAAAATTTTAACTACGAAAATTTTAAATAATAAGAAAATGTACTCCCCCTATGAAAAGGAGTTTATTATGGCAAGGAGATAGGTTTCAAAAAGAAGTTAATAAGGAAGATTAACTTAAGATTATCATTCCTAACTTCTGTTTTATGTATTCAATTCTATTAGATGGTAAAGATTTTGTTAAAATATTAGAAAGTTGATCTTGTGTTCTAATAAATTAAAGAATGATATCTCCTTTTTGTGTGTGATCACTAAGAAATTTATGCCTAATGTCTATGTGTTTTGCACGAGAGTGATGTGCATGGTTTTTAATTAAGGCAATGGCACTAGTATTATCACACAATATTTGTGTTTTGGTAAAACTCATACCATAGTTTGTGAGTGTGTATTGCATCCACAACACTTGAGCACAACTGCTTCCAACTACTACATATTCAGCTTCAGTAGTGGAAAGTGCTACTGAGTGTTTCTTTTTGTATGACCAAGAAACTAATGAATCTCCTAAAAAATGACATGTTCCAGATGTACTTTTCCTATCCATTCTATATCCACTAAAGTCAGCATCTGAAAAACTTTTTAAAACCAAATCATTTCTAGAAGTATAAAAGAGCCCTAAATCTATGGTTCCCTTTAAGTAGAAAAAAATCCTTTTCACTACCTTTAAATGATATTCCTTAAGATCCGATTAATATCTTTCATATAAGCACACTGAAGAAATTAAGTCTAGAAGACTACCTATTAAGTAAAGTAGACTTCCTATCATACCTCTAAAAGATTTTTGATCAACTGGTTTCCTAGATTCATCAAGATGAAGTGAGTTTGAGGTACCAATGGGAGGTATTATAATCTTAGTGTTGTCATATCCATACTTTTTAAGAAGATCTTTAATATACTTATATTGAGATATATAGATTCCTTCTGGTTTTTGAGAAATTTGAAAACCAAGGAAAAATGTTAACTCACCCATCATACTCATTTCAAAATCAGATTTCATTAGATCTGCAAAGGAATCAGTTAAAGATTGCTGAGTTGATCCCAATATAATGTCATCAACTTAAATTTGAACAATAAAAACATTTTTCTTATCTTTCTTTATAAAAGGGTTGGATCATCATTTCCCTTAATATAATTATTTTGAATCAAAAACCTTGTAAGTCTATCATACCCGGATCTAGGAGCTTTCTTATGTCCATTTGTTAAGTTTGAAAACATGTTTAGGATGTTTTGTATCTTCAAAACCAAGAGGTTGTTCAACAAAAACTTCCTCTTGAACATAACCATTAAGGAAGTCACATTTGACATCCATTTGAAAAAGTTTTAAGCTGAAGAATGCTGCAAAGGAAAGTATAATATAAATAGATTCAAGTCTAGCTACAGGAGCATAGGTTTCTTCATAGTCTATTTATTCTTGTTGATTATAGCCTTTAACAAATAATATAGCTTTATTTCTTACTATTATTCCATTTTCATCACACTTATTTCTGAAAACCAATTTTACTCCAATAACAGAAGTTTCCTTAGGTCATTCAACTGAGGTCTAGAATTTATTCCTTTTGAATTCATTTATATCATCTTTCATATATTTCATTCAATCATCACCACCTAAAGATTCGTTATTTCTTTTTGGTACTAATTGGAAAGGAATTATAGATGTTATAGTTCATTTCTTAAGTAACTTCTAGTACTTACAGGTTGATTTACATCACTAATGATACTATCAATGTGATGATTCTTAAGAAAAAACTGATTTGGGTTTTGTAAAACCTATTCATCAACATATGGTAGGAAGTATTCTGGGGTAAATGCTTGAGAAACATTTTCTTGAACATTTTCCTTATCAGAAGGATCTTCTATCAAAGGTTGATAATCAGTTTTTGAAAACACATACGAAGATGTAGGTTGAGGTTGTTTAGAAACAAAGGGATTTGTTTCATCAAATTTAACATGTATTGTTTCTTCAATAGTACAAGTATTTTTATTAAAAACTCTATATGCCTTAGAGGTTGGGGAATAGCCTAAGAAAATTCCTTCATCAGATTTTGGTGTGAATTTGTATAGATTATCTTTAGTATTCAGAATGAATACCTTGCAACCAAAAACCTTGAAGTAGGAAAGTCTAGGTTTTCTACCATTCCATAAATCATAAGGTGTTTTATTAAGAAAAGTTCTAATCAAAAATCAATTTATAGTATAATAAGAAGTACATACAAATTCAGCCCAAAAGTGTTTGGCTATCGAATATTCACTCAACATGGTTCTTGTTATCTCTTGAAGAATTATGTTTCTTCTTTCAAAAACACCATTTTGTTGAGGAGTTGTTGGTGCTGAGAAGTTACGAGTAATGTCTTTTATACTACAAAAAGTTTCAAAATCAGAATTTTTGAAATTCTTCTTTATGATCACTATGATTAGTTTTTAAAGGATGGTTTTTCTAATTTTTAACTTGGGATCTAAAACTTTTGAAATAAGAAAAATATTCAGATTTCTTTGTTATAAAATAGAACCATGTAAATCTAGTGTAATCATCAACAGAAAATATACATAATATTTTCCTCCAATGCTTCCAGTTTTTGTTGGACCAAAAAGATCCATATGCACAAACTATAATGCATAGGTGGTTGAGTCTTCACCAACTAATTTAAAACTTGATTTATGTTGCTTTCCATATTGACAAGGATCACAAACTTTTGAAGAATCAAATTTAGGCTCCGGTAGATACTTAACAAGTCTTTTCTTAGAGAGATTGTATAGGTTCTTAAGATTACAATGTTCTAACCTTCTATACCATAACCGAGAATGATCTTCCACTGCACTAAGACAAGGTAGATCTTGGATCCTAAGGTCTTCTATGTTTAGTGTGTATACATTATCTTGCCTATTAGCAGAAAGAATAAACTCTTCCCTGTAATTGTGTAATAAGTACTTGTCATTTCTAATATTCACAAGGTAACCTTCATCACATAGTTGACTCATGCTAATAATGTTGTGCTTAAGACCCTTAACAAATAAAACATTTGAAATCAAAGTTTTTTCAAGAAGAACAATGTTACCTATACCAATAATTTCTCCCTGAGAATTACCTCTAAAAGTTACTTTTCCTCCCTTAGTCTTGATAATCTTTTCAATGATGTTTTTGTTACCACTCATGTGTCAGGAATATCCACTATCAATGTACCATGTATTGCTGTTGGTACTATCTTTACTTGAAAATTAGAGTGTTAGACTTTTTTAACCCAAACTTTCTTCGATCTGGAAACTTCAGAAATCAATATCTTAGGAATCCACATTTTCTTATAAAAATAAGATTTATGAAAACCTAAAGAGTAATTTTTGTTTAGGGAACAATTTTTTTCCCAATGCCCACCATACTGACACTTAGTGCAGAATGGAGAACTTTGAGGAACAAAATAATTGTTACTAAAAACTAGTTTTGAACTAGTATAACCAAATCTGGAATTGTTACTTAGAGTTCAAATTTGGGAATACATTTTATCAAAATTTTTCTTTCCCATGGTAAAATTTGACAAACACTTCTGCAAGGAAAATATTTCTGACTTCAGTTTAATAACTAAGTTCTTATCCTCAAAAAAATTAGTTTTAGCACTAGAGTTAGGCTCTAAAACATTTTGCTTAGACATTACTTTTTCTAGATTCTTAGAAAGTTTATCCTTCCCAAAATTAACTTCCTCAATGGTTTTTGAAATAATTTTAAAATTAAAAATTTTCTTGTCAAGATCTTTAGAAATATATGATATTTTCTTAGTAAGAATAGAAATCCTATAATTTTCCTTATCAAGCCTTTTATTTACTTAATAATTTTCATTCTCAAGAAGCTTAGAAAACCTAGAAACTTCTTCATAAGTAGGTAAAGTATTATCTTCATCAGAATAATATTATTTATCTAAATATTCATAATGTTTACTACCACTATAGTTATCATTCAAGGATACATTGTTTATAGATTCAACATTGTGTACCTTGGCCATTAAACAATTATTTTCAATAGGTAACTTGGAATGTAAAGCAAGATTCTTATGACCATGAAGATTCATAATATGAGGATTCATCAAAAGAGTCTCCACCATTGGCACCCCAGGTGTCATTGGATTTCAAAACTTTCACAACCTTAGTTTTGTAGTATTTCTTTCTATTACTCTCAGAATTATTTTCCTTTCTATCTTTTTTCTTAAGCATAGGATAATCTGGCCTTATATGCCTTGATCTTTTGCATTCATATCAAGTAGCTTCTGAGTCTTTCTTGTCCTTTCTTTCTTTCTTCTTGTATATAGATTAAAAGTTATTCTATTCAACAATCTTGTTCATCCTCCGAGAAATATTGGCTAACTCGTTTTCTGAAGATTCACTTCCACTAGACTCAGATATGATAACAACCTTCTTAGATTTAGATATTGTAACTCTCTCAGGAGTCTTGGATTTCATATGATTTGAAGTTGTTGTAAAAGCAACACTGCCATTTCCATTATTCTTCTTAATATTATTAGCATCTCTCTTCATTCTGCTTTCATGTTGAAGAAGATTTCCAAAAAACTCATCAATAGAAATATGAGTAACTTTTCAATTTTCATCTATAGCTATCCTCTTAGATTACCACTCATTAGGAATGATATCTATAATTTTGTCCACAAGTGCCTCATTATCTAAACCTTTCTAACCCATAGATTGTAAAATGTTGATAATGGTCTTGAATCTTTGTTGTACCTTACATATGGGTTCTCCATAAAGAAAGCAGAAACCATGATATTTAGCTCTGAGCATAGCTCTTCTAGTTTCAATGACTTTGGAAGTTCTAAAGCGAGTTACTTAAAGCTTCTTCCAAATACTATTTGATGCTTCACCAGATAAAATTTGGCTATATATATTTCTAGTCATGGAACAAAGAAAATTATTTTATACCTTAAAGTTTAGCTGGTATTCCACCTTATCTGTATTAGTAAAGGTTCTATGTTCCTTATCAGGAATCTTATAATCTCCAGTTAACATAATATAGTAGTCAACACTTGTGTTTATCACAAATGTATTCATTCTGTATCTCTAGTATTAATAATAATTCCCATAAAATAATGGTGGTCTAGTAGTATTAATATTTTCAATCGAACCAACATTCATTCCTGCCATCTATAAGAAAATATCTTTCCACACAAACTTTTTAGTAATAAAATTTAGTAAACATGGATAAAAATCCTAAGCAAGGAAAATATAGAACAATGAAAACTTGATCAAGAAAACTTATATGTAAATATAAGTATTTCAGAGACCTCCTCTGATACCAATTTTAGTATCGTTGATACCATTTGTAGTATTATAATATGATATAGATGCTCAATATACAAGAGGGGGGGGGGGTGAATTGTATCCTTTAAAAATTCCTTTGGAACTTTTAACGTTGATATAAAACTTTCTATTGTTTAACAAAGTTAAACTAGGTAAATTCACAAAACCTATTGGTTCTAAAAACTTGATAGATTCCGGAAGTATGGTTCCAGAAATGAAACTAGTTCTACAAACTTGATAGATTCCAGAAATATAGTTTTGGAAATGAAACTTATCAAAAGTTTACAAGGACAAAGATTCTACCTTAAAGCGTATAGAATCTTACTTAATCAGAGTACAAATATAAGAAAGTATAAGATAGTTATACTTTCCTTATTAATCAAATGTAGTGGAAAACAAACTTGAAACAACACAAGTAACAAGTATGAAATATTTTAACCCAAAGTGTAGGGTATCCAACAACCTTGGAAAAGGTCCCTTGATTTATAATTTAAAGAAATTCTATCATACCCACACTAGGGTAAGCCCTTGATAAGAGTATCAGAGTCTGTCTTGCTATCCCCATGAGCCATCGAACTTCAAGGTAGTCAACACCTCTGTCTTCCTATCCCCAGAAGCCATCAAATGTAATCAGTAACATTAAGAGTCACATGAAGAAATCTGAACAAGATGTTCAGTACGCAAAAATCAAGAGAGTATCTCTCTCTAGAAATGACTTCAACAGTATGTAATCTCTAGAGTTTTAGATCAGTCAGTTGTTAAAGTTCATAAGTTGTGATCTTGTTCAAATGAGCTCCTATTTATAGGCACATCTCCAACGGTCAGATCCATCCTCCAACGATTATATTTTTCCTTGAATTTGAGAGGGACCTATGTACGTGTCACTCAAACAACGGTTAGTTAGAAACAGAATACACAAAATCGTTTCATAACAATAGTACATGTAAAAAATATGGTTTCTCAACCAAATATAATTTTCTAGAGTCTAAAGAAATTAATGTTCTGAGTCTAAGAACATTCTGATTCTATATTGCATGAATATTTGGATTCTGTTTTTTCAAGGAATTCGGAGTCTGAATTCTAAGGAATTCAGAACCCGAATTACAAAGAATTTGGAACCTGAATTCTAAGGAATTCAGAACCTGAATTATAAGGAATCCAGAACCTAAATTCTAAAGAATTCGGAACCTGAATTCTAATGAATTTTGAGTCTAAATTCTAAGGAATTCGGAACCTGAATTCTAAGGAATTCAGAGTCTAAATTTTAGAGAATTTGTAGTCTGAAATTCAGAGAATTCAGAGTCTGAATTTCATCGAATTTAGAGACTAAATTTCAGAGAATTCAGAGTATGAATATTAGAGAATTCAGAGTCTAAATTTCAGTCAATTCAGAGTCTGGATTTTTGATAATTCAGAGTATGAATTTTAGAGAATTCAAAGTTTGAATTCGGAACCTAAAAACAGAATACTCTATATCTAAGTATTTATAGAATTATGAGGTTTTAGATGTGAAACTGAATTTTAAACTTAGGAATAGAAATAGTTAGATTTATAGAAACTAAAATATAAACAATGAAAAAAAATTAAGGATAAATTTTACTTGGGGAATAAAAATTTTCCTTATTAAGGAAAATAAAATTTGCCATAAGATTTGGTGTTTGTGATTTTCAAAACATGAAGGAATGAAAAAGTCATAAGGAAACCATATTGACTCAAAATATATACTTAAACAAAATATATTTCCTTTAAAAGAAGCATATCAATAATCCTTTTAAAAAAATTATTGTCATTAACCATTTTAAATCCCATTTCCCAAAATGTTGTTTCAAAATAACATTTCAAAATACCATTTCCCATTCCATTAAACAAAACTAGATTATACTTCCTAAACATCATTTTTTAATATCCAAATATAATTTTAAATGTAACTTTTCAAAATTCTATTTCATTGAAAACACCTTCTAATTGGGAAAATATCCAAGGTCACATTATTACAAAGGTGTTCCACTGGGAACCACCTCTCCATGAAACTCAAGGTATGTAAAAGTGTTCCAAGTACAATAAAATTCAAATTTAAATCATTTATTTAATTTTCATGGTTATCATTGAAAATTTTGGTGAGAATATCAACATGCACTTAAAACATGATAAAATGATAAGGAAAATATGGATACTTCCTTCTTCAATCAATGAAACTTCTCCCATTTATTTCCATGGTCCAACAACTCCACAAAATCCAACCAAGCTTGATGAGGCCCAATAATGCCCACTCTAAGAATTTATTACCACCCAAGCCTTTATGATAAGTCAAAAATAGATAACTAATTAATTATAATTAATTAATTAATTAAATGTAAACTCATAATAATTTCAAATAACTCACTGGGCCTTAACCAACCATAAAAAATTTGACCAACAGGGTATCAGCTACCCCTAGTAGACCCCTAAGCCCAATCAAAGCCTAATTTCCAATATTCAACACCATAACCATAACCAATTTAATTTAAAATTAGGAAAAATATTAAGTAAAACTAAAATAGAGACATGACTCAATTCAAAGTTGAGGAACCATGCACAAATGGCATATCAAGATGCTCTCATAGTTATTAGAGGAGAAGATCCATATCATTTAGCTAATTCTTCCTTGTGCTGGTGGAATTAGAGTCAAACCCTATGATGGGATAAATGTAAAATTATAATGGAGTGAAGAGGTGAAAATGGAAACTATCATAGGGATATGATTACCTCAAATTAAATAAAAAACGCCTCAAAATCCCATAAAAACAAGGGAGGTGAAGCCCAGTCTTGCACATGAGCATGAGTAAAAAAGAGGGAGATACCCTTTTAAAAATCTTATGGAAAAAATAAAAGGTCTTTTTTAATGAGATTAACCTTTTTGCTACACTATTTTCCAAACCATGTGCCCACTATGTAGTATACACTTTCTAAGTGGAATCACATCACATGGTTTGACTGTATGGTTTACTAACCATGTTCCAACCATATAAAAATTATACAAAACCACTCTTATACCATTCCATATTTTCTCTGAAACTATGCCCAAGTCATGTGCCCTAGACCTAGGAAATGTGATGCCCGCATGGTTTTCCCTATGAAATCTCATAGTAATCCCTTAACCATGAATTTAATATCTAACTAAATTTTATGATTTATAGGAAAACAAGAAACCTCTTCAAACTCAATGTGTGCATGGTTTCTATTGAACCATTAATACAAATCTTTGTACCCTTCCGAGAGACCTACAAAACTATTAAAACTTAGCCCGAAGCTTAAAAGGCCCACTAGATCACCCAAACTAACATTCGAACCTCACAACAAGTATGAAAACATAATTATATGATATTATATCTCTCATAATTCCATTTTAAATCCTTGATCAAAATTAAAACTTCCAATAATCAAAAATTAAAATTCTTCATCAATTTCAATTAACTGTATGGTCATGAGGTATTACACAATCATACATAACCTCAATGTAATATAATAGGTGATGTTAGAACAATGGTCCTACTATATATAGACTCATACCCTAAATCCCCATGGATAATGGAGATATGAACTAGCTCCAACATCCAGAAAACTATGACAATTACCAATAATTATCTACATATCTACCATTCCTAAAAAAAGTGAAGTTTCATGACCACAAAATTCTCCATTTAGGGTATGGTCATATACATACTTACCAGGGAAACACCATCATACCTCAACACAACTGTAAATTATTATGTGTATTCATGAACATATAAGTGTATTTACATACATATTTGATAAAATATATTTACAAGGAATCATTAATCAAATACATAATAGTAAAGGGAAAAAATTAACTATCATAAAAATTAGATGTTATAAAAAGTATATCTTTATATTACTGTATACAATATTTCATATAAATATTTTTCATAATTATTTTAATTATGATTATTTTTATTTTATTTTTTTAACGAAGTAAACACATAGAGTATTTTAACTAAAAAATAACTGTATAAGATTAGATAAACATATTTAAATTATGTATTTAAAGTAAAGTATAAATATATATTACATACTGAAAATATTTAATTTGGACTAAAATAAGAAATTAAATAATGTAAATTCCATGACTAAGGGATTCATATATTAGGCTCTTCCATATAAAGAAACACATATATTAGTTATATAATAAGAATTTGGTTACATTTATCAAATCATGAAATAAAAAATGGTTTATGAATAATAAAAGTAAAATTAGGGAAATAATATATTATAATTCATAACATACAATAAATATTTTTCATATATTAAGAATGGTTCATATGAAAAATTTACCATGAAATGATATATATGTATATATAAATTTATGAAAAAAAATTTAAAATTAAAATATAAAGGTATATGGGTTATTTTTTTTATTAAAACACCTTTAAGTATATATTCATTATCATTAGATAATTATTAATTTAAAACCATTTTCATATTTATTTATACATTTTTAAATGATATACTAGCTATATACAATCATATTATCTTATGAAATATCTTTAATTGTATGAAATATCATTCATCCAGAAATCATGATTTCATAATGTACAAAGGTTTATATTTCTCAATTTAATATTATTATAATGTATAAATTTGTAAAATTCTATATAAAAATATAATTTATTTTCCATTTAATAATGAGATAATATTATGTATATTTCTCATAAAAATAATAATTTCAATTTTTTTAAAATTATATTTTATAGAATTCATTATTATTTGAAAAGTACTTTCTCATATTTATAGTTATATTTTCATATGGTCATTATAAAGGAAATTTACTCAATGGAATATAATTTTATTATACATGTTATAATTTTAATGTAATTTAAAATTTTAAAATAATGCAACGAGTTATTATATACATTTATAATATCATATTTAATTTATTATGTAACACATGAACAAATAAGTTGTGATATAACATTTGTACACTAAAATAACATTTTATAGGGATTTTTAACTTTAAATAATAATATATTTATTGTTTAAATGGTTTTAATCAAATTAATAAACCATTACAACATTTTATTTCTGTGTTTTGATAAACTAAAACATTTATTTTAAAGATTTTGTAACTTATTTTTCACTAATGTATTTTATTATTTATATTTTGAAATTGATTTATAATATTTGGAGGATTATTTTTATATATTGGAAATCATATTTCATTAATAAATTCATTTGAATAAATATAAGGTAATCAAAATAGTAATGTAGTTATTTTGAGTGACGTCTGTTGCACATAAACTATTTTCACTAATATTTATTTAAAAGAAAAATTTAGTATAGTTATATTATTAAATTTATAAAAACGATTAATTATTTGGAATCAGTATTTTTAAATTATATAAGGTGTGGATTTTTTTAATTTTTGGTACAAATAAGTCAAATACAATAAAAATAGTGAAAATGAAAATATACAATAAATATGACATCATATATATGTAAGAATTCCCTTGAAAAAAAGTTTAGTTATTATTGAATAATATTTTCACTAACCATTATAGTGGAGAATCAATGAATGTAATGGGTAACTATGGGAATATTGGAGAACTTAAGATATTGAAAAAAATATAATAATCAATAATTTATTCCATGGAATTACACTCACTGAACCTATAAAGAAACACCCCATATTCCCATTTCACTATAAAAAAGACCAAATTCTATCTTCAAATTTATCTCATTGGGTCTGTACCATATCTCTATGTTCAATATTGAAGAGTTTTGGTGTTTAGGAGGTTGATTTCTTAGTGTAGAAGCTTAAGTAAGGTAAGGGTTTTTGTCCCTCTCATTTCACTTTCCTATTGAATTCATTTTGAAAAAAAAACATTTAAACTTGTCTTTTATTTGTTTATATAGATTTATTTATAGCATAATATCATCCATATTATATTTTTCCCGTGTGATATTATCTAATCCCTCTCATATTACACTTTTCATAAGCTATTAATATGCTGACATAAGGGATCACGTTCCTCTCCCTTCCTTTTCATATTACAATCCTTTTCTATCTAATATCCCCTAAATTCCAATTTAATATGATAATATTAATATAATATATTATATTAACATCCATTTTAGTTAAAATTCATGATATATAATTCATCTACTCACATTTTACCCTTTTTATAAGTTGGTACCTTACCGAATTAAGAGGCTATATTTTTTTCTCTTTTCAATTCCTAATTACACTTACATTATAGTATCCATTTTAATTTATGTGATATTATTCTAATATTTTTGTTATATCATTATGTGTAATGAAATTTTGATATATTATGCCTTTTAGGCCCCATATCACTCACATTATACACCATTAATAAGCTGTTTGAATGCCGAAACTCTCAAAAGAGGCATGAACTTATATATTGTCCCATGATAAACAAATCACTATCTATGACCTGTATTTGTGGTATTATAGACACATTATTTCCAATTAGGCGACTTTTATAATAAATAATAATGGATATATAGTATTTGGAATCTCTCTCACGTCCTAAGTGGATTGATCATGATTTTGGAACATGTTCACGTTTTCCATCATAGCATACCGACCTCAAGATTTCTCTTTAAGGAAATTTTTTTATCCATAATGCATGTAAAATAAGTGTGATTACATACACATAATTTTTGAGGGGATTTATACATAAAATCTATTATTTAATACCTTTATAATATATATTCACCTATCTAAACATATTTACCATGATAATCATCATAAGTTCCCATTAAATAAGTTTCTTTATTCATCACTTGATATGGGTAATTATTTTAACATTGTGAATAAAAAATTATTCCTTATATGATATGAGGAAATTATTCTAGACATCCTTATTAATTCTTTTATTATGATCATCTATTTTATTCACAACATATTTATTTCTCATAAACATTATGAGTACCATGTACTTAATTATTCTAATTAAAGGGTATTCAAAAAGATAGACATAAAATTCAATTGACTAGGAGAATTTAATTAGTTAGCCATATATCCATTTTTATTATAATTTTTTATTACCTTTATGCATATTTATTTTGATTGAAATAAATTACTACATATAACTATAAAATTAATCTGAGTAGGGAAATCTGGACAATTCATTTACCCATTATTTCTATATGAATAATTATTGAGAGTTGTTTTTGAAATATATTCCATTTGGATTTTTTTTAATTTTATTGTTTTGTATTTTCATTAATAAGATGAATGAATTATAATAATAATGTGGGTTTCAGGGTCTAGAAATATATAGACCCTCGATGCATTAGTGGTTTTTATGAGAAAAATAACATGGATATTTATTTCATATCTTTACTTTCATATATAATATCTTTTGAAATCTCCTTGAAGGTATGTTTATGATGTTTGGAATTATGAATTCCATAATTATGAAATAATTTATTATTATATATGTTGTTATTTATTTCAATTATTGAAATTTATGGATTATGTTTTTTCTTATTTAGTTATATGGAATATTATTTTTATTTATTACCTTTAAACTTTTTATTCGATTATTATAACATGTTAGATTCCTTTGTACATTACCCATTAACGATATACTGAGAACACCATTTTCCTATGTTTCTAAATTTCCCCAGGTAATGATTAGGTGTACTAATGTTTGAACATCTAAGAATTTTATTTATAGAGGAATAATGATACATTTAAATATTTTTTAATAACTATAAAATTTATATTATAATAATATAATTTAATGATTTTCATATATCCAGCCTCCCGAGGAATTATAAACATTATATCTTCAATATTTGATCTCTTAAAACCAGATTTTGATGTAATAGATAACCAACTAGTTCTGGGTAACTAGGGTTAGGAGAATTACAGATGTTATAAGATAATGTTTAGTAGAAACCATAGAAACTAGATTAAAAAAATATAGATAGAGAATGTATACGATATAGTGAAACCTTAGTAAATTATAAAAACTATATGTTAGGGTTTTAATAATAATTTTTTATTATGTAACATACATATCATGTTATTATCATGTCTTATTAGGGTGTCACACTATTAATAGCCAATAGTGTTTTTAATAACATAGTTGGATTTTTAATTTCTTCGAAAAAGATGTATTATAGAATACATGGAATAATGTAAACGCTTATGGAAATTATTTTTCATACCAATTATGTTAATGAATTTGAGTTTAGTTTCAAATAAGAGTGTAGTTTATTAGGAATTAGGAGGTTATTTTTTGAATTTTTATATAAAAATTTAGGATAGAAAACCCATTAATTTTGGAAGAATATTTCAAATATAACTAGTATAAAAAAATTGGATTAATATTACCACTATATATTTATAATTATTTATATTATGTCTTTATATTAGATAAAAAAATAATTTTTGATGTCAATATTTTTTCTAGTGAACATTAGTGGAAACTATAATAATAAATCCTAAAATTAGATAAACATGTCATTACCGTTGACAATTACTATTAAGTAAAAATTATTAGGATGTTGTTTATCCAAATGTGGAGAATGTAATATAGAAGCTTATATATATATATATCAAATATTTGAATTATTTTTATTTTTATTTGAATTTTCATTTCAAGGAAGAAAACATATAGAATGATGTCACTGATAAATAATTAAATATGATAGGATAATCATATTTTTATGACATAGTTAAAGTAAAATAAAAAATAATAATTTACAAGAACAATATTTAATTTGGAATAAAAATAAGAAATTAATAAAAGTATATTTCATATCCATGGGATGTAATTATCACGCCCTTCTATAAAAATATAGAAATATATATCTATATAATACACATTTTTTTATAATCATTAAATTGGGAAATAAACATTTTTTAGGAATACTAGATGTAAAATTTGATTATAATATATTTTAATACAAAGTTTCCAAGAAATATTGTACTTATAAGAGGCATTGTTTAATGGAAAAAAGAATAAGACATGATATATATATATATATATATATATATATATATATATATATATATATATATGAAAAACATTATTTTAGAATTATAATATATGGTTACATGGGTTATTCATTGAGTATATATTCAATATCATTTTGTAATCATTAAGTGAGAAAATTTTGCATATATATCTATATCATTCTATATTATATTTTTTTTATACATAAATGTATGATATTATGAAATTTCATTAATTTTATGAAAATATCATTCCTCAAGAAATCATTATGTTATAATGTACTGTGGATTCTATTTATCACTGCTATATTCTTTAATGTATCAATTGATAAATATACATTTACAAATAAGGTTTATTAACACTTGAATAATAAGAAAATTTTATGTATATTTCTAAAAATAATAAAAATTTCTTAATATTTTTTGTAAATAATGGTTTAAAAAATTTATGATTATTTGGTGAATAAATTTCTCATATTTATAGTTTTATTTTAATATAATCATTTTAATAGAAATTTACTCAATGGAATATAATTTTATTATATCTATTATCATTTTAATTTAATTTAAACATTAAAAATAATGTAATAAGTTATTCCATACATTTTTAATTTTATATTTAATTTAATGTGCACCGCATGATCAAATAAGTGGATAAAAATATGTTCATACACAAATTAATTTTTATGATGTATTTTTTACATTAATTATTATTATTTTTAAATAATTATTATCATATTAATATACTATTACAACATTTTATTTGTGTGTTTTGATACAGTAAAACATTTCTTTTAAATATTATGTAACTTATCTTTCACTAAAACTATTTTACAATGTATTTTGTTATAATTATCTTGAAATTAATTTATCATATTAGGATGATTATTTTTAGATAATGTATATTATATTTAGTTTCATAATTCAATAGAAAAATAACATGCTCATCGAAATAAGCAATGTAGTTTTTTTGAATAACATTCGTCCCATAGAAAATTTTTTAGTAGTATTTATTTAAAACCAAAATTTTCCATATTTAGAATATAAATTTGTTAAAATGAATTATATGTTTTTAATTAGGGTTTTGAAATTATATAAGTGTTTATGTTTCATAATTTTTTGTAAATATCATAAAATACTATTCAAATGGTGAAATAAAATATATATAGAAAATATGACATCTTATATTTGTAAGCATGACCCATCATGGAAAATTTAGTTCTATTTCCATAATTATAGAACTAAAATTTATATTTTAGCATTAATAGAAGTAATGGAGAACTATGATCATATTTGATCACTTAAGATAATGGAAAAACATAATAATTAGTAATTTATTCTATAGAATTCCACTCACCAAACCTATATGTACCCACCCCGATTCTCATTTATCCCAAAATAAAGATATAATTACCTATTAATATACCTATCAATGAGTTTATCCACTATCCCTCTCTTCATTTTTAATAGTTTTGGTGGATATAAGGTTCACATTAAATACTAGAAGCTTAAGTAAGGTTAGGGTCTCCACCCCTCTCATTTCACCTTCCTATTGCAACCATTTTCACATAAAAACATTTAAACAACCTTTACATTTGATGATATAAATTTATATTCAGTATAATATCACCCCTTTTATCTTTTTTCTTTATATATTTTTCTAATACAACTCATATTTCACCTTTTATAAGCCTTTACCATGATAGTGTAAGGGTTCTTATTCCTCTTTTATCCTTTTACTATGGTAATTATTTTTGATAAAATTTCCTTTAAATTAAAATTTAGTATGATTTTATTCTTTTAATAAATTATATTAACCTAAAATTTATGTATAATTAATGAGAAATAGTCCATTCACTCTCATTTTTCCCATTTCATAAGTTTTTATCATGTTGTATTAATGGTAATGTTTCTACCCATTTTCAATTTCTAATTACATTTCAATTGTTGAATCTATTTAAATTTCCATATCATTATTCATATATTGTTGTTATATAATTATGAGTACATTAATTATGATATAATATTATTTTCATCCCTATTTAACTAACATTATACACCATTCATAAGTCGTTGTAATGTTGAAATTCACATAGGAGGAATGGAATTATGTATTTTCCCTTGATAAAAAATCCCTATATATTCCATGTATTTATGAAATTATGCACACATTATATTTAAGAGGGATCGTTATCTAAGGAAGGATTATGTTGATGTAGATATCAGAGCATCAATCATATCCCAAGTGGATTAAAGTTTATTTTTTCAAAAGTTCACCTTTGCCGACAAAGCAAACTAAACTAGAGATTTCTCCTTAAGGAAAATTAATATCCCTAATGAAAATAAAATGTTTGTGATTACATAATGTTAAATTTAGACTAGACTTGTATATAAACTAATCAATATCCAACAATTTATAATACATGTATTCAATTATATAAACACACTGACAATCTTAATCATTATAACTATTCATTAACTATAATTCCATATTCATTACTTGATAATGGTAATTATTTAAACATTTTTAATACCTAATTATTCCTTATATAATTCAAGGTAATTTACCTAGACATACTTATTAATTATTTTTATAAGATAATATATTTTTCTTAACTATATATTTGTCTATCCTAAATAGTGTGAGTACCTTGTACATCATTATTCTGATTAAATGATATTCAAATATATATCTATACAATTCAATTGGCTGGGAGAAAATATTTACTTGACCATAGATATATTTATCTTATACATTGTGTGTAACCTATAATAAAATTAAATTGATTGAAGGGTATTCACCTAAAAAAAGAGAATTTATTTTACTATAGTAATATTAATAATCCATATGATCACTATTTCTATACATATAATTATTAATCCATGATTATTAAAGTGGTTCCTTATGTGAATATTTTTTATCATATAGTTTATAATTTCCTTTCATATTATTATGAATGAATTTTACTTAATAGTAAATGAGAGGGAATGAAATCATAGATCCTATATATGCATAGATATGTCTAATAAGAAAAAATATCTTGGGTATTTGGTATATGTTTTCCCTTTTCTGTATGATTTATTGGAAGAACACCTTGATGCTAGGTTTTTTATATTGATAATTATGCACTTTTTCATTATGAAATCATTTATTATTATCCATGTAATTATTTATTTCCATTTTCATGACATCTATGAATTATATTATTCTTATGTATTAAAATTTCATGAATTATATATCAATTTAGTTGGTATTGTTTATTCCATTATTATTCCTTGTTATATTTCACTACATGTTATCCCCTAATAAGAATAGATTACCCATTTCTTATGTTTCCCCATTTAACTAATTATTAAAGAGGTGTACTATGTTTAAAATATAATGATATAATTGATGGAAGAATAATGATATATTTAAATATTTTTTTAAAGTACCATGTATAAAATTTTATAATAATGTATTTTACTTTATTCTTATATCTATAGTCTCATAAGTATTTCTAAAATTTAGATATTTGGTATGATATCTCTTGCAGTTTGACTTCCATGCAATATATAATCCACCAACTTGATGGATTTTATATGATCATATAATGATTATTTTCAATGGAAGACAACCAAAAAAAATTATATATATATCTTTAAGAATTAAAACTCATGAAATATAACAAAAAATAGAGTACATAGTATTATTCCAAAGTAGCAGCATCAAATTTTTCTTCATGAATAGAATTATTGATAAAGATCACTGAAGTAGCAAAAAAATTGCTTCCTGCCTCTATGGGAATACTTTGACTGAGGTATCTACAAACAATTTTTGAGGATAAAAAAATATAAATGGGTTTTGGCACCTTATCAAATGATATAAAATGAGTTTAAGAAGAAGAGAGTGTAGTATCATCTAACACAAATAGCACACCCGAACAGAAGAGAAAAAATTTCTATTTTATAGGTAACTACTGAGGCTCCCAGTTTCTAAAACATATCATGCATTTTTATCTATTATGTTTTTTTTTCATTGAAATATTTTGAAAAAATAAATATATATATATGAATTAAGAAACCATTGGTTTTAATGATATTTAAACCATTTAGGAAAATATGTATAGGTTATTGCACCGAATACAACAAATCTATAATCTACATCTCATACATATTCAATAATATATATATATATATTGATTATATAAAATATATTATTATATTATTATTCACCCATCACATTCATGTAATAAATGTACCATTTTTATAATATCATATATTATATTTTTATATATATATTTATTTCCTGGATCATATTCAGGTGTACATACATACCATTCATGTGAGTTTTAGTGATCATCCACCACAACACTAGGAGAATAAGGTTGGGGGAATTAAAAATATAGAGAAATTATATACATGTACCCACCATATTCTAGTCTATAATGATATTAATGTTTTGGTTAGAGGTTGAAAAATTAGGAATCCCATCTCATCTAGAAGAAATATATTATAATTTCAAAGAATGGGCATATCCCATGATAATGAGAAGGTGTATACTAAGTTAGGGAACAACTAAACTATTCTGTTGAAAAGGGGAAAGGGTATAAAAATTCAAGGCATTGCAATCCCATCCCATTAATTATTATCCATTTTAGTAATACCCCCATACAGTTTATATTATAGAAATATACTATATCTATATTATTTTATATGTGTGAAAATAGTATTCTTTCTCAATAAACATTTCTAAATACACCTAAAAACATATTTTATACAACTAATAAACAACAAGATCACATGAAAAATTCAAATGATTCTTTTAGCATGATGATAATCAATATTTCATGAAACAAGAACATACTAATAAATTAAACCATGGAGATAAAAAAAGGTAATTATTTAACATACCAATATCATGTAAAAAATGATAGATTATATAGTTTAAAGACTAATTATAGAAATTTAGTAAAACATTACATGAATTTTAAAGTAGAGAATGATTAAAAATCTAATACAACAATTGAAATGCTAAAAATTATAATATTTAATGTGTACGAAATGAAAAGTATTCAGTTAGTGAAAAGTTCTCTTGAAAAATACATTTCCCAATTTTGAAAATCAATTTAAAGAAATTATTATTTAAATAAAATATTTTTTTAGAAATTTATATTTTATAATTCAATATTTTGTATTCCAAAAGGTATTTCATTTTGATTACAATTAAAACTATTATTGAATTAAAAACATGTATTTTTTTATCAAAATGGTAATGTCATTCTACAAATCATAATATTGACATAAATCTAAAATAAATTCCATTACTTAGGAAATGTTTCAATGTTTTGAATAATTATATTATATTTATTTAATAACCTGAATAAATAAATAAAAATGTTTCTAACAACATATCATTACCTTCCAGTTAAATTAACATAGTCATTATATGGTCATCAGTTTAGACTCTTAATTGAGGTTAAGTATATATCATTGACTTATAACTCAAATAGGTTGAAGTGGAATGAAATGTTTTATATAGTAAGGAATTATTATAGAATAATGATATATGATTTTATAAAACACTACCACACTACACATGCATTTAATTTAGAAAGGAACTTCATGAATTCCAATTGAATTAATTGAAAAAACCATGAAGTCATATAAGTGGGAACAAGTAAATAACTCAGGTAATCAAGGAAATCCTTTCATTCATATAAATATAGAACCTAGGTAATATATCATTAATATTTATATTTATTGTAAAATCCAAAATTGACATTCAAATAAAATAAATTTAACTTATACAAACATATTTCTACCAAAATTATATTGTTTTTTAAAATATGTATTAATATATTTAATGTTCAACATAAAAAAACTATAATTTAATTAAATTATTACTTAAATTATACAAAAAATAATTTTTAAAGGATAGACCTTTGTTAAATATATTTTTTACAAAACCATAAACAATGATTTTATTTAATAAAAGAAAAATTAAAATAAAACTGTTACATTATATAAAAATTAATTGATTTTTTTTACATTATACATAAAAATATTGTTCCACACTATCCATTCATAAATATAAACATAATATTTTAGTTTTATTATTTATTTGAAGAACCAATTTTAAGCATGTCCTAATATTTTCCTCAAAACTCACTCAATTAGTTGAGACCCCCCACCATAGTCATTGGCGAGCGTTATCAATTCAGTGATCTCAAAGTCTTGAACCAACAACAACCAATATATTATATTAACCATTATAAAATATTCAAAAACCAAATAATCCAAAAACAAACATCCACCATAAATAAATAATATGAAATAACCAATGAACCATATGCATATAACTAATAAAATTCATCTAGAATTATAATGAAATAAAACCTAAATTAAAAAAAACATAAAAATTATCTAATTTCAATCCTAGATTTGGGAATTCCTAGAATAATTATCATCCTGATCTCTTCTTATCAAAACGGTGAAAAATAAAAGGAAAACATCAAATTATGGATTCATTTATACATGGGAAGTAAAATTCCTTAGATAATAGGGGATTTATCCATTCCATAGTAAAATAAAAAACCAAATACATAATCCCAGTAAGGGGTTCAAATAATAATATTAAATGGGAGGAAAATATGATTATAAAAATAATTTATTGTAAACGTGAAATTTTTCAAATCAATACATAGCTCAAATTTGACATTAAAACTCCCGAGACCACCCTAGAGGTAAAATTGAAAATTTACCGTAGAAGATGACCACTGAAAAATTGTATAATGGTTTTTTTGATCTCAAGGTGTGATGTTTACTATTGTTTTAGTTTTGGTGAATTTTCAAGAATAATGAATTTTAAGGTTTTTTTATCATTTATTAAATAAATAAATATTATCATACATTCAGGAGTATTGAAATATCATAAAAAAGGGTCCTTGAGTGAAGAAATATATTCCACAGTAAGATCTAAAATAGGGGATTTTCCCCAGGGGAAGTATAAGTTTTTTTATCAATATGGTCCCCTGGTCATGACCATGGAGGGTGTAGAATTTGAAAATAAATAATTATTTATTTTTATTCATAGAACCCTAACCCATACCCTATAAATTTATCCTTAACTATCCAATTATGGTATCAATTATGTTCTCCCTAAACACTAATTAATATCTAGGTAGAATCTTTAGTAGAATCAATGATCTAGCTAACCAAAAACCATGTTCTTTGAAAGGTATTTCCAAAGGATCTCAGTTCTCAGATACTCAACACTATAAAAATATCCCAAATGCAAGGCCTGAATCATTATTTAGGTTTTTTTCTCCATTATTCATGGGTTTTGAATTATTTTTCTTGAATTAGTGGTATAAATTCCAAATATATGTATAATTTATTTTTATTTTTTTTAACACTCTATTCTTCACTGCATACTTTTGTGGTGGAAAATATATACTCAATGATAGGTGGTCATACCATTACACTAATACTATCAATTTCATTATAAAAATTTCCCACCAATTTATCCTCATATTAACCTTCATGAATTCACAATCATCCTCTATGAAGGATTTCTATACACTGAATTTTGTTTTTTTCTACGAATGAACATAATCTGGACTAGTGATTAATAGATTTGAATGTGGAAATGAAGATAGGAATGTGTGAGATGATTAAGTGGTGATGATGGACCATTGATGTAAATATGAATATGTATCATGTTTAAAAATATGGTATTTGACATTAGGGATTCATGTAAATGGAAGTTGAGTATTTTTTCTAGAGATTCATAACCGAAAATAGTTCACCATAGGTGTGGTAGTGATGAACAAGGCCTTTGTTATATATTTTGGTGCGATGAGAATCCAAAATAGTGATGAAAATGATGATTTTGATAAATAGATTGAGTTTTAGAATGTATTAAACTACAAAGTGTGTAGTTTCTAACTACACATCATATACTATTATATATATGTAATATAGGGTTTCTATAGGGGAAAACATCATATGGAATGTAATTAAGAAGTATATGTTGTATATGGACACTGGTTGAAGGTAGGGTTTCCTTTTACAATCATTTACTACTCTAAGGAATATAGTCTAAAGGTAAATGTCATTGAGTGCTATCCCATATGACATGGTGTGTAATGGAGTACCCAACCCCCATTAAATTCTATTTAAGTATATCCCATACACTATTTGACATGGTGTGTACTGAAGTACTCCCCAATCCAATACATGGTGTATATGAAAACCCCATATATGATTCAACATAGAATATACCATAGTACACACTCAAGTAGATTGTGAGACCTACAAAACATGTACATAAAATTTTATAGTGTGTATTTAGGCACCACATGACATGATAGTGGTCGTACATTCCCATAGATACTACACACTGTGTATAAGAAAGTACATGTTGTGTATTGTTTATCCATTGGTGTTTTTCACGTCTTCTCACCCGGCTATATGATTTGGGTAGGTAAATAGTTTATTTTGAGAATTATTCCAAGTATAATGTAATATTATGATCCTCTTGGACATTAGAGACCATTTACAAGGTGTATTGGGTAGTTTAATAATTTTAGATTTTTAGAGGTGGTAAGTATGTTTGGGCGATATGACTGGAGAAGACATGAGTTCTGGTACTCTCCTGGTGATATGATGACAAAAGGGAGTGGCTCCACCATATTATTCCAAGAATTCAAATATCCTACATATATTAAAGGCATGGTTCCTCTAGATAATTTGTAGTGTCACTACCCCCTTATCCATGACAAGGTGCAGATCACCCACACAACTAATAGAGTTTAGTAATTTCCCATATACTTTTAGAGTGGTTACTCTATCCATGGATTTATTTACTCTCTTAGTTAATATACACTACATGAAGAGGCATGGATCCACCATTATGGTTTAACACTTTATGGATTGATACACATACATTAATAAGGCTCGTAACCCCCATTATAAATTTTGAGAGATGATTCACATGGATCAGAAGTAATGGAAAGTATGGGTCAGTATAACCTTGACAAAAAATATTAATGGATGAGGTTCAAATTACCTGATATAATTCTAGAATGGTGACACAATAGTTCTTGGTTATAGGATTTTATAATCCCTTAAATTATTTCCATTCCTCAAGGAAGCACATGTTTCCCTTACCATGGTTTTCTGGTAATGGTGTGAAAAGGAAGAATATGTTGAATATTTCAAGAAATAAAAATCCTCAGGAATTATTAATTACCTTTGCGATGTAACAAACAATAGTTCTATCAACTTCAGAACATTTCATCCTTTTCAAACTATGAGAGTACCTAGTTTCTCATGTGATATGACCCAACATGGGATATAAATGATATGACCAAGACTTACCTATTTCCATGAGACTTCTAGTATTTGAGAATATCAAGATTCCTTGATTCTTTCTGGATTACATTTTGGTTTTGTATTCTAATCTATCTTATTTTTTTCCATCAATACATAGTTTAGTAAATTATACAGAGTATTTTTACACTCAACCCTACACGGGCTTCATGAATACACATGTTGTGTCTATAAAGATGATATACAGTCATGGATGTCCTTGGTGGACATGGTTACGATGTCACATGTTTAAAGCTAACACATGGTAATTCTTGGTGATGCTCAGTTGAGTTTGGTAGTTCTAGAATGTGGTTGTGACTGTTGTGGTATAAGATTGATCTAGAAGTACTTGTTGTGAGGATGAAATTTCTAATGACTCATGTCTGTTAGATTCATATAATTTTTTAGATGCACAGTTCATAGGTTGATTACTAATTTGACTATGTACTTATCATATAATGTCAAATGCATGAATTTTATGTAGTTGAGATTTATATATATATATATAGTTTTTATTGTTATTTTTATGAATTGGATATTTTTTTTTCTATTTTAGGTTGATATAGGATAAATCCTCTCATACCCTGTGATATTCATACTCAAAGTTTGTCACTAACCCATGAGCCATTAGAGTTAGTCTTGGGGGAACATATAGATTACCCTTGGGACATGAAGGGCCCCAAAACATCAATTCATGTAATACTATTATTAGAGACTTATTTCCCTAGGTATGTAGTATAGAATTATAAATCATGTAAGGATCAGATTGAGAATTTAAAGAAATGGTTTCAAGTGGTCTTGATTTTTGTTATTTGACCAAGGATAACAATTTATGTCTAGTGGACAATGTATCCATTTTTATCACTCTAATAACTTATTATATGGCCTAGATCTCTATGAAATATTTTTGGGGTTACAAGTTATTATATACAACATATACGAGTTATTTTTGATCATAAAAGTCCCCCATATGTTATCTTATCCCAATATTCTCTACATCATGGTGGGTTCATCCTATAAAATAAATGATACCACCCATATATTCCCATATTATATTGATAATTAGTGTCATTATTATTTCTTGTCACTTATTAATCCTATTTCCATTTACTTGTTGAGTGAGGATGTGTGGTTTTATAGAAATGGATAAGAGATGTTCTTAGCACATGATCTAAGGAAACCTCTCTCATTGGTTTTGCAGTTAGTGTATTCTATCTCATAGAGCATATAGTTTTCTTATCATGTTGGATGAGACTACCTATAAGATGAATGTGATATGTGCATTATGATGATAAATACCTCTTGGGTTTATGTGGTTAGACTAGTCCTTGAGAAACAAAGGATTTGATAGATTCTTAGAGCCATGATTCCTATTTAGTTTGGACACCCATGAACTTGATGGTGAGTATAATGTTGGGATATCTACATAGCACAATAATCCATTGTGGATGATATTTTTCTAAAATTCTGATTCAACTACTCTACCGTG
Source organism: Viscum album (assembly GCA_963277665.1). Taxonomy (NCBI): domain Eukaryota; kingdom Viridiplantae; phylum Streptophyta; class Magnoliopsida; order Santalales; family Viscaceae; genus Viscum; species Viscum album. Next base: position 820,724,118 of record OY728143.1, read on the forward strand.
GTTGGGGTTTGATTCTTTATCAATGATATTTTAAGATTTATAGGTGTTATGGATAGATCATGTTCTATCAATGTTGGAACCTTTTTAGGGAATCATGACCACTTATAAATACTCATCAAGTCCTATAAACCTCATAAGGTATTGGATAAATTTTATTCACAAAAAAAATTCAACCTTAGTAGTTTGGGAATAGCCTTTGATGAGATAAGTCAAGCTTGGGTTGTGCACTCATGAAACTCCTCTAATTCCAGAGTACCCGAGTGAGTATGGGTGGTTACAACTTCCTTAGGGTAATGAACCTAGGATTTGGGATAATATTATCAATTTTATATAAGTTAGAAAGAGTAGTTTAATAGATGGACCTCCACTTTTGATGTATCATAGAGAGAAGAGTCCTTTCTATTATAGAAAAAATTGCCTACTAGTGAGCTATTCAAAGGATTGAGAACCAAGTGATGTTGGTGAAGTTGGACATAGATGATTCCTCAATCCATACCAAACATAAACAATTTTAGATAATTTATATCCAATCATGGTGTGATAATAGTTGGAGTTTTGGGTAGTCACATGCATGATATTTATATAGTCACATATCATTAAATATAAAATAAGGTATAATTAATTTCCTTATTTCATGGATCCTAGTATTTGTTAACATAAGCATTAACTAATCTATATGCATCATTTGTATATGAATTTTAGATTATAATGGAACCCCGAGCTGATTACTTATAAGTTCGATTATTCTTATATATAATGATTGTTTTTAAATAAAAACTTCTAGGGAAGTGATTTTATCCTTAATGAAGGAAGTGGAATTTAATGGGATTCCTTTCTAAAAGAGATGAGACATAGAGGGTACTTCCATAGTTTGGATCAAATAAATTTTATTGGAATATAATTGATACATGTATTAAAAAATATGAGGTGAACTTTTAGTGGTGAATGGAACCCCTAGGTATGGTAAGTATAGTTGACCCTTAGGATGTTGTACATAGATACCCATCCAAACATGATCATGAATATAAGTTTTATATGTATGGATGTGGGTTTTTTTTATTATTGATTTAAAAGAATTCAGGAATGATCTCAGAGGGTGACCCATGGTTATACATCGATGAAAAGCTAATATATACATCAACATTTATTCTAAATATGTTATTCATGTTCTGTAGTGGATAATAATTTTTTTGGTGGATCTATATAAATTGAGGAATTACCATGCTGGGTTATTAGTAAACATGAACTAAAAAAATTATTATGTTAGTTTTTGGTGGTAAATAGTGAATATAACTCTATATTTACCTAATATGGAGTAGGAATTAGAACTAATGAAGTTTAAAGTAATAGTGGTTAATGGGATTAGACTATAGAAGTAGTGGCATGGAGGTTGACTACCTTGGAAATAATTCTATGTTCAATCATTGGAGTACACACATGAATATATATCCTTGAAGTAGTTGAATATTATTGGGGGTGACTCAAAACATTATTTTATGCGATATAGTTCCATAGTTTTATGTTTATTTTATGGTCTCAAATATCCAGTTTTTCTCTAGAGAAAAACATTAACGTTTTTCCTAATGACGGGGAGCATGTCATCCAATTCCCAAAAAAGGTCATGGTTTTCCCATGGTGTTTGTTTTAGATATAATTGTAGGAATTTTATGTAAATTTAACCCCTTTTGAGTGTGATACTCATTTTGGTATGTTCAATGAAGCCTCTTAGGCATTCCTATCACCTGGAAACTCATTCTTTATAGTTGAGGTTTTTACTCCACCATGTTTTTGTAGGAATTTCCCTGGGTTCTAGGGTTAATAATGAATGGTCATATAAATGGAAAAGACCATCTTCTCTAGATTTTGGTGCATTGGGAAACCAAATTTGATGTGTTATGATGTTGTGTAGTTGAATAATGTTGCTGATATTTCCTACTACGATCATCAGAAGCATTCATAATGAAGTTAGGCCAAATAACCAGGATATTGTCATTGTGGGTTATAATCCATTTTAAATATCAATATATGTCTAGAACATTCCAAAAAATTATGGGTAATATAGTGGTTAAGATGTTCCATATTTATTTATGTCTTGATCTAACATCCTTGCTTCTTATTCCATATTTCTATGAGATGACATAAATGATGATGCATACATAGAAGAGTAAACGACCATGCAGCTCATATGGGGTCATTTAGGATTATTTTTTTAGTTCTTAGTAGAGGGGTATGTCATAAATTGAATTATCTCATATGGTATTCATTATATAGGATCTTCGAAGACAGAGAGTGTAAAAACTTTATAATAAGTAATGATATAAATTAACCATTTTGTGGTGGATACCAATGGTTTGATGTTTTGTTTTATCTTGTATAGTTTTATGACCTTGAGATATGATGTCTTAGAAAACATTTTATAAATTGATTATGAAATTTATTTGAAATGATCTATATATGATATATTTGGGGATAAGAGAGGATTTTCCCTTTCTAGATGGTTATCTATCGAGTTCACTCAGAGCTCAAACTTCCAAGTATAAGAGAAGTTCATTCTAGATGGATTTCCTTTATTCATTAATTTTTTGTGATATTTATTATTTATTACGTCAATTTTTTCTTTTTTAGGGATAAAATTGTATAAAAATAGTGAGGATATAGCTATCTATATTTATTACAATCAAGACATAACTCAAATTTGAGTTTCATAGTCTCGAGACCACCCTAGGGATAAAATAGTGAATTTACCAAGTCAAATGATCTTATAAAAAATATTTCATGGTTTAATTGTTATTTGGGTGTAATTATTACCCTTATTTTTTTGAATTTTTGAGCATATTGAATTTTTATTGTATTTTAATATCTATTCATTAAAGAAATATTTATCTTTCATGCATGAGTAATATATATTTTTAAGAGGGCATTTGATAGAGAATCCTCTGCTATGATTGTTTATGTAATAAGGGTTTACCATAAGGTTAGTTTTCAATTTATTCTATATGAATATTGATAAAGTGTGATGAAATAAATAATGAAAGGGGAATACAATTTTTCATAAACAAAAAAACCCATGACATCCTCAAAAAATCCATATTCCTTAATGGAGAATCATGGGTTATCATGTGAATAATCTCATTATAGGGTTACAAGATCCAGTAACCCAGATAGGACCATGTTCTAACTAATCAAACACTCTCCCTTGAGACATGGGATGATTTTTTAGAATATTTTTTTAATGTAAGATCCACTCATGATCGCTACCAGTCAAGCGATGGTGATAGAACAAGTTATTTATGGAGGACGTGTTGGTGCTCATTACTTGTCACATGATATACTTGAGTTTACCTATCCAAAATGGAGTGAGTTGTTCTCATCTTTGGTCATGTGACAATCTAGGGACACATCACTATTCATCACTACATGAATCATCCAACACATGACTTTTACCACACCGTCACCTCTAATTATGTAGATAGTGTCTACCACATTCATACCATGCATGTGTTTCCTAATCCTCAAGATGAGATGCTAATATTGGTACATTTTCATATAAATACCATGATGTTTATACTTTGAGACAATCGCAAGGAATAAATACATATAAAAATAAACACAAATTCAGGGAGACATTATAGATGGAAAATAGGAGGAGTGACCCAATGAAATTATTCTTCTATGAATTTTTATTTTAAATCATTATAAGTAATTTCAAAAGGAATGGACTAGTAATATTCAAAGGGGAAAATTAATTATGAAGTGGTTAACCAATTGAGTAAACATAATACATGAATCTATTCACATTAATATTGAATTCATGAATGAGACTATATATAAGTCACATGATCACCCGAAATTATCTTATTAATGTGATTACTCAATCTTGGTTATATGATCGCATGAATCACTATTATTCATGAAATATTTTAACCACCATTTAGTCACATGAACAGTGAATCTTTTGAAACATCCTTCTAAACAACTATACATGTATGATAAGGTATTTCAGGACAATGTGCACCCCTTCAATCATAGATTTAATTAATAACAAGAGGATCTGGGTTATCTTCCCAAATAGGTGGTACCCTTAGGGGAATTATAATCATGAATTCCATTGTTAACGGGGATCCTCATCTGTAATACATCAAACTATTATCTCTTAGCTCTATAGTGTAATTATACTTCATACCATGAGCCATGATAGATAGGGAATATTTCATAGAGTATTCCCACAGTATTTCTTAATGGACAACACATTCTTCTTTCCTCAAAATTCAATAAACTATCCTGGCCTAAAAAATAAGGATAATGGAAGGATGAAGTTTCACATTGGGAATTAGACCCAAGAGGTTTTTTTTATTATTTCATAAATTAATATTCGCCATCAATCTAAGGAGAGATAAATATCCTTGGGTAATCTTAGTATGTATGCGCCATTCAAACCCAGTATTACCGTCCCATGAAATACACCCGATCCTCCATTATTTATTGTTTCTCACTCTAAGAATGACTCATGTGATTTAAGAGATATATGTCGATAATTACCTTAATTTCACTAAAAACCCTCCTTATCCCTCCTCCTTTGGTATATTTTCTAACAACTATATTTGATACTCCCTAAAGGGAAATATTCTAGATGATGTTTATCAAGGAAGCCTCATATTCATAAGACCTACTCAATTATAATTTATCTTATCTTTCATTTCATAGACATCCCCACTGCATGATGTTGACATAAATGAAAAAATTTCTAATCACATGATTCTAAACTACATAGAAACATCCTTACCACATGATGCTGATGTAACGACCCGAAATCCTAGACATTGAAAAATAGATGTTATGTTCCATTACTTGCGTTACACACTACAACCAACATAAAAAAACCATAAAATATTATGAAAACATTATCAAAAAATCTATAATAATAGAAAATATGTTAAACCATTAAAATTTATTACCTTTGGTAGATAAATAATTAATATGAGTCAATATTTAAAATAATTATTTTTAAAAAAAGAAAATTTCTTTATCATATGCATTTTCATTTAAAAACCAAAATTAAAAAATTATATATTTTAAATTTGATAAAATAAAATTCATTTCTGAATTATTCACATCAAAATTTACTTACTATTATTTATTTTTCAGAAATTGTTTATGTTTTGTCAAAAAATCCATTTTTTTGGAAAAAATATAATTATTATGATATTATCATTATGTAAGCATATAAAAACTGATTTAAAAACCTTTTAAGTAATAAAATAAGTACTTTAGGAATATACTTATGAATTTTTAATTATTTTTTGATCTTATAAATCCTATGTCCAATATTTTTAAAACTAGATTAGAATGATACTTTAATAAAAAACTATTTTTAGTTATTATTCTAATGAAGTGTCTTGATGGTGAAACTCAGGTTTAGATTGAATAGAAATCAAAGTACATTTTATTTATTTAATTATAAACCAATTTATTTCATAAAATTCAGTATATATGATAATATTATCTTATATATAAAGTTTTGAACATAATAACACACTTTTTTGAAAAACCTGTTTATATGTGTTATTTGTGTTTATTTTAAAATTACTATTTCAAACACTTTGTAATTTTATTAGGTGGAATGATTTAAAAAATTGAAATAATAAGTATGAAATTAGGTAAAATGTTAAATGGTAATTTTTTTCATTAATATGCTTTAATAAATTTAAAAATTATTTTCCTAGTTAAAAATAAAGTAAGGTAAAAGATAAAATGTTAAAATTAAAGTCCTCAAAACAAACTTTTTGTCTCCAAAATGAGTTTATGGTGAGAATATTAAACCATACACTATTACCCTCTAATTTCTCCCATTTTAAAGATGTTTAAATTTTAATAGTGACATTAATTTATTGGTAATTTAATGGTTACATCCAAAACTACCCTTCCTTGACTTAAAAATGGTAACACATACACCACTTCAAGACTCTGATCTCCTTAAAATATATTATTGAAGTTTTTATTAACCCCATAGAACCCTATTACATGTACATAATCTTATGTTTACAATTATTTTTCTTAAGGTATTCATTTCCAATGTGTTTTCCAAGGGAAAACTCATGCTTACAATGAGGTTAGAGCATGATTAAATAATTGAGAATACATGGAAAGGGTTTCATTGTCTCATTTTCAACTCTTTGAGAAATATTTTATATTTCACCACATAATTTATTTTATATGGTGTATTCACTTCACTATTTCATTCATATACAATGAATATATATCATTTCATAAAACATGAATTTCAATTTCACTGGAACCTTATTATTCATACATTTCCATTACCGTAATTGTTTTTTGGAACTTAGTTCTCATTCATTGAGTTATTATTATTATTCATGAAATAATTCCTTTTGATAATTTATGTGTTAATTTGTATTTTCATAGGTATTTACATTTCTACCACAAAAAATCATTCTAAATTTCCCTTTATTCATGAATTATGACATTTGTAAGGTATTTGGTGAAAATAAATTTCATTTCATTCAGTTGAAATGTTATTCCATGAGAGAAATTATTATATTTTTGATAAATACTTCTATTTAAAATTTAAAAATATATTCAGTATTTTTTATGTAGAAAAAATTATGTTTTTAACTCAATTAAAATTTATCAATGAATTACATTCTCATAAAAGTGTGACATTTAAAAAAAATTAATTTCTTATAAAGATGGGATTTCCTTCATTTTCATGTTTATTATTCAAAAAAATGTTTTTAATTTCTTAATTTGAAACCCAAATACGGGTTTAATCATGCGACCTAAAAATTTCCCTTATCCTATTTTAAAATTAATGATTTATTATATTGTTTATGATGTCAGTTTTATAAAAATGAATTTAAAAAAATTCAAAAGGTTTTACATCCTTTCAAAATAAAATGTTTTATCTTCCACACCATATTTTTTGGTAATATTTATATTATTTCAAGTATATTTTATTTATAACTCTATATAATAAGGTATTCAAATGAATTATCTTTCAATTATTTATTTTTTTTGAAATTAATTTTCACTTTAATGTTTTAAAATGTTTTGTGGAAACATTTGTAATCTCACTTTTATTTACCCTCCAAGTTTTATCATTCATTAACTAATATTTTGACCACCTTATATTTGTTTTTATGATATGTTTCTTTTTGGAAAATAATATTTTTTATATACTATTATTTCTTAGGTTCATGTTATGTTATGTTTTTGAAAGGTTTAAGAATTCCATTATTTTTCCAAGGGTTCTTTTTAAAATGATGATTGTTTGTTTTGAGGTGGCACACATATGTATAGATGTATGATGAGTGGGGTCTTATATATCCCTCCAATGGATTGGTTATGAATTTATATCTCATGATACGAGTTTTTTAAGTGTGGATATTTTTTTTATCACAACATGAATCATGACCATTTTTTTTCACAATACGAAGCATGTGAATTTTTTCACAACAAGACGAGTGAGAATTTTATTTTTTTAGAACATGAAGAGTGTGCCTTTTTTAATTTCAAAATATAAATAATGGTATTTTTTTTGTTCAAAACAAGAATAGGGGAATTTTTTTTTTCAGAACATGATGCATGGAAATTTTATTTGTTCAAAATTTTATAATATCCACCTGTTTAACTTTATAAAAATGTTAATTATTATGATATTTTTTAAGGTAATGTTACATATCCAAGCCATATGACTATGGATATTCTCCATGAATCATATTTATTATCTTTTTAATTCAATCTATTTTTCTATGTTTTATGTTGTTCATTTGAGACTTCATATCCCTCTATCATGACTTGTGGAAAAATATTATTGTTACATGTTGTTTTAAAGATATATTCCTCCCCTATACGTGTTTTCTCATACAAATGTGATCTAACACTTTACAACTTATTGATAAGTATTCCCATATAGAGCATTCAAGATCAAACCATTCATTATTTTATTTCCATTGGTTATAAATATAAGTATAATCTTGTAGTGCTCATGAAGTGGATGTAGTTTGGTTTACATATTTAGAAATGTTCACAAGTATCATAATTTTTTTTCAATGTAGCTGATAAGATCAACTTATTCTTTAGTTAATAGTAATGTACCCTTATGAATAGTAACTGGACCCTTATGAATAGTAATGAATAGTAACTTGACCCATATGAATAGTAATATACCCTTATGACCTATAACTTCACCCATGTAATTATAAATAAAATCTAAGCACCTTGAAAATGAGAGTTAATATTTTAAAAATAAATAATCAAGTATTGGTATTTTTGTGAGAAATAAATAAATAATTACAATTTTATAATTAATATATTAATTTAAAATATAATTCATTTTGATAAAATTTAATCATAAAACAGTTTTTTGTTGTCCTATAATTTTGGGATAATTTAATGAGACCTTAGTTAAATTTTCATGGTATTATAAAATCAGTTATAATTTTAAAAACTGTATTTTTTCGAGTAAATATCATTTTTAATTAAAAATTAAATTTCATAAAATGGAGTTAATTTTTTGATTCTACATTTTGATAAATGTTTAGGGTGAATTTTTGGGATTTTTCTAAAATACTTGAATTTTTGGTGAATAATAAACTACGGTAATTATAGTATAAATACATTATAAGATAAATACACTATTCATTGTATCATGGCTGATGTAAGAAACCATAATTTCAAAATCACATGAACTAATTACTATTTTTAGTCACAATAATCAAGACTATTCATAGTCTTAAGGAAAAATAATAAACTAATGATTAAAATAATTCAAAAAACCTTCTCTCCTCTACTATATAAACCACCCCTCACCCCCTCTTCCTCTCACACCACGCAAGCATTGAGCCTTGCCGAAGTTATACCAAATAATCTTCCCAAGACCCCCCTATATCCAATACCTATTGGTCTCACCAAAAGGATAAAAAAAGTCCTTAAGAAGATTCTCAAGGAGGATTACTCAAGCTCTCTTCCTTTTTCTTTGAACCTCTTTTACATGTTTGATTATTTTGTTTCTGTCTAATCACCTCCCCTCATCCAAAAACTATGAAAATTAAATTACCTTACATGTACTATAATTTTTTATGATAATGGAATATTTCATCATCATCTCTTTTACCCTTCATCTTATACTAAAATGAAAACACCGCCTGATATGTGTTAATTTATCACATTTTAGGACGATAGGTTTTCAATTTATTTTACTGTCTCCAATTCTGGTCATGAAACCATTTTTATGGTTGAAACAGATAATAATATATGTAATATATACAATTTAATGTTCAGTAATAATTTTTACACATGGTATTTGATTATAAAAATAAATGTGTTCGTGGTGATCGAAAAACCATCAAAATAATCCAGGCGTTTATCATTAAAATTTTATATAATGATTCATCCTCTCACAAAATAACCAAAGGATTTATATTATAATTTAACCTTATTAATGACCATTAATAACTCATAACTTAAATTTTGGATTTAAATTACATTTTACATGAACTTCCAGATTCTTATAAAAGCGAACTGAACATGAAAACAAAGAAAACGTGCACTCCCAAAAGATAAAATTGAATATCTTATCCAATATCAAAGGCTATGGACTTAATGAAGATGTAATAAATAATTTATAGGTATATAAGGTTATTTAATTTATAATTAATGAATCTAATTTGATTATTCAGGATATTAAGATCAAGGTCATAATACATTTGGACTTAAGGTAAGGGGTTTCTAATCTCACTTTTATTTCCATGAGATATCCATTGTTCACCACTTAATTCTTGTATTGGGGTATGTATGCTGAAAATTGATATATAATATAATTATTCACCTTATATTCATGGTATTTAATGATTCATTTTATGTTTATTATTATTTTTTCATAATATTCTATTGATTACAATTTGGTAAGGGACTTTGTCTCAATTTCCATTTCATTGAGAATAACTTGGTATTGTGAACCTAATCTATATTATATGGTGTATATAATAACCCTTAAGATAATTTTTCATTTGAAATTATAATTTTGTTAAATATCCATATTCTTGTATCATGGATATGATTATTGATTTAGACGTATTATAAGGCCCCAGCCTTAAACCTTACTTAATCTTGAGTTATTACAAGATTACAAATTGAGGATCTTTTCAGGTTTAGAGTTTTAGAGAATTAGATCATGAAACTTGCATTACATTCCACATTTAAACAACGTGGTTACATAAAAGACAGTATTCATTCTTCCCATCAACGGAAACATATTGAAAATAAAACATGGATTCTTTCTTGGCACATCCTTGACACTATCATCTCATCATGTAACTTTCCCTTGACCTGTGAAAAACATTTCAAAAACTTGGGATGAGCATAAAAAGCTCAGTAAGGGTTATAAAAATATGGAAAGGAAACATGAGTTCATATATACATAAGAATGAAATCATACTTTACCCATAAATCAAAGGCACTTTAACATACCTCATCAAACCATGATTAAAACATAGAAATCATAAGACATAAAAGGTAACTTGAGGAATTCATAACATTCTTACGTAGGGAGTAACCCTCTTGGTTACGTTTGGAATACCCATCACAGTATATTCCCTAAATCTCTTCAGAGAAACCTTAACGTTTCACTCCTTCGCGTTACCCAATGCATTGGAGAGCTATATCGGGCTCACCCGCCCTTAGTTTATCACGGAACCACCCGTTTTCATAACAATGCCCAAGAACCATAACATAAATGTATCACATAAAACATGCATAAAGGAAACATAACATTTCCACATTTCAATCACAATATAACATTTTAGTATATTGAAATAATGAATCCATTCAAAAAGAAACCATTTCCAAAACCATTTAAAACATTTAACAAAGAGATTTTTGAATCAAAGTGTCCCATACCACCTTGAAGCTTAAAATTTTAAACCATTAATATCTATATAAATAAATCCTTAAAACCATTTTGAAAACATGGATATTAATAAGAACAAATAATTAAAACATTTAAAACGATATTTTGGTTAAATGGGTTTTACCAAAATTAGAGACACTTGAATACAATAATTGAGGAATAACATTTAGTCAGAACTTTATAATACCATGAGAATAAATGGATTCATGATATAATACTCCAAAGGATAGTATATACACCATATAAGAGTGAATTGGTGCATAACAACAATGAACCCTAAATAGAAATGTCAAATGTGATGAAATCCCTTATAAAGAAGGTATCCTTAAATTAAGGACAAATCAATCTAAAAATATGTGTGACAAATATAAATACAACCAATATAAGTGGATATTAAGTGTAAAACAATAAAAGGTCATTCACACATATTCAATGGATGACATATTCAATGACTACATGTTGAACCCAAAGAAATCGAAATTGGGTTAAAAAGTTCCCTTGACAGCCTAACGACATCACATCAAAAAGAGTTGATGAGAGATAAAAAGAGTATCTCATCACTTGGACATAAAATTTACATCAATAAGGATATATGAGAACATATCCCAACATAACAATATGTAAATTAAAATACCCAACAAAAGAAGTCTTTTAAAAAAGAGGAGGGTGAAAGGTTCCCTTACCGACTTGGGTATCTTTCAAAACATACACCCCATGAAAGAGGGACAATAGATCATTGATGTAAATACTCATAAACGAAAGTATATTACACAAAGTGTAGAATAATGGGCAGTACATACACCACTCAATGGAATTTTTGGCAAATGTAGCATAAATATCACGGGAATAAAAGTGAGATGAAAAAATCCCTCATGAAAACTCGGCAGCCTAACGGCGCCACATAAAACTTATGAATATGGATTGATGAGATCAAATAGGGTATCTCATCACATTAAAATATAATATAAATCAAGAGGAATATAAAAGAACATCCCCCAACATTACAAATAGGAGCTTAAAAGAAGTGACATAAAGGAGAGTACTTAAAAAGAAAGAGAGAGGTTAGATCTATTACGAAAGTTCGGCAGCCTAATGGCGCCACCCAAAACTTAAAAAATGGATTGATGAGAGAGAATAGGGTCTCTCATCACATGAACATAAAAATTACAGTAAGTTTAATATAAAATATCATCCCAATAACAATAAAGATGAGCTTTAAAAGGAATGACATAAAAGTGTGTACTTAAAAAGAAAGAGAGGAGTAGGATCCCTTACCTCGGGTCCGACTTGACTCGATCGTTCTTTAACGTCCTGAATAATAAACTTGAGTTAATTTCTAATTGATTAATAACCTTTTAAAAGTTCATTATTACTTTTATATCAATTATTTACATGTTATAAACATTATGTAATCATTTAAGTTAATAATATTTGTTTTTCCGATATTTGGTTCTTAAGTCGAAAGTGGACTTCTTACAATTACATGTTGTTCGTGTGGCCAAATGTTTATTATATCCAGAATTGTATTCATGATGTAGATATAATATATGTCATATATATCCAGTACATGCATTCATTTATAACATTACATAATCATTTAGAGGTAAGAAATGAAATGCACCGTTCGTGGAGACGGTAAGCCGTACGTACGCATGAACGCTACTTTCATTTCTATTTCGTATTTTATAGAATGGAATAATAATGATATAAAGGTATATTATAATTCCAGTATGATATCATATATAATATCATTAAATCCATCCTTTATACATCCCACATATGGCATTAACGAATCACATCACTTTGAGGGGGCGATAGTCCGCACTTCCTAAAATGAAGATATCACGTATACCCATAATGGAAGCCATAAAGGTAAGACACAAATGAAAAATAAAGAAGCATAAGTAAAACATAAACATATTATATATCATATATAAAAATAGTGACATCATAATGGCCACCTTTGAAGGTGTTAAATGAGTATTGAACAATCATCGTTTCGGGAGGCACAATTTCGCCATCCACGGAAACCGTATGTTCTTTAACCATTTGATGTAGTTGTGTGAGAGTGTAGCTCGGATAAATCTTATAACAAAATCCTAGTATATTGAAGATACTGGTGTTGTTACAAAAGAAATAAATAAAAAGAGTTTAGGGGGTTGGAGAAGCAAAATAAAACAAATGAACATGAGAGAATGAATTACCTTTAAAAGTGTAACTCCTTTTGATTTGAGCCTAAAGGATTCCTTTGAAAGGATTATGCCCAAAGGGAATCCTCTAGGATGAGGAGAGGGATGTGGAGAGAGTAAATGGGCAGGGTTTGGCCGAGCCAAAGGCTTGAGGAGTGTGTTAAATGAGGTAGAGGTGGGGGCCTTTTATAAGAGTAGAGGAGGGGCACTTTTGGAAAGTAAACAAATATTACTTTATTTGAAATTGTGTTTCGGTTTTAAAAGGTCCTAAATTGATATAATTCGTGGATAAGGTTATAAGGGTTCTAAATCCACCCATCCAATAAGTTTTGGACATGTGTAGTTCATAGATTTTACATTATCTTTCCATTTTATTTTAATCGTTAAATAATGATGTCATCACTGCATCATTATGATGTCATGAATAATTTAATTTATTTAATGTCTAAAAATTATAAAACAATTACTATGATGTAGGAAATATTTTTAGATTTCCAATGACTATTTATAATAAAAAAATATGACTTGTATAACCCCACTTAAAAATTGTTTTAGTAAAACATATCATGTTTGTGTCATTTTTACTTTTACATTAAATAAAAAGTTATTTATGTCATTTCCCAACCAAAGTGTCTCCATGGGGTCCCCAAGTTGGCTCATGGCTTGTCTTGGTCGTCCATGACTCACCCAATAGGTGTAGGACAAGTTTCATGGTGTTTTCACATTCTTATAATATCATTTTTACCTTAAATTACACTAATTACCTCTTATCGCGATTAAGAACTTAATAAGTTACTATTCACCAAAAAATTATTATAATCTCATTGAACCACATTTTAATTATTAATGACAACCATGTATGTTGTATTTTTGAAATTCAAAACACAATGATGGCAAAATTTCATTTAAATGGAAAATCAGTCTTTATAAGTACCACTTAGTGGTTTCACTATTCATCAAAAATTGAAGTTTTTCAGAAAATTACCAAAAATTCACCCTAAGCTATATTTGATATTACGAATTCAAAAATGAAGTCTATTTTAAAAAATTAAAAAAATATAAGTCAAATTAATTAATTTAATAATTAATTCCCGCTGTCAGAGCAAATAGCGTATTTTTATGAAACAATAAGTATCAAAAGATTGACACTGGTTTAAGTCTGATTTCAAAGTGAAATTAATTCCAACGACCACTATTGGATTTAATGGTAAAAATATATTATAATTTCACTTTAAAACCAATTAAAAAGATAATCTAATCATATAAATAAATTAGATTAAAAAGAGTTTTTGAATTAAAATACTACATTTTACACTATTCATTAAAAAATGAACTTTATCGGAAAGATACCAAAAATTTACACAAAGTAAATTTTGATGTCCCGATTCTTAAGAAGAGTTTTATTTGGTCCAATAGAATGTATAAGAGTGAACAAAACTATATTTAATGACGGTTCACCGTCAAAAGGTGATAAGTGAACCCTTAGTGAAAATTAGGGTATAAATGCCTAAAATTGAACTCTTTCCGTATTTTAAGCCTTTATCATTTATTGGGTAAATGTAAAAACATTTAAAAACATATATAATCATATTTTAGTTATTTCTATCCATTCCCACCAATACAACGGCTACATGTTAACTACCATTTAAAATAATATTATTTTATTATTAGAGTGCAACGTAAGATTCCCAAGAAACTCGTTGTTGCGTGTTGGGTACGTCATCGAGCATAGCGTCCCCTTTAAAGTCATATTAATATTTTATTCACAAATATGGATAAATAAGAAAATGTCATATTCTTTATTTACCTGGGTTGTTACATCCTTCCCCCCTTTTGGGAATTGCGTCCTCGCAATTTTTAAAATTGCGCTTGGAAACATCCTTGAAAGTCCCACATCAGAACAAGAGTCAGTAAAACAATCACTTTAAAATAAAGAAGGATAAGCAAAAAGGTCACCCGAGTTAACCCATACTAGGATTCCAAGTATGAAAATATGGACATGGAGGAAAAAAAGGGTCATGTTCTAATGTAGAGTGATAGAAAACATGTTTAGGAGAAAGTTAACCACGAGAAAATCACAAACTTGTGATGGGTTAAACGGTATTCGATTCCCCAGTAGGAAAAGTTAATAGACAACATTTTTGTTTTAAGTTACTTTTTATTGAGGAATTTATTCATAAGGAAACATAATCACTTATCATGTTGACTTTCAACTTTTACTAGATTCTTTAATCAAACTCATATTTTTTACAAAAGACGAGTATTTAGGGAGACTTTTTCGCATTAAGAGTACTATAATCAACTTCTAGAGAATCACCTAATCCACAAAAGAGAACTATATACATCCCATGTCTTTAGGCTTTAACCAAAACCAAAACCAAAAAGGTTAGTACAAGGTCAGATAATCCAGAAAAGAATAACCCTTTATAAAAATAAAATCTATTCTTAATCTCCAAAATTTGTCCAACAAAACCCAAAGTTCAACGAGGACCATTTGTCCATAAAATTCTTCAAAGTAAACCAAACTAAGATTGAAACCCAAATATTTTAAGGATTTAGTCACATAGTCTACCAAGTTAAATCGTAACATTTATCTCCAAACAACATCAGTTGCTCCTAAAGTCTCGTATTGAAAAGTAATTAACCTAATCACATATCCTCCATGATAGGTTAATCATTTTCATAAATAAACCAAAATCAATTTACTCTTAATTCATAAAATCATATAACTAAAAAGAATCCGTCAAACTAACCAGGGACTTCACGTATTCCAGTGGTAGGCGATAAATACCAGTCGCACTATGGTTGTGGGTTCGATTCCCGCGGCTTTGTCCGACGCGACGGGTGGTCACACGGTCTGCGTGTTGTCCTTTTTCCAAAATTATATAATTCTTAAAACATTCCCCAAAATGAGATAAAATCTTCAAAAATAATCATAACATATTTTAACCTCAAGTTTATCTCATGCCCTTCATTTTCCATCATATCATATAATAACCCATAATTACCTCAAAAGTAAGGATCATATAAACCCTAATGGTTACCTTAATAATTATTACCTGAATTTCCACATCGAGTTGGCCATCTCGTACATGATGCATTAGAGAACTCACCAATGTTGAAGTGGTTGATCATGACTCCTTGATATTTGGTTTAGAACAACCATGAGTTTCCTCATTGAATCCTCCATTTTATCTAGTATCTTAATCAGAGAACCAACACAGTTTCCTTCAAACTTGTTGTCTCTTTGATGCCTGCTAGATCCATCCATTCACTAAAAATAGAAATGTCAGTGTGAGTATATCAACAAAACCATCATGTACTAATGAGGAAGGTAAAAACTAAGATACTCTTACTCATTCAATTTATCTAAAACTAGGACTCTTTCTGAAATCCTAACCATTATGGTAATTTCACTTATGCTTAAAGAATACCCTAACCTCTAAAGTTATCTAAACCGACCTCTGATACCAACTATAAGGCCTCAGCCTTAAACCTTACTTAATCTTGAGTTATTAAAAGATTACACATTGAGGATCTTTTTAGGTTTAGAGTTTTATAGAATTAGATCATGAAACTTGCATTACATTCCACATTTAAACAACATGGTTACATAAAAGACAGTATTCATTCTTCCCATCAACAGAAACATATTGAAAATAAAACATGGATTCTTTCTTGGCACATCCTTGACACTATCATCTCATCATGTAACTTTCCCTTGATCTGTGAAAAACATTTAAAATACTTGGGATGAGCATAAAAAGCTCAGTAAGGGTTATAAAAATATGGAAAGGAAACATGAGTTCATATATACATAAGAATGAAATCATACTTTACCCATAAATCAAAGGCACTTTAACATACCTCATCAAACCAAGATTAAAACATAGAAATCATAAGACATAAAAGGTAACTTGAGGAATTCATAACATTCTTACGTAGGGAGTAACCCTCTTGGTTACGTTTGGAATACCCATCACAGTATATTCCCTAAATCTCTTCGGAGAAACCTTAACGTTTCACTCCTTCACGTTACCCAATGCATTGAAGAGCTATATCGGGCTCACCCGCCCTTAGTTTATCACGGAACCACCCGTTTTCATAACAATGCCCAAGAACCATAACATAAATGTATCACATAAAACATGAATAAAGGAAACATAACATTTACACATTTCAATCACAATATAACATTTTAGTATATTGAAATAATGAATCCATTAAAAAAGAAACCATTTCCAAAACCATTTAAAACATTTAACAAAGAGATTTTTGAATCAAATTGTCCCATACCACCTTGAAGCTTAAAATTTTAAACCATTAATATCCATATAAATAAATCCTTAAAAACATTTTGAAAACATGGATATTAATAAGAACAAATAATTAAAACATTTAAAACGATATTTTGGTTAAAGGGGTTTTACCAAAATTAGAGACACTTGAATACAATAATTGAGGAATAACATTTAGTCAGAAATTTATAATATCATGAGAATAAATGGATTCATGATATAATACTCCAAAGGATAGTATATACACCATATAAGAGTGAATTGGTGCATAACAACAATGAACCCTCAATAGAAATGTCAAATGTGATGAAATCCCTTATAAAGAAGGTATCCTTAAATTAAGGACAAATCAATCTAAAAAATATGTGTGACAAATATAAATACACACAATATAAGTGGATATTAAGTGTAAAACAATAAAATGTCATTCACACATATTCAATGGATGACATATTCAATGACTACATGTTGAACCCAAAGAAATCGAAATTGGGTTAAAAAGGTCCCTTGACAGCCTAACGGCATCACATCAAAAAGAGTTGATGAGAGATAAAAAGAGTATCTCATCCCTTGGACATAAAATTTACATCAATAAGGATATATGAGAACATATCCCAACATAACAATATGTAAATTAAAATACCCAACAAAAGAAGTCTTTTAAAAAAGAGGAGGGTGAAAGGTTCCCTTACCGACTTGGGTATCTTTCAAAACATACACCCCATGAAAGAGGGACAATAGATCATTGATGTAAATACTCATAAACGAAAGTATATTACACAAAGTGTAGAATAATGGGCAGTACATACACCACTCAATGGAATTTGTGGCAAATGTAGCATAAATCTCACGGGAATAAAAGTGAGATGAAAAAATCCCTCACGAAAACTCGGCAGCCTAACGGCGCCACATAAAACTTCCGAATATGGATTGATGATATCAAATAGGGTATCTCATCACATTAAAATATAATGTAAATCAAGAGGAATATAAAAGAACATCCCCCAACATTACAAAGAGGAGCTTAAAAGAAGTGACATAAAGGAGAGTACTTAAAAAGAAAGAGAGAGGTTAGATCTCTTACGAAAGTTCGGCAGCCTAACGGCGCCAATCAAAACTTAAAAAATGGATTGATGAGAGAGAATAGGTTCTCTCATCACATGAACATAAAAATTACAGTAAGTTTAATATAAAAGATCATCCCAATAACAAGAAAGATGAGCTTTAAAAGGAATGACATAAAAGTGTGTACTTAAAAAGAAAGAGAGGAGTAGGATCCCTTACCTCGGGTCCGACTTGACTCGATCATTCTTTAACGTCATGAATAATAAACTTGAGTTAATTTCTACTTTCTTAAGAACCTTTTCAAAGTTCATTATTCCTTTTATATCAATTATTTACATGTTATAAACATTATGTAATCATTTAAGTTAATAATATTTGTTTTGCCGATATTTGGTTCTTAAGTCGAAAGTGGACTTCTTACAATTACATGTTGTTCGTGTGGCCAAATGTTTATTATATCCAGAATTGTATTCATGATGTATATATAATATATGTCATATATATCCAGTACATGCATTCATTTACAACATTACATAATCATTTAGAGGTAAGAAATGAAATGCACCGTTCATGGAGACGGTAAGCCGTACGTACGCATGAACGCTACTTTCAATTCTATTTCGTATTTTATAGAATGTAATAATAATGATATAAAGGTATATTATAATTCCAGTATGATATAATATATAATATCATTAAATCCATCCTTTATACATCCCACGTATGACATTAACGAATCACATCACTTTGAGGGGGCGGTAGTCCGCACTTCCTAAAATGAAGATATCACGTATACCCATAATGGAATCCATAAAGGTAAGACAAAAATGAAAAATAAAGAAGCATAAGTAAAACATAAACATATTATATATCATATATAAAAATAGTGACATCATAATGGCCACCTTTGAAGGTGTTAAATGAGTATTGAACAATCATCGTTTCGGGAGGCACAATTTCTCCATCCACGGAAACCGTATGTTCTTTAGCCATTTGATGTAGTTGTGTGAGAGTGTAGCTCGAATAAATCTTATAACAACATCCTAGTATATTGAAGATACTGGTTTTGTTACAAAAGAAATAAATAAAAAGAGTTTAGGGGGTTGGAGAAGCAAAATAAAACAAATGAACATGAGAGAATGAATTACCTTTAAAAGTGTAACTCCTTTTGATTTGAGCCTAAAGGCTTCCTTTGAAAGGATTATGCCCAAAGGGAATCCTCTAGGATGAGGAGAGGTATGTGGAGAGAGTAAATGGTCAGGGTTTGGCCGAGCCAAAGGCTTGAGGAGTGTGTGAAATGAGGTAGAGGTGGGGGTCTTTTATAAGAGGAGAGGAGGGGCACTTTTGGAAAGTAAACAAATATTACTTTATTTGAAAATGTGTTTCGGTTTTAAAAGGTCCCAAATTAATATAATTCGTGGATAAGGTTATAGGGGTTCGAAATCCACCCATAAAATAAGTTTTGGACATGTGTAGTTCATAGATTTTACATTATCTTTCCATTTTATTTTAATCGTTAAATAATGTTGTCATCACTGCATCATTATGATGTCATGAATAATTTAATTTATTTAATGTATAAAAATTATAAAACAATTACTATGATGTAGGAAATATTTTTAGCTTTCCAATGACTATTTATAATAAAAAAATATGACTTGTATAACCCCACTTAAAAATTGTTTTAGTAAAACATATCATGTTTGTGTCATTTTTACTTTTACATTAAATAAAAAGTTATTTATGTCATTTCCCAACCAAAGTGTCTCCATGGGGTCCCCAAGTTGGCCCATGGCTTTTATTAGTCGGCCATGACTCACCCAATAGGTTTAGGACAAGTGTCATGGTGTTTTCAAATTCTTATAATATCATTTTTACCTTAAATTACACTAATTACCTCTAATCGCGATTAAGAACTTAATAAGTTACTATTCACCAAAAAATTATTATAATCTCATTGAACCACATTTTACTTCTTAATGACAACCATGTATGTCGGATTTTTGAAATTTAAAACACAATGATGGCAAAATTTCATTTAAACGGAAAATCAGTCTTTATAAGTACCACTTAGTGGTTTCACTATTCATCAAAAATTGAAGTTTTTCAGAAAATTACCAAAAATTCACCCTAAGCTATATTTGATATTACGAATTCAAAAATGAAGTCTATTTTACAAAATTCAAAACATATAAGTCACATTAATTAATTTAATAATTAATTCCCGCTGTCAGAGAAAATATCGTATTTTTATGAAACAATAAGTATCAAAAGATTGACACTGGTTTAAGTCTGATTTCAAAGTGAAATTAATTCCATGACCACTATTGGATTTAATGGTAAAAATATATTCAAATTTCACTTTAAAACCAATTAAAAATATAATCTAATCATATAAATAAATTAGATTAAAAAGAGTTTTTGAATTAAAATACTACATTTTACACTATTCATTAAAAAATGAACTTTATCGGAAAGATACCAAAAATTTACAGAAAGTAAATTTTGATGTCCTGATTCTTAAGAAGAGTTTTATTTGGTCCAATAGAATGTATAAGAATGAACAAAACTATATTTAATGAAGGTTCGCCGTCAAAAGGTGATAAGTGAACCCTTAGTGAAAATTAGGGTATAAATGCCTAAAATTGAACTCTTTCCGTATTTTAAGCCTTTATCATTTATAGGGTAAATGTAAAAACATTTAAAAACATATATAATCATATTTTAGTTATTTCTATCCATTCCCGCCAATACAACGGCTACATGTTAACTACCATTTAAAATAATATTATTTTATTTTTAGAGTGCAACGTAAGATTCCCAAGAAACTCGTTGTTGCGTGTTGGGTACGTCATCGAGCATAGCGTCCCCTTTAAAGTCATATTAATATTTTATTCACAAATATGGATAAATAAGAAAATTTCATATTCTTTATTTACCTGGGTTGTTACACGTATACCATTTTACATATGGTGTTTATTTTGAATGCTATTTTAACTGTGGAAATATTGATGAATATGTATCCGATATTCAATAAGGATATCAAAAAGTAATATCGTTTATGAATTAAATGTATGTATTAATAATGATTTGGACTTGCAGTGATGGGTGTATCTCTCTACAGCCCCTTGATGCATCGACATGTCTCATGAGAAAAAATAGTTTGCAACAAACCCTTTATGTTTGTTTCCAAACAGAATAATATGGGTTTCTACCCATAGACTTAAACCATATCGATGATATAATGGTTCATCTTCTAGATACATTATTTCCACTAAATAATAATTTTCTTCATTCGGTACTCATTTATTACTTTCTATGGGACTTTTAATATAACAAAATCTATGGATGCATTTTCATTCTTAGTTTATTAATGGAATGTGTTTTCAGATTATTTAGCTTTCCATAATGTCTATGCCTTATTGACTTTACTTATTTATTTATTTATTTATATATACATTACTGATTATTTGAGATGACCATTATTATGTTTTATTTCCCCAGGTTATAAATAATAAAATCAAGAATAAGTTTTCAAGGATGCAATTTATTTCATACTATTATGTATCATGTTATATTTTCTATCTTTCCCAATGTACTATGGGTATCATGTATGTAAGATGATCCTCCAAAACTACTAAAATAATTAGTAATTTAGGATTTATTTCTTGTAATCATGAAAATATAATAAAATAATGCACCGGATCCGGGCTTCTAGGGTCAGGGTGTTATAGTTTGTAATAGAGGAAGATTAAAAACATTCTTGGAAACTAGATATAGGGAACATAGTTTAGACGAAATAACCCTAAATTGGAATTTGAGGATAACCATATAAGAATAAACCCTTGAATTTTGGTAAATTAGAGATTATTGGGGTATTCTAAGCAATAAATCCTTGTTTGGATAATACAAGTGGATGTGGTTCTGGCACAAATGTACCTAGAAGTAACATATCTGACAAGGTGTTCCAGGCCTGAATTAGGGTAACCTGGTACATGAAAATGGGCTATACTATGCACATGGTTTGAAAATCCTTTGGAATATTCTTATGATAATTCATGTTTTTTTTACAAAATAGTATGAAGGGTTTAAAAGTAATTATGTCTTCAATGAAACCATGTTTACAATAATGAGATTATCTATGCATTAATTTTAAATTCATGTTAACTTAGAAAATTATACATTATGATTCATAACCTAATTTATTTTATTCTATTGTTTAGAGATGGAGCCTAATAGAAGAAATGGAATCAATACCCACAAACAATGTAGGGATTTCCCCACTGATCAAGTCAACGCAGTTAGTGTTAGAGCTAAGCTTATCATGACCATATTAGTAAAAATTAATTAGGTTGTGAATAATAACCATAATATTCCTATGTTGGATCATTTCATGTAGCATAATCCCCCATATTTTAGTGGGAGTACTAATTTGGAGGTAGATGAGCAGTGGATCAAGTCCCTTGAAAAGATATTTCTAGCCTGAAGGGGCAATGAGAATGAAACGGTAGTACTAGAAATATATTTTCTCAAGGTATATGCTGATAAATGGTGGGTGTTGATCTAAAATATTATGGAGGAATATGAAATAGAATAAATTTATTGGATAAATTTTAAGTAAATATTCTTCAACAAATACTTACCTTGTGAGAAACAGACTGAAATGAAGAGGAAATTCTATAGCTTAAGAAAATGGAAGAATATAGTGTTGCAGAGTATATGGGTACATTCAAAATAATGGACAGGTATTCTATAGATTATGTACATGACTTGGAATAAAATATTGATCATTAATTTAAAGGTTTTAAGCCAAGTCTTCGAAGGGAACTAGCTTCTCCAAAATTTTCATCATATGATGAAATTTTATTAAGTTCCATCAAAACAGAGAAGAAATTTTCTATATCAAATTTGTTCATAGAAAAGAAAAATAAGAAGAGGTATTCTGATAAAAATAGAAAATGTGAAGCACCAAATAAGAAGAAGGAAACAAAGCAATTTTCGTTATGTGAGAATTGTGGAAAGAATCATCTGGGAAATGCTTGAATGGAATTGGAGTTTTCTATAAGTGTGGAGAAAATAGACATCAATGTAGTGAATTAAAGGGGAAGAAACAAGACATTTACATTCAATGATACAATTTTAGAGAGATGGGACACTATGAAATTGAGTTTCTTAAGAATCAAGGAATTATTCCTTATAAAAGGCCAAGGGAGCATGACCAAGCTTACGTGATCACCACTACTGAGGTTGAAATTCCGAATGATGTGGTAGTATGTACTTTAATTGTTTACTCAGACTTAACCAATGCCTTATTTGATTATGGATCATTACATACTTTTATATATTCCTAGTTTTCCTAAAAAATTATAAAATTTTCTTTTGATTTATTAAAGGAGTTGTAAGTCAAAACTAATAAGGGAAGTATTAGCACAAAAAGATGTGTTGTTCAATCCACTTTATTACACATAAATGTAATTTAGTTACTGAAAATATCATCATACCTATGATTTACTTTGATATAATTCTCAGTATTAATTGGCTTTCAATTTATAATGAAAGAATATATTTCAAGAATAAGGAAGTTAAATTTTTTGAAAAAAATAAAGAATCCCTTATCTTTAGAGAAGAAACATCATTATCTAGTTCTTATCTAGATCCAACTTCAGTATCTCCTCTAAATGAAATTCTTATGGAAGAAGAGAATACATCATCTATGAATCTTAAAATTGAAGATGTACCTATTGTGAAAGAATACATTAATGTATTTCTAGAGGATTTACCTAGAAATCCTTCAGAGAAGGAAGTTAGGTTCTCTATTAATTTGATTCCTAGTGAAAAACCTATATCAAAGGATCTCTATAGAATAAAAACTATATAATTAGAGGAGTTAAATAAAAAACTTGAGGAATTTAGTGACAAGTGATTTATTCTCCCTAGAGTTTATCAATGGGGAGAACCTATTCTATTCATCAAGAATAAAGATGGATCTCTGTGTATGTGCATTGACAATAGATAAATCAATGATATTACAATAATGAATAAGTAACACATACAACACATTAATTATTTATTTGATCAAATTCATGGAGCTCAATATTTTTTAATGATTGTATTTTGGTCGTGATATCATCATTTCCATGTGAGGAAGGAAGATATTCCAAACACAACATTTTAAACTAGGTATGGGCATTATGAGTTTATAGTAATGCTTTTTGGAATGACTAATGTACCCTCTATTTTCATGGATATAATGAACATAGTTTTCAAGGAATATATTGATAATTTTTTGTAGTATTTATTGATGATATGTTGATATATTCCAAAACCTATGAGGACCATGTGAACCACTTATGGGATGTTCTAGAGACACTTTAAAGAAAAGAGTTATATGTGAAGTTTAGTAAGTGTGAATTCTGGATTCAAATAGTTTCTTTTATTGGATATATTGTCTCTAAGGATGGAATATCAGTTCATCCTATGAATACAAAGGCAATGCAAAAATGTCCTATGCCAACAAACATACCCAAGGTATGTAGTTTTATTTTCTTATTAGGTTACTATCAGTGTTTTTTGTAGAATTTTTCTCAATTGGCTAACCCACTAACCAAGCTCACATGTGAAGGGGTTATGTTCTTAAGGAAAAAATAATGTATAAAATGTTTTGAATAATTGAAGAGAAGATTGGTCAGTTCCCCAATTTTGACTCTTCCCTTTGGAAATGATGGGTTTTTGATATACAGTGATGCATCAAATAATGGTTTGGGTTGCGATCTTATGAAAAATGATAAATTTATTGCTTATGCATCAAGGCAGTTGAAGACACATGAACAAAATTATCCAAGTCATGATCTTGAGTTAGTAGTTGTAATATTTTCTATGAAAATATGGAGACAACATATCATTGGGAAAAAATGTGAGATATATATAGATAAAAAAAGTTTGAAGTATATTTTTACACAGAAAGAATTAATCATGAGGCAAAGGAGATGGATCGAGTTACTTAAATATTATGATTTCTCGATACACTACCACCTAGGGATGGAAAACAAGGTAAAAAATGAATTTAGTAGGAAATATCATGGTCTTATGACCCAAATAAAGATTTATAGAGATCCTATGTTCATAGATCTGGTAAATATGGATCTAGGAATTGTTAAGGTAGAGAAAGCATCATTACTTTTTCAAATGATCACTAAACCATCTTTAATGGAGAAGATAAAAATATCTCACTCTGATGATGAGAACCTTTAAAAGAAAATTAAATCCGTTAAAGATGGAAGATTGAAAAACTCTGTGTATGGGGAAATAGTTCTGAAATTTGGAAAGAGGTTACGTGTTCCATCAAAAACTGAGCTTGAAAGGGAACAATTAGATGATTCTCACAGCTTAAATTTCTCTATACACCCTGGAAGCACCAAGATGTATAGAGATCTGAAGGAACATTTTTCGTGGGATAATATGCAACGATAAATTGATGACTATGTATCAAGATGATTAGTTTTTCAATAGGTGAAGACTGAAATACAACACCCTAAAGGAGTCATGCAACCTATTCTTATACCTATGTGGAAATGGGATGATATTATAAGGGAATTTTTCACAGGACAACTAAGGAATCTAACAAGGAATGTTGCAATATGGGTAATTTTTTATCATCTAACAAAATCTGCACATTTCCTTTTCAGAAAATAATATTTTCCACTTAATCACATAAAAAGAATCTATATTAATGAAGTTGTCAGACTTAATCATGAACCATTATTAATTTTTTCTGATCGATATACCTGATTTACATCAAAATTCTGGAAGAGTCTTCAGAAGGCTTTGGTTACTGTGCTTTGTATGAGTACTGCTTATCATCCTCAAATCGACGGATAGTCTGAAAGGACTGTTCAAACATTTGAATACATGTTAAGATCATTCTCACATGACTTTCAAGGTATGTGGGATCATTAATTAATTTTGGTGGAATTTTACTACAATAATTGTTTCCATTTTAGTATCCAAATGGATCCATATGAAGCATTATATGGAAAGAGATTCAAACTCCAACTTGTTGGGATGATGTTGGTGAGAGTAAACTTATAGGCCTAAAACTTATTGAAGATACAATGACAAAGGTAAAGATAATTTAGGCCCATATTAAAGTAGCCCAAAGTAGGAATAAGGGTTATGCTGACCACCAGAGAAAGGATTTGGAATTCCAAGTGGGAGATCATGTATTTTTAAAAGTATCTCTGTGGAAGAGTGTCTTATGGTCCAGTCAAAAAGGGAAACTAATCCCCAAGTACATAGGACCATTTGAAATTATGGAAATAATCGGAGCTGTAGATTATTGTTTTGCAATGCCATAAAGTCTCTCTAAAGTTCATGATGTGTTCCACATGTCATTATTAAAGAGATACATACCAGAACCAACACATGTACTCACCTATGAAGAAATAGAGCTGGAACCTGATTTTTCATACTGTGAAGATCCTATCGAGATTCTTGACATAAGGGAGAAATTATTTAGAAATCAGACAACTCGACTGGAAAAGGTTCTTTGGAGAAATACAAAATGGAGGAAGAAACATGGGAACTAGAATATTTTATGAAGAAGAACCACCCACAAATTTTTAGGGAGAAATGTACATGAAAAATTTCAAGAATGAAATTTCTAAAGGAGGGAAGAATATAACCCCACCCCAATATTTAATGGTATGTCCTTCTTAAATAATTTCAAATCATTAGATAGATCACAATGAACATAACTCCGAGTCTCTATAAAATAAAAACTTTGTTATAACCTAGCCATTAATCTTAATGTTTCCACTTCTATGATTTGAATTTTGAAAAATAGAAATACACGGTTTCGATCAGTAAGATATTTAGAGCTTGAAAAGATCAACTTATTTTTTGGTGCATAATAATGTTCCCTTATAAATAGTAACTGGACCCTTATGAATAGTAATGAATAGTAAATTGACACATATGAATAGTAATGTACTCTTATGAATAGTAACCTCACCCTTGTAATTATAAATAAAATTTACTCACCTTGTAAATGATAGTGAATATTTAAAAAAAATAATTAAGTGTTGGTCTTTTTGTGAGAATTAAATAATTAATCATAATTTTTATAATTAATATATTAATTTAAAAGATAATTCATTTTCATAAAATATATTCATAAAAAAATATTTTGTTTTCCTATAATTTTTTGGATAATTTAATGAGGCATTGGTTAATTTTTCAAGGTATCATAAAATTAGTTATAATTTTAAAAACTGTATTATTTTGAATAAATGGTGTTTTTATTAACAAATAAATTTCTCATATTTAGAAAATTATTTTCATATAATGGAGTTCATTTTTGAATTCTATACATTGAAAAATTATTAGGGTGAATTTTTTGGTTTTTTCTGAAATAGTTGAATTTTTGGCGAATAATAAAATATGGTAATTACAACATAAATACATTATAAGATAAATAAACTATTACCTGAATCATGGATGCTGTAATAAAACATCATTTCGAGATCACATGGACTAATTACTATTTTTTTTCACAATAATTAATATTATTCATAGTCTTGAGGTAAAATAATAAACTAATGATTAAAATAATGCAAAACCCTCCTCTCCCCCACTGTATAAACCACCCCTCACTACCTTTTCATATAACACCTCTAAAGCTTTAATCCTTGGCTATGTTCTTCCAAATACTCTTACCAAGACCTCCCCTCATGTCCAAGACCTTCTGGTCTCACCAAAAGGCCTTAATGAGATTCTCAAGGAAGATTATTCAAGAGGTAAACCTCTCTTCTTTTTTCTTTCAACTTCTTTTACAAGTTCCATTCTTTTTGTTTCCCTATCCACACCTCACCTCATCCAAATTATATAATAATTAAAGTACCTTAAATTTACTATAATTTTATTATTCTAATTTAATATTTCATCATCATCTCTTTCCCCCTCCTCTTATACTAAAAATGAAAAAATTGTCTTAGATGTGTTAATTTATCACATTCAAGGATGACAGGTTTTCAATTTCTATTACCATATCCAATTATGGTCATGAAAAAAATTTTATAGTTTAAATAGATCATAATTTATATAATATATCATATTTAAAGTTATGTAATCATTTTTTACACATGGTATTTAATTATAAAACAAAATGAGTTTGTGGTGATAAAAAAACCATCGAAATAATCCAAGCGTTTATCATTAAAATTTAATATAATGATTTATCCTATCCCAAAATAACCAAAGGATTTATATGGTAATTTAAACTTCTATATGGTAATTAATAACTCATGAATTAAATTATTTATTTCAATTTCCATTTTACACGAACTTCCATATTCTCATAAAAGAGAAGTGAACATGAAAACTAAGAAAACATGCACTCCCAAAAGATTAAATTGAATCTCTTAACCCATATAAAAGGACATAAATTAACTTAATTAATATATAATAAATCAATTTAATATAGATAAGGTTCTATAAATATTAATTAATTAAACTAATTTGATTATTTAGGACATTAAGATCAAGTACAGAATACATTTGTACTTAAGATAAGGGGTTTCTCATCTCACTTTTATCTCCATGAGATATCCATTGTTCACCACTTATTTATTTAATGTGGGGAATTTATGCAACCAATTGATATATAATATAATTATTATTTTTATATTCATGGTATTTAATGATTCATTTTATGTTTATTAATTTTTGGTAATACAATTCAATTGATTACAATGTGCTAAGGGACTCTGTCTCAATTTCCATTTCATTGAGACTTACTTGGTATTGTGCACATAATATTTATTATGTGGTGTATCTACTTCCCTTTTGGGATAATTTTTCTTTTTAAATTCTATTTATATTAAATATACATATCCTTGTATCATTTATATGATTATTTCCTTATCCGTATACCATTTTACATAAGGTGTTTATTTTGAATGCTATTCTAACTAGAGATATATTGATGAATCTATTTCTTGTATTCAATAAGGATATATAAAATGCTTATTGTTCTTAAATTAAATCTATATATGAGTAATTATTTTTAATTTCAGTGAGTGGTGGGGCCTATTATAACCCCTCGAAACATTAACAGGTCTCATGAGACAAAATAGTTAGAACCAAACCCTTCATGTTTGTTTCCAAACAGAATTATATGGGTTTCTACTGACAGACTTAAACCATCTCAACAATATAATGTTTCATGTTCCAAATACATTTCCTTCACTAATTAATCATTTTATTCATTCAGAACCCATTTAATACTTTCCATGTGTTTTTAACTGTGACAAAATCTATTGATGCAGTTTCATTCCTACTTTATTAATGGAATGTGTTTTTAGATTATTTACCATTTCATGATGTCTATTACTTGTTAAGTTTACTTCTCATTTTATTAATTCATGTATTACTTATTGATAATTTGAGCTCACCCTTATTTTTTCCTTTCCCAAGGTTATGAAGAAGAAAATCTTGAATAAGATTTCAAGGATGCAACTTATTTCATACTATTATGTATCATGTTTTATTTTCTATCTTTCCCAATATACTATGTGTATCATGTACTTAATATGGTCCTAAAAAACTGATAAACTAATCAGTCCATTAGGATTTATTTTTTACAATCATGCCAATATAATAAAATAATGCACCTGCCCCAGGCATCTGGGGTTGGAGAGTTACATGGATAATACCTCTTTATTCACATTTTCTTGAGATAGATAATCGAATTAAGTCTTGATCTTCTTATCAAATGTTGAAGGAAAATTAAAATTTGATTATTCTAATGTGAATTGAGTATTTATAGAAACTATATTCTTTTTTATAAAGTCTCAATATTTGTCTTCACAATATTTTCCAACAAAACTTCTAATTCAAGACATCTCATATTGAGGATATTTTTCTGATCATAAATTACAAGAACATCAACTTCAAAAAAATTCTTTAAACCTTCATCTTCCTCTTCATACAACTTAAATTTGTTTTAAAACAAAGTTTCAATTTATTTTATTTTCTTATACCTTTCTTCCAATTGTTAATCCCTGACATAAATAATGTTTTTATATTTTTCTTCCAAATTATTCTAGAATTATTCAGTATCCTCAACATCATTGAGATATTTATAATATAATATTGAGGGAATTATTTAAATATACACTTTTATTATTTTAAATGATCTATTAATTTTGGATACATTTATACAATCTAAAACATTATCTTGTAAATCCTTCTCTAAATAATATAATTCTTCTTCAACATAAGTGATATCATATAAAAATCTTCAAATGACCCCAAAAATAAGAGAGACTATTTTTATGGGAACACAATATAGAATATCTCTTAATCTATCAACTGATATATCTTGAGATGTTATCGATTGATCATAATCACCACATATTCTAGGATCTTTAGTTTGATGTCAAATTTTAAAGAAACTAACATATACTTCCTCATCACTTTAATATCATTATTCACTCAAGGTAAGAAGGTTATCCATTTCCTTGGTGGAAACTTGATCCAACTTGTCATTAAATTCTAAGCCTGTTATGTCTTCATTACTGCCAAGGCATGGTGATACTTATACTTCCACTTATTTAGATAAGAGTAATATCTTCTTCAATATTATCTCCCCCTTCTTTCTCATATTCATCATGGTCTTTGTAGAAATAGACTTTATCTCATAGATAACTAAATCTTCACCAAAAAATCACATCATTGTTAATAAATGAAAGAAACTAAAATATTCAAAAGAGAAAAAATTAAATAATAGAGAATCTAATAGAGGTGAGACTTGGTTTTGATACCAATTGAGAGGACCACTTTGCGATATAATCAACAATAAGAGGGGGCTGAATTAGTGTTGCAAAAATTTTCACCAATTAAAACTTTTATCCCTTTTACCACTTATAAATTTTAGGATCCTAATTCAACTATTCTATTTTTATTCTTGTATATATGTGTATGATATTAGGTAAAGATGGCACATGAAATTTTTACATAGTTCACTACTCAATAATAGTATCTAGCCCTTAACATGGTTAGGAAGCGATCCAATACCACAAAAGAACTAGAAAAAACCTTTAAATGTTGTTACAAAAATGTTGGAATATCCTTCTACTTATGATGAACTATAGTCAATTAATAGTGATTATTTTATATCTCTTGTATGGATCTTTATACTACCCTTTAATAAAGTCTTCAAATTATTATTTAAGTTACATTATAACCCAATAAATTCTTTCTCTAGATGAAACTTATATAGGATGTCACAATTTTTCTTCTTTCATCAACTTATTTCTTCTTTAATTTTTATTACACAAAAATAGTCAAAAAACTCTTCTTCTTCTTCACAAAAGAAAATTGAATGCTACAATTATTCTTCTTTTGACTTTAGTCACAATAATATGAATATGTTGTGTAATGATAATCTCATAATCCCCTTTCTGCTTTAGTGCATAAAAGGATGCACTATTTATTCTTATTTGTAGCTAGAATCACAAAATTATTTTACAATTATATGATTAATGATAATTTAGATTATCATCATCCGACTTAATTCTCTTATTTATTTATTAGTCTGAATAATATTAATGTTTAGTATAACATATATCTCATAATTTTTCTTGAACCTAAATAATAAACACTGATTAAATATTTTTCACTCACTTATTCTATGAAATAAAATAATATGAAGTATTATTGAGGTGTCACATTTTCTTTTAATTGATACAAAATATCCACAATCTAGAGCAGTATCAATTTCCTCTTAGTGTAGTTGATTATTTTTAAACACTTCATAAAATGCACCAAACATCTCACATCATCTTATGGATATATTTAAATTATTCATGGTATTATCTATAAAAGCCAATGTGAAACTATTTCCTTTATTTTATTATAAATATATTTTCATTTATCATTGATTAATGTATTATCATTCTCATCATCATGAGTTTACACTATAATATTCATTTATATTCTTTAACATCATGATGTACTGCTTCCTTGCATAAAACTGATTCAGTTATTTAAAATTGTGTATATGAGTGAATGTGATTATTCATGCATGAGTTCACTACCCTCTACATCATGATCTCTTCTTCAACACATAGACCAAAAATAAATTCAAGGTATATCACAAAAATATATCTTCATGAAAACTCGAATGTGTGTGGTTATTGATCGGAAAAAACATGAGCATGATATCTCTTGTATTCTTTGTGTAAAACCTGCATGAAATGACTTGTTTATATAATAGTATGTATATGTGGGTTCTTATTGTTATTTATCCTTTACACAACATATTAAGGTAATTTACATTGGTTTGTAGAACAATTATTCATGAAACACTATGAACATGTGTTAACATCGGTCGAGTTACCATGATCCGTTTTCTTCAGGAAAGTCAGCGCACAATTATTATTTATTCTTAAGATGTGTGTGGTATTCCCCTATTTTATTATACTAAGAGGATAAAGAAACGTATTTATTATTATCATATGTTGAAGATGAAGATTAAATATTTTTTGGAAAATGATATTACGCATGTAAATCATAAATAGGAACAACCCCATCCTAGCATGATGTGTGGGTATTTATTGGTGAGTTTAGACCTCATTTGCACCACCAAAAATCCCTATTTTTATAAGGTGTGAATAAATAATTTTTAATTATTTTAGATCTATAAATTTATATTATTTGAATTTCAACTTTCTTATTTAGTGACTCCGAATAACATGGCGTCACTTCATTCATGGCCAATGTCTCCTTACATACATGCGATGATGATCACATGCATCATCTTGCATGAAATCGAATATGTGATCACGTTGACATAGTCTCATATCATCCTTGACATAATTATATTCATGAAACATAAAATTTCATGTACATCATAGACACATACTGGATGATCTAGTATGTGATCATACCAAGATATGGAGCATAAAAACAATCTTGAGCTTGGATCCAACCATGGAGTCTTTTAGAATGCATCACTCTGTCATTTAAGAACCCTTCAAGAGTCTAAGGTTGAAGATAATGATGTCGAGTTAAAATTGTATTTATATCTATATTGATTTTATGGATATGATATATCTATATGTTTTAAACATGAATGGACAGTGTGTGTGTATCACCTCATCCCACATAGACAGTGCACTCTGTCAAGCGATGCTTAATATCCAAATCCATTCTGACCACTACTTCAAGCTGTCACTAGGGTCATAACCCAAATACACATCACACAATAATATGGGGAGAAAACAACATACTCACCACCAATTCATTCCACTATTCTCACCCTTGCACACCCATGAATGTTCCATCAGAAATAATGCACCACTAGTTTTTCTACTCATTCTTCATGTGATTTCCAACTTTTCCACCCATCCTTAGGCTGAATCCCATGTAGTTTGGGTTCGCTACTCATATATGGTTGATTTGGACTCCTCTGATTTCTATAGCTGATCTAAATTTTTGGAAAACTCCCACAAAAGGGGTTGGGAAAATATTCATCATGTACCACATAAAATATTAATTCCAAACTAGAATCTCGAAAAAACCTTATAAAAAATATAATATCTCATGCATTTATATGTATGGAATTCAATAAAACTACTCATGAAAAAATTGTTTATATTACATGTTCATATTATTCATCAAGAATTATGATATTTTTAATTATCTCCATTGATGTATTCTTAATGAAAATCAATATTTTCATGGTCTTCAAATAACCTATTGCATGGTTCTCATGAAATAATGAAATGTTGCATGCCTTATTCAATGTCTCTTAATTATCAATTTATTTTACCTTACTTTTGGAATATCAATTAAAAATAACTTATTCAACATCAAATAATTTTAAATATTATCCCTAAACTTTATTATTCTCCAAAAATATCTTTTTCCAATATAAAAACACAATTGGATAGATCATCTTTATTCTATATTATAGTAGAAAATATTCTTATCCCAAGAACTATGAAGATAAGTCTTTGTAATTTAATATTAGTTCCTCAATCACCACTGTTATAAACTCAAAGTCTTCAAAATAAACTCATCAAGATATTAACATCAATTAAATATTTATATTTAATTTAAATCCATCAAAACCCAATGGAAAACATTAACAAAAAATATAGCTCATACATAGAGTGAAATATTCATAAAATGGTGGATAAAGACAAGAAATATTGTCTATAAAATATCTTTTATGCCTTATGGGATTATGGTACCACAACTCTCACTGCCACATAAGTGACTATATATTCTATTATCTATGGAACAAAGGTAGTGATACCAATAGATTTCCAATTTCCCTCACTCTAAATAGCTATATGTGGTCAACTCTCAAATGTTGGAAAATTACAGAAGTTACTTGATGAGTTAGAATGAATTGATGAGAAGAGGTGGAATACAATTCACAATCTATAATTCCATCATAATATGACTATGCAAGTATTTAATAAGAAAATTTTCTCCCACTCATTCCAATAAAGAGTTATTGTATTTTTTCTTAGAACCTCATTAATACTAGGGAATAAGCTTCCAAATATGGAACCAAAATGGGAATTACATCAAACACAATGTATATTCTAATAGAGGTTACTTCTTGAACATGGTGAATGGGGAATGTATATCGCTTCTACCATTGAAATATATCTTATAGAATACAATACATAATTATCTCATTATACATAATTCCTAAAAATATGATTTTCAATTCATAATATCCAAGTCCTTATCTCAATACATAAAACTGAAAAACAACAATTTCCAGGTAGCAAGACATTAAACTACACACCACCCATTTCTTTATTGTATGAATTTAAACTACATGGTAATTTTCCTAGTTTCATGAACTAATACTACCCCAAATAATTTAATCACATGATGTTAAACTACAAGGTGTAGGTCTATATTACATTTCCTTAAATTCATGACATCTAGGTCCTCATCATCAAAATCTCACATTGATATAAAAATTATGACCCTAAACTAAATTTCCCCACAAGTCAATCCTATATAAATCTAAATTTTTTGGTGTTTCTTATTCACTATGGAATCTTTCTCCACAACATGGTAACTTAATCCATGTAGAAGCGTTTTTTATATAATCCACTTATGGATTATATCATCAATGACCCATATTCATTTCATACGATCAATTTTTATTAATAGAATATTTATCTATAAGAACTAAGTGTGTGTTGATTCATGTCATCACAAGATATCTAGTGAAACTGAGATCCATTATCCCAGGTCCAACTGTAAGTTTAAACAATGAAAAATTCCCTCACCCCTCTATTAAATACTAATATGCATAGGTAGTATTTTTGATAAGAACAATGTGTGGAATGATTTAATTTATTATAGGATAGATAGTAAAATCCATAAATCATAAACTGGGTCCATCCATAGAGATTAAAAATTTACCTCACCTCATAATAGTTCTTGGTCATATCACTATTCATTCATTATGGGACTTGTAATTTTTTTCGTAACCAGTTCAATTTTATTTTATTTCATAGGAAAATATGATCTATGCAAAAGCAGAAAATGGAAAATTCACCTCTTAATAATGATCCAGATATTCACTGGTGTTTTCAATATGGGTTCCCTCATTTATGGAACCATTCTTAGATAAGTAACTTCCCATACATATATGTCATCTATATTCATGTGTAATTCTCAATAGGAACCATGTATGACTAGATTCATTTGTCAATAGGACATGTTGTGATACTCAGACCCCATATCTTTGGCCCATCCACAAATTTCAAATCAAAATGCCCACTTTTACTTACATATAAGACAAATATACGAAGGGAAAATTTTATTAAAGAATAATGTTTGGGTTTATTTTTATATCTATATGATATTGAGTGATTCTTAGATATTCAATCTTAGTCCAAACTATAATTTCTAATTGAAAATTCATAGTGATACCTGAATCCCATATCCATGGTTGAGTTAGAATTTTCAAGAAAAAAGTTCCATCCCTATATATAAGATAGATCTATGTAGTGTATTCGTTTTTAAGAATTATGAGTCATTAGAATATTATCCCTATAGGATATTTAGTTATACCAAGACCCTCAACACTACAACTAACCATAATTTCAAAAAAAATTCACACTTTCACCTTAGTATTATGGATCTTATAGTGACATTTTTCCTTCCTGGTAGAACTAAATTTAGGTAAACCCCTTTTTAAACCCTCACGAATGAACTATATCTATTTTTAAGAAAGTAAATAAAATTTCTCATATAGTATTAATGATCCAAATATATGTAATAATGTTAACCATTTAGTTATTCAGTCATGAACTCATAATGAAAATGCATTCCCCATGCAATATCCCAATCTGTACAAGGGAAAATATAAGAACTATGTATCACTTGGATATTTTTATCATCATATATATATCCTAGAGAACATTTTAAAAACCCACTGCAAATTCTATCCATAAAAATTCCATCCTTAACTATGCATAAGAGATTTTTGTAGAGATTCCTACATGATCTGACACTAAGGAATGAGAGAGAATGGGTATGAATATATTTTAGATTTTTTCACATTCTAATGGACCTATGTTATGATAAAATATTATTTTTTTTAATTTCCATATTCTATAAAATTAAAATTCTTTACATCAAAGTCTTTGTTGCATGACATTAAACTTTACAACATCCAAGTCCATGTTACGCAATGTTAAACTACATGACACCGAAGTCCTTATTGCCTGGATCTATATTGCATGAAATTTATGCCAATTTTTATAATATTAAATGACAGAGATCACTATCCATTATCTTTCCTTATAAAAGGACCATAATATCATAACCATGGTCAAACATGGTTTGGGGTTCCATTATCACCTTTTCTTAATATTCCAGTCCACAAATTTCACTTTATGTATTTTTTTAAAGAACATTAAAAACCTTTAATGGATATAAGTAAAGGGTGTATATGTCTTTAAGGTGCATCTATTATTGAATTTTCATACATTCCCCTATTTATATCCAGCATATGTTCTCCCAATTTGGCTTTCTAACCAGATACATTTTCAGCCTTAGGAAAAGGTCATATAATCTCTATACGACCTGAAAACATCACAGTGAAACCTTTATTTGAAATATGGACAATGGTCATCCACTCTGTTTTTATCCCACACCATTACTCAGGAGTCAAGAACCATAATCCATGATTAATAGTATATTCATATTTAATTCATTAGACTATTAGTTCATTCTTGACATGTAGAATCCTAATTGGGTGATTGGATCACACATTTCCTTTTACTTGATCCATACATTATAACCTTAAATTATGTGCACCTTAGTCTCCAAATCAGGACCTTAAACTATGTGAATTTTATTGCATGCATTATATATTTAAGTTACATGTACCATGGTAAATGTTGTATGAACAAATACTCTAGCCCTTGAAAGTCTAGATCAGAAGACCCTAAACTGATTATGAAATAGATTCAAAACTTTTTATACTTAAAGTCCATAAAGGACATTCAGAAAAAAAGACAATTCTACACTTGTAAGCCTTAATAATAAAAAAATTCAGAAAAAATCAAAGAATAAATAAATTAGACATGCTTGTAAGGACCACCTTAAAATCCTATAAAAATATGATCTAAGCTCATTGGATCCATTGGTTCAAGAAATATTTGATTAATTATTTATCAAATACCTTTACTTAATGATGTGTTCAGTATATGGTGCCATTTTTTTGGGTAATAGAAAAATCATTGAATATCCATTTCTTTATAGCCTAATTCTCTTTGAAAGTGTTAGGGTCCTCACAAACATTTCATGGATATTGGTAACAAGTATTCTAAACTATAAAGGACACTTCTATTATCTATGCATACATACCCTGATATGGATATGCATATGCACTTCCATTTTGTCCTATTATCTAAAAGTATATCATCATAAGGGGAGAGACCTATAATATTTATAATACTTGAATACATCATATAGGAACCCATAATATGAATATATTAATTGGTTATACCTTATGTATCTGTCATATCTCATCATCCTTGGTACAAATAGTTTGATATATGATTTACACAACCCATAATCCATATACTCAATTCGATTTTATATTCTTAATTTTATTCAACCACATACCATACTAGGTATCATGGTTAGAATGGTAAATTTTATTCTAAAACCCTTACCTGTAACTATAGTTTCCTAAATTGAAAATTTCATTAGTCTGAGCACTATGACCCTAATTTGTGCGCACCATTCCATGTGGTAGTATACACATATAACATTGGACTCTAGTTAATGATAATTTTTATTATCCTATGTGCTATATATACTACCTTACTTCCTAGTGAAATATTTTCTACCTTAAACACTATCCTTCATTAGTCCCATTGTCTTTACTATAAACTGCCCATTAAAAAATACATGGTACTCACTAGGCTAAAAACATGTAATGGAGGTCTTGGAAAAATATGAAATTATATTCACTGGATGTTTACCTTGAATAATCTTGGAAATATTGAAAATTCAAAATTTAGGAGACATAAAACAATATAATAAAAAACCCCATATAGGGATATCTGAGGAAAATCCAATTGTATACCCTATAGGACCTCCTTATATATGTCTTAATAAAATGTTAGGGTAACAAAATAAAAGATAAAAAGCTTAATAGATGTACCATGTGATCCTATAAATATTCAAGCTATTATTTATAATCCCAATATCTAGGAAAATGTTAGATCATTCCCATTCCACAATAGACAGACCCAAATAACCCCTTTGGGTTGAACCATTCATCATCCCTTTCCAAAATAGACAAAATCTACTGTATCAGTGATGATGTTTATACATAAACCCATTTGTGAATAATTATTAATAAGAATTTATCATCAATTTCTAAATGGACCAACTATAGTGTATCTATGATAGGGTATATTCCTATACACTCTTGTGAGTCATGCCTATGAGGAGTCTATAATTTACAAATGAATTAACCAAATATAGTGAAATTTTGAAGGTTATTTTTCTTATACCAATCCGTGAGCTCTTTCCTTGATGGATTCTTTATAATTCAAGTATTTGGACTCTAATTTGGACATGTTGAATGTTTGAGGAAGCTCAACTACCATAGAGATATAAATGATATCCATTCATCAAGATAATATGAGTAATCTATGATTAAAAATGATAGATATAATTCATGAAACTTAATTCATTAATAGATCAAAAATGAGTTAGGAACCTATACATTTAAAATATTCTTCCATATATCAAAAAAAAGAAGAGTTGGAAATTATAATTGCATGAAATTATATGATAGGAATATTACCCAATATCAACCATATTATACCCCATGTTGATTATGGATTAATGAATTCGATATACCATTCTTATTCCTACCTCCATAGCTGATTAAAATGAAAATGCTATCGTAACAACATCACTTCTAGCCTTCTCATGTCTAAATATGATATTCCTTTTCCTATAATATATTTTTATCTATAGGGATAATGTAATATATGTGGTGTGGTTATTTTGGTAGCATATCAACTTTATACTACCCTTTAGTAACAATGGTATGATGTTTTTCTACCACCACTGCATGCCATGAGGCTTCATGAAGGGAATTATTATGATGATGTGCATTAGTGGACAAGTCCATTCCCGATGCCATATATAGTTCAAGTACCCCAATATTATCTCTAATGGTGATTAAATATTTAAGTCTAGAATTAATTTCAAGATAATCATAACCATCATAGCCAAGATTAGTGTACATACATTGTATGTTATATAGTTGGTCTTTAATCTTGGGAAATGGGACCTCAACGATCAGGTACTAAATGTCTTTATGCACCTACCTAATGAACTTCTATTGAAATATTTTATACTTTAGGTCTCAAATAAAGTGTATTATAAGTATAAGTATATATAAAAGAACCAATTTGTTGAGTGAGAATTTTTCATTTGTACCACCTAGTGTATTTTTGTCTGAAACAACTTCTACCTCATTTATTCCCGCTATATGAGACCCTAATGTAGTTGGATATGGGGTGTATGTATTCTAGGATGAAGCTATTGAAACTAAATATATATTGATTTTTCATTCAATAGACACAAACAATATATTTGAGTCATGAAAGTTTGGAAACCTACTGGTGTCATATGTGGAAGAAAAGGGTTCTGTTGTAATGAAATCAATATAAATAAGGATAAGATAATTTTATTTTATAACAATAGGTTTATCACAATGGAGAGATAATAATAATGAAATGAGATAGAATTAAATACATAAAAAAAATCATAAAATAGGTACTCAACCTCTTTCAATGAATTTTTGACTTAGGAAAGATCAGATAATGTGTAACTGGTCATGATTAGGTCCTCCAAGAGCACATTTTCATGATCTAAATTAAAGGGGATGAGATCCATCATGTAATAATTGGGGAAAAAGTCTAATTATACATTGAATTTAGATGTTACCACTTCTACAAAAAAATCTCCTAGAATCAAGGGTGATGGGGTGGTGGACGATTTAGAGTCCCCACATCCCTTTGATCTGAGTCTATCAGACTAATTTTTGAGCCCCCTTCCTCATGAACCTATGACCTAAAGTATGAATTTGTAATGGTTGGGTTGATTGGTTGAGTAATAAACTCTAATTTTTCTTAATCCACAACCATTATCATATCTATGGAGGATCCCATGAGAAATGTGGAAATTGTATTCCATTTGGTCACACATACCTCTATCTTTGGAATATCTTGATGAAAACCTAAAAAGGGAAAACATGTCAAGAGAAGTCACTGATATAATCTAGGGATATGAATATAAATTTTATAATCAATTATTGTATCATAAAAAATTCACTTCATTAGATACACCAATTTCATTATCTTTTTAATATCTTCCTAAGGAAACCCTTAAAATAGAATAAATACCTGAGGTGAAGGTCGTGGAATTGGTGGTGGATTTGGATAAATTGCTTCAATTTCATCATTAACCATCTCCATTTACTACATTAGACCAAAAGAACCTCATTAATCATCCTCCTTATCACCATGTGTTTCAGTCCCAACCATCTTTTCTCTAGGAGAATACATCATAAAAGTGTGACGAGTCCTAATCTCTCTAACAGACAATAATATCTGAATGGAGTTTTTTTTATTTTCAATAATACAGGATATTAGAATAATAGTGAGACTTATATCACCCCTTCTTTAGGTGTGTATTTTCTTACCTCTTTATCACCTTCTTCCCCCAACCGAGTGACTGTATTTTTTATCACCTATCCATTAGAGTGATTTGATCATGTGATAATTGAATTTCAATATCAATATATATGATTTAAGCCTCTACATATGTAGTATTCTCCTCATATGAGATACCCTTAGGGGTGGAGACATTAAAAAATCCCTCTAATACCACCTCTACCAAGAGAAGTATACTCCAATATTCTTCAATAGGCACAGAGTTCCTCCAATCACCCTAATGTTTAAATTAAAATACAATTTTTACTACAAATTTGTATGGTGTGGATGAAAACTTATTTATTATAACCCCACTTGATTAGTGAGATATCTCTAAATGTATTTCTTGCTTCCTGTGAATATTATATGCCAAATATCTATCTAAGACAAGTCTTTTACTGGTCCCCTTGGCCATCGTATTTGTTGGATATCCTTCGAATTCATACTCCACCAATGATAGTCCCATGATATTTTTTACTAGAATAACTTATTTACCATCTAGATAGGAACTGATCTAGGTGTCAGAATAATATTTTTATATACCATTACCTACATCGGTCGGAGGAAATTCCACCTTGGTATTGGTTTCTTCTCTTGTCAACATATGAAAAAATTAGTAACAGACCATCAAATGTTTCTCTAAAATAATACTATGAGGAGTGGTTTTAAATTTTATTTTAACACAACTAATGTGTATCTCAAATATGAAGGTTGAATATCCTTCACAAATAATATTTCCACCTACCTAAGACGATAAGACACCCTTATGGATATACTCTAAATACACACACACTTTAAGACTGACCTGACTTCTTTTAATAACAGTGTTATTCATAGATTCATATGAAATTTTAAAATAAGTTCAAAATTAAAGAATTTTTGTGACTCATATGAGGTTACATAGTCACATGACTACTAAAGAGTCACTTGATTGCATGAACACAACAGTATTATGTGAGTGAATGTCCATGATAATGTCACATGATCAGTCAAGAATTTGGATGATATGAGAGGAGATAATTTGAATGAAATTCACTATTAGTGATTGATAAGAAGAGTCACATGACAATGATTATATGAATCAATTATATTATGTTGTTCATGCGATTCTATTTATACAAATAGTTTGAGTCACACCAAGAGATCTAGTGGATATCTTGATGTTCAAAGTGCACATATTAAACACGACCATGAGAATCTATAAGTATGAGAAGACATGAAGAATACCAGTTATCTTATATAGGACCAAGGGACTCAAGTAGGAATCCACTTTATTATAATTGAGTCCTCAATCTGCCTTCTATATTTCATTTCTAATGAGGAATTTATTGATTCTATTCATAAGAATGTCGATGAAGTGGGATGTAAGAAATATGTTAATGGGATTCCCATTTTCCATTAACAAAATGACCCATGGAATCCACACCGATCCATTTAACCTTAAGGGTTCTCACATGGTAGAACATAACTCCTCCCATGGTAGGGTTATGGGATCACTTAAACCTAATTGGACCACATGATCAACAATCATGCAATTTCCATTACTCCATGTAATGATTTTGAAGAATATAATTTTAAGGATAGAGCCACCCATGATTTCTCCCAATGACATGATGAGGATGGAATAGGTTGTTGATGGTGGACCATTTTGATCTGATTTTTTTTCAAGTGACATGCATAGGATCTATTGTACATGATGTAATTTATTGTTCTTGTTCTTTTTTTATGTAACACATTTGGTAAATGTGACAGATCACAAATTCACGA
This sequence comes from Viscum album, assembly GCA_963277665.1. Taxonomy (NCBI): domain Eukaryota; kingdom Viridiplantae; phylum Streptophyta; class Magnoliopsida; order Santalales; family Viscaceae; genus Viscum; species Viscum album. The sequence goes on from OY728143.1 coordinate 820,767,655, forward strand.
ATCATATAACATGAAAAATGAGTCACACATTCTCCTAAACTTATGTAGATAGCCTCCCCCACATTCATACTTCATGTGGGGAAACCTATCCTCAAGATACGATGCTAATACTGGGTCATTTTTCCAATAAATACCCCATTATTTCTTCTTTGTGAAACACACATGGGATATATACAAAGAGGAATAAAAACAAAGGTGAGGAGATAAAAGAAATTGAAAAAAGTTGAGTGAACCAAATCAATGACTACTATAATTCTTTTTGTTTGGAAACTCATTACGTAATATTTGGAGGAATGAATTAAAAACAAATTAAGGGAGACATAAATTATGAACTGATAACCAATATCATGAACTTAAACCATGTATCTATGCAAGTTAATGCCCACCACATGACCGAGTCACACAATCTCTTGGATATATATAAGTCATGTGATCCTATGATTCCATATCAGTCATGTGATTGCTAGATCTGTGTTACATGAATACATGAATTTATTTCCTTCACATGATTTCTTAACCACTATTTATTTACAAGAACACTAAAACTCTTGAAACCGCCTTTTTAAACCACAAGACCCATACAATTAGTGATTGAAAACTAGTGTGCACAACTTCGATCATGGATTTCCTTAATAAAGAGCGGCTATGGGTTTTCATACCAAATTGGTAGAACCCTAGGGGGAACCAAAATCAAGAATTCACTTGATAATTGGTATTCCTATTGGGAAGACACTTGATAAGTCTCTCCTATCTCGATGGTATATTTGTTCTATGTCTCTTGATCTTGGCTGAATGAGGAATCAATATTTTAGTAAGACCTTAATATTTATTATTAGATGAAACAATCCTTTGACCTGTATATTTCATACCCTATTCTATCCTAGAATTTTGTAGGAATATGGAGGGATGGGGGTTATCATCAGGTATCATATCCAATATTTTAACATTTATGATTTCATCAATCACGACTCATCAATGAGGCAAGGAGATATAAATATCTTTAGGAAGCCTTGATGTGTCTGTTCTATTCAAACCCATTGTAATTCTCCCATCCAATACCCCTGATTCTCCATGATCACTAATTTCTCCATATGCGAATTAATTTCATGAGATTAGAGATATAGGTTGATCATTCAATTAATGTTACCAAAATTCTTCCTTGGACATCCTTCCTAGGTGTAATCCCCAACAACCATATTTTCTTCTCCTCAAAGGGCTATATTCTTGATAATGTTTTCCAAGTAATCCACATATGTATAATCCCCACTCAATTCTATAGTTTCATATCTTTAATGACTCAAATGTCCCTGTAGAATGACATTAAACTATGTGACTATCATCCTAGTAACATGATGTTAAATAGCATGACCATGTACATAATAAATTACAATAAACTTCATAGTATGATCATGTTACATGACCCTAAACTACGTTATTATAACTACATGGGATTAGATTCATATTTCAATGGGATATAATGGACACATATCTAAGGTTTAATCCCAATATCACCAAACTTCTATATACATCCTAATGGGGAAAAATTTCTCTTGAGACTATTTATTTCTTCCCCTCATCTGGATATGTTCACATGAGTCCAGGTGTCCCATTCACTAAGGCCATATTACCTATGGATCATCCCTATATTATACCATATTCCTAATAAAATCATTCTCTCACTGGTAGGTCCATATTCCCTCAAAGTATCATCACATAATTCTTATCGGGTCCCAATGAGACATATTTCACACTTCTATATTCCTTATGAGACTAACCATTCCTCAATGGTCCATATTCAATTCAAGGTCAACTGGAATGTTCTACTCATGCATAAGTCCCATGAAAAAAATTTCTAGGAAACATTATCTTAGTCATCATTACCACATGATGTTAGAATTCATGGATCGATCCTTATCACATGACCTGAAGAGGTATTATGTGCCCCATTAAGTGGAACTGAACTACGTGGGTTATGATTTCTTTCTAAATGATTCATAGAAAACCCCTTCATGGGCCAAATCTTGACACTGCAAATATCCCATACCTTCTATAATGCTGGTAATCTCTAGATAATCCCTAATATGTACATATATTAACATATTTATATTTCGATAACTAATTTATAATGTTAGGGCAACTATTGTTGTACTAAAATTTGGGGAAGATTCAATAACATGAAAAAAATCTATAATAGTCTCTCAATAGGATATAATCCTTCCCAAAGGGGTGAGATGAGCCTATCCTCCCATCTCCTTGACCAATGTGCATTCCTAATCATTTTTGGTAAGAAACCACAATAAATCCATACCTTTGGAAAGAAATTTCACATCTTATAAGGGATGTGGGAGTCTTTGGGTGTTTTTGATTCCATAAATAAACCTTGTTGGAATACATTTAATATTAGAGTAGTGAAAAAATATTAATATTGTATATCCACCCAAAAACCCTCTCAATAAATAATCAAGCCACCCCATCCATGTTCAAAATTGTAGTATAAAATTTATACTCAATATTGTCCCTAGGAATGGCTCATCATGGATTGAATGTTTAAGAATATGATAATATTTAATTTTATCCATGGAACCCTAAACCCTCTCCAATAAATTTTACATTAAATACCTAATTAGGGTATTATTAGATTTAATAATACACTTTAATTGATAGAATGGGAGAAAATTTATAAGAATTATATATCTAAGAAGATGAAAAATGCATTATTTGATAAGGATTACCAACATATCTCAATGTTGGTGGAGTCAACATCAACAAATGATCCAAAATGAAAGGTAGGGATCATTATTTTGGTCTTCCTCTAGGATATTCAAGGGTTTCCTATTTTAATTAGTGTTATTAAATTAGTTTTATAAATTTTAAATCCATTTATAAATAATTTTGTTTTCATTTTCCTAAAAACTTGATTCTTCACCACATTATTAATCATTGGAAAATTCATGTCTGTGAATAAGTGGAAGACCATTCACACAAACACCAAAAATTTTCATATACAAGTTTTCATACCCATTATTCCCAGTTTCCCCAATCATGTATTATTTTCCTACCTCCAAAATGGTTGGATGTTCAAGGAAATTAGTTAGGATTAATGTATGTCCAAAATCTGAGCCTACAGAGGGTGTAATTGGTTGTGGTAGTGGATATTATGATGTGAGAGATGTTTGATGTTATATAAAAGGTCTACAATGTCATGATGGAATTATATTTAGTGTAAAATAATGGTATTGGTCATAGGAGATGCATGTGAATTAATTTCAAGTAGTTCTTACAAAGAAGGATGGTAAAAAAGTGTCACTGATGGGGTGGTAGCGATGCATAAGCCCCTTGGGGGAGATTCCTGTATGATTAGAACTAAAATTATTTGTTAAGGATGTGATTTCAATGGATATCTTGAGTTATATACTTTTTCAAACTATATAGCATGTATTTGATAACTAAAAGTCTTGTACATTTTATTCTGTTGTTTAGTGGATTTTTATGGGAGAAAATTATCACATGGCATGTAACTATTAAGTACATGTCATGTATAATCACTATTGGTGGCTATGGTTTAATTTTATAAGCTTTTTATACTATAAATCATTTATTATAAATGTATATGTTATGTAGTTCTATCATTCTTGATATGGCGAGTTTTAGTGTATACAACCATCTAGTACATGACGTGTATGTTCACATTGTGTACTATTTGACATGGTGTAGGTTGAATTACACACCCTTCTAGTTAATGGATTGTAAGTACACCAAATATAATATTAAACATGGTGTGTATTGTATTACAGAACTAGGTATTCTACTGGACCTACATGGAATGTTGGTGTAATAATTGCCAATCATAACTGAATAAAGTGTATAAGATATTGCATACTATGTACTTTGTATTCTTTGGTTTTTCCTTTCTTCTTGCATGGGAGTAATATTTAGATAACTAAATAGACTATTTCGATAATTTATTCTTATAGAATATGGTGGTGCAATACTATTAACTATTAGGGACTAATTAAAAGTTTTATTGGGTTGTTTTAGTATCTTAAAATCATATAGTTGATAAATGGGTTCAGGTGATATGACCAAATCATACATTGGAAAAGGTACACCCCCTGTGTTTTACAAACTATAGAGAAAGGGTCCCCCATACTCTTCCTTGTAACACCCCAAGTTTTTATGATTTTTTTGAATAAATTAAATTTTATTGATGCCTTAAATTTCACACTACACCAATTTAAACTTTAATTATACACCACACCAAGGTAATCTTTCACTACACACTACACTGACTTAGATTGTATTACACACAACACTGAGTTTCTACGAAACAATACTTTATTATGATAATTATTTTAAACAATACAATTATAAATTAGCCATTCAAATTTGTATGATTAATAATAATAACTAATTTTAGTTTTTATTTAAAATAGTTTTATATAAATAAAACACATTTATAATTAAATATATAATTTTTTGGTAAAGTCTATATGTTTTGAAAAATACTATTTTCTCAAAAAAACTGTTTTTATGTCCTTAAATGAAAAATAATAAAATTAATTTTAGTCTATTTTAGAAATTTAATTTGATAAAATAAACTTCATTTTTTAATTCATAATGTAAAAATTATCTTATGGTTAATTTTTGAGATTTTTCTGATATATTTATTTTTTGGATGAATTGTGAAAAATACTAAATTTTAATTGAAAATATAAATAGATTAAATTATAATTTAATTTTAAAGTATAATTAGATAAATTATACATCAATTAATCCAATTTATGTCATTTTAACAAATTTCACATTGAAATCAGATATACAAAAATTTCAATCTTTTGAACATTTTTATGTTAAAAACCCATTGTTTCATCCCGTATATGAGATTAATTTTAAATTAAATTCTACCAATTATGTAATTTGAATTTAAAAAAATGTATTAATTTATTTGAATAATAATAATTTATAATATCTTTTAAATTAAACCTATTTTCTAACAAAAATTATTAGCAAAAGTAATTAAAATTAATTATAGTGATTAAGGTAAAAAAAGATTACTTACTGGTGAAACATAAAACATAAGGTGTAAAAATGACCATTCAGTTGTCCAAAACATGTTGTATAGAAATATTTATACCATATACCCTATTTTATAAAAAATAAACCATTATTGGAGGCACATGATGTACGAGATACTTCCCAATAGTGTTTACCATTTCATATTTACTAGAATGCCACTCCTACTCCACTATAAAAGGGCACTCACTCCCACACTTATTCACACATCCCAAGCCCTATGTATCATCCAAAATTAGACCAAATAATCTAAAAATTCCCTTCATTCATCATTTAATACTTCCTTTTTGAATAAATCCATCCAAGGAAGCCCTTTGGTGCAAACCAAAAGGAGTTACCTAAAGAAGAGGTAAGATCATTCAACAAACAATTTTGTTTTTTTCTTTGTCCACCCCATAAATTATTCATAAATAAATATTATATAAAAAATTAAGTATCCTAAATATAATTATATTTTTTAATGTTAGGGTTATGACCTACACCGTCACACACTTCCATCAAATGGGATACACAATCATCTTTCATGTGTACGATGAACTACCGCCTCATGAAAAAATGTTATTTTTTCCCCCATTAACAACTTTAATGGTTGGTAATAATGATGGAATTTCTATTTTTTATATTATATATATTATATTTATGACTTATTCATTCTTATATAATTATTATATAACACACACTTCCTTTCTTTCCATTTTTTGGGAATATGATAACAACGTTTGTGGATGTGTGGACTACCACCTCCTCAAAGCAATGTGATTCATTCATGATTTAAATAGAATGTATTAAGTATGAGTTCAATATAAATATTTGAAATATATTAAATAATTATTATAATTTAAAGATAATATATATCCTTTAATTTTATTTCCTAAAAACTATTCCATGAAAATGGAAACAACACCCATGTTTACATACAGTCTGCCGTCTCCTTGAGTGGTGTATTTCATTTCCTATTTCTATATTTTATAGATTATTATAAATACATATATAATGAATATATATGATATTTTAATCATTTTTATCAATCTTGAGATAATTAAATAATTATATAATTAAAATTATGAAAAATATAATAAATCAAAACACATGCGGAAAACAAAGCAGGTATTACCCAAACTATAAATTTAACATGGAATTGGTAGTTAATGGGTAATAAAATGTCATAATAAAATAATATAAAGTGTGATATAATTTAATATGGTTATGAAATATATATAATAAAATTATATTTATTATATATGATTTTTTCATGAGTACAAAGAGAGTCAATATATAAGGTAAGGGGATTTGTATTCCCACTTTTATTCTCGAGAGACTTATGCCATATTCACCACTAGTTTATTTTGTGTGGTGTATGTAATTCCCATGAACGTATTATATTATTATTATCTATAAATTTATGGTTATTTACATATCCATTTGAATATAAATATTTCATGGGGTTTATATTCAATAGTTTCCAAATCAGTAAGGTAATTTGTCTCAATTTTCTTTCTTTGAGAAACATGTTATGTTATGAACCTATATTATTTTATGAGGTGTATATACTTTACTTTGACATGTTATATCATGAATATAATTATTTTAATGATATTTTAAGATTCATTTCATATTATATTTTCATGTGGATTTTGATTCAATGTTACCAAAGTGGTAAGAGTTTATTGCTAAAATCTATTCATTTATGAGGATTATTTATGATTACTTTCCATTGATAAAATATTATGAACCATATTTAAAACATTCATATGAATTTTAATCCCCACTAGTAATTCATGATCTATCAATTTATTGTTACCATTTTTTACTCTTTGGTACTTAATAAAATTATTTTTTTATAAAATAAGAATTTATTTCTATCTTTGGTCAGAAATCTGTTTTATTCAAAAATATTTTTTATAAATTGTTTTAAAAAATGTTTTTCAATGATATTTTATGTTAATTTTCAAGGAAAATGTATTTTATTTTCTTTTTTATTTTTATAAAAGTGTTTAAAATGGTTTTCAAATCTTCCATTAAGTTTTCAAAGTTATTTTTAAAGAAAATCATTTTCAAAATGCTTAAGGTTTTAAAAATCAATTTTTAAAGAAGAAAGTAAATTTTCCTCCATAAATGCTTTAAAAAGATTTTTCAAAATTATTTCCCATCTAAAATGACATCTATTTATGTTACCTATTTATTTTTTGGGTTATTTTCCAAGGATAACTTTCTTTTATTTATCTTAATTTTATTGCATTTGATGACATATTGTTTATGAAAACAGTTTCACTTCCACAGGTTATACCATTAAAAATCTTCATGAAACCTATTTCTTTTCATTGTTTATTCTATGATTATATGATTATAAATTTTCTCTTTTCCATAGCTTAATATATGATAAAATTTTTATGATACCCATTTTATTTCAGGGGTTATGATATAATGATTGTTTATGATCTTGTGGAACACATATGTATGATTTTATTATGAGATTGGTGGGACCTATTTCTCCATCCATTGAATTTTTTAAGAATTTATATCTCATGATATAGACATGGAAATAATGGAGAATAAGTTGGGATTAGTAAAGGAATTTCTTTGGCAAAAATTGTATTAGGAGTGAACTGTAACTATTATGATGGTTTGGGGAGTGAACCCCTTCCACTAAGCTGGAATTATCCGTAAGACTTGAATAATATGGAAATCATTTTATATTCTTATGTGTATTCCAAAATTCCATGTCGTATTCTTATGTTTTTCATTCATGGAATATTCTATTGATTCCCTTATCATTAATGACTTATGAAATTCAAATATTTATTCCATGAATATTGATTATGATCTTTGATATGAAGGGTATGATATTATAATGTTATAATATTGTTCTCAAACCCTTATAATCATGATTATTCTTACATATCTCCCTTTTATACCATTACTGGGCATTTGAGATCACGCTTTCTTATGTTTCTTTTCCCTAGGTTATGAAGATTATTATTATGTATAATGCATATAAGAAGGGTTCTAGACACGGAGAACCTAGTGGGAGATAACGTATCTCACTTATGTACTAGTATTTATGTTTCTATGTTTCCAAAGGAACTAAACTAATACAGTATTTGGGGTTGTGTTTGTGTAAAATATTAAATGTTCTAAAAAATGAATGTAGTTTTCTTATATGAGAAGTGAGGGTCACTATAGATTGTATTAGGGAAATTTTTTAGTCATCCTCTGGAAAATAGGATGGTAAGACCTTTGTAAAATTCCTAAGGACATGTCTTTAAGGATAAGTATAAGGATGAGTCAAAGTATAGGAAAATGTCCTGGAATTTTGGTAAAGGATAGAGTGAGTTGTTTCTTAGAAATACATCTTTTTCTAGATACTAAAAGTGGATGTGGCTATAGAATATATTTATATTTGGGTAGCAACCCAAAAAAACATATTGAGCTAAAATCGATTAAGAACTAGTGCATGATAATGTGTCTTACTACACACATAGTTTGAAGCACTCAGGGAATATGCTTTGAAAATACACAAAGACATTATGAACCATCATGAAGTATTTAAATATAATTTGTCTATGAATAACCTATATAAACCTAAGGTTTCATAGTTTTAAGAATGCGTCATAACCTTGACATCCTATAAGTGATTCCATGATAATAAAGGTTTCCGCTATGATTATTATTTCTTACACTATTCATTTTTCTTTCAGTCAATGGATGGATCCCAAAAGAACTACGTCAATGATGAGTGTGGTGGTAAATGAAATTATTAATCTCCTAAGAATCTAAATTCAGTGGGATATGGCATGAAAAATCTCATTACTATGCTCACAAAACATTTCAAGCTATAAATCATGCTAAACTCTCAAACAAGAAAATAAGGGAACACTGTTCCATTGATTCCTTCATGAGGCAACATCCACCCTAATTCAATGGGTTTTATGATCCACCAGTTACTGAACAATGGATAAGAACCATTGAAAAGATATTATCCATTCTCTAGTGTTCAGAACATAATAAATTAATTTTGTATTTTTATCGTTTAGAATGAGAAGAGGACCAGTGGTGGACTCTAATGAAGAATATGAGGTAACGAGATAAAATTTAATCTATGGATTGGGATGTGTTCAAGAACTTATTTTTCAATAATTTTATTCCTTGTCTTCTTCGTAAAAATATGGAGATAGAGTTTCTAGAGTTAAAGAAAAGGGATTTTGAATATTTTAGTACCTATGATGATAATTTTACAAGACTTGCGAGGCACACTTATGGTATTATCATCCAACCATAAAGTAAGGTTGACTGATTCTTCAGTGGATTAAATCCAAGTAATATAAGGGCATAAACCATAAGGGACTTTAGTAACTATGAAGATATTGTGAATTTTGAAATAAATTTTGAAATGGAAGTTGGAGTTTCATATAAATCTCATGGTTTTGACAAGAAAAGGAATATAAAATTCAAAGGAAAATCTAAAACCATGAAGAGAAGAAGATGATCTATCCTTTATGCTATAAGTGTGGGAATAAGCATGGAGAAAATTGTCTTAATGGGTCTAATAGATGTTTCATGTTTGTAATGGAAGTCGACCGGAAATTTTATTAATGAAGTGATTGGAATATGTTAGCTAATAATGCGAATAGAGAGAAAGATGCACAAAACAAACCTCCCCCACTTATATAATTTAAGTGTAAGGAGAATAGGGATTTTGATAACTAGTGACCAAACAATAAGGTTAATGATAATTATCGACATAATAAAACTCTTAGGTTGTAGAAAAAACGTGAATCTCATGCGATCACTGTTTTTGATGAGGGGTGAGATAATGACGTGGTGAATGGTACACTTTCCATCCATCTAGAACTGAAAATGTCTTATTTTATTTTGGATATACCCACTCTTTCATATATAAATAATTTTATAAGGGTATAAATATTCCACCCAAATTATTATATGTGTAATTTAAAGTAAATAAAACTAAATTTGATGATTATTACTTCTCAGGTATATGATTCCTCTCTAATTGATTTATGTGGGAATTCCCTTTCTGAAAATATTATCATTCTTCCTCTGGTTGAATTTGATGTCATATTAGGAATGGATTGGATTTATCTTCATAAATCCAACATCAATTATCGAGGAAGGAATGTTTTTTTTGATATTTCAATCCAACCTATGATCATCTATCAGCGTGATGATAAGTTTGAATATCCTATGAAGACTAAATCTAGTATATGGATCTTAATTTCCATTTATAAAGCATTTTTATCTAAAATGGTTGGGGATAAACTCGACATCAATGAAATTCCTATTGTTATGAATTTTTTGGATGTATTTCTAGAATATTTTTCTAACCTTCCACCAAAACATGATGTTGAGTTCTCAATAGAAATCATACCTGGTTCCACATCAAATTCAATGTATCCCTATAGAATGTCTCTAATTGAGTTATTGCAATTGAAGAAGCAACTCCAATAAAACCTTGACAGAGGATTCATTCATCCAAGTGTGTCACCGTGGGATCCACCTCATATTTTTTTGAAAAAGAAATATGGATCAATGATACTCTGCATTGATTATCAAGAGTTCAAAAATATCACAATAAGGAACAAGTATGCTCATCCCCATATTGATTACTTGTTTGATCAACAACCCGGATCTCAATACATTTCCAAGACTGAACTTCATTCTGTATATAATTAATAGTCATTCAATAAGGTGGATATACCCAAGATGAACTTCTATAAAAGGTATGAACACTATAAATATATTGTGATTCCTTTTGGTCGTACTAATTCTCCTACTATATTCATTGATTTGATGAATACTGTTTTTAGAAATTACCTTGATCAGTTTATTGTAGTCTTTATAGATTAAATTTTTATCTATTAAAAGATAAAGGAAGAGTAGAAAGGCCATATGATAATTATATTAAATAACATAAGGAAGGATAAAATGAATTTTAACTTTAAAAAGTTTGAATTTTTGAGGAAAATGGATTCATTTTTGGGTCATATAATCTCATGATATGGTATAATAATAGACCCATATAAGAAAAAGACTCTTTAATGTTGGTCCATACCCACCATAGTGATATATATTTATATAGTTTTATTCATTTAAAGAGATATTATCAATGGTTTTTGGTGAATTTTCCCACAAAAAATAAAATCCTATGACCAAGTTAACTCGGAAGGGGGACAAGTTCCATTGGATAGATGAATTTGAGGAAAATATCAAGGAACTAAAGAGAAGCTTAGTTAGTGAACCTATTATTACCTTACCCTATTGTGTTGAAGGGTTTTTAATCTATAATTATGCATTTTAGAAGGTATTTGGATGTGTTATTTTGTAGAATAATATGATTATAACCTATGCCTCTCGATAATTGAAGAATCATTAGAAAAATTACCAAACTCTTGATTTGGAGTTAGCTAGAATAATTTTTTAATTAATGATATAGAGTAATTATATTTATGGATAAAAGTGTGATATATATATATACGAACCATAAAATTTTGAAGAATATTTTAACATAGAAGGAGTTGAACATGCTCTAGAGAAGATGGTTATAACTAGTAAATGATTACTAATGCTCAATACATTTCCACCCTGGGAAAGTGAACATGGTGGCTGATGATTTGAGCCGAAATGATGATGCTAGATTATCCATGATGAGGATTGTAATGCCCCAACCCCAGTTACCCAGAGTCAGTGCATTATTACATAACATTGGCATGATCACAAGGGATCAAATCCCGAAAGACCGATCTATTTTGTAGACTTGGAAGTACTAGATACATTCATAAGTTTTACATTATATTATAAAATGAAAAAAAACAACATTATCTCCATTTAACAAATTAATATCCCTTAGATTATCCCTACAGGTCAGTCATAATATAATTCTTTTCATCCTGGGATAAATAAAACATAGAAAGGGGTGAGCTCATATGCTCAGTAAGGATAAAAATATAGCAGAAACTTTAATAAAGAACCATAAACATTTAAGGAAATATATAATACTAAAACACAATCCTTTTAAATTTAAACTTAATCATAATATGGAAAATATAAATCAAATAATTCCATTTAATTATTCATATTGATATTCTATTAGTCGAATAATCACATGTAATATCAATAGCCAAATTCATAATGATGGAATGCATAATGCTAGACTTCCTAACCACATAGTCAAGGCATCGTGCCAAGAATACAAATAAGATTTTGTCAATGCCTTGTTCCAAGACACTAGTTTGTCTCATGAGGCCTACTGATTCATTGAGGAGCTATAGTGGGCTCCACCCGCCACTTATAAAGTCCACTGCATTCCTCATATGAAAAGGTTTAAACATAACATAAAAATTCGTATTAAAACTAGCATAGGAAATTTCAATACTTTATCCATAAATCATGAATGGTATAAATATAACACATCCATAGTCAAACATATCACAAAAAATTCAATACAATATAGAAGATTTGTATCATAATAAATCAACTTCATACAAGTTTAAAATCTATCAAAGGATGTTGACATAGATGAAATGAAAACTATTTGAAAGAAATACCACTTTTTATTTTGAAACCATTTAAAAGTCACATAATTATAAAAGAAAATATTTATTTTAGAAATATTCTTATAATCTTGTAAGGGAATCTACGACGATGTTATAATGGTGGAAAATAGCCGCACCCACTATATAAGTTAAAAAAAGACATTCTTACCTTAATTTTTTTGAAAAGGTCATAAAGTACCTTATTTAGAAAATGATGGAAAGATTACTTTAAAAACATATATGGTCAAATAAGGGTATAAATTACTTTAACCCATATACTAGTAAATATTAAAAATGTTTTTAAATACATTTTTAAGAAAAAACGGATGTGGATGATAAAGATGTTACAGTAGATACTTACGTATTAACAACCTCAGATAAGTAAAGAGATTGTAGAATTAACCCTTACCTTATACTTTTCCTTGGTTGAGGGTACATTAAACTAATTTATAATAGTTAAATAATTTTTATTAAATTATAAAAGAATCATATACATAAATATTATATCATATATGATCTTCTAATATTTCTTTGTTAATAATATTTTAGTAGTATCATAATTTTAGGTGTTAACTGATTCATTTTATTTTATATATTTGGTTATGTAAGACATGTTTGTTATATATAGAATGTATTTGATTCATATCCATAATTATATTAAGTTATTAAACATTATTTTTAATGATAAAATGAAAATTATTCTTGAATGATTACGATGGGGAATGAATCTCATCGCGTTTGTGGAGACGGTAATCCGTACGTACATACGAGCGACAATATAATTATATTGATGGTAAAATTGTATGTAATTGGATGGTATATCATATATAAAGAATAATTAACATGTTATATTTATTATTTAAATCGATTATACTCATTATTATACCCATCCAATTAATGAAGTTTTTGAATAACAAACTGCACCACGACGTGGAGACAGTAAGCCGTACGTACACACGTATGGTGACTTTGTCATTCATAGGATGGATAGAATAATAAATATATATGTTACATATTTATAATAACATCATAGTATGTATAAGATACTGGATTTATTATTTTGTTATGGAAACAACAAAGAAAGAGTAAGTGTAAGAAGAAAAGAACTTGAAAAAGGGTGGTGAAATTATTACCTCTTCTTCGGGTGTTTCTTTTTGAGTTGATCAAAAGGGCTTCATAAGTTGGATTTATGATAAAATTAATGCCTATAGGTATAATTTAGGATAGTTTATAGGATATTTGGGCAGTTTTTGGCCAAGCCAAATGGCCTTGGAGGTGTGATTTTGAGATATGGGGAAGTACCCTTTTATAAGAGAGGTGAGGGTCACTTTAGGAAAAGCTTGAAATATTATTTTATAATAAAGTAATTTTCGGTTTATAATGGATAAAAAATGATTTATTTCGATTATAAGGTGGGTATGGGTCGAAAACCACTGAACCAATATGTTTTAGACAGGTTCAGGTCACCATATTAACCTTATCTTTCAGATTTAACTCTTAGTTAAATAGTTTGACATTTACCATATCTCTTTTTATTTTTATATTATATGGTTAATAAACTTACTATAACAAGCCAAGAGAACCCTAAGTAGTTCATTATTAATATATATATCCTTATCTATGTCTTTTGGATGAACCTTAGATTATTATAAATATTATATCAATTAATAATAAAGTATTTTTTTGAAAACTCAATTATTTCAATTTTGACAGTATTTAGTATTTGATTTTTTTGAAAGCCATAAAAACTTTATCACTTCAAATAAAATTTATTTAATAAACCATAAAATGTCATATTAACCTAGAAAATTATTTTAATTCATCATAAGTCTCAATTTACTTTTATTTGGATATTTATAATATCAATTATTTTAATATTTTATTAATAAGATAATTGCTGCATCATAATAGTGTCATAAATAAATAAAAAATTTTAATGTTTAAAAATTATAAATAAAATAAAATAATGTAATAAATAATTTTATATTTCTAATGAATATTTATAGTTGAATTTATATTGTGTGTAACCCAATATTAAAAATGGTTTAGTTATTAAAATTTGAATTTAACACTTTTAACTCTTCTTTAAATAAAATAATAATAAATGTCCTAATCTAATCCAAGTGGAAAAAGGACCATATTTTATTACTAAGGTTTTTTTGGTATAATTAAACATATCCAATAGAATTAGGAAATGTGTTTGGGTAATTATAATATCATGTTTACCTTTAATTACCCTATTTACTTTTAACTGTGGTAAATGAAAGTAAAAAGTTACTATTTACGAAAAAAAAATTATTTTAATATTATTGAACCACGTTTTACTTGCTGATATTAACTGTGTCTCTTTTATTTTTGAAATTCAACTCACAGAAGTGGTAAAATTAAGTTTTATGCAAATTTTCAAATACTTCTAGAAGGTGGGTAAAAGATGGTAAAAGGTTCAATAAAATTTTATATATCTAAACTTATTATAAAATGAATCTAATGAATTAAATTGAACATATATAGGTATTATGTATCTATTTTTACCTAAAATAAATTAAAATAGAATTACTAATTATTTAAATAAAAATTCATTCTTAAACAATAGAGTGTTTTTCACTATTCATAAAAAATTGAATGTTTTTAGAAAAATACCAAAAATTCACCCTAAGATAATTTTGATATTATGAATCCAAAAATGAAGTCCATTTTGAAAAATAAAATTTCAAAAAGTGTGTATTACTATTCCTAACGTCTAGTTTGATTGGTCGTGGTGTGTTAAAACTCCAAGTTGCGTACAATGCAAGCTACTGCATTATTCAAAGGGAAACATACCGTGGAAGCTTGGGGTGTTACATTATACTCTCCTTAAAATAATTTCGTCCTTGAAATTTCTAGAATTTTACTACATAAAATGATTCATGTGGTTCTTCATCATAAGTTCCTCAGGTTCCCACATTGCCTCTTCTATCTTATGGTTTCTCCATAAAACTTTTACTAGACGAGTCGTCTGGTTTCTCAGCACTTGTTTTCTGGTATCAAGAATTATAACAGGTGCTTCGCAATAAGACAGGTCAGGTTCTAGTTCTATTTCATCATAGGTGAGTACATGCGTTGGGTCAGGCATGTATTTTCTCAATAGTGATACGTGGAACACATCATGAACTTTGGAGATTATTACGAAATCGTATAACACCCTTCCATGGAGGTACCTTCAAGAAAACTTGATCTCCTACTTGAAATTCCATATCCTTCCTCTGATTATCGACATATCTATTTTGCCTACATTTGGCTGCTTTAATGCGGGTTTGGATAATATTCACCTTTTCCATTGTTTCCTTAACAAGTTTTGGGACTACGAGTTTTCTTTCACCAACATCAACCCAATAAGTTTGTGTGCGACATCTCTTTCCATACAACACTTCATATGGTGCCATCTGAATACTTGAATGGAATCTATTGTTATAGTAAAATTATACCATAGGTAAATACTGATCCCATATACCTAGAAAGTCAAGTTAGCAAGATCTCAACATGTCTTCTAAGGTTTGAATAGTCCATTGTGATTGTCCATCAGTTTGAGGGTGGTATGCAGTGCTCAAATGAAGTTCAGTATCCAAGGACTTCTGAAGACTTTTCCAGAATCTTGATGTAAAATGGGGATCGTGATCAGAAACAATCGATAGGGGTACACCATGGAGTCTTAAAACTTCATTAATATATAGTATTTCCAGACGTTCAAGTGGTAAATCTTCTCTTATAATAGGAAAATGTGCTGACTTGGTATGAAAATCAACAATGAACCATTTTGCATCTTTCCTTCTAGGAGTCTTTGGTAGCCCCATGACAAAGTCCATCGTAATATTATCCCATTTCCACTCAGTTATGGGAAGAAGTTTCATGAATCCTCCAGGCTGTTGCCTTCCAGCTTTCACTTGCTGAAAAACCATACATCTTGAAAAAAAATCATCAATCTCCCTCTTCATGTTGTCCCACAAAAAAACGTTCCTTCAAATCTATATACATCTTGGTGCTCCCAGGGTGTATAGAGAAATTGGAGCTATGAGCATCATCCAACAATTCCCTTTTTAGATCAGGTATGTCATGAACACAAATTCTCTTCCCAAATTTCAAAATTCCATATTCATACACAAATTCACTCAATCTCCCATCATTCACAGCTTTAATATTCTTTTGAAACTCCTCATCATCAGTATGAGAACTCATTATCCTTCCTAGTAAAGATGGTTTGGAAACCATTTGAAAAAGTATTGATGTTTTACCTTCCATGGTTATTCCCATATACATCTTTACTAGATCTATGAAAATAGGGTCCCTTTAAACTCTCATCTTGTTCAAAACTCCATGATCCTTTCTGCTCAAAGAATCTTCTGCCTTATTTGCCTTCCCCAAGTGGTAGTGTATAGTTAAATAATAATCCTTGAGTAGTTTATGCCATCGTCTTTGACTCATGTTGAGTTCTTTCTATGAGAAAATATACTTAAAACTCTTATGATCAGTATAAATCTCACATTTTCACTATAGAGACAGTTTCTTCATATTTTCAAAGAAAATATTATATCTTATAACTTATGATCATGATTAGGATAGTTTTGTTTATGCATTTTTAGCTGTCATGATGCATAGGAAATAACTCTATCATTATTTATAAAGACACAACCAAGTCCTTTCTTTGAAGCATCACTATAAATAACAAACCCATCGTTCCCTGATGGTAGAGTCAAGATAGGATCATTGAATAATCTTCTCTTCAGTTCTTCAAAACATTCTTCACACTCTGTTGTCTAAAAAAATTTAACACCTTTACGTGTGATCTTAGTTAATGGGTTAGCCAACCGGGAAAAATTCTGGACAAAACATCGATAATAACCTACTAAAACAATAAAACTATATACCTCAGCTATACTCATCGGTGATGGTCATTCTTGGATTTCCTTGGTCATTGAAGGATCAACAAAGATTCCATCCTTAAAGACAATATGACCAATAAAAAAAATCTCTTAAATCCATACTTCACACTTTATAAATTTCCCATATAATTCATTTCTTATGAGGGTTTTCAGAATAGTGCGCAAGTGATTTTCATGATCTTCATAGAATTTTGAGTATACCAAGATATCATCAATAAATACCACTACAAAGTCATCAAGATATTCCTCGAAAACTCTCTTCATTAGATCTATGAAGATAGAGGGTTCATTAGTCAATTCAAAATGCATTACTCTAAAATCATAATGCCCGTACCTAGTTCAAAATGCTATTTTCAAAATGTCTTCCTTATTCACACACAACTGATGATATCCATATCGAAGGTCAATCTTTGAAAAATATTGAGCTTCATGAATTTGTTTGAATAAATCATCAATGTGAGGTAGGGGATAATTGTTCTTTATTGTTATAGCATTGATATCTCTATAGTCAATGCACAACCTCATAGATCAGTCTTTCTTCTTAAAAAATGATAGGGTCTCCCCATGGAGAGACACTAGGGCGAATAAATCCTTTATTACTCAATTGCACTAGTTGTTTATTTAGTTCCACTAATTTCATAGTGGCCATTCTATAAGGGTTCTTCGATATGGGCCTTGAACCAAGAATTGAATCAATGGAAAACTCAATTTCTTGTTCTAGAAGATTTCTAGGTAAATCCTCTGGAAACACATCAACATTTTTTTTGAACAAAAGTTGAATTCATTAAAAACTAAGATCAACGGAAGTACAAGCACAAAGCCATGACGGAAAGTGGTCCAGCCAGAGTTGGTCATAATCACAGGGGCTAGAGGCCGCCGGCTGGTGGGCAGCATTGTTCCCTTCCCTTATGATGAAGGAGAAGGTGCAGGAAATGAAACATTGACGGAGAGATTGGATCTTCCAGATGATGGGACAATAATATTGAAGGCTGTCGTCATTGCGGTTGATGGTCTTGATAACAGTGAGACAGTCCGATTCAAGGTGGATCTTCTACCATCCATGATCTTTAGCAAGAATCATTCCGGCGAGGATGGAAGCAGCTTCACAAACAGCGGGTTCCCAAAGAGCATGATGGGATTCGTGTTTGGCAGTGATGATTTGACCCAAATGATCCCAGGCCAGCAGACCAAGGCCGATAGGACCATCCTTGGGGAGAGACGCATCGACATTAATCTTGAGGATCCCTTCCGGTGGTAGACACCACTGGGAGGAGGGGGGAGGGATCCAAAGGGAATTTGTTAACCAGAGTGATGCTGTCAGCCCTCAATCCAGGATGATGCCCATTGAATCCAGAAAATTGTTTTCCTCACCCATAGTTATTTCAATATCTTCTTCCCTAATAATTGAATTTATTAGATCTACTGGCGGTGGATCTAGATAAGAATCAGAAGGTGATATTTCTTCTCTAATTATAAGGTACTCATTATCATCATCGAAAATTTTAACCTCTTTCTTCTTACAATAAATTTTCTCATCATGGTACGAAATCCAATCCATTCCGAGGATTATATCAAATTCAATCATGGGTATGATGATGATATCAATAGATAAAGAACATTTATATGCCCTAATGGGAAATAATTCACAAAAATTTGTTGTGATGATACTTCCCTTAGAAGTTTTGACTGATAACTTCCTTGTTAAGTCAAATTGAAAATATCTAATTTTCTTAGAAAACTGGGAAAATATGAAACAATGTGATGATCCAAAATCAAATAAATCATTAGCTAAACATGAGAAAACCATGAAATTACCTGCCACCATGTCTTTCGGAGCTTCAACCTCAGCAGTAGGGATCACATAATCTTAGCCTTTCTCCCTTGGGATTTTCTAAGTTATATTCCCTTAGCGCTTAGGAAATTCATTTTCATAATTCCCATTTTCTCTACAATTGTAGCATTTAAAATTGAAAGCCTCATTATTCCCCTTGCAATCACAAGTTTGGTGGCCTTTTTCACCACACTTGTAACAGACTCACATTCCCTTCAGGAAAGTACCCGAGTGTTTCTTCCCAAATTTACTGCACGATGAATATTCAATTTTTCCCTTCTTCCCCTTATTTCCATTTCTAGAGTGTTCAGAAAATCTCTTTATCTCTTGCCTTTCTTTAATGTCATAAGACTTAGAGAATTTATTTTCTGTATTGATAGCACATGAGAGAGTATCTTCGTACGATGAGAAGGATTGTGGGACTAATGATCGATATAGAAATGGTTTTAACCCATCAAAGAATCGATGAATCTTACTCCTTGGGTTTTGTATATAATCTGCTGCATTCCTTTGTAACCTTGTAATTTAGCCTCATACTTTGAAACATTCTCATCCTCATTTGGCCTCAGACTCATAAATTGTCTTTCCATATCTGCTCAATGGTCACAAGGAAAGTATTTTTATAAGAAAACCTATTTAAACTCCCTCCATTCCTTGTTTTATACTTCTTCATCTTCCTTTGTGTTTTGAATTAATTACCATCATTGATCTGCATCTCCCATGAGTGATAAACTGCCATGACAAATTTTTCCCTTTCGCCACTCCCTAAAGCATGAAATATTTTCTCCAAGGAACTTATCCATTACTTAGCTACCAATGGATTTGTACTCCCATTGAATATTGGTGTTTTTTTCCTTATGAATTGGTCTAACATTAATCCTTCGTGTTGTGGATCAGAGTGCTCCATACATGTAAAGTTATTATTCATAACATGAGTGAGTTGTCCTAGAATGGTGATAAGATGATCTTCACAAATTGCATCACCAGATCCACTATAATTATCTTGAGTAGGAGGCCAATACCTACATGGATTATGTACGTTGATACAGTTTCCATTCCTTCCACTAGGTGCAATTTCTAAAAAATGGAGTACACTAGATTAGTTTATGAATCATAATAAATAATTCCAAACTTGTAAAACACTTAACATAAATTGAACAGTTTATGGATATAATCCATAATCATAAAAATGTTTTCATTGAGGAGGTATATAATCATAAATCCTTTATAACTTTTTGTAAAGAAAATGTGAATTATCCAAAGCATATCTCCAAGGAGTGTTGTGACCAAGAGTGCACCAAGGACCATTGTTGTGTACCAGGTTACCCCGGGTCAAGTCTGAAACTCCTTGTTGGAGTTTTCACTCCTAGGTACATCTGTACCAGATCTGCCTCTACCTTCTTGTATCCAGACAGGGATGTATTTCTTACTAATCCTCAAAGTCTATCTTAGGGTAATGATCTCTAATAAAAGTTTTTCTAAATATAGCTTCCAAGGCTTGTACTAAACTTCCTCAGATACCAACTATAATTCCCCTACCCTAGTTACCCAGAGTCGGTGCATTATTAAATAATATTTTAATGATCACAAGGGATCAAATCCTGAAAGACCGATCTATTCGGTATCCATGGAAGTACTAGATACATTTATAAGTTTTACCTTACATTATAAAATGAAAAAAAAACAAAAACATTGTCTCCATTGACCACATTCATACCCCTTAGACTATATCTTTAGGTCAGTCATAATATAATTCTTAACATCTTAAGAAAAATAAAACATAGAAAGGGGTGAGCTCAGATGCTCAATAAGGATAACAATATAGAGGAAAATTTCATAAATAAGCATAAAGATTTAAGGAAATGTATATGACTAGAAAACAAGCCTTTTAAACTTAAAATTCAACATAATATGGAAATGATAAATCAAATAATTCCATTTACTTATTCACATGGATATTCTACTAGTCGAATAATCACATGTAATATCAATAGCCAATTTTATAATATGGAATGCATAATGCCAGACTTCATAACCACATAGTCAAGGAATTGTTCCAAGACTACAAATAATATTTTTTCAAGGCCTTGTGCCAAGACTCAAGTTTGTCTCATGAGACCAACCGATGCATTAAAGAGCTATTGTAGGCTCCACCCATCACTTACTAAGTCTAATGAATTCCTTATATGAAAAGGTTTAAACATAACATAAACATTCATATTAAAACTAGCATACAAAATGTCAATACTTTATCCATAAACCATGAATGGTATAAAAATAACACATCCATAGTAAAACATATCACAAAACTTTCAATATAATATTAAATATTTTTATAATAATAAATCAACTTCATATAAGTTTAAAATCCATCAAAGGATGCCGACATAGATGAAATGAAAACTATTTAAAATAAATACCTCTTTCAATTTTGAAACAATATAAAAGTGACATAATTATAAAAGAAAACATTTATTTTACAAATATTCTTATAAGCTTGTAAGGGAAGCTTTGACGGTTTTATAATGGTGGAAAATAGCCGCACCTGCCGTATACGTTAAAAAAAGACATTCTTATCTTAATTTTTTTGAAAAGGTTATAAAGTACCTTTTTTGGAAAATGAAGGAAATATTCCTTTCAAAAAATATATGGTAAAATAAGGATATAAATGAATTTTACCCATAGTCTAGTAAATATTAAAAATGTTTTGAATTAAATATTTAAGAAAACATGGATGTGGATGATAAAGAGATCCCAGTAGATACTTACATATTAGCAACCTCAGATAAGTAAAGAGATTGTAGAATTAACCCTTACCTTGTAATTTTCCTTGGATGAGGGTAATTTAACCTCCTATATAATAGTAAAATAATTTTTAATAAATTATTAAATAATCATATACATAAATATGATATCATATACAATCTTCTAATATTTTTAGTTAATAATATTCTAGTCGTATCATTGTTTTAGGTGTTAACTGATTTGTTTTCCTTTATATGATTGGTTACGTAAGCCATGTTTGTTATGGATAGGATTTATTTTATTCACATACAGAATTATATTAAGTTTATAAACATTATTTTTAATCATAAAATGAAAATTATTCTTGAATGATTATGATTGAGAATGAATATCATCGCGTCCGTGGAGACCGTAATCCGTACGTATTCCCGAGCGCCAATATCATTTTATTGATGGTGAAATCATCTGTAATTAGATGATATATCATATATAAAGAATTATTAACATGTTATATTTATTATTTACTTCAATTATACTCATTGTTATACCCATCCAAATAATGAAGTGTTCGAATAACAAACTACACCACGACGTGGAGACGGTAAGCCGTACGTACACACATATGGTGACTTTTTCATTAATAGGATTGATAGAATAATGAATATAGTTGTTATATATTTATAATAACATCAAAATATGTAAAATATACTGGAGTTATTATTTTTTATGGAAACAAAAAAGAAAGACGAAGTGGAAGAAGAAAAGAACTTGAAAGAGGGTGGTGAAATTATTACCTCTTCTTCAGGTGTTTCCTTTTGATTTGATCAAAAGGGCTCCTTAGGTTGAATTTATGATCAAAATAATGACTCTAGGTCTAAGGGAGGATAGTTGAGAGGATATTTGGGAAGGGTTTGGCCGATCCAAATGGCTTTGGAGGTGTGATTTTGAGAGAAGGTGAAGTACCCATTTATAAGAGAGGTGAGGGTCACTTTAGAAAATGCTTGAAATATTATTTTATAATAAAATCATTTTCGGTTTATAATGGATCAAAAATGATTTATTTCTAGGATAAAGTGGGTATGGGTCAAAAAAATTTCAACCAATAGGTTTTATAAAGGTTTATGTCACCATATTAACCTTATCTTTTAAATTTAACTCTTAGTTAAATAGTTTGACATTTACCATGCCTCTTTGTATTTTTATATTATATTGTTAATAAACTTACTATAAAAATACAAGAGAACCCCAAGTAGTTCATAATTAATATATATAACCTTATCTAAGTCCTTTTTACAAACCTTATATTTTTAGGAATATTATATCAATTAATAATATAGTATTTTTTTAAAACTCAATTATGTCTATTTTGACAATATTTAGTATATGATTTTTTTGAAAGCCATAAAAACTTTATCACTTCAAATATAATTTATTTAATAAAACATAACATGTCATATTAACCCATAAATTTAGTGTAATTAATCATAATTATCAATTTACATTTATTTGGATATTTATAGTATCAATTATTTTAATATTTCATTAATAAGGTAATTACTGCATCGTCATTGTGTCATAAATAAATTAAATTATTAAATAACTAAAAATTATAAATAAAATATAATTATATATAAAATATTTTTATATTTCTAATGAATATTTATAGTCGAATTTATATTGTTTGTAACCCTATATAAAAAATGGTTTAGTAATTAAACGTTGAATTTAACACTTTCAACTCTTCTTTAAATAAAATAATAATAAATATACTAATCTTATATTAGTGGACCAAAATGGTAATATTTTATTACTAAGGTTTATTTTGGTCTAATTAAACTTATCCAATATAATTAGGACATGTGTTAGGGTAATTATAATATCATTTTACCATTAATTAGCCTATTTACCTTTAACAGTGGTAAATAAAAGTGAAAAGTTAATATTCACAAAAATTATTTTCATCTTATTGAACCACATTTTACATAATAATATTAACCATGTCTCTCGGATTTTTGAAATTCAACTAACAGAAGTGGAAAAATTATGTTTTATGAAAATTTTCAAATGCTCCTTGAAGGTGGGCAGAAGATGGTAAAAAGTTCAATAAAATTTTATATATCTAAACTTATTATAAAATGAATCCAATGAATTACATTGAACATATATAGGTATTATGTATATATTTTCTCCTAAAATAAATTAAAATAAAATAACTAATTATTTAAGTAAAAAGTCGGTTTTAAACAATAACATAGTGTTTTTCACTATTCTTCAAAAACTAAAAGTTTTCAGAAAAATACCAAAACATTACCCGAAGCTAATTTTGATATTATAATTCCAAAAATGATGTCCATTTTGAAAAATAAAATTTATAAAATTTAAAAAAGTGGGTATAACTATTCACAACAGCTAGTTTGATTGGTCGTGGTGTGTTAAAACTCCAAGTTGCGTACAACACATGCTACTGCATTATTCAAAGGGAAACGTTCCGTGGAAGCTTGGGGTGTTACAAGGATCATGAAAGATCCAATATTTATTGATCTGAAAAGGATCGACTAGAAATCATGAAGGAAGGGGAAAAATATTATCTTTCTTAATGGAATGTTCAACTCTATATACAAGTAAAGATTAAAGAGGAATATAAGGAAGATGTAGAATTGTAGAAGAGGGTTATAAATGTTCCAGAGTTTAATGTTAATCAGGATGGAGTGAAAAGGTTTAAGAACTATGTATGTGTTCCATCCATAATTAATTTGAAGAAGGATCTATTGTAGTAAGATCATAGTTATTAATTCTATATTCATCCGGTAAGTACAAATATGTATATAGATATGAAATAATACTTATAGTGGGATGCCATAAAGAGATATATCATAGAGTTTGTATCTTGGTGCTTGGTATGACAAAAATTTAAAGCTGAAAGAAAAAATATTAAAGGGATGTTGCATCCATTACCCATACCAGAATTAAAATGGGATACCATTAGTAGGATTTTTTTTGCTATTCTCCCCAAAACCTATAAATGTCATAATGCTATATGGGTTGTAGTCATTCACCATACTAAGTTATCAAACTTCATTTTTATTAGAGAAGACCTATATCTAGATCAGATTGACAGGATATACATTAAGGAAGTGGTAAGTTTGCATAAGGAACCACATTCCATTGTATTTGATCAAGATTATAGGTTTACATCAAAGTTATGGTGAATCTTTATAAATAAAATGATGAATAATAGAGTTTTAGCACTAATTAGCATCCCCAGAAAAATGGCCAGTATAAAAGAACAATTCAAAATCTAGAGGATATGTTGAGATATTGTTAATTAGATTTAAAATGTGGTTAGAATCAAAACCTTACTCTAGTTTATTTTTCTTAAAATAATAGCTTTCACTAAATAATTCATATGGATCCTTATGAAGACCTGTAATGGAAAAATTTAGAGCTCCAATGTGTTTGAATAAAATTGGGGGAAGAAAGTTATTGGAATTTGAGATTACTGATAAAATGATAGAGAAGGCCAGATCCATTTAGCAGCATATCAAGAAAACTAAAAGTTCATAGAAAATGTTTTCCAATAACTATCGACATGATATATAATTTGAAGTTAGTGAGAAGGTGTTTCTACAAATCTCTCCCTTTAATAAGGTTATGAGATTCAGGAAGAAAGGGAAACTAAGACCTTGGTATATCAGTTCCTTTGAAATTATTTATTGTATTAGGATGGTAACCTATAACTTGGAACTCCCAAAAAATCTTTCTCAATTCCATGATGTCTTCCATGTATTTCACCAAAGGAATTCCATACCAGACCCATTACATATACTGAACATAGAGGTTATACCGATGGAGAATGATCATTATTATGAGGAACCACTCATTGAAATTCTATATCGTATTGAGAAATTTCTATGGAATGAGACTACACACTTGGTTGAGGTTTTTTAGAGATACCAACAGTTATAATAATCTATATGGGGATATGATGATATGATGAGGTAGAAGTTTCCTCAATTTTTTGTATTAGAATAATTAATTTAGAGGGTGAAATTTATTTTAAGGGGGGTAGAATGTAATGCCCCAAGTTTTTATGAACATTTTTTGAATTAAGTAAATTTATTTGATGTATTTAATTTCACTCTACACAAAGTTAAACATTTATTATATGCTACATCAATTTAATCTTGTTCTACATGCAACATCATCTTTTCTTGTGTTACATGAAACATTGAGTTTCTATGAAATAATACATTATAAATATTTGAATTATTTTAAATTAGAAAGTTATAACATTTCTATTAAACATTTTAATGTGAATATTAATAACTAATTTTTAATTATGATTTATAATGGTTAAATATAAATAAAAAAATATTTGTAATGAAATATATACTTTTTTTTGATAATGTCTCTATGTTTTAAAAAATACTATTTTCTCAAAAGAAATGCTTTTTCATGTCCTTCTATGAATAATAATAAAATTTATTTTAGATTATTTTAGAAATTAAAATTGTTAAAATAATCTTTATTTTTGAATTCATATTGTCAAATATTAGCGTAGGCTTATTTTTAGGTAATTTTCAGAAATATTTCATTTTTGGATGAATAATGAAAAATACTAAATTTTAATTGAAAAATGATTTTTCATTTAATTTATTTATATAGTTAAATTAAAATTTAATATTATATTAAAGTAAAATTAGATAAACTATACATCAATTAATCCAATGTAGGTCATTAGAATCAATTTCACATTGAAATTGGATAAAAAACATTTCAATTTTTGAATATTTTTACTTTAAATACCTATTGTTTCATCCCATACATGGGATTAATTTTAAATTAAATTCTACCAATTATATGATTGGAATTTGGAAAACTTTATTCCATATTTTTAATCATCATAATTTATAATGTATAATTTGTAATAAAAAAATTAGCGAAATAAATTAAAATTAATTACAGCGATTAAGGTAAAAACAAGATTATTTAGTGGTTAAACATAAAACCTAAGGTGTAAAAATGAACCTACACTTGTCAAAAACTAAAGGTATGGAAATATCTCAACCATTTACCCTCTTTTATTGAAAATATTTCATTATTGGAGGAACATTATGCAAGGGAGACCCCCCAAAAGTGTTTACATTTTTATATTTACTAGAATGCCACTCCTCCACCACTATAAATGGGAACTCACACCCCCTCACATATTCAAACCTATAAATCCACTTAAAGTTTCTTAGAAATGAAAAAATAAGCTCCCAAATTCCCTAAATTAATCCTAGAATACTCACATTTTTCATAAATTCAACCAAAAAAATCCCTTTGGTGTAAACCATAATGAATAGGTAACATCATTCAATAAGAACCTTTTCTTTTATTTCTTTCTCCACCCCTTAAATTATTCTTATATCAAGAATATATAATAAAATTAGTATCCAAAATATGATAATATTTTTTTATGTTAAGTTTATAAACATTACCTTCACACCCTTCTATCAAATGGGATATACAATCATCGTCTATGTGCACGACTGACTACTACCCCACAAACTGATATCGTCCGTTCTTCAGTTACCACCTTTAAAGGTTGAGAATAGTGAAATAGTTATTATTTTTATATGATATATGTGATTTATATGATTTATTTATTATTCTGTAACAATTATATAACTCATACCTTCATTATTTCCATTTTGTGGGAATATGATAACATCGTTTATGTACGTGTGGACTACTGCCTCATCAAACCGATATGATTCATCCACACTTGACATGGAATTTGTTAAAGAATATTTTAATATAAATATTTGATATAAATTAAATAATAATTCTAATATAATGATAACATTGATATATATATATATCATTTACATTTCTTTCTTTAAAAATATGCTATAAAAATGCAAACAATGTTCATGCGTACGTATGACCTACCTTTTCCATGAACGACATGTTTAATTTCCTATGTATATATTTTATATATTATTATAAATACATATATATTGAATATATATGATATTTATATAATTTTTATCATTTTGAGATTATAAAATCATGATATAAGTAAGAGGACCAAAAATATAACTAATAAAAACACATATGAAAAAAATCAGTTATTACCTAAAACAAAACATTAACAAGGAATTGTTAATAAATGGGTAATAAAAGGTCATCATAAAGTCATATATTCTATGATATAATTAAATATGGTTATGTAATAGATTTATAATAAACATATATTTATTATACTATAGTTTTTCACAAGTTTGACGAGAGTCAAGACAAAGGGTAATGGGATTTATAGTCTCAATTTTATTTCTATAAGACATATGTCTTTTTCACCACTTGTTTCTTTTGTGTGGGGTATGTAATTACCCTGAAATTATTCTATGATTATTATCCTTAAATTTATGGTTATTTACATATCCATTTTATGGTCTCCACTTCATAGGGATTACGGTTTAAGAGTTACCAAATCATTATGGTAATTTTGTCTCAATTTGCCTTCTTTGAGATACATGTATATAATGAACCTACATTAATTAATAAGGTTTATATAATATTTTTGACATGATATATCATGAATATCCTAATTTTCATATTTCATGGGGATTTGGATTCAATGTTACTAATGTTGTAGGAGTTTAATACCACAATCTGATAATTTATCAAGATTATTTATTATTATGCTTCCATTGATGAAATATTATGATCCATATCTCATGAATTCTCATGAATTTTATTACCCTATAGTTATTCATGATTTATGCAAGTAATGGTGCAATTTTTACACTATTTTTTACTTAATAAAATTAATAAAATGTTAAAAAAACAAAATTATTTCTCTCTTTGGTTGGAAATTTATTTTATTCAAACATCATGTTTTAAAAAATATTTCCCAAAATGTTTTTAATGATATTTAAATATCATTTTCAAGAAAAAAAGATTTTTATTTAAAAAATTTGTTTTAAAATGTTTTAAAATGGTTTTCAAATCTTCTTATATAACTTTTCAAATTTTTTTTATGTTTTAAAAATATGTTTTCCAAGAATAAAGGATATTTTTCTTAAGAAATGATTTTAAAAGATTTCTCAAAATTATTTTCCATCTAAGATGAAATCTATTGATTTTACCAATGTATCATTGGGGTTATGATCCAAGAATACCATTATTATTCTTTTAATGAATCGTTATTCTTTTGATGACATATTTTTTATGAAATCAATTTCTCTTACATATGTTATACCATGATAAATGATCATGAAACCCATTTCTATTCATGGGTTATTATATGATGAAATTATTATGAAACCTAACTCTTTTCCACATGTTAAGATATGAGAAATTTTTATTATACCCATTTCATTTCATGGGTTATGAAATGATGATTGTTTATGATCTTATAAATCCAATATGTATGAATTCATTATGTGAAAGGTGGGACCTATATATCCATAAAATGAATTGGGTAAAGATTTATATCTCAAGAGATAGAACTGGATGGAATATGGATTGAACTTGGTTCAATAAAGGACTTTATTAGCTAATATGGTATTGGGAGTTATTCTTGACTACTAAAATGGTTTTTGGAGTGAACCCATTCCACTAAGAAGTCCTTAGAAGTAATTATTGAACACATTTAAAATCATTTTATATGCTTATGTGTATGCAAAAAATCCAATTCTTATTCCTATGTTATGATTTCATGGCTTATACTATTGATTCCCTGATGATTCATGTCTTATAGACTAGAAATATTTATTCCATTACTCTAGATTATTATATTCAAATATAGGGTATAATATTCTAATGTTATTATATTATTCTCATACCCTTATGCTCATGATTATACTAATACAGTCTTTGGGTGTTTATTTGTGTAAAGTATTAAATATTCTGCATAAATTATTGTAATGTTTTTGTATGAGAAGTGAGGGTCACTATATTCATTGAGTTCGATACTCCCCACATATTCGGGATGCAAGTCCTCCAGATCAGGCATAGAGTCAATACCACCTTATCCTGAATAAGGTATAGGTACCCCATGCATTGGATAGAGTCTGGTACTCCCTAAATACTTGGGGGTGTTATTCCTCTATCCATGTAGTTAGGTACTATCTATTCTAACATTAATGGATTAATGTGGTGTGGGCCCTACATTGGGATTCAGTAATCCCTTGACCGAGACACATACTTAGAAAAGGTGTGGGTCCCACATTATAATTTTTTAGTGGAACAAGGTTTGATAATTATGGGTATTTATGGAATGTATGTACCATCACTCTATTCGTTGAAAAAATTCAAGAAAAGCTTGTTGGTTTTAAAATATTTTTCTAGAATTGTAACATGGTATTTTCTAGTTATATGGTGTGAAAATATCTCAACTAATGAAAATACCTCATCAAGGAATGGATTTAACCTACAGTGGTTTTTGGTGGTGGTATAAAGATGCTTAACATAATTTATGTTTCAGGGCATATGACTCTTCAACCATTCATGGTTTCCTTCGAGATGTGACTTTTAATTATCAATTAACATTATACATTTTAATCCTCTGGATACTACATGAATAACTAGTTTCTCATGGGATATGAACATTTTTGCGATAGAGACAATATGGATGAGACTTCTATTTGTACCATAGACTCATAGTAGTATGTAATATCTAGATTCCTTTCCTTCTATCTAGTTTCCCTTTTTTGTTATAGAGTCGGATCTGATTTTTTGTTTTTCCTTTTCTTATTAGGTTAAGGTAACCCTACTAAATCCAATTTAACTTGTTTTTTTATGATCCCTTTTTGGGAATCTAGATAAATCCATGAGTTCATGTAGTGAGGAGAAGAATTCTAGGTTTTAATGTTTATCATATTATGATATATTGATAGATATATTGTTTGTTTAATGTTTTCTGATGTGGAAATATACTTATCATATAGTGAATCATGTTTCAATTAAATATATTTAAATCATTTATATATACACTAATGGTGTCACTATTTATTTTTTTATACATTATATCTATATTATTGGTGTAGTTTGATATAGGATAAGGCTTACCATACCCTATGGTGATCCTCTTCGATGCTACTTACTAGCCCCCTAGGTTATTAGAGGTGGGCTTGGTGTGGTATTATTGTCTTACCACAAGCTTGATTGGGATATTGATGGAATTAGTTATGTCATAATTACCCTTGATTTAAAAAAACACTTTGATCACCCTTAGATCCTAAAGGAAGAGTGAGGTAGAAAGGTGGAGGAATGATAACCATAAAGGAGTTCACAACATGATGGAATGGGGGAGGCTCGATGAGGAGGGGAGAGAGGATAAAAATATTTGATATGAAAAGATAAATTTTCCTTATTTTGAAAATATATGGGACTTGGTTTCACCATTTACCTATTATAGGGCCACATGGTACACAATGGTCTCAGTAGAACCACCCTTACACTACCTAGGTTCACCAGGTACCCGGTACCCCGATCGAGTACCCGATTCCACATGTAGTTCAAAATTATAGTTGGAGACACCATAAAAACAAAAAATACTCCAAAAACATCCTACCAAACATCAAATATCATCAAAAAATACATAATATTTCATTTCTAAATATTCTAATTCCAGAATGAATCTCAAAACATACTATAACCATACCTCTGAACCTAAAAAGTCAATTTTTTTTTCATTTTCATCACTCAATTCTACAAATAGATGTTCTTAATAACATCATAAGGACACAAGTCTTTAAAACATTACCCCAGAAAACATTTCATAACCAAAAAACTAAAATGACCCTTTATTCATAATTAACATATGTAACAAAGTTTCCAAATCATATCAAATCTTCTAATACATATACTAGAATATCTATCTCACTCATGGTACCCAATTCTAAATTTTAACTCTAATCACCTAAAGAAACAAAAACCCATTATCTAAAAAGTAGACCAACCCAAAATAACATTAATAAATATCACAATTCATTATCATTTATCCAATGAATGATCCTATAAACTAATAAAACCCATGAAATAATATTAATTTTAAACACTTGAAGTCATGGTAACCATAAATCTTTAATAAACATTCAAAACAACCACCTAAAATCCGATGATGAATCTCTAAAATCAATACTACCACAATATACCCAAAAATATTACGATTTCAAAATTAATCATATAACACCCTATATTTTCAAAACATTACAAAATCTATTATCCTTCCTTGTATAATTCTTCCCAACACAAATATTATCTAGGATTTACCTATTTCAGTTCTATTAGAAATTTTTAGTATATTAAAAACTATTATTTATAAATAATAGTTTTTAGTAAAAGATAATTTATTTCAAATATAATATCAAATCTACTTTGGAAAAATTTAGTTTTATAATACCCATTCATTTCAAAAATCAATATTTTTAACCATATCTGTTTTAATTTATTAAAATTATCTATTTTCAAAAATTCATTATTTTATAGGAGAATACTAGTTTAAAAGTTTTATTTAAGAAAATAACCTCTGATAATATTTACCAAAAGGTATCCATTTTAGAAAATGTTCTCTTTTGAAAAACCCCTTTTTATTTGAAACACAAATATTTTATACAATTTTCCATTATTTGGGGACACTAAAAATTTCATAAAACTTCTAATGAGTTTAAAAAATTTGTTATGGAAATAATATAGAACATTATAAGTAAGAAAACCCCTAATAAATATCAAATAAATTTCTTAAAAGTATATTACTATATAAAAGATAATTAATATTATCAAGAATTCAAATTTTTTATCAATACTATAATATATGATTGAACAGACAGTAGATCATCCATCTTAAAAAAAGGGCATATGTTAGTGACATTAATTTATTACTTAACAACCAATAAGTCTTAGGAAACACTAATTACATTATTTGTTGTTATTTAATTTATTAAGGCTATTACAATATAATTTTAATAATATAAATAAAATTCATGTGTCTTAGTGTGCCACTATACCATATGACACATGAACCTGAATGATCTTGATATCCGACTTCCAATGTTTTCCAAAATTACATTATGAATCACCTTAAACATTACCTCAACCATATCTATGGTTCTAGGATTAAACACCCGAACTACATCAATAACTCAATCATCCATTATCATAATAACAGATATACATATTAAGGGGTTAATTTTTGATTCATGATCGTCCTATTTTTTATCAATAAAATTAAAATCTAATAAAACCTATGAAATATTTATATGATTCCATTTGTAATGAACCAGTACTAGATAACAAAAAAATACTGAAATTTGGACCACCACAAACCCCAAGGGAGTTCCCCAAAACAATGGGGATACCAACTAGCTCTTTTTGGTTGACCTCAATGGAGGGGAATTATTTACCTACTTTGAATAAACAATAAGAAGTTCATGGTTTCTTTGGGAGAACTGGGAGGAATTATTCATATATAAGATAGTCAAAAAAGACATCTAGAACTAAGTAATAATAAAGAAGAAGAAAATAAATATCAATATGAATGAATTGAAAACTATAAAATAAGACTACATATAAGTATAATGATAAATTATTCACATATAGATAGACTCAACCTCAACTGAATAGAATGTGAAAGGTTCAAAAAACAAATCTACCAATCATGGTCTCCAGATATAACTCCATATAGATCCCAAAGACATGAACTTGAACTGCCACTTAAAAAATATTATCAATGTCAACTAATTATCTTCAAATCTTTGATACCTAAAAATATAGTAAGCGAATTTTTTTCCATCAGAGTTCCCATTATGGGTTGGAGCATATAAAAATTCAATAGGGAAAAACCAATGTTACTCAACAAAATTGTGAATGATCATTTATATATAATAATATGTATAATAATTTAAATACATGTATAAATATATATATTTATAAGTTTTCATCAATAAAAAATATAAGTTTAATAGGATAACAAGTAACTTCACAAAAAATTATAAGAAATAATAAGTAACTCTCTATACCAGGAGGTTATGTACCAATAATTTCCTTCTTTGACTCTATCCCAGTATTGACATTATGGATTAAGGTTGGTAAAATATTGTATATTTCCACATAAAAACGAAATATATACTCAATCCATGTCATAATTATATCCCATGTAAAGGTGAAGGTGTATAATATGTGAAGGAACTATTGGAGCATCCAATGGGAAAGGGGAATGGGTATAAAAATTTAGGTATTGTGGGCCTATCCTATTCACCATTCTACATTCAATATGTACCTACTTGTAGTTCATATAATTGATATATTATAATTCAATATTACTTTATATCTATTAAAATAGTAGCAATGGTAAAGAAATCCATGCTACATCTACCAACACATATGATACAAATTAAAACCGCATGATCACATGTATAATTCTAAGATCCATTTTAGTATAATGAAAATCAAGGTCACATGTAACAAGAACGTATTATTGGAATAATGAAAGAAGAAACTATAAAATGAAAACCATTTAATAGACCGAAATCTAGTTATGAATGATATAATTCATAGTGTAATCTTCACTTAAACCATTTTAGTAACAATTTACGTTAATTATAAAGGAATACAAACATATCCATTAAAACTATAGATAAACAATAAAATGTAATAATTATGTAATAGGTAATAATCAGTTCTCATTGAAGGAAAATTTCTCTTCTCAAATATGTTTCCCTAATTGAAATATACTTTCATGAAAATATTTTTAAAATAAAAATAATTCTTTATAATTTATGTTTTTTACATCAAGATTTTATCTTTTAAAAATAAGTTTTTTTAGTTTACATTCGAAAATATAAATAAATTAATACATAGTGAAAGAATTTTTTTTACAAATAAATTTGTTTTTAAATTAATTTTAAGAATAAAATTTTTTATGTACAACTAAAAGGGATTATAGTATTTTATATCAAGATATTTTCAATGTTTTAAAGATTTATTTTTATGTAATTAATAATATTGATAAATATGAAAAATGTATCCATGAAAATATCATTCCCTTCCACTTAAACTAACCAAATTGGAATTCTTATATTGATGAAAACTATTAAGTGAGGTTAAGTATACATTTATCACTTATAACTCACACATGTTAAAGTAGAAAGAAATTATTTATATATGAAATCATGTTGTTGGAACTAATTTTTATTCTTTTATAAAACACCATCACACTATACAAACCATAAATTTAGAAGGAACTTCATGAATACCAAAGGGAATAAGTGATCAAACTATAAAACAATTTGAGTGAGATAATGTCAATTACTCAAGGGAATACAGAAATCCTTTCAGTCATTCAACACTTGAACCAAAGGAATATAACATTATTATTTAACATTATAAAAAAATTTAAACATATATTCAAGTTAAATACATTATATAGATAAAAATAAATCTCAACAAACATTAAATTAAAAATAAAAATATGTTTTAATGTTTAAAATGATGAATGTAAACAAAATACAAAGTATGAAAATAATAAAATACTTTATTCTAACCACTAGTTGAAATGGGATATATTTTCTCAATGTTAATTTACACAAAACAATAAACCATGATTTTTTATAAAGGGAAAAGTAAAATAAAACTATTTAATTATATAAAAACACATTGAAAATATTTTTACTTTATATATAAAAATATTATCAAAACCCACACATTCATAATTATGAAAATATATTTTTATCTTTATTATTCATTTGGAAAAATACTCATAGGCTTGTTAGAGGAATCAAATAGAAATTTACTTAATGATTTGAGACTCCATACCATTTTCATTGCTGAGCATTTGAAATACAAAAATATATATGGTATTATCCAATGTAAACCAATATATCCAAGTAAGAATTAGAAAATATTTTATAACAAAGTAATCTAAACTAAACATATAGAAAAATTTAATAATATTAAACCCAAATAAACCCTCAGAAAATAACTCTTAATATTTATCTAAAATCATAATAAACTAAATACCCAATTAAAACATCCTAATCATTATATAATCTCATACAATGATTATGGAATTTCAAGAATAATTATTACCTAATTATTTTCATTTAAAAATAGTTATAAATTAATGGAAAATGATCCACATATCATTCCTTTATACAAGGGGAAAAATACCTATTCCTATAGGTGATGTATTCAATTAATGGTAAAATTACAAAACCAAATTCTTAACCTAAAAATGAGGAATCCAAAAATAAGAGTTGAAGGGAGAAGGAAATTATGCGAGAAATAATTACCTACAATTGACTAAAATAAAATAATTGTAGTCACTATTGAATTATAATGAAATATGGGGGGATAAAAGTAAAGGGAAGGGATATATGAAGGAGTAAAAAAACATGATACATTGAGTCTGTGTTGATGATAATGGAAAGGGGTATAGAAATATTTTCTAGGAAAAGGAAGAAAATGCCAATTTTTTTTAAAATAGAGATTAATACTATTGGGGACCACATACAGGTCCACTAGTTACTCTATGCCCCCCCTAAAACCAACTTTACACTTACTTGGTTCATTGAGTACCAGTTACCCCCCACTGGGTCCCTGGTACCATACAAATATATAAACTATAGGTGGTACCACATCCAAAACACCAATAAACACCCAAAATTCCTACTAAACCTCAAATATCACCTAAAAGTGGAATATTTCATTCTAAAACTATAAATTTCATGGGAAAATCTTAAATAACATGGGTACACATCCTTTAAAACAATGAAACAGAAAAGGTAAAGCCTCTTTTCACATAAATATCCAAATTCACATCTTCAATGAAATCGTCGGGATATGGGTATTTATATAAAAACCCTAATATTACCTCAATTTACTTGATTTAAATCATTATTGAAATATAAATGATTCCTAAAATAATAGGTTGATTGATTCCTCTAAGTTAGATTCCCTGTATTTGAAACTAAGTCATTTTTTCTAGGATATTTTTATAAATTTTCAGGTTGAGGGAAGTTATTTCCCCCCATTTAATTATAGAATCTATTTAAAAATGTATCACTATTAATATATTTATTTTTCAATCATAACATGTATCTATACTCTTCTAATTAATTTATAAAAGCTTTTACAATTTCATATTTTCTATACTGACTTGTGTTTTTAAAAATTATTTCACATGAAAAAATTATCTTCCTTATTTCACTGGGCCATTAAAATATATTTTTTCAATATTTTTTCAATTAATGTAATATTGAATTTATTATATTTATTACAAGTTCTATCATGGGTCATAAATACCCTTCTAATTATTACTTTATCTAATTATTTCATAGATATAATATTGAAAATGTTATGTATCTCCATGAATAAACTATTTCCAGAACACACATTAGAAGTTTTATCCTTCAATTCTTGTCTATTATGAGTTACTCCATAATAAAATTATTGAATAGAAATAGGGGTTGGAGTTTATAAGTTGGTAATTATTTATAATACCCTTTGTATATATCAAAATATTCTTGAAATGTCTTAGTATATCTTTGAGAAAAAATAGTGATCTCACTTTTTAAGATCATGATACTATGATTTTTTCATTATTTTCATATAAATTCATTGTAGATTACATTCCCTGAATCAAAATATTACTCCTATTTTCAAGTATAAAGTTACATGGATCCCATCTCAAACACAATGGGATGAACATAAAACTAATATAATCTTCTCTAAATTCATTTAGAAGGAATATATGCACTATTGAAATAAATTATTTCATAAAAATATAGGAATCCTATCTTGTAACACATTTGAAAGAAGGGATGTTCCGCTTAGTAGTGCTTAAACTCATAGTTACTTTCCCTATGTGAGAACCTAACACATGATTATTTCCCCCTTATATGAGGTATCTCACATTCCTTTAATTAATGTGATAATTGATTCAAATCCCATCTCATTATACTATTATGTTGTTGTCCAAAAAAATATATTTATATTGAAGGTTGGTGGGCCACTAATTTCCTGACTTCCTCGAACTTTTTTCTCTCCCTTGAATATGAATTTCAATTTAATAAATCAAAGGCTCCAATTTTAGAAAAACAATTATTTAAATTCACTAAATGTGTACTTAAAACAAGGATATTAGGAATTAAAATTCTAATGTATTAATCTATATAAAAATCCTACTAGTTCTATATATGTGTAATTTTTATATTTTTTTTGTGTTTTGTGATATTTATAAACAAAATAGATGTAAATAATTTATGAAAATAACACTTAACCATTGAATAACACTAATTTTTTATTGAGTAAATATTAACACAATACCTATGATTAACCAAGTCAAGACCACAATGATAGGTCAATGGTTAATACACTCGCTTGCTTATATATAATGAATTTTGAATCAAATGGATTGGAGGTTTTGTGTGTATCATAGTTAGAATTCAATGTGTTTCTATTATTTTTCAATATTTAATAATTTTTAATGAGTATAGGTAGTGGAAAGAGGAAAAAAAAGTTAACGAGTTTTGGTTCAATATATAGTGTATTAGGATATCCAAGTTATAGTTATTATTATACCATATATCAATTTTATTCATAATGTAATGATTTTAAGAAAAATAATATATTCCATGTGTTATCCTCTATGAATATACACTATAATTATTAAAAATAGAGTCTGCATGGGGTGGATATTGTATTTTAAAAATAGTGTTTGATTTAAATTTTTATAATTGAGTTAACTCTACATTCCTTAAATTCTCATTACATGTAATATAAGGATAAAAACTATAGTTTTTGGTTTTGGATTCTAATCTATCTCTATCA
Source organism: Viscum album (assembly GCA_963277665.1). NCBI lineage: Eukaryota > Viridiplantae > Streptophyta > Magnoliopsida > Santalales > Viscaceae > Viscum > Viscum album. Next base: position 820,806,591 of record OY728143.1, read on the forward strand.
TTTTATCCATAACATTTATTAATTGGTTTAAGAAGAGTCATAACATTAATATTATAAATTTTATCATCACTAATCATTAATTTAATTAAAATTTAGTATAGAAAATATTTACATATCCTTTATCACCCAATATAATCTCTTGACTTGTACAAATAGAACACTAAAGAGTAAGAGAGTAAAAATATATCCCACAAAGTGCTGCTCAAACTCCTCCACTCCTTGAGCTATAGCTACTGCCTCCTCTTCTAGTGACAAACCATTGGAAAGAATGATGTGATTATCAGTGAATGAAATTAATGGATTCAAGATGAATAAAATGGAGAGAATGAGATAATATACATGGATTTATGGTTATGTTGTAGAAAAATAGGTTCAGATATATGGTTTTTTGAAATTATGCTGGCCAGATCAAATGAATAAAACTAATCCAAACCAACACAATACCTCATGTACACATTGAAATCACTAGAGGCTAGTGACTATCATCAAGTATTTTTTGTAAAAATGTTAGAGGATATTTGATCCCATCGATAATACATCTATAAGAAACTAAAATAGGTATTTATTGAATAAATTGAATTTTATACATCATAATTCCTAACGTAGGATAATTTCAAAAATAAAAATAATATCTAATATACATATAGAAATTCCAAAATGATCTCTGGTCTCCAGTTCCAACACCAAGTAGAATAATACTTATTTAACACCAAATTTTCCCAATAAGAAAACATCATCTATACATCCACCTATACATTTATATACCTAAAAATAAATCATGAATCTATATGTATACCAAATTTCACATGAAATATGTGAATTTATAACCCTCAATAGAAAACCACCGAATTTATAACATACATGGAATATACTTAGGTGTATATATCAACTCGATTTTCTCATTTACATAAATATACAAAATAATTTTTAATATAAATATTTAAAGAAGATAAACTATAAGAAAAATATAGCATGGTATAAGAATAATAGGGATGTGTAACTTTTAATATTGGGAGGATTCATGTGGTCCCAGTCAAAGTTACACAATGGATCAAGAGGGGGTGAGTTGAATTTTTGAAATTTTTACCATAATTAAAATAATACCTCAAAATTTTCATTACTTTTTTATCAAATAATTAGGGGATATAAAAAAGAATTAAATAGAAAAATATGGAAAATTTATAGTGGTTTGATGTATAGGGATCCCATAGTTTACTCCTCCTGTGCTCTTTCATCAAGATTGGGGATTTTATCTATGAAATTACTTTTCTCATGGATCTCAAAAGTTGAGTAAAAGAAATTAAAACATGTTATAAAAGTTTATATGATATTTCAACTAGGATATAACATTTTACAATACATTTAAATATAATTTATACACTCAAAACAATTAGTGCAATCCTTGAAAAAAATATGTGTGGAAACATAGTGGTTTTCACACAGAGTTTCAAGAAGAAACTATCAGTTGAAGAAGAAATATTTGAGAGAAATATGTATGGAATTAGAGAATCTCAAAAAGGTAGTCATTTTTTAAAATGTAACTATAAGATATAAAGAAGTATCATATTTCTTGTGCTTAGATGTAAAACAAGAGTATCTTAGAAAACAGAGTATACACATGGTTGATTTCTCTCGCCAACTCACTAAGAAATTTATTTCATTAACAAAACTTAATCCTTTTCTAAATATGAACATTTAACCCTACTTATAATATCTAGGAGTCGATAATAATACATGGAAATTAATTTTAATATATTTTTTCAAGTTCATTATTGTAGAAAAATAAAAATAATAGTATTATGCGGGTGTAGCTTGCATCTTCTGTGAAACTTTACCCTTTATAAAAAAAGAATTTTTAATTAATTTGAAATTTATTTATTTATACATCACTACTTTTGATAAAACTTAAATTATGGTTATAATTTCCTTGATATACTACAATGATTATAAATCACCTTGAAACCATAGTAAAATACCATACATTTTCTTAAAGGTATCTCGCATCATGAGTCTTCAACATCATATGACTTATGATCGTAAGGATTTGCAGGATCATATAAAATTTCTAGTCATCATAAGTCTTTATATGAAAAACAATGAGATTTTATGATATTTTTCTCTTTAAAAAAAATTTAATTTCTTTGATAGATTATGGAATATGAAATCTAAGTCCAAATGAACCATAATATAGTATACTCTTATTACATAGTCATTAAATTTTTGGTAGGAGTAGAAATAACCACATTTAAATATATGTATAAAGGTTTTAGATAAATTAAATACCTTCATAAATATATATATTATTTTTAATAAACTCACTAAATGTTTTTAAATTACATTTTTCCTATAAAACTGGGTTTATTTCTTTTTTTGAGAAGATAAAGTAATTAATTTTGTCCACTTTTAGAAAATTTATTTGAAAAAATAAACTTCATTTTTGAAATAAAAATTTAAAAATTGTCTTATATATTTTTTTCATAATTTTCTAAAAATAATATTTTTTTGATGAATTTTAAAAGCTATAAACCAATTTCTCCATGGTTATGGTTAAAAAATATTTACTAGGGGTGTTATACTAAGAGATAAGGGTGAAATTACCAATTAAATTTATCTAAATAATATTTTCTATCCAAATTTTGACATGATACTATACCTAAATTGAATTAATATAAATTTTGAACCATTTTAATTGGAAATAAATTTGTTATATTTTAATCACTTAATAAATTCCAAGTGTGTGCTCTACACCACTTCAAAAAAGACACCAATAATTTATCTTCTTTACCCCAATTTGAGCCTTCTAGCATGACAAAACTCTACCTAATTTTCTACTATTCCTACTTATCCATTAAATGAATATCCTTCTCTTATTAAAATACAATTTCATGGGTCTGTAATATAGGATTTTTAGAGGCCTACCGAAGAGGAAGTAATCATCTTACCCAACCTCTATAAATTTAGTTATTCTTCTAAAACCACTAAATATACGGTATTTATCATAAGATAATATATTCAACATAAAAAATAAATTAAAATGATATTATGATAATGGAACCACCAATATAAACCCTTTATTCCATAAAATTGGAAGTGAAGCTAATGCTCGTGCATACTTCTGGATTACCTCTTCAATATAGAGATAGAATTCATATTCCATTAATGGCTCTACAATTGCCCGGTTTTCCCATCGCTCTTAGTGCTCTGCATTCCCCCATTCCTCCTAGGGTTTCTCCAGATCAGATCATTTTCCTAGTTCCCTCAGCGCTCTTTCTTCTTCCACTTCATCTTTGGGTTTCTCTATCCTCGCTTCGCTTGGCTTCGTCTCATCTTCCCTATCTATTTCAATCCTTCATTTGCAGCAATGATTCCTTGATTTTCATGGATTCATTTTCTCTTTATTGTCTCGATTTCTCTTTACCCTATTCTTGAATGATGTCACTCGCTGGTGTGGGTATCATTTGCCTCTAAACTCCCCTATTTCTGTCTACCCCTATGCTTTGGACCTCCATAACCAGGACTTGGTGATGGTTCTTTGGTGGTTTGGGTTAGCGTTGATGGTGGCGTATGATGCCCTTCCTCTCCACTTCCATTGCTGGCTAACCCATCACGCGTGACCCCATTTTTGGTCGGGTTTGATGAGTGTTTCAGGGCATCTTGGGATGGTGTTGGAGGGGGACTGGCGGTGGTCTCATTATTTTTCTCTTTGGTGGTGGCTTCTTATTTTCTTACAATTATGATGCGCTTTGTGTGGTGTTTCATTCTGAGGATGTTATTCAGTTTTCTTTTGGTTTATCTATTTGACTTCTAAGGGGTCACCAAATAAAGGGATAAAGATCTGTGAATGCGTCGACTCTACCGAGGCCTTCGTCTGCCAACTCTACTCTGACGTCCTAGTCTATCACTCCATTCCAAGGCGGTATGGCACGGTAGTATCTAATGGGGTTTTGGGATGTGTTGTTAGCCGGGCGATGGTTTATAGGAGGTGCGTATGGCATGGATTCTCCCCCTTTTGGTCCTCAGTGGAAATCCTTCTTGCAGATTTCTGGTTCAGTTGTTTTGTTTGGTTTATCTTGGAATGTTTGGATGTTCTGCCTTCTCGATTTGTTACCAGTGACGACTTCTGTGTTTGTTTGGTGAAGGGTTTGGGGTCCGATGACAAGTTGGTTCATCTCAACCAAAGGCGATGTCAACAATAACATTTGGTGTGGATTGTGGTGACGATATGATAACAACAGTGAGGTGTTGATGGTGGTGATGATGTCGATGGCATAGTGGACTCAACTTATCAAACCTCGATTCAGGGTTTCTTCATCGGATCGAGTGATTTGTAGGGTTGGTCGTTGATACAATGTTACAGGTATGAATGCTTCAACATCGAATCTACTTTTGGTCTGTGAATTTGCTTTTGGTATTTGAATTTTGAATATTTGATCATTTACGCGCTATAATTTGGACTGTGAGGGTTCCACTCTTCCCTTGAAAGTGGCTTTATGAAAATGAAAAATGGTTGGTTGTTGTAAAATTTATTTTCCATCACTATCTTTCATGGATGGTTATTTTTATGGATTTAATGTTTATAAATGATATTCATTACATAATTATTAATTTTTAATTATCATATCACATCTACCTTCTAACCTTTAAATCTATTGAATAATAATAACGTTGCTCATACATACATGTGGACGACCTTCTCCATGGAGAAATATAATTAATTTTTCATTTAATATTTTAATATATGATAATAACGATGTAATTAATGAATATATGAGAAATATATGATATAATAATAATTCAAAAATATTTAATTATTATTTACCTTTCATTCATTCCATTCTTCATAATGTGAAAAACAACATTATTACTTATGTGTGGCCCACCATCTCCATGACTGATGTAAATCATTTTTCTATATAAACCATTTATAGATGAATATATATATATTTATATATAATTATTATATGTGAAATTAATATCATGAAAATCATTTTTTAGATGATTCAACCATGATCAAAGTTTAAGGACTGGAACTACAAGTCCCAAATTATCACAAAAAATTAAACGATTAATGCCAAAAAACGACAATTTTAATTTTAAATTATTAATAAATAGGTGTTGAAATTTTATAAGTGGTTCATATATGGTAGTATATGTATGTATATGATTTTGGTATAAAATTATGATAAATTTAAATTTATTATACCTTAGGTTATAGCACTTTCAAAGCAAGTATAACATAAGGCAAGGGATTTATTTTACAGTTTAATTGTTTATTTAGTTTGTTTATGGTTATGTTTCTGATGATTAAATTTCATTATCTACCTCTATATAGTCTATTTAATTTTCTTCTCATATGGTTATTTCTTAATATTAGATTTTTTCCGTTCATTTTTAAATATTTATGTACTCAAGTGTGTGAAAGAAATATTTTTTCAGGAAAATTTACTTTATTTCTATCTTTGGAAGACAATCCTTTTTTATTTCATGTTCATGTTTGTACAAATGTTTTCATTAAAAGTTATACTATCCTACTATAAGTTTTTAATGAAAATTTTAACCACGGTTAAATTTTTAAAAATTGTTTAAGTTGAATCTTCTTGTAATTTTTTGAATGAGTAACTTTTCCCTTTTTATAAAAAATGTAAAATGAATATTTTGTTATATACATATATTGAATGAAATTTCCCACTACCATGAATTCTCAATTAATTAAAGATTACTTTACAAATTCCCAAGGTTCTTTTAAAAGAAAAATTTTCCATTATATTTCCCAAATATTTATATTTCAAATAATTTATTTCAATGTGGAAGTGTTGTTTTACTCTAGAAATTTTTAAATTGATTTTTAATGGAATTTTCATTTATGATAACAACCCTTGATATTAGTTATTATTTACTCAAGATATGACCCAAGGATACCATTCTTATTACTTATCTAGATGTTTTATGATTAAGTTGAAGATATGTTTATGAAACCCATTTATTTTCCATGATTTATGATGTGGTGAATTATTGATTTTTTTTATGAAACCTATTTCATTTACTTGGGTTATGATATATAAAGAATGCTTTATTATCTTATGGGACACATATAAATGGATTATAATTATATTAGGGGTAGACCTACCAATATATATCCCTCTAATCCATTTTCTATATATGAATATATCATGAGATAATAATGTTTGAAATGTAGAGTGAACCTAGTTTAGTAAGGGAATCTGTCTACTATGAATTTATAGGGAGTAAACCCTGATTAAAGATATAATGGAATGGAAATTGAAACCAATAATCTATAATAGTTTTGAAAGTGTTCCTTGACTAAGTAAATGATTTTAAATGATTATTTATATGCCAAAAACTTATGTCTTATGCCAATTTTATTCTCTTGTAGATAATGTTCTTTTATTCCTTTGTGATTCCTATCTTTTGAACAACCAGGTTTTATTCCATTAATCATGATTATGATCTATGGTATGCATGGTATTATTTTCAAATAATATGTTCATATTCTATTACCCTTGTTATCATGTTATTTTTATGTGATCATTGATGTATTCATTATCTACCCTTAATAAGAATTAGATATCACACATTATTATGTTTCCTTTCCCTAGGTTATGAAGAAAGGTTTTAAATATGATATTTATAATTAGGGTTCCATTTATGAATAGCTTAGTGGTTGATAATTTAGATCTATTATGAATAAGTTTCTTATGTATCCTTTTTTAAAAATACACTAAACCCATAAAATTCATTAATGTATTTTAATTTTATGTATTGAATATTCATCAAATAAGATGTAATATGTATGCATTAAAATTATGGGTCAAAATATTTTCGAAATCTCATAACTTTCTCTGAGTGTAAGACTTTCCCCTGATCATAATACTTTAGAGTCTAATCATAATTATTTTATGTCTTCCATTATAGTCATAAAATATATTTTATCATAAGTATTTCTTATGATAATAATGATTCATTAAAAGTATAAGTCATTGGAATAAACATAAATATTTAGCATAAAGAATCATTGTGGTACTTCCTTCTAGTCGTAAGGAATTAATTGACAAAAAGTATTGAGTGTAGGACTTTAAATGATCATAATACTTGAATGTAAAGCTCAGTATAATCATATGAATTCAAAATATAGATAAAATATTAGAAGGCAAGAATTTCTCTCACACATTATTTTGATCATAAATCATGATCATAAATATTCAAAACATCATATAAATTAAACATAAGGATTGAAAACATAAAAAAACATCAACATGAATGTCACCAACTGAATCTGGTCGCCAAAAATACCGGCACGAAACCTATCCCATGGAATGGAATGAATAGATTTACTTATCCCCACACACAAGTAGAAGTTCCCGGGTATCATTAATTTAGGTTTGGGAATGATTTACCCGAGTATGAAAGAATAAAACATTAAAAACATCAATAATATAAATCAGAAATTTTCGATCCAAACAAGTCTTAAGAAAAAATCATAACTGAATACATTGGTTTAAAGACAATACGAGTGGTCCAAATACAAATAAATATAGTAGTAAGACAACCCCAGGGACTCCACATGACAAGAGGTCATCACCCACAAGCCGTCTCCATAACTCCACACCAAGGATGGGAACTAACACCGCGAACCGCCACCGCCCAAAGCCTTTCCTTTACCTGAGTCAAACATAACCAAGTTTACTTACAACCAAGGGGTGTAAGTAGTATTTAAGCCTAATACCAATATAATACCACCCAATTATTCCAAAGTTCATTCAATACAAGGAGAAATAGAAAGCAGTTTTAATATGCAAAGAAAAGCAGTGATAAATTCCAAGAAACATAACTTTCAATTGAAAACTATTTTTAAAATAAAACTGTAAGAATGTTAAAAAATTTAAATAATAAATTTTATCTTATATAATTAACATTAAAAAACACCCTAATAATATGGAAAATATCACAAATCCAATGAGCAACAAAATAAAGAACACCCCTAGGCACTAGATAGTCTCAGGCCCCATGTACCTCGTACCTCAGTGTAAAGTAACCATAGTAAATATCCATTCTCATGCACAAGACACTAGTAGGGAACATAAAAATAATCTATTGGTCCCTAATCACCATCCATATAGTTTACTTAGAGTTGTATTTATCCTAATGCTAAGTGAAACAGGGACAAAACCCATCTTGTCCACTAGCCGTACTAGTACACATCTGCCACACCTAGGCACCCGAGCTTCCCCCTTTGTGCTCCAATAATTTCAGAATTCTACATAAATAAATTTTAATATAAAACACCACTAATGTTTACATTAAAATTTTACAGTATCTATACACAATTTATACCACTTAAAACACAAAAAAACAATTTGATTTTCCACAAAACAATTTCTCAAAAACCTGCATTATTTTGCACCCAAAACTCCTTGAAAACCCCACATTGCACACTATGTGCACGCTAAAATTCACCAAAACAGAATTAAAAATTTCCAAAACATTTATATAAACCAATTACATGTGTTATACAACAACCCTATTAGGCATAACATCACATAGCCATGTAAACCAACCAATTTAGCACCAAAATGGTGCCCAAAAAATCCATCACTTATCAAACATCACCAAAATCAGATTTCACAGCCGAAAACAAGGGATATAAACATTAAAAACATAATTTTAATCCCTAATACATTTCAATAAAAAAACTTGTAGGGAATCCCAAAATAAACCAATAAAATATTTCTTTGGAAACCCCAAATTTCACACCAAATTGGCATTTAAAATTCAATTGTAATAAAAACACCACTAAAACTAATTTTTTCAGCAATCATAAAATGATATAAAACTCAAAATATGATAAATACCTCATTATAATACACAAATATTTCATAAAAATTGTAATCACCTACCAAATAAAAGGAAACCCTTGAATCACCGTCTGAAAATCAAGTCGCACTACCGCCGCCCCAAGAGGGACTTAGACCGAACCTAAAACCACAATAATTGACCAAAAAAACCCAAGTTTAAACCCTATATTAGAAAACCTATTCCATGGTCATTTGGGACTTCAAGTAAATTGAAATAAACTTCATGTAAAGGGGAGGAACTAAGGAGGAGAGACCCTTACTTGATATTCTTTGAAGTTCCTCCACCAAATCCCCCTTAAAAATGGGGTTCTAAAGATGTTTTGAGTGACCTGGAGGGATAAAATGGATGTTATTTTCTAAGATTATGATTAAGGAAAAAATTAGGAATTGGAATAGAGGAAAAAGAGTAATAATTGAGAGATTTATGAAGGAAATAAGTTATCTCATCAATTCTGAACGATTTCAAAATCCCTATGAAGTTCTGCACTAAATTATGATGAATACGATCTCCAAAGAGAAGGGAAATAGGATGGGCGCATGACTAGGTTCAGTGGTCTTTGGTTAGAGTTGGTTTTTCTAAAAAATAGTTAAAATTGAAAATGATATTAAATAAAAATTTAAAAAAAACAAGAAATGGGGTTTTGGGATGGCCCAATTCTTTAAATAAATACCCAAATACACCATTATAATGAATTATTAAAGGGTAAAAATTGAAATTTTGGTGTTAATAGGTCAGGGGGAGACATTTGGAAATTGGAATGGGTGAAAAATATTAAAAAATGAAATTGTTATAAAAGAAAAAAAATTGGTTTTTAAATATGGAAATGGGCTCACGATTTGGCCTAAATCCTGAAAACTATCCCTTTCCTCCAAAAGCTCTTGGGAAAACCCCCAAAAAAAGAATTAATGGAAATTAAATGAAATTTAACTTTAAAATAAGTCATGGATGTGAAAATTCTCCCCACCATGAAAGAATTTCCACCTCGAAAAGTCAACCTGAAGCTTGATTAGAAAACAAGAATATGTACTCTTCGTCAACCCATGACTTCTACTCCCATGTCTCATGTGCCAAATTCCCATGCTTCCAATGAACACAGACCAACAAAATGGATTTCCCTTGAATCACCTTCTCTTTGGAGTCCACTATTTTCTCCGGCCACTCAAAAACAGACAAGTCATGCTCTATCTCCAGTTCTTCCCAACTCAGCACATGGGACGAATCCGGGTTGTATTTATTTAACTGGGAGACATGGAAGACATCATGGATAGATGCCAATTGAGAAGGTAAATCCAACATGTAGGCTAGGATCCCAATACGCTCAGTGATCTCGATGGTCCCAACATACCACGACATCCGCTTCCCTTGCTTCCCCAATCGACGATGGCCCAGACGAGGGGCCACATTCAAGAATACCCTGTCACCCACACAAAAACACTAAGTCTCGATGCCTCTAGTCAGCATATGATTTATGGAGACTCTGAGCTATCAATAAATTATGCCCAACCAACTTGATCTTATCAGAGGTCTCCTGCACCATACTCGACCTCAGCAGTGAGGTCTCACCTACCTTTGCCCAACACAGGGGGGGCGGACAAGGCCGACCATAGAGTGCCTCAAAAAGAGCCATTAGAATCGAGGATTAGTAACTGTTATTATAAGAAAACTAAACTAACCCCAAATGGATATCCTAGGAACCTTCAAAGTCCATGACACATGCACAAAGAATTTCCTCCAAGATCCGATTAGCCTGCTCTGTCTGACCATCCATCTGGGGATGGTATGTTGTGCTCATCTTAATCTGAGACCCTAAAGCCTTCTAAAGGACTTCCTAGAACCGAGAAGTGAAACATGGGTCTCTATCTAAGACAAATGCTGATGGCACTCCATCTAGTCTCACCACCTCCTAATGATACAAATGGCCCAACTCATCCACTTTAGTTATATCTCTAATCGAAATGAAGTGGGATGATTTGGTCATATGATCAATCACCACCCAAAATGGAATTCTTACCCCAAGGTGTACGAGTTAAGCCAAAAATAAAGTCCATGGAGACATCATCCCAATTCTAGGTAGGAATGGGTAATTGCCGGAGAAAACTAAAGGGGCTTTGATGCTCTTCTTTCACCTGGTAGAATGTATAACATCTCAACACAAAGTCTTATATGTATTGTCTCATACCAGGCCTCTAGAATTGCCGACAAACATCATAATACATCTTGGTGAAACCCAGATGGATAGCCTACTAAGACCAGTGCCTGTCCTCCATCACCACATTTCATAGAGATAATGAAACTACTGAACGGCCCTTGAAGCACAAGATGACCTCAGGAGATGATGACCTATCTGAGGATTACTCACCACCATGAAGAAATTGCTTCGACCACTGACAAAGCTCATCACTGGGCTGTTACCGCCGAATCAACTCCAATAAAAAAGGATTCAAATGGATGCTCTCCAATAATGAACCTCCACTGTGCTCCCTGGTCTCCACATGCATCTGAGAAAAGATCCCCATCATAGTCCACTCATCACTACACTTTCTCAAATCCTGCACTAGAACTCTTATGCTCAAAGAATTTTCCACCACATTACCCTTTCCTGGGGTATAGATAATGTCAAAGTCAAACCCCTACAAGTACTCATTCCAATGATGTTTATTCAAGCTTCTGTGAGAATATATTGGCTAAGATTTTGTGACCAGAGTAGACCAAAAACTTCTCCCCAAAGTGGCAGTGATGCCAAGTCTTCAAATCATACAGCACCACTGCCAAATCCATTTCATAGGTCATGTAGTTCTTTTCATGTGGTCGGAGTTGGCGAGATCCATATGACACCACATAATCATCCTGCATAAGCACGCACCCAAGTCCCATACCTAAAACATCACAATAGACCACATACCCCATTCCAGCCTCTGGAAAAATCAGCACGGGGGTGGAAGTCAACCTCTGCTTCAGCTCCACGAATGATGCTTGAAATTTTATGCCCGATACAAACTTTACCCCATTTTTGGGTGAGCGTAGTCATCGGGGAAGAAAGATGAGTGAAATCCCGAACGAATCGCCTATAAAAACTAGCTAGGCCAATGAAACTCCAGATCTCATACACATTCGTCAGTTGAACCTATGAAATGACCGCAATTATCTTCTTGGGGTCCACTGAAACCCCATGCTCCAAGATCACATACCCCAAAAATATCACTTCCATGATCCAGAAAGTTCACTTTGACAACTTTTCATAGAGGTGGTGATCCCACAAAGTGCCCATGATGATCCTCAAGTGATGTTTGTGTTCCTCATCAGAGCTAGAGTATACTAGAATTTCATCCACAAACACCAAAACAAAGGAATCAAGATACTGATAGAACACCCTATTCACGAGTTCCATAAATACCGCCGGATAAATGGTCAATCCGAATGGCATGACCAAATACTCAAAGTTGTCGTACCTACTTCAGAAGGCTATCTTTGGGATATCTGACTCCTTCACCCTTAGTTGATGATACCCCAAATGTAGGTCTATCTCTGAGAACCACTTTCCCCCCCATAAACTGATCAAAAAAATCATCTATTCTGGGAAAGGGGTAATTGTTCTTAATTTTTACCTTATTAAGATTCTGGTAGTCAATTCACAATCAGAGAGATCCATCTGCCTTTTTCACAAAAAACATAAGAGCATCCCAAGGTGGGATGCTCGGGTGAATGAATAATTCGGATTATAAGTCATCCAACTGTATCTTAAATTCCTTTAGCTTAGGGAGGCCCATATGATATGAGGGAAGAGATATCGACTGTGTTCCCAGTGCCAGATCAATCGAAAACTCCACATCCCGCTCTGGGGGGAAAACCTGAAAAATCATCCGGGAATACCTCTGGAAACACATTCAATACATGAGGTAGTGAATCTTCAAGGAAAATACGATCGTCCTCAATCGTGAGAAAAGATAACTAGAATACAAGACTACCCAACCTTAGAAGTGGAGGCCCTAAGCGACCCGACCGAGGATCCCGTTCTCCACAAAAAACCAGACGACTCCCATCAGGTGCCATGAAACTTACTTGCTGTATGTATAAATTGATGTGTTATTGGAAGTGTACTATCCAATCCATGTCAAGTATGAAATCAAAATGATCCATTTCTAAGACCAACAGGTCCCACTCCATCTTGACCCCTGACATAGAAAGCACACACGACAAGCACCTGAGACCCTGCTCCTTCTTTCCCAGTGGTGTAACCAAATCCATCACAAAAGACAACAACTCGGTTGGTAAAATTTGTGTGTCTACACTACAGGAAGAAATGAATGAAATAGAGGCACCAATACCAAAAAGGGAAGTAGCAATAGAATATGCGATTTGAACGGTACCTCGAACTGTCGACGGTCCCGCCTATGATCCTGCTAGTGCCTGATCCACCACATGGAGATGTCCGGTCTCTGCCTGAGGATGAATGCTAGTATGTGGATATTCCGTGAATTGGATCTGCAAAGAAGATGACACTACCTTACCACCACATCCTCCAAATCAAGATCCCCCAGTCCTCAACAGCTCGTACTGTGTTAGAACTCCTCTAGATGCCACTGACCCTGCCCCACTTGGAAGTGGATGACCACCCCTCATAAGAACTATAAATTCCCTATGCTTCTACATTGGTAACAAGGCTTCAGAGGAAGTGGGAATTTTGTTCAGATGTGCCCAAGCTTTTGACACTGGTGGCACATGAATGATCTCCCATCAGAAGCCACAGACGAAAACTGCCTGGAACAGTGTCCTGAACTGCCACCTCCTTTCTTCACCTATTACTCCCACTTCCTTTTATTCTCTGTGGAGCTGCCACTGCCCACTAATTAAAATGGACCAGAGAAAACATACCTGTATTTCCTATCAATCTTTACCATACATGCCTGGTCAACAACCTCATCATAGGTACTCATCTTGAACAAGAAAACCTGGGAGTATATCTCTGGTCGCAAGCCTTTCTCGATCCTTTGGGCCTTCAATTGTTCATTCGAGACAACTTCATGGGCATACCAAACCAACTCACCAAAACAATTGGTGTACTTCATCACAGAAAGACTCCCTTGAACAAGGTCCATGAACTCTCTGGACCTAGAATATGCCTAGACCTTAGGAAAATACTGTTCATTGAAGACAACATTGAAATCTCCCCAGTGCATCTCCTCATTCTTTCCAGTCTGAAGCACTAACTCCCACCACTTACGGCTGGGAACCTCTAAAAAAAATAAGGCACACTTCACCCTAATCTCCTCCGGTGTCTCCAAGAACTAAAACATACACTCGATCTTCTTGATCCATTCCTCTTCTTCCAGGCGTTGTGAGCTGCCTTGGTAGGTAGGAGGCTTGTTTTTCAGAAACTTCTAAGATTTATTTTCTTTAGGACCTGTCTCTTCTTCCCTAGTAGGAATAAAAGTAGGATTTGATACCTGCCCCAAATCTTGTACTGCCCAAACCAAAACCTCGACTATCATCTGATCAATCGGTGTGGGAGAACTCTCTCTGGCTTCCTCTTGGGGGTGCGTGGGAGCTTTCCAAGGAGGCATGTTACTACAAAATGCAACAGTCACAAAACAATAATCAATAACATAATTCTGAAAATTTTAATCAAATACGTCAAATATAGATAATCTAAACACATTATAGTAATAAAATTAACAACTACTCCAACTCCTCCCAATGTCCACGTGTGGTCTGCATCCCACATTTCTCACCTGGAAGTGAAGTAAATTCATAAATTCCAATGTCCCCTAGTGACTCAAGGTCTTCCATGAGAGGTGTGGGATAGAAAACCTACTCAGAACCAAAAACATGATCCTCAATAGTCATAGCTTCTTTCTATCCCAACTCATCACAAAATAGCAATATAACCTAAAACCATTAACCTCCCTTTAATACCATTTTGTCACGAACTGAATCAGGTCACCAACAATACCGACCCCAAACCCAACCCGTGGCAAGACCCAAAGGGAGTTACCATCCCCATATACTGGAGAAAGTGCTCGGGTATCATTAATCTTGGTTTGTGAATGATTTACCCAAGTATGAAATCATAAAACATTAAAAACAATCCATAATAAAAATATGAAATTTTCGATCCAAACAAGTCTTCAGCAAAAACCAGAACTGAATGCACTGGTTTAAATACAATACAAGTGATCCAAATAAAAATAAATACAGTAGTAAGACTACCCCAAGGACTCCACATGACAAGAGGTCATCACCCACAAGCCGTCTCCATAACTCCGCACCAAGGATGGGAACTAACACCTTGAACTGCCACCACCCAAAGCCTTTCCTTTACCTGAGTCAAACATAACCAAGTCCACTTACATCCAATGGGTGTAAGTAGGGTGTGAGCCTAATAAAAATAGGATACCACCCAATTATTCCAAATTTCATGCAATTAATGGTGAAAAATCAAGCATTTTTAATATGCAAAGAAAAGCAGTGATAAAATCCAAGAAACAAAACTTTCAATTGAAAACTGTTTTCAAACTAAAACATTCAAAATGTTAAAAAATTTAAATAATACATGTTATATACTTTAATTCACATCTAAAAACACTCTAATACTGGGGAAAATTCCACAAATCCAATGAGAAACAAAATTGGTAACACCCCTAGGCACTAGATAGTCTTGGGCCCCATGTATCTCATACCTCAATGTAAAGTAACCATAGAAAATATCTGTTATCATGCACAATCCACTAGTATGGAAATACCCATAACCTAGTGGTCCCAAATAATCATTCATATAGTTTACTTAGAGTTATTGTTATCCAAATTATATGTAAAATAGGGACAAAACCCATATGGTCCACTAGCCGTACTAATACACATCCACCCCACCTAGGTACTCGAGCTTCCCCCTTTGTGCTCAAACAATTTCAGTATTGTACATAAATAAATTTTAATATAAAATACCACTAATGGTCACATTAAAATTGTAAAGTAGCTACAAACACTTTATACCACTTAAAGCACACAACAAAACACTTTGATTTTTTATAAAACAATTTCTCAAAACCAGCATTATTTTGCACAAAAAACTCCTTGAAAACCCCTCATTGCACACTCTATGCACACTAAAATTTACCAAAATAGAATTAATAGTTCCCAAAAAATTTCTATAAACATATTACATGTTTTATAAAATAACCCCATCCGTAATAAAATCAAATAGCTATGTAAAATAACCAATTTAGCACCAAAATAGTGCCAAAAAATCCTTTACTTATCAAACGTCACCAAAATCAGATTTCTTAGTAGAAAACAAGGGAGAATCACTGAAAAAAGAGAGGGTAAAAAGGATGGGTGCACGTATGGGTTCAGTGGGCTTGGGTTAAAGGTTTAATCACTAAAAAATAGATGAAATTGAATAAGATATTAAATAAACACATTTTTTCTAAAACTGGAAATGGGCTTTCGGGCTGGCCTGATTCCTAAAATAAAGACCCCAATCCACCATTATTAAGAATACCTAAATCATACAAATTAAAATGGTGGTGTTAATAGGTTAGGGAGTCCATTTGGAATTTGGAATGGGTGAAAAATATTAAAAAAATTAAATAGTTATAAAATAAACAAAATTGGTTTTTAAATTTGGAAATGGGCTCATGGTTTGGCCCAAATAATGAAAACTCACCCTTTCCTCCACAAAAGCTTGGTAAACCCCCAAAACAAAGCATTAAGGGAAATTAAATGAAATCTACCTTTAAAATAAGTCATGGGTGTGACAATTAAAGTTAAAATCTTATAGAAAACATATTTATAACATTAAATATTGATCTTTATTCTTCAATAAAAATATTTAGAGTTAAAATGTATTGTTTTTGTGAACATTAAAACATTAGATAAAATGGGATATGATGGAAAAATAGTCTACACAAAAAACTCAACCTTTTTGGTACATAAAAAAAATAAATCCTATAATTTTATTGATTTACCAAATCAAAATATTTCTACACATAATATTCCAAAAATAATTTAAAATAATTATAATAATATCTTGTGTGAATCTTTTTTTTCTATTCCATTATCTTCTCACATTCTATGATATCAAAAAAGAAGAATAAATGAATATATGAATCATATTCCATATAGTACACTAAATATCAGAAATGTAAGAGGAGATAAATTAAATGAATTGGAATTTTTTATTTCATTGTAAAAAAGAATAAAAGAGAAATAAAAATGAATATAGAGATCATTAGTAATCCTTGTTACATAAAATAAAATGAGTAATTAATTTAAAGTGATTCAACAAATAAAATGATTATAAATAGAAAAAATATAAAGAGACATTATTCCATTGTCTTAGGATGGGTCTAGGATGATGGTTAAGGCTGGGAAGAATAAGTAGTATGGGAACCTGGATGAAGACTTCATTTCTAGAATACACTAAGACTAGCACTAAAATGGACCCTTCTCGATCCAATTTCTCCTAGACTAGTTTAATGTTTTCCCAAAAAGTGTCGACTGAGAAAATATTATCCATAACTCTTTTGATATTATATTCATTACATTTAGAAACATTATGTCACACAATATTATGAGATGGAGGTAAAAGCCTACATATATGAGCTGGTTGGATCCGATTTAAATTAACATTTTAGGACTTAGGATTATAGATAAATTGAGAGGATTGAAACATCATTCCCATAATTTTTGCGAATAAGGATATTAGTTTTTTGGAGTAATAATCATATATCACTACTTTTCATTCCAATAAAGGCTTTTCCAACCATATCCAACCACCTTATAAGCTCAACCATGGAGTAATCATGAAGCAATGTTTACCCCATCTTCAGTATAGATGTATAATTGAGTAGTTATAGAAAATATATTCTTTTTTAAAGTCTCAATATGTGTATTCTCAATATTTTTCAACTGAATTTATAATTCAAGGCATATCATTTTGAGGATATTTTTCTGATCTTCATACAAGAACATTCTCTTCAAAAACACTATTCAAACTTTCATCTTCTTATTCATCCAACTTAACTTTGTTTTAAAAAAATAGTCAATTTATTATATTTTCTCATACTTTTATTCCAATTGTAAATCCATGACATAAATAATGTTTTTTAATTTTTCTTCAAGATAATGGAACATTTTCATCCAAATTCTTCTTGAGTTCTTCATTATCTTCAACATCATTGAGCTGTTTGTTATAGAATATTGAGAGACTTATTTAAAGATATAATTTTATTATTTTAAATAATCCATTCTATTTGGATACATTTATAAAATATAAAACATTATCTTGTAAAGCCTTCTATAAATAATATACTTATTCTTCTAGCTAGGTGATATCATACATAAAGCATTGAATGCCCCAAAAAATAAGAGAGTCTATTTTTGTGAGAACACAATATAGAATATCTCTTAATATAACAACTAATATATCTTGAATGATTGATCATAATCACCACATATTCTAGAATCTACATTTTGATGTCAAATATGAAAGCAACTAATATATACTTCAATATAACTTTAATATCTTGATTCACTCAAGGTAAGAAGGTTATCCATTTACTTGGTGTAAACATGATCCTCCTTCACATTACATTATTGTCCTGATATGTCTTCATTGCTTCCAAGGCATAGAGATACTTATACTTCTTCTTATTTAGATAATATGAATCTATTCATCAATATTATATTATCTTTCTTTCTCCAATTCATCATGGTCTTTTTTTAAATAGAGTTTATCTCATAGATAACTGAAGCTTCACAAAAAAATCACATCATTGTTAATACATTAAAGAAACTCAAATCTTCAGAAGAGAATAGATGAAGTAATATAGAATCCAATATAGGTGAGACTTGGTTTTGATACAAATTTAGAGGACCATTTTGGGATATAATCAACAACCATTGGGACGTGAATTCATGTTACAAACATTTTCACTAATTAAAATTTTTATCCCTTTTTCCACTTATAAATTTTGGGGTCCTAATTCTACTATTCTATTTTCTTCCCGTATATATGTGTGTGAAAGTAAGTAGAGATAGAACCTAATATTTTTACATGGTTAACTAATAAATAAGATTATCTATCCCTTGACATGGTTAGGAAGCGATCCAATACCACACAAAAACTAGAAAAAACCTTTAAATGTTGTTACAAAAATCATGGAATATCCTTCAACTTACGATGCACTATAGTTAATTGACAGTGATTATTTTATAGCTCTTGGATGGATATTTATACTACCTTTGAATAATGTCTTCAACTTACTATTTAAGTTACATTTTAACCCAATAAATAATTTATCAAGATGAATCTTATGTAGGATGTCACAATATTTCTTCTTTCATCCACTTATTTTTTCTTTACCTTTTTATTTCACAAAAATAGTCAAACAACTCTTCTTATTCTTCTTCATAAAGGAAAATTCAAAGCTACACTTATTCTTATTTTGAATTTAGTCACAATAATATGAATATTTTGTGGAATGATAATCTTATAACCTCCTTTCTTCTTTATTTCAAAAAAGACTAGACTAGTTCTTCTTTTTTTAGCTAGAATAAAAAACTTCTTTTATGATTATATGATTAATGATAATCCAGATTATCATCATCAGACTTACTTCTCTTATTTATTTATTAGTATGAATAATATTAATGTTTAGTATAACAAATATCTCAAATTTTTTCTTTAACCTCAAGGATAAACACTGAATAAATATATTTCACTCACTTATTCTATTAGAAAAACATTAAGCAGCAGTATAGAGGTGTCAAATTTTATTTTCATTGATACAAAATATCCACAATTTAGAGCAGTATCAATTTACTCTTAGTGTAGTTGATTATTTTTAAGCACTTCATACACTGCACCAAACATCTCACATCATCTGATGCAAGCATTTGAATTATTCATGGTATTATTTATAAAAACTAATGTGGAACTATTTCCTTTATTTTATTATCAATATATTTTAATTAATCATTGATGAATATATTATCATTATCATCATTATTAATTCACACTTCAATATTCATTTATATTATTTAACATCACTATTGATGCTTCTTTCCGCCACAGAGTCTAAATGACTGGAAATAGGGAATACCTTAGCATAAAGTTATTCATCCTTTGAAGAAAAATAAAAAATTGACAAAGGAATGAACAAGGATTCGCTTCAGCATGGGCCGCGCAGGTTCCAAGATGGTCCTGCAGGGTACCTACGCACCCTATTTGATTTTTTACTGGGGTCTTCAGCAGCCTATAAATACCCCTTGTAGGCCCCCCATTTCGAGGACAAAAAATTCCAAAAGCCAGATTTAAGATCCCGGTGCACTAGTCTCTTTTGGAAGTCTTCCGAACACTTTTAAGTTAATTTCTTACCTAGAACGGAAGCTCTAAGGAGGTGGAACAAGGTCTAAGTGTTGAAATTCACCAACACCTACGTGCCTAGGTGTTTAACCCTTAAGGGAAATTGACACACCTGCGCACCGACTTATCCCTTCACCAGAACCTATGCGCCACTCTTTTGGAAGCCCCTAGGGATAATACTAAGGGCTCGAGACAAGCCTCACCCAAGTATTACCCTATGGGTTGACCATTGCGCAAGTACCTATATGTCGCGCAGGTATACCTACGCGACCAGTACTTGCACGCCCCAATAGGACCTGCGCGCCTACTTCTTTTTGGGTGCCCCTCCTGCCTATTCACCTATCTTATTCAACTCCACCTCTCCTCTTCAAGATTTATACTTCAGAAACCTTTTCAAAGCCATTTATGGTATGATTCCTTGGTTGGATTCCTTATCTGAAAGGAATTCTTTGGAACATCTCTCAAAACTGAGTGGTTTACATATCTTTATGTCACTAAGGTTAGAGATTTCATTCATTCAACCTCATCCTTTAAGAGGAGAGGATATTTAACCTGGGCCTCCTTTTTAGGAGTAATCCCCAGTCCATGTTCTCTTAACCTGGGTATCCTACTTAGGAGTAAGCCCCAAGTCCCCTATTCATGGTCTTCCTTTTCAGAAATAAGCCACGATCCAAGATATTTAATCTGTGCATCCTCTTCAGGAGTAAGCCCCAAGTTCCCAAATATGGGAATCCTCCTAAGGAGTAAGCCCCACCTTCCCAAATATGGGCGTCCTCGTCATGAGTATGCCCTAATTTAAGTATCCAAATCTCCATAAACCACATATACCTTTATGAACCTTATTCCTGTGTTTCTTCCCTAAAGTAAATCCCAATCCTCATCTATCTGGGAAATCATTCATACATAAGCCCCGCATTATTTATTATAATTTCACCTTTCGTGGCACAATTTTCAGGTTTTACCAATAACTCTTGTTTCTCACACCAAGAATGACTCACGTGATCTTAGAGCGTAAAAGTAATTATGTCATCTTTCTTTGAGCCATCAACCATGCATAGAACTCATACTTCTTTACTCGAACTACATAGGTTCTGATTCCTTTTCTAAATAAGGATACGTAGGTAGCCCATCTGTGGGTATGATCCCAACTCTGAAATAATCCATGTCCTTCTGAATGACAATAAACTTCAAGTGCCCCTCTGAGTGGCTTTAAAACCAGTATGGTCATCATAATGACCAAGAGATATCTATATAATGTGTTGAAGGATACCATTAACTAATAATCTCTAACAAATACAGATGATTATCTATCGATGAAGAACCTCAAATACATATAAAGGATTCCCTAAATCTCCTATATATTAATCATTGATTGTCAAATCTAAAGGAAAGCTCATTTTCATACTTGGTAATTTAATAAGGATTCACGTACATAACTCAAATCTATAAAGAGAGTCCCAGAGTAGAAAATAATTCCCCTAAAAAGGTGTGATAAGTCCGAACTCCCATCCTCTCGACCAATGAAAATTCTTAAGCCTCATCAGTCCATAACTAATGAGAACCTACCTTTGGAAAGTAGGTCCAAATGGATATAGAATCATTGGATGTTTCCGGTTCTATGAACAAACCCATTAGAAACCTATTAGAATGTTTGAACCTTAAACCAACGAGGTCATCGCTAATTATAGAGGAAACAAAAAATGGTAAACCCAACGTGAATCCTTAACCAAGTTAAAATGAAGTTTTACTTATTTGTTATGAACCTATTTAAACTCAATGAGAGGGCCAACAAAACGATAAATAACAAATGTGCTCAACAGAAAGATGTAGTGGCCGAATTTATCTTGATTATGCCCGTTATATCAAACATGAACTCTTTTTCAGGATATTCTGTGTTACAGAAATGGCTTCTCTTAAGTTCAAACCTGTGAATACCTCTGCTGTGAATACCTCTACTGCTACTTCTGCTAGATCATCATCCGTTCTGAGGATGAAATCACCTACTCAGTGTCTTTAACACTGGGTATCAAATGCACTGGTTAATTAATACTGTAAAAACGGTACTATTCCGACTCTGGAGGCCGCTCGACAAGCCCTCCAAGTCAATAATTCACCCTAGTCATCCGGACAGAAACGACCAGCAATCAAGAAGCAGGTGGTGGAAACCACCGTTTCCAACCGTTTTGGGTCGTTATCCCCAGAACACAGTCACCAGTCCCTCCCATACTACGGGGAGGTGAATGATCAGGTCCCTTAGGGCCTTAATTCAAGGAAATAAGAGTCCTTCCTGAGGGCTCCCATCAACAATCACCACCAGAATCGTGCAGTAGTGCACCCTCAACATGATGAGGGTGTCTTCTCTAGGTGTTCGGCTTAGGTTCCTCGAACCCCAGCAGGCAAGATGAACCACCATAGGCGACGACCGATCAACAGTGAGCAGGTTTTTATCTCTTCCATTTCTGGATAAGTCCACCAACCTAACTTTGTGGAAAGCAACGAGCAGGCAAACACACCCATCCATTTTAATTCTGATGTCCAGAAGACTCGTCTGGAAGCAACACGCCATTCTCGCCAGGCAATTCCGGTGGATTACTATAGATAGAAATATACAGATGTTTATAAATCATCAGCTAGTCAGCAGGCTCATCTAACTACATATAATAAATCCCATAAACCCAATGTGTTGACTACTGGTAAACAGACACATACACCTGATTACACTCATCAATCATGCCAGCAGCCTTGTCTACCAGTATTGAAGGAAGTTCATCAACCACGTTCGGTGGAGTGAAATAAGCAGGAACATACACCTACTAGTATTGATCAAGAATACCAACAGTCTCGTTTGGTAGCACTCGGAGAAGTCAATTGGAAAGCCCCAATGAAAAACAGGAGGTAGACTCAACTCTCTGCCCCCACACATGAGTACTATCAAAATTCACTGATTGGAAAAGGAGGAAAGGAGCATGAATACACTCCTACTCAAAGCACGGAATGGATGTATATCCCCATTCCGGCAGCTAAAGTCACCAAGCATATTCTGTCAATGGTGAATGAGATGAAGCAAATCCCTGCTCATATTCTGGATGCCTGTCAAAATATTATAATAGATTCAGCAGAATCACATGGAAATAAATGGAAATCTATCCCTACAAGTGGAGTGACACATCAACATATCACTTCGGAATAGACACACACCTCTGTTCTAGTCAAAGAGGGTTGTGGAGCATACTCCCCAATGTCATACAGACAACCAATTCAGGCACATAAACCTGATTTGAGTGGATATAATCAGCCTAACCTGATCATTTCTCATGAGCATGCACATACATGAGCCCATAATGACCACTTTGATCAACAAGTGGTCCCTAAAGTGAGTAAGAAGGCATCTAAGAAGAAGACCAGTCAAGAACAATAAAGAAATAAAGAGCCAATTTTTAATAAGGCCTTGCTCGATGATGGAGTTCTTGAAGCCCTTAGATAATTATCTTTTGGAATTAAAGATTCTACTCTTTCATTTCCCAATAGTGGGACCATTAATTCTGAAGGTCTTCATCAGACACATCCTCATGAAGGTTTTCTTCATGACAGTTTGATCTATCTTGAAGTATCATCTTTATATGAGATCCACAGTAACCCTTTGCGTGGCCAGATGATCAAGGAGAAAAATGTTTCATCTTTTGCTGTAACCCACCACGGTGGTCCTCCCCATGACGATGAATTGTTTTGCAAAATTCCTCTCCGTAGTAGTAATTCACATTGCCTGGAAAATTCTCCAATGGACAATGTAGTGATGAGAAAGCCCTCTTATCGTGAGGCACTTGAAAATGTGAATCTAGTCATGTTTGATGCTTTACCGTTAGCAGGTGAAATACTTTCTAAACCAGAAGATAGCCCGGGATGTAGGTCATTCTGTTAACCACCCCTGGGTCAATAATCTTCTAGTTTTATAAATGAATTTTCTACCAATATTATTGAATCTAATGAAGAAACATGGAAGAACCAACTATGGTCTAATCAGGTAGAATAATCTTCATCGAATGATAAGGAGGAAGTACTGAATATGAGAAAACAACTGGTGAAAGGTGAAGTGCCAATCATGTTTTGGCCTCTGGCTGACTCTTAGTATGACATTCCAGAGATATTGACGGAAGATGGAATTCATGATATTCGTCTCAACATATGGAAAACTATTTGTCAGTTGAAAAAGAAAATATTATCTTATGATGAATATGAAAATCATATCAAGACAATAGAAGGGCTACAATGCCAAATTGACTTGGCATCTCTCTCAGTTTCTCGATATCCAAAGGCTGAAAAACAGTAG
Source organism: Viscum album (assembly GCA_963277665.1). Taxonomy (NCBI): domain Eukaryota; kingdom Viridiplantae; phylum Streptophyta; class Magnoliopsida; order Santalales; family Viscaceae; genus Viscum; species Viscum album. The sequence continues at coordinate 820,831,157 of OY728143.1, forward strand.
AGAGACCTTCAGCGTTCATGACTTGGTACACTAAAAATATTGTGCCAGTTAATTTCCAATGCCCCATCTGGTATTCATATCAGGGGATGGGGTGTTCATGGAGCACTACATTTCACTGTACTCTCCAGTCAGCAAAGCCCGCCGAAAATGGTCTCATGCAATGTTATTGCCCATGGCCGGCCACAACCAATTGGCTTTGTTTGTAATCAAAGGCTTGCCCAAGAATAGGCCTCAACTAGTTCTACTCAAAGTCAAGGTTACGAAGAACATGTTTTTGAATTACTCCTGCATCAAGGAAACAAGAATATTGAATATGACTCTCATTTAGAACATTCACATCATCAAGTGATAGAAGTGTCAGAAATCATCCAACGGTCATTTGAGCCGGGTGATTTGAGCGGATGTCAGTTGATGCATCCAGCTAATTTCGGGACTAAAGTCCACAAGATTAAGAGATATTTTAAGAAAGTCTCAGATATAATAGCTCAAGAACCACCCCAGCTTGCCAAACTGGGGACTCTTCTAACCCAACCCTTGGAATCAACAAATAGGATTCGAGGAGTTGAGCAGGAACAACTGGAACAACCCCAGTTTACCAGATTGGGGACTTTTTCAAATCCTCAATTTTTTCCTCAGAGAAATTCGGTCTTCTCTCGATTAGTGAAGAAGACACAAGAGGAACGAAGAGCCAAATTATCAGGATATTCCCTCCAAATTATGATTCATCAAGAAGTTCCTGAGGGATCAAATCAACGAAAGGCAATATATCATCAGGGACATTGAAGAATACAATATCTCAGAAATGATGATAGAAGATATGCAATGTGTTATGCATCAATTAATGTCATCAATGCAATTGTTACTGATCCCACAGACGAGGCTCATTCAGAGAAATCAGATGAGGAATCTTCTACTCAAGAAGTTGTACACACAGACACAAATGAAGATGGTGTGCATACACAAAATCAAAGGCTTACCCAAAATCTTGGTATTCCTTCAAGTAACCCACTTCCCCCTCTCCGAAAGGTGTCCAATAAGGGGAAAGGAAAGAATCAGGTTACGTCCCACCCTTCCTCTGGAGAAGGCCAATTTCTCTCACTAGAGAAAAGATTTGCACAAAAGGAGGAATAAATGAAGGAGTTGAGGAGGTTTAATGCAGAACTACTTCAAGGTAGTCTTCCTCCTAAGCGTGCTAGAGTCAGTCAACCAAGGGAATTTGTTGCAGTTACTAAGATGGATCAAGAATATCCTCCTCTACCAGTACACCCTCATAGGTCTAATCCTACGGGTCATGTGCAATGACAATAATCAGTGCTACTATCAGTTGCAGTACCAGCCACCACATCTATCCAAGCTCTAGTTGTTTCACCTGCTCATGCCCAAGCTCAAACAGACGTTTCTCAAAAGTTAATAACTAATAACGACTCATTAAAAACTCGGTTGGAAGCTATGGAGGGAAAGTGTGTACAAATTCAACTAGAAAAGGGAGCTTACCCTGAATGGGTTGATGTAATTCCTCCCCCATCAAATTTTGCAAGTACCACATTCCTAATAATTAACGGTTTGGGAGACCCAGAGCAACACTTTACACATTTTTTTCTTGTTGTGATCCTATGATGGGAACCCCTCAACAACAAGAAGTAGTTAAGATCAGGTGTTTTGTACAGTCATTACAAGGGCCTGCTTTTGTCTAGTACACAAGCTTGCAATCCTAGTCGATTACTGGGTGGGAAGATCTTCGTCAAAGATTCCTTATTCAATTCAGCTCAACTTTTCCAAAGACAATAGTTTTTGATCTTAAAAATTGTAATCAAAGAGAGAATGAAAGGGTTTCAGATTTCATTGCTCGCTGGAAGGGATTAACATATTCCCTAAGCTTAACACTCCCTCAAGAAGAATTGTTTCCAATATGTGTGGAAAATTTGTGTGATGAATTATGCATGCCATTTATCCCTGTGAAATACACAGGAGGGTTTCGAGACCTTACTTAAATAACTAAATAGATTGAAGATTCTCTTATAAAGACTAAGGATAAAACTCGTGTAATTCAATCCTCTCTAGGAAGAAGAATGGTTAGAGTAGAGACTGCTATAGTTACACTTAAACAAGAACTTGTACTTGATTCTACTTCAAAACCTTCATCTTTATAAAGGGATCCACCTCTTGAGCATCAACAACAGAGGCCGTTTCGTCAATATTATCAAAGAGATCAAAGAAGGAAACAATTTCAGGAGTTGAAAAGAAAATTTTACTCTTTCCGAAATGAACAGGTTCCTGGTTACTTCATTTTGGCTCTAGAAAATAATTTGGTTCAATTTCCAAGGCCCAAAAGGCCGAACAAGGAAGGAGATGAAGACCATCCCAACTATTTCCCATTTCATCAGATGTTGGGGCATCCCATTTAGGAGTGTTTTGTCTTCAAGGACATCCTGCAAAAAAAGTTCGACTCGGGACAAGTCAAATTGAAAGGTTCTTCAGTATAGGTAGCATGTGTTACTACTACAGATCCAGAGGAAGGAGGTGAGTGGAAAGAAGTCAAAAACAAAATTGCACAGAAATATGATGATTGGATGGTCAAAAAAATGATCAACCTAACTCATGCCATTTTGAAAATGCAATTTAAAAACCAATTGTGTATTCTGCTATGAATGTCACAACAAATCCCCCTTCATCAGAGGGAAAATCTTCAAAGAAACGACATAATTCAAAGATAGAAGAGCAATCAGAAGAATATGAGATCATGTGAAAGCCCTAGCTGTCTTTGACTCTGGTAGATTTTATTCTATCTTCTTCAAAGCCAAGGGCACCGAACCACCAAACGGCACTGCCTAAATTGGCTAGTCAGGCAGAGTCTTCATCAGATGAAGAGTTGATCTTCAGTTCTGTTAATATGATTCACTTAATATATCCTTATGCTAGTCTCAATTTTGATTTCGATGAGCCTAAGTTCCCTGTATCGAATAGAGGAATTAGAGGGAGTTCCAGAGGTTTGGGATATAAAGGAAGACGTGGATATCCCAGAAGCCACTATTACAATTCTACCCCTGGTAGAACTGTGTATGCAGTAGAAACTTGTGGCAGAGCCCTTCAGCGGGCTCAACAGGAACACGACAATTCTTCCATGCATGAGAAATTCAGTCCTCGCACAATTGTTTTGGAGGATCGGTTGGAGGTTACACCTTCTTCCTCTCAGCAAGTAAATGGACCTGGTCAGTCCAATCTTCCAAATCCAATAGTATTCTCAACTCCTATCCCGATACAAGAAGCATCTACTTCCAAAGCATCAATTTCTAAGGTACCTGCAAAACCACATATTTCTGTTGGAAAAAGCAGACCTTTAGATCAAAAGTATGATGTATTGAAACACATGGACAAAGTACCGGCCAAGTTATCAATTTTGGATGCCTTAAATTTATCAAAGGATCTTCAGGAGGCACTCATTAAGGCTTTGTCAAGTCCTCAGGAGTTTGAAACTGAAATTTCTGCAGCTGAAGTCTACCATGTAGAGAATAATCCTGCAGAATTCCATGTAGTGATATCTTTCAATGATGAAGATGAAGATGATGTTGTGCATGGAAATATTAGAACTTTGTATTTATCTGAAAAGGTCAATGATGTATACATCTGAATATATTTCATTAATAATGGTTCATGAGTCAACCTCATCCCCATTCGTACACTTCGTCGATTATGACTCATCGAATCTGATTTATCTCCTTCTACTTTGATGTTGTAAGGGTATGATAAAAATAAACAAGAACCTCTAGGCAAGATCACACTCAGAACTCAGTTTGGAGATCTTGTATCCAATTCATATTTCATGGTTTTTTGTCATGACACAACTTTCAACATTTTGCTTGGAAGACACTGACTACATCAACATGTTGTTATCCCTTCATCATACCATCAATGTCTTAAATATTGTTTCAATGGAAAAATTGGGACATTTTATGGTGATAAATCCCCATTCAAAACATGTGAATCTCAATAAATTGAGGCAAAATTCTATCACATGGAGGGAAAGGAGAAATCCACAGCAAGGGAGGTTACTAAGGTTAATGCTCCATTTGGTATGGAAAAGTTCCAGTAAACCCATTTACACATGTGAGTACAGATTATGTGTTGCCTATCAGTCAAATTGATAGGATAGACCCAAATCCAAATACTCTTATGGAAACTTCCATAATGTCAATTATGACAATCAAGCCAGACAACATGGGAGAAATTGGTGACTCACCAAGCAATAATGAAAGCTCAAAGAGAGATGTTTTCATTTCATCTACTGAAATCCATCAAGTCTATAATTTTCCAACTAGGCCAGAAGAAGTTATAGAAATGTCATAGGTGAATGATGATGTCGATTCTAAATCCATCATCTCCTCTTTATTACCCAAGGAAGACCATTCATCATCAATAAGGTCAAAAATGGAAGCCTCTTCTTCAAGATGTTCAAATTTTAACATCTCTTCTGATAATGGAAATTCTGATTCATCTTCTACTATGCAAGTAGAAACATAAGAAATAACACATGTTGAAGAAGAAGAGGAAGATCTCAGGGATGCTCCTCCATCATTTGAAGAGGGTATCTCTACCACCGTGGATGAAGTCAGAGAAATAAATCAGGGTATAAAAGAAGATCCACACCCCACTTTAATTAGTGCAGCCATGACTCTTAAAGAGCAAGAGATGTATATTTCATTTTTAAAGAAAAATCGAGATATATTTTCTTGGAACTATACAGAGATTCTAGGACTTGATCCTGATGTTGCTACTCATCGGTTGGGTTTTCTAGAAGAACATCAAGTATTTAAGCAAGCTGCAAGAAGAACACACCCAACTTATGCTTCCAAAATTGAAGCTGATGTAAATAAGCTTATCAAAGCTAACTTCATCTGAGAAGTTCAATATCCCAAGTGGTTGGCTAATATTTTCGCTATGAAAAAGAATAATGGAAAAATTAGAGTTTTCATTGATTTCAGAGATCTTAATCGGCATTTTCCCAAGGATGATTTGCCAGTTCCAATTAAAGAACTCTTAATTGATGCAACAGATGGCTATAAAGCACTTTCCTTCATGGATGGATATTCCGGGTATAATCAAATCCGAACATCTTCAGAAGATGAAGAATCTACAGCCTTCAGAGCACCTCAAAGTGTGTTTTTCTATCGGGTAATGCCCTTTGGCCTAAGAATACAGGCACAACATATCAGCGTTCAATGCATCGTATCTTCAAACCCTTTTTAGGTAAGTTTGTTGAATGTTATGTGGACAATTTGGTGGTTAAATCCATAAAATTTTCTAATCACTTGGCTGATTTAGAAGTCATATTACACAAACTTTGACAACATAATTTGAAGATGAACCCCTTAAAATGTGCTTTTGGGGTAACCTCAGAAAAATTTCTTGGCTTTGTTGTACGCCATCGTGGTATCGAAGTCGATCATGAGAAGAAAAAGTCAATCCTTGGTATGTCACCTCCTCAAAATTTGAAAGAATTGAGAGGGATTCAAGGACACTTGGCCTATATTCGGCATTTCATCGCCAATTTGGATGGAAAAAGTTTACCCTTCACCAAATTGATGAAGAAGGGAGTCACTTAATAGTGGACTGAAGAATGTCGATAAGCATTCGATATTCTCAAGAAATATATCTTGAGTCCATAGGTATTAATTCCACCTATTAAAGGAAGACCACTTATCCTTTATGTGATAGCTTTAGAGCTATCATTGGGTGCCTTCCTTGCCTAGAAGAATGATTATGGGAATGAAAACAACCTTTACTATCTCAGTCGGACAATGCATGAATAAGAATCCCGATATTAAAGTATTGAGAAGTGTTGCCTAGAATTAATCTTTGCAGTTCAGAAATTGAGACACTACTTGCAACATCATGAGGTCCAATTGGTATCTCGTAATAACCTTCTCAAATTTATCCTTAGCCGTCCAATGCTTACAGGACGTCTGGCAAGGTGGGTAGTTATTTTGCAGTAATTTAATATCCAGTATGTGTCTCAAAAGGTGATAAAGGGCCAAGCTCTAGATGATTTCGTTACTGAACATCATTTAGTAGAAGATACATCTTTAGATATTGAACTTCCTGATGAAGAAGTCTTTTCTATTCAAGATAATATTCAAACATGAGAAATGTACTTTGATGGTGCTTCTATAAGTACAACATTGATGAAAATGGAAGATCCTAAATTCAACAAAGTTGGGTTAGGAATTGTGCTCATTTCCTCGAAAAAGGAAGTGCTACCCTATTCCTTATTATTGTGGGAAGGCGGTACCAACAATGAAGCAGAATATCAAGCTCTCATCACAGGCTTGGAGTTTGCGCTTCATGCACAAGTGAATCACTTAAAGGTGAAAGGTTATTCAGACCTGGTAATCAAACAAGTCAATGGGGATTATGCCATCAAAAAAGAATAGTTAATCCCTTTGTATGATTACATCAGAGAGTTAATGGAAGAATTTACTACGGAACTGACAATTTATTATGTCCCATTATCACAAAATGACCAAGATGATGCACTGGCTAATATAGGCACAACTTTGGCATATCCAAATCAGAATGAGATAATTATTATTATTGCCCACAGTCGTACAATTTCACTTTATGTTCAAAACAGAACAGAGGAAATCAATGAAATTAGTCCCATTTCTAAACCATATGGTCATGCTACAGGATGGATGACACCTATCAGGGAATACCTTCAAAACGGAACACTTCCACCTAATAAAGCCGAGAAAGAACCAATCTGGTGACATGTGGTCAATTTTTCTCTTTATGATAGCCCAGATCACCTAGAGAAAATTATTTTTTAGCATGGTTTTGATGGAATTATTTTCAGATGCATTCATGGTGAAGAGACAATGGATGTCATGAAAGAAGTACATGCAGGAGTCTGTGGTGCCCATCAGTCTGGACATAGACTATCTGATCAAATTCGAAGGCTTTGATACTTTTGGCCTTCAATGATACAAGATTGGGTTGATTTCGAAAAGAAGTATCATTCATGCCAAGTATGTGCCAACTTCATTCATCATCCCCCAGAGTTGATTCATACAGCTAAATACTCGTGGCCATTTTCCACATGGGGAATGGATGTGGTGGGACCTTACCCTTCAGCTACAGCCAAGAAGTTTAAGTATATTCTTACTGCTACTGACTTCTTTTTCAAATGGGAAGAGGCAATAACTATCAAAGAAGTTAGTTCTAAAATCATTGTTAGCTTCATCAAGTCTAACAAAATTACCAGAATTGGTGTCCCTCACACCATATTGACGGACAATGGCACCAACTTATGTTCATCCGAGGTAAGGAAGTTGTATCAAGAATACAACATCAAATTCAACCATTCATCTCAGTATCATGCAGCGACCAATGGCCAGATAGAAGCCTTCAACAAGACTCTTTCAAACATACTGAAAAAGTTGGTGGATAAAGATAAGAAGTCATGTCCTGAAAAACTCTTTCTTGCTTTATGGGCTTATAGGACTACCACCCGTACTGCAACGCGGTCAACTCCATATTCATTGGTATATGAAACAGAAGTAGTCTTTCCCATTGAAGTTCAATTACCCTCACTCAGAGTATCCATTTGTGATCAGTCATCTACAGATGAAAAATCTCAAAAGTTATTGGATGAATTGGAACAATTAGATGAGAAAATATTGTTCACCCTTCACCATTTGGAAGTTTATCAAAATTGAATAGCACGATATTTGAACAAAAAAATTCGTCTTCATTCTTCATTCAGGGAGAATTGGTATTGGTTCTCATAACTCCAATGATACCAGGAATGAATCCTCCCAAGCTTGAACCAAAATGGGAAGGACCTTACTCAATACATAAGGTCTACTCTAATAGAGATTATTCTTTAATCTCAATGGATGGAGAACTCATCACTACTCCAACCAATGCCAGATTTCTGAAGAATTATTTTGTAAAACACAAATACATCAGCAACGGTCCATGAATATGACCTTAAACTATTTTGCATTTCTCTTGTCCAACATGACGTTAAACTGTGTCATTGTCCAACATGACGTTAAACTATGTCCCCTTCATCGTCCTTGCTATAGGACACTAAACTGTGCATCTTTTCATCCAACATGAAATTAAACTGTGGAAAAGTCCCTAATATGTCCTAGTTATATGACACTAAACTGTACAACACTCCATCGTCCAACATGACATTAAACTGTATTGTTCCCCTTTTGTCCAGCATGACGTTAAACTGTGTTGTCCTTACTGCATGACATTAAACTGCACAGTCCCCAAATTCCATACTGCAAGACTTTAAACTACATAGTCCCTTATACATCCAACATGACATTAAACTGTGCATCATTAGGCTTTTTACTACCTATTGTTTCTCACACCAAGTATAACTCACATGAGCTTAGAGTAAACTTCAACCATAACACCCTCTCTGGGATGCTAATCATGCATAAGTCGCAACACTATTTTGTAGGTCGTTGTCCTCAAGAACAAATTGATCTCTAATTCATTATTTAATTGAACTATGAGGACTTTGATCCTTTCCTTCTAGGATGGGTACGTAGGCAACCTCCTGAGGTTCAAGACCAAAACTAATATCTTCACATCGGTTCAAATCCATCTCATACGATGTTGATTCGTGAAGCTACCCCCAAAACCAATATTTTTTATATTGGTTCACCATCATCCTTGCTATATGAGGTTAAACTATTCACACTTTTTTCCTATATGACAATAAACTAAAAAATTATTTGATACCCTCACCTGAGAGGGAATCATTATTTACATTGATCTCCAATCATGTTATATTCCAAAGACTACATGCATACATGGCAATGCCTGAACCTTTTATTTTGGGTCAAACCATCATTGAACTAAAGTCCCCTTTCACCCTTCACTTGTACGAACCAAATATTTACAGAGGGTATTTCTAGAACTATGTTGGCTTGATTTCCATCCTTATGGGATATGTAGGAACATTCGAGTATCCCTCGAATCCAGCCCTAAGTCTTTAGGCCTAACCCCAAATTCCACTTTCAGTCCCTTGGCTGAAAAGTCCCCTGTGAAAGCATGAATGTGGTATGAAAACCCTGGTACTCATTCACATCAAGTTTATAAAACACACACTGTGTATTCATTATTATGGTCTGAGCTCTATGACCCTAAACTAAAATCTCCCGTACTTTCGTCCCACATGAAATTAAACTATGTTTCAAGAACTACATTTGGCTTGATTCTCATTCTAATGAGATATGTAGTGAAGTACAACATCTCAATTTATGATCCAACCACAATATGATTATGGTTAGAACTGGTCTGTGTATCTCTACATGCATTGGAAAATACCCATTTTTTATGTGTCATAATCCTAACCTTAAATATTTTCAGATCTTCATAACCCTTTTCTTGACTTCTAGTCACAAAATATCTGATACCTAAGAGTTCTTTTTCCTAACGGTACATCATGTGCCCTTAGGTGGCCTTGCATAAGTAGTCTACATAATAGACCTATTAGAAAAAAGATGCTATTATTTGACTATACATCCAATTCACTTAAGAAACCCTGCATAATTCAACCCCCTAACAGGTTTGTTAAATAGTGGTAACTTCATTCTTGGGAAATACTTCTTCTAATTACTTTTATCCCTTTTTTGTATCATTCCTCAGATTCAAAATTTCTTAATTCATAGTATACATTTTTTCCCTAATACTTGAATATGGTATAAAATTCTCAGATAAATTATTAGGGAATTGAGTCAATTTTAATCCATTCGGTCAAAGATATTTTGACCTTAAACATTAGCCTTTTTATGTCCGACGTTCATGACTTTAAACTGCCCACAAAAGACAAGGGAACTCTGAACAAAAGTTGAGTCCCAGCTCACTAAACATACATTTTTTATGATTTTGGGTAATATTGAGCAATGAAAAGATTCAAAGTTTGTAGGGTTATTTATAATAATCCTAGAAAAAAATAAAACTATGATTACTAGGACCATTGGCTTAGGTAAAAATTTAAATCAGATAGCAAAAAAATACAGGCACAAATGATTGAAGATAAAAGTGTTTTTTTATTTGATGCACAAGAGTTATAAGGACATACATAGACTGGAGTCTCTTCTATTTTTCAGGTTACAAGATACGTTCAACATAAATCTTCAGTTGATTTACGGCATCCCGAGCTTCATCAGAAGCCACATGGAATTCATTCATTCAACTGGATACAATAAGAGATGTAGTGATACCGACTCTTCTTGGAAAAATTGTAAAAGAATGTTCTTGAGTGCGGTTTGAGAAAATTTTCTGCTGATCAAAAAGTGACTCTGTTTCTGTCCAAGAGACTTGGAAGATGGATACATGGATTTGAGAATGGAGCATTGGAAGTAAAGAGCCATTTGGGGAGTGTAATATTTTCAGATATTATTATAATTCAATGATAGTCTTCTCTCCACCAACCAGTAGCAGAAAACATTTCAGCCCATGGGTTTTCCATTTTCATATCTACAAAGAAATGGCATGGAGGAAAAATTTGAATTTTCACACCATTGTTGCTACTCTTAATGCACAAAATAACCGAAATAGAGGGGTTGTAGTGCGGCTTCATCTTGGGCATATAACTCTTTTCATCTGGAATGTTTAAATCTTGCAGATGACCATACCCATACAGAGGCAAGTAGATGCTCTCTGGAAAGTTAAGATGATACTTCTTCAAGTAACTATCCAAATCTGGGAGAGTTTTATTGCAGATAGTATAATAATCGTGGCCAACAACGTTCATCATATCATCAATCCGCTTGCTATCCAGTTCATCAGCCATTCCGATTCTTTTAGGAGACATTGAATCTACACAAAGGTCGAATAATTAACTCTTAAGTGAGTGGATTTTTCCTAAAATTTCTGAAGAAAAGTGAAAAAATGGCTAAGGCATTAAGGCGTGAAAGTCCAATTTTGTCATGCAGGTATAACTGTGTCACGCAGGTATCACCCCGTAGGTCAAAATACCTCTAAAGCAGTATGACATGAAAAAAAACAATGAACCATGAAAAATCATCCACTTTCATGATGAAAGCAACCTGCGTGGCAAGAGCGGAAATGTTTGAGAGCCGGGTGCTTTGCGCGAGAATGAGTCGTATATTTATAGGCCATACCACACCCCTACATGCCGAATCCTGTGCGCCTCTCACCTGCACGCTGCTATCTGTGCATTCAAAAGTTGTGCACCGCCCTCCCATGGTTTTCTTCTTTACCTCAGAGTCACATCCTCATTCCTTTCGGATCCAACTCTGAGGGGGGACTTTTGTTGACTCTCCTTTCCATCACAGAGCCTAAACGACTAAAAACGGGGAATACCTTAGCATAAATTGATTCATCCTTTGAAGAAACATAAAAAATTTACAAAGGCATGAACAAGGATTTGCTTCAGCATGGGCCGCACAGGTTCCAAGACAGTCACACAGGGTACCTGCGTGCCCTATTTGATTTTCATCCGGGGTCTTCGCAGCCTATAAATACCCCTTGTGGGACCCCATTTTGAGGATGAAAAATTCCAAAAGCCAGATTAAATCTCTCGGTGCCCTAGTCTCTTATGGAAGTCTTTCGAACACTTCTAAGGTAATTTCTTACCTATAATGGAAGCTCTAATGAGGGGGAACAAGGCCAAAGTGTTGAAATTCACCAACATATGTTCGCCTAGGTGTTTAACCCTTAAGGGAAATGGACACACCTATGCGCCGCCTTATCCCTTCACCAGAACTTGCGCATCACTCTTTTAGAAACCCCTAGGGATAATACTAAGGGATTGAGACAATCCTCGCCAAGTATTACCCTATGGGTTGACCATCACACATGTACCTATGTGTCGCGCAGGTATACCAGCGGAACCAGTACCTACACGCCTCAACAGGACCTACGTGCCTACTTCTTTTTGGGTGCCCCTCCTAGCTATTCACCTCTCTAATTCAACTCCAACTCTCCTCTTCAAGATTTAGCCTTCAGAACCCTTTTCAAAGCCATTTATGACATGATTCCTTGGTTGGATTCCTTATCTGAATGGAATTCTGTGGAACATCTCTCAAAACCTAGTGATGTACATATCTTTATGTCACTAAGGTTAGAGATTTTATTCATTCAACCTCATACTTTAAGATGAGAGGATCTTTAACCTAGGCCTCCTTTTCAAGAGTAAGCCCCAGTATAAGTTATCTTAACCTGGGAATCCTATTTAGGAGTAAGTCCCAAGTCCCCTATTCATGGGATTCCTTTTTAGGAATAAGCCCCAGTCCAAGATATTTAATCTGGGAATCTTATTTAAGAGTAAGCCCCAAGTTCCCAAATATGGGTGTCCTCCTCAGGAGTAATCCCCAAGTTCCCAAATATGGGCTTCCTCCTTAGAAGTAAGCCCCAATTTCCAAATTCCCATGAACTGGGCCTCCTTCTCATGAATAATCCCCAGTTCTCAAGTCCCTTTAACCTGGGCCTCCTCCTTAAGAGTAATCCCCAGTCATAAATTCCCCTTAATCTGGGCCTCCTCCTTAATATTAATCCCCAGTCTTAATTTACTTTTGATTTGGGCTTCCTTCTCAGGAGTAAAACCCAATCATAAGTCCCCTCTAACTTGGGCATCCTTCTCAGGAGTAAGACCAAAGTTAAGTATCCAAATCTCCATAAAGCACATATACCTTTATGGACCTTGTTCCTGGGTTTCTTCCCTGAAATAAATCCCAATCCTCATATATCTGGGTAGTCATGCATACATAAGCCCCACATTATTTCTTATAATTTCATATTTCATGGCACAATTGTCAGGTTTTAGCAATACCACTTGTTTCTCACACCGAGCATGACTCACATGAGCTTAGAGCATAAAATTAATTATGAAATCTTTCTTTGAGATATAAACCATGCATAAACCTCAAACTTCTTTACTTGAACTACATGGGTTATTATTCCTTTTCTAAACAAGGATACATAGGTATCCCATCTACGGGTACAGTCCCAACTCTAAAATAATACATGTCCTTCTAAACAACAATAAACATCAAGTACCCCACTGAGTGTCTTTAAAACCATTATGGTCATCATAATGACCAAGAGATATCTCTATAATGTGTTGAAGGATACCATTAACTAAGAATCTCTAAAAAATACAGATGATTCTCTATCGATGAATAACCTCAAATACATATAAATGATTCTATAAATCTCCTACATATTAATCATTTTTTGTTAGATCTAAAGGAAATACCATTTTCATACTTGGTAATTTAATAAGGATTCACAAACATAACTCAAATCTATAAATAGAGTTCTGGAGTATACAATAATTCCCCTCAAGAATGTGTGATGAATCCGATCTCCCATCCTCTCGACCAATGCAAACTCTTAAGCCTCATGTGTCCATAACTAATGAGAACCTACCTTTGGAAAGTAGGTCCAAATAGATATAGAATCATTGGATGTTTTCAGTTCTACGAACAAACCTGTTAGAAACCGATTGGAATGTTTGAACCTTAAACCAATGAGGTCATCCCCAATTCCAGAGGAAATAATCACGATGTCCTACTTCCTTGAATAAAACCGATTCAGTTATTTCAAATAGTGAATATGAGTGCATGTGATTATTCAATCTTGCATTCATTATCCCCTTCCTCATGCACTATTCTTCATCACACAAACCACAAAGAAATTCAAGGTATATCGCACAACTATCTCTTCATACAATCCCAAATGTGTGTGGTTATTGATAGTAAAAAATAGAAGCATGATATCTCTTGTATTAACTACTAGAATAAGGGTTTTTCCCAACACTTATATACCAACAGTTTGCTTAAACTGTTGGTATATAAGAGTTTTACCAACAGTTTTCTTAAAACATTGGTAAAACTGGGTGCATGACACCCTTTACCAATGGTTCACTAGAACCATTGCTAAAGGGGTCTAAATTCCCCCCCCCCCCCTTTACCAAATTTTTTTAAAAACCTTTTGTAAAGGTTTTCCCCAATAACCCCACGTGGACCTTCTCCCCCCCATTCAGACAGAACTCTAATTTGACAGCACCTCCCCCCCACATTCCGAGCACCTCTCCCCCATTCGGACAACACCTCTCTCGGGTTTATCTCGATTCCTCCATTCGAACAGTTGGAATCTCAGCTTCCCCCATCCAAGCTGCTGAATCTTCATCCGAACCATCCCAAATTAGGTATTTTCTTATGTGGTACCTTATTTTTATTGTTATCTATCTAATATTTCAGTTTTATGTTTTGATTTTGATGTGTATATGTTTTTTTTTCTGTTTTGATTTAACCTAGAAAACCCTTTTAGATTTTTTATCCAGAACCATAGAAAACCCTTTTTGATTTTTTAGTTGTCACTTTAATTTATCAAATCATTATATTAAAATGTTATATAAATAGACTGGATAGTTATAGACCTCTTGTTGGTCACCTACATGAATTGTATCTCACACATTGTTCGAGATTCCATTGGGTACTCGGATAAACTACATGATTATATGTTTAGATAAGGGGAATCACCATTTTACAGATGCATGAATACTCACATGGCATAGGATGGAGCATTTAGAAAATGATTGGGTTATAGCTCAAGAAGCTAGGTCGAATTTTAGAATTTATTAAGCCTCTTTTATAGTACTACTTCCTACTAGTTGTAACTATGTTTTTCTTCTTGATACATGAAATTCATTACCATCATTCGGTTTATTATTATTTTATTAGTTGGTATTACTGATTTAGTTATTTTCAACCATTTTCAATATTTTCCCATAGATATCTTTCTTCTACTTTTTAACTGATAATATAAAAAGTGTTCAACTTAGGTAATGAGGGAATAATATCCCCCAGATACACCAAAGGCTCTCCCTATTAGTCAATAACATTTGGATTTTTAGTATATGTGATTGAGGCCATGTGGCCATCTGGGTTTGGGTCACTAATGAGTGGCATCCTGGTTTGGGACGTCACAATTCCTAGATACCCTTTTTATAGGTATTTTTAATCCAATCCATACCAATAACTATTGAAGGTCCTGATCCAAAATCAATTGGTACATGATTCAATGAATACATCCTACCATCCTATGATCTATGGCACCAAACCTAGGATCCTTTAATCCAAGGTTAAGGTGAAACTTCATGAGTCCATAACTACTTTTGATGTGATCCTCATCCTACTCCTCATTCGGATCTCCCGGAAGAAGTTAAAGTATAAAACTCATGTACTCCCAAAAAGACCCTTAAGGATTATGTATTCCTTAATCCACTTCCAATATCTTATTGGGAAATCCTTGAATATAGGCATTAGAAATTCTGTATCTTATTTTCTTATATACACTATATTTTTTTTTGTTTCTTAATATGATTCTCATATAGAGTAATGTGTCAGTTATGGTTTTATATAAAGTAAACAATTGTCATTTACCTAAATATTTTTTTTGATTTAAATTCAATATTATTGAATTTATTTGAAATGACTTATTGCAATTTTTTACAGAATGGATAGAAGTTTGATGTATGAAACTGATCGTATTTCAACCAATTTTCAAAATAATTTGAACAGATTTTTAGATTGTGCATTTGACAAGGCTTCATATAGTGGTCGCATACACTTCCCATGTTCTAATTGTGTTGGAAGACCTTGGTTGAGTCATGAAGCAGTTAGCTATCATATAACCAAATATGGTTTCCAAACAAACTATTATTTGTGGTATCACAATAGAGAGAAAATGGAATCTCAAAATTTTGATGATCCAAATGATATGACTACATTTAAGAGTTTGATATATGATCAATTTCCATTTATTCAAAATCATGAGAAGGAAGGGATGTCCAACCAACAAGATTTCTATAGAATCACACAAGATGCATCCAATGAAAATGATGATGTTGATAGGGTGAAAAAATTGAATGATGCTACGACGACTCCAGTATATCGGTAATGTGGAAAAATAAAAAAGTTGGAATTTTTAATCTGATTGTTTCATGGGAAAACTATGAATGGGATTTAAAATACTACAATCAATTACATTCTTAACTTCTTGAAGGACTTACTTCCAGATGATGCAGATATTCCCTCAAATCACTATATGGAATGGAAGTTAGTTGATGAACACAGATTCTAAAAAAAAAAATTCTTGGTTGCCTGAATGATTGCAGCTTATTTTGGGTGGAAACTGCTGAAATAAATGATTGTATCAAATGTGGAACCTCCCAATGGAATCCAATAGATGATGTAACACAATATCGTGTGCCACAAAAAGCAATGTAGAACTTTCCATTGATCCCCAAATTACACAAACTTTTCATGTCTGATGAAATATCAGTAAAAATGCAATGGAATGACACAGAGAGAAAAAAGAATAATGAAGATTTGGTTCACCCTGCAATGGATTTTCATGGAAGAGATTTGATGCTCGATATCGGGAATTTGCAGCCGACATGCATAATGTGAGACTAGGTCTTTCATGTGATGGTTTTAATCCATTTGGGAAGATGATTACTTCTCACAACACATGGCCAGTTTTCATACACATTTATAACCTTCCCCCATGGTTGTGTATGAAAAATCCATACACTTTCTTGAGTATACTAATATCTGTCCCTTCTGATCCCAACAATGATATAGATGTATACATGAAACCTTTAACAAAAGAGTTTAAACTTCTTTGGGATGTGGGTGTGCCCACTTTTGATGCATGTTCAAAAGAAATATTTCAGATGCGTGCTGCACTTATGTGGATGATCAATGATTTTAATGCTTATGAAATGATGTCTGGATGGAGCACAAAAGGAAAATTGTCATGTCTTATTTGTATGAAGAATACTCGATTGAGAAGAATGAAATATCTTTGTAGTTTTAGTTTTATGGGACATCGATGATTCTTTCCAATGAACCATCCATATAGAAACAATCGTCGATGATTTGACAATACCATAGAGACTAACGATCCACCTTAGCGTATGTATGGAAATGATTTTCTTAATGAATTGAAAGATTTCAGTTATTCATTGGGGAAGGGTGTAATGAAATCTAGAAAGAGGAAAAATGTTTCCAATGATACATGTTAACTTTGGAAGAAGAAGAGTATATTCTTTTAGTTGTCGTATTGATCAACCAACTTGTTACTTCATTACTTAGATGTAATTCACATTGAAAAGAATATATGTGAAATATTGATTTCGATTTTTCTAAATGTCAAGGGGAAGACAAAAGATGATTTACTATGTTGATGTGACTTGGTAGATTGGGGGATCAGACCAGAATTGCATCATGTCTGTATTAGTGAAAATAAATGGCAAGTTCCATGTGCTTCTTATGTGATGACACCTGCTGAAAAAAATAAATTTCATGAAGTGCTAGAAACTATTAAAGTTACAGATGGATATTCTAGAAAAATATCAAAATGGGTCAATAGAAAAGATTTGAAGCTGAAATCTTTAAAGACTCAGTATTATCACATCCTTTTTCATGAGTTGATTCCAATACAGATATGCCATCTCTTGTCCAATAATGTAAGAGTCTCAATTATTCAATTGTGCTATTTGTTTAGAGATATTTGTTCTAAGAATATGTCCAAATCCTTCTTGTAAAAACTATTGGTAGAGACACCATTAATTTTGTGTGAGTAAGAGAAAATATTCCCTCCATCATTTTTTACATGCATGTTTCATCTGACTGTCCATATTCCAACCAAAATACTTCTTGGAGGACCCGTTGCATTCCATTGGATGTATCCAACTGAAAGAAACATGTACACATTAAAATCATATGTTTGGAACATGAATTATCCCGATGGTTATATTGTGAACGATTACTTGGCTCAAGAATGTATGAATTTATGCTCAATGTATTTTTCTGATCTTACTAAGAGAATAAATAGACCAATGAGAAATGAAGAAGAACAGTATGAGAAAATTGAACCCAGTTTTCCATCACTTCCTCAGATAGGAGGAATTATGGGATCATATACATTGACAACATTAAACCTTGAAGAGCGAGAGATGGCACATCGCACATTGTTGTTCATTTTTGATTTTTTCTATGAGTATATCAAGTAAGTAAATTGTACATGTATCTCTTATCTTATCTCTTGTAATTTTAAATATTTGTTAAACTATTATTATTTTTATCTATAGGGAATATAAAGAATTGATATATATAAATAATCATTCTTTATCTTTGAGAAGGAAATAGACTTTTCATAAGAAAGGGTTTTATGATTGGTTGAAATTGAAGGTAAAAATATTTCTGTAATAACTAAATAAAAATAATATTTAATTAAGTTTACAATTTTTTTATATTTCAGGTATCGAGTTTGACTGCAGACTCTGTTTCTGAGGAAATAAGAGCTTTGAATTTTGGTCCTAATACCACGGTTCGTGCTTGTAAATCACTTGTGATAAATAGATAAAAATTTATTATCACTGAATGAGCAAGGAACATGAGAACACAACATGATGGTGTTATGCTAACTACCACAACAGACTGTTATGCCAGTTCTTCGGATAATAGACCTCGTTATGAAAATGTAGCTTATAATGGAGTTGTGGAGAAAATAATAATTTTGGATTATTACTCACATGGTCGAGTCATGATGATAAAATGTCAATGGTTTGATTCAATGACGAGGCAAGGAACCTTTATTGATGATTGTGGATTTAAAGTTATTGACATGGCTCGAACTCTTTTCACCGAAGAACTATATGTATTGACATCAATAGTGAAACAAGATTTTTATGTCAAAGATCATCATCATTATAAATTCGGTGTAATTATTAAAGTAAATCCCAGACATGTTTTTTATGATGGTGATGATGAAGTTGACCCTATCCCTATTACAATTGGAATCAATCTGTTTATTACTTATGATGACTCCAATAGCTTAATTTTCAGAGTTGATTGTGAACCCGAAGTTGTAGTGGGAAATATATAGAATCATACAGTCATGTTCTCACCAACATGTTTCAACTAAATCATTCAGAGTGTGTATCCTATTACTTACCTTCAAATAAGCATAAATATTCAATTTATTTATGTTTATTTTATCAAAATGGTTTTTCTATATTTTGTTTTTTGGGTTACACATTAGTTATCTATTTCCAATTACTTCCATATTTGTTTTCATTGCGGGAAATGACACCCATTGACGTGATGCATCATAAAAAGATGACAAAAAATAATCATCGCATGACACAAATGGGTGTTCCTCCACTCATCATGTTGTGAGTATTTTATATTGAATATATATATTTCAATAACCTACAATATCATGTGTTTACTTTTGTGTTAAATTTTTTTTCAGGATCAACCCCCTAGACGAGAGATATCCGAAAAGGAGCCTGAAATTGCTCCCAATACAGAGGCTGGTGGTAGGAGGGGTGGTGGTGTCAGAGTTAGATGATCATCTGGTGGTCCCGGTACTGAGGCCGGTGGTACGAGGGCTCGTGGTGTGAGAGTTAGATGATCTACTGGTCGTACCCGATTGGACTATGCCCCTACCACAAACATATCTTCTACACCCCATTTTGATCCTGGTGTGTATTTAGAGACACACGAGATATTTAGGCCTCTGATGTTTACACTACCAATTGGCCAGATGTCTTTTTCATAATCTTTTTCTTCTGGTTAATTATCACCGAGCTCTTATATTCCACCTTCTTCGACTCCTGCTCCGACACAGTATGTGACTGAGGAGTGTACACTAAGGGACACTCCACCTGTAAAATATATTCCTTCTGCTTCTGCACATCCAGTGATGCCCATTGATCTGAATACCAAAGGTATATTTATATAACTATAAAAAAAGTTTATACCAAAATTTATTTTTATTATAACTTATAATGATATTTTTTTTCTTTAATAACAGATTCATCTAAAAATAGGAGGTGGGAGAGGGGGAATACGCATTTTCGTGTGGTATGGAACCTCTAGACACAGTTGATGGTTGAATACATCGATGATGGAAGGATGATTGATAAACTTGGGAAGGAATGTCGGGGTTTTTTGGCGACGCTATCCAAATACTCCGACATCATTCCAGTCAGCCCTCTCTCTTGGAGACATACGCCACACGAATTCAAGGATAATGCATGGGTACAAATATTGTTAAAAAATCTATTGGATTTAATGTAGTAATTATTTGTATTTATATGAATTAATCTATTGGGTGTCAGCTTCGGTTTAACTTCCCTGATGGCGAGGGTGCATGTCCAGCACGTTTAAAGGAGCTAGGAGAGCTTTGGAGAGCATATAAGCAAGAGTTGTATGTTTGATGGTGTGATATAGTGGGCACGGAGTTGGAGAAAGTACCTATTGGGGACAACTTCCCAATAGAGAAATATCACCAAATTATTACCCATTGGGCGACTTCCAAATTTAAGGTATTAATCCCATTTGAGGTATTTAAATGACAATTTTCATATTTTTCATTAATATTATATTATTTATTATTAAACATTATTTAAGAATCTTTTGAAAAAACAAAAAATTCATTGATTCAAAGTAATACCTCCACACTTTGGGGTGCACTACTATGTCAGATCATGAGAGGCAGTTGGTACAATATAGTTGTTTATAATTTTTCTTTAGGACTTGCCCTTTTTATTATTTCCTACTTAAATTATGTGATTTATTGAATATTGAATATATGATTATACTTTCACTTTATATTGTTTCAATGTCATCACAGAAACACAAATTGAATATTGAAGGACATCTCCCCCGAGAAAAATTGTTTTGCTCGAGTAGAAGGGAAAAAGATGGAACTTTGGTTAATGAACCGACACAAGAAAAGATTTTAAGTTTTAATTTGTTTATTTCAAAAATTAATATATATTTTGAAATTTAATAATCTATTAATATTTTTAATAGGAGTCTTTAGAGGCCCTTGATGCCCAAGAGCCTGATAATTTTGGGCAACACGATCATTTATATCAGGTTTTGGGAGATTAGCACTCTGGTCGAGTATGCTGTCGACCTGGTAAGAATATAGTCCTGATGAGGTATTGGTCCTCTCCAGGTATCCATTCTAGTACCACCTAGTTGGAACAAGTCAAGGAGTATGCAAGAAAGTCTGATAAATGGGTCACATAGTTGGAATAACATGTTTAAATGAGGGAGAAAGAATTTATGAAACTGATCAAAGCTTTATCTTCATCACTTCCACCAGAGGCCAACACGGCTTATCAGACATATATGTTGTCAATGGGTACATTATGCAATGTACCAGGTGGAAGTTCTAGTGGTGGTTGATATGATGACATTCCTGGTGATGACGAGGATGCTGAAGAGGAAGATTTTGGGGATGATGATGATGCTAAGATCGAGGGCGAGGATGAAGGTGAGGGCGAGGGCGAGGATGAGGATGAGGATGAGGGCGAGGATGGGGCCGAGGATGAGCACAGAGACGATGATGAGGATGTCTACAAGGGAAGAGATGACCACAAGGATGAGGTTGATGATGATAGTGGTGATGATGATGGTGATCAGGGGCAGATTGATCCATTACAATTTTGACTGATATTTATGACATTTGATTTTTGATTTAATATGGATGTGTCATTCTACTTCAAATCCTAGCACACCTTAAATGGAAAGACTATAAGAACCTGGTTTTTCACTGTCGTATGATTATTTTTGAATTCAATGTAAATCTTTATTTTTGACCAAATATGGAATCCTAATGATGTTATAATGGTTTATGGGGCTTGTTCGGAACTCGGAACCCCGGTCAGCGTAGAAAAACACTATGCATCATGGTTAGTAAAAAATTTAAGTCCATATCACAAGGTATCTACCAACCATATAGGGATATATATTACAAGCAATGTGCATGATTTTTCCTAACCATGCACTAGGGGATGCACATCATGCACAATGTCTATAGTTTTAGTATAAAATATTATCACTATTGTTGCATGATTTGTCTAACTGGCATACGTAAAATTGGCCAAATGCTTTTAGATTGTGTTGATACTTTAGAAAAATGATCCATGAGTCATATGTGATGTGTACGAGTCAACCCCACCTCAATACGAGGCACGGTGTGGACGATATCACTCAAAGTGTCTCTCTTTTGTTTAAAATTGACACAATTTTAAGTAAAAACAACTGGCATACAGAAAACCAAAAAAATGTATTTGGATTGTGTAGATACATTAGTAAAAAAATCCATGGGTCATATGTGATGTGTATTACTTAACCCCGCCTCAATCTGAGGCACAGTGTGTCTAGATCCACTCAAAGTGTGTAACTTTTATTTGAAATAGACAACATTTTAAGTGAAAACAACAACTAACATATGGAAAACAGAACAAACGTACATAGATTCTATTTATACTTTAGAAAAATTATCTATTTGACATTTTTGATGTGTATAAGTCAACCCCGCATCAATACAAGGCACAGTGTGGCCGGTACCACTCAAAGTGTCTCACCTTTATTTGAAATGATCAACATTTTAAGTGAAAACAACAACTGGTATACGAAAAACCAACCAAAAGCATTAGTATTGTGTTTATACTTTAGGAAACAATCCATGGGACATTTTTGACATGTAAAAGTCAACCTCGCATCAATACGAGGCACAGTGTGGCTAGTACCACTCTAAGTGTCTCTCTTTTGTTTAAAATGGACAATGTTTTAAGAAAAAAACAACTGGCATATGGAAAAATGACCAAACATATTCATATTGTGTTGATACTTTAGGAAAATGATTCATGGGAAATTTGTGACGTGTAAGAGTCAACCCCGCATCAATCCGAGGTGCGGTGTGGCCGATACCACTCTAAATGTCTCTTTTTTGTTTAAAGTGGACATCATTTCAAGTGAAAACAACAACTGGCATAAGAAAAACCGACCAAACACATTTTTATTGTGTTTATACTTTAGAAAAACGATCCACGGGAAATTTTGGATGTGTAAGAGTCAACCCTACATCAATCAGAGGCACGGTGTGGCCGGTACCACTCTAAATGTCTCGCTTTTGTTTAAAATGGACATCATTTTAAGTGAAAACAATAACTGGCATACAGAAAACCGAAAAAATGCATTCGGATTGTGTTGATACTTTAGTAAAATGATCCATGAGTCATATGTGACGTTTAAGAGTCAACCCTGCTTCAATCCGAGGCGCGGTGTGGCCGATATCACTCAAAGTGTCTCCCTTTTGTTTAAAATGGACACTGTTTTAAGTAATAACAACTGGCATACGAGAAACCAAAGAATTTTGATTATATTTATAATTTAGGAAAAAGATACATTGGTCATATGTGACGTGTAAGACTCAACCCCGCATCAATCCAAGGCGTGGTGTGGCTGGTACCACTCAAAGTGTCTCACATTTATTTGAAATGGACAACATTTTAAGTGAAAACAAAAACTGGCATATAGAAAACCAACGAAACACATTCAGATTGTGTAGATACTTTAGTAAAATAGCCCATGGGACATTTGTGACATGTACGAGTCAACCCCGTATCAATACGAGGCACAATGTGGCCGATACAACTCTAAATGTCTCTCTTTTGTTTAAAATGGACATCATTTTAAGTGAAAATAACAAATGGAATACAGAAACTGACCAAACACATTCAGATTGTGTGGATACTTTAGGAAAACGATATATGGGACATTTTTGATGCGTACGATTCAACCTATCCTCAATCTGAGGCACAGTGTGTCCGGTACAACTCTAAGTGTCTCTCTTCTGTTTAAAATGGACAATGTTTTAAGTAAAAACAACTGGCATATGGAAAACCAACCAAACATATTCGGATTTTGTTGATACTTTAGGAAAATTATACATTCAACATTTTTGATGTGTAGGAGTCAACCCCGCATCAATACGAGACCCGATGTGGCTGGTACCACTCTAAATGTCTCTCTTTGGTTTAAAATGAACATCATTTTAAGTGAAAACAACAACTGACATACGAAAAACCAACCAAACACATTCGTATTGTATTGATACTTTCGAAAAACGATCCATGGGACATTTGTGATGTGTATGAGTCCACCTTGCATCAATTAGAGGCACAGTGTGGACGGTACCACTCTAAATGTCTCTCTTTTGTTTAAAATGGACATCATTTTAAGTGAAAACAAAAAATAGCATATGGAAAACCAACCAAATGCATTCGGATTATGTTGATACTTTGGGAAAATAATCCATGAGTCATATGTGACATGTAAGAGTCAACCCTGCCTCAATCTGAGGCACAGTATGGCCGATATCACTCAAAGTGTCTCTATTTTGTTTAAAATGGACACTATTTTAAGTAAAAACAATTGGCATACAAAAAAAATGTATTTGTATTATGTTGATACTTTAGGAAAACGATCCATTGGTCATATGGGATGTGTAAAACTCAACCCAAAATCAATCCTAGGCATGGTGTGGCCAGTACCACTCAAAGTGTCTCACTTTTATTTGAAATGGACATCATTTTAAGTGAAAACAACAACTGGCATGAAGAAAACCATCCAAACACATTCTGATTGTGTTGATACTTTAGGAAAATGATCCATGGGACATTTTTGATGTGTACGAGTGAACCCCACATCAATCCGAGGCACAGTGTGGCCGGTACCACTCTAAATGTCTCTCTTTTGTTTAAAATGGACATCATTTTAAGTGAAAACGACAACTGGCATACAGAAAACTGACCAAACTCATTCGGATTGTGTTGAGACTTTAGGAAAACGATCCATGAGTCATATGTGCATGTATGAGTCAACCCTGCCTCAATTCGAGGCATGGTGTGACCGGTATCACTCAAAGTGTCTCTCTTCTGTTTAAAATGGACACTATTTTAAGTAAAAACAACTAGCATACAGAAACCAAACGTATTCATATTCTATTGATACTTTAGAAAGATGATCCATGGGACATTTTTTACATGTACGAGTCAAACCCACATCAATCCGAGGTGCGGTGTGGCCGATACCACTCAAAGTGTCTCACTTTTATTTGAAATGGACAACATTTTAAGTGAAAACAACAACTGGAAAACGGAAAGAAAACCAAATGCATTTGGATTGTGTTGATACTTTAGGAAAACGATCCATGAGACATTTGTAATGTGAACGAGTCAACCCAACATCAATCCAAGGCACGGTGTGGCCGGAACAACTCTAAATGTCTCTCTTTTGTTTAAAATGGACATCATTTTAAGTGAAAACTACAACTGACATACGGAAAACTGACCAAATGTATTCGGATTCTGTTGATAATTTAGCACAATGATCTATGGTCCAACCTCACATAATCCACTTCTCATGTGAGGAACTCCTACACCTATTCTAGAACACATGACTTTTAATACGCCAAGGACAACTATATTCTCTAAGTCACACAAGCTCATTGATACACTCCCATTATCATCATCACTAAGTTCAAAGACACCCTCCCCAAACCATGAAATTATATTTTTGTTTGGTTGAATTCATTTATTCATTTCCTTATTTTGGTTTATTAGATTCTAATTTCTGAATTCAATCGTGTATGTGTTAAAAAAAATGCAATTTTGTAAGTATTCTTAATTCCATATCACATATAATTATGTATTCAGTTTTTAATGTACTGTACTCATAATTGATTATTAAATTATGTATCCTTCTAATTATCAGTTTTTAATTATGTATCCTTATTATGTATTGTATTTTATTCTGCATCTACTCTTGTATAATTCACACAGTAGTACACATAACATGCTGCTGTGTAAATTGTACCGCAAAGCCTATACCAATGGTTTTAAACAGTTGGTATAGGTTCTGTATGTATTTTTTTTCCAACAGTTCTGAACTGTTGGTATAAAACCTTTACCAATGGGTTAAACCATTGGTATAGGGGTGAATGGAATACTAAAAAAGATATACCAACAGTTTTTAAACTGTTGGCATATGTGTTGTATAATAACTCTATAACAACAGTTTACATAAACCATTGGTATAGAGTAGTTTTCTTCACATATACCAATAGTTTATCTCAAATCGTTATTATATGTCTATTTTAACGACTTACATGGCTACAATTTCTGAAACCATTGGTATAATTTATACGAACAGTTCTCCACCCTATACCAATGGTTTTCAACTGTTGGTATACCTTTCATTTCTAGTAGTGATTCTTTGTGTAAAACCTTAATTCAATGACTCCTTTATATAATAGTATGTATTTGTGGGGTCTTATTGTTCTTTATCCTTTAGGAATCATATTAATGAATTTTCCACTAGTTTGCAGAAAAATTCTTCATGAAACACTATGAACACGTGTTAACATGGGTTGAGTTACCATGATCCTTTTTCTTCAGGCAAGTCAGCACACAATTATTCTTTACGCTTAATATTTGTGTGGTACTCCAGTATCTTATTATACTAAAAGGATAAAGAAAATTATTGATTATTATAATATGTTGAAATGAAGATTAAATATTTTATGGAAAATTGTATAACTCGTGGAAATCACGAATAGAAGCAACCCCATCATTTCATGATGTGTGGTTATTTATTGGTGAGTTTAGAACTCATTTCCAACGCCAAAAATCCCTATTTTTATAAGGTGTGAATAAATAATTTTGAATGCTTGTATATCTATACATTTATATTATTTGAATTTGAGTTTTCTTATTTAGTGATTCTGAATAACATGTCATCACTTCCTTCATGATCAATGTCTCCTTACATAAATACGATGATGATCACATGCATGATCTTGCATGAAATCGTGTATGTGAGCTTGTTGACATTGTCTCATATCATCCTCGACATAAGTATATTACTCAAACATAAAATTTTATGCACACCATAGAAATGTTCCAGATGCTCTAGTATATGATCATACTTAGATATGGAGCATAAAAATAATTTTGAGCTTGGATCCAACCATGGAGTCTTCTAGCATGCATCACTCTGTCATTTAAGAACCCTTTAAGAGTCTATGGTTGAATATGATAATTTGGAGTCCAAAGAGTATTTAGATATATATTTATCGGATGGATGTGATATATCAATAAGATTTAAACATGAATGAATAGTGTTTGTATCACCCCATCCCACATAAACACTGCGCTCAATCAAGCAATACTTAATATCCCAATCCATTCTCACCACTACTTCAAGCTATCACTCAAGTCAGAAACCAGATGCACCTCAAACACCAATATGGTGATAAACAAACATACTCACCACCAAATCATGCCACTATACTCACCCTCTCACAACCATTAATGTTCTATTAGGAACAATTCCCTACTATTTTTTCTTGTCATGATTCCATTGATTTTCACCTTGGCCACCCATACTTAGGCTATCTCCCATGTTTTTTGGGCCTGCTACCCATATATAGTTGAGATGGAATCCTTTGTTTTCTATAGATGACCTAATTTTTTGGGAAAATCCCACAAAAGGGGTTGGGAAAATCTTCAACATGTACCATATAAAATATAAATTCCAAACTAGAATCTCAAAAAAACCTCATAAAAAATATAACATCTCTTGCATTTATATTCATAGAATTAAATAAAAATCTTCATGAAACAATTGTTTATATTACATGGTCATATTATTCAATAAGAATTATGATATTTTTCATTATCTTTACTGATGTAATATTTATGAAAATCAATATTTTCATGGTCTTCAAATAACATCTTTCACAGTTCTCATGCAATAATGAAATGCTACATGCCTCATTCAATGTCTCTTAATTATCAATTTCTATTACATTCCTTTAGGAATATCAATAAAAAAGACTTATTCAACATCAAATCATCTTAAATATTATCCCTAACTTCATTATTCTCCAAAAATATCTTTGTACAATATAAAAACACAA
Organism: Viscum album; assembly: GCA_963277665.1. Taxonomy (NCBI): domain Eukaryota; kingdom Viridiplantae; phylum Streptophyta; class Magnoliopsida; order Santalales; family Viscaceae; genus Viscum; species Viscum album. Next base: position 820,859,006 of record OY728143.1, read on the forward strand.
TTAGATAGATCATATTTTTTCTATATTATAGTAGAAAATGTTATTATCCCAATCATTATGAACATATGTCTTTGCACTTTAAGATTAGTTCCTCGATTGATACTATTATAAACTCAAAGTCTTAAAAATAACTTCCTCAAGATATTAACATCAATGAAATATTTATATTTAATTTAAATCCTTTAAAAAAATGGAAAAAATTGACAACAAATATAACTCATACATAGAGTGTAATCTTTAGAAAATGATGGATAAAGACTAGAAATATTGGCCATACAAGATCATTTATGCATTGTGGGCTTATGATACCACAACTCTCACTACCACACAAGTGACTATATATTCTCTTATCTATGAAGAAAGGTGGTGATACCTATAGATTTTTAATTTCCCTCACTCTAAAAAGATATATTTCGTCAACTCTCAAATGATTAAAAATTATAGACGTGACTTGATGAGTTAGAATGAATTGATGAGAAGAGGTGGCATACAATTCATTGTCTATAATTCCATCAAAATCTGATTGTTCAAGTATTCAATAAGAAATTTCTCTCCCACTCATTCCAATAAAGAGATCTTGTATTTTTTTCAAAACCTCAATGAAACTAGGGAATAAGCCTCCAAATATGGAACCAAAATTGGAAGTACCTTAAATCATACACAATGTCTATTCTAATGGAGGTTACTAATTGACAATGGTAAATGGGGAATGCATCTCACTTCTACCATTGAGAGATATATAATATAATACCTTACATAATTATTTAATTGGACATAATTCCTTATCATATGATGTTAAAATTCACAATAACTATGTCCTTATCTCATTACATAAAAATGATAAAAAAATCATGTCCAGGCAGCAAGACATTAAAATACACACCAACCATTTCCTTATTGTATGAATTTAAAATAAATTGTAATTTTCCTAGTTTCATGAACTAAAGCTACCCAAAAGAATTTAACCACATGATGTTAAACAACAAGGTATAGGCCTATATTACATTTCCCTCAAATTCATGACATCTTGGTCCTCATCATCAGATGTACATTGCTCTAAACATTATGAACCTATAATAAATGTCCCAAAAAGTCAATCTTGCATGAATATAAACTTTTCAAAGTGTCTTACTCACTATGTAATATTTCTCCAGAACATGGTAACTTGATCCATTTAGAATAGTTTTTCAAACAACCCACTTATGCCTCAGATCATTAATGACCCATATTCCTTTCATATGAGTCATATTTATTAATCAAATATTTCTATATAAGGAATAATTGTGTGTTGATTTATGTCATCACAAGATATATTGTGAAACTTTGATCCATTATCCCATCTTCAATTGTAAATTTCAAAAAATTATAAATTCCCTCAACCCTCCAGTAGAGACTAATATGCATAGGTAGTATTTTTATAAGAACAATGCGTGGAATGATTTAATTTCTTATTGGATACATAGTAAAAACTATAAATCATAAATTGGTTATATCCATAGAGATTGAAAATTCCCCCCACCTCATCGTAGTTCTTGATCATATCACTATTCCTTCATTATGGGACTTGCCCCTTTTTCATAACCAATTAAAATTTATTTTTTAAGGGAAATTTGATCTACGAAAAAGTGAAAACTATAAAATTATCCTCTTGAGAATGATCTAGATCTTCACTAGAATTTTAAATGGGTTCCCTCATTTATAGACCCATTCATAGATAATGAACTTCCCATACATATGTGTCAGCTCTATTCATGAGTCATTCTCAATAGGAACTATTTATGCCCTAATTACTATGTTAATAGGACATATAATGATACTAATAACCCTCATCCTTGGCCCATACACAAATTTCAAATCAAAATGCCCACTTTTCCCTATATATATACAAATATAGGAAGGGGAAATTTTCTTAAAGAATAGTCTGTGGATTTATTTGTATATCTATAGGATATTTAGTGATTCTTATATATTCAATCTTAGGCCACACTATAATTTCAAGTTAGAAATTCATAGTGATACCTGAATCCCATATCTATGGTTGATTTGGAATTTAAAAGAAAAAAGTTCCATCCCTTTATATATAATATAAATATATGTAGTGTATTCCTTTTCAAGAATTACGTGTCATTATAATTTTATCCCTATAGGATATGTAGTTATACCTGGACCCCTAACACTACAACTAATGATAATTTTAAAAAAAATTCACCATTTCACATTTCTATTATGGATCTTATTGTAAAATTGTTCCTTCCTGGTAGAACTAAATTTAAGTAAAACCCATTTTTACACTCTCACACATGAACTAGATCTATTTTAATAAACTAAATAAAATTTCCCATATAGAATTAATGATCTAAATATATGTAATATTTTTAACCATTGAGTTCTTCATTCATGAACTCACATAGAAAATGCATTCCCCATGAAATAACTCAATCTATATAGAGGGAAATATAAGAACTATGTATCACTTGATTATTTTTGTCATCATATACATAATTAATCCTAGAGAACATTTTAATACTCAACCGAAAATTCTATCAATCAAAATTCCATCCATAACAATGAATAAGAGATTTTAGTAGAGATTCCCGCATTAAACTACACTAGGGAATGGGATAGAATCAGTATGAATCTGTTTTAGAACTTTCCACATTCTCATGGACCTATTCTATAATAAAATATTCCCATTTTTTGAATTTCCATATTCCAAAACATTAAACTAATTGACATCTATGTCTTTGTTTCATGACATTAAACTTCACAATATCCAAGTCCCTGTTACGTAATGTTAAACTACATGAAACCGAAGTCATTATTGCATGGAGATACATTTCATGAAATTTATGCCAATTTTTATAAAATTAAATGACACAGATCACCATCCATTATCTTTCATTATCAAAGGACCATAATACCATAACTGTGGTCAAACATGGTTTTGGATTCCATTATCACATTTTCTAAATATGTCAATTCATAAATTTCACTTCATGTATTATGCTTTAAATATCATTAGAAACCTTTAATGGATATAAGTCAAGAGTGTATATGGATTTAAGGTTGATATATGCTTGACCTTTCATACATCCCACTATTTCTATCCAGCATATGTTCTCTCAATTTGGCTTTATAACTAGTGGAATTTTCATCCTTAAGATTAGGTTATATAATCTCTAAACAACCTACAAAAAATCATAGTGAAACCTTTCTTTAAAATATTCACTATGGTCATTTTCTGCTTTTTTATCCCACACCATCACTCATGATTAAAGAACCATAATCCTTGATTAATAGTATATATATATTTAATTCATTAGACTGTTAGTGTTTTCTTGACATGTAGAATCCTAATTGGGTGATTGGATCACAAATTTCCTTTTACTTTATCCATAAATTATAACATAAAATTATGTGCACTTTGGTCTCTAAATATACCTTAAACTATTTTCATTTTATTCCATGCATTATACCTTTAAGTTACATGTATCGTGGTTGATGTTTTATGACCACAAACTCTATCCCTTGAAAGTCTAAATTAGAAGACCCTAAAATGACTGTGTAAGAGATAAAAAACTTCTTAGACTTAAATCACAAAAGGGAATTTGGAAAAAATACAATTCTTCCCTTATAAGACTTAATAATAAAAATATTCAGAAAAAATTCAAAGAATAAATAAATTAGACATTATTATAGGGACCACCATACAATATTATAAAAATATGATCTAGTCTCATTGGATCCAATGGTTTAGGAAATATTTGATTAATTATTTATCAAATCCCTTTAATTAATGATGTGTTCAGTATATGGTGCCAAATTGTTTTGGGTAATAGAAAAATCCTTGAATATCCATTTTCAATATCCTAATTCTGTTTGAAAGTGTTAGGGTCCTCAAAAATATTTCATGGATATTGGTAACGAGTATGCTCTACTACAAGGGACACTTATATTAGTTGTGCTTACATAAACTAATATGAATATGCATATACACTTCCATTTTTTCCTATTGTACAAAAGTATATAATCATAAGGGGAGAGACCACTATTCTCTATACTACATAAATACATCATATAGTGACCCATCATTGGAATTTATTAATTGGTTATCCCTTATGTATCTATCATATCTCATCATAGTTAGTTCAAACTATTTGATATATTATTTACACAACCCATAATCCTGTTAGGTCGGAAGAAACACGGGGAATGATGGCAAGAGGGGGGTGAATTGCCTTTTAAAAAATTGATAGACAAATTAAAAATCAAAGTATAAATGCAGCGGAAAATAAAGAGGCAAGACACACAAAATTGATAACGGAGTTCGGCCAAAACCCGGCCTACGTCTCCGCTCCCAACTCAACCGTTGAGAGATTCCTACCGCTTGCTTTTCAATGGTTTAAGCAAGAAACCCACTAGGCTTTGAGGTAGCACTAGGACCTATTACAGCTTGCTTTTTGTGGTTTAGCAAGAACCCACTTGCTTTTAATGGTTAAGCAAGAACCCACTAGCCTTTTTAACGGGTGAAGGCTAGCTCACCGAAACACAAGCCTTTTAAAAAGGAAAGGCTTGAAGAAACCTCTTCACACCTTAGTGGTGGTGTGAGAACCCAAAAGAAATGGGGATGAGAAAGAGTTTGGGGTTTGTAGGCACAAACCCAAATTTAAAGCTCAATAAAAAATAAAACAATGAAACCCGTAATTGGAGAAGCCTTGGGCGCCTTTGAATGATTGGAGATGTTGTAGCGTGCTCTCCCAAGCTTCTTGAGTGGAGCTCCTTGGATGTGGAAGTTGTTGGAGCTCTTGGGGTTCCTTTGAAGGAAGTCGCCGGAGGTTGGCCAATTGATCCAAAATAAGTCCGTTGGCTTCGTATATGATCCGACAGTGTTCCGGGGCTTCCTTGGCCTTTATTTATAGGCTAGGAACCCTTGGGGAGGCTTCGGAGCCGTTGGAAAGGCTTAAAGAGCCGTTGGGAGCCAAGTGGGCAGGCTGGTCAACAGCCCAACGGCTAGTTTGACTGTGTCCACCGGCTGGCCGGTGCAGGTCCACCGGTTGGCCGGTGTTTGCAAAATGGCATTGGATTCCTGTCCAGGGGCCACCGGTCGACCGGTGCCAGAGCCACCGGCTGGCCGGTGGTGAGGCAGTAGCTGGCACTATTTGGAGAGGGTGCCACCGGCTGGCCGGTGCTGAGGCCACCGGCTGGCCGGTGGGGAGGCAGTGGCTCCCTCTTGATTGCAGGTGCCACCGGCTGGCCGCTGGTGTGCCACCGGCTGGCCGGTGGTCTGGATTTCAGTCCACCTTGCCTTCTTTCTTTCTTGGCCCAATTCCTTGGCCACCTGTTTTGATTCCTATCAATCAAAAACACTTGAAAGAATGTTAGAAACATAAGAGGGTGATTGTGATCATGAAAATCAAACCTCGAGGGGTTCGAGAGGTACAACAATCTCCCCCTATTTTGATGATCACAATCACCAAAACAATAAATGTAGAAAATGAAATGAAAAACATGCTTTAAAGGATTCTCCCCCAATCAATCAAGAAATTTCTCCCCCTTTGTGATTATCAAAATAGCGTGGGGCATAAAACTTGATTGAGGGAATCGATGAAAAACGAGATTTAGATTTGAAAATCAATTGAGATTTTGGAAATTGAAATGAAAATTTGAATCAAAAATTGAATAACAGTTTGAATTGAAAGTTTTGAAATGAAAAACTTGATACCAAGAGTTGAAAAAGAAAGTTTGAATTGAAAATTTTGAAATTGAAATCAAAAGGGCTTAAACGATCCTAACTCCCCCTAAATAAAAACAATAAATCACCGGGGAAAGGAATTTTGAAAAGAGACAATTTTAGGCCCGGAGAGACTCGCAAGAAGGGATTTTTCAATCCAAACTTGTTTCATGGCGGGTCTTCTCCTATAAAATTCATCGGAAAAGAAAATAGACTTAGGTTGGCCGTACCGGGCATTTTTACAATTACATTCATAAATAAGGTGCCCGGGTTTTTTGCAATAATTACAGAATTTAAAATCGGAGCTCCCCCTTACAAAAATAGTGGGTGCATGGGAGGAGGAAGCTTGGTTGGTGTAGCCAAGTCCATTGGTGGTTCTAGATACTCGTTGAGAACCTAATATTTTGGACAAAGTTTGTTCACCTTGGGTGAACTTGGCTAGGGTCTCTCTAAGGTCTTTAATGGTTGATTCCAAAGAATCAACATTTGGGAAATTTTGGATTTTTAGGGAGAGTTCCTCCTTCTCTTTAAGAAGTTGGTCTTTTTCGGAGGAGAGTTTTTTGAAAGACTTTTTCAAGGAAACAAATTTTGAAGAGAGTTCATGAAAACCATTTTCTAATTGGTCTCTAGCAAATTGGAGATCCTCATAAGACAAATGATTTAAAGAATTTGAGTTTGAAGAACATGAGGATGAGGAGGAAGAGGAGGAAGATACCTCATGTTTTGCCATTAGGCAATTATTACCATTGTCGCTCGAGGAGAAGGAGGAGAATGAAGAGGTGGAGCTATCACTCCATGTTGCCTTTGAAGCCTTCTTCTTCTCCTTTTTCTTGGCCCTTTTCTTGTGAGGTGGGCAAACGGGCTTGATCCTTTCGTCGGGTTCTTGCTTTTGATCGGATTCTTGCTTTGGAGCCTCGCTATTACCTTCATAGGTTAGCTCTAAAAGATTCCAGATATCATGAGAAGTTGAGCAAGTAGAAATACAATCAAATACATTTCTATCAAACCCGCAATGAAGAGCATTCATGGCTTTGCCATCAAGCTCGAAATTTGCAATGTCGGCGGGGGTCCATTTGGATTCATCGGGAGAAGAAAATGAATAACCATGCATGACAATTTTAAAAATAGGATAGCCAATACTTTTAAGAAAAGTGGTCATGCGGGTTTTCCAAAAAGAATAATCGGCTCCATCAAAAAATGGAGCACGATCCAATGAATGACCTTGAAGAGTTTGAGAAGAAGAAGCGGTAGAAGCCATCAAAAAAAAATAGGATCTTTAATTTGAAACCTTTTAAGGGAATTATTCAAATACTCCCTCTGAGAGATTCCTACCGCTTGCTTTTCAATGGTTTAAGCAAGAAACCCACTAGGCTTTGAGGTAGCACTAGGACCTATTACAGCTTGCTTTTTGTGGTTTAGCAAGAACCCACTTGCTTTTAATGGTTAAGCAAGAACCCACTAGCCTTTTTAACGGGTGAAGGCTAGCTCACCGAAACACAAGCCTTTTAAAAAGGAAAGGCTTGAAGAAACCTCTTCACACCTTAGTGGTGGTGTGAGAACCCAAAAGAAATGGGGATGAGAAAGAGTTTGGGGTTTGTAGGCACAAACCCAAATTTAAAGCTCAATAAAAAATAAAACAATGAAACCCGTAATTGGAGAAGCCTTGGGCGCCTTTGAATGATTGGAGATGTTGTAGCGTGCTCTCCCAAGCTTCTTGAGTGGAGCTCCTTGGATGTGGAAGTTGTTGGAGCTCTTGGGGTTCCTTTGAAGGAAGTCGCCGGAGGTTGGCCAATTGATCCAAAATAAGTCCGTTGGCTTCGTATATGATCCGACAGTGTTCCGGGGCTTCCTTGGCCTTTATTTATAGGCTAGGAACCCTTGGGGAGGCTTCGGAGCCGTTGGAAAGGCTTAAAGAGCCGTTGGGAGCCAAGTGGGCAGGCTGGTCAACAGCCCAACGGCTAGTTTGACTGTGTCCACCGGCTGGCCGGTGCAGGTCCACCGGTTGGCCGGTGTTTGCAAAATGGCATTGGATTCCTGTCCAGGGGCCACCGGTCGACCGGTGCCAGAGCCACCGGCTGGCCGGTGGTGAGGCAGTAGCTGGCACTATTTGGAGAGGGTGCCACCGGCTGGCCGGTGCTGAGGCCACCGGCTGGCCGGTGGGGAGGCAGTGGCTCCCTCTTGATTGCAGGTGCCACCGGCTGGCCGCTGGTGTGCCACCGGCTGGCCGGTGGTCTGGATTTCAGTCCACCTTGCCTTCTTTCTTTCTTGGCCCAATTCCTTGGCCACCTGTTTTGATTCCTATCAATCAAAAACACTTGAAAGAATGTTAGAAACATAAGAGGGTGATTGTGATCATGAAAATCAAACCTCGAGGGGTTCGAGAGGTACAACAAATCCAACTACTGAATTGGATTTTATATTCTCAATATTATGCTACCACATACCACACATGGTCACAAGGTTTGAGGGGGGAATTTTATTCTAAACCCTTACCCCTAACTGTAGTATCCTAAATTGAAAATTTCATTAGTCTGAGCAATATAAACCTAATATATACACACCATTCCATGAGGTAGTCTACAACTATAACATTGGAATCTCTTTAATTATAGGATTTCTTCTCCTATGTTCTATATAGACTACCACACTTTTTAGTCAAACATTTTCAACCTTAAACACTTTCCTTCATTAGTAATATAGCCATTACTATAAACTACCCAATAAAAAAGACATGGTACTCACCAGGGTAAAAACATGTAATGGTGGTATTAGAAAAATATGAACATATATTCACTGGATATTTACCATGAATAATCTACTAAATATTTAAAATTTAATACGGAGGAGACAAAAACAAGATAATAAGAAACCCTATATAGGGAGGTCTGATGAAAGTTCAATTGTATACCCCCTAGGCCTTCCCTATATATGTCTTAGTAAAATGTTAGGGTAACAAACTAAAAGATAAAAATATTATAGGATGTACCATATGACTCTATAAATATTAAATATATTCTTTATAAGCTGGATATCTAGGAAAATGTTAGATCATTCCCATTCCATAATAGACAGACTCAAATAACCCCTTTGGGTTGAACCATTCATCACAGATTTCCAAATAGACAAAATCTAGTGTATCAATGATGGTGTTTATACCTAAACCCATTTTAGATCCTTGGCTAGGATGAATTTATCATCAAATTTTAAATGGACCAACTCTAGTGTATCAAGTATGATGTGTATAACTATACCCATTTGTGAGACATGCGCAAGAGGATTTCATCATCAATTTCCAAATGGAACAACTACAGTGTGTCTATGATGGTATCTATGCCTATACAATTTTGTGGGTCATGCCTATGAGGAGTCTATATTTCACATATGAATTAACTAAATCTAGTTAAATAGTGAGGGTTATTTTACTTATACCAATATGTGAGATATTTCCACGAGAGATTCATTATAATTTAATTATTTGGACTCTAATATGGACATGTTTAATGTTTGAGGGAGCTCAACTCCCCTAGTGATATAAATGATATTCAGTCATCAAGATAGTATGAGTAATCTATAATTAAAAAATATAGATATATTTCATGAAACTTTATTCATTAATAGATCAAAAAAGAGTCAGGAACCTGTACATTTAAGAGATTATGCCATATCTCCAAAAAAGAGGAGTTTAAAATTATAATTCCATGACATAATATGATCTGAATATTCTAAAATATCAACCATATTCTACCCCATGTTGATTATGGATTGATGAATTTGATATAACATTCTTATTCTTACCACTATATCTGATTAAAATTAAACTGCCCGCGTAACAACATCACTTCTGGCCTTCTTATGTATGAATATGATATTAGTCTTCCTATAATATATTTTTAGCTATGGTGAGCATGAAATATATGTATTGTTGTTATTTTTGTAGCATATAAACTTCATCCTACCCTTTAGTAACAATGGTCTGATTTTTTTCTACCACCACTACATGCCAAGAGGCTTCATGAAGGGAATTGTTATGATGATGCACATTAGCGGCCATGTCCATTCCCTATGAAATATATAGTTCAAGTTACCCTATATTATCTATAATGGTGATTAAATATTTAAATCTAGCATGAATTTCAAGATAATAATAACCATTATATCCAAGAGTGGTGAACATACATTGAAGGTTAAATAGTTGGTCTTTAAGCTTGGGAAATGGGACCTCGACGATCAGGCTCCAAATGTCCTTCTGCACCTACCGAATGAACTTCTATTGAAATATTTTATACATCAGGCCTAAAATCAAGTGTATTCTAGTAATAAGTATATATTTAAGAACCAATTTATTGAGTGATAATTTTTCATTCATATCACCTAGTGGATTGAAGTCTGAACCATCTTCTGTCTCATTTATTCCCGCTATATGAGACCCTGAATTAGCTGGATATGGGGTGTCTGTATTCTGGGATGGAGCTATTGAAACTAAAAATATTGCGTTTTTCAGTCAATTGACAGAAAAAATATAGTTGAGTCATGAAAGTTTGGAAAACTACTGGTGTCATATGTGGAAAAAAATAGTTTTATAGAAATGAACTCAATATAAATAAGGATTAGATAATTTTATTTTGGAACATTAGGTTTATCACCATAGAGCGATAATAATAATGAAACAAGATATAATGAAATAAAGACAAAATATAAAATCATAAAATATGTACTCAACATTATTCAATGAAATTTTGACTTAGTAAAGATTAGATAAAGTGTAACTGGTCATGTATAGGTCCTCCAAGAGCACATATTCATGATATAAATTAAAGAGGATGAGATACACCATTTCATAATTGGAGACCGAGTTTGGTACTACATGGAATTTAGATGTTACTGCTTCTACAAATAAATCTTCTGGAATCAAGGGTGTTTGGGTGGTGGTGGATTTAGAGGCCCCACATCCCTTTGATCTAAGTCTATAAAAATAATTTTTGAGTCCTCTTACTCATAAGCCTATAACCTCATGTATGAATTTGTAATGGTTGGGGTGATTGGGTGAGGAATCGACTCCGATTGTTATTGAGCCACCACCATTAACATATCTATGGAGGATCCCATTAAACATGTGGAAATTATATTCCATTTGGTCAAACATACATCTATCTTTGGAATGTCTTGATGAACACCTAAAAAGGAAAAATAGGTCAAGAGAAGTTACTGATGTAATCTAGGGAAATTCATATAAATTTGGTAATCAATTATTGTCCAATGAAAAATTCAATTAATTAGAGACACCACTTTCATTATCATTCTAATATCTTCCCAAGGAAACCCTTCAAATAGAATAGATACCTGAGGAGAAGGAGGTGGAATTGGTGGTGGATTTGGATAAATTTCATCAGGTTCAGTATTAACCACTTCTATTTACTACATTTGACCAGGAGAATCTCATTAATAATCCTCCTCACCGCCAAGTGTGTCAGTCCCAACCATCGTTCCACTAAGAGAATACCCCATAAAAGTGTGAAGAGTCCTAATATCTCCAATTTACAATAATATCTGAAGAGATTTTTTTTATTTTAAACAATAGAAAATGTTACAGTAATAGTGATATTTATTTCACCCCTTCTTCAGGTGTGTATTTTCCTCCATATTTATCACCTTCTTTCCCCATCCAAGTGACTATATTCTACAGCACCAAGCCTTTAGAGTGAGTTTGATCATGTGAGAAATTTACTTCAGCATCAATATATATGATTTAAGCCTTTTCCTAAGTAGTATTATTCCTATATGAGATACCCTCATGAGTGGAGTAATTAAAAAATCCATCTAATACCACCTCTTCCAGGAGGGGTATAATCTAATGTTCTGCAATATGAAAAAATTTCCTCCAATCACTCCAATGTTTAAATTAAAATGTATTTTTTTACTACAACTACTTATGGTGTAGAAGATAATTTATTTATTATAACCCCACATGATTTGTGATATATCTATAAATTTATGGCTTGCTTCCTGGGATTCTCTGGTGCCAACGATCTATTTGAAACAAGTCTTTTATTGGCCCCCTTTCCCACTATATTTTTTGGATATACTTTGACTTCATACTACACCAATGATGGTCTCATGATATTTTTTACTAGAATAACTAATTTACCATTCATACATGAACTGATAAAGGTGTCATAATAATATTTTGATATACTATTACCTTCATCAATTGGAGGAAAGGCCGCCTTGGTATTTCTTCCTTCTCTTGTCAGTATACAAAAAACATTAGCAAGAGACCATCAGATATTTCACTAAAATAATACTATTATTAGTGGTTATAAATTTCATTTTAAAACATCTAATTAGTCTCCAAAATCTGAAGGTTGAATATCCTTCAAAAATAATATTTCCACCTACCTAAGATGACAAGAAGCCCTTATGGATATACTCCAAATAATCACACACTTTAGGGCTGACCTGGCTTCTTTTAATAACGGTGTTATTCTGAGATTCATATGAAATTGTAAAATTAGTTCAAAATTAAAAAATTTATGTGACTCATATGTGGTTATTTAGTCACATGAAAACTAAAGAGTAACTTGATTGCATTGTCACGACCCGTCCTCGGGGCCCGTGCCGTGACTACCCCAAGCCTGCCTTCCATAGGCCAGGGGCTGGCGACTAGCACCAAGGCATACATCCCAACAAAAGGGAAGGAATTGCCTTTGAAAAGTAAACAAGCACCACAGAGTAAGCAAGCGGAAAAGTAAACAGTAAGTAAAAACTGTAACAAGCTTAGCTGAAAGTAAAAGGGGCTGGAAATACAAGCCCAACTGTAATGTACAACTAAAAGGGGAAAACAGCAACTGAAAAGAAAAGCCGAAGAGTCGAGCCGTCCTCTAGAAGTACCACCTGAAGGGTGGGTACAGATAGCCTCCACTGCTCCTCGGGTCCACCTGACCGCTCCGAGTGCGTCCCGCCCAGTGGTCCACCTCCAGGTACCGTCCTGCTCCGCAAGCCTCCACCACAATCAGCGCTATCTGTCGTCTGCAACCAACACAACGTAGTGCGGGCATAGCCCGTGCAGGGGTGAGTATAAGCTACTCAGTAGGGACCCCGAGACCCCCGAAGGTCTCCCAGAATCCACAAAGGATAACCACAAAGGAAAGACACAATTACGAAGTAACAACCGACACTGCTTGGGTATGTGCCCATACATATACCTAAGTCATCAATTCCCGTTCGGCTCCAACATCTGAGCCCAAGAACAACCCAGTCCACACAGGAAAGCAAAATGTATACCAACAAAGGATAACACAACACAATCCACAAAGGAGAGTAAATAGTAAATCCACACAAGATAGTTCAACACAATCCACAAAGGAGAGTAAACAGTAAATCCACACAGGATAGTTCAACACAATCCACAAAGGAGAGTAACACAAGATTCAGCTCACACATGATACTTCTTCAAATGACGATAGAGATGATCAGATGTAGCCCCTGATTCATCTAATCCATTGGACCCATAAAGGATCGGAAGGTACTATCCCCCCGCAATGACCCACATAAGATCGATCATGAAGTTGGACCCAAAGCTATTGGGAAACACCTTCCCCACCAAGTACAGTGGTTATGCCGCTACAAACAAGCGCACCTCTGTTGAGGGTTTGCCGCTACAACCAAGAACTCCCCTGTGCCGCTACAACCAAGCGCACCTCTTTCGAGGGTCTGCCACTACAACCAAGCGCTCCCCTGTGCCGCTACAACCAAGCGCTCCCCTGTGCCGCTACAACCAAGCACACCTCTGTCGTGGGTCTGCCGCTACAACCAAGCGCTCCCCTGTTCCGCTACAACCAAGCGCTCCCCTGTACCGCTACAACCAAGCGGACCTCTGTCGTGGGTCTACCGCTACAACCAAGCGCTCCCCTCTGGGCTATCCGTAACACACTGAGTCATTCGATCGGCAGTCATCAAATCTCAACCGGCTCCAGGGTTCTGCACACAGCATGCTTGTTCTGGGAGGGTCCACTCCACGAGCTAAAAGGTCGATGCATCAACTAACATGTAGTCTGGAGTTGATGTATCCCAAGGTATACCGTAGTAGTCACTGCTGAAAACACGGAGGATTCCCGTACTGTTCTCATCATCGTCACAGTCGAATCCACCGAGGATCTCAGTATAGTCGTCGTCGTCGAAGTCGCAGCCAGCACTAGGGTTCCCGCACACAGCAAGCTCATTCGAGAGGGTCCGCTCCACGAGCCGAGAGGCTGATACATCAACTGACACAGGGTCCGGAGTTGATGTATCCCAAAGTTCTGTATCGCCAACAGGAACTCAACGTCGCAGACGGCGCGTCAATCAGACGCCCGGTCTGAGAGTTATTGGCTTTTTCGTCCCAGGGGCCCGGTTGGTTTTTAAGGCAAAACCAACCCGACCGTACCCCACCTGCATCCAAACCTCAGGCGTAGTGAGCCAAAAGATCCGTCTCACATAGGGGAATTCAAAAAAGCTGACGGCACGTCAATCGGACGTCCGTAGCTCAAGATATGAGCGTTTCCGCTCCGAGGGTCCGATTGGTTTCGTGTACGAACCAACCCAGTGGAACCCAAAGTATTCCGAAACCTTGAGTGCGATATACCGAAACGACTGTCTCAATCCAAGGATCTCGTTGCTACTGACGGAGAGTCATTTGGAGGCCCTTAGCTCATGTTACGGGCATTTGACCGAAAACGGTCCGAAGACGGGGGGTCCGGGCCCGGCCCGACCCGGCCCAACCCCCCATTGGTCGGCCGAACCCGGTCCGACCCGGCTCGGCCGAGCGGCCGAGCGGCCGATGCGGGGGGAGCCGCTGCCCCGCGTAACACCCCCGCGACACCCACGGGGTGTCGTCCAGACAGCCGGACGGGGCTGAAGCCGCGTCCCGAGTGACGCGGGGGGGAGCCGCCGCCCCCGCGTGACACCCCCGCGACACCCACGAGGTGTCTCCCTGGCGACCGGACGCGGCTTCAGCCGCATCCCGCGCACGCCGGACCTGCGCGGCCGCGGGTCCGCGAGCGCCGCCGCCGCGGCCGGTGCCGCGGCGGTCTCGTCCGGCGGCACACCGGGCGCCGCCGCCTACGGGCGCCAGCGCCGCTGTGCGGGCGACCCGCGCCGCCGACGGCTTCCGCGGGCCGCCAGAGTCGCTCCGGTGGCCCGATTTTCTTCCCGTCTGCGCTGTTGCTCCTCCCGGGTTCCGTTCTTCACTGCGGGATCGTCAGATCACCCTTGCGTCACGATTGTTGTTGCCCGCCAAATCTGCACAACTACGAAGAACAGCGGAGGGTTGTCGGGCCGTGTTCGTTTGGCCCACACCCTCCGCGTTAGATAAAAAAAACAGAAGAAACAATATTCAACATATGAATACATATCCGAAAACAATTTTAATGAAATAAAAATTGTTTATGAAACGGGTTCTTTATTTTGAGCAGAAACAACACGGGAAATAAGGGCCATTTCCAAAAAAATAAAATCCCTACCTCGTCAAGTCGTCGCCGCGGGTTCTTCGCGGATTTGCTCGTCACGGAAGGAGGGGATCGTTGCGTCGTTGCGGAAAGGCATCGCAGCATCGCGGAATCCGGTGTTGCGTCGATGAACTCAATGGACCAAGAAACAACAGATTTAATTATAAATAATTAAATCCGTGTTTTGTAAAAAAACCACAAAGGAGAAATTAAAAGAAAACCGAAACCCTCACCTCAACGGATGATCGAAGGTTCTTGTTGCAGATTAAGGAACGTCGCCGAAGAACGTCGCGGGACAGGAAACATCGGCGTCGCGGCACACGGCGTCGCGTCGTTGATTTCCACGGGTTCGGAATTCTTCGTCGGAGGCCGGCGTTCTTCGCGTTCTTCGCGTTCTTCACGTTCTTCGCAAAGGAGGATGAAGGCTCAAGAACTCTGACAAAACCTCTCAATGAGTAATCCTCCAAATGTCGTGTTGGTCTTATTTTATTATTACGCCAAAAAATGAAAAAGAGGTAAGTAACGATCCATCAATTCGCAGAATTAATTCAACGAAAGAAACCGCCCATTTAATTCATCAATAAAACCGCCCATTTAAATGGTGCGTTAAGATTTTAAGAAAACGCGTCAGTTGACTTTCATAATGACGGGTTTTGCCGGTGCGTTACTTAGCGAAAAAGAAACAGCGGGGCTCGTGCGGGCCCCACCTCACAAATATCCTACCAAGGGGGTAGGATATTTTTGGATAGCATCCTATCCGGATCAACTCAGCTTAAGCTGCCTTTAAGTGGCTTCAAGTGGCTTCCAAGTGGCTTAAGTGAAATAAAATAAAGTTTGTCGAACATTTTATTTTATTTCTTAACTTAAAGCCCAAAAATTAAAAACCACAACCGAGCGAACGCAACTCCGGAAGAGGCATTTCTAAGAAAATTCCGGTGCTGCGATTTCATTGGTACCCTCAGAATTCGATTCCGGGCACCGGTACAATAGTTAGAAAAACCCGCTCATCCGTTCACTGAACGTACCCGAGCCAAACTTCGGAAATTAATTCCAGGCACACCGGGCCTCGGAATCAGGCGCCGTCAGAAACTGCGTTCTTGTAAAATTCCAAGGAAAATTATGAAAAAATTTTCCTTGAAATTTATGGGTCTTTACATTACTCCCACCACAGGGCTTTACGTCCCCGTAAAGCTTCACCACAAACTTAGGGATACAAAGGCGGTACTGACCATGCATCTGAGCCTCCCGCTCCCAAGTGCTCTCCTGGAGGTTCCCGAACTGCCACCTGAAGCACACTAGAGGAATCGATCGTCCACGTAGGACCCGCTCCTTCTGATCCTCGATCTCCACTGGGACCTCCGCAAAGGTCACCCCATCACCAAAGACCAGCTCTTCATGGTCAAAGATTGACGTTGGGTTGGGAATGTATCTCCTTTGCTGAGATACGTGGAAGACGTCGTGCACCCGGCGCAACTGTGGTGGTAGAGCCAGGTGATAAGCCACCTTGACAATCCTGCTGAGGACCTGGAAGGGTCCGATGAAGCGTGGAGACAACTTGCCGCCTCGGCCAAATCTCCGCAAACCACGTCGAGGTGAGACACGCAAGAAGACGTGGTCGCCATTCTCGAACTCTAGTGGCCTCCGCCTCTTGTCAGCATATGACTTCTGCCGGCACTGAGCTGTCCTCATCCGCTCCTGGATGGCCTGGACCTTCTCTGTCGTGGCCTGGAGCATCTTCGGTCCCACAAGAGTTGCTAAGATTTCTTCTTTGCCGATAAGAGAAATCTGGTCTCATCCCCTGGATGAACCACTTCCTTTGCCTAATACAGTCAATCCCGACAGGGATGGTACTAATCCATACCAAGGATGACGTCGTAAGGCCTCGATGCTACTACCAAGAGATCCAACCGTTACTCTCGCCTCCAAGGGTTGAGTCACACTGTCGGCATCAGTGTGTGGTAACTGGGTCTCCTCCAGTAGATGTCTCACGAGTGAGGGTCAAGCCGACAGTCTAAACCGGAACCTCTTAGTAACAACACAAAAGAGGACAGGAATAAAAACATCACAAGGGTATTCGTCTTTTATTATTGCAGCTCATAATACAAAGACACTACACCATAGCAACAAGGAACTAGAAGTACAAAAGACGTATCCACTAGTCCCGCTCCTGTCCATCTGCTCCCAGAGCTCCTTGATTGAAGGCCTAAGCTTCCTGAAGCTGAGCTCTCACATGTCCACCAACTCCCTGCGGTCGGGGTGGTCCTCCTGGTGGTGGTGGCCACACCCCAAAGCGTCGTCCACCTCCAACTGCACGGCCAGCTCCCCTGCCATGGCCGCCTGCTCCTTACGGTCCGCCCTGATTGAACCTCTGCCTCTACCTGGGGGGTCCTTCGTTCATCTGCTGGTCATCCGTATGGCGGGTCGGACAGTCACAAGCCATGCGACCAACCCCTCCGCAGGAGTAACACTTCCCTCTCATGGCAAGTCGTTGCCCACCCCGAGTGCCTCGCGCAAACGATCCAGAGTCATTTTGTCGACCACCTGTAGGCCTAGTCCTCTTGGAACCCTGCGTCATCTGTCTACTGCCCGCTGCAGAAGACTCTGCCACATGCCGTCAAGTGGTGGGTCCTGCTGCTGGAGACTGCTCAGCAAGGAAACTCTCCACTAAGAAGGCTCGCTCCAACACCCCTGCCTGAGTCGGAATGTTGAGGGAGATCATCGAAGCCCTGATCTCGTGCCTCAGTCCCTACTCAAATGTTTGAGCCCGGAAGAACGGGTCCCGTACCATATCTGTGGAGTAGCGCGAGAGATCAGTAAATCTCGTTGAGTACTGGGCCACTGTCATGATGCCCTACCACAGCTGTAGTAGCTCCTGGATGTGCACCGCTCGGAGGGTGGCTGGGACGAACTCGGAGCAGAAGATGCTCTCAATGTCCGTCCAGAGAAGAGATGCCTCATTGTTCACCTGGAGCATCAAGCTCCACCATCTGCCTGCTGCCGCGTGCAGGAGGCTCGCTGCGAGGATAACCATGAGGTCTGCTGGTGTCCTCACTAATCTGAAAACCCGTACAACTGCCTTCCGCCAGTCCTCAGCAGCCTGAGGGTCCGTCTCCCCGTGGAACCTGGGTGGTCGCTGGTGCTGGAACTCATGCAGTGCACTAAGGCGACGTGCATCGTCAGTGGTTGGGGCTGGTAGCATCGGTGGCTCGGCGGGTATAGGTACCGCCGGTGCCTCAGCTGTCAAAGGGCCCTGTACTGAGTCCTCGATGCTCGGTGGGCTCTCGCCACACACATCGCTCGAAACCCTAGCTGGCAGCCGTCATGGGGCCATCCTGAATAGGAAAAAAGTGCGCCATGGTCAGAACTGTATACCTGGTGATCTGACACAAGTAATCACAAAGAAAACTTGAAACACACATGCAATCAATGTTTTCGTGCATTAAGTCGGAAATCAGAAGTCAGGGTCCTGGTGTACAGATACGTCAGCCACCGCACCAACACTGGACTCCCTGGACTGAGAACCACACCCAATACGCTAAACACTATTGCTTCACATAGAAGAAAGAACAGAGTCTGTGGTAGAACCGACCACCTCTGGTACCAATTTGTCACGACCCGTCCTCGGGGCCCGTGCCGTGACTACCCCAAGCCCACCTTCCATAGGCCAGGGGCTGGCGACTAGCACCAAGGCGTAAATCCCAACAAAAGGGAAGGCATTGCCTTTGAAAAGTAAACAAGCACCACAGAGTAAGCAAGCAGAAAAGTAAACAGTAAGTAAAAACTGTAACAAGCTGTGCTGAAAGTAAAAGGGGCCGGAAATACAAGCCCAACTGTAAAGTACAACTGAAAGGGGAAAACAACAACTGAAAAGAAAAGCCGCAGCGTCGAGCCATCCTCTGGAAGTCCCACCGGAAGGGTGGGTACAGATAGCCACCACTGCTCCTCGGGTCCACCTAACCGCTCCGAGTGCATCCCGCCCAGTGGTCCACCTCCAGGTACCGTCCTGCTCTGCAAGCCTCTACCACAATCAGCGCTGTCCGTCGTCTGCAACCAACACAACGTAGTGCGGGCATAGCCCATGCAGGGGTGAGTATAAGATACTCAGTAGGGACCCCGAGACCCCCGAAGGTCTCCCAGAATCCACAAAGGATAACCACAAAGGAAAGACACAATTACGAAGTAACAACCGACACTGCTTGGGTATATGCCCATACATATACCTAAGTCATCAATTCCCGTTCGGCTCCAACATCCGAGCCCAAGCACAACCCAGTCCACACAGGAAAGCAAAATGTATACCCACACAGGATAGCACAACACAATCTACAAAGGAGAGTAAAAAGTAAATCCACACAGGATAGTTCAACACAATCCACAAAGGAGAGTAAACAGTAAATCCACACAGGATAGTTCAACACAAACCACAAAGGAGAGTAACACAAGATTCAGCTCACACATGATACTTCTTCAAATGACGATAGAGATGATCAGATGTAGCCACTGATTCATCTAATCCATCAGACCCATAAAGGATCAGAAGGTACTATCCCCCCGCAATGACCCACATAGGATCGATCATGAAGTTGGACCCAAAGCTATTGGGAAACTCCTTCTCCACCAAGTACAATGGTTATGCCGCTACAACCAAGCGCACCTCGGTTGAGGGTCTGCCGCTACAACCAAGCGCTCCCCTGTGCCGCTATAACCAAGCGCACCTCTGTCGAGGGTCTACCGCTACAACCAAGCGCTCCCCTGTGCCGCTACAACCAAGCGCTCCCCTGTGCCGCTACAACCAAGCGCACCTCTGTCGTGGGTCTGCCGCTACAACCAAGTGCACCTTTGTAGTGGGTCTGCCGCTACAACCAAGCGCACCTTTGTCGTGGGTCTGCCGCTACAACCAAGCACTCCCCTGTGCCGCTACAACCAAGCGCTCCCCTGTGCCGCTACAACCAAGCGCACCTCTGTCGTGGGTCTGCCGCTACAACTTGGCGCTCCCCTTTGGGATATCCGTAACACACCGAGTCATTCGATCGGCAGTCTTCAAATCTCAACCGACTCCAGGGTTCTGCACATAGCATGCTCATTCCGGGAGGGTCCACTCCACGAGCTAAAAGGTCGATGCATCAACTGACATGCAGTCCGGAGTTGATGTATCCCAAGGTGTACCGTAGTGGTCACTGCTGAAAACATGGAGGATTCCCGTACTGTTCTCATCATCGTCGTAGTCGAATCCACCGAGGATCTCTGTATAGTCGTCGTCGTCGAAATCGCAGCCAGCACTAGGGTTCCCGCACACAGCAAGCTCGTTCGGAAGGGTCCGCTCCACGAGCCGAGAGACTAATACATCAACTGACACAAGGTCTGAAGTTGATGTATGCCAAAGTTCCATATCGCCAACAGGAACTCAACGTCGCAGACGGCGCGTCAATCAGACACTCGGTCTGAGAGTTATTGGCATTTTCGTCCCAGGGGCCCGGTTGGTTTTTAAGGCAAAACCAACCCGACCGTACTCCAACTATGTCCAAACCTCGGGCGTAGTGAGCCAAAAGATCTGTATCACATAGAGGAATTCAACAAAGCTGACGACACGTTAATCAGACGTCCGTAGCTCAAGATATGAGCATTTCCGCTCCGAGGGCCCGGTTAGTTTCGTGTACGAACCAAGCCGGCCGAACCCAAAGTATTCAGAAACCTTAAGTGCGATATACCGAAACGACCGTCTCGATCCAAGGATCGCGTTGCCACTGACGGAGAGTCATTTGGAGGCCTGTAGCTCAATTTACGGGAATTTGACCGAAAATGGTCCAAAGACGGGGGGGTCCGGGCCCAGGCAGACCCGGCCCGACCCCCCCTGGGTCGGCCGAACCCGGTCCAACCCGGTCGGACCGGTCTTGCTTGGCCAGGCCGGCTCGGCTCGGCCGGGCGGCCGAGCGGCCGACGCGGGGGGAGCCGCCGCCCCGCGTGACACCCCCGCGGCACCCGCGGGGTGTCGGCCAGACAGCCGGACGTGACACCCCTGCGACACCCGCGGGGTGTCTCCCTGGCGACCGGACGCGGCTTCAGCCGCGTCCCGTGCGCGCCGGACCCGCGCGGCCGCGGGTCCGCGAGCGCCGCCGCCGGCTTCCGCGGGCCGCTGGAGTCGCTCCGGTGGCCCGATTTTCTTCCCGTCTGCGCCGTTGCTCCTCCCTGGTTCCGTTCTTCACTGTGGGATCGTCAGATCACCCTTGCGTCACAATTGTCGTCGCCCGCCAAATCCGCACAACCAGGAAGAACAGCGGAGGGTTGTCGGGCCGTGTTCGTTTGGCCCGCACCCTCCGCGTTAGATAAAAACAACGGAAGAAACAATATTCAACATATGAATACATATCCGAAAACAATTTTAATGAAATAAAAATTGTTTATGAAATGGGTTCTTCATTTTGAGTGGAAACAACACGGGAAATAAGGGGAATTTCCAAAAAAATAAAATCCCTACCTCGTCAAGTCGTCGCCGCGGGTTCTTCACGGATTTGCTCGTCGCGGAAGGAGGGGATCATCGCGTCGTCGCGGAAAGGCGTCGCGTCGTCTCGGAATCTGGCGTTGTGTCAACGAACTCAACGGACCAAGAAACAACAGATTTAATTATAAATAATTAAATCTGTGTTTTGTAAAAAAACCAAAAAGGAGAAATTACAAGAAAACTGAAACCCTCACCTCAACGGATGATCGAAGGTTCTTGTTGCGGATTAAGGAACGTCGCCGAAGAACGTCGCGGGAGAGGAAACATCGGCGTCGCGGCACACGACGTCGTGTCGTCGATTTCCATACTTCATTTATAATGGGGGAATTTTTTGATTATATTTATATGAATGTCGATGAAGTGGGATGGAAGAAATATGTTAATGGGATTCCCATTTTCCATAAACAAAATGACCCATGGAATCCACACCACCCCGTTTAACCTTATGTGATCTCACATGGTATCACATAACTCATCCCATGATAGGGTTATGGGGTCGCCTAAACCTAATTGGACCACATGCTCAACAATCATGCAATCTCCATTTATCCATATAAAGATTTTGAAGAATATAATGTTAATGATAGAGCCACCTATTATTTCTCCCAATAACACAATGAGTATATAATAGGTTGTTGATAGTGGGCCCTTTTATGTTCATTTTTGGTCAAGTGACATGACCAAGATTTGTTGTCCATGATGGAATGTTTTGTTCCTGTTTTTTTTCATCTAACACATTGGGGAAATGTGACAGATCACAAATTCACGAATCATCTAGCATGAAAAATGAGTCACATAGTCTCCTTAACTTATGTAGATAGCCTCCTATACATTCATACTTTACTTAGGGCACCCTATCTTCAAGATATGATGGTAATACTGGGACATTTTTCCAATAAATACCCCATCATTTATTCTTTGTGACACACACATGGGAGATATACAAATTGGAATAAACACAAAGGTGAGGAGAGAAAATAAATTGAAAATAGCTGTGTGACCTAAATAACTGACTATTTTATGTCTTTTTGTTTTGAAACTCATTACGTAATATTAGGAGGAATGGATTAAAAACAAAAAATGGGAGGCATAAATTATGAACTGATAACAAATTACATGAACGTAAATCATGTATTTGTGCATGTGATGTCCACAACATGATCGAGTCACACAATCTCTTGAATATATATAAGTCATATGATCCTATGATTCCGTACCATTCATGTGATTTCTAGATTTGTGTTACATGACTACATGAATATCTTTCCTTTACATTATTTCTTAACACCTATTTAGTTACAATATCACCAAAACTCTTGAAACCACCTTTGAAACTACATGACCCCTACAATTAGTGATTTCAAACTAGTTCACACCACTTAGATCATGGATTACCTTAATAAAATGAGGCTATAGGTTTTCATCCCAAATAGGTGGAACCCTCGGGGGAACCAAAATCACAGATTCCCTTGATAATTGGCAAACCTATTAGGAAGAAACTTGATAAGTCTATCCTAGCTCGATGGTATATTTCTTTTGAGTCTCATGATCAAAGATGAACGGGGAATCCATATTGGAGTAAGACCTTAATCTTTATTATTTGATGAAATACTCCTTTGACCTCCATATTTCATATCATATCCTAGCCTAGAATTAGGTAGGAATATGGAGGGATGGTGGTTCTCATCAATTATCAGATCTAATAGTTTTATATTGATGATTTCATCAATCACGAGTCATCAATGAGATAAGGAGAGATAAATATCCTTAGGAATACTCGATGTGTATATTCTATTCAAACCCATTGTAATGCTCCTATCCAATACCTCCGAATATCCACTATCACTAATTTATCAATCTGAGAATTACATTTATGAGATTAGAGATATAGGTTGATCATTCCATTAGTGTTACCAAAATTCCTCCTTGGGAATCCTTCCTAGGTGTAATCCCCAACAACCATATTCTCTTCTCCTCAAAGGGATATATTCATGAGAAAGTTTTCTTGGCAATCCCAATACGTATAATCCCCACTCAATTATCTAGTTTCATATCTTTCATGATAGAAATTTCCATGTATCATGACATTAAAATACACTACTAGAATCCTAGTAACATGATATTAAACAACATGACCATACATATACGAGATTACATTAAAATTCATAGTATGATCATTTTACCTGACCATAAACTATGTCGTTATAACTACATGGGATTCGATTCCTATTTCAATGGGATACGTTGGAAACCTCATTGGGGTTCAATCCCAATATCACCAATCTTATATATACATATTAATGGGGCCAAATTTCTCATGAGACTATTTATGTCCTCCCCTCATCTGGGTATGTTCACGTGAGTCCAGGTGTCCAATTCACTAAGTCCATATTCCCTATGGATCATCCCTATATTATACCATATTCTTGATAAAATCCTTCTCCCACTAGGAGGTCCATATTCCCTCAAAGTCTCATCACATCATTTTTATCGGGCCATATTCACAATGAGTCAAATTTCACATTTCCATATTCCTTGTGATACCAACCCTTCCTCGATGGTCCATATTCAATTCAAGGTCAACTGGAATGTTCTACTCATGCATAAGTCCCACACAAAAAATTTATAGAAAACGTTCTCTTAGTTATTATTACCACATGATATTAAAATTCATGGATCGATCCTTGTCACATGACTTGAATATTTATTATGTTCCCCATTAAGTGGAACCGAACTACGTGGGTTATGATTTCTTATTAAGGATTCATAAGAAACCACTTCATAGGCCATATCTTGACACTAAAAACATCCACTACCTTCTAGAATGCTGGAAAACTCTAGAGAATACCTGAAATATACATACATTAACATATTTATATTTTTAGAACCAATTTCTATTGTTAGGGTAAATATTTTTGTACTAAAATTTGGGGAAGATTCAATAACATGGCATAAATCTATAATAGTCTATCAGTAGGAAATAATTCCCCCCGAAAGGGTGTGATGAGCCTAACCTCCCATATCCTTTACTAGTGTGTGTTTATGATCATTATTGGTAAGAAACCACAAATAATCCCTACCTTTGGAAAGAAATTCCACATCTCATCAGGGATGTGGGAGTCTTTTGGTGTTTCTGATTCCATAGATAAACCTTGTTGGAATCCATTTAATATTAAGGTAGTGACCAAATATGAATATTATATATCCACCCAAGAACCCTCTCAATCGAGAATGAACCCACCCCATCCTTTTTCTAAATGGTAGTATAAATTTTACACTCAATATTGGCCATAGTAAGGGCTCATCATGGATTGAATGCTCAATAATATGATAATATTTTGTTTTGTCCATGGAACCCTAAACCCTATATAATAAATTTTCCATTAACTACTTAATTAGAGTATTATTATATTTAAAAATACACTTTAATTGACAGAATTGGAGAGATTTAGAAGAATCATATATCCATGTAGATAAAAAATGCATTATTTTACCAACATATCTCAATGTAGGTGGAGTCAACATCAACAAACGATCCAAAATAAAAGGTATGGATCATTATTTTGGTATTACTCTATGATAATCAAGGTTTTCCTATTTTAATAATGTTATTTTAAATTCTAAATCCCTTTATAATTCATTTTATTTTATTTTTTTAAAAAACATGATTTTTCCCACATTCTTCATCAATTGAAAATTCATGTCTGATAATCAGTGGATGAACCTTCACACAAACAAAATAAATTTTAATATACATGTTTTCATACCTATTCTTCGATATTTACCCCCATAATGTATTATTGTTCAACCCCAAGATGGTTGGTTGTTCAAGGAAATTGGGTAGGATTAATGTGTGTCCAAAATCGGGGTCTATAGAGGGTGTACTTGGGTGTGGCAATGGATATTATGATGTGAGAGATGTTTGATGTCATATAGAAGGTCTATAATATCATAATGGCATTATATTTATTGGAAAATGATGATATTGGTTATATGATATGCATGTGAATGAATTTCAAGTAGTTTTTATAGTGAAGGATTGTAAAAACGAGTCACTGAAGGTGTGGTAGTGATGTATAAGCCCCTTGGTGGAGATTCCTGTATGACCAGTGCTAAATTTTTTTGTTAAGGATGTGATTTCAATGGATATATTGAGTTATATAATTTTTCAAACTATATGTAATATAGTTTATAACCGCAAGTCATTTACATTTTATTCTATTGTTTAATGGATTTGTATGGGAGAAAATTATCACATGGAATTTAACTAATAAGTATATGTCATGTATAGTCATTGGTGGCAGACATGGTTTAGATTTATAAGCTTTGTATACTATACATCATTTATTCTTAACATATATGTTATTTAGTTCTATCTTACATGATATGGTGTGTTTTAGTGTATACACCCATCTAGTTCATGATATGTATGTTCACATTGGGTACTATTTGACATGGTAAAGGTTGAAGTACACTCCCTTATAGTTAATGGACTATAAGTACACCAAATATACTATTCAACATGGTGTGTATTGTATTACAAAACTAGGTATTCCATTGGAACTACATGGAATTTTAGGGGCAATACATTCCAATCATAACTGAATAAATTGTATAATTAATTGCATACTATGTACTTTGTATCCTTTTGGTTTTCCTTTCTTATTGCATGGGTGTAGTATTTAGACAAGTAAATAGACTATTTTGATAGTTTCATCTTGTAGAACATGGTGGTACAATCCTATTAACTATTAGAGAGTGATTAAAAGTTTTATTAGGTAGTTTTAGTGTCATAAAATCATATAGTTGATAAATGGGTTTAGGAGATATGACCAAATCATACATAGGGAGAAGGTACTCCCATTGTGTTTTATAAACTACTGGGAAAGGGTCTCCCATAGTCTTCCTTGTAACACCCCAAGTTGTTATTCATATTTTTTGAATAAACTAAATTTCATTTATGTCTTAAATTTCACACTACAACAAGTTAAACTTTAATTATACACCACACCAAGGTAATATTTCACTACACACAACATTGATTTAGATTTATTTACACATAATACTCTGTTTCTATGAAACAACACTTTATTATTATTATTATTTTAAACAAGAAAGTTATAAACTAGCCATTTAAATTTGTAATATTAATAATAATAACTAATTTTAGTTATGATTTATTATGGTTTTATATAAATAAAACACATTGATAATTAAATATATAAATTTTTTGGTAAAGTCTATATGTTTTGAAAAATACTATTTTATCAAAATAACTGTTTTTATATCCTTCTATAAAAATAATAAATTAATTTTAGGCTATTTTATAAATTTAATTTGATAAAATAAAATTCATTTTTTAATTAATAATGTCAAAATTATCTTATGTTGAATTTTTGGGATTTTTCTGATATATTTATTTTTTGGTAGAATTGTGAAAAATACTGAATTTTAATTGGAAATTGTTTTTGAGTTCAATTTATTTATATAAATAAATTAAATTATAATTTAATTTTAAATTATAATTAGATAAATAATACATTAATTAATCCAATTTAGGTAATTTTGACAAATTTCACATTGAAATTGGATATAAAAAAATTTCAATCTTATGAACATTTTTACATTAAAAACCTGTTGTTTCATCCCTTCCGTGAGATTAATTTTAAATTAAATTATACCAATTTTGTAATTTGAATTTAGAAAAATGTATTAATTTTTTTGAATCATAATAATTTATAATTTCTATTAAATTAAACCTAGTTTTTGACAAAAAATATTTGTGAAAGAAATTAAAATTAATTACATTGATTAAGGTAAAAACAAGATTACTTATTGGCTAAACAGAAAACATAAGGTGTAAAAATGACCCTTAAGTTTTCCAAAACATGTTGTATAGAAATATTTATACCATTTACCCTATTTTATAAAAAATAACCCATTATTGGAGGCACATGATGTACGGGATACTTCCAAATATTGTTTACCATTCTATATTTACTAGAATTCCACTCCTCCTCACTATAAAAGGGAACTCACCCCCACACTTATTCACACATATCAAGCCCTATGTGTCATCAAAAAACTGAAAAAATAATTTAAAAAATTCCCTCCATTCATCATATAATACTCCCCTTTTGGAATAAATCCAACCGAGGAATCCCTTTGGTAAAAACCAAAAGGAGTTACCCAAAGAAGAGGTAAGATCAGTCAACAAACAATTTTGTTTTATTTCTTTGTCCCCCATAGAAATTATTCATAAATCAATATTATATAAATCATTATGTATAATACATATAATTATATTTTTTAATATTATGGTTATAACCTAAACCTTCACACACATCCATCAAATGGGATACACAATCCTCTTTCATGTGTACAGTGCACTACCGCCTCATGAACCGATGCCATTTGTTCATCCATTACCCACTTTAAAAGTTGGTAATAATGATGTAATTACTATTATTATATTACATATATTCTATATAAGATTTATTTATTCTTATTTAATTATTATATAGCACAAAATTTTATGCATTCTATTTTTTTGGGAATACGATAACAACGTTTGTGGATGTGTGGACTACCGCCTCCTCAAAGAGACACGATTCATTTATTATTTTCATAGAATTTATTATGTATTAGTTTAATAGAAATATCTGAAATATATTAAATAATAATTATAAGTCGAAGATAATATATATCCTTTACTTTTCTATCCTAAAAACTATTCCATGAAAATGGAAACAACACTCATGTTTACGTATGGTCTACCATCTCCTTGAACAATGTATTTCATTTCCTATTTCTAACTTTTATATATTATTATAAATACATATATATTGAATATATATGATATTTTATTCATTTTTATCATTATTAATATGATTAAATAATGATATAATTAAAACTACCAAAAATATAATAATTCAAAACACATGGGAAAAATAAAGCAGTTATTACCCAAAACATAAATTTAACATGGAATTGTTAGTTAATGGGTAATAAAATGTCATAATAAAATCATATGTGGAGTTATATAATTGAATATGGTTCGGAAATATATGTATAATAATCTTATATTTATTATACATGATGTTTTCATGATTATAAAGAGAGTCAATATATTAGGTAAGGGGATTTCTAGTCCCACTTTTCATCTCGAGAGACATATTCCATATTCACCACTAGTTTATTTTGTGTGGGGTATGTACTTCTCAAAAAGGTATTATATTATTATTATCCATATATTTATTGTTATTTACAAATCCATTTTAATATCAATATTTCATGGGGTTTACGTTAAATAGTTTCAAAATCAGTAAGGTAATTTTGTCTCAATTTGCCTTCTTTGAGAAACATGTTATGTTATGAACTTATATTATTTTACAGGATGTATATACTGTAATTTGACATGTTATATCATGAATATACTTATTTTCATTATATTTTAAGCATCATTTAAAATTATTATTTCTTGTGGATTTTTATTCAAATTTACCAAAGTGGTAAGAGTTTACTACTACAATCTATTCATTTATGAGGATTGTTTATGATTATTTTCCATTAATAAAATATTATGACCATCTCTAAAAAATTCATATAAATTTTCATCCCCACTAGTAATTAATTATCTATAGATATATTGGTACAATTTTCTACTCTTTGGTACTTAAGAAAATTAAGAAAATGTTTTTAATAAAATAAGACTTTACTTTTATCTTTGGTCATAAATATATTTTATTCAAAAATAATTTTTTTAAAAATGTTTTAAAAAATGATTTTCAATGATATTATAAGTTAATTCTCAATTAATTTTTCTTTAAAAAGTGATTAAAATGTTTTTCCAATCTTCCATTAATTTTTCAAATTTATTTTCAAGGAAAATCATTTTAAAAAAGCTTTAGGCTTTAAAAATCAATTTTTAAAGAATAAATGACATTTTACTCAAGAAATGTTTGTTAAAGATTTTTCAAAATTATTTCCCATCTAAGATGACTTCTATTGATGTTATGTATTTATTTTTGGGGTTATTATCCAAGGATACCATTCTTTTGATTTATCTACATTGTATTGAATTTTATGACATGTTGTTTATGAAAAATGTTTATCGTACACATGTTATACCATTAAAAATTCTCATGAAACCTATTTATTTTCATGGGTTATTTTATGATAAAATGATTATAAAGTTATCTATTTTCCATAGGTTAATATAATATGAAATGATTATGATACCCATTTCATTTCATGGGTTATGATATTATAATTATTTATGATATTGTGGAATACATATGTATGATTTCATTATGATATTGGTGGGGACCTATTTCTCCATCCATTGCATTGTGTAAGGATTTACATCTCATGAGATAAACATGGCTAGAATAGAGATTGAAATGGGTTTAGTAAAATTTTTTTGGCTACAAGGCTCTTGGGAGTGAACCATAAATATTAAGATAGTTTAGGGAGTGAACCCCATCCATTAAGAAGGACTTCATAGTAAGACTTGGATAATATAGATATTATTTTATATTATTATGTGTCTTCCAAAAATCCGTGTCGTATTCCTATGTTATGAATCCATGGAATATACTATTGATTCCTTTATGATTCATGACTTATAAACTTTTAATACTTATTACGTGACTCTTTATTATGATATTTGATATGATAGGTATTACATTATAATGTTATGATATTGTTCTCATACCCTTATGTTCATGATTATGCTTATATATCTCCCTTGTCTACCCTTATTGTGCATTTGAGCTCACCCTTTCTTATATTTCTTTTCCCTAGGTTATGCCAATATTTATTAAGTATTATGTGTCTAAGAAGGGTTCTAGACATGTAGAACCTAGTGGGAGATAATTTATCACATTTATATACCCCTTTTTATGATTACATGTTTCCAAAGGCACTAAACTAATACATTATTTGGGCATGTTTTTGTGTAAAATATTAAATTTTCTAAAAAATGAATGTAATTTCTTTGTATGAGAAGTGTGGGTAACGATAGTTGTTATCAGAGAAAAGTTTTAGTCAACCTTTTGAAACTAGGATGATAAGTCCTTTGTAATATTCATAAGGATATATCTCTAAGGATAAGTCTAAGGATGAGTCATAGTATAGGAAAATGTCTGAGAATTTTGGTAAAGGATAGAGTTAGTGGTTTATTAGAAATACATCTTTGTATGGATAATAAAAGTGGATGTGGCTCTGGAATAGATGTACATATGGGTAACAACCCCAAAAAAACCACATTGAGCTAGACTCGATCAGGAACTAGTGCACAACAATGGTTTTTACTACACACATAGTTTGAAACACTCAGGGGATATGCTTTGAAAATTCACAAAGACATTATGAACCATAATTAAGTATTAAAATAGAAGTTATATATTAATAACTTAAATAAACCTAAGGTTTCATAGTTTTAAGAATGTTTCATAACTTTGACATCCTATATGTGATTCCATGATTACGAAGGTTTCCACTATGATTTGTTTTTCTTATACTATTCATTTTTCTTTTAGTAAATGGATAGATCCCAAAAGAACTAAGTCAATGATGAGTATCGTGGGAAATGAAATTAATAATCTTCTAATAATCTGAATGTAATCGGATATGGAATGAAAAATATCATTACTATGCTCATGTAACATTTTCAAGCGATGGATCATGCTAAACTCCCAAACAAGAAAAGAAGGGAACACCATTCTATTGAGTCCTTCATGAGGCAATATCCACCATATTTCAATGGGTTTTATGATCCAATAGTTACTGAACAATGGATAAGTACCACTAAGAAGATATTATCCATTATATAGTGTTCATAACATGAGAAATTAATTCTGGATGTTTATCGTTTAGAATGAGAAGAGTACTAGTGGTGGACTCTAATCAAGAATACATGGTAACAAGATGAAATTGAATATTTGGATTGGGATGAGTTCAAGAACTTCTTTTTCAATAATTAATTTCCTCGTATTCTTCGTACAAATATTGAGAAAGAGTTTTGAGAGTTAAATCAAAGGGATGTTGAATTTATTGGTACCTTCGATGATAATTTCACAAGACTTGCTAGGCATGCTTATGGTATTATAATCCAACCCAAAAGTAAGGTTGAATGATTCTTCAG
Organism: Viscum album; assembly: GCA_963277665.1. NCBI lineage: Eukaryota > Viridiplantae > Streptophyta > Magnoliopsida > Santalales > Viscaceae > Viscum > Viscum album. Next base: position 820,890,865 of record OY728143.1, read on the forward strand.
TGTCTTAAATCCAAGTCTCAAAATGGAATAAACCATAAGTTACTTTAGTAGCTTTGAAGATATTGTGCATTGTGAAATAAATTTTGATATGGTGGTTGGAGTTTCATATAAATATCATGGGTTTTACAAGAGAAGGAATATATAATTCAACGGAAAATCTAAAAACCATGAAGAGAAGAAGATTATATTTCCTTTATGTATAAGTGTGGGAATAAACATAGAGAAAATTGTCTTAAGGGGTATAATAAATGTTTTATGTTTAGAATGGAATTCCATCAGACATTTGATTACTAAAGTTAGGGGAAGATGTTAGATAACAATGAAAACAGAGAGAAAGATGCACAAAATGAACCTCCCCCACTTATGTGCTTAATGTTTAAGATGAATGGTAATTTTGATAACCAGTGCCCAAAACTGAAGGTTAATGATAATGATCTACATAATAATCCACTTAAGTTTAATAATAAAGGTAAATATCATGTGATCCTGATTTTTTATTAGGGGTTATATAATGACGTGGTGAAACTTATACTTTCCATCCATCTAGAATAGAAAATGTCTTGTTTGATTTTGGATCTTCCCACTCATTCATATATTAATAATTCTATAAGGGTATAATGTTCCACCCAAATTATTAGATGTGTAATTAGAATTAAAAACCCCTAAATTTATGTTGATTACTTCTCAAGTATATGATTCCTCTATGATTGAAATATATTGGAATGTGTTTAAAAAAATCTTATCAATCTTCCTTTGGTTGAATTTGATGTCATCTTAGGAATGGATTGGATTTCTCTTCACAAATCCCACATCAATTATCAAGGAAGGTATGTTATGTTTTATATTTCAAACCAACCTATGATCATATATAAACGTGATGATATGTATGTATTTCTTATGAAGATTACATTCAGTATATGGATCTTAATTCCCATTTTAAAGCATGTTTATCTAAAATGTTTGGGGAAAAACTTGACATCAATGATATTCCTGTCATTATGAAATTCTTGGGTGTCATTCTATAAGAGTTTCCTAGTCTTCTACAAAAACATGAAGTTGATTTCTCAATATAACTCATACCTTGTTCTATATCAAATTCAATGTATTCCTATAGAATGTCGCCAATTGAGTAATAATAATTGAAGAATAAACTCCAAGAAAACCTTGATAGGGGATGCATTAAGCCAAGTGTGTCACCTTGGGATCCACCTATTATTTTTGTAAAAAGGAAATATGGACCAATGGGACATGACATTGATTATTGAGAGTTAAAAAATATCCCAATAAAGAAAAAGTATGCGCTTCCCCATATTGATTACTTATTTTTCAACTATAGAGATCTCAACACTTTTCCATGCCTGACCTTCATTTTGTATATCATTAATAGTTGGTCAAAAAGGTGGATATACCCAAGATTAAATTCCATATAAGTTATGGAAACTATAAATATATAATGATTCTTTTTTTTGTACTAATTCTTCAACTATCACTACTAGATAGATTGGATTCTGCACCTAGGGACACAGAAAACTTCCATTGGAAGTCTCTATTGATAGTATTAGCAACCTCCATTAGCGGCCTCTAATCCGGAAAAAAAATTAGCAGGATTTTTCCCACCCTCGCCACTATCTTCCCGGAAAACCACCGCTGCAACTGGCCTGCTGTCACCCCCGCCACTGTCCAGACACTGTCTTTCACCCACATATCCACATTGCATGGCCTCACATTACCTCTACCACACCCGCCACTGAACCCGATGCCCCCAATGTTCGACCGCCAACCGTGATCCCCTCGATGTCGCAACTGCCCCTCCCTCCGGCCTCTGTAGATCCACCATGGCCGAAAAACATAGCTTCGAAGGTCTTACTCACTGTAGCGCCAGCCCCCCCACGTTCGTCTCGCACCCCATGCCATGTCCAGGGAACATAATACATGGAATATTTTATATAAGCTTTAGCGACCGCCAATGGCGGTTGCTGTTGGTCTTTACCGACGGAGCAACTGCGATTGCCAAAATACATCACAAGGCAGTCACTAAAGACCTATAGCGACTCCTTTTGGTAGTCGCAAAAAGTCTTTATTGTAGTAGTGTATATTCATTGATTTTATGAATAATGTTTTAGAGATCACCTTGATTAGTTTATTATAGTCTTTATAGATGAAATTATTATCTATTAAAAGAGAAATGAAGAGCATAAAGACCACTTGATAATTATATTAAATACCCTAAGGAGGGAGAAAATGAATTTGAAATTTAAAAAGTGTGAATTTTGAAATCAAAATGATTCATTTTTGGGTCATATAATCTCAAGATATAGTATAACAATAGATCCATCAAAGACAAAGGCTCTTGAATGTTGACCCATACCAACCACAATTATAGATATCAATAGTTTTCTTCATTTAACTAGATATTATCAATATTTTTTGGTGAATTTTCCCATGAAAATAAAATTCTATGACCAAGTTAACTCGATAGGGTTCCATGTTCCTATGGATAGATGAATGTGAGGAAAATGTCATGGAACTAATGAGAAGGTTAGTCAGTGCACCTATGATTACTTTACCCTATAGTATAGATGGGTTTGTAATATATAATGATGCTTCCAAGAAGGTATTTGGATGTGTTATTTTGTATAATAACATGATTATAGAATTTTATTGAAATGAATCCCTTCTCTGATTGTACTCTTCTCCCGCACTCAGCCCACTATGGTTTCTTTTTGAAAACTTTTGCTTCGGGTCAGTGGTGCATCCAAGCACTGTTCTCCTCCATCCTTCACCTTCTCTTTCGGTCCCCTTATCCTATTATTCCTTCTTCCTTTCTTTAGTTCTACTCAGGGTCGATGTTTCATCTAATCTTCTCCTCCCATTATCAACCTTTCTTCCGCCTTCTTCATTTTCTTATTTGTGCTCTGTTTCTCTCCTTTTTTGTAGAGATACCTTATTATGGAATGCTTCAAAGGGATGTTTTTTCGAGGATGGTCATTGTTGTTGATGCCCTTGGTCACACATCCCCTCTCTGACCTTGAGGTTCAACACACCTCTCCATGTTAGATCTAGAGTGAGGAACTCTATGGGGTTTTGGGTTTAGTGGTGCGGTGGTCAAGGGTCTCTCTGGCGTGGCTATGGCGTCGAGTTCTTGGATTTGGTTTCGTGTTTTTTTCTTTTAGTTTCATCTCTTATCAGAGGTCTCATCCTTTTAAATCCCTACATTTTCCTTAAGCCTATTTCTCCTTTCTAAGGTGGATCTGGAGCGGTGGTCTTTATATTATTTTGGAGTTGGGGTTTGGAAGTTGATGGGTCTCACTGTAAAACTTTGTTTTTAAGACCTGGTGTGAATTTTGGATGGAGATTATGTGCCCGGTGTATTCTTGTCATGGAGTTTTTTGCACGGTGGCAATGGTGTGACATTTAGTGAAGACGATGGTAATAGTGACGAAGCTCTAAGGTGTTGACAGAGGATGTGATGTATTCGGTTCGAGTGGTCTGAATAGTCCAGTATTGGTCCATAGCATAAGGAAACCATTTGATAGTGATTTAGAGGAAGTTTGTTGGCATGGTTTATCGATGAAGTGGTTTAATGTATATAAATTTGAATGTGTTGAAACACAATAATCATTTTTTTAATTCTGTTGATTTTCTAAAGTTGTCTTTTGATTTAGATCTGGATTGTATGTTGGAAGTTGGTTTTTTTATTTTTGTGTGTAAACATTCAGTTTCACTATCAGGGCATCTCCATATGAGGTTTCAGAGTAGGAGGCACTCACCAGAGTACAACCTTTCAGATTTGGAAGAATGAGAGGGTATGGACTCTGCCATCGATACTAGGACCATGAAACCATACATGGGATAGCATTACGTGTGGCTATGCGAAGGTGGAGTCTTGACATGATGATGTAGATGATGGGGAGGGGTAGAGCCTTGTAGTCCAAATATGGATGACTTATTTTTTTTGTTTCATTTGGATGAGTTTTTAGGGTTCACACTTTCCTCTTTAAAAGTGTCATTTTAAAATCAAAAAAATAATTTGGAGGTTTTGGTTCATGATTTCAGCCTCTACCTCTCAATAATTGATGAATCATGGGAAAAATTACGCCACCCAGGATTTGGAGTTAGTTGTAGTAATTTTTTCATTATGGATAAGGAGGAACTATCTTTATGGAGAAAAGTGTGATATATATACGAATCATAAATGTTTGAAGTATGTTTTAACATAGAAGGAGTTGAACATTATCTAGAGAAGATGGTTATAGCTGGTAAATGATTATTAATGCTGAATACATTTCCACCCTTGGAAAGTGAACAAGGTGGACGGTGCTCTGATCCAAAACGATGATGCTAGCTTATCCATTATGCGGATCATGAAAGATACAAAATTTATATATTTGAAAAGGATGGACTGGAAATTGTGAAGGAAGAGGAAAAATATTATCTTTCTTAATTGAATGTTCAACCATATATCTAAGTAAATATGAAAGAACCACATAATAAAGATGTAGAATTGTAGAATTAGGTTAAAAATGTTCCCGAGTTTAATCTAAGTTAGGATGGAATGATAATGTTTATGAACTGTATATGTATTCAATCCATAATTTATTTGAAGAAGGTTCTATTAGAGGAAGGTCATATTTCTTCATTATATATTCATCCAATAAGTAAAAATATGTATAGATATTTGAAAGAATACTTCTGGTGAGATTCTATGAAGAGATATATCACATGTTTTGTATCTCAGTTCTTTGTATGCCAACAATTTAAAGTTGAATGAAAAATTCCTAAGGGGGTTTGTCTTTAGTTCCTGGGCCCTTCAAGAGAGAGAAGTTGTCAGATTGCTCGATAGAAATCATATCATGATTCGTTTCGAATCAGAGGCGGATATTATGAAGGCATGGTCGAGGGCACCACACAGCTTCAACGGATTTCACTTCTTTATCCTATGGTGGTCATTCGATTTGAATATGAATAGTGATTCTCCTAATGTGGCGGTCTGGGTAAGTCTTCCAAACCTCCCTTTCCCATTTCAGAATCCTTCGGTGATTCATATGATAGGCAACCTTATAGAAAGATTCATGTGTTCTGATAGTCACACGGAGGCCGTGTGCCACCCTGTGAATCCTCAGATTTTTATTGAAGTAGATGCTTCTCGGTTTCCCTATTATTTTGTATGGATTACTATTGGAGAAGATTAGAGGTGGAAGCAATGGGTGATTTATGAGAACTGGATAGATTTTTGTCCATCTTGAAAGCGTTTGGGCCATTCTTTGGAAGATTTCCGCAGGAGATTCAATGCTTCATCGATGGATGTTAACCAAAAGGGAAGCATGTTTTGTCAAGGAAAGGGGAGGCTACACCTCTGGAGGTCACTGTGCAAGCTGGTCTGGCCATGGAGGCTTCAGGGTCCAAAACTGGGGGCGTTCTTCAGGCGAGTGACCTCAAGAAGGACGTTCCCAAGGTGGGGACTATGGATGGTGACATTTATGAAGATTCAAGAGATATGAAAATGAAAGTAAACCCGACGGTGGGGGAGGTTTTGAACAGGGTATGACAGGATTTGGAGGGCTCTTCTATTTCCTCGTCTCGGCAGCAGTCCAGTTTGGGTTCTAAAGAGCAGTGTTTGGAGCATAACTTGGATAAGGGGAGCACGGTGAAGGTACAGAAGGTGGAGAGACAAGGGCCTACATTGGGCACGGCAAGCCTAAGTAGTACTGGGGGTCCTAAAGGGTTAGACCCCTCGGCGAGACCCTTCCTCACCCTGACCAACAGATTCGAAGGCCTTTTGGAAGACAATTTTGAAGAAGGATTGGAGTCTGGTCCAATGCCCAATGGTGTTGAAAGGGCTAGTACAAGACTAAATGATACAGGAAGGTTGAGGAACGAGGATGTCTCTATATCTGGGGGAGAGGACAATACATCGGTTGGGTATCTTGCATTAATTGATAATAACAGTGCGGTTACTAGGAGGGAGAATCCTTCGGATTGTGAGGTTAATGGACAGAGGAGTAAAGAGAAAAATTCTTCTGAGGGAAATAAGGAACATTTCAGTGGTCCATCCATCCTGTCATATAGTGATATTGTGCAAAGTGGGACTGGAAGGCTGACTGAGTGTGAAGGAACTCTTTCTGCTACTGCAAGAAGACGAACAAGGAAAGACTAATTTTACCTTCCACAACCGATGTGTACCAGATCTTCCCCTAAACGGGACAAAGGTGTGATTCTCGCCTTAAAAAAAGATAGCTTGATCAAACAACCTTGCTCAGTACAACCATTAATGGATCATACAGAGAAATTTAAGCAAATAAATTACTTCTTGAGGCAACATTAATCGACCTGTGTGTGGGAATCGGCTACGGAAGAAGTGGAGTCCTGTGTGGGATGTGGAGATGACTACGTGTATTATGATATATAGCCCTGTGATGTGCTGGTTGGTTTGTAGTTTTTTCTGAGTTTGTTTATTTTTGGAGGTTTCAAGTAGTGATCTGGTTTGTGTTAAGGGTTGTACAGTTTATAACTTTTCCTAAAAGTGTTTGGAAATAAAAAAATTAAATTTCAGCATAATTCTATATGGGTTGTATACATTCACCATAATAAGCCAGCGTACTTCATTTCTATTAGATAAGACATATCCCTAGATCAGGTTGACTGGATATACATTAAGGAAGTGGTAAGGTTGCTTAGAGTACCAAATTCTATTTTATATGATCAGGATCTGAGGATTACTTCAATGTTATGGTGAATCTTCAGAAATCCCTTGATACATAATTTAGTTTTAGAACTACTTATCATCCCTAGATAAACAGTCAGTTTGAAATAAAAATTCAAAATCTAGAGGATATATTGAGATCTTGTTAATTGGATTTCAAAGGTGGTTGGAATCAAAACCTTACTCTAGTTGTTTTTTCATAAAACAATAGCTTTCACTAAATAATTCATATGAATCCTTATGCAGACTTATATGGAAAAAATGTAGAGCTCCAATGTGTTCAAATAAAGTTGGGGAAGGAAAGCTATTGGGACCTGAGATTACTGAACAAATGACAGAGAAGGTTAGAGCCATTTAGCAGCATATCAAGGCAACTTAAAGTTAGTAGAAAACTTATGCCAATAACTATCGACATGATCTAAAATTTAAAGATAGCGAGAAGGTGTTTCTACAAATATCTCCTTGTAATAAGGTTATGAGATTCATGAAGAAAGGGAAACTAAGACCTTGGTATATCAGTCCCTTTGATATTATTTATTGTACTGGGATGTTAACATATTGCATGGAACTTCCAAAAAATCTCTCTCAATTCCATGATGTGTTCCATGTATCTCACCTAAAGAAGTACATACCAGACCCATCACATGTACTGAACTGAGAGGTCATACCGTTGGAGCATGATATTTATTATGAGGAACCACCCACTAAAATTCTATATCATACAGAGAATGTTCTATGGAATGAGACCACACACTAGGTTGAAGTTTTTTAGAGAAAAAAATAGGTATAATAAGCTGCATGGTGATATGAGGATATGATGAGGAATAATTTTCCTCAATTTTTTGTATTAGAATGATGAATTTTTAGGGTGAAATTTACTTTAAGGGGGGTATAATGTAATGCCCCAAGTTTTTATGAACATTTCTTTGAATAAAATAAATTTATTTGATGTATTTAATTTCATGATAAACTAAGTTAAACATTTATTATATGATACTCCAATTTAATATTGTTCTACATGCAACAAAATATTATCTTACATAACATGAAACATTGAGTTTCTATGAAACAACACATTATTATTATAATTATTTTAAACAAGAAAGTCATAACTTAAATGTTAAAATTTTTAATGTGAATATTAATAACTAATTTTTAATTATGATTTAAAATGGTTTAATTTTAATAAAACATATTTATAATAAAATATATAAATTTTTTGATAAAGTCTATATGATTTAAAAAAATACTATTTTCTCAAAATAAATGCTTTTTCATGTCCTTTTGTGAACCATAATAAAATTAATTTTATATTCTTTTAGAAATTAAAAATTTTAAGATAATCTTTATTTTTGAATTCATATTTTCAAAAATTATCTTAGTGTGATTTGTTTTGGGAATTTTCGAAAATATTTCATTTCTGGACGAATAGGGAAAAATACTGAAATTTAATTTAATACTACTTTTTAATTTAATTAATTAAATATATAGTTATGTTAAATTTAAATTTTATTTTAATGTAAAATTAGTTAAAATATACATCAATTAATCCAATGTAGGTCATTGGAACTAATTTCACATTGAAATTTGATAAAAAAACATTTCAATATTTGAATATTTTTACTTTAAATACCTGATGTTTCATACGATATGCGGGATTAATTTTAAATTAAATTATTCCAATTATATAATTTAAATTTGGAAAAATTTATTCTATATTTATAATCAACATAATTTATAATGTATATTTTTTTATCAAAAATTTAGTGAAAGAAATTAAAATTAATTACAACAATTAAGGTAAAAACTAGATTATTTAATGGTTAAACATAAAACATAAGGTGTAAAAATGACACTAGACTTGTTCAAAACCTATGTTATGAAAATATTTAAACTATTTACCATCTTTTATCGAAAATTTATCATTATTTGAGGAAAATTATGTAATGGAGGCCTCCCAATAGTGGTTACCTTTTCATATTTACTATAATGCCACTCCTCTACCACTATAAAAGGGAACTCACAACCCCTCAATTCTTCAAAACTATAAAGCCATTTACCTAATCTAAAACATGAAAAAATAAGATACCAATTTTCCCAAATTAATCCTATAATCCTCACTTTGTTCATAAATCCAACCATGAAATCCCTTTGGTGTAAACCACAAAGAAGAGGTTACATCGTTCAATAAGATGCTTTTGTTTTGTTTCCTTCTACACCCCTTAAATTCTTATTATATTAAGAACATATAATAACCTTAGTATACTAAATATACTAATATTGTTTTATGTTAAATTTATAAACTTAACCTTCATACACTTCCATCAAATTGGATACACAATTATCATCCATGTGTACAGTGGAGTATCGCACCACAAACTGAGGCCGTTCGTTCTTCCATTACCACATTTCAAGGTTTAGAATAATGAAGTAATTACTATTTTTATATGATATATATGATATATGTGATTTATTTATTATTATTTAATTATTATATAACTCATACCTTCATGATTTTCATTTTTTCGGAATAAGATAACATCGTTTATGGATGTGTAGACTACTAACTCCTCAAAGTGATGTGATTCATCCACGCTTTACATAAAATTTATTAAGGAAGAGTTTAATATAAATATGTGATATACATTAAATAAACATTATACTATGAATAATATATATATATATATATCATTTAATTTTCTGTCTTTAAAAATATGCTATTTGAATGCAAACAATGTTCATGCGTACGAACTACCAACCTTCTCTATGAACAGTGTGTTTCATTTCATATTTATATATTATATAGATTATTATAAATACATATATATTGAATATATATGATATTTATATCATTTATATCATTCTTAGATGATGAAATCATGTTATCAGTAAGAGGACCAAAAATATAAAAATCAAAACACATATGAAAAAATCAGTTATTACCCAAAACAAAACTTTAACATGTAATTATTAATAAATGGGTAATAAAAGGTCATAATAAAGTCATATATTATGTTCTATAATTTAATATGGTTCTGTAATATATTTATAATAAACTTATATTTATTATACTAGAGTTTTTCATAAGTATGACGAGAGTCAAGGAAAAAGGTAAGGGGATTTCTAGTCTCAATTTTATTTTTTCAATACAAATGCCCTTTCACCAATTGTTTCTATTGTGTGGGGTATGTAATTAACATGAATATATTCTAGGATTATTATCCTTAAATTTATGGTTATTTAAATATCCATTTTATGGTCTCCACTTCACGGGGTTTACGATTCAAGAGTTACCAAATCAGTTTGGTAATTTTGTCTCAATTTACCTTCTTTGAGTCAGATGTTATGTTATGAAACTACATTACTTTATAAGTTTTATATAATTTTGTTTTCATGATATATAATGAATATCCTAATTTTCATTTTCACTGGGATTTTTATTCAATGTTACCAATGTTGTATGAGTTTATTACTACAGTCTGATCGTTTATTAGGATTGTTTATTATTCTGATTCCATTGATGAAATATTATGATCTATCTCTAATGAATTATCATGAATTTAATACCCCTATAGTTATTCATGATTTATCCAAGTAATGGTAAAAATTTTACAATATTTGGTACTTATCCAAATTAATAATTTTTTTAAGAAAAACCATCTTTGTTTCTCTCTTTTGTTGGAAATTTGTTTTATTGAAACATCTTGTTTCCAAAAAGCTTCCCAAAATGTTTTTAAATTATATTTTTAGATCATTTTCAAGAAACCGGATTTTAAAAATATGTTATGTTTTAATTTTTTTTTAAAATGGGTTTCAAAGATTCATATATAACTTTTGAATGTTATTTTTAAGGAAATATATTTTATAAATGTTTAATGATTTAAAAATATGTTTTCAAAGAAGAAAGGACATTTTCCTCAAGAAATGTTTTTAAAAGATTTCTCAAAATTATTTTACATCTTAGATGACATCCATTGATACTACCTATGTATTATATGGGTTATTATCCAGGGATACCATTCATACTCTTTTACTGAATGGTTATGCTTTTGATGACATTTTTTTATAAAACCCATTTCTCTTCCATAGGTTATACCATGATAAATTCTCTAGAAACCCATTTCTATTCATGTGTTATTCTAGGATGAAATTATTATGAAACCTGTCTCTTTTCCACATGTTAAGATATGAGAAATGTTTATTATACCCATTTCATTTCATAGGTTATGAAATGATGATTTTTTATGAACTTATGGAACATATATATATGAATTCATTATGAGACAGGTGGGACCTATATATCCATAAAATGAATTGGGTAAAGATTTATATCTCAGGAGATAGACATGGCTGAAATATGGATTGAACTCAGTTCAGTAAAGGACTTTTTCCAGTAAAATGGTATTGAGAGTGAACCTTGACTACTAACATGGTTTGGGGAGTGAACCCATTCCATTAAGAAGGCCTTGGAAGTAAGCCTTAAACACTTTGAAAATCATTTTATATGATTATGTGTTTGAAAAAATTCAATGTCTTATTCCTATGTCATTATTTAATGGATTATGATCTTGATTCACTGATGATTCATGTCTTATAAACTGCAAATATTTATTCCATGACTCTGGATTATGATATTCTAATATAAGGTATAATATTCTAATGTTGTGATCTTATTCTCATACCATTATGCTCCTGATTATACCAATTCATTCTTTGGGTTTTTGTTGGTGTAAAGTATTAAATATTCTACAAAAAATTAATGTAATGTATCTGTATGAGAAGCAAGGGTCACTATATTCCTTGAGTTTGATACTCCCCCACATATTCTGGATGCAATTCATCTAGATTAGGCATGGGGTTATTACCAACTTATCCCCAACAAGGTATAGGTACACTTCAAAGTAGATTGATTCTGGTACTCCCTAAACACTTGAGGTGTGAGTCCTCTATCCATGTAGTTATGTACTATCTCTTCAAACATGAATGGATTAATGTGGTGTGGGCCCTACATTGGGAATCAATACTCCCTCAATCGAGACACATACTTAGAAAAGGTGTGGGTCCCACACAATAATTTTTGAATGGAACAAGGTTTCACAAGGATGGGTATTTATGGAATGTAGGTATAATCACTCTATATGTTGAAAAAAAATCATGAAAATACTTGTTGGTTTTGAAATATTTTTCTAGAATGGTGACATGGTATTTGGTAGTTATATGTTGTGAAAATATCTCAACTAATGAAAATACCTCATCAAGGCATAGATTTAACCCACAATGGTTTTGGGTGGGGACATAAAGAGGCTTAGTAGAGTGTATGTTTCAGGGAATATGAGTCTTCAACCATTAATGGTGTCCCTTGAGATGTGACTTTTAATTATGAATTAACACTATACATTTTAAGCCTCTAGATACTGCAAGAATAACTAGTTTCTCATGGGACATGACCCTTTATGGGATATAGATAAGAGGTATGGGACATCTATTTGTCCCATAGACTCCTCATAATATAGAATATCTAGATTAATTTTCTTCTATCTAGTTTTCCTTTTTTGTTCTAAAGTCTGATCTGATTTTTTTTGTTTTTCCTTTGCTTTTTAGGTTAAGGTAACCCTAATTAATCTAATTTAACTTGTTTTTTTATGATCTATTTTTGGGAATCTAGACAAATCAATGATTACATGTAGTGAGTATAATAATTCAAGGTTTTAATGTTTATAATATTATGAGATGTTGATAGATATATAGTTTTTTATATTTTTCTAATGTGGAGAGATACTTATCATATTATCACTCATGTTTGATTTAAATTCAGTTTAATCATTTATATATGCACGAATGGTGTTAATATTTATTTTTACACATTATATATAAATGATTGGTGTTTGTTGATTTAGGATAAGGCTCCCCATACCCTATGGTGAGCCTATTCGGTGCTACTTACCACCCCCTAGGTTATTATAGGTGGGCTCGGTGTGGTATTCTTGTCTTACCACAAACCTGGGTGGGATATTGATAAAATTAGTTATGTCAAAATTAACCTTGTTTTGGAAGAAGAAAACCAATTTGATCACCCTTAGATCCAAAAGGAAGGGTGAGGGAGAAAGGTGGAGGAATGAAGACCATAGAGGAGTTCACAACATGCTGTAATGAGGGAGGATTGAAGAGGAGGTGAGAGAGGATAGAAATATTTTATAGGAAATGATAAATTTTCCTTATTTTGAAAAAATAAGGGACTTGGTTTCACTATGTTCCTATTATAGGGCCACAGGTTACCCAATGGTCTCAGTAGAAGCACCCTTACACTAAGTACTCAGTACCCCCATCAGGTACCTGATGCCACATGTAGTTCTAAATTATAGCTGGGGACACCTTAAAAACAAAAAAAAATATACTCCAAAAACTACATAACAAACCTCAAATATCATCCAAAAATACTTAATATTTTATTATGAAAAATTATAATTCCCAAATGAATCTCAAAACATACTACAAAATTTCCTCCGAACCTAAAAAATTATTATTTTTTCATTTTCATCACTCAATTTTTCAAATTAATATCCTTAATAACATCATAAGGACACAAATATTTACTAAATTCCCCCAATAAAAACTTTTATAACAAAAAAACTAAATTGAACCTTTATTACTAATTAAAATATGTAACAAATTCTCCAAATCATATCAAATCCTCAAATATATATACTATAATATCTACCTCACTCATGGTACCCAATTCTGAATTTCAACTCTAATAAACTAATGAAAAAGAAACCAATTATCTGCAAAGATGTACAACCCAAAATATCATTTATAAATATCTAAATTCATTATAATTTATCCAATGCATGATCCCATAAACTAATACAAACCATTAAATAGTATTGATTACAAACACTTGAAGACCTAGTAACAATAAATCTTTAATAAAAATTCAAAAAATCCACCTAAAATATGATGAAGAATCTCTAAAATAAATACTACCAAAATATACCCAAAAATATTATGATTTCAAAATTAATTCTATATCACCCTATATTTTCAAAAAATTACTTAATCTTTTATCCTACCCTATATGGTTCCTACCAACATAAATATTTTCTAGGATTTACCTATTCTAGTCTTATTAGAATGTTTCAGTTTATTAAAAATTATTATTTATAAATAAGAGTTTTTAAGAAAACATAATTTATTTCAAATAGAATATCAAATATACTTATGAAACATTGGGTTTTACCATATATGTTCATTTTAAAAATCAATATTTTTAACCTTATCAGTTTTAATTTTATAAAAGTAACTTTTTTGAAAAATTTATTATTCTATAACAGAATACTAGTTTAAAATTTTGATATAAGAAAATAACCTCCCATAATATTTACCAAAAGGTATCCATTTTAGAAAAATAATATATTTTAAAAAACCCCTTTTTATTTGAAATGAACATATTTTATACAATTATCTATTCTTTGGGGACAATAAAAATTTCATAAAACTACTAATGAGTTTAAAAAATATGTTATGGAAATAATATAGAACATGATCAGTAAAAAACCCATAATTAATATCAAATAACTTTCTCATAAGTACATTAATATATAAAAGATAGTTTAAATTATCATGAATTCAAATTATTTATCAATTCTATAATATATGATTTAACATAGAGTAGACCATCCATCTTAAAAATTTCATATGTTAGTGAAATTAATTTATTACTTAACAACCAATAAGTCATGGAAAACACTGATTACATTATTTATTGTTATTTAATTTATTAAGTATCTTACAGTATAATTATAATAATATAAATAAAATTCATGTGTCTTAGTGTGCTACGAAACTAAATGACACATGAACTATTACAATTACCGACTCTCAAATGAGCCTTATATACTTATTCCAACGTCTTCCAAAATTACATTATGAAACAACCTAAATATTACCTCAACCATATCTATGGTTATAGGATTGAAGACTCAAACTAATTTAGTAACTAAATAATTAATTATAATTATTCTATAAATTCATATTAATAGGTTAATTTTGATTCATGATAGTTCTATTTCTTATCAATGAAATTAAAATCTAATAAAACCTATGAAATATTTCTTTGATTCCATTTATAATGAACCCGTACCAGATAACAAAAAATACTGAAATTTGGACCACCACATACCCAAGGGTGTTCCCCAAACCAACGAGGCTTCCAACTAGCTCTAAGGGATTGACCTCAATGGAGGGGAATGATTTACCTACTTTTAATAAATAATAAGAATTGCATGGTTTATTTGGTTAAACTGGTAGGATTTATTCATACAAAAGACAGTCAAAAAATACTTTTAGAAATAAATAATAATAAAGAATAAGAAAATAAATATTAATATGAATAAATTGAAAAATATAAATAAGACTACATGTAAGTATAATGATAAATTATGCACATCTAGATAGAATCAACCTCAACTAAAAAGAATAATAAATGTTCAAAAAACACATCTACCAATCATGGTCTCCAGATATAACTTCCTATAAATCCTGAAGACATGAACTTTAACTACCACTTAAAAAAATATTCCCAATGTCAAATAATTATCTTCAAATCTATCATACCTAGAAATAAATTAAGCGAAGAAATTTTTACATCAGAGTGCCCATTATGGGTGTGAGAATATAAATATTCAATAGGGAAAAACCAATGTTACTCAACACAATTGTGAATGATCATGTCCATATAAGAATATGTGTATTAATTTAAATACATATATAAATAAATATATTTATAAGTAGTCATCAATAAAAAATATATGTGTAATATGATAATAAGAAACTTCATGAAAAATTAGAATATGTAATAAGTAACTCTCTATACTAGGAGGGTATATACCAGTACTTTCCTTCTTTTACTCTATCCCAATATTGATATTGTGGATTAAGGTTGGTAAAATATTATATATTATCACATAAGAACGAAATATATAATCAATTAATGTCATAATTTTATCCCATGTGAAGTGGAAGGTGTATAATATGTGAAGGAACTATTGGAGCATCTTATAGGAAAGGGGAATGGGTATAGAAAGTCAGGTATTGTGGGCTTATCATTTTCATCATTCTACATTCAATATGTACCTAATTTTTGTTCATATAATTTATATATTATAATTCTATAATAATTGATATCTATTAAAATAGTATTAATGGACAAAAAATTCCACACTACATCATCCAACACATATGATACAAATTAAAATCATATGATCCCACTTACAATTATTACAATCATTTTAGTATAATGAAAATCAAGGTCACATATAACAAGGACATACTATTAAAATGACCCAATATGAAAATATAAACTGAAAACCATATAATAGACCAAAAGGTAGTTATGAATGATATAATTCATAGTGTAATAATAACTTAAACCATTTTAGTAACAATTTTCATGAAGTATAAAGGCATAAAAAATATCCATGACTACTATAGATAACCAATAAAAGGTAACAGTTATGTGATATGTAATAATTACTTTTCATTGAAGGAAAATTTTTATTCTCAAATATGTTTCCCTAATTAAAAATCACTTTCATGAAAATGCTTTTATAAGAAAAGAATTCTTTATAAATGGATGTTTTGTACATCAAGATGTTATCTTTTAAAAATAAGTTTGTTTGGTTTACATTCTAAACTATACATAAATTAAAACACAGTGAAAGAATTTTTTTATAAATAAAGTGGTTTTAATGTATTTTTAAGAAAATAAATTTTATTTACAACTAAAATGGATACTAGTATTTTATAGAATGAAATGGTTCATGTTTTAAACATTTATATTCTATGTAATTAATAATATTGATAAATATGAAAACTGTATTGATGGACATATCATTCAATTTCACTTATACTAACCAAATTGGAATGATTACATTGCTGAAAAAAATTAAATATGGTTATGTATAGATTTATCACTAATAACTCATACAGGTTAAAGTAGAAAGAAATTTTTTTATATAGAAAATTGTGTTGATGGAAATGATTTTTAATCTTTTATAAAACACCATCACACTATACAATCCATTAATTTAGAACTCACTTCATGAATACCAAAGGTAATAAGTGTTGAAACTATGAAATTATATGAGTTAGATAAGGTCAATTTATCATGGTAATATGAAAATCCATTCAGTCATTAAACCAAAGAATCAAAGGAATATAACATGCTTTTTTAACATTATAAGAAAATTCAAACATATCTTCAATTTAAATACATTATATATATAAAAATAAATCTCTAAAACATTAAATTGCATATCATAATATGTTTTAATGTTTAAAATGATCAATTTAAAAAAAATAAAAAGTATGTAAATCATAAAATAATTTACTCTAACCACTAGTTTAAATGGGAATCAATTTCTCAATGTTAATTTACACAAAACAATAAAACAAGAATTTTTATAAAGGGAAAAGTAAACTAAAACTATTTCATTATATAAAAAAACCTTGGAAATATTTTTACTTTATATATCAAAATACTATAAAAAACCAAACATTCATAATTATAAAAATATATTTTTAACTTTATTATTAATTTAAAAAAAATCATACACTTTTTATAGGAATTAAATGGAAATTTACTTAATGATTTGAGACTCCCTTCCATTAGCATTTCTGAATTTTTATAAATTCAAAAATATGTAAGGTATTATCCAATGTAAACCAATATATCCTATTAAGATTTAGTCGATATTTTATAAAAAATTAATCTAAACTAAATGTAAAGTATAATTTAATAATATTAAACCAAGATAAATCCTTGTAAAATAACTCATAATATTTATCTAAAATAATAACGAACTAATGTCCCAATAAAGACATCTTAATCATTTTATAATCTCATACCATGATTATTTAATTTCAAGAATAATTATTACCCAAATATTTTACTTTAAAAATAGTTAAAAATCAATTGAAAATTATTAACATAGAATTACTTTATAAAAGGTAATAGGATGACCTTTTCCAATAAGATATGTCTTCAATCCATGGTAAAATTAAAAAAACATAATCTCTAACCCATACACGAGTAATCCAAAAATAAGAGTTGAAGGAAGAAGTAAATTATGAGGAAAATAATTACCTATAATAAACTAAACTAAAATACATTTAGTCACTATTGAATTATAATGAAATATAGAGGGATAAAAGTAAAGGTAAGGGATCTATAAAGGAGTATAAAAAATGATAGATTGAGTGTGTCTTGATTATATTAGAAATGGGTATAAAAATAGTTTCTAGAAAATGGAATAAATTCCCCATTTTTAAAAAAAATAGTCATTAATACTATTGGGGACCATTTATAGGTCCACCAGGTACTCTATGCCCCCCCTAGAACCAAATTTATACTAACTAGGTTCATTGAGTACCAAGTATCCTCCATTGGGTCCTTGGTGCCACACAAAGATATAAACTACAGGTGGTTCCACATCCAAAACACCAATAATCACCCAAAATTACTACTAAACCTCAAATATCATCTAAAAATAGAATATTTTATTCTAAAAATATAAATTTCATGTGAAATTTTAAAGCATATGGTTCCACCACCTCTAAATCCATTAGAAAATGTAAATTCTATTTTCATATAAATATCCAAATTCACATCTTCAATGAAATCATCGGGATATATGTATTTATTTTACAACCCTAATATTACCTCAATTTAATTGATTTTAACTTTATTAAAGTCCACATGAATCCTCAAATAATGTTTTGGTTGATTCCTCTAAATTAAATTTTGTGTATTCAAAACTAAGTCATTCTATCTAGGATATTTTTCTAAATTTTCAGGTTGAGGGAAGTTATTTTCCACCATTTAACTATGGAATCCATTTATAAATGTATCACTATTCTTATATTGATTTTGAAATGATCACATGTATTTATAATCTTCTAATTAATGTATAAAATCTTTTATATTTTATATTTTTTATTCTGAATTGTATTTTTACAACTCATTTAACATGAAAAAAAGTATCTTCTTTCTTTCATTGGTCCATTAAAATAACATTTTTCAATGTTTATTCAATTAATGTAATATTGAATTGATTATATTTTTATAAGTTCCATATTGGGTTATATATACCTTTCTAATTATTACCTTCTCTAATGATTTCATATATAGCATATTGAAAATGTAAATTATCTCCATGAATAAACTATTTATAGAACACTAATTCGTAGTTTTATCCATCAATTATTGTCTATTATGAGTGACTCCATGATAAAATTATTTAATATAAATAGGGGTTGGTGTTTACAAGTTGGTTATTATTTATGATACCCTTTGTATATCTACAAATCCTCTTGAAATGTCTTAGTATCTCTTTGAGAAACAATGGTGATATGACTACTTAAGTTCATGATACTATGAATTTGACATTATTTTCCTATAAATTCATTGTGGATCACATTCCCTGAATCAAAATATTCCTCCTATTTTTGAGTAGACACATACATAGATCCCATCTCAAACACAATGAGATGAACATAAAACTAGGATCATCTACTCTTAATAAATTTAGAAGGAATATAAAAAATATTTAAATAATGGATTTCATTAAAATCTAAGAATCCTATCTTTTAACACATTTGAAAGATGGGAGAAGTTATTCTTTGTAGTGCTTAAACTCATAATTACTTTCCCTATGTCAACACCTAACACAAGATTATTTTCCCATCATATAAGGTATGTATAATTCATTTAATTTATTTGAAAATTTATTCAAATACCATCTCATTATACTATTATGTTTTTTTCTAAAAAAAAACTATTTATGTAGAAGGTTTGTGTACCACTAATTTCATTTCTTACTTGAACTTTTTTCTGTCCCTTGAATGTGACTTTCAATTTAATAAATAAAAGGCTCTAATTTTGGAAAAGTATTTATTTAAATTCTCTAAATGTGTACTTAAAACAACGATCTTAGGAATTATGTATTAATTTATATGAAAATATTTAAAGTTCCATATTTGGGTTATTTTTTACATTTTTTTTGTTTTTTGTGAAATTTGTAAAAAATATTAATGTAAATTATTAATGAAACTAACACTTAACCCTAGAATAAACACAAATTTTTATTGAGTAAATGCCAAAATAATACCTATGATTAACCAAGTCAATACCACAATGATATGTCAATGGTTAATACACTAGATCACTTATATATAACAATTTTTGAATCAAATGGATTGGAGGTTTTGTGTGTATCATAGTTAGAATTCAAAGTGTTTTAGGTATTTTTCAATATGGAATAATTTTTATTGAGTATAGGTAGTGGAAATATGAAACAAAAGTAAAGGAGTTTTGGTTCAATATATAGTGTATTAGGAGATCCAAGTTAAAGTTATTATTATACTATATATCAATTTTATTCATAATTTAATGATTTTAAGAAAAATAATATATTCCATGTGTTATACTCTCAGAATAAACACTAGAATTATTAAAAGAAGAGTTTTCATGGGGTAGATATTGTATTTTAAAAATAGTGTTTGATTTAAATTTTTATAACTGACTTGACACTACATTCCTCAAATTATCATTACATGTAATATAAGGATAACAACTATAGTATTGGTTTTGGATTCCACTCTCTCTATATAATTTTATCTATAGCATTTATCAATTGGTGTACCAAAAGTCATAACATTAATATTATGAGTTTTAGCATCAATAATCATCAATTAAATTAAATTTTAGTGTAGAAAATCTTTACACATCCTTCATCGCCCAATAAAATCTCTATCCTAGAAAAAATATAACACTAAAGAGTAAGAGAGTAAAAATATCTCCCACAAAGTGATGCTCAAACTCCTCCTCTCCTTGAGCTGTAGCCGCTACCTACTCTTCTAGTGAAAGATCAGTGGAAGGAATCATTTGATTATCAGTGAATGGAATTAGTGAATTTAGGATGAATAAAATGGTGAGAATGAGAGAATATATATGGATTTATGGTTATATTGTGGAAAAAGAGGTTTAGATATGTGGTTTTTTGTAATTCTTCTTGATAGATCAAATGAATGACACAAATCCAAACCACCATGATACCTCATGTACAAATTATAACCACTAGAGGCTAGTGACTAGCATCAATGATTTTTTTAAAAGGTGACAGAAGATTTTACCCCTTTGATAATACATCTAGAACAAACTACAATTTGTATTGAATGAATAAATTTAATTTCATACATCATAATTCCCAACCTAGTCTAATTTAAAAAATAAAACTAATCTCTAATATACATATCAAAATTCCACACCGATCTCCAGTCTCCAGTTCCAACACCAAGTGGAAGAAGACTCATTTAACAAAAACCATTCTCAATAAGAAAACACCATCTAAACATACACCTATATATGTATATAACTAAAAATAGATCATGAATCTACATTTCCACTAAAGTTTACATGCATTGTGTGAATTTATAACCCTCAATAGAAAACCAACATATTTCCAACATACATGAAATATACATAGGTGTATTTATCAAATCGATTTTTCCAATTACATAAATATAAAATATCCTTTTTAATATAAAGAATTAAATAATATAAACTATAAGGAAAATGTTTCATGGTATTGGAATAGTTGGGATGTGTATCTCTTGGTATTGGGAGGATCCATGTTATCATATTAAAAGATACACAACTACTCAAGAGGGGGTGAGTTGAGTTTATGAAATTTTTATAATAATTAAAATCATCCTAAAAAATGTTCATTACTATTTTATTATATAATTATTTGATATAAAAAAAGATTAAAAGAGAGGAATATATAGCATTTATAGTGGTTTGAGGCATAGGTATCCCATTATCTACTCCACTAGTTCTCTTTCATCGAGCTTGAGGATTTTATCTATGAAATTATTTTTCTTATGGAACTCGAAAGTAAAATAAAAGAAATTAAAACAAATTAGATAAGGTTATATGTTATTTCAATAAGGATATAACATTTTATAATACATTTAACTAGACTTTACACACTCAGAACAATGAGTGTAATCCTTGATTAAAAATATGTGTGGAAACATAATGGTTTTCACGTAGAGTTTCAAGAAGACACAATCAGTTGAAGAAGAATTATTTGAGAGAAAGAAGTAGGAATTATAGAATACAAAAAAGTAATTAATTTTTTTAAAAATAACTAGAAGGTATACAAAAGTATCATATTTCTTGTTATTAGATTTAAAACAAGAGTATCTTGAGAAATAGCGTATACACATGGTTTATTTCTCTCCCCTACTCACTCAGAACTTTATTTAATGCACATAAATTAATAATGTTCTAAATATTAACATTTAACTCTACTTAAAATATCTATGAGTATATAATAATACATTTAAATTAATTTTAATTCATTTTTTCAAGTGAATTATTTAAGAAATATAAAAATAATTTTATTATGCACGTGCATCTTGCATCTTCCATAAGACTTTACCCTTTATGGGAAAATAATTTTTAATTAATTTGAAATTTACTTATTTATACATCACTAATTTTGATAAAACTTAAATTAGGTTTATAATTTATTTGATATACTACAATGATTATAAATCAACTAGAAATAGTAGTAAAATACCATACATTATTTTAAAGGTATCTCCAACTGTGAGTCTTCAATATCATAGGACTTCTAATCATAAGGATTTACTGGATCATATGACATTTCTGGTCATCATATGTCTTTATATGTAAAACAATGATATTTTATGATATTTTTCTCTTTAAAAAATTTAATTTCATTGATAGATTATGATATATGTAATTTGAGTCCAAATGAACCATAATATAGTATACAGTTATAATATAATCATTAAATTGTTGGTAGAAGTTGGAATAACCACATTTAAAAATATTTATAATGGTTTTTGATAAATTAAATACCTTTATAAATAAATACAATATTTTTAATAAAGTCATTATATGTTTTAAAATTACATTTTCCCTAAAAAATGGGTTTATTTCTTTTTTTGAGAATATAACGTAATTAATTTTCTCAACTTTTTGAAAATTTATTTGAAAAAAGAAACTTAAATTTTTAAATAAATATGTAAAAATTATCTTATATTTTTTTCATAATTTTATAAAATTAATAATTTTGTGATGAATTTTAAAAACTATAAAATAATTTCACTGCGGTTATGGTTAAAAAGTGTTTAATAGGGGTGTTAAATTAAGAGATAAGGGTGAAATTTCCAATTAAATTTGTCTAAACAATATTTTCTATCCAAATTTTGACATCATGGTATAATTAAATTGAATTAATATAAATTTTTAAGCATTTTAATTGGGAATAAATTTGTTATATTTTAATCACTTTATGGATTCCAAGTGTGTCCTCTACGCCACTTAAAAAAGGACACCCATCATTTATCTTCTTTACACCAATTTGATCCTTCTAGCATGACCAAAACCTACCCAGTTATATACTATTAATTATTATCAATTTAATTTATATTCTTCTCTTATTAAAATACAATTTCAAGGGTCTGTTATAAAGGATTTGTAGAGGCCTACCGAAGAGGAGGTAATCATCTTACCCGACCTCTATCAATTTATTTCTTTTAACAACACCAATAAATATGAGGTATTTATCATAAGATAATGCATATGTATTCTAAATACACCAAAATGTTATTATAATAATGAAACCACCAATATCAACCATTTACTCCATAAAATGGTAAGTTAAGATATGACTCATGCGTACATCTGAATTACCTCCTCAATATAGAAATAAAATTCATATTACATCACTATATTTCATGGATGGTTATTTTTATGGGTTTAATTTTTATAAATGATATTAATTATATAATAATTTATTTTTAATTATAATATCACATCTACCTTCTAACCTTTCAATTCATTGAATAATAATAATGCCGCTCATGCATACATGTGGACTACCATCTCCACAGAGAAACACGATTCATTTTTCATTTATTATTTACATATATGATAATAAAGATATATTTAATTAATATATATGAAATATATGATATAATAATGATTATATATAGGTAAATTATTATTTACCTTTCATTCATAACATTCTTTGAAATGTTAGAAACTGCGTTATTGCTTACGTGCATCCCACCGTCTCCATGAATGAAGTAAATCATTTTTCTATATAAAACATTTATAGATGAATATAAATATATATATAATTATTATATATGATATTAAAATCCTGAAATTCTTTTTTATATGATTTAAACATGATCAAAGTTCAAGGATTGAAACTACAGGTCCAAAACTATCATGAAAAATGAAACGATTAACGCCAAAAAACAACAATTTTAATTTTGAATTATTAATAAATGGGTGTTGAAATTTTATAAGTGGTAAATATATGGTATTATATGTATGTATATGATTTTTCTATAAAATTATTACAAATTCAATTTTATTATACCTTAGGTTATATCACTTTCGAAGCAAGTATAACTTAAGGTGAGGGATTTATTTTATAGTCTCATAATTTAATTAGTTTGTTTATGATTAAGTTTCTGATGATTACATTTCAATATCTACCTTTAAATAATATATTTAATTTTCTTATCATATGGTTATTTATACATATTACATTTTTTTCTTTCATTTTTATATCTTTATGTACTCATGTGTGTGAAAGAACATTTTTTTAAGGAAAATTGACTTTATCTCTCTCTTTGGAAGAGAATCCTTTTTATTTCATGTCCATGTCTTGTAAAAATGTTTTCAATAGAAGTTTTACAATCCTAATATGATTATTTAAAGTAATTTTTACCCATGGTTAAATTATTTAAAATTATTTAAATTTAATCTTCTTGTCATTTTTTGAATGAGTAACATTTCTCTTTTTACCAAAAATGTAAAATGAATATTTTTAATATACACATATTGAATGGAATTTCACACTATTGTGAATGATAAATGCATTAAATATTACATTACAAATTTCCATGGTTATTTTCAAATAAATGTTTTACATGGTATTTCCCATATATTTAATTAAAAATAATTTATTTCAATATAGAAATGTTGTTTTACTCAAGAAATTTTCAAATTGATCTTTTAGTGGAATTTTTATTTATGATAAAATCCATTGATATTAGTTATTATTTACTCAATATATGATCCAAGGATACCATCCTTATTATTTCTCTAGAAGTTTTTTTTGAGTAAGATGATGATATATTTTAGAAATCCATTTATTTTCTATGATTTATGCTGTGGTGAATTATTGGAATGTTTATGAAACCCATTTCATTTACATGGGTTATGATATATAAAGAATGATTTGTGATATTATGGGACACAGATAAATGGATTACAATTATATGATGGGTGGACCTACAATTATATATCCCTCTAATCTATTTGGTATAGATGTATATAACATGAGATAATAACGACTGGAATGTGGAGTTAACCTAGTTCTGTAAGGGACTATGTATACTATGAATGTATGGAGAGTTAACCTTAATGAAGGATATTTTGGAATGGAATGTGAAACCAATAATCTATGATAGTTTTGAAAGTGTTTCTTGTCTAAGGAAATGATTTTACAGGCTTATTTATATGCCACAAACTTTTGTCTTTTGCTAATGTTATTATCTCATGGATCATGTTCTTTGCTTCCTTTATGATTCATGTATTATGAACTACCATGTTTTATTCCATGTATCATGATTATGATATATGATATGCAGGGTATTTTTTTCAAATATTATGTTAATATTATATTACCCTTTTTATCATGTTATTTTTAGGTGACCATTGATGTATTCCTTATCTACCCTTACTAAGAATCAGATATCACTTATTATTATGTTTCCTTTTCCCTAGGTTATGAATAAAGGTTTTAAATATGATATTTATAATTGGGGTTCCATTTATGAATAGATTAGTGGTAGATAATGTAGATATATTATAAATAAGTTTCTTATAAATCATTTTTTCAAAATACACTATACCCGTACGATTAATTAATGGATTTCAATGTTATGTATTTTATATTCATCAAACAAGATGTAATATGTATGAATTAAAAGTATGGGTAAAAATACTATCAGAATCTCATAACTTTCTCTAAGTGTAAGAATTTACCCTGATCATAATACTTTAGAGTCTAATCATAATTCTTTTACCTCTTCCATTATAATCATAAAACATATTTGATCATAAGGATTTATTATGGTCATAATTCTTCCCTAAAAGCATAAGGAATTTGAAAAAACATAATGCTTTGGAATAAATAATCATTGTGGGACTTCATTCTACCCGTAATGAATTAATTTACAATATGTATTGATTGTAAGACTTCAAATGATCAAAATAATTTATTGTAAATCTCAGTATAATCATAAAACTTACAAATATAAAAAAATATCCAAAAACAAGAATTTATCCCACACTATATTTTGACCATAAATCTTCAAAACATCATATAAATTAAATATAAGTATTTAAAACATAAAAAACATCAAAAATAATGTTAACATCTTATAGAAAACATATTTATAACATTAATTATTGATCTTTATTCTTTAATAAAAATCATTAGAGTTAAAATTTATATTTTTTGTGAACATTAAAATATAGGATAAAATGGGATATATTGGAATGACAATATACTACCCAAAAAACTCCCCCTTTTTGTTTATTACAAAACCCAGAAAACATAAATCCAAAAATTTTATAGATTTACCGAATAAAAATATTTCTACACATAGTATTCAAAAAATAATTGAACATAATTGTAATAATATATTATGTGAATAAAAATTTGTTTCTATTCTATTATCTTCTCTCCTTCTATGATAAAAATGACTAAAAGAATATATGAAACATATTAAATATATTATACTAAATATTAGAAATATAAGAGAATATAAATGAAATGAATTGGAATTTTTTATTTAGTTGCAAAACAGATTAAAAGAGAAATATAAAAGAATATGGAGATCATTAGTAAATCATGATACATAAAATAAAATAAGTAATTCATTTAAAGTGATTAAACAAATAACATGAGTATAAAGAGAAAAAATATATAGATGTTTCTTAATGAAGAAACATTATTCCATTATCTTAGGATGGGTCTATGATGATGGTTAAAGATAGAAATAATAAGTATTATGGGTACCATGTTGAAGAGTTCTATTATAGAATACACCAAGACTAGCACTAAAATGGATCCTTCCCATTCAAATATCTCCTATAACAGTTTATGTTTTCCCAAAAAGTGTTGACTGATAAAATATTATCCATAAATCTTTTGATATTATCTTTATTTTTTTTAGAAACATTATATCACACACTCTTATGAGATGGAGGTAAAAATCTACATATATGAGCTAGTTGGATCCAATTTAAATTAAAATTCTAGGAAATAGGATCATAGAGAAATTGAGAGGAATAAAACATTATTCCATTCATTTTTTGGAAGAATGATATTAGTTCGGTGGAGACAAACTCATAGATCACCACTTATCAATCCAAAAAAGGATTTCCAACCATATGCAACCAACTTATAAGCTCAAACATTGAGTAATCATGGTGAAATGTATACCCATTATTTATTATAGAGGTAGAATTTTTTATATATGTACAAAATATTGTATTTATGGGTTACATATTATATTTGTATAGTTTTCTCCATAAATTTCTCCTTTTCACTAATTATAACGAATAGATAAATTAATGACGTATATATTTTTAAAAATTTATTTGATCAACATGTGGTGAAATAGGAGATTTAGGTTTTAGTTGGGATAGAGAGTAAGGTATATATGGGGAAGGGAAAACCAATAAAAAAGTTTATGTAGAAACTTCATCCCCTAAAAAAGTAAATTTTTTTCTACAAAATATGTTTATACATTGAGTATTTCTTAGTAATTGGGGGTCCAATGGGTCTTATATCCTTGATCTTAATAATTAATTTTTTAAGGTCCTAAATCCATTGCACTATTTCATTGTCAATGTAGCTTATTAGAATTAGAAATCCTATTCTCATGGTAGCCTAAGGTACCATGTCACGTTGAGACAAACAATGAAATATTTTCTCCTTCATGATTTTTATCATAGATTTAATTATAAAAGGTAGAGATATGGAATATTTTTTCTTATAATATTTAAAATATTTTACCTTATAATAATCTCTTTGAAACTCATAGTTCTCATGAAGGGTTTCATAAAAAATATGAATGGCTGTAGGAATGTTTATAGTTCCAAGAATATCATGAATTTACTTTGTATTTGAGCCCAAGAATATTATGTTATTATTGAAATTTGATTCTCATCCTTTAACGAAAAGTACTAGATTTATGTACTTAGATTACTGTTTCATTATCTTAAGAATTATATCATGTGTTAATTAGTGTACGAAATATATAGATATCACATCATATTATAGAGACTGAATCCTCTCATTGACTAAACTGAAATAATAATTAAACTTATTTAACTCAATCATTTCATTTTAGTTTTCATGAAAGAATAAAATGGTAATACCCAATTGAATTAGTGCAATTTATATTTAAACTAAATACCTATATCTAAAATTTTATTTCAACTCATTAAAATTAGACACAAAATTTGGACTTAGTGAAGAAGAAGAAATCCTTTTTAGGATTTTGAATTAAGAGATCACTATGATCTTCAATATATAATAATTTATTTTAGAAACATACTTATCATACATAAAACTAATTTCTTATTGAAATTCATCAAAATATATCTTTGTAATGGAATGTTCCTAAAACAATGAAAACTATTCATTTAAATATTTTACTTATTCCATAACATTATATTGGTCACCTATCTAAAAATGATGAAAATTGAACTATATTGAGCCTTTATAATTTCCTTCATATTGTTGAAATTAGATATAAAAAAGTGCTATCTTTCAATTCCATTAATTAACTCTTCAAATATTAATACTCTTCCCTGATTATAAAATAATTATATTTATAAATAGGTTTATTATTCATTAATATTTTAGGTTGATCAACAAAAATTTCCATCATGTTCAAGAAATTAGTTTTTGAAACTAATTTCTCAATTAAACTATGAAGATATCTCATTTTAGATTTAATATTGTTGTTTAGCTCATTGATTTCCACCATATAATTTTAAATTTCATTAAAAACATCAAAATAAATGGTTTTGTAATGTTATTCAAAATCCAAATCGTCATCATTCTGATTTAATGATTTTTCTTCATTTAATTTATTAGTAGTAAAGTATGGTAACTTCTTAGTGTAACTATCTAGAATTATCTTATTATATTTTCCTTTTCTAACTAGTAAATGTATATTTTTAGATAGATCTTGATTGAATATTATAAAATTTGATTGATAATATTTTCCACTTTCTACATCCTTCAGATTTTATATGGATATTTCAACAACTTATTCTTCACATTTTACCTTATCACCAGTTTCAACTTCAAGTGTATAATTATATGAGAAAATAGATATTTTATTTATAGGAATAAACTCATTATGAAAAATAACTTCACCAACATCAATTTCATTACCTAAAACTTGCGAATCTTTTATATCCCCATCAACTCCCACTCAATAGGAGTTGTAGCCGAATGTTTTTTTTACCAAAATCTTCCCCCTAAAAAATAGTTAGGATTTATTTTTCATTATCACCTTTAATGTCCTTCCCACAATTCTTATAAAAAAATCCATTCTTTGTAGTATCCCAAAATAATATCATTTTATTTAGTATTAAATCAAACATGGTGTGTTACCTAAAACATTCTATTAATTAATCATCTTCTAGCTCCACATATTTTCTCTTAAAGACACATGCGAATAGTTGTACATAAGGATAAAAATTTATCCCCTACTTTTAATGAAAATAATGATGCATATAGAGAACCATAAACTTAAGAAGCTTTACACTCACAACATTTTTAAACAAATACAACAAAATGATTTCTTAAAAAACAAATTTTGTTAATTCACTAAGTCTCTAAGCTATGTTGGCCTAGAAGAATTTTTTGGGGACCTTATAGTCCAACTCTAAGTTCTTTAGGACTTCTTATCGATTTTTGGAGTTCTAAACAAATATTCCATCATACCCGAATGGTTTATTTCACCATTATATATTAGATAATGGTTATATTGTTATATAAAATTGTGTGTAAAATGAAAAAATTTAGTTATTTTCTCAAAAGAAATAGTGAATTAATTTCCATTGAGCTTTGACTATATAACATCTCCATTATTAGGAAAAATAAATTTAAGAAAAATCTCTAATTTTTTTCAAAACCATATCCAATTTTTTTCTAATAAAAAATCCATTCCCACTATTAAAAAAATTTGAAATCCATTTAACATATAATTCACAATATGCTTCCAAATAAAATCAATAGATCACCCTCAAAACACTATTAAATATTTTCCACGTATCTTAGCTCTTATTGAACATCCTATAACTCCATCATTAGTCCACTTTGATTTCACCATTATCATTATGGATTCAAGAGGAAGAGAGTGAAAATGATTAGGGTTCATATTGGAGTGAAAAAGATAGAGCTATGAGGTTTGATAAGTATGGATTTTGGGTCCAGAGACCATTTGACATCTAATATAAAAAAGATAAACCCCACTTTTAACATTTAGTGATGTGTCACTAGAGGTATTAAAATAGAAAAAATAACAAATACACTCTGGATTCAATGAATAAATAAAATATAATTAATATAGTAAACACCACAAGAAATAACATTAACAAAATTAATTGCCCGAATTCGAATTTGTTCACTTATACTCTAATATTCATAATTCACCTATAATAAAATAACATCTATATGTTAGTAATGTATTTTTAAATATATCTGCAAGCTCACTATCATTAAAAGTAAATTTAAATGAGATATCATCTTATTTGGAGTCATGTCTTAATAAATAAATCCTTAGATCAATGTTTTTGGTTATTAAATAGACTATTGGATTTTTTTAACATTTTTCATAGCATAATTGTTGTAAAAATTTATTAGAATAAGGTAAAAATTAAATCCAAAATCATTCTAGGTGCATTTCATCCATAAACGTTTTCCACAACAACAACTAGTTGTAATTTAATCAGATTTAGTAGTTGATAATTTAATAGAGTGTTTTTTAGTAGAAAATAAAAATAGTTATTTTTAGAAAAAGTTTAATATTCTAGACGTACTATTCCTATCTAATCTAAAAACATAAATATAGACATAAAAATATGAAACTAAATCAAAGGCAGTAGTTTTTTCAAAATACAAGGATAATTAAACTATTCTTTTTCATTACCTAAAAATTATTTTGGTTTCTATTAAATGTTACTATTTTGGGTTTGATTAAAATATATCAAAAAATAATAATGTAAACTTAGTGTCTAATCTACATTCAAATAGATAACTTTGGCACCCAATTATTTCAATATATATATTATTATCAATAAGTTTCCAAGATTAATTCAAATCAAGCTTGATGATATAACTCGTAGGAGGTCAGTAAGTCTTACTGATTTCATGTATAAATATTTTATATAAGTCATAAATATTTTTTTAATTTGAATTATAATATTTTAATAATCCTTTTTTAAATCTAAAATCCATGAATTAAATTTAACTCACCCATTAGGCTCATTTAAAATTATTTTTTCATGAGTTTTGAGAAATTACTACAATTTATTTTTGGTTTGTTAAACAAAAAATAACGTCATTAGTATATATTTGTAAAGTAAATTATCTTTTTAATAGGTTTTATTCAAATAGGATGGATTTATGAACCCATTAAAAATATTTTTATAAAATAAATTAAGTCAAAATTTATTTCCAAGATTTATGTTCTTATATACGAACATACAATGACTTGGTTATTTTGAAAATGGAATATGGAAAATAAGGGTCATTAAAACCAATAGGTTTTTCAACACAAACATTTTCCATTAAAAATAAATTTTAAAAATAAGATTTTACATCGATTTGAAATAATTAAAAATTAATAAATGACACGTATTCTAAGAGGATCTTAATGGGTGCCAATATAAAAAATAGTGGAAAATGTTTCCTCATACTCTATTAATTATGCTTGGTTGTAACATGAGGAAACCAGTCTAGCCTTATTTATAGTTATTACACCATAAATTTCTTTCATATTTCTAAATACCCTTTTTGTTTATATAGTAGGATAATCATTGAACCTATCAAAAAAACATCCTACCTTGTTCCCCTTGAAATAATTTAATTTTTCTTGCATAGAAACTACACAACTCTCATCTTTAAAGCTTCTTATATGGGTTTATGCTCTAGCTGTGAAATGAAAATATAAAATTTAATAAAGTTTCCAATACTTGTTTTGGTTATAACTACCTTATCTAATATTACTATAATTGTTTCCATGGGATGGGTTTCAATGTTTTTAGAGTGTATGGGAAACACACTTCTAGTTTCTTTAGATTATGTTCTTCCTATACAAGGTTTTTATGATCTTTTTTTATATCATTATAATTTTTTCATCAAAGAAATGCTCATGTCTCATGTTATCTATATAATAACTTATGACATAATCACTTTTTGTTATCAAAGGGATTGTAATAATAAAATCTTACATGTGTAGATTCTAAAAAAATTCTTTAATTCTTATTAAAACAAAAATAAAATCTATAAGCTTTATAGTAACCTATTAATATTCTTTAACATTCCATTGGATCTAATATATAAAATTTTCCATGGTCATAACGATGTTCATTTTGTATCAAAAAAATAAAAATAAAATATCAAACCTTTGGTTTTCTATTATTCCATATCTCATAAGGGTTTTTCTTCAATATAGGCCTAATTAGAACTATATTGATGAAAAAGAAAGCTGTGTTAATAGCCTTAAACTAAAAATGTATAGGTGAGTAATATTTACAAATGGCTTGAAACTAAGTATTTGACTTATAGACGGACAAAATAGATTGATATGAATAATTTATAGTGGTCTAGTGAATAAAATCTCTAGTACATGAATGAAATATGACATTTTTTCTTTCAAATTTAAAATACATCACATAATTACTTGTTTTCACAATTTAAGATGCAAACAGTCAGAAATAAAATCTTTCTTAGATAATACTCTTAAAGAATAGAAATTATAATTTAAAAAATATTCTATTCAAATTTCAAGATTTATTTATTTCTAGAATCATCCATTCCACCCACTTTTTACACATAAAATGATGATATAGAGTGTAAAAATTTTATGTTATAGGTTCCTTAATCATATTCAATTTATGTTTAAAAACATATCATAAATTATTTATAAAATTAATGTAACGCCCCGACCCCAGTTACCAAGAGTTGGTGCATTACTACGTAACATTGGCATGATCACAAAAGATCAAGTCTCCAATGACCGATTAGTTTAGTAGCCTTGGAAACACTAGATACATTCATACACCTTACATTATATCATAAAGTGAAAAATCACAATAACATAGTCTCCATAGTCCACACTTCTATCCCCTTCAAACTATCCCTGTAGGTCCTTCATAAAATATTTTTTGACATCCTGGGAAAAATAAAACATTGAAAGGGGTGAGCTCAGATACTCAGTAAGGATAACAATATAGCAGAAGCTTTCATAAATAAACATAAACATTTAAGGAAATGTATAACTAAAACAAAATCCTTTTAAACATTAAGTTCAACTTAATATGGAAAAACGAAAATGAGATAATGCCATTTACTTCTTCACATGGATATTATACTGGTCGAATAATCACATGAAATATCAATAACCACTTTCATAATGATGGAATGAATAATGCCAGACTATCATAGCACGTAGCCAAGGCCTCGTGCCAAGACTACAAATAAGATTTTGTCAAGGCCTCGTTCCAAGACACTAGTTTGTCTCAGGAGACCTACCGATGCAATTTTTTAGAAGATACTTACGTTTAAAATTACTCAAATATACTCCAGTGTTTTTATGAAGACATTATGGAAGCTTCTAAAAACAAAATAACTAATTCTGAGACTGCTCGACTAATTACAGGCTATGATGGGTCCACACCCAATCCCTTCCTGTCTACCACACTTGAGAATCAGGTTTTCTGAAAAAAAAAATTAAGCTTGCGTTAAATACGTATACATTTGCACTGAATTTTCATATATTTGAGAGAAATATCTCTCTCTTTTTTGAAATAATTTTAAAAAAGTTATGGCTTGTAGAGGAAGCTGAAACTCATATAATGGTCACAATGGCGGAGAAGTCATTGTCGCCACATACGTACGAGAAAAAAACATTCTTTTTTGTCGTTTAGTAAAATGCTTCGTATAAAAAAGATTCCTTTTGAATAAATGTAAAAGTAAAAGGGGTTTATACACCGTATAAAAGAAAGTTATGTATAAAATAAAATATTCCTCAATGAAAGGAGATTGAGACGAAGTCCCTTAAAAAGATTATTTTTTAAATAAAATAGATCTATTATGTGTATTCACTATAAGTACACATAAAGAAAGTACAAATACAAGATATGACATAATAATATCATGACATAATTTGAAAGTAGGAGATTAACCCAAAGAATGGAAATTGGGTTAAGAAGATCCCTTACAAAGATAATTTTTCTATATAAAATAGATCTATTATGTGTATTCACTATAAGTACACATAAAGAAAGTACAAATACAAGATATGACATAATAATATCATGACATAATTTGAAAGTATGAGATTAACCCAAAGAATGGAAATGAGGTTAAGAAGTTACCTTACAAAGATCATTTTTCTAAATAAAACAGATCTATTATGTGTATTCACTATAATTACACATAAAGAAAGTACAAATACAAGATAGGACATAATAATATCATGACATAATTTGAAAGTAGGAGATTAACCCAAAGAATGGAAATTGGGTTAAGAAGTTCCCTTACCTCGTGTCCGACTTGATTCGATCATTATTTAACCTCCTGAATAATAAACTAGAGTTAATTTATTTTTGCTTAAGAACCTTTTAAATGTTCATTATTATTTTTATATCACTTATTACAATGTTATTAACATTATGTAGTTATTTAAGTTAATAATGGCCATTTTGTCGATCTTTGGTACTTGAGTCAAAAATAACCTTCTTATAATTACAAGTTGTTCATGTGGTGAAATATCCATTATATCTAGAATTATATTCCTAATGTAGATATCATATATATCATATATATCCAGTATATACATGCATTTATAATATTACATAACATTTAGAGGTAAGAAATTAAATGCACCGTTCATGGAGACGGTAAGCCGTACGTACGCATGAACGCTACTTTCATTTTTAGTTCATATTTAATGGAATGAAATTATAATTATATAAAGTTATACTATAATTCCAGTATAATATAATGTATAATACCATTTACTCCATCCTTTATACATACCACATATGGGATTAACGATTCAAATCACTTTGAGAGGGCGGTAGTCCGCACTTACTAAAACGAAATTATCAGGATTAACCATAATGGAAATCGTAAAGGTATTCCATAAATGAAAAATAAAGAATAATAAGGAAAACAAAAAAATAATATATATCATATATAAAAATAGTTTCATCATAATGGCCACCATGAGAGGTGTTATATGAGTGTGGAACAATCATCGTTTCGTGAGGCAGAAATTCGCCATCTATAGAAACAGTATGTTCTTTAACCATTAGATGTAGGTGTGTGTAAGTGTAGCTCGAATAATTCTTATAACAACATCCTAGAATATTTAGGATACTGGTGTTGTTTCAAAAGAAATGAATAAAAATATTTTAGGGGGTTGGAGAAGCAAAATAAAACATAAGAACACATGAGAAAACACTACCTTTAAAACGGGTAACTCTTTTTGATTTGAGCCAAAGGCTTCCTTGGGAAGAATTATGCCCAAATCGAGGCTTCTAGGAGTAATATATGGACGTTTAGAGAGTATTTGGGCAGAGGTTGACCGAGCCAAATGGCTTTAAGGTGTGAATAAGGTGGTAGAGGTGGGGGCCTTTTATAAGAGGAGAGAAGGGGCACTCTTGGAATGTAATAAAATGTTACTTTATTATATAATGCGTTTTGGATTTTAAAGGTCCCAAACTTATATATTTCAAGGATAAGGTGATAAGGGTTCAAAATACACCCATCCAATAGGTTTTTTACATGCGTAGGTCTTAGATTATATGTTATATTTTCATTTTATTTAAATCGTTAAATAATGAGGTAATCGCTGCATCATCATGGTATCATAAATAATTTAATTTAGTTAATGTTTAAAAATTATAAAAAAAATATCACGATTTAGGAAATCTTTTTAGCTTTCTAATTAATATTTATTGTCAAAAATATGACTTGTATAACCCCATTTAAAAATTGTTTTCGTAAAATAGCGCATGTTTGTGACATTTTTATTTTAACATTAAATAAAAAGTTTTTAATGTAATTTTCCTACCAAAGTGGCTCCATGGGGTCCCCAAGTTGACCCATGGATTTTCTTGGTCGTCCATGACTCATAAAATAATAGTAGGACAAGTTTAAAGGTATTTTCATATTTTTATATTATCATTTTTACCTTAAATTTCACTAATTACCTTTAATCACGATTAATTAAACTTAAAAGTTACTATTCACCAAAAATTATTTTAATCCCATTGAACCAAATTTTACTTTCTAATGATATCCATGTATATCATATTTTTGAAAATCAAATCACATAAGTGTAATGTTTCATTTAAACGAAAAATCAGTTTTTTAACTACCACTTAGTGGTTTCACTATTCATCAAAAATTGAAGTTTTTCAGAACAATGCCAAAATTTCACCCTAAGCTATATTTGATATTCCGAATTCAAAAATTATGTCTATTTTACAAAATTCCAAACATATATGTTGCATTAATTAATTTTATAATTAATTCCCACTATAACAACAAATAGCATCTTTTTAAGAAAGAATATCAATCAAAAGATTGACAATTGTTTATGTCCAATTTACAAGTGAAATTAATTATAATAACCACCATTGGATAAAATGGTAAAAATATATTCTAATTAAACTTTATAACCAATCAATTTTATAATTTATCACTATAAATTATTTTGATTAAAAAAGTTGTTTTTAAGTATTTTTCACTATTCATAAAAAATTTGAAGTTCTCAGAAAATTTCAAAAAATTCAACATAGGGTAATTTCGATATTACGCATACCAAAATGAAGTCCATTTTGAAATATAAAATTTATATAATTTCAAAAAGTGGGTATTACTATTCATAACTGCTACTTTTATTGGTCGCGGTGTGTTAGAATCTCAAACTTGCGTACAATGCAAGCTATTGCATTATTGAAAGAGAAGCGTATCGTGGAAGCTCGGGGTGTTACAATTAATAAAAAATAAAAAATAAAATCTTCAGAATTACTTATCATTTTTTATTTAATCCTTCATCAAAAATAAATTTTTTAATGGTTGATAATTGTGAATCTGCAATAGTCCCAAATCTAATAATCAGTCTGTTGACATTTTAACTAAATGTGGAATAGAGTCTATCAATATTTGATATAGATTGGAAGTTAGAAAAATATACACTCATATTAATTGAATATAAACTAACCATAAAAAATTTTAATTTATTCTCTTAAGGATCTTTTTGTATAAAATTTTTAAACAATAATATGTTTTAGTACACAAATTCTATTGTGTTTGGTAATGTTAGTAATCAAGGAATACAGAAACTATATCTGTTTATATCTAGTATAAATTCAATATCATACATCAGTTAATTCTTTAATAATCTCAGAATTTTATATTCCATATATTTGGGGATATCTAAAACTATAGTCATTAACATAATTTCAAGATATTATATAATAAAATTAGGAAATATTGGAAATTATTCTATTTTTTTAACTAGTCACCAAATAATTCTTATATAGTTTGGGTTTTACCCCTTACTTGATATAATACATTACTCTTTATGTGATTTTTTTTACAAATTATTTGATATAAATAATTCAGTTATAAATAATTAGAAAATTTTCATTTAAATATTTAAATTCAAACATTAATTATTTTGTTTTTCATTCATAAATAGTATATCTAAATAAGTATTTTTCTAAATTAGATTTAAATACTAAAATACTTGGGAAATTTCATCATTTTCTTTGACATAACATCATATGACTTTATAAAATACCTTTTCTTTTCCTTTAATGATTAGTATTTATATTATAACATATAAGGATATTCCTTTATGTTTTCATAAGTTTATTTTTAAAATTCAAAATCTGGTAAATAATATTAAATTAGTATTGCCTCATCAATTTGTGATATAGAGCACATATTTTTCGTCTAATTGGATAAATCAAGATTATAATTTTAACTAGAGTCAATAATGGAGTCCTCGAAGGAACCCCATATATCTTTCATTACTTTATTCTTCTACTTGTAGTCTAATATCATTATATAATTCCTTTCATATTGTTTATTCCCCGTAAGATAAAGAAAATCATGATTAGTATTCTCGACCTTCTTACGATCATAAAATCTTATATCATTGTTATTTATATATAAATTCTTATAATTTTCAAAGGATCTCATGGGTCCACTTATATTAAAATATAAATTATTAATATTATTGGAAAATTGTTCAAGATCATCACTTGACTTTGAGTTTCTCGAAGTCTCTTCGTTATATAAAAATGGGGTCTCTTTATTTTACTTCTTATCTTTTGAAGTGGATTGTTTTAAGGTAGAATTATCCTCTTACATCATCTCAGGATATCCTTACTAGTATTTCATCATAGCCTCATACATTAGATGTGTTCCAATTAGATCATTTATCTTAATAAAAATTATAGTATTAGACTACCAAATAGTAGCACTAATTCCACATTATTTTTATGGAAGAACTATGAGTACTCTGAGACCTTGTTCATGTTTAGAAATAACATCTCTTAAGGTAACTAAATTTCATATAATTTTTTTTTTCAATTTTCCATTCAAATATGTGATGCTTTAACCATCAACCATTTTGAATTTATCAAACATTAATTTGGATTTTTTTCATCAAAGTGTCCTTGAATATTTTGTACCTTTATAAAAGAAATTTTTATCAAAATTTCATCTGTTGTAGCACATTATAGAACTTGGTTTAATTCAATAGAGACTATTTCATGCATAATAACATTAATATACTTAGAGTTTAGACCATATTCCTCTTCCATAGTAGCATACCATTTATTCAGTTCTCATTTAGAAAATTTTATATGGATTTACAGATTTCAAATAAATCTATAGACCAATATTAATATGATAAATAATCACTTGATCCTTCCACAAATAATAGTTCTCTACGTTGTAATAAATATCCCTAACCACAATCTTAACCTATATATTTTAAATCACTGAGGCCATTTGAAAATGATCTTTATGAATTCAACCTATTATAGTTGATAACTCATGGGTATTGTGTTTTCATACTAATTATAATTCCATTTGGAGATAGAAAATGACTCAAAAGGTGGGGTGAATTGAGTTCTTCAAATTTTAACCCCACTTAAACTCATCCCTATAACCATTCTTTCACTTTTATCATATAATAAGTGGAAATTAATATATGAAAAAAAATAGATAAATAGAAAAGTTTTTCAGTGGTTTAGGGCACAAAGATCTTGTAGTCCACTCCATTAGCTATTTATCTACATGCATAGTTATTTTCAGTATGAGGAATAATTTCCATTGGACCATGACAATTAAATGTAAGGAAAAATTAATAATTACAAAATGTTCCAACAGATTTCAACAGGTTTCTACATTCTCTAAATACCTATCCTTTACTATTAAACATTGAGAAAATTAGTGTAAACTTTAAAGAATAATATATGTAAAAAGATTGTGGGTTTGGGGAATAATTTCATGAAACAACTAACAGTTGAATAATGATTATTCCATAGAAATAAATAATGATTTATAGAAACTCTAAAAGATATTTTTTTGTAGATATGACTAGATGTTTCTTAATATAATAGTTATTTTTTTTGTAATTTATAAAACAAGAATATATTGAAAAACAGAGTATATAAATGCTCGTTATCTCTTGATTTACCAACAAAAACATGGTTTTAGGAATAATACTTATTCTGTTATTAAATTTGATCATCTAAATCTAATTGAAATATTCAGGATTAAATAATAATATTTTCGAACTAAATCCCATGTTCTTTTACATGTTACTTCCTCTAAAAATAGAAAAATTAGCGTATCATATTGGTGAAGATTGTATCTTCAAATAAAATTTACTCTTATTGGAAATAACAACATTAATAAATATTGTATTTCCTTACATAGACATAAATAATTTTCATCAACCATAAAATAGGATTATAATTTCTTTTACATACTATGATAGTTATAAATCAACCTAAAATAGTAGGAAAAAACCTTAATCATACATAATGGTATCCAGCTTCAAGAGTATTTATCATTTTAAGACTTCTAGTCATAAGTATTAACATGATTATATGTAATTTCTTGTCATCATATGGAATTATTAAAATCTCATAACAGTTATTAAGCATAAAAATTTCCTCTAATCCTAAAAATTTATAATTGGATCATAAAGATTTTATATATGTATTTATTATCTTAAAACATGCTTAATCATAAGGATTTCATGTGATCATAATGATTCCATATGAGTGTAAGGAATAATACACACAAAAAATAGTATAATGGTGGTTTTTGAAACTACCAAAAAATAAAAATTTAGATTTTTAGTCATTTTAAAAAAAAAACCGAGGATCATTTTTTGTAGAAACTAAAAAAATTCACTTCCCCTCTCTCCAATTCATCCCCCCGATCTGATCCTTCTCCCCTAATACCATTCTGTTGATCCCCATGATCCCTTCTTCCCCTAAAACCTTTCTATGAAGCCATTAATCCCTCTATACTACCCCCATTTCCATCTCTCTGACCTCCAAGTCTTTATTGTTCCCCCTCCCCCCTCTAATATCACATCCCATTCTCTTGAGATATCACCCACGCCAATCCATCATTAATGACCCCTTTTAGTTGAGCCAATGTGCCCTCATAATCACTCTTAAGTCCTTTCCCTCGACCACATATTCTCCCTTGCTCCCCATTACCCCTCTTTATTCCCCAACCCTTGACATCACACTACTTCATTATCCCCCTTTCCCACAAATCTAGATTGATTTTTATAATATCTCAATTGTAGTTTAATATTGTTACCTTTCAATGCAATTTGTTTGTAATTTTATCTAATTTTTATTCTTTCATGAAAAACTATAATGAAGGTCTATTCTGATCATTATTGATACTATGTATTAATGTATAAAAATTTATGGTTGGTTTTATCTAATACTTTCTTGATTTTATAAGTTTACATTATTTTGGATTATAAGGTTATTAAGTTGTTTGATAATTTTTTAGTTTCATACTATCATGTCTATTTTTCATTTGAAACATTTTAATCATGAATATATAAAATATGTAATTTGGTAATGGATAATATACATTTTAATTAAACTTAATGAAAAATGATGTTGTGAAAAAAAAATAATAAAATTAATCTACACAATGAATTTGTTATATTTTTTATTAAAAATAAATTAGTTATTATTCATTAAATTACATAATAATTCATATCAATTTTGATTTTCCATAATTAACTGAAGGAACTTTGTTATATATGGATAAAATATAGATCTAATTACTAAGGAAATGACCTCCATATGGTTATGGTTTAGAGGAGTTTTTATATTTTTGAATTTCCAATCAACCAAGTGATGGGACAGTAAGATATCCATTACCTAAATGTAAATTTATAAGATGGTTTATGAGAAATGAAGTTCATTAACACTTGATATTTAAGAAATTTCAAGGTCAATATTTGTTTTGGATTTGTCCTAGAAGATCAGAAATTACCGAATTTTGAGCACTGATGTATGCCAATAGAATGAGCACCCAAATTCATCAAAAATGGACATTGAAATGGAAAACCTTATAAATGATGATTTTAAAAATACAAGGAAACATCATCAACATTATAATATATCAGTAAAAATAGTTGTGGGTGATACAAAAATCAACATAACAAGTGATGTTTTTGGTTCAATAGGAAAATTGGGTCAAGATTGTAATATACCATTAGATCTTTCTATTGATACAATAATGACTAATGTAAGAGAGAACATTTCTAAGAAGAAAAATGCATTTAATTATTTAGTTTTTAATAGAAATAAATAGGTGTGTGGAGTATGTCTAAAATATTCAAGTCATTCTTTTCTACTGATGCTTTACCATATCAAATTGTTACAAAAAATTGAAAATTATGTGATGTCCATGATATTGAGATTGTTGCATGATTTATTTCTTAAAGCTATGACCAATGATAATTTTTAATATATGAAAAATATTTTAACAATAATGGTATAAATTATACATAAATACATTCTTATCCAAATGACTATATTCTTTATTAGGGAAAATATTCATATAGATAGTATTGAAAATAATGTTATCTTTTTAGATTGTAGTCAATGTGGGTTGTTGGATGTTTGAATCAGAATTCTACTACCATGAAGAATAAAAATAACACACCTATAATTTTTTTCCTCACATTAAAACCTCGATTAAAAATATTATTAATTTCGTCAAAAAACCCTAAGCACATTAAGTACCATTCTATAGATCATAATAATGATGGGTTAATGTGACATCTGATAGATTCCTAAATGTGGAATAAATTTGAATCATTACACATAAATTTCTAATATTATCTTAGTTGGGATTGGTTTTTGGAAGAATCTATCCATTTGTGACTTTAAGTTCCATTTATAGAATTTGGTCTGTTGTTTTTGATCCTTCACAATCTACCTCTGTGGATGTGTATAAAAAAATATTTTATTTTTTTGATGATTATTCCTAGAAAAAAATTCTTGATAATGATATTAATGTATAATTCCATTTTATAATTTAATAATTGTAGGAGTTATAGAGAATTGTTTTGACTTACAATGCATCTTATAGAACAATTTCCAAAATGCACGTTGCCTAAATGTAACATAATAGAGACTTCCCTGTATATGAGAAATTTTCTGGTTAGAACAATTACATGAGTTTGTATTATAATATTTTTAATGAATATTTTGATCCCAAATGAATACCTAACATTAAAAACTTGGGCTTCTTGGTTCACAACATATTTATTGAAGAATCTCATAGATTTCCGCCAACAAAGTCTATATTTGATGGGAAAATTGATCATAGAACACCTAAATATTTGATGATAGGTTCAGAAATAATTACAACACTAGTAAACATTGAATCAAAATTTGGAAGTGGTATTATTTTAATGATAGTGGGAATTGAGTTTGATGTTCATCATCACTTGAAATCGAACCAAAAAAATGGAAGACAAAAGTATATTATTAAAACATCCGTATTAGGAATCTATTTTTTCATGTTAAAATCTTAATGTTATGAATATTGAGAAGAATGATTATGTCAATTAGATATTCAAATTACATAATGATAATGGAAAATAGTAAGTCTATCTCATTACTTAGAAAGAAATAAAAAAAAATATAAATCCTGATCTATGATGATATGTGAGTGGAATGTATTCTCTAAAAATATTTTTAATGAAAAAATAGGGATAAAGATACATTACTTAGGATTTTAAAACATGTGAATGTAATTGGTTGGTATTCAAGTAAAATAACAGGGTGTGCTGAATTATATAATTATAGTTTACATGGACTGAAAAGTCCTTGATTCATATATTCTTTTAAAATAGTTACTACCATTAGAATTTCATATATTGTTACCTAGAAAGCATACTATAGTTGTACTCCAATTATGAAATTTTTTCAAAAAACTCAATGAGAGAACTCTAAACCAGTTAAACTTGACACGATTCAAGATATATTTTTACAGGCACTTTGTGTGATGGATATGTTCTTTAATCCATCATTTTTTACTAGTATGATGCATTTTACTATTTAATAGGTCATGAAAACTAGATTAAGTGGTAATGTATAATAGAAATGGATATATACAATTATTAGGTACTTTATTTGTATATTTTTAATCTTACGTAAACCATTATTAACATTTCATTAAACATGAATGTATGTTTTATTCATTTTACATCATAGATACCTTAGTTATTTGAAATCAAACATGAAAAATAAATCTTATCATAAATGATCTAATTCTGAAGTCTATTTAGTAGAAGAGCATATAAATTTTTTTTCTATATACTTGGATGATATTGGGACATGATTTAATTGAGTTGGATATGTTGATGACATATCAACTCAATCTCATCTGCCATGGAAATAAAAAATCTTTCAAACTATTATTCGATTAGTTGGGAGGATATAAAATATTACACATACTAAAATATAATTATTACAAGAACATAGATATGTTTAACTAAATAGATAAATTATTGATTCCTTTATTTAAGATAATAGGATAAAAATAGTATGATGCATTAGAAATTGAGCATCAAATGAGAAAGTTATAACATAATATGTTAATAAAAATATTATATAACGGTTTCCATGCCATGTAAGTTAATTAATATTGTATTAAATGAAGATATCTTGTTGAGACTTATATTTTTGGAAGTCTAATAATGTATATTAAT
Source organism: Viscum album (assembly GCA_963277665.1). Lineage (NCBI taxonomy): Eukaryota > Viridiplantae > Streptophyta > Magnoliopsida > Santalales > Viscaceae > Viscum > Viscum album. The sequence continues at coordinate 820,935,296 of OY728143.1, forward strand.
TTTTATAAATAAGGAATATAGATACTGAGGATGAGTTTTAAGATGATTTAATGTTTCTAACTTAAGGTCCTCTAAAATAAGTTAGAATATTTGAATCCTGCAATGTGAATGGCATGAAATCTCATATATTAGATCAAGAAGAGGGAATAAAAACAATGTATAGTGGTATATTTAAAATTTTGAATTTGGATACTATGGAATGTTGACCGATATTATAGAATTAAACTACCACAATGACTTTTCAGTTGTCTTATACAAATTCAAGTGGGTTGATATTATCGAGGGTATTAAAATATATTCCTTGCAATTTACCTAAATTAAATTCTCTCACTTTATGGATATTGATGTCCATGAAGTACATGATATGTATATATTCTCATCATAATAGAAAATGGTATTTTATTTTAAAGATGTCATGTATAAAGGGTGTAGTATAGAAGTGTACATAAACCAAAGAGTCATGTTTGATATGGATAATGAAGTGGAATATTTTATATTTACAATTAAATCCCATAAATATCAAGAAATTAGATTATTTTTCCATAATGATATAGAAACTATTAGTATTTCAATGTGGATTTAGTTGAATATGTAACTATAAAGAAATATAGTGACATGATTGAAGGAAAAAATTATCGTATGTGAATTCATCCACTAACTTATGAAACTACCACTGTTAAATGATATTCATTTCTAGTAATATGTATCTATTATCAAATTTTAATTCATTTTTATGAATGATTTATTGAATTATAAAAAAGTGGATTCTATATTTGTTTATATGTGTAGTCATTAATTAAAATAAATATGTATATTTTGTTTGTTAGTACTGTGAATTTGTTACAATTTCTCAATTAATTTTCTTTCATGAATCTTTTGAAATATATTTTTTGAAGTTTTTTACTTATTTAAATTATAGTAATTCTAAATATAATGTGATTCATTGATCCTATTCAACTTTTAATTAATGTTCTTCCAACTATACATAACCCATAATTGTTATGTGATGATCCATCTGGATCCCTCCATATATCATTTTGAACACCCTTTGTTTCTCTCAAATAAATATCCAGGGAACCGTTTGTATCCCACCCATTATCATATACCACATCCTCCATCTCCCTCTCATTAATATCTAACACACTACCTCTTGATTTAGAAGGATCAACATGCAATGACTCGACAACAAGGAAACTAGTGGTCACTCTTGGTTCATTAAAATGATATTGGGGGGGGGGGGGTGATGGTTATATGTACAAATTTTTAATGTGAATAATGTTATTTCTCTTTTTATACTAATGAATAATTTTTTTATAAAGTATGGAAAACATGTTACCAATAAGGAAAATATTAATAGTTTAGATGTATAGAATCTGAATGGATTAAATAATGTTTTCTCGTTCTATTGTTTTGGGGTCCCCATAAATGATGATGTGGGAGTATTTATCTAGATTCCAGGATAAGATGCAAAGGTCATTTCTCTATATAATTAATTTGTCGAATTATATCAGAATTTGATTGGACGTTTATATAGAGAAATTTTGTTGATGGATGGTATGATTAAGTAGTTAAATCAAAATATTTCACAATCATTTATCATATGAAAATTTATTGGATTTATGTTGAATTGTTAATCTATACCAAGAAAGTTCAACCAAGGGTGTAGGACCCATGGCTCCAAACTTTATTGAAAAGAAAAATGAAACACTATACAAGAGTTTAGGAGATGTTAACATGCAGTAAGCCACATCTTAAACAAAAAACAAGTGCACATCCAGAAGTTACCTTTTCTGAGGCCGACCACGACCCCTGGCTCCACCCCGATCAGTAGGATGTCGACCTCCCCCCCCTTTGATTCCCCATCACAGGATTCTTAGAAGAGGAGTCCCTGTGCATTGTATCTTCAGGTATTGCATCCTGAAGAAAAGTTGATTGCTGCTCCTTCAATTCATGAGGCCCTGCTTGGACCCCTTTTGTGACATGCACATCCCTGTCCAAGGCATAAACTACATCCTCAACATCAGATATCCCAGTACACCTTCTATTATTACATCCTGCACTCTTCAAACCATCAAAATTAAGTAAATAAAATTCAGGATTATTAATGTTCTCTAACATGGAGAAGAAATTAGCAAATGGTTTATACGCAGCCACTGAATCCTTTCGTTTCACCACCGCTGAGGGGTCCAGCTTTAGATTTCCTAAATTATCCTGCTCCACATTATCCAGGGAAGAATCTGTCTTGTGGAGACAGTCCTCCCCTGAATCTCCTTGTGAGTTAACGGATTTAGCAGCAATTAATATTGCTTGATTTCCTTGTTGCTCTAGTTTCCCTTTCCTAACCTTCTTGACATAATCAGTGGGCTCTGTCTCATGTAGACAGACCTCCCCTTGAGCAATATGCAAGCTAGCACATTCAGCAGTATTCTCAGTTATACCTGCCAAAATTCCCAGATTATCCAACAAATCACCATCCTCCACCACATTATATTCCTGTAGCTTTTCTTTAGAAGTTGAGCAGACCCTCGGTTTCTTGTGCAGCACCATTTGGAAACCTTCATCATCAATATTCTTCATCTTCACCTTACCACAAATAGGGGCCATTTCAACATGATCAAGCTCCTTATTGACTTTTTCTTGAACCTCAATTTCATGTTCTGCTTGATGCTCTTCATCCTCAGAAACATTAGCCCATGAATTATTCATAATTCCCATCTCACCATTGATTCCAGATGTCATCTTCTCCAAAGTTTTAACAGTCTCTATAACAACAGAAGAAGTAGTATGCTGTGCCTCATCAGCATTTTGCAAAACCTGCTGAACAGCTTTAGGAAAAGATGGAGTTGCGTTGTGAGGATCCTTTGTTTTGGAGCCATGTTTACTGCCATCTGCACCTTTCCTCTTACACTGATCTTGAGAGTGACCCAGTGATTTACATAGGGAACATTTTAAATTCCGACGACATTGAGCAGGAGCATGATCAATGCATAGGCATGACTTACAAAAACTAGGCAACCACTCATACTGGATAGAGAGTTCCAGCTTGATTTCACCAAAAACCAGAAATACTGTATTTACCAGCACATTTTCCAAATCAATTTCAACTAGGACACGAGCAAAATGGCCATACCTCAGATGTTCAGTTTCTTTGTCTACTTTAGTTGGGCAACCAATGGCAGAGGCAACTTCCACCAGGACAGATGGATACCAAAAAAACCTGTTTAAGCCTCTGATCCGGACCCAAGTCTGGGTACAAGAGTTCCTGATTTCTAGAGGACATGAAAGAGGATCCCATTGTTGAACCATGATATATCCAGGTTTCATCGACACTGGTCCGAAGCTCCAGGCCCCATTATGCATTTATTTCGAAGGGAAAACAATGGGAAAGGTACCTCTTCCAATATAAATTAGATGCCATTCCATAAATCCCCAACCCTGAGAGAGACGCAATCGCACATCCTCAGCCCTGACAGGTGCATCATTTCGAGTTCCAGATAGTCTGTCAAGAAGGGAAAATCGACATTCTTCTAGTCGATCTTCCAATATCTTCGGGTTTGCTTCGATAAATGCAATCGACCCATTTTTCACAATCCTTTTTCAATGAGAAGCAGATTCATACCTGGAATCACAGAAGAACAGGTTCCGGGAAGCCGATCCATTAGGCTTTTTCTTAGGTTTTGCTGTAGCGTTCATCAACGAATCTGCAGTATTCCCCTTCCCTCCACTTGTAGACACCGCTTTCGAAGGGGGAATGAATACCTCTTTCAGATCGACGTAACACTCCAGGGGATTCTCCATCACCAGATCAGCAAAGTCAAAGGTTCAACATAGTCTTCATCGTCGACTCCCGTATCTCTCCCCTACACAATCCATATAGAATCTCTTTTAATATATAGAACTTATTAAATTTCAGGAAAATTTTTGTACAATTTTCAATATAAGGATGTATAAAATGAGTTGAAGATAGAGATAGTGTTGATCTTGTTTTTCAGGTAGTGACGGTGCTAGGCTTTAGATTCAGTGGTGGTATTGTGTAACTAAACTCATAAAGTCCAATACAATGATATGGTGATTAAGAAACCATGTGGTAGTTTGAGGTAAGGGATATATGTATTTCACTTTGAGTATATTAAATCTATAATCTTGGTTGATTTTATCTTTTTTATTATTATAAAATTTCCTTTATAATCTTAAATATTAGGATATTCTAGATTAATTCTAAAATGATTCCAGGTAAAGTCTTCCCTTATAGTTTTATGAAATTTTAAATTTTCTTTAGGTGGTGTAAATGGATGGGAATAGTCTTGGAAATTTCATAGGTGGTATAGAATTGTTGATAGATGGTGGGTACTTTCTTAGGGATTCAATTAGGAATCTATTTTCTTTCCAGTATTCGGTTGAGACTAATACACATATATGATTTTTTTATATCATAATATTGGTGAAGACTATGGTAAAATAAAGAAATATGTGATGTTTGGTATCCTAATAAAGTTATATTGTTATTTACTTGGGTATGTATTGGGTTATGGGTGGTGTATAAGAAGGTGTAATCATTTTATCATTTTCATAAATGATATATTATAATTGGGATGGGTATCATATGATTACTGTGATGAAGGCAATAATTTTAGTAGGTTAATTTTATGAAGGATATTTTGTTTGGAAAATATAACATGGTGGTTATAAATAAGTCATGGGTTTATACGTCTTAGGTTTCATCCATTATTTCTCAATTTATCATTTTATGGTTGTAATCTTTGGGGTGTTGTGTGGTTTCTAGAATGAAGGTGGTCTAGTGGTAGAATTTTTATTATCTTTTATTGAGGCTTAGAAGATTTTATGGCTTGATAGAGGAATGGTTAATGAGAATGTGGGAGATTATTTCATTATTATCTTGTAATGTGTAATACTTGTAATTAGAAAATTAATTATTTAATTGATTTCATGTAATTTTTTGTTTTTTTGTGTGTTGGGAGTTACTTGGTGATGATTCGGGAATTATTTATGAGGATGTGAAGTGGAAATGTAAAAGTGGTGTTCAATGGATTTGTAGAGGTGGTGATGTTGTGAAATATAGTACGGGGTTCCATATATATGGTGTGGTTATGTGATTATGTCATGGTATGCAGTGATGTGGTAATATTGTGAAATTTGGTTATATGTAAGCATGGATGAAGTGGAAACAAGATGATATTTTTAGGTGTTTATGTTAAAAGAAATTAATTACTATTGATTGATTTTGAGGTTTTTAGAATTATGTTTTAGTTTATATTCTTTTATTTTTAGTTGATATGGTTAATTCATTGGAATTGGTTTCGTTGATTTTATAGTGGTTGAGGGTTAAAATTTTTCTAGTCTTTCGTATATTTTATAATTCTTCGGAGTTGTGGATTATAATGGTTTTTTAAAATAAATATATATAACATGTATAAATTGATGTTATATGCAGTAAAAAAATTATAGAAGTGGTTTAAAATGATACTAATCCAGGGATTGTTTTTGAGATCATAAATCGTTACTAAACATTGAGATAACTTCTGATAAATATAATTTTGTGAGACTCTTAAGGAACCACTATTAAATGGGTGAAAATAGTTCTAGTTGTTTTCTAATTCCAAATTTATAGTCTTTTTACAAAAACTATTATGGAACCATTTAGTTGTAGTTGAAAATTCCGTAAAACTAAAAATCCACCACTAGTCCCCAAATCTATTGAAGTGGCATTGGATTCAATGTAAGGATATAAAATAATTATTCATCGTGAGACTTATTTAGGTTTTAAAGTACATAACTTATTTCAATTATTAAATATAAGACTTTAACTGAATATAATACATGAACATAAGGCTTGTTATAATCATAATACATCTAGAATATGAAATAATTTCTAATAACTTTAATGTATCTGAAACTTTATTTTGATAGTAAAGATTTATGATAAATCTTTAGAACTTTATATAACATTAATTTAAGGATTTAACAATTAAAAAATTATCTTTAAAGTTATAATATTTTGGAAAAAATATTTATAACATTAAATATTAATCTATATACTTCATGAAAAGTCAATAGCTAAAAGTTTTAGGGGCTTTGTGATCATAAAAATAGAGGGTAAAATATGATATGTTTGAACAAAATTAGTGGGTCCCACATTTCATACCAATCATACTGACTTCAGGCAATGCCCAAAATTTAAGATGACCAATAAAAAAGAGTCAACATAAAAAACCCATCTAATTTGTCGAGAAAGGTGTTTATCTATACAAGAGTTAGGATAACCAAGCTATCTATCCTATTCTAGAATAGGGGAAGGGGTATACAAAATATAGGGTGTTCTAACTCAATATCATGCTAGCAAACTATATTTCAATAATATTTGAAATTGGTAACCATTTATATAATCATAATATACCCCCTTTCAAGTATAATTTTTAAAAACCTTATGAAAATGAAATAGATAAATTATACTACATAAAGGTTTATATATACAGCTTGTTGAAAAATGGTAAAAAATGCAACATAGGAAATTGTGTAGTATCCAATTAAAAGGAATTTCATACAAATAAATAATTTTAATATAAATCAAATTCATGTAATTTTATATAGCTTACCATACATGGAACTAATAATAATATATCACCATGTAATTGTAATATGAAAACATAAGTCAAACCATTAAGGCCAAACCAAATGGTATAGCAATAAAGTAAGTAAATAGAGATTTTATCACTAACATGAGATGTATCAATATAATTAAATATATGAAATTAAGTTCATAGGTTAAAATAGTTTACTTTTAAAACATTAACGTCACAATACATAACATACTAAAAGTTAAGAAGAACAAACATATACCCAACCAAGGATTCACTATGTCTTTCAATAATCAACAAAAAATAGGATACAATTACTTAAAAAATACTCAACAAATTTTTATTAATTAACAATATGGAAATGTAAACTGTTGTTTTCCATCCTCCTTTATCGATACACCACATATCCATCGAATCACTCTCTTAGAAAAAGGTTAAAAATGCTTATTTGACTTATAATTATATTAATAATTAATATGCAGAATGATTTTCAAATCATGTAAAAAATAAAATAAGAGAGATAATATGTGAAAATAGTTTTAAATAATTATATAATATATCTTAAAATTAATGCAATATAATATTGTTTCCTCTTTAATATAAAACATTTAAAAATTCATATTACTCAATTAAAAAAGTTTCTCTTAAGTAAGGAGAAACCTTATACAAGAACCATATAATACACCATAATATATTTTTCTCAACTTTTTATACTATGATCACGTTTAAAACAAATTTTATAGAGTCACAAAACTAGTTATGTTATATAAACCTAATAAATTAAAATTTATTTAATTAAAAAAATCCATATTTTCATATCCTAACCTTTTAAAAAAGTTTCTTAGTTATTATAGAGAATATGGGGCATGATGGAAAGCATTAATGACATGAATGAAGTCAGATTCCCTTTACAGTATTTGATTAAATACATGTAAATTAAATTATATGATTATTCACCTAAATAAATAATGTTACCCTAATCATATTAAATGATAATATTGGATTTTATCACTATAAGGAATATTATTGAACCAAGGTATATTGTGATCACATCATTGATTATATTTAAGAACAACCAACCCCTTTGTTATTAATTTTAAATTTATTAAACTATAGATCATAAATTTCTTCTTGATATTCAATGATTTATCATGTATCGATAGAACCATAAATTTGAAAATAGCCTATATATTACACAGATGACCAATGTAAAGATATTTTTAACATCATAAGGCCCACAAATACCAATTTCATATGTTTCTATTACTTAATCATAAAAACTCTGACTAAATTGAAATCCAAAAATAAATAAATAAATTATCAATTTATCCCAAAATTGTATGTGTCACATTATATAAAAACTCATAAGTAAATATATAAATAAATCTTTCAAAAAAAATGATTTATATATTTGAAAATATGTGAGATCATAATTTTTAAATTGAACAAAATAAAAATAGATAAAAATCCTAATAGATTCCCTCTGGGATGGGACCAAGTATCATTACTATAGTATTTATAAGTCTTTCCTCCTAATCTAATAGTTACATTATACCCCCTAGAACCATATCTACAAATATTCAAAGTAAATTATCTATAAAATCTAAATTTCCATTTTGAAACTTTAATCCAAACCTAACTGAAACCAATATAGGATACTATAGTAATAATTCTAACCATTAATTGATATAAATACCCAATTACATCAGACTATAAGAGATATAAATCATGGTTCAAAACAAATAATACCCAATGAAATCACATAATAATGAAACCTTATCAAAACCGTGATTTTTTTGGAAAACACTCAAATATGTATTGTTTGATAGAAGAAGTAATAAATAATTATTAAAAATTGATTTTAACATGAAAGAAATGAAATCCCAAACCATGGGATCTATAATTAGAAAATTAATTTGAGAAAAAGAATAAAAGATTAAATAATATGAGAGAGGGGATTACTAGCATTTAATTTCCATAAAAAACCCACATAAATACTAGATACTCAGATTAGAGGAGATAAAAGTAGAGACCATGAGGTGTGTATAAGATGGATCTCAAAGTGTTGGATAATAATAAAATCAAATGAGAACATGAGATTAAAATAAATTCAATGAGAAATACAAGAATGATCATTATAAAAAACTGAACCTAGAAGCTACCAGATACCTGGTGGCACCCCAAGGCCACCACTTACTTAACATATTATATTTATTAAAATACCATCTTCCAACTTGAGCATCATTATTAATACCTAAAGGAACATATTATATTAAATAATATTTCACCAAAAAAATTAATTCCTAGAATCATTACCGAATTTATATTATCTAAAAAGGAATATCACTACACCTTATAAAGCCCCTAGACTTTTATTCCCCGATCAGGTGCTGAGAACATATTCTTTACACACTAGATTAAATGAAAAATGAGTCTTATAAATGGAAAACACACACACACATTACAAAATTTATATAATTACATTTAAAAATTTACAGAGTCCTAGAACCCAAATATTTAGGGAATTTTTATATTAATAATATAGATTTAATATTCCATATTATTTCTTAAAGACCTCCCATAAATAATCAACTAAAATGATACCATTCCACATATCAGACTTAATACCCTTATTCATCACTTGTGGAGTGGAAATAAAATAATGCGTGAGATCAAATCTTAGTAAAAGGAAAAATAAATGATAAAAAATAGAGAATCATAAGTAAGAATAAGATGTACATGTGGGTATGAGAACATAATCTATATACATTTACATAACATAAGGAAATCATATATAATAAAACATTAAACATAAATCACGAATCAGATCATAAATCAATTTGAATTATATAGTACATGAGTAAGGGAGTTTGGGAATATGATTAAATAATATTATGTAATGATAATATATTATAGCTATGTTTCCTAACATTAGAAATTTATAATAGGCATAAACATTGGAAATCATCACATTATTAATACATATAATCACATTCATGTCCACTCAAAAATATATTAATATAGCTACCTTCAATCATATCCATGCTCAATCATGTTATTATAAAAATTTGCATTCATTTACCAATAAAATCTTTTGAAAATTTCTTCCTTCAATTATTCCCACACATAAACGTGTGAATAAAGATACTTTCAATCTCTTTTATGTACTAAATTTTCAATATATCAACTCATAATCATGTTCACAAACCATATTTTTAAAAAATACTCCCACAATCATTTTCACATAAAATGAATTTTCTCATGAAATATAAAACTTTAACCAATTAATTGGAGGTCTATAATAGACTCGACAGTCACATTATAACAAATCATACATATTTGTTCCACATGAACATGAAAGAAATCATAATCTAAACGTCTCTTATCTTTAAGAAAGAAAATCATTTTAGGAAAACTTCATTATAAAATCATCATAAGTGATATTGATATATAATAAATCTAGTATCATTAATTATTATCCCCATTGAATCATATATGTCAAAAAAATTTCTAATATCATTATAAAATTGATTTTATAAACAAAATGAAATGTCAATTTCTTTTTGGGAACTCTTATTTTAAAATAAAAATTCACAAAAAATGGGAATTGAAAATACTTTGAAGAAACATGAAAGCCTGGAATTAAATTATTTAAAATAATAATGTATATAATAGTGAAAAAATATTTCTTATGGAAATCATTTAAAAAGATATTATTTTTAATAACTTCAAAAGAAATTAAAAAATTACCCATGTAGAAAATGTAAAAATTATTACATTTAAACCTTTATTGATAAGGTAAATTATAACAGAAAATTATCCTTTATAATTAATTTATATTTATATATGGAAAATCATAAAATAATATAATGAATATGTAAATAGTGAAAAATATTACTTATCGGAAGAAGAGGTATGTTCCGCTCTACTTGTAAGAAACATTTATGTGGATTTTTGAACCAAATTAGTGTTTAATTCTACTAATACCTGAAAACCTAAAAGAAAAAATTGGAGATAAAAATATATTTATTTTTATAGATATATAAATAAAAATTCTCTTAATCAAAACATAACATAAACTAACATGATTTCCATGTAAGAGTAGAAATAAACACATACATCTTTGGTGAATTTTGAATAAAAAATACCTTACAAGAGAGAGTACATGAAATATAACTTTAAATACTATGAATAATATGTGAATAATGATATAATATTAAAAATAGGTAGTATATATACTATATGAATTTAAAAAGGTGTAAAATATGAAACATGTCTTAAAAAATGTAAATTAAGACGAAAACCCTTACCTTGGATTCCTGTTTTGTCAAAAAACCTCTATCTATATGTATAATAAAATAATTATGATAAATAATTTATTTTATTAATTTATTAATATTCATTAACTTTTTTAATTATATTTCATATTCATTAATTATATACTTATTACTTATTTTTAGTTAATATGAATCACCAGATGTCATTAGATTCAACTGTTCCTTATATGTTTTTGTATAATTGAATTAGTCATCATTACTTGTTCATGAGTTAATCATTCCCAGAATTGTAATGGTACTATAATAAAATTTCAAAAATGTGGTATGAATTTCTAGGTTCATTCCATGATATGTTTGGATACTATTCTACAAAATAAAATCTATAACTCTCATGTTTATGTAATTTTTAATGAAAAAATGTTTTATTTTTATAATGATCCAAATCATAATATTACATTTATAGAATAAGCAAAAAGTATTTACATGTTAATACAAGTTTTTACTAGTAATTATGTTTTTATAGTCAATTGTGATATAAATTTATAGCATCTTTCATGTAGGTGGTAAAGCTAACCAAAATAAGTACTTCATATAATGGATTATTATTATTATGAAGTGATTTTATATTAAAAAAATCATTAAAAAAGTATAATGAAATTAAATAGTATATATTTAAGTCTTAAATTAACATTTAAACGATTTAGATAATTAATATGAATGAAAAATGATGATATGAATTTATTACATTCAAAGAATAAATTATATCTCCTATTGAAATACTTCTTGGTTTTGAATGAATTGATGAATTCTCATGAGACTAGAAGCTACCCAACATGTGATATGATTAAAAGGGAAGGAAATATTGAATATTTTAGGTATGAAATATAATCTAACAATTTAACCTTATTTTAGTCTTTATACAAATGACTATCTTTACATTGGTAACTTATTTTTATGTATACAAATGAAATGTCACATATTAAGAAGTATTTACATACTGATTCAAAATATTAATATAATTTTACTAGATTTATTTTATAATGAAGATGAAAATTAATTTTGGTATAAGTATTCTTAAGTAAATAAAAACAATTTTTATTAAAATGAATTTTAAAGAACTAATATAAATTTATACATACTCTTTATGAAATATTAATCATTAAATGATTGATACATTGTTTAAATAAAAATAAAGATAATATTTTTCATCAAAATACATACTTTTAGTATGATAAATTGAAATTTTAAATGAAAACATATATAATATACAATAAAAACAATTCTTGTAATAAATTTTTTTAGACATGAATAGTTAAAGTTATACTCATTATTATTACATAATTATTTTATTGAAATTACTAATTTATTTTATTAATTATTACTCAAATTTAAACATTACATCATATTCATATCATTCATTAAATGCAATAAAATTTCATATATCATAAAATAGTTTCTCTATAATAAATTTTATTTATTAGTTGAATCAAAACATTTAAAATCATATATTTTTCTAATAATGTTTCAATATAGTTTCTTGGAGTTGTATTTATATTTTATTATACTATAATGTTATTCAATTTAGTTTTGTGTTGTGTGTACCATAAGATATCAAAGACACAAGATTTATTTAAAGGGAAATATATACTAAAATATCATGGTGTTATATTCTACCCCCATAAAAAATTATTACCTAAAATTTTTAATTACCACTCACTAATGAAAATAGCTAAGGGTTTCTATAATAAATACCAGACTCAGGGTATAATTTCTACAGTGATATCAACCTCACTAAATTTTATACATGGAAACTCTTATTTTACCTTGTAATAGGTATGTACTTAATATTAAGTTTCTCCGAAACCATATTATCTAAATAATTTCTCTTGATTAGGTATTAAGGCCCATATATGGGATGTAATTTCTCAATTGAGTTAAAAGTTATCATTGAATAGATGGAAAAATATGGATTTATTTGGAAAATTATTTGTGATTTCATTATCCTAGTAATTTATATCAGTTCTATGTAAGAAGATTCAGTCCATACCCAAAAAAAGTCATATTAGACTAAAGGAAAAATTATAATATTTTCTAGGAGTATTTTCCCAAAAATTTTAATTATAAGGGAGTTGTAAACTAATTATCCATTAATAACACCCTTGGTATTATTCACTAATAATTCAATATCTAGTCATTGGGTGGTGACTTTGATGATCTTAGAAAGCTATCCATACATGAATGAGCGGGTATACTGATAAAAAATTATTTAGATTGGGGGGGGGGTAATATGAGTATTACTTTCACCCATTATATACATGGCCTTCTTAATTAGTTGTTATTGCATAAACCTTATCTCTTTACCTTCATTTAGATGATACTAACATCAATTATTCTCATCACACCTTTAATTGTGGAATTTATTTGTTTAATATAAAAATTCATTGTAGTTCAGGAATTGAATCTTGGATGGTGAAATATATGGTACATTATAATCCTTTATTTTATCAACTAGGCACTGCATCTGACTTTTACAATCATCTTATTTATGGAAAACACTTCCACACTTCAAATCTTTCATCATTATTTTTATGAAATCTCCTAGGTTATTTTTTTAAATTTTTTCCACACAAGCAGGTGATGTTTCTATTCTACCTAAGATTTATCATTTTAGTTTCCACAAATATGTAATTTCTTTTTCTTATAAAAAATTCATTTGTATAATAAGAGTCTCTAGTTTTAATTTCCACCTTAATTTCACATCAATTTTTTTCATAAATAAAAATGTCCCCTAGAGATAATGTAATGAGCCTCAAGACCCACACTTCAAGATACATTATTAAAAACTCATGACCCTAAACTGTGTAGTATGGTCCTTTTCTCATAACCCTATAAGGTATGATGTGTTCCCTTAAGTGGCACCGAACTATGTGGGTTCTGATTCCTCTCATGAGGATATTTAGAAAGCCCCTATCATGGGAATGATTCCTATATAAAAACAACTATTTTCTATTTAGATAAAGAAAAATACGAAAGTTCCTAACTACATGGACTAAAACCAACATCAAAAAATAAAATACATAACCATGATAGAGAAAGTTGGATACATATAGATAGTTTCATTGGTGGGGAAACATAGATACATAAATATAGTTTCCGATAAACTGAAGTATGTAATTTATTGTAAATATATTAGGGTGAACAGTTCCATGTTTGAAATTTTAAAATGGATTCATTAATTTGTATTAAATCTATAAGAGAGTCCCAGAGTAGGAATAATTCCCACTAAATTGGTGTGATGATCCTTACTTCCCGTCCTATAGACCAATGTGAGTTCCTAATCATAAATGGTTATGTTCCTCATAGATGTATTTCCCTTGTATTGTAGGTACATTAGCTATCATAGACATGAGAACCATTTGGTGTTTCTGGTTTTGCAAAAAAACTCACTGAAAACATCTCGGGAAGGGGTATGTAAAAAAAATGGATCACCCAAAATGAATGATTTTAAAACCATACCCAACCCCACAAATCAATCATTAAGACCCAATATTCAAAAAAAAAAAATAAATAAAAAATTTGAACTCAACATGATTCCTTTTATTTAAAAAAATATATGTGTCACCTACATGTGAGGCACTTTAATACTTTTGAAAAATTGAAGTTGCATAACATGGATCCATTAAGATAATTAATTGTGCATACATTAATTTATTATAAAGATACTTTCATGGGTTTGTGAAGATACTTTTATGGGTTTATTTTTTTTCTATATTTATATATATTTTTGAACATTTGATAGAACACTCTTCTATTCAAATTATTTCTTACCAGCTAAACCAAACTTATTCATTGGTTGTCACACAAGCTGGGTCCTCATCTAATTAGAGTATCCCAATAACAACCCCACATATTCAATGCTAAGATTTGAATGCACTAGTTAATGAGTACCACCACAATGGTACAATATCAACCAAGGAGGATATATGAGAAGACCAATAATACATGAATCCTCACTAACCATCCACTCATCAATAGTTAGTGTCCAAAAAGAAAACAAAACCCATATCCATCTCAAATAAATTTGGGAGACTTTCTCCAGACCACAACAAGATATTTCTACCTTACCATATGAAGGCATGTGAGGAAGTATCCTAGGGCCTCATATCAATATTACATAAGTTTCTATGAAGGGGTCCTACCAGTACCTTTTGATGCTAATATTCCTCGGTGCTAAGTCCTCAGCATGATGGCGATGTCTCCCTACGATCTTTGGATCAGGTCACTCAGAACCAAACTTCTAGTATAGACTATCAAGCAACATGATAAAACAACCAGGAACATGGAAACATCCCTATTAACATCAAATATTCCTTCAATCAAGACATGGTGGAAACCTAAAAGTAATCCCATATTCCTACTCACATATATCAAGCCTTTAAAAAAAGTTTTACAACAACCGGAGAAACCTTCAAACATATCTTGAAAGGATATGGGGTGGGAGAATATATCCATTACCATACATATGTTTATTTTAAATATTTATTGATAAGAAACATAGGATAGGATTTAGAATAAATACCTCCTCTAGCCACAAAATATGAATATATTCCCATTTTAGCTATAGAAGTAACCCCATACATCTTGGAAATGGTGGAAGAAAATTCATTTATTCTTGTATACATTTTATAAGTTTTAAAATATATAAATATACAATCAGTGGTGACTAGGATTTCGGAACACAACCCCACCACTTCATTTTATATGGACCATCAACACAATACGATGGGCACTCAGGAGCAGAATAATATTCATGATACTATCCAGGAGGTTTGTCAAAAAAATCTAATGATATATAGAAAAAATCATTGGGAACACAGAACCATTCCGACTGAAGATTATTGTTCCACTTCAACTACCAATCTTTAGTAGGAATATATTTGTAACAAAATTTCAAAATCATATTGGAATATTTCGACAGAAACATGAGATTTCGTAAGAAATCTCCCATGCATGAGAGACACTTTTTATAGACCGCGACTATGAACACCCAATGAATAATGTATTAAAAAAAATATCACTAAAGGCAATAAAAAAATATAGATAAATCAAAAAATCCTAATATCCTTAAAAAATATGATCTAGAATCTATCAAACATCAGTCAACAATGGCCCCATATCTTTCTAATTTATTACCAAATTAAAAATGTAGTATCCATAGTTGTGAAGGATATCCTCACAACATTTCTACCAAAAACTCTAGAGGTCATACCTATAAAATTTACTATAAATTCCTCCTTCATGTTATAAAAGTGATCTGTAATGAAAACCCATCTCTTTTTTGGGTATTATGGAAGTGTTTTACTTATTCCAATATGTGAAAATTCCTCAAGAGATTTTTTTTTGTATTTTCATTGAAATAATTCATTAAAATTAATAAACACAACTTATCCTAGAACAATGTCTGGGTGCGTTCAAAGATATTTTCACAGTTGTGAAGATGTTAGAGGGTTCAATTTTTGAAAGCAAAAAAAAAAAAATCTAGACTAGTGCCAATGGCTCGGGGAAAATGAATGGATTGATTAAAAAACATGACCATCAAATTAAAATCGGCCTCAACACCAACTCAAAATCCAAATCCTATGTATCCTCACATAGACCCTTTTCCTAAATGGAAACATATACAAAAATATGCCCATCAGGATGAGATAAAGGAGAATAAACACTCCCTATTTGAAAATCAGAAGAACAAATTCTATTCCTTTTGATATGAACATGTTCTAGGTTACTTTATAGCATCCATGGAAAAATATATTGATACATATAGATCATTCAAAACCCAATCATATTTTTTTAAAAGGTCACTCAAATTACCACACATTTCATTGAATGTTAGAATACACCATATGGTATTGTGTTGTCTTTAAATACATCCTGAAAATGTTGGTTGATTCCAATCTAGTGAACGGAGGATAAAAACCATTGTATGTGGAATGTGTTTTTGCCACCATTCTATAAGAATAAGAAGGTAATTGGAACGAAATTAAATTTAAGGGTTACCAAAAGTTTAATGAATGGATGACCAGTAAAGTAATCAATCTGGATCATGTTATCATTTGTGGGTTGTTAAACCAACCAACTATGCCCTCGATCTCTTCATAGATGGTACAACCAGCTTCCATTTCCCTATATTATTCAAAGATCTGATCTTCCATGATGTGATATACCTAAAGGGTTAAAAATTTAGTACATGATGTTGAACCAATATATATTCCAAAGACAAACCTGAACCTATCATATTTTATTCCTCTAATCACAGGATAATGGGAAGCATCCTAATAAATGTAACCATGGGAATTTTACCACCATTAGGAATCCTTTATAGATGAATATTTTATATTTGGTTCCATTAATTCTATTCATTTAATATATCCCTTCTCCATTTATGGAAAGGATTACAAACCTATGTTCCCTATGTCAAATCAGGGAACTATAGGTAGAGGGAACATATGCTCAAGAGGCATGATAAGACGTAGTCATGGACGGGCTCGATATTCTATCCACAACCATGCTAAAATTGTTTACACAACCGATACTCATGTTAGATCCATTCAGTGAGCACATGAAAAACCATAAAATGCATCCACAATTACTAATAGTCTTAAAAGCATGATTTTTTCAATGATTTACTAGAAGGGGTGTGATAAAACACAAATTTATTGAATATTTTATTCATAATAAATGATAAAATTCCCACACATTGGGATAACTACGTTCATTTATGCAATATTTGGGATTAGATCATTCATTTGAAAATTTGATGAAAATTCCAGTTTTACAGTTTAAAAATTAATTGTAGTATTTCAAGAATAAATAATTTTATTTGAATTATTTTTTCTTAATATTTTGTAAATGTGTTCCTAACTTAATTTTATTCAACTTTAATTCAGGATATCTGAGTTAAGTCATTCATTTCATTGGTGAAAATGTTCCATGAAATCAAAGTTGGGCTGGACTTTCCAGATTAGACATTAGTTCTGTATTTAGACCATAACATCTTCATCCATGACTGGAAGATGCCCAAATTTTTATATGATCTCTAGGACTCATTTTAAAACAATTAATCCTTGTGGAATAAGAGTTGTTTCTCACGTTGTGGTGGTCAAATCGGCGGTGAAATGTGGATTAAAATAATTGCTCTAAGATTCCCCATTCACACTTGAATCCAATTTCAAACTAGCCTTCCATCCACTCTTTAAATTGGTGTTTTTCTCATTTGGAGGGGTTGGGACATGAATTACAATATTGAAGGTCGAGGATAATTTGTTTCACTCAAATTTTTCAAATATTATAAAAGTGGTATCTCTTGAAGCAAGGATCCCCTAATCAAAGCCTTCTTCTGTTCTTCATGTTGTAATGTTTGAATTTGTGTAATAAACTTATTTTTTCTTCTTTTAGTTATTCTAAATTATTATATTTTGATTAAATTTATTCTTCTTTTAATATTAATAATTGGTATGTAATCAATAGTAGAAATTATATTGGGTTCTACCCTCTCTAAACCATTTCAAATGCAAAACGTTTATAAGATGACTACATCTCCAATGGAAGAGTAGTTCTTTTTAGTAATCGATATACCTATAACATCCTCCATTAATTTATTTTGAATAAATGAGATATCGTAATTCACATTATATGATCTGTTAATTTTCTTTTTAATTTAAATGAAACTAAGAAATAAATTTAACAATAAACACAAATCACGTGAGGTTGAGAATTGTGTTAATGTGAGTGCACAAACTAAATTGGTAATTCAAAACTACACAGGATCAATTTGTAGTGTTCAAATGTAATACCTAAACTAAATTAATTCTAATTTATAGAGAGGAAATGTGCCTTATTTTACCACTGACCATAAGATAACCTTAGAACATCATTCAAAGAAGGGTGCTGCGATTTCATGTTCTGAAGTTAGAATAAGGATAAATTCACTTCATCTTTGTTGTAATGTTAATTCTCATAGGGTTAGGGATTTAAAAAATTAATGGATCATAATTAAGTGGACATTAATTTAAATGATAATTATTAATAAATGATTTAATATGTATATTTATATTGATTATACTCTCTAAAAATATTTTTCTAAAGAAACATATTATCATTGTTCTTTGTTAATCAACTTTCATTTCAAAAAAAAAAAAAAACTAAAAAAATGATATTTTCTTATAGACTAATTATTCTTATTCTTTTATAAATATAAAAACATTCCATTATTTTTAGGTGGTGTGTTTTTATTATTTTATTTTATTTTCAAAGTTCCTTTATTAAGTTGTTTTAATTTCTGCCTCTTGAGAGGCGACCTAGGTCAACCACCTTACTGCACATAAATAACCCCAAAATAAATATCATTTGAGAGTTCCCATAAAAGAAAATTTCAAATTAGCACCATTTACGTGGAGTCAAGTTATTATTTAAACCAATTAGAGGTATTTATTTTATTTTACATTTTATTCTCTTATTCTCTTCTTTATTTCTTCTTTACACAATTTGATTTTCTTCTTCTTCTTTTATTTTATTCTTCTTTTTCGACCATAAACTAAAAATTATCATTTTTATTATTGTCCACATTCCTTTATTTTTATTTTTATTTTATTTATGACATGAAATAATCCTGAGTATAGTTTATATATTGACCCTGATATTGAACGCATCCTTTGGGATCGAGTCATACATTCTCAATCTATGGGATGCTTCAATATTCAACCAGTTGGAGAATTCCTCCACTCCAAGAACATTAAAATTGTAAACACTTCTAAATCCAACTTTAAAAAAGAACCAATGGATGGAAACATCATAAATGAAATTAATAGAACCATTTGAGAATTGGCTACACCTGATATTAACTATCAACCAAATTGTATTTCATACCCAAATCTTGAATCAGAATTTGAACTGAAATCTAGATTAATTCACCTTCTTCCAAAATTTCACAGACTATCTAGTGAGGATCTATATAGAATTTTAAAAGAATTTAATGTGGTCTGATCAACCTTAAACCCATTTTTTTTCTGAAGATCAAATAAAACTAAGAGAATTCCCATTATCACTTGATGGATCTGCAAATGTATTATTTACAAACTAAAGATGTATCTTGTTGTAACTATTTGAAACGTCTTTTCTTGCATAGATTTTTTCTATCATGAAATACCACCTCCATTTGTAAGGATATATTTGGGATGAATCAATCCCAAGGGGAGTCAATGTATGAGTACTGGGACTGTTTCAAGAATTTGTGTGCAATTTTACCACATCACCAAATCAGTGAGAAACTCCTTGTCCAATACTTCTATGAAGGAATCACACCTATGGAGAGGAGCATGGTGTATTTTGTGTATGGGGGAGAATTGGTGGAAAAGAAACCAGTAGATTCACGTGCGTTGATAGACAAAATGGACCAAAACTCCCAAAAATTTGGTGATCGAGGTACACCGCATGTCAGGGAGTACATCAGGAAAGTACTTCTTCTCTTGAGATTCATATAATTGATACCAAGTTGGAAGAATTGAGTACTATGGTGAGGCATATTTCATTGGATCAAAATACATCCCAACCCAGTACTTTGAGGCCTTGTGACAATTTCATTGAAAGGACCACCCAACTGACTATTTCCCCCAATTACAAGAGAGAGAGGTTTGCACTTCCGTATTTCCTGGGTGTCCATATTAGTGAAGCCAAAGCCACATACCCAAAAGAAGTTTGATTCCTTTGCACCAGAATACAACCAAGGGTGTAATGATCAATTGGATGTGGGGTATGCATCAGGACAACAAAAAGGCCCTCTTTCAATAAAACATCCAGCAGCCTACACCTTACCGACAGGGTTTCGAACAACCCCAAAGGAGATTTGAAGCTCAAGAATCAAAAAGTCAACAACAAGGGAATTATCAAAAAAAGGTAGATTATAATACTAATGGTATTTTGAAACAAAATTATCTTAATAAAAATAATGAGCTAAAGAGTCAGCATTCGGAGCTGAGGGATTCAAAGACTCAAATGAGCCAAATTGCGACTGCCCTCCATGAACTGGTAAGTAAGAATTCTAGAAATCTAAATTCCCAACCCACTTCAAATCCCAAGGGTAATGTTATTTCCATAACATTGAGAAGTGGGAAGTAAACAACTAATAAATCTACACCTATCATTCCACCAGGATTCACCTCAACTCCAGAGAAGACCCATTCAAAACCAACTGATGAGAAACCCAAGGAGAGAGATAAAGGTAAGAAAAATATTAATGATGATACTCCTTAACCCCCTCCCTTTCCAAACATGGTTTTATAAACCAAGAAGATAGAATAAGAGGCGATGAAAAAATAATTTTTGGATACATTCAAGAGTGTGGATATCAACATCCCTATACTTGAATCCATTAAGAAAATCCCAAGGTATGCAAAATTTTTAAAGGAAATTTGGACCAATCAAAGAGGGATCAAGGGAAATGAGAGGATAAATATTGAAAGGAATGTGTTAGAACTCATTAAACCAACTCTAACAATGCCAACAAACTAAAAGGATCCATAGACATTCACCATCCCATGCACCATATGGGAGTTGCACTTTTCTGACGCTCTTTGTGATTGATGGGATTCCATAATTTTAATTACTCACTCTGTATTTTATTCTTTATAGAATGGTGGGTTGAATCCAGTGAGAGTAGTGGTGTAGTTGGAAAATAGAGCTACAACATATCCATTGATATTCCTTGAGGATTAATTGTTTGGGTAAGAGACATGATCTTTCCAGTAGATTTCTACGTGATTAAAATGGAGGACGATCTGGTAAGTTCTCATTATCCCATTATCTTATGTAGGCCATTCCTAAAAAATGATAAAACTATCATAAATGTCAATTAGGGTAACCTTTAAATTGATTTTGGGGATGAATTTGTTATATTTAATGTTATGGACTCCATGAAGTACCCCTCAGAGCACCATTATGCATTTGTTATCTCCCATTTTGAACCACCAAATAAAAACCCCATGGAATTTGATTGTCCTATTATTAGGGAGATTATGAATATTGGTAATAGTTTGATGTCCAATAGTACTTCCACCCCTGTTTCTAATGCACAATACACTCTAAGACTTAAGTTTGAAATAGATTTATATTCCGATTTTGATCTGGTGAACTCTGATTATGACATGGTTGTTGAGTATGATGATGGATTTGATGCTTTATTCTCTGATTTGGATGATGTATATTACAATACTGATGTTTATTGTGTAGATATTTTAGTTCTTTAAATTTCTCTAACCATACATCACCCCTCTACATTGTAACTCTATACATTTCCACCAAATCTCAAATACTCATACTTGTTAAGTGGTGAGAAATTACCTGTTATCATTGCTAACAATCTGTAACACCCCGAGATTTTATGAGAAATAATTTATTTTAATTTCTTTGATGTATTGTGTTGTACACTACACCATGATTATCTTATTCTATATGAAACACCGTATCATCTTGTATTATAGGAAAACACTATTCTTTTCTTGTGTTACACGAAAGAGCAACCTTCCTCAACAGCTTGTGTTTTATGCAATACCGAGTTTCACTAAACAACAATATATTGTTATAATATTATTATTAACTAGCCACTATGAATAGTATTAACCATATTTTGAATTTATTAACATTATCATTCATCTTACACATATTCTAGAACATGGTATGAGAACAAAATAAATTTTTAGGGTAAAATAAACATTTTTCAAAAAATGTAGTTTTGCCACATTTCGATGGAACACCCACATTAAATCTAGTTTTTGACATGTTTATAAGTTCAATTGGAAAAATTAAACTTTTTCCTTGGAATCAGGATATAAAAATTTACTTTGGATAAATTTTTGATATTTTTCAGATAAGTCTCTTATTTTGATGAATAGTAAAAATACACTAAATTTTAATTGAAACCAACATTTTTCATCAAAATAATTTATTTGGATGACATATATTGAATGGTTTAAAGTATAAAGAGAATATATTTTTACCATTTAATATAATTTATGACATTATAATTACTTTTACATTGAATTCATAGGTAAAAACATTTCAATATTTTACAATGTTTTAACTTTTAAAACACATTTTCTCAACTGTGGGATTAATTTTAAATTAAATACTAAATATTATTTGTTTTGAATTTGGAAAAATAGATTCCATATTTGGAATCTGTAGGTCCAAATTATATTAATAGGCTACTTTTTATTTTAAGGCATTATGAATAGTAACTACGGTAAATTTTATTTACAACAGTTAAAGGTAAATTAGTTAATTAAGGGTAAACATAATATTATAAAATTAACCTAAAACTATTATAAATATAATTATATGATTATATTTCTTCCTAAAATATACTTGGGTCGAAATGGTAACTTTTGGAACCCACTTGGATGTGATTAAGACCTTTAATTTATTTTATTTAAAGAAAGTTAATTATGTCTCACTCAATCTTTAATAATTAAAGTATTTTTAATATAAGGTTATACAAAATATAAATTCTATTATAAATGATCATTTGAAAGATAAAATATTTTTCTTTGTCATGGTAATTTATTTGTGATTTTTAAGAAATATATAATTACCTTAATAGCTTATACATTAATGATGTAAAAATTATTTATTTAGCGAAAAATCAATAATATAGTTTTTATTAAAATAATAATACCCATAAAAAGGACCATAAACTTGACCAAAATTTATTGTTCAAGTATATATATACCCTATTCATCTAAGGGTCGGCTTTTGTACCATTTGGATCCTTATAAAAAAGATTATGACATTTATATTATTTTATTTTAAATAATGTCAAAGTTGTCACCTTCATAATTTTTAAACATATTATTTTAAAAGTTGGCTGTTTTAGATGATACATTCGACTAAAAGTATTCTTATGAAATATATTATATTTATCTTCATTTTAGTATTTTAATTTTAATTTTTTTTTCAAGAAATCTGTATATTAAATAATCATACAAAACTTTTGTAGTAATTATTTTATTAAGAGAAATATGAAATAAATGGTTTTACAAATATGAAAATAAAAATTAAATGAACTAATTAATATGACACATGAATTTTATAGATATATATGACATGTTAGGAATCTATTAAATATTTTTTTAGAACATATATTCTGTGTGGATTTTATTTATATTCAAATAAATGAGCAGTTTCAAAATTGACACTATTGATATTTTATAAAAATAACATAATATTAAACTGTTTAAAAATCCCAAATATATTTAAAAAATAAAAATTGAAATTTATATGGTCTAAAATTTCATAAAAATACAATTATAGACAATTCACAACACATAATTATGTATTTATAACCATTTAAAATTTAGAATATTATTACCACAAATAAAATCAAATAGATTAAATAAGGATAAATCAAAATGATATGGTCTAAAATATAATAAAAACATGTATAAATTTGATTGGATGATGATATTACAACCCTATCTTACCTCATATCCAAATATGAGTCACTTTGGAAGTTTTTATGTGGGGTTTGAGTTTATTATAAATTAATATTTTGGAGGTTTCAAAAAGTGCCCCTCTCCTCTCTTATAAAAGGGCACCCCTTCCCTCTCTTATTCACTAATTATTGAGCCTTAATTCTCAGAAAAACCCTAATAATTACTATTCATGACCTCTATATTTACATTATAGAGGTGCTGGTCTTCTCAAAATACCAACTCTAGTGCCCTAAGAGGATGTTTAAAGGAGGCACTTTGAGGAAGAGGTAATATCATCTACCGATTCTTTCTAGATTCTTTTCTATTCTACTTAATATTCATTAGTTCTTTCATTATAAAATAATAACATAAGTATCAATAATATACTGATATGTTATTATAAATATGAAACAACCCTATTTCACCTTATATCCATCTTACAAAAAACAAAATCACCGCACATGCGTACGTACGACTTACCATCTCCACGTTGTGGTGTAATATGTTTTTCCACCACCACCATACATGTATGGGTATAATGGTGGAGAAAATAACTATATATGATTATTATAACATAATACTGATTCTAATATATTATACCATCCACTCCAACTCCATTCACTAATTATGGGAATGATATAATCGCTCGTGTGTACGCACGGATTACCATCTCCACGACGCGATGAAATTCATTCTCCAAGTTAACCATTCAAGAATTATTATAAAGTATATATAATAAATAATCATGAAATATATGAAATAATAATGATACTTTATTTATGTATATGTTATTTACTTACTTCCATCCAATTTAATAAGAAAACAAAAACGACGTTCATTCGTACGTACGACCTACCGTATCCATGAACGATGTATTTAATTTCATTTATCGATCTATTATATTAAATATAAATCATGTTTCACATTCTGGAAGTAAGTAATCATGATCTAAGTAATCATATAAATAATTTCAAGTCAAACCACGTACGACAAATGAAACGATTTTACCCAAAACACTACTTTAAAATGTAATTGACAAATGAATGGGTAATATAAAGTTGTAAGTGAATCATATATGATATAATAAATATTATTATGGTTATGTTACAAGTTAATAATATTTTAAATCCACTATATAGGAGTCTTGGACACATACAGAAGAAATTGGGAATAAGCTAAGGGATAATTATTTCAATCTTATTCTTATCCGAGATTGTTTATTAGTAAGTATTTACTGGGGTTATATTTATTATCCATGTCCATGTATTCTAAAAATATTTTCATAAAATGATTAATATTCTTAAATGTATTTTTAAAGTCATTTTTACCGTTTGTTGACTTTTACCACATGGCAGGGAATGAATATTTCTTTTTTTTACCATAAAAGGTACTTTTTTACTTTTCCCGCAAAAGTATGAGAAGAATGTTTTTTTAAGTTATATGAGATGAACAAATTTTTACACTTTCATAATTCTTTATTTACATGAAGCTTAATCTACCAGATTTCATGATTGTTTTCAATGAAAATCATTTTCTTTTAAAATTGCATGGAATTTTGAGAAGAGAAAATGATTTTGAAGAAGAAATGATATTTTCCTCAAGAATTCATTTCAAGTGTTTTATGAAAACTATTTTCCATCTATGATTGAATTATTTAATTTGGTTATGATTCAAGCATAATTTCTCTATTATATACATGGTTTTATTTTTTTTATAATGAAATTATATCCATTATTTTATATGGATAATGTCGTGATGGGATGATTTTTATCAAACCCATTTTATTCATTGGGTTATGATAAATGATTTATGTTTATTTTGAGGCACAAGAAATAATGATTTCATTATGAGATGGGTGGGACCTATATCTCCCTCTAATTAATTGGGTAAAGATTTATATCTCATGAGATAGACATGGATGGAACAACAAGTGAATCTGGTTCAGTAATACAGGGCTAGAACGACTAGTAAACCCAATTCAGTAATGGACTTTGTCCACTATGATGGTCTTGGAAACAATGCCTTGGCTACTATGGAAATCATATCACGTGATTAATGCTTGACACAATTACATGTTTTATTCCCCTTCTATTTTAACATGATTAGTGTTCCTTTGTGATCTATGCCTTACATACTGCCAAGATTTTTTTTACAACTCATGATTTTGATGTTTAAACATTATGTTCATGTTTCTAAGTTCAAATGTATATGGTTTGTTTCATTTTCTCCATGATTACCCTTACTGAGAATTTAAGCTCAACCTTTTTATGTTTTCTTTTCCTTAGGATATAAAGAAATATTATAGGTAAGAAAACAAAAGGGGAAGATCTTTATGGGATATATTGAAGATCTTTCACCATGATTAGAAGATTATGTTCCAAGTTTCAAAAGACACTAAACTATTATGGTCATTGGGTGTCTATTTTTGTTATGTACTATGTATTCTAAAAAAGTAATGTAATGTCCATGTACTTCAATCTTGGGTCTCTAAAGTTGGTATCAAAGCAAAGGTTTAGTTAACCTTTGTAAACTAAGATGCAAAAAATTTAGTGAGATCCCTAGAGATATATCTAAGGTATGTCTAGGGATATCCGTAAGGTTAAGTATAAATTATAGGTTACAATACTAGAATTATGATAAATATATTTAATAACCTAGGATTAAACCTAAGATGTTAGATATTGAAAGTAATTTCCCATGATTATGTTGTTTTCATAGTATGAGTTTTGCCTCTCAGACTATTCTCTTTGGGTTTTAGACGATGACTGGGACCCGAAGGAACCATGTTGATCAATGTAACAGGAAATGAAATTATTTTCCTCTTGAACATCTAAATGTTATGGGAAATAGAGTGAAAAATCTTATTTATATACTTACACAAGCTATGAATCATTCTATACTTCTAAATGAGTAGAGAAGGGAATAATATTCTATTGAGTCCTTCATGAGGAAAAACCCACCTTCTTTCAGTGGGTCTTCTGATCCACTTGTTGTTGAAAAATGGATCAGTACCATTGAAAAGATAATTTCTATACTTCACTATTCAGAACATGAAAAATTAAATCTGGCTATTTACCGTTTAGAAGGTGAAGCAAACTAGAGGGGGCCTCCAATTAAGAATACACATCCCCAAGATGAAATTGAATCCATCAAATGGGATGAGTTTAGAAACTTATTTTTCAATAAGTACTTTCCTCATATTCTTCAGACGAAGATGGAAAAGGAGTTCTTTGAGCTTAAGCAAAAGGATGATGAATCTGTTGGAATATACAAAGAGAATTTTACAAGTCTTTAAAGGTATGAATCTGGATTTATCATCCAAACTGAAAGTAAAGTTGATCGATTCTTTAGTGGCTTAAAACCAAGTCTTTGAAAGGCATTAGCTATGAGATACTTCAGTATCTATGAAGATATTGTGAGTTGTTCTATCATGGTAGAACTGGAATTTGGTGTTACATATCCATCTCATGGTTTTTACAAGAAAATAAACATGGAGTTCAAGGAAAAATCTCAAAACTATGGTGAAAAGAAGACAAATGCTTTGTTATGATCAAACTATGTAAAGAAGCATGATAGAGATTGTCTTAAAGGGACAAGAAAATGTTTTACATGTGGAAAAGAAGGTAATTGAGATGTTGAGTTCTTAAGTAATGGGGAAAATTTAGCTAATGATGTGAATGGAGAAAAGACTGTTGAGAACGCACCACCAACACTTCAATGCTACAAGTGCAGGGAAATGGGGCATTATGCTAACCAATGCCCTAATTCAGGGGTTAATGATGATCGACATCAACAACCTCTTAAGGAAAAGGACCAAGGGAAGTTACATGCGATCACTATTGGTGATGTTTAATATGACAACGAAGTGGTGGAATGATTAAGTGTTTATGTAATGATATTCCAAAATAGTGTTGTGGAATCTCATTTATAGTATCGTGGAATATTTGAATATAAATGTATTGGTTTATTGCGGTTCTCAATAATTATATGGTAATAATAACCATGTAAAGTGATTGAAATATTTTTGGAAAGTAGATGATATGCGCATAATAAAGGGATAAGGAGAAAATAATATGTTTGATGGTATTAATGATCTCATGACTGATATAAGGACAAAGTGACATCACGGTTTGAGTATATAGAAATTTTGGGATTTTGGTATGTGGAAAAAGTTATCTTTTGACAAAATTCATGTTTTCACTAAGGTTCTATGGTAATTCATGTTTCAAGATAATAAATGATTAAGGTATTCACATATTTGGAATGGGACCAAAAATATATATCTTATGATATATAGGGGATAAATGAAGGTATTCACTTGCTTGGTAGATGACCTCTATAGTAATCATTTTCATTATACTATGAGACTGGACAAAATTATTTTGGATAAGCCTAAAGATTGGAATGGATTAAGTTAGACATCAGATAGTATTGTTTAAGGCTAAATTTTTTTGATGTTTTTTTTGGATTGTTGTAATAGTATAGTTTTAGAAAATGGACAACCCATAGGACGAGCAACAACCCATCGCGTCAGACAAGGTTATGGGAATCAAACCCACAACCGAAGTGCGACAAGCCTTTATCGCCTACCACTGGTCTACAAAAAGTCCTTGGTTAGTAGAAATTAGTTTTATTTTATTAATCGGTATGATAGATGAAATATAAGTCCATTTTTGGAATCATTTACAGTTACTCTCACCATAGATGGACTTATGTATATTTAATATCTTATGCAAACCTTTTTTGTGATAGAGATAGACGGAATGACCTATCATTATATCACATGTTCCACTAATACTTCAAGAATGACAAATTCAACCTCATTTCATTAAATAAGAGATGAAGTAGAAATTTTTCATGGAACGAACAACAATTATTTTACACATAAATTTGGTAAGTATTTATCCTTATGAAAAAAAATCATCAACTTTATAGAAAAAATCTTGAAATCAAAAAATGTTGTCCTAGTAACCTCATATCCGATGAATCAGATGGTACCTTAGATCATCACAAATTTATGGCTTTGTGATTGTTGGATTTTTCATAGTGATGTTCTCTACCACTCTCCATCATAACATGATGGTTATATTTCTCTTCCATATACATGTTTTCACCTATGTTCTCCTATGTGGAAACCCAGTGATGAGTTAATTTTGGAAACCGTTACGTTTGTTACTTCACTTTTTAGAATTATGTTTTACTATTCTGTTTTACGATGTGGGTTTCTATGAAATAAACTTTCAAGTAGTAAACTATTTATAACCTCGACAAATTTTGAGGGCAAAATTCATTTTAAGGGGGTAGAATGTAACTCCCTGAGATTTTATGAGAAATATATTTTTTTAATTTCTTTGATGTCTTGTGTTGTATGCTACACCAAGATTATCTTGTGATGTATGTAACATTGTATCATCATTTAGTATAAGCAAACACTATTCTTTTCATGTGTTACACGCAAGAGTGGCCTTCCTCAACAGCTTGTGTTGTACGCAATACCGAGTTTCACTAAACAACAATATATTATTATAATATTATTATGAATTAGCATTTATGAATAATATTAACCATATTTTGAATTTTATAACATTAGAATTCATCTTACACATATTATAGAACATTTTATGAGAACAAAATAAATATTTCGGGTAAAATAATTATTTTTCAATAAATGTAGTTTTGTCACCTTTTGATGGCACAACCACTTTAAATCTAGTTTTTGACATGTTTATAAGTTAAATTGGAAAAAATAAATTTATTACTTGGAATCAGGATATAAAAAATTACTTTGGATAAATTTTTGATATTTTAATGATATGTTTCTTATTTTGATGAATAGTAAAAATACGCTAAATTTTAATTGAAAAAAATATTTTTCATGAAAATAATTTTTATGGATAAAATATATTATTGAATGGTTTCAAAGTATAAATAGAATATATTTTTACCATTTAATATAATGTATGTCATTAGTATTAATTTTACATTTAATTCATAGGAAAAAACATTTCAATCTTTTGCAATGTTTTAACTTTTGAAACTCATTTTCTCAACAGTGGGATTAATTTTAAATTAAATACTGAAACTTATATGTTTCAAATTTGAAAAAATGGATTTCATAATTTGAATAAGTTGGTCCAAATTATGTTAATATGATACATTTTATTTTAAGGCATTTTGAATAGTAACTATGGTAAATTTTATTTACAACAGTTAAGGGAAAATCAGTTAATTAAGGGTAAAAATAACATTATAAAATTACCATAAAATTTTATTAATATAATTGGATGAATATATTTCATCATAAAATATACTTGGGTGGAAATTGTATCTTTTTTAACCCACATGGATGTGATTAAGACCTTGAATTTATTTTATTTAAAGAAAGTGAAATATGTCTCACTCAAACTTTAATAATTAAAGTATTTTTAATATAAGGTTATAAAAAATATAAATTCGATTATAAATACAAATTTGAAAGATAAAATTTTTTTATTCATCATGGTAATTTATTTGTGATTTTTTAGATATATATAATTACCTTAATATCTTATACTTTAATGATGCAGAAATTATTTATTTAGTGAAAAATCAATAATATAGTTTTTATTAGAATAATAATACCCATCAAAAGGATCAGAAACTTGACCAAACCTTATTTTTCAAGAATATAGATACCCTAAGATTACAAGGGTAGACTTGTTGACCATTTATAACCTTATAAAACATATTATGACATTTATATTATTTAATTTTAAATGATGTCAAAGTTGTCACCTTCATAATTTAATAAACATATCATTTTAAAAGTTGGGTGGTTTAGAAGATAAATTAAACTAAAAGTATTATTATGAAAGATATTATATTTATATTCATCGTATTATTTTAGTTTTAATTTTTACGCCAGAAATCAGTATATTAAATAATCATACAAAAACGTTGTAGTAATTATTTTATTAAGAGAAATATTAAATAAATGGTTTAAAAATATTAAAATAAATATTGAATGAACTAATTAATGTGCTCCAATAATTTTATAGATAAATATGAAATATTAGGAATCTAGTAAATATTTTTTTGAACATATCTTCTTTGTTTATTTTATTTAAATTCAAATAAATGAATAGTGTAAAAATTGATACTATTGATATTTTATAAAAATAACATATTATTAAATTGTTTAAATATCAAAAAAATATTTAAAAATTAAAAATTGAAATTTATATAGTCTAAAATGTCATAAACTATCCAATTATGGATAATTCACAACACATAAGTAAGTATTTATAACCATTTAAAACTTAGAATATTATTACCACAAATAAAATTAAAAAGATTAAATAAGAATAAATCAAAATGATAAGGTTTAAAATAAATTCAAACCATGTATAAATTTGATTGGTTGATGATATTTCAACACTATCTTACCTCATATCCGAATTTTAGTCACTTTTGAAGTTTTTATGTGGGGTTTGAGTTTATTATAAATTAATATTTTGGAGGTTTCCAAAAGTGCCCCTCTCTTCTCTGGATAAAGGGAACCCCTTACCTCTCCTCTTCACTCAATAAAGAGCCTTCATGATCGTCCAAAACCTGCCAATTACTCTTTATAACCTCTATTGTTACATTATAGAGTTTATGGTATTCTCAAAAGACCAACTCCAGTGCCCTAAGAGGAATTTTAAAGGAGGCACTTCGAGGAAGAGGTAATATCTTCTATTAATTCTTTCAAGTTTCTTTCTTCTTCTAATTCCTCTTATTTAGTTGTTTCATTATAAAGTAATAACATCAGTATCAATAATATAATGATATGTTATTATAAATATGAAACAACCCTATTTCACATTATATCCATCTTACGAAAAATGAAATCACCGCGCATGCGTACGTACAGATTACCGTCTCCACGTCGTGGTGTAAT
Organism: Viscum album; assembly: GCA_963277665.1. Lineage (NCBI taxonomy): Eukaryota > Viridiplantae > Streptophyta > Magnoliopsida > Santalales > Viscaceae > Viscum > Viscum album. The sequence goes on from OY728143.1 coordinate 820,967,610, forward strand.
CTGTTTTTCCACCACCACCATATGTGGATGGGTATAATGGTGGAAATAATAACTATATATTATTATTATAAGATCATATGTATTATGAGATATTATATCATCCACTCCAATTCCATTCAACAATTATGGGAACAATATCATCACTCGTGCGTCCGTACGGATTACCGTCTCCACGACGCGAAGAGATTCATTATCCAAGTTAACCATTCAAGAATTATTATAAAGTATATATATTAAATAATCATGAAATATATGACATAATAATGATACTGGATTAATTTATATGTTATTTACTTACTCCCATCCAATTTAATAAGTAAACGAAAACAACATTCATGCGTACGTACGACCTACCGTCTCCATGAATGGTGTATATCATTCCATTTATCGATCTATTATATTGTATATAAATCATGTTTCACATTCTGGAATAAGTAATCATGATCTAAGTAATCATATGAATAATTACAAGTCAAAACACATACAACAAATGAAACTATTTTACCCAAAACACTACTTTAACCTGGAATTGACAAATGAACGGGTAATATAAAGTCGTAAGTGAGTCATATATGATATCATAAATATTATTATGGTTCTTTTAGAAATTAATAATATGTTTAAACCCACTATACAGGAGTCTCAGACACATACAAAAGAAATTGGACATAAGTTAAGGGATAATTATTTCAATCTCGTTCTTATCCGAGATTATTTATTCGTAAGTATTTACTGGTGTTATATTTATCATCCATGTCCATGTCTTCTAAAACTATTTTCATAAAATGATTACTATCATTAAATGTATTTTTAAAGTCATTTTTACCCTTTGTTGACTTTTACCACTTGGTATGGAAGTAGTCTTTCTTTTATTTACCATACGAGGTACTTTTTGACTTTTACCACAAAAGTACGAGAAGAATGTTTTTTTAACTTATACAGTATGAACTGATTTTTACGGTTTCATAACACTTTATTTCCATGAAACTTCCTCTACACGATATCATGATTATTTTCGACAAAATCACTTTCTTTTAAAATTTCATGGCATTTTCAGAAAAGAAAATGATTTTGAAGAAGAAAGTATATTTTCCTAAAAATTCATTTCAAGCGTTTTATCAAAACTATTTTCCATATATGATCACATTATTTAATATGGTTATGATTCAAGTATAATGTATCTATTATTTAAATGGTTTTATTTTTTTTATGATGAAATTATATCCATTATTTTATATGGATTATGTCGTGATGGGATGATGTTTATGAAACCCATTTTATTCATTGGGTTATGATGAATGATTTATGTTTATTTTGTGGCACACGAAATAATGATTTCATTATGAGATGGGTGGGACCTAAATATCCCTCCAATGCATTAGGTAAATATTTGTATCTTATGAGATAGACATGGATGGAATGGGAAGTGAACCTGATTCAGTTATACAAAGTTGGAACGGCTAGTAAACCTGGTTCAATAATGGACTTTTTCCACTATGATGGTCTTGGAAAAAATGCCTTGGATACTATGGAAATATTATCATCTGATTAATGGTTTCCATAAATAAAGGTTTTATTCCCATGGTATTTTATCATGATTAATGTTCCTTTGTGATATATTCCTTATACACTGCTAATATTTATTTCACAAATCAAGATTTTGATGTTTAAATATTATGTTCATGTTTTTAAGTTCAAATGTATGTGGTTTGTTTTATTTTCTCCATGCTTAACCTTACTGAGCATTTGAGATCCCCTTTTTTATGTTTTATTTTTCCATGGATATAAATAAAGGTTTTAGGTAAGAAAATAAAAGGGGAAGATCTTTATGGGATATGATGAAGATCATTCACCATGATTAAATGATTATGTTATGAGTTTCCAAAGACACTAAACTATTATGGTCATTGGGTGTCTATTTTTGTTATGTATTAAGTATTCCGAAAAAGTAATGTAATGTCCATGAATGTAATGCTTAGGTCTCAACACAATCTTCCTTTTGAACAATTAGAAATTTTTTTGAATCTTTTGAGGGAGAACATTAAGGGAATCAGGTGGACCTTGGATGACATATAAGGTATTATCCCCTCCATTTTATTGCATTGGATTATTTTGGAGGATGGGGATAAACTAGTTAGATATCCATAATGGAGACTTAATCCAACCCTTATAGAAGTTGTTAAAAAATAGTTATTACTCGGGGTAGGTATAATTTATCTCATTTCAGATTCTTAGTGGGTGAGTCCTATTCATGATGTTCCTAAGAAAAGTGGTGTTTCTTTTATTAAAAATGATAAAGATGAGTTTGTTCCAATAAGGGCACAAAATAGTTTCCATGTGTTTATTGATTATAGTAAAAAAATAAGTTCACTCACAAGGACCATTCCCCCTCCCATTTATTGATCAAATGTTTGAGAGACTAGCTGTGAAAAAAAACTATTGTTTCTTGGATGGATTTTATGGATATTTTTAGGTACCTATTGCTCTAGAGGATCAGGAGAAGAAAACAGTCACTTGTCCATTCAGTATGTTTACCTACCGAAGGATTCCATTTGGACTTTGCAATGCCCCATGTACCTTGAAGAGATGCATGGTGAGTATTTTTTTCAGATTTTATTGTGTCCTACATGAAGGTATTTATGGATGATTTTACAATGTGGTCTTCATTTGATGTTTGTATCTGTAGATTGGTAAAGGCTTTGAATCATTATATTGATACCAATCTAGTATGAAACTTTGAAATGTATTATTTTATGGTAGATAATGGAATTTTCTTAGTGCATGTAGTGTCAAAATATGGGATAGAGGTTGATAGATCTAAGGTAGATATCATTTCATCCTTACCCTATCCTTCATGTGTGCGTGATGTTAGATCTTTCCAAGGGAATGCGGGATTTTATCGGTGCTTCATCAAAGATTTTAGTAAGATTGATCTTCCTTTGTATCAATTACTTCAGAAGGATTTTGATTTTTTGTTTGATGATTATTGTAGGACTTTCTTTGCTGAGATAAAGATGTTTCTGACCACTCCACTGATCATACATATTCCACAGTGGGAGCTTCCTTTTTAGCTTATGTGTGACACCTCAAACTTCGCGGTTAGAGATGTCTTATTTAAGTGGGCGGATGGACGTTCACATGTGAATGCATATGAATCGAAAACATGGATTCAACCCAATCAAACTACAAAACCACATAAAAGGAGTTTCTTGTTGTTATATTTACTTTAGATAAATTCCTTTAAAATTTATTAGGATCTAAAGTAGTTGTATTTTCTAACCATGAAGATCTGAGGTCCCTAATTAAGGAGCCAAATGAAAAGCCCAGGCTAATTTGATGGATGCTCCTTCTTCAGAAATTTGACATTGAGATAAATGACAAGAAGGGGTTAGAAAACCTAGGGGCAGACCACATGAGTTGGATTTCTCACACACTAGCAGATGACACCTTGGACCAGGTACCACTTCAGGACACTTTCCCTGATGATCATATTTATTCCATATCAGGTACGTATCCTTGGTATGCTGATTCAGTTACCTACCTTGTTTTCTATGAAATTCCTGCAAATTTAAATAAACATCAAGTCCAAAAGTTAAATAGTGAATCTAGAATTTAAGTTTGGGATGATCCCTACTTATGTAACATGTTAGTGACTAAGTTATTAGGAGGTGTGTTCCGGATAATGAGTTTGAGTCTGTTTTGAAATTTTGTCATACACTTTCTTGTGGTGGATACTTTGGACCTGAATAGACAGCTAGGAATGTTTTGGAATCTATATTGTATTGGACTAGTTTATTCCATGATGCTCATGTGTTTTGTAAGTCATTCTCACATTTCCAACACACTAGTAATATTTCTAGGAGACACAGGATTCCCCAACAACCCATATTATTTGATGATATTTTTGATGTATGGGGCATCAATTTTGTAGGACCATTTCTTAGTTCATTTGGTTTTCTGTATTTTTTGGTTTCTATTGATTATGTGAGTAAATGGGTGGAGTATTAGGCCACCAGGACTAATGGTTCTCATGTTGTAGTGGACTTTTTAAAGACACCAATTTTTTGTAGGTTTGGAGTACCAAAGGCCATCATTAGTGACCATGGGACAAACTTATACAATCGGAATTTGGATTACCTCATTAAGAAGTATGGGGTGAGAAACAAAACATCAACACCATACCACCCCAAACAAATGATCAGGTTGAGGTTTCAAATCACGAGTTAAAACAAATTTTGGAGAAAACCATGCAGCTGAATTGGAAGGATTAGAGAAAGTGCTTGGATGATGCGTTATGAGATTATAGGATAGCATACAAGACACCCATAGGTATGTCCCCATTCCATATTGTTTTTGGGAAAGCCTTTCATCTCCCCATGGAAGTTGAACATCAGGATTATTTGGCTATAAAGAAATGCAACATGGATTTGGCCTAAGATGGAATCCAAAAGAAGATGCAAATTCAAGAGCTTTAGTAGATTCGATTATCTTCATATGAGAAATCAAGGATCTAAAAGGAAATATCAAAAGTATCCCATGATAAAATGATCTAGAAAAGATAATTTCAAGTCAGAGAGAAAGTATTTCTCTACAGTTTATGACTAAATCTGATGCCTAGTTAGTTGCGTTCCAGGTGGTTTGGTCCTTATATTATGACTATTGTTTTTCCTTATGGTGTAGTGGAGATCAAACAAGAGGACACATGAAGGATCTTTACAGTCAATGGGAAATGTTTTAATTGATACATTGAGGGAATTCCAACTATTGTATTGAATTTCATCACACTTCGTGACCCCATAATCACTTGAGCATATCAGGCTGTTCCTAACCCTTTTAGTTTTTTATTCTTTATCCTATTTATAATCATACATTTCATGTGTATACATCATCTAATGGGTTAAAATTGTGGATAATGAAATATATTATGTGTGGGGGAGGGAACCTTTTTGTTTAGAAATTTCAATTATTTTCCCATTTTTCAGTGATTTTCAAAAAAAGATTTGTATGTTTTTCAAATTTTGGGTGTTTATTTTTCTATTTTTGTGTGTGTTTTTTAAACTTTTGAGATGAAATGATTCTCATCACCATTTTTAAATCCATATAAATAAGTGAAATAATTTATCCCATGAAACTAACCTTAAATTAAGGCTAAAAATGACTTTGTTTCATGTTCAAATATTTAGTAATATTTTGAAAAATACTCAAAATTTTGAATCCCATACCACATATCACTGTCTTTTTATTTGAAATCAATTTCATGTGAGGCTTATGAAACATTATTTTCATATTCTCTAAATTCACCACACTTTTTGAGAGAACCAAATCATACTTGATTTAACCAGTAGTTTATTTATTCCTGTCAAAACTTGAGGCTTTCAAGTACAATGATTGAGGCATTTCTTTGGTATTAAAGCCCGTATTTCATAAGAATCCTTTTTATAATGTCCTACCTTGAACATATAACCATAGTATCCATTATAATCCATGGATATCCTATTAGGTTTTCCCCATTACAATACAATTTTCCCAATCCAACCATATCATGAAGTGAAATTGCATAATCTAGTTGAACTTAAGTGTGGGGAAGCTGTCTTGTGTTGTGCTACAACATTTTGTGACACTTTGGGTGGAAAATTAAATTATGAAGAGATGTTTTTGCTACTAAAGAAAACCATTATACTTAAATTATTTCATTTTTATGATCTTTAATGATAAGTATAGTTGTTCCTTTCTAGATCTTTTAATAGACGAAGAAAGTTGTGCCTATATGGAGCTTTCAAGAAAATCATGTTTGAGAAGAATGACATTTTTACTGCTGAAATGTTGAATGGTGTGAAAATTCCTTTATTTTTTGTGATTATAAACATGAATTGATGCTAAGAGGATTGTGAAGGAGACAATATTTAAGTGAAAATTAGATTAATTCAATTTTTCTTCAAAAAGAGTCAACCCCCCCTCATTCAGCCTCATAATTTTTAACATCTAAAACCTACTAGCCGAAATCCATAGAACAACCCTAAAAAGTCCCCATGATAAAAATATGTCCTTGACTCACATCAGGCTATGATGTAGGAATTTATCAATCATATAGTGACACTTTTATGATTTTGGATGAGAAATGCATTACTGAAAATTGACATTTGTGTGATAAGAGAAAATTCAAGTGAGGAAAGTGTTTTGTGCATGGGAGGATAAATGAAGTGGAAATATATTGAATGATATAAATGGAGAACATGAAATATTTTTTTTATTAGGCATGATATCTTTTGTTTCTTGGTGTGTAATTTTTTCATTTGAAGGATATGTGTTTTAAAATTTGTTTTAATTTGATATTTATGTTTACAGGTCACAATTTTTTAGAATACATGATATGAGTTTTTTACCAAGAGTACAAAAGGGTAAGTGTGTGGGAGTTGATAAAAAAACATTTTATTTACAATAATTTATATAATTTCCTCACATTATGATAACTATGTTCATTAATGGAATATTTTGGATTAGATCATTCATTTTGAAAATTTGATGAAAATTTCTATTTTACCCTTTAAAAATTCATTGTAGTATTTCAAACATAAATAATTTTATTTGAATTATTTGAAGTAATTATTTTGTACATGTGTTCCTGACTTAATTTTCTACAAATTGTATTTAGAACATACGAGTTTATCATGCATTTGTTTTGGTGAAAATGGGCCATGAAGTCAAAGTCGGGCTAGAATATCCAGATTGGATATTGGTTCTGTATTTGGTCCCTAACATCTTCATCCATGATTGGAATATGCCCAAAAATTCAGAAGATCATACGGACCCATTTTCTAAAAAATCATTCTGCTGGAAGGAGAGATGATTCACGCTTTTTGGTGGTTAAATGGGAGGATAATGTTGGCTTAAAATATTTAGCTTATATTCCCATTCACACTTAAAACCTCTTTGAACCTAGCCTCTCCACCACACTATAAATTAGTGTTTTTATCATTTGGAGGGGAAGGGAAGTGAATTAAGAGATTTAATTCATAGGATAATTAGTTTCACTCAAATTCTACAACCATTTTAAGAGGGGTAGCTCTTGAAGCAAGGATTCCCTCATCAATGACTTATTCTCTTCTTCATGTTGTAATGTTTGAATTTGTGTAATAAAAATATTTGTTCTTATTTTATTTATTATCTTTTATTATATTTTTTTTCAAATTTCTTCTTCTTTTAATCTTCCTAATTGTTTTGGAATCAAGAGTATAAATAATATTGTGTTCTACCCTCTCTAAACCTTTTAAATGCAAAACGCTTCTACGATGACTACATCACCCATAAAAGAATATTTATTTTTATTAATCGATCTACCTCTAACATACTTCATTAATTTATTTTGGAACACTGAGATAATGTAATTAAAATAATATGATCTATTAATTGTGTTTTTAATTTAAATTAAACAATGCAAGCAATTGAACAATAAACACAAATCACATGAGGTCGAGAATTGTGTGAATTTTGAGAGCTTGAACTTAATTGGTAATTCAAAACCACAAGGGATCAATTTTTCGTGTTCAAATATAATCCCTAAGTTCAATTAATTCTAATTTATAGAGAGGAGATGTGTATTATTTTACAACTGACCATAATCTGACCTTAGAACATCAATTAAAGTAGGGTTATGTGATGGAATGTTCTGAAGTTAGACTAAGGTTAAATTCCCTTCATCTTTGCGATAAAGTTAATTCTCATAGGTTTCGGTATTTAAAAAAATTAAGGGATCATAATTAAGTGGATATTAATTTAAAATAGTGATTAATAAATGATTGAATAGGCAGAGTTATATCGATTACACTTTCTAAAAATAGTTTTCTAAAAGAAACTTCTCATTGTGCTATGTTAATCAAATTTTATTTCAAAAAAAACTGATAAAATGAAATTTTAATTTTAGAATACTTATTCTTCTTATTTTATAAATATCAAACCCACCCCATCATTTTTATGTGGTTTGTTTTTATTATTTTATTTTATTTTCAAAGTACCTTTATTAAGTTTTTTTACTTACTGCCTCTTGAGAGATGACCTACGTAAGCCACCCTACAACACCTAAATTACCCTAAACTAATTATCATTTGAGAGTTCCCACGACAATGCCTTTCAGGGTGTAGTTGTCTCCTCATATTAGGTAGGTTGGCTAGCCAAGTTAGCATAATCCAATAGTAAAACAATTTCTCTCAACATCTTCTCAGCCACATTAATTTCATACCCTAGGAACATCAACCTCTAAAGTGACTTCAAGGGAATAGTTACTTACAGGAAGGTGTAGGAATTTTAATCATATGTATCACATCCTAAATTAGTTGGCTACTATTCCAGTGAAACTTTAATTTCTATATTTTTTAACCTATAATGGGATCTTCAGAAAAATCTTCTATAGGCTCTATTAATCCCTCAAGAGTTTTAAGATGAGGTTAAAATTGATGAGGTATACCATGCACATATAAACCCTATGAAATGTCATGATATCATATATTTTACAAAATAGGACAATAATGTTATGATATAGAAAAAAATTAGGACCTTATATGTGTCGAAAAAACTATATTACATTGATTTTGGATAATCATTCATTGATAATAGATCAAGGGTCAATCTCATTATGATATGAAAACACTGTTGGTTTAGTTACAGGGAATCCAACCTATATTCATCTCCCATGACACTATAAGGATACAAAAAGAGTAAAAAAAATCCCTTATATGGTTCAATATTTGAACTCAATTTGGGTACCTAGTTTTCCATTTTTAATTCATGTTGATCCGAAAAGACATAGCTTCTAATGTGCAATTAGGGAGGCCTTGGATACACTATCTTGCGTTGATCCCTTCATCATATCATCAATTCCTCAAGTACCACATCAATGGGGAAAGTGGTACATTATACGGTGACAATTCTCTATTTGAATTTATGAGGGTTAATACATTTTTTAGGATTTAATCAGAGAGTTGAAAAGAGAACCATGGATGATGGTATTTCCATAGTTATGACCACAAATGGTCTTGATATGTCACTAGGAAACCCATTCAACGAGATTGGGGATGAGTATGTGCTTCAAATTAGTTAAATTGGGGATATGGGTTCAGAATTGAGCCTGTACTCATCGACCTGTATGATACTAGTCATGTCAGCTGAACTCAATAGTACGAAAGAGGATTATGATCCTCCCAAAAATAGAAACATATTAGGAGGATATCACCACACTTTATCCATTCATATTTATGATTACCCAACATTATCATCTTAAAATAAAAGAATTACCAAATTACAAATAGAAAATGGATAAATATATTCCTCTGAATATTAGAATAATTATTGTCCTACAGACTCTTTTGATTCCCCTTCATCACTCATCCACACTGATGTGGACCAAGAGGAAGAGTGAGTGGAGGATGAGGAAGAGGTGTATGGCATCAAAGATGAACCTACATCATTCAAGTAAGGTTTATCTACAACTACTGACATACTTCAATAAATAAATCTGGACATGGATAATGATCCACTACCTACACTGATCAGTATGACTCTTTCCATTGAGGAGTGTTTTGTCCCTAAATGCCACATGGGGCATGGGTATAATTTTGGGGTGTTTTTGGGACAACCTTCACATCAAAAATATATACCGATATCTTTTTTTGAGTGGTTTCCAATGGGGTTTGTTCATCGAACCAGAAAAACCTAATGTCTCTCATATCGATGATGAATCATGAACCTACATTCCAAATTCAGACACTCTTTGGGGAACTTGGCCAATGATATTTAAAAAATCACATTGGTCAAGAGGATGATAGGTTGGGATAATCACACCCTTTTTGGGGGAATTGTTTCCTACTCTGAGACTCTATTATAAATTAAATATATATTTGAGAATTATTCATCAATTCCCAAGTATTATATAGTTCACCCTTATATTAACAATTAATTATTTTGATGCATAGAATTTAGAACCATATGTATGTAATTGAGGTTATTCATTGATGTGTATATCTATATGTATCAAAGGATTCCCATCAATTTCACCCTTTTATGTGAGTATTTGATATTACTTTGGTCATTAATCATTACGATTCTAGTTTCAAGCCACACAATGGGGTGTTCTAAAGTTTATCATAATATATGGAGGCAGGAGTTGCTTCGATGTTGGGATAAGACCCATGAAATTTTCTTTCTATATATCCTTTTGAATGGAATCATAACCCACATAGTTTGATTCCACTTAATGGGACACATCATACCTTTTATGGTCATTTGATGAGGACTAAACCATGAAGTTTAATGTCATATGGGAATGACGTCTAGGTTGAAGGTTCATAGAAAACGTTTGGTATGTGAATTATGTTGAGGCCGCCCAAATAGCCTACATGGGATGGGGGCTCCCAGGTTGGATATAACCCCACTAAGAATGTGTCATAGAGAGAATTATGGTTGATTTGGTGTGTTGGGTTTGGACCTCGTAGAGGCTTCATACATATCCCATTTAAAAGGGAATCAAAGCCCATGTAGTTTGGTTGGGTTGAGGACCCACACATATAGAGGTCCTATGAATTTTAATCTCATATGTTAATTTGGACCTTTAGGATAATTAAAGAGATATTTTGGGGATTACACTATATAGGAGGATTCCATTTATATTTGGGTCCCTACATAATGTCTTTATTCATGGTGATCTATATTTCTGGTTGGGGATTACTCCAGGGGGGATTCCCTTTGATCTGATTCATTGTTAATATGATCCCTATGAATATCAAGGAGTAATTTCATTGATTAAACCATATAGGATGATTCCATTTTAGTTTTATACATGGATTTGAGTACCCACACCTATGGAGGACCTCTTAACGAAGGTGCGAGTAAGATCCAAAAAAATATTCCCTGTGAGAAATACATAAGACCATATGGATTTCATGATCACCATTAACCTAAGAAGACCACATGATTCATAATCTAGTGTGAGAAACAATACAAAATAGAAGATCTATAAAACCTCATGATCTTTATTCCATAAGTGTAAGAGTACAAGGCTATGGGAGAAGAATAAGGGGCTGTGACGTTACCATTTTGTGACTGGTTTTGGTAGCATGGATTGCCACATTAAACTACCTGTTTGGTTACTACCCTTCAAGAAAGGCTAGGGAATTACTCTTGGAGGGTTTACCTAAACATATTTATAGAGAATAGGGAAGGATAAAACATTAACCATCATATGGAAAATTAAACATGATCATATCCCTCCCCACCTCGAACCAGAGGTCCCTAGTCTTAGAGAGTAAGAGTTAAAGACTTGTTGTTAAACCTCATACATGAGACCAAGATGTCCCTAGAACTGCTCCCAAGGTTAGGGTCCTCATGACAATGGTAATTCTTAACTACATGCACCATGTTGACCCTACCAATCAGGTGGGATTATTTTTGGACACCTCTGACTGGAGGAATGAATAAATGAATGGCAGACACACTAATGTGTCCCTCTCCATGGTCATACAAGTTAGGAGGCTTCAATATAGGTATCATTTTGGTACTCCTCAGTTAAGGGAACCAAAATAAGGGGAACCCTACTATTTTAATCTTAAAATAGGTATTGGAAGGTGTCTCTCATAGATCGCGACTTGGTGAGAAGAAGCTGTCATGTGTAGGGTGACCGGGGAGGATCTGGAAGTACATCATGTAGGGGTAGGCCTGCGTAAGATAGAGGTGCCTTGGTTGATGGAAAACCTGGGCGAAAACCCATGCATGAGGATATACACTAGTAACCACGGGCCTCCTTAGGTTTCCCTAGAATGGTCTCACATAGGTCCCAGATTTGGGAGAAACCCTTACACTAATGGTTGTCAACTTGGGGAAAATGGGTCCCTGAGAAGGTTTCTTATGTTTTAGACAAAATAGGGACTTTGATCCCATTATCCCCCTTAATTCCCACTTATCTTGGGTTTTTGAGAGATACATAAGGTATTTTTGAGGATCTAGGAGAAGGGGAGGTGTGACTAGAGCATGGAGGCTTCTTCTATTTTTCCACACTTTAAAATGAGGATACCAAAGTACCTATTTATAGGAAAAAATATGATCTAGGTCAAAGGGGTTTGTTAGTATAGGTACTCGCCAATGATACTCCACATAGGTACCCCGCACAATGGGGGTCAATCCTTCTATTCAATGTACGGGGACCTGTGAGAGCCTTTTGGAGAATAGTTTGGGTGTGCACAAGAAACTTTTAGGCGAGTTACCTTGACCCTTGATGAGATTCTTTGCCTCTCTAATTCTTGGGATACTCTTCATAATATTTTTATCCCAAGTGAAGAAATGGAGTTTCAAAAAAGGCCTCCCTTAGGATTGGATCTGATTAGAAGAAGAGGGTCTAGTCTTAAGTAGGGGGGAGGAAAATATTCTAAAGGTTAAGCATGTCATCCATGCATGTTACCAATGCTAGTAAGCGATTTAGCTATAGTGCACAAGTTCAATTTATAGGCCCACGATGCTTGTCCAATGTATAGGTTTTTCACATAGCCTAATGGTGTTTGTAAAGACCATTAAACCTTCAAAAAATATTTTCTTTCATGTTTTTTTCTTTTATCTCACAGCACAGATAATTTTCATAGCCTCACCATGATTTTCGTTTGAGCCTGTCATCTGAAGAATCTCGTTTTTTCACATACACGATACAACCACATGAGTGACCGTTATTTGTGGAATCACCTTTTCAACAGGCCTTGCAAGATGAACCTAGTCGATGTGCTGGATGAGGCATCCGGTCAAGGGTCCTTTAAGAGCTTCTCGTTAGGGACCCATTCAAGGGATCTTAATTTTCCAAAATTTCACCACATTCTGAAATAAAGATTTTGACTTTAATGAAAAATCTTGATACCTTCTTAAATATTTTTTCAACAGATGATTTGATGGATTCCCATGACCAATCTATTGCATGTGTCTTAGAGATGACCATAAAGGTTGGGATAGATTAATATGAAAAGTGTGAATCCACTCTCCCAAAATTAGCTAAGTACATGATGGTGTACCGACGTGAGTATCCACGAAGTGACTATCTGCCTTTGTACGATTATGGACTCATGAGAAATGATCTCATATTGGAGTCTCAGAGTTTTTGTCTGAAGTCTTTGTTCATGGAACATATAAATTTTCCAACTACCAACATATCTTCTAATAGTGTATACATCAAGTAATGAGTAGTTCCAACTACCTATGTAACATCCTAGTTCTGGGTTCCGCCCAAAGATTCCCTGTACCTGCTTAGTCACATGGCCTCATGCGCATTTCCCCAAATTTCAGAGGCTTCAGACTAGCAAGGAGGTCCTTGGGTGTGATAGTTGGAAAACTATACCCTCATTGGCAAAGTAACATGATAGAAAATATAGTAAATAGAATAGAACTTAGTAATAATATACAACAAAGTAAACAGAGGAAGACTGAAAGTAATAACAACTGCCATCATATAAATAAATAAATGATGCATGTCACATGTATCTAGGAAAAAATCCAAACACCTCACAATGCTAGAAATACAATAATAAAACCAAAGTATAGAAAATAGTAAACTCCAACAGAATCAAAATCCTTATCATGGTCCTATGCTATCTGGCTCCAAAAGAAATCAAGTATCTGATGAAGAAGGGTGCTTTCCCTTATCTATACCTACAACCATATAATATTTTTGGGTCTAAAATCATGACCCAAATAGGGTGTGAGATTAATCCCAATATTCAACCACCAAAATATCCGTGCCTAACTATTAGTGAATATATAAAGTAGGTAATAAGTAGAAATGAAGAAATGAACTCAGAAGTACTCAAAAGTAAACAATACGACAATTTACAATTACATTCATTTATATTTATTAATTATTAAATCCATTGAATAATGTAACCTCGAGATCTATCTTGAGATATGTATCTCCTTTAATAAAAACAAAATAGACGTCTCAGAAGACCACTAAACAAATAAGAAAGACTAAATCTAAGCTGGTGCTTTGGCTTGACATACATTTCACAATAAATGAAACATTTATAAGCAACACTCTAGGAATGTTCTCATATTCTAATCCCCTCTAGTTTAAGATATCATCTATTCAATAATAATAATAATGACCCTCTGGGAAATTTCACACAGTCTAACCCCTTTTTTCCCACATATCACTAATCAATTACAAACGACCACTTGAGTAGATCGCATGGTCAATACCCCTTGTTATGCATTATAATGACCCCCTCATAATCTCTCATAGTCAATTCCATATTGTCCAATATTTATTTCATAACGACCCTCTAGGTAGCTCTCACAGTCTAACCCCTCTGGTCAATGACCCATGATAGCTCTCACAGACCATACCTCTGGTCAATCATAACAACAATTCATAATTAAAAGACCCTACTTCAGGAAGCTCTCACAGTAAATTCCCCTTGATCATACATTCAAAATTTGATACACATGCATTTCATATAAACAAAAAATCCATTTTAACAATACTAAGCATGGAACAAACAGCAACCTAACATGGTTTCTAGACCCAACACACATAACCAAATCAAACATGGGTAATACCTCCATAAGCCAGGTAATAAACCTTATTCATAATCAATTACCCCTTTCTCAAGAAAAAAATGCATAGTAGGCATAAAACATGGTAAATTCCAAAACACGCAATACCCTAAATCGGGGTATTCAACACTTATAGCATATATAATTCAAAGAAAAACAAATAAAGGCACAAACCACCTACCTCGATGTCATATGTTGAACACTCTTGAGTGCCTTCACTTGAATCGGCCTAGAACATTATATATCTACAAAAAGATCAAAATCGTTCAAACTTGAATAACTTATGAGAGAGGTGAAATCAGGAAGAGAGGATCTAGAGAAAGAGATAACAAATTGGTGGGAATCCAATGCACCCAAAAACATATCAATTAGATCTTAGATAGTGGAAAAAGAGGATATCAATGATTTTTTCCCATACATATCTCTCATGTATGAGACACGAGAAGAAGAAAGAGGTTTGGGAGATGGTACGTGACCCCGAGACAATTAATAAAATAAAAAAGAAAATTACACGACATGTTCATTTAATGTACACATAGTGTACTAGCCTCAAACATCCCCTGCATCAGGCGGTCTTCCAGGTTAGCCACCTAGACATGTACTGGGTGTTACATGGCCAGTACACAGCTACCTCTGGCAACCAGATACATAGTGTGTATTCAAGAGTTCACAGTGTGTACTTATTTTTTTTTTTCAAATTCTTTCTTTTTTCCTTAATGCAACCTGAATTCAAGATCCATAACTAAAATGAATATCTGGGTTCTTAAAAACACCCCCTTAAAGTAATTTTTCCTCGAATTGATGTTCCAAGGGTGGAGAAGTATAAACTTCAAACCACACTAGCCACTATGATTGTTTGTCAGCCTCCCTCTCCCATGAATCATCCTGCACTCGCCTGTGTTTCCATAACACCTATACTAGAGGAAAAGACCGACCACAGAGAAATTTTGTACTATGATCCACAGTCCAAATAGGGTTCTACTCAAAGGATTCATCCACTTCTAACTCAAACTCATTAGGTTGAAAAGTGGGAGATGATTCTGAAAAGTAACTCCGTAACTAAGCAAAATGGAAGAAGTCATGCATAGGCCGGTACCTCTATGGTAACTTCGACCGATAGGCAACCTGACTGAATCTCTCCAAAACCTAAAATGGTCATACATATCTTATTGAATTCTTTTCCTATCTCCTAATCCTCCTATGTCCCAACCTCGGTATGACACCTAAGAAAATCTAATCTCTGACCTCAAACTCCAGAGGTCATCTCTGTCGATCAACATAAGATTTATGATGATATTGTGCTATAGGAATCCAATTCTGAATCAACTCCACCTACCTTGTGGTCTCCAAGGAAAGATGAGGTCCCATCATAACTAATTCTTTTGAATTCAGCTAATATATGGGAGATCAATATGGCCTACAATTAATATCCTTAAAAGGTGCCATTTAGATTGTCCCCTGAAAATTGTTATTATAGGAAAACTACACTAGGGGCATGTGTCTCTCCCAAGAACCCCTGAAATTTTTGATGAATTATCGTAGCATGTCCTCCATAATCTGAATAGTGTACTCAAATGGGCCATTAGTCTGGGGATGGTAAGATGTACTCAGAATAACCTGTGTACCAAACACCCTCTATAGTCCCTAATAAACACAAGAAGTAAATTGAGCATCCACGTCTGAAACAATAGAGTGCAGAACCCCATGAAAACGTAAAATATCATGGATGTACAACCTTACAAGATCATCAACAGCAAAGTTTTACTTGATCAGAAAAAATGTGGAACCTTCATGAGTCTGTTAACAACAAACCATACTTCATCATTCCTTTGAGGCGACATTGGTAAAAACATCACGAAATACATCGCAAAATCATTCCACTTCCACATGGGAATAGGTAACTTCTATAAAAGACCTGATGGTTGCTGATATTCTGCCTTCACTTGCTGATAGGTGGAACATCTCATCACAAAACCACCTACATCCCTCATCATACCTAGCCACCAATACTAACGGTGTATATCTTGATACATCTTCGTGACGCCAGGATGAACTGATCAAAGTGAGGAATGAAAATCTCACATCAACTCCTCGCTTATGACTACTGACACCCATACACGTCCATGAAAATTCAAGATCTCATCGTCGTCTATGGTCTATAAAGGAGTAGGATCCTCTCCTAACACACCCTGCCATAGTAATAGGACTTCAGAATCTAATTGCTGCCTCATTCGCAATCAATCTAGAAGAGTAGAGGTAAAAAATATATAAGAAAGAAACGCCAACCCCTATTTTTCTTGAACCTCCAAATGCATCTCAAAGAACAAATCCATAAGCTTCCACTTACTTCTGGCCTCCTAATCTTCCTGTATTTGAGTCCTCCTACTCAATGCATCAACCACTACATTGCCTTTCCCAAGCAAGGAAATCTCAAAGTCAAAGTACTAAAGATACTCAACCCAAATTCGCTGTCTCAAATTAATATCTTGTTGAGTAAAGATAAAGTTGAGGATTCTGTGGTTAGTGAACACCAAAAAATGATCTCCCAAAAGTTAATTTCTCTAACAATGCAAAGCATGCACAACTTCAGCTAACTCAAGATCATACGTCAGGTAGTTCCTCTCATGTGACCTAAATTTACAAGACATGTACGCAAATACTCCTCACCCATGCATAAGCACTTCTACCAACCCAATACCTAATGAATCACAGTAAATGGTGTAACTCTTCCCCGAATTTGGAAAGATCAGTATTAGTGCTAAATTCAATCTCCCTTTTAGCTGTTGAAAGGCTGAATCACAAGAATCTGTCCACAAGTACTTCACACCCATCTTAGTTAGGCCCTCTAGTGGTAATTCTAAGCATGAAAATTCTTATATAAAGCACCTTTAGTAAGAAACCATCCCTAGAAAACTCTTTACCTTAAATAAATTGTTTGGTTTCTCTCAGGAAACTACTACTCTCACCTTATCTGGGTCTACCGATACTCCCATATCTAAGATAACATGACACAAGAAGTGAATATGATCCATCCAAAAGTGGAATTTTGAGAGCTTAAAATACAAATGATCCTCTCAGTGTACTCAATAAAATCTCAATATGGGTGGAATGGTCGTGTTTAGTGTGGGGGTATCCCAAGATATCTTCCTTGAAGACTACCACAAAAGAATCCAAGTAAGGATGTAACACTTAGTTCATCAGTGCCATGAAAACAACCAGCTTGTTTGTGATACCGAAAGACATAACCAAATAATTGTATAGGCCATATCTTCTCCAAAATGTTATAATAGGAATATATGATGGTCTAACGTGAAAATGATGATAATATGATCGCAAGTAAATTTTCAAGAACACCCAGGATCCTCGAAGCAGATCAAAGAGATCATCAATCTTCAGCAAGGGATATAGGTTCTTTACTATCAGCTGGTGCATCTTATGATAATCCACACTAATTGTGAGGGTACCATCCACCTTCTTCGTGAAAACAAAAGGGGAACCCCAAGGAGAAGAACTGGGTTGGATGAAACCATTCACCAGAAACTCCTCTAACAACTTTTTTAGCTCCTGTAAATCTAGTGTAGCCATCATATAAGGAGGAATTGACACTAGTGCCACTCATGGAATAAGATTAATTGAGAAACCTACCTCAAACTTCAGTGGTAAACCTAAAAATTCATCTAGAAATACATCCGTAAAATGATCCACCACTAGAGGAAAGTCCATATGTGAAGTCCCCTGGTCATCCAGATATAAAATTTAAATATAGGAAGTAAATCCTCCCAACCCATGATGCTCAGGTCCAACTCTGCTCGCCTGGACATCTCATTAAACCTTTTGTAGAAAATACCTACCTTATGGTGACACGAAACTCACCCTAGAATGATAACAGTAGAAAAAGGCCTGGAAGGATACCAACCAGTCCATTTTGAGAATGACATCGAAGCCTGTCATCTCTAAGACATAGAGGTACAATAAGAAGTGATACCCACCAACCTCAAGAGGGAACTCATTGCACTAATGTACAATAGCTGTCTTAATCCCCAACGGAGTTTATAACATCACAAAATCCTCATAATTAAAGATACAGATCTCTAGGATCTCTGTAATAGCAACAGATATAATACTATGGGATGCTCATGTATCGAAAAGAGAAAAAGTTAAAACTGAGGCAACAAGAATCGTACCTATAATCGTAGAGAGTCTAAGATCCTACTCTTGCTAGGTCTGCACCACTGCAAATGACTAACATGTACCACGATCCTATGACTATACCTGACTACCCTATATTGATCCACACTACAGTTTCTGAAAAGCTATAGCCTGACTACCACGTCCACGACCACATCCTCATACTGAATAGTTGGACAAACTCCATTTGTAGAGACCCAAAGCTTGACGTACATGGATATTACATTACTTTTGCGGAATGCTTAATAAATATCAAAAAACAACACCCAAGGACCGTAATAGTTCAGTGTTTTTGGAAACTTGGAACATAATCTTCTAATCATGGTGAAAGATTTTCAAAATCTCCCATAAAGATATTCCCCTTTTTTTCTTACCTAAAACCTATCTTTATATCTTGGGGAAAAGAAAACATATAAAGGGTGAGCTCAAATGCTCAGTATGTGTAAGCATGGAGAAAATAAAACAAACTGTATACATTTGAACTTAAAAACATGACCGTAATGATTAAACATCAAAATCTTGAGCAATGAGATAAAACATGGAAGTACATAAGGCATAGATAATAATGAAACATAAATAATGATAAAATAGCATGGGAATAAAACCTTTAATTATGAAAAAACATTAATCACATGATATGATTTCCATAGTATCCAAGGCATTATTTCCAAGACCATCTTAGTGGACAAAGTCCCTTACTGAACCGGGTTTACTTGCCGTTCGAGCCCTATATTACTGAAACATATTTACATGCCGTTTCATCCATGTCTATCTCATTAGATATAAATCTTTACCCAATGCATTGGAGGGAGATATAGGTCCCACCCATCTCATAATGAAATCATTCTTACTTGTTCCACAACATAAACATAAGTCATTCATCATAACCCAAAGAATAAAATGGGTTTCATAAAAATCATTCCATCATAACATAATCTATATAAAACAAATGGATTTCCTTTCATCATAAGAAAAATGAAACCATGTAAATAATAGAGACATTATACTTGAAACATACACATATGAAATAATGTCATCTTTAATGGAAAATGTTTTTGATAAAACACTTGAAATGAATTATTGAGGAAAATATCCTTTCTTCTTCAAAATCATTTTCTTTTCACAAAATTCCATGAAATTTTAAAAGAATAGGATTTTGTTTAAAATTGTCAGGAAATATTTTGGAGGAATCTTCATGAAAATAAGGCTTTATAAAACCGTAAAAATCCATTCACACCGTATAAGTTAAAAATAGCATTCTCCTCGTACTTTTGTCGGAAAAGTCAAAAAGTACCTCATATGGTTAAAAAGGAAAGATTCCTTACATACCATGTATTAAAAGTCAAAAATGGTTAAAAAGGACTTTAAACATACATGAAACCATTTTTAGGAAACATGGTCATGGACGATAACTATAACCCCAGTAAATACTTACGAATAAACAATCTCAGATAAGAACGAAATTAGAATAGTTATCTCTTAACTTAGGTCCCATATGCCTCGTACATATCCGAACATCCTGTACAATGATTTAAATAATGTCATTGACTTATTAATGAATCATATTCATTGTTATGATATCATATATGGTTCACTTATGACTTTATATTACCCGTTATTTTGTAAATCCCATGTTAAAGCAATGTTTTGGGTAAAATCGTCTTATTTATCGTACGTGTTTGGAATTGTTGTTCTTGATGTTAGTATTACTTATATCAAGATTTAATTACTTATAGAATTTAAATAATGATTTATATATCATATATTTTCATTATATATCCAGCATATACATGTTTTTATAATAGTACATAACATATGGAGGTAAGAAATAAAATGCACCGTTCATGGAGACGGTAGGCCGTACGTACGCATGAACTACACTTTCATTTCTATTTACTATTTTAATGGAATAGTTATATTATAATTATAGTATAATATCTTATATAATATCATTAACTCTATCCTTTATATATCCCACATAAGGAATTAACGAATCACATCACTTTGAGGGGGTGATAGTCCACACATCCTCAAATGAGATTATCGTATTTACCCACTTTGGAAACCATAAAGACTTGATATAATTGGGAAGTAAAGAAGCATGAGGAAATCATAAACATAATATATATCATATATAAATACAGTTCAATCATAATGTCCACCATGAGAGGCGGTTGGAGAAAATCGAACAATCATCGTTTCGTGAGGCGTTAGTTTGCCATCCACAAAAACATTATGTTATTCATCCATTAGATAGATGTGTGTGTAAGTGTAGTTCAAATAATTATCATAACAACATCATATAATTTTTATTATACTCGTTCTGTCACAAAAGAAAGGATTAAAAAGAGTTTAGGGGTTAGAGAAGTATAATAAAAGAAAACAGCTTAAGAGAAACTATTACCTTTAATTTCGGTAACTTCCTTTGGTTTGAACCAAAAGGACTTCTTGGAGTGCCTTATGCCTAAGGTAAGGCTTCTAGGGGGAGGATAGGGATGTAACGAGCTTATTTGGGAAGAGTTTGGACGAGCCAAAAGGCTTGAGAGGTGTGAGGAATTTCATATAAGTGGTCTCCTTTTATAAGGGAGAGGAGGGGCTCTTTAGGAAATTGTGCAAACATTATTTTATTATAAACTTATCTTCGGTTTAAAGAGGTCCAAAACACAATAATATCGAATATAAGATGACTCATATTTGAAATAAAATAATCCAATAGTAATTGGACTGGTTTTGGATAATAGTTTAATCATTATAATCTTATTTATTTAAATCATTTATTAATGAGGTAAATACTGAATCATTATTGTGTCATGAATAATTTAATTTATTTGGTGTCTAAAAAATATAAAAAAATACCAACATGTAGGAAATATTTTTATATTTCCAATAAATATTTATAGTTGAAAAGATAATTTATATATCCACTTATAAAAATTAATTACTAAAGGATTTTTGTTAATGCCAATTTTGTCTTTACATTAAATTAATTAATCTATTATGTCATTGTCTTTCATAAGTGGTTCCATGGGGTCCCAAAATCGACCCAAGGATGCCCATGGTCGGCCATTACACATCCAATAAGATTTGAACAAGTGTTAAGGTAATTTTGAATTATTATAATATTCTTTTAACCTTGAATTACCCTATTTACTTTTTACCGTGGTAAATAAAAGTAAAAAGTTACTATTCACCAAAAATTATTTTTATCTAATTGAACCACATTTTAGTCCTTGATATTAACTGTTTCTATCAGATTTTCAAAATTCAACTCACAGAAGTGGTGAAATTAAGTTTTATGAACAATTGCAAAAGCTCCTAGGAGGTGGGTAAAAGACGGTGAAAAGTTCAATACAATTTTTATAAATCTAAAATTATTATAAAATGATTTCAATGAATTTTATTGAACTTATATAAGTATTATGTATCTATTTTGAACTAAAATAAATTTAAATCAAATAAATGATTATTTAAATAAAAAGTCGGTTTGAACCAAAAACTCAGTGTTTTCACTATTCATCAAAAATTGAAGTTTTTCAGAAAAATACCAAACATTCATCCTAAGATATATTTGATATTCAAAATTCAAAAATGATGTCTATTTTTACAAATTAAAAAAATAGAAGTGGAATTAATTAATTCTAAAAGCAATTCCCGTTATCAAAACAAATAGCGTGTTTTTAAGAAACAATAACTATCAAAAGATCGACACTTGTTTATGTCCAAATTCAAAGTGAAATTAATTACAATGACCCAAAATGGATTAAATGGTAAAAATATATTATAATTACACTTTAAAAGCAATTAAAAAGATAATATAACCATATAAATTATTGCGATGAAAAAATTTGTTTTTAATTAAAATATAGCGTGTTTTTACTATTCATCAAAATATGAAAGTTATCAGAATAATATGAAAAATTTATCCAAATTAAATTTTTATATCCTGATTCCAAGGAATAATTTTATTTTGTCAAATTGAACTTATAAAAATGTCAAAAACTAGATTTAAAGTGGATGCAGCATCAAAAGGCGACAAAACTGCATTTTTTGAAAAATACTTATTTTACCCGAAAAAATTATTTTGTTCTCATACCATGTTCTAGAAAATGTGTAAGATGAATAATAATGTTATAAAATTAAAAATTTATTTAATGCTATTCATAACGGCTAGTTCATAATAACATTATAACCATACATCGTTGTTTAGTGAAACCTGGTATTATATACAACACACGCTATCGAGGAAGGTCGCGATTGTGGGTAATGCAAGCAAAGTCCGGGTTCCATGTTGTGCAAGACTCCTCTGTTGTTTCGTATAACAAAATCCAACCATATTTCATTTATACATTGAATATATATATATATATATATATACACACACACTCAATGTTTCATAGAATAACTACTATCAAAATTTTGTGTAACATGATCTAAGAATAGTGTTGTGTATACTACAAGCTAATAAGGTCTTGCATATATCGCAAGGTAATATTGGTGTATCGTACAACAAAAGACATCAATGAAATTAAAAGAATATTTTTCATAAAATCTCGGGGGTGTTACACCATTTCCCTTACTGCGAAGAAACTGGTGGTCCTGCTCCTGAATGTGGAGTCATACCAGAACCCCTATCACTCACTACTAGTGAGAGCACCTGGAAAAAATGCTGAAGATGACCCATCTTGCTGCAAGATCGGAACTCAACTGGGTCTCTCAGGCAATGTGGTCTCATATTCCCACTATTACCACACTAGTATCCTACCACCAGGCTACCTGAAGAAACATCACATGAAGGATCCCTAAGGTGCTTCCTACTATCTGTCGAAAGAGTAACGACCCTGGATGATGAACTTCATTGGATTATAGCATACAACCCCCTCAGATTATGCTCGATAGTCAACACATGGTTCACTATATCCATTACTTATGTCATCTGGAAGAAATTCACCTGTGATCGGTTGTCATACTTGAGACCATACTCAAATAGTCTTTCCAAAGATAACTCATCACCTCCCAAAACAGGTGAAAATCTCTGAAGCTCTGTGAAATGAGATGAGTAACCCATCATTGAAAGTGCACCATTCTCCAAATGCATTAAATCTCAGGCTCGATCGGCCCTCAACATCCCGGGGTAGAAGTTATCATAGAAGATACATTGGAAATCTTCCCAAACCATATGCGGATGAAGTCCCGCTTGTGAGATAACATCCCACCATATCTTGGCCGAATCATGTAGCATGTACACAACAAGATTCAACCTCCTTTTTGGAGGCATATCTAGATTCTAAATGATAGAAATCAGGGACTCTAACCATGAATCTACACCCCTTGGTCCTCCATCCCCTAAAAAAGTGAGAGGATGCTACTATTGGAACATCCGCGTCAGCTCTGCCATAGATGGGGAAAGATGTGGTGCTCCCTGTAATTTCAGTAACATCTTTTGAAAGCCTTCACAGAACTGTGCATCTCTACCTTCATCTTGTATAACAGATTATGACAAGATCGGTATGACAAGAAAATATTCTGGTAGTCCTTGATCTACCATTTCTAGCATATGATGATCACCCTATACCTGGAGTACAACCGAAGGATGTCTTGGCATAAAGACTCTGCAAGGAAAAGTGAACACCTCAATTTAAGATTATCAAGGACTGAAACCTAAAATCACAAAAAAGGAATAGGAGAAGAAAAATATTCATGCTTTACAAAACATGGCTACATGGCGTGTATAACTATCACACATCATGTTTCCTTTGAGCCTTACATTGGTGTGTACCTCTCCCAGTCCTGGTCATGTAACACCCATACACATGACATGTACCTTCAATGACACAACTTGTACTAAACTTTTCCCTTCTGAACATGTTATTTTATATGGATACACCATATGGGGTCTTCCTGTGAAACACTACATGACATGTTCTCCCTAGACACAACATGTACTGGTTAAGTTCTAACCACCCGTGTTGTTAGTCAAATGGTCGACTCTACATGGTGTGTTCAATATGGACATGTCATGTTCTATCGAATGTTTCCAACCCCATGTCTCTACTCACACAGTTAGTCACATAGTTACTGGATACAGAGCCTATAGATATAGTACACGATGTGTACTTAATAAAATTTCCTTCTTCCAGAACAGAAGATCACATGGAATGTGTTTATAACACCACAAACCGTGTTGTCTGGGTTTGAGGATAGTAATCATCTTAGACTTCTTCAGAATCCACGAAAACCTAGAATTGTGTCCTATGAATGAAAAATTATGACTCTCGAGGGACCATACTCCCATAAATTAATGTTTTTAATCCTTATTCAAATCACAACTTGAAAAAATTCAATTAAAGTTTAAACATGATCCACCAAATTCCGAACCAAGAGGGCCCATAACACCTCAGGGACTAATGTTTGGCATCTATCAAGATTAAACCTTAAAATTTCCAATACCCTATCAAAATATTTTTTATTCTATCATAACATCTATCACAACAACATGCATATCTAGCACAACATCTATCACAATAACATGCAATCAACAATACACCCTAAATGGCATAACAAGAATATATGACATGTGATCTCTAGAAAATTACTTTATGATGCATGAGATGACATACCCTCATCTCAATGGGTTGAAATAGGAATATAACCACAATAATATCAATGAAAACATCACAAAACAAGTGAATCAAAAAATAGTGAAATCAAACCAACTGTAGTAATTTAAAAACCCAAAAAATTCAACATTCGAGGTAACTTAGACTTTCCTTATACATGGGTGTGCTAATCCTAAGTAAAAATTATTAAAAACTACCTATTACTCCCTATCCCCATCTATATGATAGAATTAGTAAGATAAGTAGAAAAGAAATCCCTTTGATACCACTTTATAACATCCCAGTTCCGAGTGTCGCCCAAAGGTGCCCCATATATAGTTGGTCACGTGGCCTCAAGCACATTTCCCTGAATGCTAGAGGTTGCCGACTAGAAGCAAGGGACTTGGGTGTGATATTGGGAAAACAATTCCCTCATTGGTATAGTTACACAGGGGAAATAAATAGTAAACAATAGAAGAAGTAGTAATACCCTAAAAAAAGTAAACAACAGAAGACTAAAGTAATAACAACTAAAATCATATACATAAATAAATGATGCATGTCACATGTATCTAGGAAAATATCCAAACAAGTAACAATGATGGAAACACAAAACTAAAACCAAATTATAGTAAACAATAAACTATAACAGCATCACAAGCCTCAACTTGGTCCCATGCTCTCCAGCTCTAATAGTAATTAAGTACCTGATGAGGAAGGGTGCTTTACCTTATCTATACCTGCAACCGTATAACCTATTTGAGCCCAAAAGCATGACCAAAATAGGGTATGATATGAATCCTAGTAGGAAACCACCAAAATATTTGTGCCTAACTATCATTTAATATATATATATATATAGTAGGTAATAAGCATAAATGAAGCAATAAACTAGGAAGTACTCAAAAGTGAACAATCCTAAAGATTCAAATTACATTCATTTAAATTTATTAATTATTCAATACATAAAATAATATAACCACAAGATATATCCTAAACTCTATATCCACTTTTATAACAAAAAAATAGACACCTCAGAAGACCATTTAAACAAACAAGAAATACCAATTCCATGTTTGTGCTTTGGCTAGGAAGACTCGTCAGAATCAATCAAACACTCATAATAAACCCTTTGCAAAAGGTCTCATAGTCTAATCCACTTTTATTTGACATATTATCCATTCAATAATAATAATGACGACCTACTAGGATAGATCAGAGAGTCTAACTCCTTTGGTCCCACATAGAACTAATCAATTACCAATGACCACTCGAGTAGCTCTCATGGTGAATACCCCCTTGGTTTGCATTATAATGACACCTGGTAGCTCTAAAAGTCAATGAACTATGGTCTAATATTAATTTAATAATGACCCTCTAGGTAACTCCCACAGTCTAACCCCTCTGGTTAATGAACCACATAAGCTCTCATAGTTAATACCTCTATTCAATCATAAAACAATTCATAATTAAAAGACCCTACTTTGGAAAGATCTCACTGTCAATTCCCCTTGTCCATACTTTCATAATGCGAAACACATGCATTTCATATAAATAACAACTCCATCATAAAAACTCTAGGCATATAAAATAAATCAGCCTAACATGCTTTGTAGACCCAACAGACATAACCAACACTACTAGAGATAGAGGTTTTATCAATAGTTTTATACCAAAATTTTGAAGAAATTGTTGGTATACTATAAATACAACTATAGTTCCCAAAAGTTTATTCCAACTGTTGGCATTGTGTTCTTATAATCATGATTTTCCAATTTTTTTGAGTAAACTGTTGGGAATTATTTATATATACCAAAAGTTTTTTAAAACTGTTGGTAAAGAATATATTTCCCAATGGTTTTTAACAACCATTGGGAAATATTTTATCCAAATACACAACAGCCCAGCTCCCAGTCCCCCCAATTATAGGCACCGTAATCCGAATCTCCCGAAGGTCTCTCTTTACCCTAGGATGCGAAACTCCTTCCACCCGATAGATCCATCTTCAATCAAGCATTTTCTTTATTTCGAAAATACAAAATAGTAAGTGCTAACTTATTTTTAACATTCTACATCTATTTTGTTGTTTTCTGTTTTGATTTTTCCTAGATAAGAGTTCCGTACGGTCTATGGCATGGTATACCAAACACTTTGATTTGTTTTCTGTTTTTTATTTACACTTCAAATATGTTAAAGGGTTTGTTTATTCATATGGTCTCAAGGTGGGTAATGGATATAAGGATGGTCCATGTGAGGGGATTGGGGATGGTAGGGGTAGTGGTGTATGTGGTTTTTCATTTTTTTAGTGGGGGTGATATGGTAGTTTCTATGGACTTTAGTTTAGTTGAAAATTGGATTTGGTTTTTGTAATTATAGATTTTTTTCAAAGAATAATGGGAAGGGTACTGATATTAAAGATGAATTGGCTATTGTTTGGGTGATGTATTGGAATTTTGATTTTGTTCGGATTGGGTATTGGTAATTTTAAGGTATTATATGGGTATTTCCACACCTGAACACCCCCCACTCACACCCCCTAGACACCCCCACCTCCTGGACATCCCCTGGATACCCCCCATTGGATAGCCCCCACCCCAATGGACACCCCACCCCCTTGGAGAACCCCCCACCACCCTAGATACACCCACCCACCCCGTAAACACCCCCACCTCCTGGAGAGCCCTCACCACCTAGACACCCTCACCCCCTTGGACAACCCCCACCCCCTAGACACCCCCCACCACTTGGAAACCCCCAATCCTTGACACCCCCACCCCCTATACACCCCACCTCCTAGAAAACCTCCAACCCCTTGAATATCCCCCACCCCCATAGACAGCCCCCCCTGGACACCACCACAACTCTTAAACACCACCCCTCCCCATAAGTGCTTTGCCCGATTTTTAAATTGGAATTAACCATTTAGGTGATTGTCCGTTTCCCCAATGAAATTTTTCAAGTGACCCATAGAGCCTTATAAATATAATTTTTCATGTTTTGATAAATTGAATGGGTATTTTTTAATGAAAAGGATAATGAATGTTGGGTGTAAATTCTCATTAATAAAATGGTTTAAATTAAAATTACCCTAAGAGGGGTTGTAGGGGGGGGCAGTTTAGTTGGGGGGGGGGGGGGGTTGGGTTGTCCAGGGGGGATAGGGGGGCTATAGGGTGTGGGATGGTGGGGGGGGGGGGGGTGTAGGGGTATGGGGAGGGTGTGTGGGCAGTCTAAGGAGGGGTGTTGGCTATCAGGGGGGTTAGGGTGGGCTGTCCAGGTGGGGGAGGGGGTGTGGGATATCTCAGAGGGGGGTAGGGGCTGTCTTGGTGGGGGGGTTTTCCATGTGGTGGGGGGGGGGGGCTGTCCAGGGGGTAGGGGATGTAGGGGTGTGGAAGAGGGGGGTGTGGGATATCCAGGGAGGGGATAGGCTTTCGGGGGGGGGGGGGGTGGGGGGGGGGGGGGGTTGGGTGGGGGTGGAGATTTACACTACAATACACTACAAAAAATAGTAATCATGTATAACCAATGTATAGTTGCTTTCACACGTTAATAATTTTTGTGAAGTTCCATAAAAATGCTCACTCTTACCCTTTAAAGAAGAATTGATCACTGAAAAGAAATCTCACTCAGGTTCTTATCCAATATCCATATAGATCTCATACAAATTTAATTTTTTTACAACTCCATATCTCTTAATGATATAACAAGGCTTATACTCCCATGACTAGTGTCACATCGAAATTGGCTCATATTTCTAAAAAATATACATAGGATCATATTTGACACACACAAAAAAAATTTAAACATGGAAAATAATATATTTACACCTTGTATCAAAACATGTAATTAGCTCTCATCTATCCTCTTAATGCATTAATAAGTCACATACCTTGCACAAAATTTAGAGTCATGTTTACAATTAGGTGTGTTTTTTTAGAATTCATGTATAATATTTAGAGTGGAAGATGAAATCCCATCCATAAATGATATTTGGAGGTGTGTTTACAATTATGTGTGTTGTGATTTATATGTATGATATTCATGGTTTACACCAACAGTCTTTTGGGTCATCTATAATAGGATTGAATTCATGCTACAATTGGTTATATATTGGATTCTATGACCCTAGTTTGGAGGTGGACACCCCACCCAAATCGACGCCCCCACACCTTGGACACCCCCACCACCCATGGAAACCCCACCCCCAAGGAGATCCCCCTTGGATAGCCCCCACCCCCTGGACACCCCCACCCCCCGGACAACCCCACCCCCTTTGGACAACCCCCACCCCTAGACATCCTCCACCCCTACACAACCCCACCAACTAGATAGTCCCCCCTAGACACCACCCCACCCCTTGGACAACCCCTAACCCCTAGGATAGCCCCCAAACCGCGGGACACCCTCACCCCTGGACACCCCACCCCCTTGGGTAGAGTATGTGATCACCCAAATAATCTACTAAAATATAAAAATTTATTCGATCAAAAAATTTACTCAACTCCTAAATAATTTTTCCCCACAAGCCTACATGATCTTTTATACTCATGTATTGTTCATCAAAGATGTTTTGTTATAAATATAGTATTTTTTATATTATGATTCTCATATAGAGTAGTGTGTTAGTTATGGTTTCATATAAAGTGAACAATTATCATTTACATAAATATATTTTTGATGAAACTTCAATATTATTGAATTTATTATGACGATATGAATTATAACAATTTTTTTACATAATGGATAGAAGTTGGACATATGAAACCGATCAGATCTCAAGAAATTTTTCAATATAATTTGCAGATCTTTTAGATTTATCGTTTCATAATGCTTCAGATAGTGGTCACATACACAACCCATGTTACAATTGTATTGAAGAACTCATTTGAACCATGAATCAGTCAACTACCACATAACAAAACATGGTTTCAAGAAATCTACAATGTGTGGTATCATGATGGGGAGAAAATGAAATCTCAAATTGCTGTTGATCCAAATGTGAGGATTGGATTAGATAATTTTTTATATGACCGGTTTCCATTGAATCGTCATCATGAAAAAGAAAGGATTCAGAACAAAGAAGACTTCGATATGAACACACATGATTTATCTAATGAAAATGATGATGTTGTTAGGGTGAAAAATGGAATGATGTTGCCACGACTCCAGTATATCGACAATGCGGTAAAATGAAAAAGTTAGAATTTTTAATCTGATTGTCTCATGGGAAATATATGTATGGGATTTCTAATACTGGTATCAAATACATTCTTACCTTCTTCAAGGACTTACTTCCATATGATGCATATATTCCATAAAACCACTATATGGCATGGAAGTTAGTTTAAAAACCTGGATTTTCAAGAAACAAAATTCATGCTTTCCTGAAATATTGCAGTTCAATCAGGGGGAAACCACTAAAATAAATGATTGTATAAAATGTGGAACATCCCACTGGAAGCCAAAAGCTGATGGAACACCATACCATGTGCCACATAAAGTAATGTGGCACTTTCCATCAATCCCCATACTCTAGAATTTTTTTTTATGTTTGATGAAATATCAATAAAAATGAGATGTCATGATACTGAGAAAAAAAGACTAATGTTGAATTGGTTCACCCTGTAGATGTATTTTCATGGTAGAGATTGGATGCTCGATATCTTGATTTTGCAGTTGACATGGGTAATGTGAGGGTGGGTCTTTCATATGACGGTTTCAATCCATTAGGGAAGATTCTTACTTCGCACAACACATGGCCTGTTTTTATACACATTTATAACCTTCCCCCATGGTTGTGTATGAAAAAACCTTTCAATTTCATGTGTATACTCATATTTGGCCCTTTTTATCCTAGTAATGATATAGACATATACATGAAACCTTTAATAAAAGAGTTGAAACTTCTTTGGGATTTGGGTATCTGCACATACAATGCATGCTCGGAAAACATATTTCAGATATGTGCTGCACTTATGTGGACGATCAATGATTTTCCTGCTTATGAAATGATGTTTGGATGGAGAACAAAGGGAAAAATATCTTGTCCTATTTTTATGAAGAATACACAATCCAGAAGACTGAAACATCACTGTAGTTTCAGTTTCATGGGACATCGACTAATCTTTCCAATGAACCATCCATTTAGAAATAATCATTAAATATTCGACAATACCATGGAGATCGATGATCCACCTCAACATATGTCTGGAACTGATGTTTTTAATGAATTGAAGGATCTCAATTTTTTATTTGGGAAGGGTCAAATTAAATCTTGAAAGAGAAAGAATGTTTCCATTGAAACTTATTACAATTAAAAGAAGAGATGTATCTTCTTTGATTTTCCTTATTGGTCAAACAATTGGTTACGTCATTGCTTAAATGTAATGTACATTGAAAAAAATATATGTGAAATATTTCTTTCGATTCTTATAAATGTTAAGGGAAATACACAATATGATTTACAGTCTCGGTGTGACTTGGTTGATTGGGGAATCAGACCAGAATTGCATCCTACGCCTATTAGTGAAAATAAATGGAAAGTTCCTTGTGATTCTTATGCGATGACACCTACAGAAAAAAAGAAATTTCTAGAAGTACTAGAGACTATTAATGTTCCTAATTTAAATTCATGAAACATATCTAAAGTGGTCAGTAAAAGAGAGTTGAAGATAAAATCATTGAAGACTAATGATTATCACATCCTTATACATGAGTTGATTTCAATAGAAATCTGTCATATTATATCCAATAATTTAAGAGTGGATGTTATTTGGTTGTTCATTTTGTTTAGATATCTTTGTTCTAAGAAGTTTTCCAAGTATTTCTTTCAAAAAACGTTGGCAGATTCCCCATTAATTTTGTGTGAGTTAGAGAAAATATTTCCTCCATCATTTTTCACATGAATGCAGCATCTGACTGTCCATATTTCAACTTAAATAATTCTCAAAGGACCAATTTATTTTCTTTTGATGTATCCAAGTGAAAGATATATGTACACATTTAATTCTTATTTCCAAAACAAGAATCATCTCGAAAGTTATATCGGGAACATTTAATTGGATCAAGAATGTATGGATGTATGATCCAAGTATTTTTCTGATCTTACAACAAGAATGAACAAATGAATGAGAAACGAAGAAGAAAAATATGAGAAAATTGAACCTAGCTTTCCATCACTTCCACAAACATGGGAAATTCCTAGATCATATATAATGATGATATTAAGCCTGTAGGAGAAGGAGATGGCACATCGCACTGTTTTTTTCAACTGTGATTTGTTTGATGACTATATCAGTTAAGTAAATAGAATATATTTTTATCTTATATATATATTATTTAAACTATTCCTACCTTTTTATATAGGGAACATAAATCAATGATAAATAGAAAGCATCATTATTTATATTTGATAAGGAGGGAGACTTTTCATAGTAAAGAGTTTTCATCTTGGTTAAAATTGAAGGTAAAAACATTACTAATTAAAATAATTAAATAAATATTTAATTAAGTTTAATATTCAATTATATTTTAAGTATTTATTTTCCATTATAACTCTGTCTCTAAGGAAATAAGGGCTTCGGCTTTTGGTCATAATACCTTGATTCATTACTGTAAATAAATTGTTATCAATGGGTACCGATTTATTATCACTGAATGATAAAAGAACATGAGAACACAACATGATGGTGTTATGATTATTTCCACAATAGACTATTATGCTATTGCATCAGATAGTAGACATCGATTTTAAAATTTAGGTTACTATGGAGTCGTTGAAAAAATAATAATATTGGATTATTATTCTCATGTACAGGTCACAATGATGAATTTCCAGTGGTTTGATTTGAGGAAGAGGCAAGGCACATTTATTGATGATTGAGTATTTTGAGTAATTGATATGACTCTCACTCTTTCTACCAATGATCCATATATATTGGCATCAATGGAATTTTTCTATGTCAAATACCATATTCGACCTGAATTTGGTGTCATTTTTGAAGTAATTCCAAGAAATAATTTTGATGATGGGGATGATGAAATTGAAACCATCCCTACTTCCATTGGAAATGATCAATTTATTACTTTTGATGACTCCAATATCTACATTTTCAGAGTTGAATTTGAACCTGAAGTTGTGGTGGGAAATATATAAAATCTTCCATCCATGTTCTCAATTATTTTGGTTTATCTCAACTTGGGTTATTAAGGTTGGTACTATTCAAATTGATTTAATATTGATTACAAATATGTTGTATCAAACTTTACCATTATGTGAATTTTCAATTTTATTGGTTGAAATTTTAATTGAATTACATTTTCTAATTTTCAATTTAACTATTTTCAAACCTGGAAAACCAACATCTCTAACTTGGTGAACATTTCAATGATTTATTAACCATGTATAAAATTAGTATAACTATAAGACCTCCCATTAACATATCACTAGATAATGAATATGATGGTATGTATTCTTCTGAAAAACATGTATAGAAACCCTTATCATCTACCTAGGCTTATGAAATTAAATTTTTCCTTAATTTTGACAAGTGCTTTACCCCTTAGAAGTGGCCCCTGTTGTTGATGACTATCCGACAGAACAGTATCGTCATATGATTACTCATTGGACGACTACCCAATTTAAGGTATTAATAACATTTTAGGTATTTAAATAAAAAACTGCATGTTTTTCATTAATACTATCTTTTGTATTATTTAATTTTATTTAAGAATCATCTAGATGAAATAAAAAAAATTAACGCTAAAAAAATCATCCACACATTGGAATGTACTACGATGCCAGATCATGAGAGGAAGCATGTATGACCGTTGTTTATAATTTTTCTTTATGACTTTTAATTTCTAGTGTTTCCTCCATAATTTATTTGATTTCTAAAGCTGTTATATAATTTTAGTTATGAAATTAATTATTGGAACCTATTTTTAATTATGTTTTCTTACATTAAATGTCATTGTAGAGGGAAACATTGAATATTGAAGGACGGGTGCCTTGAGAAAAACTGTTTTTCTCGAGTCAAAGGAAGAAAGATGGAAGTGTAGTTAATGAACCGACTCAGAATCAGATTGTAAGTTTTAAATTGTTAATTTCAAATTTTAATATCCATATTGTAAATTTATAATCTATTTATATTTGTAACATGATTATTTATAGGCCCTTAATTTCAAGGAACATGACAATTTTGGGGTAATTGATCACTTATAACAGGTGTTGTGAGATGAACACCCTGGAAGAGTACGCTGCCGACCTAGGAAGAGTATAGTTCTGATGAGGTATTGGCCCAAATTAGGTACGATTTGTAGTGCCAACGAGTTCTAGTAGGTTATGGAACATGCAGAACAGGCTGAAAAAAGGGCCATAGAGATGATAAAACAATATTCTTGGGAACACACTACATTTATGAAACTGATGGAAGTTTTACATCGAACACTTCCACCAGAGGCCAGAAAATCTTGTGATTAATATATGTTGTCAAGGTGTACTATATATAGTGCACCAGGTGGAAGTTCTGGTGGTGGTAGAGATGGTGGAAAGGAGGAGGCTGAGGTAGAGGAGGAGGAAGGCGAGGAAGAGGTCGAGGCATAGGAGGAGGCCGAGGAGGAGGATGAGGTGGAGGGGGAGTGTCAGGAGGAGGCTGAGGCAGAGTACGAGGGAGAGGAGGAGGACATTGAGGAAGGCGAGGATGCTGATGGGGACAACTAGGAGGATGGGGGTGATGCTGATAATGATAGTGATGATAATGATGGTGATTAGAGATAGATTTATCCAATAAATTTTTGACTGATATTACTGACATTTGATGTCTGATGATTTGTTGTTCCTAAATATATGTGTGATTAGGTAGGTCATGTTATCTTTATTTAATTATCTATAAATAATAAAAAATGACTTGATGATTTGATGTGACTGATTCACCCCTCCTATGAACACCCCCACCCCTGTACCCCCTCCCCAACCCCCTAGACACCCTCACCCACTTGGACAACCCCCACACCCCCTAGAAAGGCCCCCTCCACCTTGACACCCCCACCCCCATGGAAATCCCCCTACCCCCTTGGAAAGCCACCCCAACCACCTTGGACGGCCACCCCAAACCCCCTTGGATAGCTTCCCACCCCCTGGACACCCCCACCCCCTAGACAACACTCCAACCCATGGACACCCCCACCACTGGACACCCCTACCCCTGAAGATCCCCTAACCCCTAGACACCCATAACCCCTTAGACACCCCACCACCCCTTAACAACCCCCCAACCCCTTAGAAAGCCCCCTCCCACTACTGGACACCCCCACCCCCTAATAACCCCCACCCCTCCTAGACATCCCCCACCCATTCGATACCCCCACCCTAGACAGCCCCACCCCTTCCACACCCCACCCCCTGGACACCCCTACCCCCTTGTACATCCCCCAACCCCCTTGATATCCCCAACCCCTTAGACAGACCTACCCCCTTGGACATCCCCCACCCCCTGGACACCACCCCCTACCTGGACACCCCACCCCCTAGACACCCCCACCCCCTAAACACCCCTACCCCCTTGGATAGCCCCAACCCCCCGGACACCACCCCACCCCTACCCCCGTGGACAACCCCTATGTCATGACCCGTCCTCGGGGCCCGTGTCGTGACTAGCCCAAGCCCGCCTTCCATAGGCCAGGGGCTGGTGACTAGCACCAAGGCGTAAATCCCGGTAAAAAGGGAAGGATTGCCTTTGTAAAGTAAACAATCACATAGAGTACAAGCGGAAGAAGTAAACACTAAGTAAAAACTGAGTACAACAATAAGTGCAGAAAGTAAAAAGGGGCTGGAAATACAAGCCCAACTGTAAAGTACAACTCTAAAGGGAAAACAGCAACTGAAAAGTAAAGCTGCTACGCCGAGCTGTCCACTAGAAATCCCACCTAAAGGGTGGGTACAGATAGCTCCTCTGCTCCTTGGGTCCCGCCGTCCGCTCCGAGTATGTCCGCCTAGTGGTCTACCTCCGGGTACCTCCTTGTCGTCACGTCCACCTCTGGGTACCGTCTCGTCGTGAGGTCCTCCTCCGGGTACCATCTCGTCGTATAGTCCACCTCCAGGTACCGTCCAGTCCTCGAACACTCGGTCTCTGTCAGCACTGCCCGTCGTCTGCAACCAACACAATGAGGTGCGGGCATAGCCCGTGCAGGTGTGAGTATAACGATACTCAGTAGGGACCCCGAGACCTTCAAGGTCTCACTAAACCAACAAGGATAACCACAAAAAAGATCTCAACAGATAACCTCTACTTAGGTATATGCCCATACATATACCTAAGTTATCAAGTAACCCATCTCAATCATGAGGAAACACAAGGATTGTGAAATCAACGGATAACCACTACCCGGGTATATGACCATACATATACCTAAGTTAGCAAGTGACCCATCTCAATCATGAGGTAAACACAAGGTCAAAAGTCTCAGCTCAAACCAGGATTTCCATTATCGAAACTGTAACTGCTGAAGAGCTCCGTCTCTAGAGTGTACAGTGGTCCTGTCACGACTCCGAGGTTGTAACACCCCGAGATTTTATAAAAAAATATTCTTTTTAATTTTATTAATGTCTTGTGTTGTACGCTACTCCAAAAGGATCTTGCACAACACACATCCTTGACTTGCCTTGCATTACACGCAATCGCGACCTTCCTCGATAGCGTGTGTAGTACGCAATACCGAGTTTCACTAAACAACGATATGCTGTTAAAATATTATTATAACTAGCAGTTATGAATAGTAATAACCACCTTTTAAAATTTTAGAAATTTTAGCTCTCAAAATGGACTTCATTTTTGGATTCGGAGTATCGAATTTAGCCTAAGGTGAAATTTTGGTACTTTTCGGATAACTTTCATATTCTGATGAATAGTGAAAGTTACTAAATTATAATTAAAAACAAATTTTTTAATCGAAATAATTAATAGTGATAAATCATTAATTTGAGTGATTTTAAAGTATATTTAGAATATATTTTTACAATTTAATACAATGTTGGTCATTGGATGTAATTTGACATTTAAACCAGATATAAACAAGTGTCAATCTTTTGATAGATATTGTTTCTTAAAAATACGCTATTTGTTTTAACAGCGGGATTTAATTATAAAATTAATTAATGTAACTTCTATGTTATGAATTTGGTAAAATAGACTTCATTTTTGAATTCGGAATATGAAATATAGCTTAAGATGAAATTTTGGCATTGTTCTGAAAAACATCAATTTTTGATGAATAGTGAAACCACTAAGTGGTAGGTTAAAAACTGAATTTTGCATAAAACTTAATTTTACCGCTTCTGTGAATGGAATTTCGAAAATCCGACAGACACGGTTAATATCAAGGACTAAAATGTGGTTCAATGAGATGAAAATAATTTTTGGTGAATAGTAACTTTTTACTTTTTTTTACCACGGTTAATAGTAAATAGGGTAACTAAGGGTAAATATGATATTACTATTACCCTAACACATGTCCTAATTCTATTGGACAAGTGTATCTCGACCAAAAACAACCTGAAGTGTAAAATATTATCATTTAGGCCCACTTGGATTAGATTAGGACATTTATTATTATTTAATTCAAAGAAGAGTTAAAAGAGTTAAAATCAAAGTTTATTTACTAAAACATTTTTAAATTAGGTTTGTACATAAGATAAATTCGATTGTAAATATTCATTAGAAAGCTAAAAAGATTTCCTACATAATGGTATTTTATTTGTATTTTTTAGACATCAAATAATTTAATTTATTTATGACACAACGATGATGCAGTAATTACCCTTTTAAGGAAATATTAACATAATTGATGTTATAAATACCAAAATAAATATAATTTGAGACTTTTTATGAATTCCACTAATTTTCTAAGGTTCGGCCAAATGACTCAGATAAGGATATATATATTAATAATAAACACTTTGGGGTTCTTTTGGCATGTTATAGTAAGTGTATTAACCATATAGTGTAAGAAAACAAAAAGACACGGTAAAAGTTAAATTATTTAACTTAGAGTTAAATCTAATTGATAAGGTTAAAATAATATCCTAAACTTGTCTAAATTCTATTGGTTGATAGGATTTCTACCCATCCCCACTTTAGCTTCGAAATAAGACCCTTTGGAACCATTATAAACCGATTTTGACTTTAATATAAAATAATATTTTGAAATATTCCTAAGGTGCCCCTCTCCTCCCCTATAAAAGGACACCTCCTCCCCCTCCTCCTCACACCAATTTGAGCACTCAAGCTCGGCCAAACCCTGCCAAAATCTCTTCTCCACTTCCCTAGCAACATCCTAGAGGTTCTGGTCTTCCTCAAAGACCAATTTTAGTGCCCTAAGAGGAGGTCTCAAAGAGGCGCTTCAAAGAAGAGGAGCATCGGACACGAACAAAGCAAATCAGACCTAAGGTAAGGGAAAATATCACAATCTCATTTTTATCCGAGATTGTTTATTCGTAAGTATTTACTGGGGTGTATTTTATCATCCACATCCATGTTTCATCAATATGTAATATTATTTCCATCCACCTACAATTGTTTAAATCCAATTTTACCCTTCGGTGAGTTTTTAGTAAAAGATATGAAAGGAATCTTTAGACGTTTTTCGTACGAGGTACTTTTTGACTTTTCCGACAAAAGTACAAGAAGAATTTTTTTTTAACTTATACGGCATGAATGGATTTTTAAAACATTATTTCCAAGAAGCTTCCTATACAAGTTTTCAAGTTTATTTTTAATAAACTTCTTTTATTTTAAAATTGCATGACATGTTAAGAAAGGAAAAGTGTTTTTGAAGTAGAAAGGATATTTTCCTCAAGAATGAAGTTCAAGTATTTTATCAAAATTATTTTCCATCTAAGATAATAAAAGGGTTTTGTTTTTACCCCTATTATTACATGGATTTGATTATGTTGTGATGGAAACATTTTTATGAATTCCTTTATCTTATATGAATTGTTTTATGATGTCATGTTGTTTAAGAATCCCATTTTTATTACATGGGTTATGCTATGATGTATGGTTTATGATTATGTGTCACACATAAGAAAGGATTCATTATAAGATGGGTGGGACCTATATCTCCCTCCAATGCATTGGGTAAAGATTTTATATCTCATGAGATAGACATGGCTGAAATGGTAGGTTATACCGGTTCAGTGAAACAGGACTGAAACGAGAGTTACTCGATTCAGAAAGGGACTTTGTCCACTAAGATAGTCTTGGCATTGAGTCTTGACTAACAAGAAATGATTCTCTATGATTATGTGTGTATGCCACAAAGTTTCATGTTTTAAGTTATGATTATTGGGATTACATTTCACTTCTATGATTTATCCCATGTTATGATATTATGAGCTTTTTGCAGGTTAAGATTTCCAAAAGCTATGTTCTTATATATATGATGTGATTGATATTTCTTTTGTTTACCCTTACTGAGCATTTGAGCTCACCCTTTTATGTTTTCTTTTCCCCAGGATATAAAGAAAGGTTTTAGGTAAAAAAAAGGGGATGACCTTTATGGGAGATATTGAAGAACTTTCACCACGATTAGAAGATTACGTTCCGAGTTTCCAAAGACCCTAAACTATTACGATCCTTTAGTGTGTGTTTTTGTTATTACTAAGTATTCCGCAAAAGTAATGTAATGTCAATGTACGTCAGGCTTCGGGTCTCTACAGAGGTACTGCTCACTAACCTAAGACTGCTGAAGTACTCCTCCTGTCGAGTACCGCGGGTCAGCCACCCAGACACAGTAGTGCTTCCCGCCGAGGTATGTCACCCAAACACAATAGTGCACACCCCCTAGTAGCCTGCTGAGGTACTCTCCGGACGAGTACCACGGGTCTGCACTATCACATAGGTAGTGCTCCATCCGCCATGGGTCTGCACCTCAGAAAGTAGTGCTCCGTCCACTGGGCTAGTCGACTCACTCCAAGTCGAGTCGGTCAAGCAGTCGTCAGGTCTCAGCCAGTTACACGGTCTCCGTACTCCGCACGCTCGTCACGGGGAGGGTCCGCTCCACGATCTACATGTCGATACTCCATGTATCTCAAAGTCCCACGAAGAAGTATCTCAAAGGACCGCCTCGTCATAGGGGTCTCAACGCAACAGACGGTGCGTCAATCGGACGCCCGGTCTGTGAGTTATTAGCCTTTTCGTCCTAGGGGCCCGGTTGGTTTCGTGAGCGAACCAAACCCGACCGTATCTCAACTGTACCCCGAACTCTCGTAGGGTATACTCATAGGGACCGTTTCTCAACGATATCACCAACACCGTTGATGATTCGTCAAACAGACGTTCTGTCAGAAAAGTATAAACTTTTCCGTTCCAGGGGCCCGGTTGGATTTCAGTGCGATCCAACCCGGCCACTATCCATCTGCATCCAAATCTCGGGCGGAGGATGCCAAAAGTTCCATATCATCAACAGAAACTCAATGCAACAGACGGCGCGTCAATCAGACGCCCGGTCTGAGAGTTATTGGCTTTTTCGTTCCAGGGGCCCGGTTGATTTTGTGAGCGAACCAACCCGACCGCACTCCGTCGGCATCCAAACCTCGAGCGGAGTAAGCCAAAAGATCCGTCTCACTTAGAGGAATTCAACGAAACAGACAACACGTCAATCGGATGCCCGGTTTGTTAGTTATTGACCTTTCCGTCTCACACCCACCCTGGGAAACTTCCCAGGAGGTCACCCATCCTGATCACTACTCTAGGCCAAGCACGCTTAACTATGGAGTTTTAACCACGTAGGCTCCCGAAAAGGAAGGTGCACCTTGAGTATAGTATACCGAAACGACCGCCTCGATCCAAGGATCGCGTTGCCGCTGATGACGAGTCGTTTGGAGGCCCATAGCCCAAGATACATGCATTTGACCGAAAGTGGTCCGAAACTGGGGGTCTGGGCCCGGGCCGACCCCCCCTGGGTCGGCCAAACCGGGTCGACCCGCCCCGGGCTGCGACCCGGCCAGGCTCAGAAAACCCGGCCCAGCACGGCGGCGCGGGCCGGCACGGCGGCGCGACCTGGGCGCTGTTCGTGTGCCGCGCGCGGGGGGCAAAGCCCCCGCCTTTCTTCAGCTGGCGGCGTGGCAACCTGCCTTGCCTAAAGAAAAACGCCCTCCCCCCCCTCACGTGAGGGCCTGCCTTCGAGGAAACGGGGGGCCTCCTGCCCCCCCTTTGTGAAACCGCCCCCCTCATAATGGGGGGGGGGCATTAAGGCTGGCCGGGGGAAATTATTTCCCCCGGTTTTCTCCCTTCTGGTCGGCCCGACCTGGCTGGCCAGTTCTTCCTCAACGGGACCGGCAAGGCCGGTCCCCCTTCCGGCTTCCGACACCGGCGGCCCGGCTGGACGCCGGTCTTCTCGTTTCGCCGCGGACTTCGTTGTCCAATGCGGTGCGACGGCACCACGCCCCTCCACCGCGGCCCCGCTCCGGCCGCGGCGCCTTCAACTTTCTTCGACGCGGCGCGACGGCGCCGCGCGTTTCTTGCCGCATGATCCCGCGCAGTGCGACGACACCGCGCCACACCCGTTTCAATCCACAACAAAATCAACATGAATAGGAGGAGGGGCGGCCGTGTTCGTGCGGTCCGGCCCCCTCGCGTTATTTGCTAACAATCGGCCTTTAATGAATGATAAACTTTCACAATCTTTTAAATTAAATAAAAAGATTTGGAATCAAGGCCCGACAAATATAAACCTTCAAGTTCGAAGGAGAGATCCACATAACTTTAAAAAGTTAAAACCCCTACCTTGATTTAATAGGTGACGAGATTCGGCGTCGCGAAAAGAGATGTCGCGGAAGAAGACGTCGTCGGTATTGCGGGTATGGCGTCGCGGAAGACGGTTCCCGAGAACGTGGCGTTCTTCGTCGACGTCCGATTGTTCTTCGCGTTATTTGTCAAGAGGATGAAGAAACTTCAAGACTTCTAAGCCTTCTTTCCAAAAGCTCTCAAACAACACAACCCAACCAAATGAAATAAGTTCTCCACTTATTTAATTAACTTCACATGGCTTTTGAAATTCAAGTGTCTGAAACTCAAAAGACTCACACAACTCACCACATTAAAATCAACTCATTTAAGACATAAGTTATAACTAAGTTAAAATCATTTAAGTGGGAGTTGAGGGGTTTTAGAGGATATAAAGATGTGGGGTTCGTGTGGGCCCCACCACCCTCATAACCTCCCAAGGGAGGTTGGGTGGTTACCCAACTTCCACCATGATCTAACACTTAGAGTAAGTTAATAAAAATTGTAGTGTAGTTATAAAATAAACTTCCACAATTTTTATTATCAACACTCGTGTAAACGCAACTCTGGAACAGGAGTTCCTAAGTAATTACCGGCGCTGCGGTTCCATCCGTTCCCTCAGAATTCGATTCTGGGCACCGGTTCAAAAGATAGAAATTCCCGCTCGCTCGTTCACTGAACGTACCCAAGCCAAACTTTGAAAATTATTTCCGGGCACACCGGGCCTCAGAATCAGGCGCCGTCAGAAACTGCGTTCTTGTAAAATTCCAAAGAAAATTAAGAAAAAAATTTCCTTGAAATTTTCGGGTCTTTACACCCTAACCCCCTAGACAACCCCCAGCCCCCTAGACACCCACCTCACCACCTGGACACCCCCCAGGACACCCCCACCCCCCCTGAACAACCCCCAACCCAATGAAAATCCCCCACCCCCTACACAACACCCACCCTTGGAAATCCCCACACCCTGGACACCTTTACCCCCATGGACACCCCCAACCCCCTAGATAGCCGCCACCCCCTAGACACCACCCACCACATGAAAGCCCGACCCCCTGGACACCCTCCAGCCCCCCAGACACCCCCGCCCCTAGACACCCCTACCCCCTTGGACAACCCCTACCGCCCTGGACACCCCCACCCCTAGACACTCCCAACTCCATTGACAACCCCCACCCCCATGGATATCCCCCACCCCTAGACACCCCACCCCCCTTGACACCCCCTGTCCCATTGGACACCCCCAACACCATAGACAACCCCCAACCCCTGGATACCACCCCACCTCCCAGGACACCCCTACCCCCATGGACAACCCCAACCCCCTGGACAATCCCCCTCTCCCTAGACACCACCCCACCACATAGACACCCCCACCATTGGACACCCCCTACCCCCTTGGAAAACACCCCAGCCCCCTATAAAACCCCACCCCCAAGACAGTCCCACCCCTAGGACACCCCACACCATGGAGAGCCCCTACCCCATAGACACCACCCCAAACCATGGGCATCCCCCACCCCCTAGACACCCCCACACACCCTAGAAACCCCCACCCCCTAGACACCCTCTACCCCCTGGACATCCCCCCAACCCCTAGACACCCCCACCCCCTGGACACCACCCCACTACCTGGGCACCCCCACCCCATGGACACCCCCACCCCATGGACATCCCCACCCCTAGACACCCCTAACCCCTTGGAAAACCCCCTAACCCCTGGAAAATCCCCACCCCCTCGACACCACCCCACCCCCTAGACACCCCCACACCCCGGGACACCCCCCACCCCCTAACAACCCACCCCCTAGGCACCCCTACCCACTTGGACGACCTCCCCAAACCCTTGGATATCTCCACACCCCCTGGACACCCCCACCCCCTAGACACCCCCACCCCAAAGGAAAGCCCCCAACCCCTAGACAGCCCCCACCCCCAAACACCCCCACCCCCTGGACACCCCATACCACCTTGGACATCCCCCAACCCCCTAGACAACCTCCACCCCCATGTCACATTACCCCTTAATACAAAATGGAATACCAAATTATCCAAAAATTCAAATCTCATGTGAATTCACCCACGCCTATGAACAACAATTCCATATTCAAAACCTGAAAAATGATTTTCTTATATAGGGTTTATTAAATTCTGAATTCTGAATTCAATTCTGTATGTTTTTTAGAGAATTCAATATTGTATGTATCCAGTTCAGAATTATATATTCCATAGGGTAATTTACTTCTGAATTTTGAATTGAATTATTTATGTTTTTAATTAACTTATGAATTCTGTGTTAATGTTGTATGGGTATAATTTTTGTATGTGTATACTTGCTTTAATTACCTTATAAATTATGTGTTAATTTAGTATGTTTTTACCTGGTAATTAAATAATGAATTGGAGGTATTCAAAATTCTGTATGAAATATATTTTTTATGAAATCTATATGAATTCATACAAAATGTAGTATGTATTCTACAATTTTTTTAGAATTATTTATGAATTCTATACAAGGGGGAGGCATGCCTGCTAGTGTATGTGTTGTAGGTGCCCAAGGGGGAGGCATCCTTGTCACTGTAGCATCAAGAATATTCCAACGGTTGTAAACTGTTGGCATATGTGTGAAAATAGAACATTTACCAATAGTTTATATGAAACCATTGGTAAAAGTATATACCAATGGTTTAAAAACCTTTGGTATAGATCATTTTACTTATCTTTTCCCAATGGTTTTTGAGATAC
The DNA here is from genome assembly GCA_963277665.1 of Viscum album. NCBI lineage: Eukaryota > Viridiplantae > Streptophyta > Magnoliopsida > Santalales > Viscaceae > Viscum > Viscum album. Next base: position 821,012,494 of record OY728143.1, read on the forward strand.
TATTGTTAAAAGTCTATACCAATAGTTTGGAAACCATTTGTATAGACATTATTTTTGATATTTCCAATGGTTTTGAACTTTTGGTAAACATTAATACCAATAGCTACAAGAAACCGTTGGTATATAATCCATTTGGAATCCATATACCAATAGTTCACAAAGAACCATTGGGATATGTCTATCCCCATGGATCCCCAGCCAATTGTTTGGACAACCGTTGGTATAGTTTATACCAATGGTCGTCAGTACTTTACCAGTGGTTTGAAACCATTAGTAAAGGAAAAGTTTTCATTAGTTTAAATCAAACAAGGACAAAAACTCAATAATCAATGTAACAAACCTTATTCATAATCAATAACCCCTTTCTCAAACAAATAAACAATAGTAGGCATCAAAAATAGTTAAATTCCAAAACATGCAATACCCTAAACAAGGGTATTTTTAATTTTTAGAATATATAATTCAAATACCACGAAAAAAAGGCACAAAACACCTACCTTGATGTCATAAGATGAAAAATCTTGAACGTCATCCCCTGAATCTTCCTAGAATTTTATATATATACAAAAAGATAAACTTTTTAAACCTTGAATATCTTATGAGAGAGGTAAAATCAAGAAGACAGGCTCCAGGGATAGAGAGAACTCACCGGTGGGAATCAAATTCACCCAGAGGCGTATTAATCAGAGCTTGGATGGAGGAATGTGAGGATCTCAAACATTTTTTGTTGTATGTCGCTCTCCTATATGAGACACGAGAAGAAGAAAAAAGTTATATAGATGAGATCCGATCCCGATCCAATTAATCAAATAAAAAGAAAAGTTCAGGGTGTGTTCATTTAATGTACATGCCGTGTACTAGCCTCAGCTGGACCCCACTTTACGCGGTCTTCTAGGTCACCCAAATAGCCATTTACTAGTCATTAGACGCCCAATACTTGTATAACTACGGAAACCAGATACATTTCATGTACTCAAGAGTATACAACATGTACTTAGAAAGTCTTCAAATTCTTTATTTTTCCTAAAAATCAACCAAAATTCAATATCCATACCTGAAATGACGATATATGTTCTTAAAACCTCTTTCATGGATCACATTAGATGCACACTAGATATGAAGCATCACACCCATGAATGGAAACCTCACTACTATGATCCAACTTTCAACGCTTCGCAGACAGACCAGTCATAAGGTTGGTAAGGGGACTGTGAATTTAGATCTAGAGGGGGTGTCCGGCCGAGATGGATGTGGGTGTATTAGGTGTGATATATTTGTGTAGAATTCAATAAGGAGATTCTAGAAATCAGTATTTATGAAACTTTTTGTGTAGGGAAAACACATGCGCACAATAATTCAGACATAATCCCTAAACTGTTGAGCCGATGGAGTCCTTAGATAAATTCTATTCATATGAAACATGGCGAAGATGACATTATCTTATGGGACTTATACAATATCTTTGGATACATAATCCTCAAGGATATGTATGATGAGTTTATCCCACAAAGGAAATATGAGGTGATGCTAGAAGGACACCATCTTTGGCCCACAATCTTTTTATGGTGGCACTAAAGATACAGAATAAAGGCCCTCATCTGATGGGTTACGTCTAGCATGAATAGTGGATAGTGGCTTTCCTCATGATAGAAAAATAAGGTCCTACTTTACAACTCCATATAGGATGCCACACCTTTGAAAATTTGGACACTCCTTCCATTTTCTAGCATAGACTAGAGCAATGTCAGTATACCCGCTGGGGTTACAAGGTCAATTTTGAGGATTCTGTGAGGATATATTTGGAAGGATTCCTCAAGATGTGGCTATAAATACACTTGCTGCCATCCCATAAATCCAATATTGACATAATTCTAGTGATGTTTGTTATAAAATCCCATTTGGTATAAGGGATCCATATAGGGTTGGATGACCCGATCCTGGAAAAGATCTATTGATGTTTACTACATGAGTACACCAAGAAGGACCCATTAAGTGTTACGGGGCCATTTCTAGTTTTGTGCAGTGGATTATAGCACAATTTAGTTCTTATACTATGATAAGTGGTCTTAAGGTTCCTGAAGGCCGGTTTCAATCATTCATTCATATTTTTTCTGGTTTCCAGCCTTTATAATTGGCATGCAATAAAGTCCTAAGGATTTTGAATGTATTGGGAAAGTTCAACTTATTATTATATATTGATCCACCTACTAGGACGTTTTCTCAAAATGGAAAATCAAATGACAATATGTGGTTTTATATGAGTGCATTCATAGAGCGCTTACTAGAGGCCCTTATCAAGAGAAAAATCATATGTGAGGCATATTATCTATATTGATTTACCTACCAATTCAAGTGTCTAAAACAGTTGACGAACATATCTTCATCATGAGAAACACTCAATGGTGGCCCAAATATTCTGGACCATGATGGTCCAGGAGGTGTCCCAAATTTCAATCAAACATCCACAATTGGGTGAATCAATCGTGATGAATCTTTGTATATCATCACTTGGATTGGTTTATAACCTCAAGGAGTGTTAATGAAAGGTGTACCCTGAGTCAAAGACATAATAATAATAGATCATAGAATGAATTGAATTATGTTTCAATCCGAAGTGATAATGTTGAAGCATCAATGTCTTCATGTCGATCTCAGGAAAGGGCCACAATGCAGGCTAGTGTTGAGAAAACCACATCTTACAGGACAAGGTGGCCATGTCATTATAATCAAGAGGAGACCCATGTTTTGGTCACTCAGTCTTTTGTGAGAGAATATGGTCCTAAAAAAACATTAAAGTTCAAATATTCCATTTCTTCCTCTAAACTAGCTGTATTAGCACAATGTTATGTGATACCCTTGGTGATCCAATCATGGCAAGGAATAACTCGTGACATTAGAGACATGTGGGTATTTTTATAGGATGGTGTTTGTATCCCAGATCTAGGAGATACCTAGAACCCTATTATATCCACCCCGAATGTAATTTGACTAATGTGGGGAAATATTCTTGGGAGATGGAAATGTTGATATAAGAAGTTGATGATCAGATTCTGGCCACAAAGCAAGTATCTGACATTGGATCGAGGAAACTTTGATGGAGTAATTGGTCACACAAAAGAGGAATGGGATGAATATTTCAAACCTAGTGATGTATCTATCTATTAACCCTTATCCTTTTGATATTTAATCTATAATAATTATATTTTAGGGGATCTATCCTAAAGTGTGGAGGATGATGATAAGAAGTAGGAGAAGAGAATTCTCTCAAGTCACTGAAATATAGGCCCACATGTACCCCTATTGGGGTAGTGGCTGATTATCCTAGATCCTTGAAACTATCCCCAGGTTAGAGTATGATGGTGGAGGAAATAGAAGGAGGATCTTCTCACCACCCACCATTAGTTCCCATTACTGAGAGAATTGATACTGGACCCTCTATATATGGTGATAAGAAACTAAATAAGGAAAAAGTTGGCCCAAAATATGAACCATATTATATATTTTTACTATCATTTGATATCATGACTTTAAAAACATACATTTTGACATTGTATTCCTTTTATAGAATCTGCATCAATTTCCTCTCTTAAGGTATCATACACCGATTCTTCAAGGATTAAGGGGGACATCCCAAAGGAGGCACAAAATCATGTAGGTGAATGCATCCCTTTAAAGGATGAAGTGACCAGGGATATGGACACATTATACCCCATTACTGTAGTAAGGGGATAAGATCATGGTAATGTAAAGTGTATATCACATAAGGTTTCATGCACCGATTTCGATATTTCTTCCTTGTGATATTTTAGATCTTCTACATACACTGGAGGACCCCACAACAACCACCACTGGTCCTGCCTCCACTATAAAAGGAGTTGAAAAGGGTTCTAGATGACATGATGAAGGTTTCATTGTTAATACTAATCCTATAGGGTTCAAATATTATGTTGCTGGTTAGAAGTCAACAAAGAGAATCAATCATAGAGCCAATTTGGGACATGAGCCCCACATTTTGGATACCCCTACCGATGAGGATGATTTGAGATTAGTGGAATTAAATAATTAACTAACAGATGAACTAATGTACCTTGAGGATAGGTTAAAACATAATAATATTACAAACTATTTATAGGAGTTATAGGATATTAATTGGTTGTTGATTGGATGTGAGTTCTCTATTTCTTGTATTTTTTTCAAGTACAGTAAGCCTATTTTTCATTTGAAGTCTGAAATCTGTGCTCAGAATGTTTAATTTTTGTCTATAGAAAATGTTTCCAAGGAAATCAATTAACAAGGAATATAGATCCTATTGTTGAGGAAGTGATAGATGAGAACCCCAATTTGGTAGAAACATGAGTTCCCTTGATCCTAGATTCTAAAAAAATATGGTGTAATTCTTTATTAAAAGGTTTTTACCTATAATGTTGAGGCTGGGAGTAATAAGGAGATGTTAGTCCCAATAGTTGATCCAATAATGGGTGAGTGTTATTAATCACTTTGGTTTCATTCACTGTATTTTCCAACATTTAACCTCCTGATGTTGATGAGGGGTGTCACCTAATTTTTAGTTTCATCCAATTTAGTGGTTTATCTTGAAGTGGGGACTCATTTTCTAGTTCAATCAACACTGGTAGGAGACACTAAGTCTATATTAGAGGTAGCGAAACAAGGTGACTTGTTGAGTGCACTAAACCATAAATACATGTCTTTTAATAGGAGTGGATACATGTTATACTTGGATACACATGATGCTTTTCCCCTACATTGCATATGGTTTGGTGAGACATCTAGAGGATAGTTTTGGAGACACATCATGAAAACATTCCATTAGAACTCCTATGAAATCCAAAATTGTTTACCATTTTAGGGTATGATGAGTTTTATTACCGTATGATTCACAACTCTTTGAATTAATTAAACCGATGATGAGAGGAGGTGTGGAGGTCACAACAAGATGATGTTTCACTAACATGCAAATTTCTTGATATTAGTGATGATTTATCGCTGAGCAAGATCAATCATACCAATGAGGTGGACACATAATAGCTCATCTTAATGAGAAATCTCATAAAATTATACACCTCTAAGAAGAAATGGATACCATGAAAGAAGATATTTTCTAGCACCGCCGATCATTACAGGGGGCCTTAGAACACAGAAGAGACTCTATTGATGTCGAATAAGAGGATCTTTTTAATCTTGAGGAAACCTATTAGTTGGATATAGTATCTCAATAGGGGGTGAATTGAGTACCAAATAAAAATTTCTGTTAAAAAATAGTTTAATTAAAATCCCATAGTTTAATTAAAAGTTCATTGTTAATCAATATAGTAGATTGATATAAGTTATGATATTTTAAAATATTTCTCAAAGATTTATTATTTCCAAATTAAAATAATATAAATAAAATTAAATCTATTGAATTCAATTTAATTTCTCAAATACCTATATAAACACTGTTTAAAATTAACTGTCAAAGTATTGGTTTTTTTATAGTTTTAAACAAATTTAGTTTAAAAAATTAATGATAGAAAACCAAAAAAAGGAATATTGAAGAATTAAAACAAGGGGTTCAGTCTTAATCTGAGACCTATTACCATCGACTTGAAAATTAACCACTACTAAGAATATTATATTAATATAATCCTAATCCAAAGCCTAAATCAGGTTTACACAGTAGAAAACTAACTATCCAAGAAACATAGGGATCTCTCCCACAAAAACTATTGGAATTAAATAAACACAAGAAACACATAGAACTCTTCAGCAACACAACTGGTAAGAAAATTTAAAGAGAGTTATGGAGATTTCTTCTTTATTCCTGTGATAATGTAGGAGACAATGTAAATTAAATAAACAGGGAAACCACACACTACTAAAATTTAAAAAACAAAAATAGAAAGGGAAATTAAAAATATGTTTAAAGAATAGAGTTTCTCGATATGATGTGCTCTAAAATATCAAGTCTCCTCACATGTAGCTTGGAGAGGATCTCAATTCATTTCATTAATAAATATAGTAAAATAGAGCATAATAAGATATCTTTGTCATGACTATTTTAATGGAATCTTATGTTTTTTATTCTCTACTCTTTAACAGTGGGTTGAGTGTATGAATGCTACGTGTAAATCACTTTAGTAAATGGAACACCTGATCACATGTTCTCACTCATCTACCATGCATCCATCTCCCACACGAGGGTAAATTATTTGAAATATATCATCATAGGATGGATAGACCAATTGAGGAACAATTATCAAGGTATTCGGCATCCTTTTACTATGTTCTGACATCATTTAATGTTCTTTATAATAGGTTAGGATTAACTATTAAAATAATCCTCAACATTAAATTCTTTAATATATCCATTAGAATTATTTAATCTAAATATCCAATAATACTTACGGTGTATCATTATGAAATTGACTCATATATGGTGGTGAGTCAAGCCAATGGTGAGTTAGGATGACGGTAGGTCATCTGATGGTAGGTTAGGTCCAGCGGTGACTTATGTTCATCAGTGACTCATCCCAATGGTTAATTGTTCCAACAATGACTTGTATCAATGGATACTCATATTAATGGCATCTCATCTCAATAGTGACGCATATTATCTGTAGGTCATATTCAATGGTGACTCTTTTTTGGTGGTAGGTAAAGCCTAGCAGTAGCTCAATCCTAATGGTGACTCTTTTCCAGCGGTGATATATTATTAATGGTGACTCATCTTCAATGGTGAGTCTTTTCTGGAAACAAATCATCTTTAATGGTGAGTAAAATTCAACTATGACTCAATTATGGTGGTGATAAATTTTTATACATATCCAAAATTCCCCAGACAACCTTATATTATAAAATAATATCATAAAATAGTGAAACCATTAAACACATAATAGGCATTATTTTGTGATCATTAAAATAAGGGTGACAACAATGTCCCTATTTTTTATGAAAAAAAGTCATTGTATTTAATAAATCATGTATAGAATAAACTAATCCTTAAAATAGATCAGTTTAAAGTTTAATTTTTTTTTATCAAAGATATGAAATAATAAACAGTTGAAAATGTAGTATAAGATAACAAAGTAAATAACCATAATTAATAAATATGTTATTGAAGTTATAAATTAAATACACATGACATCGAATGTATTATATCAAGAATATAATTAGTGATGGTATCAAAGGATAAAATTAATATAAAAACATTAAATAAATTCCACATTCATTCTCCCCCTTTAGGGATTATCAACAAGTAAAAAATAAAAGTAGTAAATTCTAACAGAAAAAAGATAAATGAGAAGAGAAATTCCATTAAGGAAAAAGTGAATTGAATTATATGAAAAATAGATACAAAAAAAGTCACAAGGATGCTCTTATCAAAGATTAATGTATAATCTCAATGATTATTATCCTAGGTGATAGAAAAAACACATGATTTTCCCTTATCAGAGGTATAAGGAACATTAGTAGAGAACGAGGCAGCTATGGTTGAGTCTATAGGGATAGCTAGTAGAGAACAGGCTCTTAAAAAATAGTAGGTTAGAGATGCTCGAGAACTCATATGGGAGTCATACTAAAGGGTTAGAACCAAGTAGGTAAAGGTGTAGTTTGATCTTGGGTGAAAACATCTTTAAACAACTCTAGATTAGTGAATGGAGGAGTGAGATGATATGTCACTGGAATGACCTCCTGATCCACTAATACTATACTAGATATGTGTAGAAAATCCTTCATAGTATTGATAATTTCCATGATGATATTACCTCTCTACTCTATGGCACTTAAAAAGTCATTTTTCTCCTCCATAAACAACATAAGATCAGGGGTCATCAATTTTAACTAATTGACCTAATCCTTGAAGTCTGGAGTAACTAGAGGAATCCTGATGTTCTCAGTAAGAAACATTATGTGTGTGTTGAGCTCATTAAAGGTGTATATCCTCAAAAGGTAACACTGGATTTCCTTTTTAATTGTCACTCTACCATTTATGACCTCATTGAGGCATTCCCGAACCATCTTATAAACATGGTCATTATTGTGCCTAATCTACCTCAAACTCTCTTTAGGGATAGTAGGGATATTTCTTGAAACAAGTAGAAGTTCCTCCATAACCAATGAACACACAATATCAACATCCAAGGAAGGAGTGGGAGGTGGATCACTGGAAGGAGAAGGCACATAAGGAAATAACTCAAACCTCTCCAATAAGTCATCCATACCAGTAGTAAAATAAGTTTTCATCCCCTATATCAATGATCTTAAACACTCCAGCTCACTGGAAAGTCTTCTATTCTCTATTTACACTTCCTGATGTGATTCATCATCTTATTCTATATGTGGTGTATCACAAGATCAAAAAATATCTTACATCTCTCTCTCTAAGTTCTGTTACATGAGGTTCCAAATTTCTCAAAATCATACCAAAATTAGAGAGAAACCTATCTCTGAAGGACACAAGGTCAGGTCTAGAAACAGTATCTTCAAGAACTGAAATAATAGATGATAAAGGTGAAAACTCTCTTGTAGTAGAATCCTTTACAGGCTTATATCTAGTAGTCACATATAAATCAAATCTCTATAGATCTCTAACAACATCATTATATTCAACCAAGGATACCTTAGGATCAATCTTCATTATAATTAGGACAATATGAATACCATTATTTGGTGCACTACTCTCATCATTATAGTCAGTTTAATCTAATCCAAGTCTCAAATAACATGCATATTTATCCCATTCTTCTAGAGTATGTTCCCCAACCAGATTGATGATACTCTAGTAGGATCAATATTCACACAATCAACAATGATATTCTCATCAACTATCTACTCATCAACTAAATTCTCAACATGGTCTCCATAAACATGATATGTATGTTCACTAACAAGGAATGGGGATTACGCCCCCTCAACAGATGTTCCCGACTTATCTCTACCAGCTATATCATCATATCAAACTAATCTCGGTTTCTCCTCATACATAGAAGCAACTAACAATATTGGAGAAGAAATAAGTTTCTATGGAATCTCAATATACCTAACACCAATATGACCATCAAGACCATAATAATCTGAATCTCCATCACTAATATCTCCATCAGTATCTCCATTATATTTTATATCTTTAACTTCCTTATATTATCCTTTCTATTTATTACTATCTCATTATTTTCCATTATATTCTTTTTCTCCAACACTTTTTTTTCATAATATTCATCATCTCCATTCAAAAAATAATATTTACAACTTCTATTTTCATCATCAGAAAGAGATATAAACTCTTAAGAATATCTAGAAGAACTTTTATTTTATTACACTTTAGAAACATTAATTTATTCTTCTTCAGTTCCTTCACTAAAAAGAGTCTCTCTAATAGGGAGAGATCTAGGAGGGTTGGCTTGAAAGAAATTAATAGTAGGAGGTCTCATAGGAATTTCAATATCGCTACCTTCATCAACTGAAAATTCTTTTTCATTATCATAAGCAACAACATAATCAACTTCATTTTCATCATTTTAGGACATAACAACTTCCTATGGATCTTATCTAGGATCCACGAGATTATTGGGACTTATTATTTGTTCAAAAGGATTGAAATCCTTATAAATCATATCAACATAATCAATGCATTTCTTCCTCCAAGGGTTCCATTTAATATTGATTATTTTAAAAATTACCTTGTTCACACAAAATCCACCACAATTTATCATAATTTCTTCTTCCACATCAACCAATCCCATGTCCACTAGCATGGAAAAAATGAACTTAGGGTAAATTAGGAAATTTGAATTGGAAGTTTTCTTGGACATCTACATTGTATAAACCATAAAATACCTACTCATGTTAATTTTATCTCCCCTTTACATAATGTAAACAAGGTATAAATATTGATATATCATTGTACTAAAATCACCTTTCCTTTGGAACAACATATGTTAAATGATCTTAAACAAAAAATCAATCTCGTCACTAGGCATAGTTGCAGATGGTCTTCATAAGGTCCCATATCTAGTTAGCTCATCCAAGACAATATCACATTTAAATTATTCAATGTCACATGGAATCATGCATTGATAATTATTTGTAACACCTTCATGAGGTACTTTAAGATATTTTTCCCATTGATTTGATGAAAACATAAATTTCCACCCATTTATCTGACTTTTAACCCAATATTTGTCTTCCCCAAAATGTAACTCAACATTTTGATAAAACTGACCCACTAACCTTAGATATAATGTTATTTAATGATTCTATAACCACAATAACCAATCCATGTCTTACATTACTCAAGAAACAAAAAATTTCTCAATAGGAACCACTCGACATGTGCTTCCTTCTCGGGAACAACTATACGCTTTAAAAGTTGTGGTTTTCATAGCTCGACTATAGATCTACTCAATTATCCATTATACTTCTTCAAATAATGTAACTCGTCTGGAGATGTAACTGCTTCTTGCTTCACTATAACCATTTTAAATGGCTCAGAAGGTTCAGACGAGGTCAATGGAAAGATAATAGTCTAGAGATAAAGGGTTGCAGGGAAGGTCTGGGCATGAGGGTGAGAGCATCGAAATTAGACTAAGGTTGTAATTTATACAATGTAGGTATTTTTAAAATCAGAATTTGAAAAATTAAGTATAATATTTAAATCATAAAAAAATAAAATAACTAACCCAAATAAAATTAATTATTTTGAATCAAATCCAATGATGAGTTATTACCAATGGCGGGTTTTTCCAGTGGTGGGTAATCCAATTTGGGTTATCCAAATATGGGTTATGCAAAGATGGGTTATATAATGGTGTTTTATCCAATGGTGGGTTAACCAATAGTAGTTCATTTCAAATGGTTGGTAAAAACCGACAATTGATAAACACTAATGGTGGGTAAACTCCAACGGTGGGTAATTTTGAATGGTGGTTCCAATAAAATTATGTTTAACCAAAATTAATCATGCCTAATTCATGTTTTACATAGTTTATTCTCTCATAATTCAATGGATTTGTGAGAATATAATCAAGATAACGTTCAGTACCCAATAATTCAAGAGTTATATCACCCTTTTGAAAATTATATATCAATAAGTTATTTCTAACATCACTGTGTTTTGTTCTATTATGAGATATGGGATTATTAAAAAATTTATAACACTCATGCTGTCACAATTTATATGAACATATCAAAATTGATCACTATAGTTTAATAATGTGTGTTACATCCACAAAATTTGAGCACATCAACTACCTATAGATATGTATTCAGCTTTAGTAGTAGATAGTGAAACACAATTTTATTTCTTACAACACCAATAAACTATAAACGTGACCCAAAGGGGAAATATTCCATCTACTATTTTTCTATCTAACTTACAACTACCAAAATCAGTATTTGAATAACATAATAAGTAAAATTCTTGTCCTCTGTGGTAAAAAATTATTAAATTAGTTGTATACTTGAGGTATTTATAAATCCTTTTAATAGAAATTAAATGGTACTATTTTGGGTTTTCTTGAAAACAAGCACACACACACACACACACTAAACATAATGTCAGGCCGGATAGTAGTTAAGTAGAGATGAATTAAAATCATACCTCTAAAACCATTTTGATCCAATGATTTCCCAAATTCATAAATATCCAACATATAAGGGGAACTCATAGGAGTGTCTCTAATTTTCATTCTATCTAATACAAAATGTTTCCAAATATCTTTAGTATATTTACTTTTATTTAAAATAATTCCTTATGTATTTTTAATAATACGAAAACTAAGAAAGAATTCAAGTTCACTGATTAAACCTACTTTAAACTCTATTTTCATAAACTTGTAATAATCAATAAACAATGAATTTTTATAATATCCCAATATAATATCATTATTATATATTTGAAAAAATAAACATATTTTGATTTTTTTATAAAAATTATAGGATCAGATATACCTTTTGAAAAACCTTTAGAAATTAGAAAAGATCTAATCCTATCATACCATGATCTATGAGCTTTTTTTAAATCATATAAAGATTTTTTAGTTTGAAAACATGATTTGTAAAATATGGATTTTTAAATCCAAGGGGTTTCTCAACAAAAACATCCTCAATTGCAAAAAAATATATAATTGAATTTTAACATCAATTTGATATTGTTTGAAATATATATGTGCTAAAGAGGAAATTATTTTTCTAATGAATTCATGTCTAACTATTGGAGCATAGGTTTCCTCATAGTCTATACCCTCCCCTAAACTATACCTTAGTGAAACTTGTCAGTCCTTATTCTTTACTATTGTTCCAGATTCATTAACTTTGTTTCTAAATACCCATTTAGTGCATATAGTTGAAGTGTCTTTAGGTCTATCAAAAAGTTCCCAAAATTTAGTTCTTTCAAATTTATTAAGTTCTTCTTACATATATATTACCAATAATTCATAATTAGGTGCTTCAATTATGTTATTGGGTTCAAGAATTAAGAAGAATTTTTGATGTTCAAAATTGTTTCTTATTGAATATCTAGTTTGTGTACCTACATATAAGTCCCTAACTAAAACATCTAGATAGTGGTATTTCAGAGTCATAACAGTTATATAAAAATAAGGGCTTGTCACCTAATTGTCTTCTACAGTTTCAGGTTCAGTTTGTTGAAGTTCCTGAGAATTGTATGATTTTTATGCATGCTTTGCAGCAGTATAAGTAGGTTTTTCATTTATGTTCCCGGTGGATAAATCATCTATACGGTTATTTAAAGGGCATTTAGGATAATTTGTATCTCTATCCTCAAAAATTACATGTATAAACTCTTCCATAGTATATTTTATTTTGTTAAACACCCTACGGGATTTTCTTGAGTTTGAATAAACTAGGACAATCCATTTATCTCTTTTGGAGGTAAACTTATCAAGATTATCTTTAGTGTTAAGAATAAATACTATTCATTGAAAAACTCTAAAATAATTAAACTTATCATTCCTATTATTCCATAGATCATAAGTGTTTTTATTTAATACAAGTCTCATTAAGTCTCTATTATTTATAAATCTAGATATGTACACAAACTCTACCCAACAGTAGACTGGTAAGTTATATAAATTAAGCATTGTCAATGCTATATTTTTAAGTGTTTTATTTCTTCTTTATATACATCTATTTTACTATAGGGTCTTAGGAGTATAGAATTTATGAAAATAACCATTTCATGAGAAAAATTATTAAATTTCTTGATTTTAATACTCACGGCCATGGTCACATACTAAGGACTTAATCCTAATTCCACTAATGTTTTCTATATATTTTTCATACTTGGTGAAGTGAGAGAAGGATTTAATTTTGTGGTATAAAAATAATAAATAAGTATACATTGAAAATTCATATACAAGGACATAGACATAATTATTCCCATTTAAATTAGAAACCATAGATGGTCCAAACAAGTTCATGTGATACACCATAAGAGGTTGAGAAGTTGAAACTTCATTATTTGGTTTGAAAGATATTTTTTTTTGTTTCCATTTTTGATAGGGGTTACAATCATTTGGGAATTCAAGTTTGAGTAGATCTCTAACTAACTATTTCCTAGTAAGATATCTATGTTAGTAAATATTACAGTGTCCTAGTATCCTATGAAAAATCCAAGATTTATTATGAAATACACTTAGGCAAGAAACATTTTGTGAAATTAAAGAATCAATATTGATAACATATAAATTTTCATTTATCAAAACAGTAAACACTAATTTTTTATAATTAAAAACATTATAAGAATTATTTTAAAATTTTAAGTGAAAAACATAATCACATGACTATGATATTCTATGTAGGTTGAATTTCAAACTATGAAAAAGTACTTTATAAATAAAAAATGATTTATAGTTAATGATTTGGATATGGACAATGATTTTTCTTTTAGAAATTTAACCAAAGGTAAAATTTCCACCATTTAACTTAAACAGATTCGTAAATCTTTAGTAATCTCCTATTATATTTCTAGAAGATTCATTGTCCAGGTACCATATATTTTTATAGGATCTCTTCAAGAAAGCTCTCTACAAAACAATTTTATAACTAAACTGATTTTGGTACCCAAAATTTCATGACACCAGAAATGTTAGTAATGAGAGATTTAAGAACACAAATTTTTTAGATGGTTTCCTTTAATCATAAAGTAAATTCTTTGAGATAAAAACATTATTAGGTCAAAATGAATATTAACTTGAAATAGAATTTTCAAAAATGGATTTATGAATAACTGTGATCTTGACTACTCTTCTATGTAAAGTTTGGTAACTTAGAACTATAATATATTTAGGGGAAATTTGTTTTAGTATTATTTGAGTGATATTTTTTATACAATTAGTGAATCTCTCTAAGTCTATCTTTAATTTCACATTATAAAATTTTTTTTCGGAATTATATTTCAACAATTGATAATTCCTTACATTTTTTGAAACAAAATAAGATTTGATATTAGAAGATAAAGCATGCTATTTATTTAAAACATTTTATCTATCTAACATCTCATTAATGGAATATTCATGAATATTATAGTATTAAATAATCTCCACATTATTCATATTTTTATCATTATACTCATCTCTAGAATTTTTGTAATTATTTGTAGGAGAGACATTAGGTACCTCGAATATGATTATCAAGAACCACATATTTTAACTATTAGGATTTTCTTTATTAGTAAAATGTGAGTCACTAGAGATTTCTGTAATAGAACTCTAGATGGATTTCATTTCTTTCTTATATTTTCTATATTTATCATAATATTATTTTTTTAATTTAATCTAGGACATTCAACCTCAACATGTATTTTTCTTTTACACTCATAATAGGTAATTTCAATAGAAATTTCATCTGTTTTTTAGCATTTATTAATATTACCTGTATTACCATACATTACCTTATAGCTTGGTATCCTGAAGAATTTCTTCTTAGTATATATTATCTTAATCCTTCTAGGCAGTTGCTCTATCTCCTTGTAAGGACCTCAACCCCAGATTCCCAGAGTTGGCGCCTTATATTAATACATTGGAATAAATACATGATGCTAATCCCAATGGGTCGATTAGTTTAACTATTTTGGAAACCATATTATATACATGGACTTTAAGTTACAACTTTAAAGGAAATAATAAATAATAAATATATATATATATATTTCATTTAGAACCATCCATAAATTCTAGATTATCCCTGCTAGTCATTCATAATATACCTCTACACATGCTAAGAAAAATAATACATAAGAAAGGTGTGAGATTAGATGCTCAGTAATGGTAAGTAAAATAATGTAATCCTAAATATAAGGCATTTTTAATGCCTTTAACACAAAGTCTTGAGCATAAAATGGAAGGAATAAAGGATACTAAAATAATTACATTATAAAACAAAACCATGGTTAATCTACTAATTGAATAATCATATGGAATATTAATTACTAATATTAGAAAGAGAGAATTCATATTATAGATATCTGAATCATACTATCAATGCCCCATCCATGACATATTAAAATGATTAATTACTCATCCAAAACTATATATGAAAATGCGCAAGGCCTCAACCTAGTCCATATCTGTTTTGTCTCTTAAGACCTATCGATGCATCAAGGATCTTTAGAGGGCCCCACCTATCACCTAATAAGTCCAATAGATTCCTAACATTAATGGGGTTAAACATAAACAACATATACATAATAAATGTTAAAAACATTCCCCAATCTATAAACATAATTACTAACCGTTCTGAGTAGTATTGTGAATGATATCAAGAGAGAACAACCCCAATAAAACTGATCATAAACCATTTAATAAAACATGGTGTATGATGAAAATAAAAGACAAACCCAGAAAACAATAAAATTAAATATTGGTGTTGAAATATATTAAAATACATTAATAAAATCATCGTAGATTTTTTGGGAGAAATAACCTCTTTACTTTGAAAAGAAGTGTTCTTTTGAAAAAATATTTTATATTTGTCATGATTGTTTATATAAAAAAATTAATGAACCAATATATTTTTTCATTAAAATATTAGTGATTTTAGAAATATAATAGTGTCTTAAAACATATTATATATGGTACTCAAAAACTGGACAAGAAATCGAAACTTTCCCTTTAATCATGTTTTCTTATTTGAGAACAAAACATTGTAAAACATGTATTTATCATAAAATAAAGATGAAATGATATAGATATATTAGTTTGTAACATATAAACAGAATATAGAATATTTATACAATAATAAATAAAAATTACATTAGGGTAAATATAATTAAGGAATAACCTGAAGGAAAAATAAAGGTTCAAGTTGGATCCCTTACATTATGTCCGAATGAGTTCTTCACTTGACCTTAACATCCCAAATAATAAAATAAAATACATTAATTAATTAATTAATAACCTTCTATACATGTATTTGATTTATTAAAATTTTATTAAGTTCATTTATAGGCTTTTTTAGGATTTATATGACACAATTTTATCACTATGGAGCATTCATTTCCTTGGTTTTCATGATCGGTATACTTGTATATGAGTATAGAAGCTTATGTGGAATGGGTATAATTATCAAGATTTAAATATATATGATATTAATGAAAATACATAATACAAAATGTTTATATAATTAATTTTTTTATATCATTTGAGGATGATTCATTAGATTAAACATTAGTGATAATTATTTAAATTATCTTGGCGGTATTTTGATTATTATGAATTAGTTTTGTCATATGAATTAATAATATGTATATATAATGGTTATAGAAAATTAAATGGGTTTTAATAAATATATTATAGTATGGGTTTTCAATAAAAAATGTTTCATTACCCTCCTTGAAAGATAAATTGAAGAATGGAAATCCATTATCCACGAAGGTAATAAATTGGCACTTCACTGACGATGATTTCATTTTAAAAATAAAAGAGATAGATAAAGGAGTTTGAGGTAGGATATTAATTTAACATGATATAATTATAGTATATATATATGATAATGGAGTTAACATTCTCATTTGGATAGATGATTTAAGGAGAGAATAACAAATGAAAATAACATAAAAATAAATTAAAAGGAAAAGGAAGAGAATTTTTCCTCTGGAATACTCATCCTTGAGAACCTTGTCCATGGGATTGGTTTTTGTTTTTTACTAATACCAAGTACTCTTGGATGTTGGGGAGATACAAGGTAATATTATTTTGGCATAAATGAAACAATATTCAGGGATTATAGGTGTGAGGAGAAGAGGGGGAGAGGGGTGGCATTTATAGTTCAGGAGAGGGGTGTTTTTGAATATTTGAATCATTTGTTCATTATTTTGGCTCGAGACAATGAATAGTTTTAAAATTATCATCAAATATATTTAAATAATGAATCTGAGGTCTATATTATTGTTCTAAAAATATCCATTAATTAAAAAATAGTGTATTTATATTATAATGTATTTATACCCTAAATTAGAATATTTTACTATTCACTAAAAATTAAAGTATTTTAGAAACATCCCACAAATATCACAATTACAATTTTCTGATGTGTAGAATTCCAAAATGGAATCCATTTTATCAAAATAATTTTCTAAATTTGTGAAAATTTATTTTTAAATAAAATTATTACATACTCATAAAATACAAATTTTAAATTTAAACTGATTTGATGACACTCTGAAAAATTAATTACAATTTCAATAAATTATCTTAAAATCATAAGACAAGAAAATATTAATTTATTAGTCCATGTTAGGAAATATAATTCACGTTAAATAATTTTATTAATTATAAAAATGAAATTAAATATTTATGAATCATAAAAATACCAACACTTAATTAATTTTTTTTAAAATAATCATTTACATTTACTATGATATAATTATATCATGATTTCAATTATGAGATGCCTATATTTTCTTTAGACTTACATGGGCGAGGTTACAATTTATTTGGCCAATTTACTATTCATATGTGTTATATAACTATTCCTAAGGACAAGTTACTATTTCATCGGTATAGGTTCCCTAACTTATAGAAACACCTATAATTTCATTCATTATTCATTTATAAATATTATATTTTGTTATTTATGTGGTTTTATGTGATTTTTAATACATAAATTAAATTTAATAATGGAAATATTTTTTTTGATAGAATTCTAGGTTGTTACAATCTCCCCTCCAACAAAAATTTCATCCTTGAAATTTAAAGATTATCACCCCACAAAAATATTTTTGTAGTTCTTCATCATAATATATCCATGTTCCCACATCACCTCTTCAATTTTATGATTTTACCAAAGTAAAATTACTAGATGAGTCATCTGATGCCTCAACACTTGTTATTTAGTGTCTAGAATCTGGATTGGCTCTTTATAGTATGATAAGTCAGGTTCCAATTCTATCCCATCAGAAGTGAGGAAATGTGTTGGGTCTGGCATGTACTTCTTTAACAAATATATGTGGAACACATTGTGTACTTTAGAAAGGCTAGGTGGAATTTCCAAATAGTATGTCACAACTCTAATTCTCTCTAAAATTTCAAAAGATCCAATGTACCTAGGGCTCAGTTTCCCTTTCTTCCCAAATCATATAACACCCTTCAATGAAGATACTTTCAATAAAACATAATCTCCAACATGAAATTTTAAATCCATCCTTCAATTATCAACATATCTATTCTTCCTAATTTGAGATGCTTCAGTTTGGGTTTGAATAGTCTTTTCCATTACTATTATTTAATCCACAAGAGCTGGTCCCCCAAGATTCCTTTCACAGACTTCATTCTAACTAGTTGGTGTGCGATATCTCATTCCACGCAATGATTCTTATGCTTCCATTTGAATACATTCATGGAAATTATTATTTTAGAAAAACTATACCAAAGGTAAATAATGATAGCACATACCTTGAAAGTCAACTGAACATGATATCAACATGTATTCTAATTTTTGGATCATCCTTTCTGATTTCCCATTAGTTTGAGGGTGATAACCAATACTTAAACGAAGCTCAGTATCCAAATATTTATGAAGAATTTTCCACAATTTTTATGAAAATCATGGATCACGATTAGACTATATTAAATGATGTCATCTATGAAGTCTTACAACTTCATTGATATAGAGTCGTTCAAGGAACTTAAGTGTAAAATCATCCATTATAATGAGGAAATGTGAAGATTTGTAAGTTAATCAACAATTACCCATACTGCATCATTAGTTTCTGGAGATTCTTGTAATCTAATGACAAAATCCAAAAGTGATATCATCCCATTTCCATGTAGGAATAGGAAGATGTTTCATTAATTCTATAGGATGTTGTCTTTGAACCTTCAATTTTTGGAAGACTAAATATCTTAATACATAATAGAAAATTTTCATCTTCATGTTTCCCCCCCAGAAATGTTCTTTAAAATCACTATACATCTTAGTGATACGTGGGTGTATAAAGAAAATCAACCTATTAGTATTATCTATTAAATTGCTTTATAGATTAGGTATAGTGGGTATACAAAGCCTCTTCCCAAATTCCCAAATTTCATCGTCACACATGAAGTAAACCAACTTCCCATCATTCACACATTTAATTTACTTTTGAAGATTATAATAATTAGACTAAGAACTTTTAATCATTTACAATAAATATGGTTGGGAAACCAATAAAAAAAGTAATGATGTATCACCATCCCCGATAATTCTCATATTCATATTTTCTAGATCCATATACACAAAGACTTCATAAATATTTTTTTAGAACTCCATGATCATTCCTACTCAATGCATTAGCTACCTTATTTACTTTTCCTGGTTGATATTTTATTGAACAATCATAATCCTTGAGTAGCTCAATCCATCTCTTTTTCCTAATGTTGAGTTCTTTTTGTGAGAAGATATATTTCAAGCCCTTGTAATCTGTATATATCTCACATAATTTACAATAGAGATATCTACGTATCTTTAGTGAAAATACTAAAGATTATAACTCAAGATCACGAGTTGGATATTTCTATCCAGGAATTTTTAACTATCTTGATGCATAGGAAATAAATATATCATTCTACATAAATACACACCCAATACCTTTTTACATATCATTATACATCTCAAATCCACCATTTATCGATGGTAGAGTCAATATAAGGGAAATCAATAATCTCATCTTGAATTATTAGAATCATTATTCACATTCTTTTTTACACAAAAACTTAACCCCTTTATGAGTAATCTTGATTAATGAGTTAGATAATCAGGCGAAGTTCTAAATGAAACGCCTATAATAATCTACTAAATCAATAAAAATACATACCTTTTATTATGTTCATTGGTGTCAGAAATTTCTAAATAGCCATTTTCTTCCAAGGATCAAATAAGATTCCATTTTAGAGATAATATGGCCATCGAAAGAAACTGATTAAAGACAAAATTGACACTTTCTAAACTTCTAATATAAATCATTTCTTCTAAGAGTCTTTAGAATAATATGAAATTTATTCTCACTGTCTTCATAGATTTTGGATTATATCAAGATATCATCAATAAACACCAAAACATTGTTATCAAGATATTCCTAGAACAATATATCCATTAGATCCATGAAAAATTAGGTGAATTTGTCTGCCCAAATAGAATTACGGTAAAATCTTAATGTCTATACCTAGTTTGAAATATTGTCCTTAGAATATCATCCTTCCTCACATGCAATTGATGATATCTAGATCGAAGGTTATAATTTAAAAAGTATTGATCTCCATGAATCAGATCAAATAAATATATGATACGAGGCATGCAATACTTTTTTTTCTATTTTAATAACATTGATTTCTCTATAATAAATGCAAAACCTATGGGATCTATCTATATTCTTGAAAAAGAGAACCAGGGATCTCCATGGAGGAAAATAAGGATAATAAATCCTTTATAACTCAGTCACTTTATTTTTTTATTCAGTTCTACTGATTCAGTTGTGGTCATTCTATTAGGAGTCTTTGATATAGGTCTTGAACTAGGAATTGAATCAATAAAGAACTCATCTTCCCTTTATGGAGGATGTCCAGGGAAATAATCCAGGAATACATCAATATATTTTTTCATAATAAGTATATCTTGAATTCAAATATTCATATTTAATGTTTTATCTTCCTAGATAATAATTTCATTTAGAAAATATACAAAAGGTGGATCTAGATAAGAACTAGATGATGATGTTTCTAGTATAAAGATAAGGGATTCAACATTTTCCTCACAAATTGTGACTTACTTTTTCTTTAAATATATTTTGATAGAATATTTTGAAATCTAGTCCATACTAAGGATTATGTGAAAGTAAATCATAGGTATGATGACAATATCAACAACTAAAGCAAATTTATGTGTCATAAAGGGGACTGACCGACACAACTTTGTTACAATTATACTTACCTTATGAGTTTTGACTGAAAACTCCTTTATTAAATAAAAAGATAAATGTTTAATTTTATTGGTAAATTTGGAAGATATAAAATAATTAGATGATATAGAATCAAATAAATCATTATATAATTTTGAGAAAATTATTTATGTACCTGCCACCACATAATTAGAAATTTCAACCACAATAATTATGATCACATAAGCATGGACCTACTCCCTTGGCCTTTTCTGTTTCATATTTCCTTGATGATTTGGAAAATCATTATCATAGTGTCCAATATCCATAAAATTTTAGAATTGAATTTTGAAATCTTGTTTATATCCCTTACAATCACTAGAATGATGAAATTTTTGTCTAAAATTGTTGCAATATCCTTTTCCTTTTAAGTGTGCTCCTGGGTGTTTCCTTCCTCAAGTATCACATATTTGAAAATTACCCTATTTATTATTCCATTTATCCATTATATCTGCTAACACCCTCTTCCTCTCTTTTTACCCTTAAATTCATAAGTTTTAGATAATTCTTTCTCTATCTTGATAGTACATGAGACTATATATTCGTATGATGAGAAACTTTGGGAGACTAGTTCCCTTTAGAGGAATGATTTTAAACCCTGAAATAATCAATCAATCTTTCACATTGGATTACGTATGTCGTCAGTGACATTCTTTGCTAACCATGTGAAGTTGGATTTTTTACTTTTCTATATTTTTCTTCTCTTTTTGTTTTAGACTCAAGAATTTCTATTCCATATCCACTCACTATTCAAGAGAAAACCATTTTCCATGGAAAATTTCCTTAAAATACCTCAATTCGATATTTTTAATTTTTTCCTCACCCTTTGTGTTTTGAATTAATGAAAACCATTGATATAGATCTTATGATAGATGATAAACTACCATCTTAACCGTTTCCCTTTTGTTACATCCTAAGGTGAGAAATATCATTTCTATGGAACATATCCACAGCTCTGCTACAAATGGGTTTGTAGTCACATTGAATAATGGAGGCTGTTGTCACATAAAGCAGTCTAACATTGCTCCTCTATGTTGTTGTTCATGATGCTCCATATGGGTATGGTTATTTTTTATAACCTGAGTCATCTATCCTAGTATTGTTATTAGTTTATTAGCACTAGTCACAACTCTAGTACCAATATCATTATCTTGCATAAGAGGGAAGTCCCTACATGGGATACATGTAGGGATAAATCTTCCTTTCCTTCCACTAGGTGCCATTTATAAAAAGTATCACACACTATATTAGGTTATGAATCATAATATATAATCTAATCTAGAAAAATACTTTACATAAATTGAAATCCTATGTATATCTAATCTCATAATCCTAAATATGGTTTATTTAAGGAAAAATTTACTTTCAAATCCTTTATAATGACTTGTAAAGAAAATGTGAATTATCCAAAACATATCCCATGATAGTGTCAAACCAATTGTGAAGTAAGACCCATTTTCATGTACCAAGTTACCCTGAGGTAGGCCTGTGACACTTTGTTGGAGTTTTGACCCCTAGGTACATCTCTTTATAAACCACATCAACTTTTAGTATCCAGACATCGATGTATTTTGAGGAAGATCTACATAATTACATCCTTACCAAAAATTATAGGATTTTATTGTATGGCTATCCTTAAATTCTATCTTATGGGTTTCCACCTAATATATTTTTTCTAAATCATGTTTCTAGGTTTTCTAATAAACATTATCTTATACCAACATTAAGGACCCCGACCCCTATTGTCTAGAGTCGGTGACATATATTAATACATTGGAAAAGATACAAGGCACAAATTATAAGGGGTAAACAATTATATATGTTTTGGAAACTAGATTATATACATGAACATTACATTATAACATGAAATGAAATACAATATAGATATTTCATTTGGAAACTTCTATAAATCCTAGATTATCCCTATAAATCATTCACAATATACACTTTCACATCTTGAGAAAAATAGAACATAAGAAAGGGGTGATATCAGATGCCTAATAAAAGTAATTAAAATATAAGAAGTATAATTATAGGGCATGGTGAATTCCATTAAAACATAATCTTTAACATAAAATGGTAGATATAAAACATGATTAAATAATTCCATAATAAAACATAACTGTGGTTATTATATTAGTCTAACAATCACATCCAATATCAATTAATAATATCATATTGAGGTAATTAATATTACAGACATCTAATTCATACCATCAAGGGCTTGTAGAATAAATATGAAAATGACTAAGGCCTCACCCAAACCATATATGAAAATTTTGAAGGCCTTAGCCAAGTCCATATCTATTTTCTCTCATGAGACCTATCGATGAATCGAGGGGCTATAGCGGGCCCCACCAATCACTTACTATGTTCAATACATTCCTCACATGTATAGGGTTATTTATAAAAAATAAATATATATATAAAATGTATGTAACTTTACCCAATATGTAATCACAATTAGTAACCATTTTTAGTAGTATTATGAATGATATCAAGATAGCACATCCACAATAAAACTACACATAAACAATTTAATAAAATTTGGTGGATGATGAACATAAGATATAAACCTCAATAAAGAATAAAAATCAACATAGGTGTTAAAATATGTGACATTACTTTAATAAAATCATCGAGGATCCCTTGAGAGAAATTTACTTTTACTTTGAATGGAAGAGTTCATTTGGAAAAATCATTTTTAATTGTCATGATTATTTTAAAAAAACCAGTAATGAACTGATATTGTTTTTTTATAAAGAAGTAGTGATTTTATAAATGTAATAGCATCTTAAAATAGATTATGTATGGTACTCCAAAATGGATAAGAAATTAAGATGTTTTCTTTAATTGGGTTTACTGATTTGAGAAGGGAACCATGTAAAAAATGTATTAACCATAAAATGAAGATAAATAGATATGGGTATATGAGTTTTTAGAATATAAATAGAATGTAAAAGATGTATGAAATAAGAAAAAATAATTAAATTTTGGGTAAATATAGTGAAATAACAACTATAATGAAAATGAAGGTTTGGGTAGGATCCCTTACCTTATGTCCGAATGAGTTATACAATTGACCTTAACCTCTTGGATAATCAAATTAAATACATTAATTAATTAATTTTAAACCTTGTTTACATGTATATGAATTATTATAATTCTATTATGTTCATTTATGGAATTATTGATGAGATATAAGATATAATTCATTTGCTCCGGAGTGTTCGTTTCCTTGGTTTTCATGATTGGTATACTTGTATATGAGTATAAAAGTTCATGTTGAATTGGAATGATTCTATAGATTTGACATTATATGTTATTAATGAACTTACATAATATTAAATTTTTGTATTATTCAATTGGTTATATCATATGATGCTGAGTCAATAGAAAAACATCAGTGATTATCATTTTGATTATTTTGATGGTATTTTGAAAATTGCGAACTAGTTTTGTCATATAAATTTATAATAAATAAATATATTTATATATATTGGATATAAAACATTAAATAGGATTTAGTGAATATATTATATTCCAGGTTTACCATATAAATGGACTCGTTATCACCCTTTGAAGAGAAATTGAAAAATGAAAATCCATCATCCTTGAAGGTTGTAAACCGACACTTCAGGAAAAGTGATTTTGTTTTAAAAATAAAAGAGATAGGGAAAAGAGTTTGAGGTAGGATAGTACATTAACATGATATCATTATAGTATATAGATCATATTGGATTTATCATTCTCATTTTTATAGAGGAGTTGAGTAGATAATAATAAATGAAAATAACATGAAATGAAATTAAAAGGAAAAGGCAGAGGATTTTACCTCTTGAATACTCCTCCTTTAGAACCTACATAAGGGGAATGGTTTTGGTATTTTGGTAAGACAAATATATCATTAATGTTTCTTAGATACTAGGGAAGTTTATTTTGGAATTATTTTGATAGTATTCTAGGATTAGAGGTGTGAGGAGAAGAGGGAGTGAGGGGTGATATTTATAGAGGATGAGTGGGGTGATTTATGAATATTTGAATCATTTTTTGTTATTTTTTTCTCTAGACTATGAATAGTTTGATAATTATTATAAAATTTATCAAATTAATGAATTTAAGTTCGACATTATGGTTCTTACATCATCCATAAATTAAGGAAAAGTGTATTTATCTTATAATGTATTAAAACAGTGAATTATCTTATTTTATTATTCACAAAAAATTCAAGTATTTTAGAAAAATCCCAAAAATTCACCATAACCATTTTTAACATGAAAAATTCAAAAATAGACTCATTTTATCAAAAATAATTTTATAAATATGTGAAATTTAAAATTTAAATAAAATCATTTTTTACTTGATAAATATAGCTTTTAAATTTAAAACTAATCTTATAAGACATTAAAATAATAAATAAGGTCTCATAAAATTATCCTAAAATAATAATACAGAAAAAATATTGATTTATTATTCAATTTTATTCAATTAATTTTCTTTTAAATAATATTAGAAATTATGAAAATGAAATTATATATTTGGCTCACATAAATACATACACATAATTAATAATTTTTAAATTATCCATTTACTTTTAGTATGATGTAATTATATAATTATTTCTCTTATGAGATGAATAAATATTTTTTATATTTACATTGATGTGCTTACTATTCATTTTTATGGTTTACTATTATTAAGGGTCATATCACTTTTCCTATGGTCAAGTTACTATTTCACCAATATAGGTTCTATAACATCAAGAAATTCCACTTATTTCCTTGAATATTCATTTATAAAGATTTTATTTTGTTCTATATGTTGTTTTATGTGATTTATAATATATAAAACAAAAATAACATGGGAAATATCATTGATATAATTATGGGTCGTTACACTCCTCATCACAATTGGCTGGTGATTCATCATCACCATTGGCTAGTGATTCCTCATCATTATTGGCTGGTGATTCCTCATCATCGTTGGCTGGTTATTCCTCATCACTAGAGATTTTAGTTTTTATGTTTCTTTCTTCTTTTAGTTTTGATGCAGTATTCTTAAAGGATACTTCCTTCCTATTTGGTTCATCATCCTCTTCTTGGTTAACCCTATTCTATTCATCATACATCACCAGCTTCCCAATCAATTAATTAACATGTAGTTTTCTGATTCCACATGATTCTCTTATTGAAACAAATGTTCCTATCAGTCATTCAAGAAGATTTCTCAATATCCACATAATTTAATCTTTATTTGAAACTATAATTCCTAAGTAGATCATTGTATTTAAAATCTCATTTAATGTGAGATACATACAAGAAATAATATCATCATGTTTCATATTGAATATATAATATTTAATTGTATAAGTATTCAATTTCATTTATTTCACATTAGTTTTTCATTCATGAGATATAAATAAGGTGTCCCATATTTTATATTAAGTTATAATAATATATATCTTATTAAAATATTTATCTCCTAAAGCATAAAAAATAAAATTCATGGTTTGTAGTTGTTTTTATAATAATTTTTAGTTTCATTAGCCCATGTATTCTTAGCAGTCTTAGGTAATTCATATTTATCTTTAATAGAAGACCATATTTCAAAACCCCTTCTTTCAATGTTCATTTTAATCTTTATTTTCCATTGATAATTATTATTTCCATTATCTAAAGAAGGTATTTTTGGATAAAAACCTTATTTCATATTATCCATTTAAATAACTAATTTTAAAATTAATGGAAATTTCATATTTAAAAAAAATTTAATGGTTGAAAAGATTTTGAAAACCTTTGATAGAAAACATTTGTTGGTGTGATTATCTCAGGAGGGTGGGGGGTGAATTGAGTACCCAATAATTTTTTTTGTTAAAAAATAATAAAATAAAATTCTCTTAGTTTAATTAAAAGTTCTTCATTAATTAAAACAATAGATCGATATAAGTTATGATTTTTTAAAATAATAATAAAATCTTGATTAGTGATCCGTTAAAATAATATGAAAAGTATTATAAATTTTTAAATAAATTTAATAAAATAAAAAACATATAAACACTATTTAATATTAACTATCAAGTTAGTGGTTTTGTTTAACGTTTGAAACAAATTCACTTTAAAACATTAAAGATAGAAAAAATAAAGGCACACAACAAAATTAAAACAAGAAGTTCAGTCTCAAGCCAAGATCTAATCCCATACACTTGGAAATCATCCACTTCAAAGTACATTATATATATAAAATCTTGATCAAAATCCTAGATTAAGTATACACAATATCAAACTAGATGTCTAGGATTTGCAGGGACCTTTTCAACAAAGTTTGTGGGAATACAATAAACATAGGCCACGTAGGGACCTCTTACACAATACATGGGTATCAAAATGTAAAGAGAGTTATGAATATCTCTTATATATACTATTTATAGTTCATGATACAATTTTTATTCAATAAATAGGGTAAACCACACACCAATCAAATATATGTGTAACAAACAGAATGATAAAGTAAAAAGATGTTTAAAATATTGATTTTATTGGTATGATGTTCTATGAAAGCTTGTGTCTCCTTGGATATACCCTGGAGAGGAGGTTGAGTCATTTTTATGATAAATGATGTAAAACAAAGAATTATAATCTCTCATTTTCCTAACTATTTGAAGTGAATTGTATGTTCGATATGGTACAGAGTTCGACAGTTAGTTGTAGGTATGAATGTTTCATGTAAAGCTCTCCAGTAAATGGAACACTTGATCATGTCATCACAATCAGTCAACATTCATGCATCTCATGTAGGATAATGATTTATTTTAATATATAACACTATAGGATAAAGAGACTATTTGAGATATAATCATCCATGTATTTTGTGTCCTCATACTTAGTTCTGACAACATTTAATGTTCCCTACAATAGGTTATGTTTAAGCATTTAAATAATCGTCATCATTAAACTTGATAATACATCCATTATAAGTATTTAATTCAAATATCCTAGAAAAACAATGGTGGATCATTAGAATGGTCAATCATATCTGGAATTGAGTCAGGCCAATGGTGAGTTATCCTGGAGGTAAGTCATCTAATAGTAGGTCAGGTCTGGAGATGAATCATGTTCAGTGGTGACTCATCCCAATGGTGAATCCTCTAAACAAAGACTCATCTCAATGGTGACCTGTCTCAAAAATGTCTCATCTCAACGATTAATTGTCTAAATGGTAGGTCATATTCAAGGGTGAATTCTTTCTAGCAGTAAGTAAAGTCTGGAGGTGACTAAATCTTGATGGTGACTCTTTTCAAGTGGTGATATATTTCTGGCATTGACTCATCTTCAATGAAGAGTCTTTTCTAGTGGTGACTCATCTTCAAAGGTGAGTGAAATTTAATGGTTACTCAATTTTTATGGTGGGACTTTTCATTAGATAGACATGATTTCCCATATTTCCTTATATTATAAAATTATATCATAAAATACTGAAACCATTAAATACAAAATAAACATAGTTTTGTGGTCATTAAAACAATTGTGCCAACAATACCATCGACACACAATTGGCCATGTTTTGGAAAACTATGGATAACGTCTATAGAACAATCCAACAATTCAAAGCCTATGTTGAGGAGTTCTTATAAGATTTGAAATAAATTCTCTAATGTGTTGATGTTCCTTCATATTTCAGAAAATAATTGAAAAACTATTTTTTTTCATTCACCTTATCATGAATTATTTTCCTCATTTTATTTTTAATATAATACTAATAATGACTCATTTAATTGAATGACATTTCTTTATAATTACAATGATAAGGGTGATGGATCGATCTATTTTTTTACTAATACATGGGTCCTTGAAAGCATAGTTCAACTACAGACAGGGTTATAAGGACAAACCTGAAACCTTTTCCCTTTTGTGTCATTTCTTTAATTTTTTCCTAAGTTTAATGAAGAAGACTTAGTGGGTGATACTTGGATTTTTCTTAGGCCACTCTTCATGGATTCTAAGCCTAATAAGTTCTTTCCCTCTTTTTTTACTACTTGATTCTTGATTAAACCATGCAGGTTATAGGTATAGGAAGCTGAGAAATAAATTTTATCTAGTCATGTTTTCAACCTGGAGGAAACTATCAATTTTTTCTCGGTAGTTTAATTTCATGCAATATGGAATAATGAAATTGGTTTTTAGGTTACAAATCAATGACCATGAGTTTTGGAATGATGAACCAAACAAGGATTTTTGGATAAGAATATTATGAAATACTTCACATACCCAAAGTGGAATTTCTAGTCATGATTTTGTTATTCCCAGATCCAAAACATGATGTGAGAAAATTATGTGAGGAATGGACACAAATCATGTTCTAAAAAAGGTTTTTAGCACAATATTTCCATATTTTATGGCAATAGATATCTCTAATGAGGATGAATATGCTACTGTTTCACGAACCATTTTTATGGGAGAATTTATGAAATCCCCAATGGGGTGTATTAGTGCATAGTAAAATAGTAAAATCTTAGGGATGGGAGACCCTTTTGATGGGTGACTTATTGAAAGAAAATTGGTACATATTACTTCATAGTCAAACACAGGTATCCTTATGAATTAAATCACTACCAATGGTTGGGAAGTTTCTGAATATCTAGACTTCTCAAAACTAAGATGGGTAGTTCTCCAAGGGAAGATATCTAAGAATGAAGAGAGAATCTATATTGGAATTTTCCATGAATGAGAAAACACTCATATAAAAATATGGATCATGTGAAGGAGGGTAAATTCTATTAAATAAATAATGTTATAAGGAAGCACCCTTTCTAACAAGGGTTGATTCATCGTGTAGTTTAATTTCATGCAACCAAGACACTAAACATGCAGTTAACATCTTACGATGAGGACGTTGTTGTAAAATTTAACATCTTATTACAAGGGTGGTGTGCTATGAAATTTAATTTCATATAGCAAAGACAATAGTGGATATAATTTAAGGTATTTTAGCATTTATTGAGAGATTAATAATTCTCCCTTTCATGGTAACCTATTGTAGAATGTTCTATCATTTTCTGGTTTGAAGGGGTAAGGTTGAAAGATATAATATGGGGGCCTCCATATCCAAATGGAATGATCTTAGATCCTATTAAAAATGTGGTTTCAATAATAATTCCATTAAATTTTATAGAGATAGAGGAGGTCTCTCTTGTGGAAGAATGAACCACTAGTTGAAATACCCTTTTGGTTGGTGACATATGCAAAGACTACTAGGGTGTGTTAATGCATATTAAAATAGTTTCATCCTATGGATAAGACACCCTTTTGGTTGGTGATTTATTCAAATCCAAATAGGACATTTTACCACATAGTCAAAAGAAGGCGCTCTTAAAAATTTTGACATTAAATTGATGATGGCCAGATGAAGTTTATGTAGATTCAGATTTTCCAAGACATAGAGTTTAGTTTGTGGTAGGAACATACCAGAATACAGAAAACGAATTTCAAGTCCAAATTACCCAAAATGTGGGGAGAAGTTTCCTATGTAATTTTGACCCAAACTCATGGAAATAGTTGTCTTTTATTAACATTATTCAAAGAGAATTGGGTTCATTCATTGATACGTATCTCATTTGAATGAGAATCAAGACATAAATAGTTCCGAAAAACCATGAAGTATAATGTATTAGTTTTAGGACATATCATGCAGTTCATCATCATGCTTTGAGGATGATATAGTGCCTATAGTTCAAGTTCTTCCAACTAGGACCACAATATTATAGAAAAACTGGGTAATATGAGGCATATAACATCATGGTTGTTCTGGAATACTTCAGACATGAGAGAAGAAATTTTAAATTAAGATCTTGGGGGTTCCCGGATTGGAAAAAATGACATGGGACAAACATTCAGGATGACCACATACCATGGTCGAATAGTGGGTTCTAACATGGTGTTGTTTGGGTTTAGAGAGAAAAAAGTGCCTTCTATTGAGGATGAATGTGTCCCTAGTTTAAATACCATTTTTGTGGGTGATTTTATGAAAATATAACTGGGGTGTGTTACTATATAGTTAAATAGTGGAACCCTATGTCAGGGAGGACATTTTGGTGGGTGACTTATGAAATTCAATTGGGGAATCTTACTGCATAGTCAGAAAATGTTCTCCTTAGGTATCAAAAATTATATTTCTGGTAGTTGGGAAAATATTATAAAGATCGAAATGTTTCCAAGATTGGGAGTATGACTTGTGGAAGTAATACGTACAAGAAAAAGGAAGCATTTTTACTGATATTGTCGATGAAGTGTAGAATCTCTTACATAGATTTGACTCATATGTAGGAGGGTACATCTCTGTTTCCTTGGTGAACCCCTGAATAAGGGAACCTGAATTAAGATCTCCTACATAGATATTTTTTTCTATGTGAGAGTGGGAATTTTTCTTTACCCCATGGTTGGGATTAGTAAATGTGTTTAAGGAATTAGTATGAAAATTATTGTAATTATAATCATGTCACATGTATTTTTTGAGGGACCATGCAGTTTAAAGTCAGGTGGTAAACACATAAGACTTACAGTTTAACATCCAATAGTAAGGATGAATGTGACTTGATTTAAAAAATGAATATTGTGGTTAAACCAGGGTATAAGACCTGAGTGTCTATAACTATATTGTTGGAGGAAGAATAAAATAACATATAGTTCTAGAAAAGATTCCCCATACCAATTGAATTTATATGTAGAGAAAGGGTTTTTTTTTGAATATGGTCTTAAGCATGGTGTGAGAACCCATATTAGATCCCATTATATAGATATGAATCATACATAGGAGAGTAGGGGATTTCCTGTATTGTTGTAGGACCAGAATGTTGGATCTGTGCATCACTATGTATATCATAAGAATGATAATCATGTCATATGTTGTTCTTAAGGAACTGTGTCATTTAAAGTCTTGAAAAAAGAAATCTAGGGTGTCTTTTCTAGTCTTTCAACCAGGACCATTATAAACCTAAAGTGAATTTATATCCCTTAATCATGTGGGTAATCCTATACCAAAACTCTTAATCATATGAGAGCTATGATCGGCGTGAGAAACAAGGAGTGGAAAAGGTTTCTTCATCCCCCAAAAGGTGACAAAATGAGAGGAATATACATTTTTATTTTGTGATGGACAGAACAAGATATAATCTCTATGATTCACTATATATCTTTTGTTAACAATAATAAATCCATACATATTTCTTAATAAAAGGACCCTATGAAGGTCTCCACACACATGGAGGAGATTTTTTATGTTGAGACTGGACCCAAGATTTGAGATTCAGGCATCAATACATATCTAGTGATTGTGGGAATCATGTCACATGTAGTTATTTAATAATGATATTTTTTGTTTCTAGAACCAATTATTTTTATCCACTCAAAAAAGGATTAAAATGTTATATAATTTTACATCATGTAATAAGGACGTGAACCATGCAGTTTTACATCATGCTGTAAAGACGATGTCATATGATTTAACGTCTCATGAAGAGGATGTTAGGATATGTAGTATAAAGTCTCATATATTTAGGGATGATGTATTTTAGTCTTAGGTCACATGAATAGGAACATATGGTTTTCCTTTTAAGGTAATTCATACTAGACCATGATGCTATGTTGTTTAATGTCATACATCGAGGACGCCGGTGTCCTGAAATTTATAATCTTGCAATGTGGATGAAATTTCATGCCTTTTAGGTTCACAAGACAAAGACCAACTATGAATTTTAACACTGTTCATCTAATATATGTTGTTATTTTTTCACATGAAGTTATTTTTGGGAAATATCACCTTGGTAGGGGTTGTAGTGAGCTCTCCATCCATCAAGTCTAGAGAGTAATCTCTGTTAGAGAGGACCGTGTGTATTAAATAAGGTCCCTCCCACATTGGATCATGTTTTGGAGGCTTCTTCACAAGTTTCATTGGAGTCTTAAGGGACAATATCAAATATCAAAGAAGAAATGAACATAGTGAAACTTCTTGGTAAAATCCACGCTATCCAATTTTGATGGACCTATATGCGATAAAATATATTCCATATTTTCTCATCATGAAACTGAAATTCATCAATATGTTTCTGGTATTTATCATATATAGATTACTAATTATAGATGGAAATAAGGAGTGAGGGAAATTTGGGAATCAATTGACATGAATTGTTTTATTACATACATGAGTGAATATGAGGACTCTTGGGTGGTGGTACAGGTTGTGGTCTGGTAGGCCCACAAGGCGTGCGAGATATTCTTTAAGCTATGAAATCTTTTCCCTATCCACAATATTTTGTAGTATGTTCGATAGGGTATTTTATGTCCTTTATCTATCCATTATATTCTTCTTGATGGTGGGATAAGTTGTTGGATTTTCTATTATACTCCAAGAATATCTTCTCCAACTAATCAAAACACAAATTTGGGCCATTATTTGTTACTATTGTTTGAGGGACAAAAAATCTGGTAATGATGTTGGACTTCACAAATCTGAAAATTCTTTATGAACTGAATTCTATGAGGTGTATTACCATAGCCTATTTGGAGAAGATTTCAGTCATAATTAAGAGGTATTTGAACTACCTCATTAATGAAAGATGATACGAACCTATAAAATCCATTCCCCATATAGAAATTGGACAAGAGTATTTCTCAATATGTAGAAACTCTAAGGGTTGATGGATGATGTTTGAATGCACTTGGAAGGATTGACATTTCCGGGTGAATTCTGTACAATATTACAGCATTGAAGGCCAAAAGTATCTAATCCTTCAGATTATATTGGAGAGCCGACAACCTTATTGGTGGTCACTACATGCTCATGCATGTAATTATTTTATGATTGAAACTATCTCTTCTCTATTGATACATCTGATAAGGAATCCAACAAAGTCTCTTTTATATGATACATTTTGGTGATTTTGGATATAATAAAGAGTGAATTTGGTCTATCATCATCATATTTTCTCTGGTTTAGATATTTATGGTGAGATAAATCTTCTTTGAAGTTATTCCATGATGGGTATCATATAACTAGTCATGGTACCATCTAATTTAGGAATGGGGATGACCTCATTATCCATTTCCATGATGACATGAGTAAAAGGTTAGACTATTCATTGATGTGCAATGCTGATGACCGTTTCTTCCTGGTTTGGATCTGAAAAAATTTTAGCTGTGTTTGCTAATGATTTTTCCTATTCATTTGGTGATTGTTAGATGTTAGTCAATGTTGTATCCAAGGGGAATTATTCAATTAACCCTCTAAAATTTTCAAGTGGGGGAAACATCCCTTCTTTTCTGATGTAATAATCCCCATGGATATGTTAAATCAACAAATCTGAATTACCTTTCACCTCTATGTGGCCCACTTGTTTTTGAAGTGTTAGTTCTAGGCCTACATTGAGATCCTGAAATATTTGCTCATTGTTTTTATATACATATTACAACATTAAAGAGTAATGGAAGAGCACATTTGCTGGAGAGACAAGAACGAACCCTATCCCAACTTTGTTAAGCTTAGGTTATTCCATTCACTTCTCTGTTGGAATCCTAGATGCACCCTCAAAATAACTATCCCATGTTTGGGGTCCACCTTGAATCGAAATGATCTATTTATTTTAAAATTCAGTATATAATGATGTTAGTTTTGGAGACGGGCGTTCTATAAGAATATATTCTAAAGCATGTACTTTCACGACTTTCCCAGGAACAAATAGTATATCGAACAACTACATAATAACCCCACATAATGAAAAATGTCTGTCAACATATGATCAATGATAATTAATTTGAGAAGGTTATTTTGAGAGACCATATGGACCTCATGGTGCTGCATGTAGTGTCTCAAATTTTGAACCATGAAAATTAATGCCAAGAATATCTTCTTGATATTAGAATAACAAGTCATAGTGTTGAGCCTGATTCGACTAAGAAAATTGTAACAACTATAACATTTATAAATAAAATTCCCCTTGAAATTTGATTAATTGTATTATTATATATTATGAATATAGAAAAAATTTAACTTCTTTGGTTTTATTATATATTATCAGATATAAATGACCATTAAGTGTCATTACCATTCATAATATAATTGTTGACTATTGATCATTTGATTAGTATAAATATAAAGTTTTGATAAACTCAAGTGAAAACAACAAAAGAAGTGATGTCCTCAACCAGTAGGATTTTACGGTATGAATCCCATTTATCAGATCTTTTGAGGAAGACAAAAAAACCATGAGAGAAACCATTTACAAGATATGTTCAAGATCATCAAGATCACGAACCAAACCTTGTACACTGGACTACACCATGAAAGTCTAACCATTGTGCACCTTAATCTTAGAGAATGTTCCAGTATTTTAATGGGATATTTATAAAGACCCTAATAGTATGAATATGCATGTTATATTTTCAATATAATAATAGTTATATTTATTTCTACTTTATAAATTATTTTTATTTTTATACACTAAAAACATTGTATTTTTATACAATAAAAAATTGTATTTTTAATTAATATTAAATTTCAATTGAGGAATTTATTTGGATGAATTAATGGATTTGTGAAATAAATAATATATTATTAAAATATTATTATTAAATAATTTTTATGAAATATAAATGATCATATAACTTTTATGAAGAGAAATGTAAATTTTATAAGGGTATGAAAAATGTTATTGTCAAAAAACCCATCATTTCCTGATAAATGGAAATTATTATTTTAATAATTAAAATTCAAATATTCAGAAAATTATTTTTCTAAAATGAATATTATTTTTGGAATCAACACATATAAATTATCCATTGATGATTTTTTGATAATTTACTAAGAGAGTCAAATTTTCAGTTAAAAATAAAATACAGTATAAATCTACAGTGTGTATTATGACATCATAATGACCAAAAAATGATGTTATAAATACTATAAAGGGTATCCAAGACCAAATATATTTTTCCTTTAAAAATAATTTAATATTAAGTTTATTTTAATAATTTTATAAAGCCTTTATAAATACTCCAAAACCTATAATATATTTTATGGTTATAACTCACTTCCACATCACCAAGGGTAATATTTGAATAATATTTTACCTTGGACATATAAAATAATTAAAATAAACCGTATTTGGTAGAAATTTGTGAAAAAACTATGGTAATGTTCCTAGATTTGGTTATTTTATTATATATTCCAAAACCTATGTTTGAGAAATAAAAAAGTACTCCCATCAATTTTCTTACATAAACCCACCAAAACTACCATTACTCTACCCTAAGAAACATTAGAGAACATATTTAATATCTCCTCTCCTCTATAGATTCATCCCAAGGTTCCCCAAAGCTCTTAAGAAGCTCCTCCCAAACATTTTTAATCACCCTCTAAAGGTAAGGGATCGTCTCATTTTTCAATTTTTTAAGAATATTTGTAATCTTATTATTTTATCTCGAATTCCTAATGTTGGGATATATTATCCCATACCAACTTACTACCCAAATGATTATAAATGATATTAAACCCCGTTCAATATAATTAATTAATCCCATGAACATTTATACACCAATGTTTTTCTGTTGAAATTTAACCACGGTTTACTATACCAAAAAATTGTGTAGTGAATATACATACTGATTTTCTATCAAGGGTGTTCACCTTTATAAAATTAAACATAATTTAATGGGTACTACCATGTATTTATCCCAAACGCCCTGATGGTGGAATAAAATGTGATGAAATATGACTATATGTTGTGTTATCTATGTGGAACACCTATGAAGGTCAATGAAATGAATGTGATGAGTGCGATTGAAATTATATATTGCTCCAATGCATTGGACAATGTTTTAGTCTCATGTGAAATCATTAAAGGGATTATAGAGAAAACATAGTCAATCATAGGAATTTTTCCATCAAAATGTCTTGGATGTTATCATTGACCAGTGTCTTTGATTCTATTTTTTAAGTTGTTTCCACATTTCCATGTTTCCTTTATGTTATCATGTTTTATCTTGCATCAATATTCATGTTCATGTTTCTCCACCATTTAATCTTCCAATGAAATTCCTATTTTATAACATGTAATACTTTCACCATGTTATACCATGTTGATTCCCTTAATAGGCTTTATATCTCTCCTCTTTCTTATATATGTTCCTAGGTTATCCACAACAATTTTAAGTATGATGGAATAATATGAGCTTGTGAAAAAAGTTTTCAATAATGGAGATGTGTCCCATGTTTTAAGCTGTTATGTAATATAACTAATTCCAAAATATAATAGAATTCTCAATCTTCTAGGATGCATTATGTGTAATATTCTGTAATAAATCATGAATTTTTGTATAATAAATACATGGGTTTTCATAGTCAGTATGAAAGGATTGTTCAGTTATTTTTGGGATTATGACTAGAAAAATCTAGTGAATGAAAATTGGCCTTTATGAACACCTAGTTTAACACTCTTAGGGGATATGCATTGGTAAATTCAAAATCTCAGTAATAACCATTATCAAGGAAAAAAACTCCCATAAGAGTCTATGTTAGCGAATAGATTATGGATAACATAGATTAAAGACTATAAATCCACAAGTTAATGAATGAATTTCAATTATAAATTATCCCATCAATAGTCATGGTTTCCCATTTATGTGTTTAATAGCTTGTAAAATATCTTCATTATGGCAATTTTTTTATGAAATGAATGATTTGAACCTGAATTAAAAATCGAAAGGTAGGGTTTTCATCCATAGTTATACACATTACATCATATCATGAAAGTTTAGTAGAACCATTCAAACACCATCACAATGAATGGAAGTTGAGTTGTGAGTGAAAATGACAAATGGGGAAATTTTTTTATCCTAAGTATATAACTCCTATCCTATTAGTATTTGTGGTTTTAAATTTCTATAAAACCTTGTGATAATTCTATTATTGTAATTTGATGCAATTATTTGTGTGGATTGTTTTTTCCTATATATATCCAACCTAAATTACCTTTTGAATGAAATCACTCTCCATATCCTGAATTGTTCCCCAATTTATTACAAGTGAAAGGATGATATGAAAATTATTTATCAATAACATCTCAAGCATGGTTATTATTTCCCTATAATAAGGTGTATCTTTGTCAAAATATTGAGTCTAAGGAAATAATAATCTTTGAATACATTCCCATTGTGAGGTAATACATTCAAGTGTTTATTGAATAATTTACTGGTCTTCCTCCTAGACGATATATTAAATTTTCAATAGAGATTATTCCTAGGTAATTTTCATTATCCAAACTCCATATATAATGGATTATGTGGAATTTAAGGATCTGAAGAAAACAATATATAAGAATATAGATAAATGGTTTACATGCCCAAGTACTTCACCACCGGGTGCACAAGTACTCTTCATAAAAATGTTGGATGAGTCAATGTACCATTTTATTTATTATCACGAGATCAACAAGATCATTATAAAGAAAATGTATCCTCTTCCATGGATTTATGACTTGTTTGATTGGATATCTGGATCCCAATACTTCTCCAATGCTGGATCTGCGGTTATGGTATTATCAAGAAAGGGTGAAGAAAGTGGATATCCCCATAATGGCTTTCTGAACAAGTTATGAGAACTAGGAGTTCATAGTAATGCCATCCAAACTCTATAATACTTCGAGAATCCTCATAGACTTTATTAATAGAGTCTTTATATATTACAATGAAATTTTTTTAGTCTTTATAGATGATATTCTAATATGCTCCAAATGCAAGTAGAAGCAACTCAGTACTATTCTAAAAACATACAAAAGAATAAGTTTTACCAAAATAAAATTAAATGTGAGTTCTGGTTGAAGAAATTATCATTGATGGGGTATATTATCACAAGTAATGGGAAATATATGGACCCCTAAAAGATAGATGAAATTTAAGGATAGATGATGGAAACATATGTGATAGAAATCCGTAGTTTCCTTAGAATAGTTGGGTACTAACATTGATTTGTGAGAGATTTATCATGATTATAAAACCCTCTAACCAAACCAATTCATAAGGGATTCATGTTTTTTTGGAATGATAAATGTGAATATTTCATCAAGGAGTTGAAAAAGAGGCTTATAAATACACCTATATTTATCAAAAACCATGTGGAGAACTATTTGTGGTATACATCGATTCTTCAAAGAAGGGATTAGGTTGTGTGTTAATTAACTTAGAATGGAAAATTGATATCCTATGCTTCAAGGAAATTTAAATTTCCTAAATTGAACAACCCAAAACATGATTTGGATTTTCTATAGTGATATTCACATTTAAAATGTAATAGAATTATCTATTTGGGGATAGGTGTGAAATATATATGGATCAGAAGAGTCTCAAGTATATATTCACAGAGAAAGAGATGAATATAATCCAAAGAAGATGGTTAGAGATGATCATGAACTGTGACTACTAAATCAACGTCAATCATGAGAAAGAAAATAATGTTGTAGATTCTCTACATATAATGGATCCAAAAATATGATAATTGATGAGAATTGAGAAGGATCTAATCTTCTTAGATTTGAATAGGATGGTCATGAGAATCATAAAGGAAGGAACATCATCAATCCTTTCAGAAATTATTGATCAACCATCCCTTATAGATAGGATAAAGGATGGTCTAGGTGATTATGTGGTAATTATAAATAAATTGGACGCTATATGATAATTAAAATACTTAGATTTCAATGTCAATGAAGAATGTGTTATGATATTTGGGTAATGAATATGTGTACCAACAAATCCTAAGTTATATAAGGAGTTGTTGGACGATTGAAATAGTTTTACTTTCTCCATCAATCTAGGAAGCACAAAGATTTATCTAGATCTCCAAGAGTTCTATTGCTGGGAAAATATAAATAAGGTAATCCTGGATTATACATCATAGTGTCTCATATGTTTTAAAGTGAATGAATAAAGGAAAGAAATTAAAGGGGATGATGCAACCTTTACCAATACCTACATGGAAATGGGATAACGTTACCATCTACTTTTTCACTGGTCTTATAAAGACATCATGATGAAAAAATGCTATATGGGTTGTAATGGATCATCTTACAAAGACTGATCACTTCACTTCAATTTGAGAGGACTTATCAATTGATAAAATTTCAAAGATATACATTAGATAAGAGGTGAGGCTTCATGGAAGACCAATATGTATTGTATATAATTGAGAACCATGATTTAACTCCATGTTATAAAATAGTATCCAACATGATCTAAATAATTAGTTGAACTTTATTACAAATTATCTACCTCACATTAATGGCCAATTTTAGTGGACTGTCCATATTCTTGAGGACATGTTGAGATAATACTCAATTGGACATAGAAGGAGGATGGAATCAACATATTACTCTAGTTGAGTTATCATACAATAATAGTTTTCACTCAAGCATCCAAATGGCTCCCTATGATTCCCTTTATGGGA
Organism: Viscum album; assembly: GCA_963277665.1. Classification (NCBI taxonomy): domain Eukaryota; kingdom Viridiplantae; phylum Streptophyta; class Magnoliopsida; order Santalales; family Viscaceae; genus Viscum; species Viscum album. The sequence goes on from OY728143.1 coordinate 821,053,406, forward strand.
AGACATTCATAACACCTGCATAATGGGATGATGTTAGGGAACACCAACTTCTAGGTCCTAAAATGGTTGATGAAATAGTGGAAATGGTCAAGACCATTAAGAAATACGTCTAGGATTCTCAGAGTCAAAAAAGAGCTATGATTACAGTCTTCTACGATACCTATATATTGAGGTTGGAGATGTGGTATTTCTCAAAATATCTCCATGGATGAATGTGAGGAGATTTGGGAAGTAAGGAAACTTAGTCCAAGTTACATTGGCCCCTTTGAGATCATTGATATCATTGTAGTACTAGCCTATTGACTAGTAGTCCCACCTAACCTATATAAAGTACATGATGTTTTCTATGTATCCTTCTTGAAGAATTACATACCACAACCATCACATGTACTCAATCTTGAGGTGGAAGTATTGGATAATGATATATCATCTAATTAGTATTTGGTGAAAATATTTGACCGTAGAGACAAAGTTATACGAAATAAGACAGTGCACCGAGTCAAAGTGTTATGGATAAAAAAAGTTAGAAGTAATGATGTGGTAACTAAAGGAGGTGAAGAAATATAGTCACCCTCATATGTCTTAGTGTGTGAGATGAAAAATTTTTGGGCGAAATTTCGGAATGAAGGAATATTGTAATGAGATGAACTTTTATAAATAAAATTCCCCTTACAATTGAGTTAAATGTATTATTATATATTATGGATTTAGAAAAAATGAACTTATTTGGGGTTATTATATCCTATAGTATTTAAAAGACCATTATACTTCATCACTATTGATAATATATTTTTTAAAACCTTATCATATTATTAGTAAAAATATTTGGTTTCATTAAAAGTAATTGACACAGCAAAAGGACGTGATGGCCTCAACCAGTAAGATTTTACCCTATGAAGCCCATTTATCAGAGCCTCCAAGGGAGAAAACATCACTAGTATTTATTCTTTACCAATACTAAACTATGACCCAACAACTAAAGCATGATTGAAACCATTTATTGGATAAGTACAAGTGTGTTGAGATCACGACCAAACAATGTATGCCAGACCACCCCATGAAAGTCTCACCATCGCGCCCTAACCATTTGGTCATTTTTTGGTGTATTAAAGGGATATGTATCAATAACCTAATTTTATGAATATATATACATATATACATATATATATATATATATATTATTTTCAATAGAATAATTCTTTTATATACTTCTACTTTATAAATGATATTAATTTTTCCTTAATAAAACAAAATATTTAGTTTTACTTAATATTCAGTTTTAATTAAGAAATTTATTTTGAAGAATTAGTGGATTTATGAAATAAATAATATTTTATTAAAATATTATTATTAAATAATTTTAATTAAATATAAATTATGATATAATTTTTATAAAGTCAAATGTAATTTTAAAACGGGTTTGAATACTGTTATTGTCCAAAAGCTAACATTTCTTAATATGTATGGATTATTATTTTACAAGTAAAAATTAAAATATATAGAAAATAATTTGGATAAAAAAATTTTATGTTTCTAATCCTAATATCAGACTTATCCAATGGGGAATTTTTCAAAATTTTCTGTGATAGTTGAATTTTTGGGAAAACATTTAATATAGTATAAATATACGATGTATATTATGGCATCATGTTGACCAAAAAATGATGAAATAAATAATATAAAGGGTATCCAGGACCAAATATAGGTTTTCCTTTTAAAATAATTCAATTTTAATTTTTATTGATTAATTTTATAAATCCTTTAAGAATCATCCAAAACATATAATATATTTTATGGTTTAAAAACCATTTTTTTAAGAACATGACCATTTCTACATCAACAAGAGTAATATTTTTATATATTTGGACCATGTACATATAAAATAATTAAAAATAACCTTATTTGGTTGATACCATTGGAAAGAACCATTGTAATGTTTGTGGTTTTGGTTAATTTATTATATAGAGTCCAAAAACTAAGTTGGGGAAATATTAAAGAACTCCTCTCTATTTTCCTATATAAAACTACCCAGATCCAATTAATCTCTTATAAAAAACCTTGTAAGATTTATATACTCTTACCTCCCTATTAATATTCCTCTTAAGGTTCCCCAAGGCTCTTAATAAGCTTCACCCTTGCATTTGTAATCGCCCTCTCAAGGTAAGGGATCCTTTCCTTTTCCACTTTATTCAAGCATCTTCATTATGTCATGCCTTTTATCTCCAATTCCTAATGTTGGGATATATTCTCTCATATACCCCTTACTTCCCCTATAATTTATAAATTATGATAGTTCCATTTCACTCTAAATAATCCCTCCCACAAACATTTATACGCCCCCATTATGCTTCCAAAATTTAACAGTGATTTTCTATTCCCAACAATTGTGTAGTGAATACCCTTACCCATTTACTAAAAATGGTGTTCAAATTTATGAACATATACTTATTTTATTGGGTAATTACACGTATTTATTTCACACACCATGATAAAGAATAATTTTTTTAAAAATGATACCATTTTTTATGATCTATGTGGAACACTTATGCATGTGAATGAAATGAAAGTGATGAGTGTGTTAGAGTTTGAGTCCTAGAAAAAACTATTTTTACTTTGATTACATTAATATTAAATGTATTAAATATTAAAATTATTATTACATGTTGTTCATTCTTCTTCATGACCATAATGTAATAATTTCCTAGAGTATTTTTTTCATAGATAAAGTCATAGCGGTTCCTCGCTATCATGAGAACCTTGATGTTCTAAAACAATTTTGTTAATAAAGTTCTATCATTGGATAACATAATATGATGAGAAAAATAGTATATAAATGATTAGGTGTGAGTAATCATAAGAATATGATACTTCTTCTCATGAAGTTCACACTTGGTAATTTCAATGATGGGAGATTATAAGAACAAACCCGCCAGTTGGAATTCCACATGTTTTGGTGTCATCAGATATTCTTATCAGTGAGTGTGTGTAATGGTACATAGACTTTATGATTATAATTAATTCATTTCAAGACTCACAAAATTATATTTTTCTAATGAATACCATCATGATATACATTGGTGGGAAGTAGGGTATGTTGGGTGCATCAAGAATGACATGTTATTAGTGGAGGAGCCAAGAAAGGATTTGTCCCTTACATATTTATGGAAGTTGATATCTTGATCCTTTGATTGAAATAGAAAAGTATCCCTAAATTTTAGGTCCATGGTGTAACAAAGAGGTATTTTAAATAGTAAAATAATTATGTATCAAGAATATAGGTTTATGACACCATCATGCAACCTACTTGATGAGATATTGTGATAAAGAGATTATATTACACAATGAGCATCCGTGTGTGGTTGTCATCATTTGGACATTATGTTCTTTCTATTGGGTTCCTTTAACATTTTCTAAACAGTAATCTTGTACTTTAGGAAAGCCCATGTAATGTCAATGTGAATGAATCCTAGAGGTTCACCCACTAAGTGTTTTTGGTAGTCTCAATTAAATTATATTTTAATTTATTTAATGGTATAAATATTATTCTCAAGACTGAGGAATAAGTTTATTCACGTTATATTGATCACATAAATAAAATAAATTTTTATTCATAGGATTTTGAATAAAAATATATTTATATACTTTATTTAATATTTAATAAATATTTATTTACTTCTTTGTGAATAAAATATTTATTTAAGAGAATACAATATTTATTCGAGAGTTTTATAAATGCAAGAAGAGTTTGAATGGACCGAGACCATGTCCGATTATAAAATAATTATTTAATGTCAGTAAATATTTTTTGTCTATTTTGTGAAAGTTGGATCATCAAAAAATAATAATACTATTTTATTATTATGTGGCATGAGATATCATTAGTGGTTTCATTTTGTGCAAGTTAGTGCACTAAAAAATAAAAATATTGCTATTATTATTAGGTGGAATGTGATTTCATTAATGATTCCATTTTTCAAAAGCTGACACACCAAAAAATAATAAAAATATTATTATTATTAAGTGGCATGAGATTACATTAATGGTTGTACTTATATTTAATGACTGTTATGAAATTAAATTTTGTACCTAAAATTTGAGCTCTAAAATTAGTCACCTACGTATATATTTTAATTTATTTGAAATCAATTCCAAGTTTGGGATTAGAGAATTTTTGCACATAATGAATTCTATTTCGAATCCTCCTCATCTATCCTTCTCAAGAATGAGAAACTCAAGGTGATTATTTCTTCAGGGCTGGAGAATGAACGATCGAGAATGAACAACACAAGGCATTAAATTCGATGTGCTATCACCCATATAATGATTGGAATTACTCAAAGACCATTGAAGCATGTTTAGATCACCACTAGAGGGATACTACCATTGGATCCTCACAAGCACAACAAAAAAATCCCGAAGGGCCTTTTTGGACAATCAGTAATTACAAAAAAAAAAGAATGTTCTTAAGAGAATATTTTTTTATATTAATTAAATTAATTATAAAATTTACATGCAATATCCTCTCACTTGGTTTTAGACAATGATTTTTTAAAATAAATTTTAATATATCACCCACCACCGCACACTTCTACTGCACCCAAAACAATCAGGGCGTCCCTGAATTGTATAGCGCTCCAATGCATTAGGTAGTGTTTTATTCTCAAAAGACACCATAAAAGGGATTAGGGAGTGAAACTAATCCATCATTGGATTTTTTCATGATGATTTATTGGTAGTTATCCTTGAACCATGATTTTTATTCCATGATTAAAGTTTTTTTTCCATATTTCCATGTTATATTTATGGAATCATGATTTATCATGTCTCATTGTTCATGTTCATGTCTCTCAACCATTTTATTTTCTATTGAATTACTATTATCTAACAGGGGATACATTCATCATGTTATGGCGGGTTTATTCCATTAGTAGGCATTATAGATCACCCCTTTCTTATGTATGTCCATAGGTTATCCCCTACAGTTTTATGTATGATGGAATATTATGAGAATGTTAAGGTTGTTTTCAATAATAGAAACATTCCCCCTATTTTATATTGTTATATATTGTACCTAATTACCAAATAAACTAGACTTCTTGATCATCCATGTAATATTATGTGTAATCATATGTAATAAATCATGAATTTATGTGTAATAAAGAAAAAGGATGTCATAATAATAAATCCTATTTTTGTGGATGTTGTCGTTATTGTTTGAGAGGAAATCAACAGTGATCAATCTAAGGATTTGACATAAAAAATGAGGGGTTTCTCTTTAAAATGAATAATTATAATTGGTTGGATTAATAGATATTTATTTAGGCTATCAAATTATTTCTTATAGTAATTGTTGCACTGATATTTGACCCCTTTATTAATATACTTGGTGAAAACAAAACACTTTCTTGTGAGATTGGATATAAAGTAACACATTTAGGAATAGATTCCATATTAACCCCTAAAAACTTTTAGGTTATGAGGTGGTGACATTTTGAGGATAAAATTTGTCTTCTCAATGTCAAATTCGATGCCATATTTTCATATGATGAAACTAAGTAATTTCCCTAAGGTGACCCAAAAGTATATTTTATGGGGTTCACCTTCAAGATGTGATATCATAGTTTGTTAATGACGGTCTCAATATCATATAGGTGATTAGAAAACTATTTTGTACTAACCACTAGATCATCAATGTATAATTATATAAACTTACCCATGAAGGGTTACAATACATGATGCATGGAACTTTGGTATGTGGCGCCAACATTCTTTAATCCAAAGGGCATTACCTGATAGCATAATACTCCTCGAGGGGACCAAAAGGTGATGGATTACTCATATTCTGGGCCCATCTAAAATTGGTAGTAAAATTAATAACCATACATGAAGCATATTTATTGATAATTATACATTCTATTAATAATTAGCTATGCAATTAGTACTATGAAATAATCTTTTTGATAGTGTTTGTTGAGATCTCTGAATTCAATGCAGACACTTTTTTCCCATTATTATTCTTTACTGAGATGATGTTGGCTATCCATTTTAGATATTGGGCTGCCTGAATGATTTATTCCATGATAATATTTTCCACGTTAGCCTCAATATTATAGGTATGAGTTAGGTGTTTCATTACGGATTCTGGTTTATATCCCTGCTTGTTTTTAGGAAAGCCCAAGCGGGGAGTGGCCACCTTAGGATCGAGTCCCATCTTCTCTAGGTAATTACAAGATAACACATCCTCATGATTCCTCAAGAAGGTGGTGTATACCTACTATTAATCTAAATATATGGCCACACTAATCAGTTTTTTTAATTCAACTCTTACTGGACCTAGACTTATTTCCTTGAGTTCATCAACAATGCTAGTGACACCTTCCTGAAATGATGAAGGGTAATCCATAAGGTATTCCTCCTCTGATTCTTCATAATTCTATTATTATTATAAATATTCCTTGTTATTATGTGGAGTAGGAGATGTGTTTATTTCCCTGATGTTAGGGGAGGATTCAATATTTCAATATTTGGAAGAATAATAAACAACATCTAACTCAACTGATGATGCATGGAATTTTTGAAGCATTGAAGGGGAGGATATGAACATATAATTTGAATATTTATTTTATCTTAGTGATGTGACAACTTATACTGACCCAATTTAGAGGGAAATGGTTATTGGATGCTCAGGAAATATAATGAGTACATTTTCACCTGAGATTTCATAACATTCTGGAATATAGATGACTTCTATAACTTTAGTAAGTTTAGTTGTCTGGACTAATATCATGGAAACCACTAAATATGTTCCTTAATTCAAACCCACATATTCGACCTAATTGATGGATATCACATAATCTACAATGATCTTATTTAATTTATTATCTAGGGTCATCTCTAGACCATTTGAGGCATTGATTCAAGAAACATCATCAATCACATGTTTTCCCCTTCCATTTCATAGAATAATGCATCAATATATTGCGATTGATAGGATTTAAATGGGTATTTGTCACTATTAAATTTACCAATTGGACAATTAGTGCAATATTTGATTTATTAGTGGTACGAATATGGAATTTGCGCATGCTGATATAAACAAGTATTTCTAATTAGAACTTTGAAGGACATATCTTTCCAAAAAACCAAGAATTCTGAGTCAGATATGAGATACCTAAACTGAGTTCTGATTGTGATTTAATTAATAGGATTTTTCTTGATCTTATAATAACTGTATAGCATTAGAAAGGAGTGGAACATAGGAGACTCATTGAAACATATTTTATGAAGTGTTGGGACAAGAATAATGTTATCTCTTGATCCATTATCAAATAAAGATCATCGAATATCAATGTCACTTATCCTGCCAAACAAATACTAAGGCATGATGTGCCCTTGTATAATGGAATCTTTTTTGGCTCTATGAATGATATGATTGTGTGTAATTTTATAGGATCTATGCATGCATGATATAATTTATCATAAAAAACATCAATATATAATTCTTGAGGTCTTCAAAAAGTCTCTAAAATTACTTCCCAGAGGTCTTTTGATATACTCAAAGCATCCAGGATTGAAAATTTGGTTGGCACAAAGGATAATTTCATTAAATTATCATACTTTTGGGATAATGGTATACAATTATATTCATGAACATTATCCTTTATAAGAACTTTAGTATCTAATGTTCTTGATATAGAAAAAATCATCCCTTATAATAGGATTTGAAGATTCCTATATCCCTGCTGGATTTGGTCAACTAGGTCAACCTATGCACTGGGGTTGATTAGGAGATGACTTGCACTCTAGAAAATCTTCTCGGATGAAGAGGTTAGGTAAAAGCCTAGAATGTGTGAGGGAAATTTCTGGTCCTACTAATATCACTACAGGGATATTCCATGAGTTTTAGAGGTATAGACAGTTTGAGTCGGGGTTATAATATTGATTTATTGAATAGCCACAATATCCCATGTATCCTCGACTCTGGTGATCACTTCCCCTAATTACAAATTTATATATAGGTAGTTCAAGTTCATAGTCACAATCATCAACCTAGAGGGTATCCATTAAGTGAATAACAATAATGGAACCAAAAATCAAATCTGCATCTACTAAGGACTGCATATGGTGGGTAGACTCTTATTGTACCATTTGGTGGGGCGATTCCCATTTTACTAGGAATTTGGGAATAAAGTATAAGAGATTCAAAGGCAACATATAACTTTTTATAGGTTCATATTCAAGTGTTTTCTTCCCCATCTTTATACCATTTCATTTTTTGGAAGAATAGACTTCAAAGGACTAAGGTGACAATGGTGTTCGTTGTGAAATAATAGAAGTAGTTAGGAACATAGTTGACTATTTTAATTATTCTAATAGGAACAATTGAGTCCAATTTATCATCTATCTGACCATTCAATAAAAAAACTTCTATATAATCATTCTATTAAATTCATTTTATTCATTATACACCTATTAATTGGAAGTAGAAACATATTCTACTTACATAGGTGGGTTTTCCAACTTCAATCTCCCAGAGTCCACCATTTTCTATAGGATGCATTTGAAATAAAAAAAGTTATGGATGTTGTACCCCAATTCATGGTGGAAGTGGAAATATATTGGGATATCTTAAACACCATTCTAGTTGGGTTTCTTGGGATTTTGAAACTTGATCACGTTTTTCTCCAATGTCGGGATAAGTTAAATGGGGAATTGATCATTTTGAAAAAATAAACATTAACTTTCTGCTCTTAAAAACTATTTTCACCTTTGCTCCCTTTGTTTGTTTGGATGAGGTGGATGTTATCACTAACACTCAGGAGAGGGATCACAAGATATGGATGATCTTTGGATCTGGAGTGGGTTTAGGGGCTATATTATGTGTAATAGTGGTATCCTCATATGTTCCCATTATTTTTCCTTGAGCTGATGGAACTACTTATGAAATATCCTTAGTTTGTATGATAGAGTATTCCCTCCTTTGAGAAATGATAGTTGTATCTCCAAACCCTCGTGTGTATTTCATAAGAATGAGAGGTTTGTGCAACTCATCAAAAATATTTTCTATACAGATAGATAACAAATATTCTTGAAGAATCTACAGTCTTAGGGAGAATTTCAACCACTTTCCCCAAGAAATAAAACCCAGGAACCTATCATTATCTCAATATTTATTGTCTTATACGTAAAAAAAATTTTATTTTGCAACATCGGGCTGAATTGGAAGAGAAAATTTTGATGGACCTCTTCTCATCTGATAATTTACTGGGATGAAAAATTGGTGTTCTTTACAAAGGTTGGCCCCTGTAGTATTGACATGAATAACCTATATTTATGTTCTTCCTATTGTGTAGGGGACCCCATAATAGGATCAAATCGGGACATAAAATTTTTTAAATGCTTTATCGGGTCCCTTGAACCCTTGGGAATTGGAAATTTAGGGTTTCCAAAGTTCGATAGAGGGAGAGTCAGATCAACCCATTCAGGGTAATGATTCTTTACCAATTGTACTGGCATAGAAAAGTACTCCATAGCTTTCAATCTAGATGTTAGTGACTCAATAGTATTGATGATACCTTGAGGAATTTATGGATGAGTAGAATATTGAATATGGGAATAAATAGGTTAGGCTAACTATGGTTGCCTTGTCAGTATATTCTATGGGAAACCTATAGAGGTAGATTTATAAGGATGCACCAGGACCCATTTTGGTTCAGTACCCAATGGAGGGAACTCTTGATCTACTAATTTTGGATTTAAATATTTTAGTTTTCCATACCCCACATTGATAGGATGTTCTAAATACACTTCAATTATTGGGGAAACCACTTTTTATCAAGGTACTACAGTTAAGAGGGAAATGTGTGCCTTTGTTTGTAGAACACATACAATAGGAATGTTTTCTCAAATTAATTTTATGTTGAGTCTTATCAATTCATTTATCTTTTCCTCTATTTGAGAAAATATTTTATCAAGCGTTAGGGGTTAAACATATTAAAGAGAAAAGGCACACCCTTACCTTTACCATTTTCTTTGGCGTATTCTCATTGAGGAGGTATTATTGTAGTGGTCTAGAGAATTCACAAGTTTAGATAAAGCCTCTAATTTTGATTATGGAAACCTTTTTCAATGTTTTATATGTTTATCGTATTATAAACTGAAACTTCCTCCTCTAGATCCTCCATATTGGCCTTATGTTTTGTATGGTCTACATGGGTCGTGTTAATTAAATTCACTGATGTGTAATGAATTTTAGTTGCTTCATCAATCTCTTTCTGAGAATACTATTATTTTCAACTTTTATGAGTCTTTTTCCTCTCTTGTAATGGTTATATTAGATCTATTTGGCAGAAAATAGTCTAAATAGAATTTAGAAAAAAATCTTCTGCTTTCCCAATGAGGATACTGAATCATGGATTGGTATGAACTAGAAGGATTCATTTTTTTGGTGTTCCCCATAATCGGTATACAACTTACATTAGTTGAGGAGGATATTTTTGAAGTAAAAAATACCCCATCCCTAAAGATTTGGTATTTTCCTACTCCATTTCCACAACCTTCCGATCCTAGTTTGCTGACCTCGAAGGTTTGTTTAAAAAATCCCCCTACCATGCAAGCTGGAATTTCTTCTTGATTTTCATGGATTTTACTACCATGTATATATATTCTTGCTTTTATGGAGTGTTTTTCAAACATGGGTTAGGTTCATCATATGGCCTACAACTAAACCACCATATTCTATAGTCATTTGTGATATTTTTGATATTTGTGGTATTTGGAGATTAAAATCCCTTATGTGGGAGTCCTGATTGATATATTTAGATGCCTGGTAAAAAATTATTTCAATGAACTGATATATTCTATCTTGACATCTCTAAAAGACATTTATGGAGGGTTTTTTTAGCATACCAACCATTATGAACATGAAAATTCTCTTGAAGAAAGACTAAAGCTATAACATTTAACATCATCATATTTGGAAGAATTTTTGGATTGGGGAGCCTAGTGAAATGAAACAATCAGTGTTAACCCACTCCACTGATATAAAAATTGGATGGGAAATCTATGATTAGATGACATAATTCTTCTAATGCGTCAAGACATTTGTGCTAAATGTATCATTGTTGTTTCCTTAATTTTGGATGTCATGCATCTAGGAGTGCCTCCAAGTCAATTTGGTCGTGTATCTATTCAATTAACATGAACTGGATTGGATATTCATTGCATGTTTATACTATTATTCTTATGTGAAGAATAGCGTTCCACATATTGAGGTGGATTCCGTGGACACAATCTTCATACAACACTTATGGAATGCTATACCGATTTGTGGTTAAAGTCCATAATTTGACTGGTATGTTGTCTTTATCCGACTATTCACTCATCTTAAAAATGTCATCTTCATTTTTTTATTGAATTTCCTTAACATAGTCCAAATAAAGTGGAATTTTCCCAACAATTTTATCATAAATAATAAAATTGGTAGGGATTTCCTCTATCTTATTATAAGGTAGATGATCCAAGTGCGGTTTAGGGAATAACCATTTCTTTGGGGTTTCTTATAACTAAGAAAGGATTTCACTTTTTAATGACATTTCATCAGACATGAATCACCTCAGATTCCATATTTCTTCACATTAGGAAGAATTTATCATCATTAAATCACCATGGAGAGGAACCTTTTGAAAAAATGAAATAATAAAATAGAGAGAAATTTCTTAGTAAATTTAACTATGGGTCAGACTACCATTATGGATTGATTTCAAAATACAAGGAACATTCTCATAGAACATACCTTGGGGGGACTTCTAAAGAGGATTTAAGTTAGGGGAAAACCTTGTTGCTTGATCTTCTAGCCATGCAGAGGGCCACCATGTATCTCATTAGTAGATGGGATCTCTAAATCAATTAGATTATGGAAACGAAGTTATCCTTCATGGTGAAGTGTCTAGGTAGGACCTTCTAAATTACTGCTACTTTTTTTTTTGTAATTTGGTAACATGATATTATGATCATGATCTCCCACATATAAGTATATGAGGGCTTCAATAACATCAGTATTATGTAGAGCGAGATCATACATCAGATATCTATTTTCCAATCTTGTCTAATGGGGATTCTTTTTAGATCTGTTTTTTCTAGCGATTAGGATATCTTACTAAAGAATGATATTTTTATATACAGTAGCTTGTTTATTTATCTCCCGTGTTGGTGTTAGAATTCTTTAACTAGTTTTCAGAATTTTGACAAGGTTTTGTGCCTACTTTTGATTTTCCATTGGAATAGTCTAATTACATCTTGTTGGAATGAGGGTATGGACCCCCTCGGTTTGTTTGTATATTGTGGGGAAATTTTGTCCCCGATCATCTTAGACAAGATTAGAGGTGTGTGTCTGTTTTTGGGATGACATGTTGATGATTGACCACAGTTGTGGGATAGTGTTTTTTATTCATCCCTCTACCGCTTCTATAGCCTTTATGATATCCTCAAATATTTTTAGGATGTGGGGAGGAATTTAGATCTTCCCCATCACCATTTTTAGAATGTTCTTGGTAACATCAATGGCTATAACAAGGATATATTCTGATTCTGTGGTTGGATCAATGGTGTTTTCCTTCTTCTATCCAACATTTCCTACTGGTGAATACTAAAATTACTAAAATACAAAGGAAAACATGTGGGTTTACCCACTATTTATTGCTGGGAAATTCCAATTGAGTTCTACAGGGGTTTCCCGATGAGGCTTCTAGCAGGATTGATATATACGAGCATGATTGTGTGTATACTAGTGGTTTTTTGTCGAATTTGGATGGATGGATTGATTGATGTGGGTAGGTATTTGTGATTTCTCATGGATTTCCACTAAATTTTAAATGAATGATTATTTTAACTCTACCAGACGAGGTTACAGGAAGACTTGGTTGGTGTGGGAAGGTTTTTGTGCCCATTCATAGGTTTTTTCTGAGTTTGACAGGTGGGATTTCTGGATGTGGGCAGGTGTTTGTGATTTATTAAAATTTGGAAGAAAATTTTATTGTTGGGATTCTTCAGAGGGGATAGAGGTGTATCCTTTTTCTCAATAGACTGATTCTTAGTGGGATTCCATAAATGTATGATTTTGGATTACTGAGGACAAATTTTTGAGGAAATAACCCACATCATCTAAAGGGTTCACTAGCACATGAAATTAGTGGTAAAGTCTATTATAAAGAGCATTTTTAAGGGACCCATGTGTCTTCTAGGTGAGTCCATTTGTTTCCTCTTGATCTTCCTCCCTAAGATAATATAGGCGATGATTATTGCATTTGAGTGATAAAATCTATAAATTGTTGGATACGACGATTGGTTTCACCTAATTCTGGACAATTGGTAATCACTTAGTGGATAATTAGTGAGGTTTCATGAGTTGTAGGTCCTATAAAGTATCCTCCAATGACATGATGTTACCATTTTGATGTTACACCCATACCAATGCCTTTGAGACCCATCATTGAAGACTCTAGGTCTATAATTATTACTCTTCTTAAAAAATGACCAAACATTAATGTAACCAATGCATACATCAGTGAAAAATATTGTGAGGTTATTTGGATAGACGGGATATCTTTTACAGGTTGCCTTAAATATAGGTTAAAAAAAGAAAATAACATCAAGAAATATTTAATAAATGAAAAATACACAATTTTTTTTCTTGTTTGGACATCTTTCATTTCGAGAGTGAATGGGGCCTAACAGGTAGGATACACCATTAAATTGGTTAAGGATTCATTTTAAGTTCACTATTTTAGTTTCATTATTCAATTCCTTGTAGGACTTGGATGTAATTTTGTGTTATTGGTGTGAAAACCTTCAAGTCAAGCACATATAAACATTTATTTTTTGGGCAGTTTCCAATTGGTTTGGTTCATATATTAGGAAAAACCCAATGGATATCATATCAATGACGACTAATGGGGATACTTTCCTAAGGTAATATCTCATTGGGGAACTTGGTCGATGTTAATTAAGAACTCACATTGGTCAAGAGGATAAGAGGTAAATCACATCATTTCCTTTTGGGTGGAATTTTTTATAAATCCAAGTCTCTCATATAGATTTAATAAATGGTCATGAATCCATCATTAATTCCCAAGTATGATATAGGTCACAATTAGATTAATAATAAGTTATTATGATGCATGTAATTTAGAATCATCTGTATGTATTTGAGGTTCTTCATCTATGGGGATGTCTATATGAATCCAAGGTTCCCCATCAATTGTACCCTTTTATGCCATGATTAGATATTATATTGGTCATTTATCCCCATGAAACTGGTTTCAAATCACACTGTGGGGCACTTTGGAGTTTATCATCATCTAGGGAGGTAAGAACTATTTTGATGTTAGGACCAGACCCATACAATGGACATAATACATATCTTTGTGATAGGAATATGATCCCACATAGTTTGGTTCCACTTAATGGGACACATCAAACCTCCTAAGGTCATGTGATCAGGACCAAACCATGCAGTTTAACATCATGAAACAAGGATGTCTAGGAAAAAGGTGTCTAACCAAATTTTGGTGTGGGACCTATGCTGAGGTGGTCTAAGGAACCTGGAAGGGATGTGGGCTCCTAGGTCAAATATGACTCTACCAGGAATGTGGCCTAGATAGAATTAGGGTTGATTAGGGGTGTTGAGTTTGGACCCCATAGATACTTCTTACGTATCCCATTTAAATGGGAATCGAAGACCATGTAGTTTGGTTGTGTTGAGGACCCACCCCCATGGAGGCACTCTAAAGGTCAATTTCATTAGTGATCTTTTCCCTTTTAGATAATTAAAGAGTGATCTTGAGGCTTAAACTATATTATAGGATTCCCTTTGAAGTTCGATCCATGTGGAATGAATTGACTTATGTGGATACACATGTTTGGTTGGAGATTACCCTAAGAGGGATGACCATTGAATTGATTCATTGGAAATATAGGCTCTTTGATGATCAAGGAGTGATTTCAGGACTTACACCATACATTATTACACCATTTTTATTTGATACATGGATTCAAGGATCCAAACCTATAGAATTTCTCTGAAGGAAGGTGAGTGGAAGATCTTGAAAAAATTCTCTACCAAGACATGAATCAAACCATGTGAATGTAATGATCACAGCTAACCTATAAAACTAAGTGATTCATGCTCAAATTTATGAAACATGTGGAAATTAAAGATCTAGAAAACCACACAATATTTCTTATACAGGTGTAAGAGGTTGGGGTTATGGGAGAAGAAGTAGCGGTTGTGACATGCTTGTTTCCTCTATATTTTTAGAAACTAGGATAGTTACATCGGGATACCTACCTAGAAACCACCTTGAAAGTAATCCTTTGGGATGGTAGTTGAATTTATTCCCTAACCATATTTCTAGATAAGAGAGGATGATATGGAATTAACCATTAAAAGTAAAAGAAAGTGTCATCCTCTCCCTCGCCAAAAAGAACTGGAGGTCCCTAATATTAGAGAAGACAAGTTAAAGGCATGACATTAACCCTCATACCTGAGACTGGGAGACCTTAATCAATTATCACATGGTTGGGGTCCCCATGACCATGAGAATTTATAACTATTTTCACCCATATTACCCTACCCATAAGGTTGGACAAGTGCGGGACACCTATGGCTGACATAATTCACAACAGAATGGGATACAAACTGATGTGTATCTCACTGTGGTAATTCAAATTAGGATGATTTGGTGGAGGATTTAATTTCATTCACCTTATACCATGGATACAAAGGAATGGATGTCCTACTATTGATGGCTTTAAAGAGTTATTAGATGGTGTCTCTCATAGGTCAAGTCTTGGAGAGTAGAAGGTGTCACATGTAGGGTGTCCGGGGAGGAGTTGTAAGTGCTTCATGAAAGGGTATTTCTACATGAGATTGAGGTGCCTTGGGTGATGGAACAACTAGGAGACAATACTTGGGTGATTCCTTGCTCTTGGAACTATGGATCTACTTAGGTTTCCCTAGAAGGATCTCACATATGCCCTAGATTTGGGAAGGGACCTTTACTCCAGTGGTTGTCAAGTAGGGGAGAAGGGGTCCTCAAGTAGGTGTCTTGAGTTTCAGGACCTAGAATGACTTTGATTCCACTATCCCCCATAGATCCATCTTCAATAAGGTTTAATAGATCTACCATTTGGATTTTGGAGGACCTGTGAAAAGGAACATCATGAATAGAGAATTGTGGGTTCATTCGTTTTTCTAGTCCCACAAATGAGGAGTCCCGTGGTCCTATTTATAGAAAATCATGGGACCCTTGTCAAAGGAGATAGCCTGTGTAGGTACCATGCATAGGTTCTCAACACAGGTACCTAATGCATGAGTGTCCAATACTTATACATGACCTAGTTTGTCCTATGAAAGGATTCTGAATCATTGTTTTGGTGCACACATCCCACTTTTAGGTGAGCTCCCTTGATCATTCTTGGGAATCTTTTCCTCTCTAATGCTTAGGATACTCTTCATAATATTTTCATCCCATGTGAAAAAAGGATTTTTTACAAGTATTAAGAGGAATATGATTCATTATTAAAGTATCATTGATATGTATGCACAAGTAATTAAACAAAAATTTCTGGCCTCAATCCCAATATTTCAATCCATCATCTGGGTCTACCAAAAGATCATCATGGCTATAATCCAGTAGCCAAGTGAACACATCAAAATAATGCTACAAAATTTGAATCTGAACTAGATAATATCATTAAAGAAGAATTTATTAAGGAATTATGGAACTCTAAATTTCTCACAAATACAGTTCAAGTCAAGAATAAAAATTGGAGATTATAGTTTTTATCAATTTAGGAGATCTAAAGTATCATTTTATAAAAGTTTACATCTCGTTATAATTCAAGATCATATAATTTATACAATGGATATATAGGATGGCAATTTAGGGGATAAAAAAAATAAAAAAGGACCCTAAGGATGAATAATCCACTACATAGGGCACCTCAAGGAATATATTTTTATAAGGTAATTACCTTAGTCTTAAATAATGCTAGATCTACATACGATTATTCCATGTAACACATATTTAAACCCTTTCAGGGGAAGTCTATTCATTTTTATGTTAATGATATGGTATTAAAATACAAAGAATGTTATAATCCACTTTCCAACATTGAGAATATATAAAAAATTGTGTAAAGAATAGCCTCAAAATAAACCCCTTGAAGTGTTATTTTTGTGTTACCTTAGGAATGTTTATCGACTTCATAGTCTACCATCATATCATTGAATTATATCATGTGAATAAAAATACTATCCTAGACATGTTACCTCTTATAAAAATTAAATAGTTGAGTGGAATACATGGATTCCTTTCCTATATTTAATGTTTTCTAGAAAATCATATTTGAAACTGGTTTCCCTTTAGAATGTTGATTCAAAGGGGGACATGTAAATATGTACTAATAATTTTTAAGAAGCATTCAATAGTATCATGATGTATTTTATGAGTATACCATTGTTAATGCTACCTATCAAAGGAAAACTTATCGTCATGTTTGCGACTACCATAAAGCTACCACTAGGTTCTTTCCTCACACAAAATATTAACGCAAAAAATTAAATTAGTCTTTATTATCTCCATTTGAGAATGCTCGATACTAAGACTCATTATTTGTCTATTGAGAATAACTTTTTAGCACTATTAATTTTGATTTAGAAGTTGAATCACTACTTGTAGAATCATGGGGATGATTTGGTCTGTCGAACTTACCTTCCCATATACATCCTTAACCTACCTATATTTACCAGATGTTTGGCATAGTTGTTGGTCATCCTACTGCAGTTTGAAATTTGGTTCAGATTAAAGAAGGAAATAAAGTGGAAAGGATTTGGTATATTTCCTCATAGATAACCCTTATATAGAAGAGATTCCTATGAATACCATGTTTCTAGATGAAAAAACGCGTCTTTCCAAAACACCCCCAGAGCATGGGAGATTTATTTTGGTGGCATATTCATGATCCCAATAGAAAATATAATAAAATACCCCTTGAATGATAATGTTAGGCTAGGAGTTATTCTTATCTCTCCCATAAAGTAATTCTTTCCTTATTCCAACCTGTTGATAGAAGGCTACAAAAATACCAAGGAAGAGTATCCATCACTAATTATAGGCTTAAAACTCACATGAAAATTTTGACGATCCATATGAAGTTAAAAGGTGATTCAGAGTTGTTAATCAAAGAAGAGAATGGGGATTATGTTATTAGAAAATAATAAATGATCCTTCTGTTGGACTATGTTTGAGGATTTATGGATAAATTACCCATATATTCTACATTAACTCATATCACATGCTCATAGAATTATTTGGATGATGTATTTGAAATTGTAGCCACAACTTTGGCAGATCCAGATAGGGAAAAAACATTCATTTACAATTCACATCAAAAAATAATATCACTAATTGTTTTGAGTAGCATAGAATTGATTAAAGAGGATAATTCTACCCTAGGGAAATATGAATCAATAAATTTTTTGATGAAACTAATTATAGATAACCTAAAAAGTGGGACTCATCCATAAAATATTTCTAGGAATGAAAAAATATAATTATATGTGGTTAATTTTATTAACTAGTATAGTATAGGTCATCATAAGGTCCTCTATAAATATGGATTTGATAGAGTTCTCCTCAGATGCATTGATGATGAGGAGACTATCTCCATTATGTGAGTAGTCCATGCTGGTTCTTCTGGTTTCCACTTGTTTAGAACCAATTATTCTCACCTGATTATGGGGCTTGGATATTTATGGCCATCGATGAAGCAGGATTGTACACAATTCACGAAAAAATGACATCCTTATCAAGTGAATTCTAATTTCATCCATCAATCACTAGAGTCATTCACACTTCTAAATACTATTGGCTATTCGTAATATAGAGAATGAATGTTGTGGGACCATAAACTTACACTAAAACAAAGTAGTTTATATACATCCTCACTACTACCGAATTCTTCTCCAAATCGATTAAATAAATACAGCTAAAAGATTTCAAGACAAAAAGAATCATTAATTTCATGGAGTACAATATTATTAATAGGTATGGTGTGCCTTATACAACCTTGATTGACAATGGTTAAAACTTCTATTCTTATAAATAGAGAATTTTTTAGAAGAAGTATAACATGGAATCTGATCATTTATCCTTCTATCATGTAGTATTGAATAAATAGATATAGTCTTTCAATAAAATACTATCTAACATACTCTATAAAAGGGTGAATAATGAAAATAAATACTATCCCAATATGATTCAACATACCTTATGGTCCTTGCACACCACACCAGTCATTTATACATAGAAGACCCCGTATTAACTAGTATACGAGACATAAGAGCGGTTTCCCATTGAAGCATAATTTCCTTCCCTATTCATTTCCATTTGAAATCAGTTTTACATTGTCAAGAATCCCTACAAATGTTTATAGGAATTAAAATAGATTGATGGTAAGAGACTATGTACCTTGAATTATTTAGAGGTTAACCAAAACCAAATAGCTTGATCCTTCAATAAGAAAGTCCTCCTTTATTCATTCCTACAAGGGGAACTGGTTTTGGTCCTATGAAACCTGATGATACATGGGATGGATCATCAAAAACATCAACTAAAATGGATAGTGCATCATATCATACATAATGTTTATTTTAATGAAGAATATTGATTGATCACCACAGACAACGAGAACCCTACTCCCCATAACAATGGAATATATATCATGAAATATTTCATGTGATTAATGATGGTAGGACAAAGTATTAGGATCTAAAACTATATGACACTATTTTTTCATATAAAATGATGTTAAACTACATGGAATAGTCCTTATCGCATGAATATAAAATGCTTGAACCATATCATCATCGTCACAAGATGCTAAATTGTATGAAAAAATCTTAAGCACATAACATTAAAATGTAGTCTTACCCTATGGACTTAGAATATGATTCCATGAGAAACAATTATAGGAATCATCATACAATAACCATGGATTCTTTTTATGTGATATGATTACTTGAATTCTTGGGAATCTCTAACATATAAGACCCACATCCCTTGTTGACACATTGGCTCAGGATGCCAGACCCAAAAGGCACATTTAACTTCCACTTCTCAAGGAATTAAATTGCATGGTTGAGGTGCCCTATTACATGACATAAAACAACACATTTCTTTGACCTCGCCATAGAGAAACTTTGATTCTTGAGTTATCCTTTAGCTTCCTCACCTTTTTTGAATCGCCTACATGCAATTAGAGAAACCCTCACTATTCCTTGTCTCTCACCCCATCCATAGCTCATGTGGGATTATTAATTGTGGTAAGGGCCTCCTCACATTGTAGGTTCACTTCACAGTCCAAAAACCGTGATCTTAAATGATGTTTATTTTAGTAAAAACGAATTCATACAATGTAAAACCTCATACACCTTATTCATGTTTGTTTCCAACATGTCCTTTTCATATGATGATAAACTCTATGGTCCATGTTCTTATCATATGATGTAAAACTATGTGTTGTTTTGGTCCTTTATTTAATGAACCACAATTCTAGGTGATGAAATCTCATTACAATCTGAATCTAGAACTAAAATTTTCTTTATTTTCTTTCCAATGAGATATGTAGAGATTCCTGAATTCTATATCAGGATCTCGACATAATATGATATAATTTTTCCCTCTGACATATAACTACGTATGGCTTGATTATCATCCCAATGATATTTATAGAGGTGCTTAGGTTTCTTAATACAGACCCAACCATAATTTAAAACAAAAAATGTTTCCCCATTCCCCACATATGAGTCAAACTAGTTCAAGGAAACATTATCCAGAAAAACATACAACTTGATTTTTATTTCCATAGGATACATAGAGACTCTTAGACATCCTATCTTAAGCCCAAAAAAAAATTCCAAACTTCTGTACACGTTTATTAACTAGTGTTTGATCCTATTTCTATTATTCAAGTAAAATTCCTCCTTACAAGGCGATGAAGCCACTCCATACCCACCGACATTAGTTAGTTACATAACTAGATTTATTTAAATTTCCACTACATCAAATGGAAACCATCACCATACATTTTTTATACCACTAATCAATGTCATGTGGGATTAATAATCTTAATCAAGGCCTTCTCAAATAGTTAGGTCACATTTTGGTCTAAGAACCATGAACATTAACTATGTGTACTTCATTCCAAAGGCAATTCTATAATGCAAGATATTAGACCTCCTCCTAACGTCGGGTGACCTATGCCCTTTTCTCTTTATCTTAAACTGCATGGTTGACATCCTTTTAAAATAACACTAAATTTTTCCATTGTTATGAACCTCACTAGAGAGAACCACCATTATCAGTTTCAGTCCCTTACCACACCTATATCTATGAAGTACTTGTGGAATGATTCTCATCCTAATGTGGTATATAATGAAACCAAAATTCTAAATCTAGTACAAACAAAAATTTATTAAAATTCACCCTCCCCATACAATAATATGATTAGTGTCAGTAACATATCTTAAAACTATGTGTGGAGTGATTCCACATTTGATGAGATATGAAGAGATACCTAGATACATCAACATACGAAAAGTTGCAAAAAATTCCCTCACTCTCCTATAGATGATTCAGATCCACATGTGAGAGTCCAACATGGGTTATCATTTCATTTTCAAACCAGTATTCTAAAAAGTACCATCCCTATATATAGACTAGGCCTATATAGGTAAATTTATATAAAACTATGTGTGGCATTATTCCTATTTCCAAATGATATATTACAATAGCCAGATCACAAATCCTAGGTCTAACTGTAATATAATAATGTCCCCCTCATTATGTATGGTTCAAAACTATGCATGTATTTTTCCATATAAGAAATATTTGTAGCATTATTCTCATCCTAGTGCGATACGTATTGACACCCAGATCCTAAATCCTGGATCTAACTACAATTTAAAAGGAGTTATCCCCACATGATTGAGAAACATTAATTCATGTTAGGGTTAATATAGTCTTGGATGAAACACATTAAAAAAAACACCAAACATCCTCTCCATATGATATTAAACAACATGGTTCATGTATGTACCATATGAGTTAAAACTTATCATAATTCTTACCATCTCTTGGATGAATTTAACTCTCGATGAGGATCATTTAATTATCATTGGTGTCAGAACTATGTGTATCCTGATTCTTATCCCAACAAAATACATGGTGATACCTTGATTCTTCATTCCAGGACAATTCATTATAAAAATACCAACCCTATTATACTACAATTGATCCAAGTCTATGTACAAGATCCTCTTCTCATTTATAACCATAATTAGTCTAAATAGATCCTCAATAACCCAATCATTTTTCTGTTCATAAATAACCCATCATTTATATGAAAATATAGATTCACATAAATTTCATCTGGCTATTAGTGATACAACCATATGAATCCCAAGGGAAGATTTGTTTTGGCTGTGCATAATATTCCCATATGTGGCGAAGAAAAATATGTTCCCTAAATGCGGATAATCAATCAAAGGGATCTTCATCATTATGAGGAAACCATTTTTCCTCCATAAGGCTGGATAAAATCATAAATGGATTCCACTTTTGAAATATGGTTCATGGTCACCCCTTGGGGGATTTTACCATATAACATATTTCTATCAATGTATCCCTAATGTCATGATATATGAAATCATTAATTTTATTACCCGCATGTCTGGGATATGTTGGTATACAGTTAGACACTACCCCAAAACTACATGGTTTCTCAGAAGACGTCTTCACCATAATATAAGAAGCCATGAAATTTCTATTAGAACTTACCTAAAACAAAGAATATTCTCATTATATGATCATTAATAAAATATAATCTTGTTTCTTACATTGAGAATGGATCATGTGAGCTTAGAGGATTTGAGAAACTATTCTAATTTACCTGATCACACTGTATGATGACGAAATCCTCTGAATCCTCATTCTGTTTTGCAAGACCTTACACTACTTAGAGTTTCTTTCTCTTTCTAGTATTTCCTTAAATATGGGTAAGATCTATATAGGTAACCTATTTTGGATAACAAAAAGTGTCTGGATTCTCATCCCAATGATATACATAGTGATTCTTGGATTTCTTTTTCAAGTTCCATACAATATAAAAATATTTGTATCCCAATATATGAAAGGAATCGAAAGATGGGTTCCAATCACTATCAAAATCATGATTGAGTAAAAATACCACCCTTCCATTAAATCAAAATTTTTAGGTAGATTCCCTGCCATGAATAATGCTGACCAAAATTCCTCCCATCATACTTATGGGAAAAACTATATATTTCATAAACAACACTCCATTATCATGGAAAACTCGAATTTCTAAAAACCATCCTCAGTTATCGATGATGGTAGAATACAAATCTAAAGGAGGCCTTTGTTTTGACTATGCATAATATTCTAAAATATAGATCTTTGTAATTTGTTACCTAAATTTGGCCGATCAACCAAATCCATGGTCATTTTGATAAGAGAATTATTTCTTTCCTGTATGCCTCGACAACATAGTCTTATTGCCCGAAGTCTTATAGAGGTATTTTTTTGATAATGGATAATATATAAGTTATGGATCAGTAAGGATATATAAAAAAAGATTCATGAGGATTGACATGGTATCAGGGGTTAGCTACAATATTTATAGAAATATTAATTCTCATCCTAATCATGGTTGTTGAACTGTATGACGGATTCTGGTAATGAATTAATTTTATTCTTGAAAATAAAATCAAAAAATAATTTTTGATCAATATAATTGATACACAGACCACATGACATTATCACTTCAGTTAATATTACCCTTCAATATACAATTAATATTATTCTATAATGTGAAGTGATTAGTTCATGATGGTAAAAATTCACATATGGAATGTATTTAGCATACAAAAAAGGCCTTTCAGAAATGGAAATTTCTATATAGAGATGGATGGAAATCCAAAAGCTCCGGACAACCTTTGAAGTACCTATAGTTCACTAGGTAAAAAATGATTCATCCTAATAGCTTTTTATTAGAGTGATACCTCTAACGGTATCACATGAAACCTATATTGAATTCAAATGGGTTAACTGATTTCTCTAAATTGAATCCTATTTAAGAAAATAAGATCCCATTCTGATGGTGGAATTTTTTTGGGCCCTATAAATTCTAAAAGCACTCTGTGAAAGATCTTTTGAATTTAAGAATTTTCAAAATAAAATTGGATAATATATTCATTTAGTTAAAACTAGTAAACTACCTATACCCACAAAACATCCCATCCATTCTACATAGAACACATAGTATATGGGGCCACTGCTTCATATTGTTCTCTATTAAAAAAAGAAAATCATTTATGGGGAGTGGTGGTAATGATATCCTTCCCCGAAAAAATATTTCTATTTAATGAGAGAATGTGGTAAATCCACACACCATGAAAGATGACCTTTTTTGTTTGCGGGGTAGGTGCTGAACTGAGGCCACCCCAAAATAACGTTTTTTATTTATGAGGAAAGGTGAAAATTCAATGCCCCCCACAAATGATTTTAATTTTTTTGTAGTGTAAGGTGTCCTTTTAACTTCCTCACAATAGAAGTTTCATTTTTTGGTGTGAGGATATTTCTCTACCATGCCACAGATACTAACATTCATTATAGATAATGGGTTGTTACTCAAATGCATTGAATGGGGTATATTATGTGTCCAACCTCACATCTCATAAAATAAGTAATTTATTATTCTAAAAAATACCTAGTATTATAAAGGGACAAAAGAAGAAGAAGAGATAAATACTTACAATGAAGAGGACTAGATTAAACATTGTAAGTAATTCTAAAACATAATACCCCCATAGAGACACTCAAAATGGATCCTTGGTGTGTAGGAACTACCTTTAAACCTATAAAGGGTAACCTTACACAAATAAAGGAAGCTAACCATAATGTTTTCCCAACATAAGAACACCCTTTGTGATCCCCAAGCAAGAATATAAATGGAAAGTATCTAGAATGGGGAACTTATAGGGTACTATTCATTTCCGGCCATGATTCCATCTTCCTATATAACATTTGTCCTCACTTTATTCTATTAGTAAACAATCCAAATTCATTCACTTACCTCATTCAAAAACATGGGAATGAATTCATTAAGACCTACACTATGACTACTAGACACAGTCAACCTAAGGAAAGGAGAAAATAGTGTCCCACATCCAATTTTTTAGTCCTATGGTAATCAAAGTACCATATTTATCCTTCACATTAGAAAGGATCCTAAAAATGTATATAGTCTTTCAATAACTTGGTAGTGAGGATCTCAACCTTAGGGATGGTGGAAGGTGACTTCATGGGCCATGATGTGACATCTATTGCCTAACACATGAAGGGAATTAGATGAAAATATCCCCATATCATCTATCACTTCATCCTCACACACTCTTCCACATATCTAAAGGGAAACCACTAGTGAATCCCTCATGGAGTAGGCCACTAGTATTTATTATGGGACATTCCCCCACCATCCATACCAACACCCTCATCCACCAGTGGGAAAAATTTATTCTGTAAAATTCTATATCTTCCACTTTCTCTTTTATTTCACAATGAGAATGACTCATGTGGGATTAGATTTAACTAGTTATCATGTCCTTAGAATGAAAAAATATCACCAAATGGGTCTCATACTAGGCGCAAGTCTAAAATAAATGGGACCATGATCTCAAAGGTAAATATTCACTATGATAAAACCCTTCAAAGGGACACATGTTAGATGAAGAAACCAAATGGGCCTCTTCCCTAAGCGCAGGCCCCAACCCTTTCAAACTACATGGGATTTGATTCCTGTTCAAATGGAATACTTATGAAGCCTCCTTGAGGCCCAAAACCAACAACCCAAACTCACAGTAATCTTGTTTGGTCCATATACCTAGTAAGGTGATACCTAAATCAAAATATATTATTCCTTATAAGCCCATCCATCACCATCCTTATTGGGACATATTCCCAGTCGGATTATATCTATCATGATCAGATACATTCATTCTGGGTTCCTCAAAACGTTTCATTACAAATACCACACTATCATTTGATAAAAATATCCCTCATAGATTTTCATTCTACATGATGTTAAAACACAAGGTCTGGTCCATATCACATAACCTTAAAAGGTATGAAATGTACCATTAAGTGGAATTTAATTATGTGCATTCTGATTCCTCTCAAGAGGATTCCTAGGAAGCCCCTACCATGGGAAAAATCCCAATATCAAAACAACCATAATTTCCTGGTATAATGATAAATTATAGAGCACCTAAATGCGTGGATTAAAACAAGCATAAAAAATAATAAACATAAAAAATATGGAGAACCTAATATAAATTAAAATGGTTCCAATGATGTTGAAACTCATATACATGAAGACAGATTTCCACAATTCATGTCTATAATTGATTGTTAGTATATAGGGTTGACCAATTCCATATTTTCAAATTAATAAGGGATTCATTAATATGTCTTAAATATATAAGAGATCGCTGGAGTAGGAAATAATTCACCCAAAAAGGTTTGGTTGAGCCCGATCACCCATCCTCTCAACCAATTTGAGAATCTAATTGTCCTTGATTAAATTACCAAATGATTTCCCACATTTATAAATAAATTTCATGATCCATCATTGATATGAGAATTGTTGGGTGTTTTAGGATCTATGGTAAAATCATATTGGAAACCACCTAAAATGTGATATAAATAAATGGATAACTCGACATGAACAATTGTGAAACCATCCTCAATACACCACAATCAGTCATCCAACCCCAATTTTGATCAGAAACAACTATATGAGAAGTTAATAAATGAAAATTTACTCTTATAAGTCATCGATAAATTATCCACACAAGATTAAATTACAGTCTTAGAATACATGAAATGTAATTTCATAATATGGTGAAAGGAGAAGAAAAAATTAGTTGATCTCAAATGATCAGTAGTGGTAATGATTATAATAAACCATAAAATGAGATGAATGATAATTAAAATGATATTATATTTTGGATGATCATAAGAATTAAATCAAGGAATAATGAGATGATATCATATATACATTGATTATAAAAATTATTATACCATAAGTTCATGACATAATAAGAATATAAAAAGAACATAAACATGGCATCATAAGCATAAATAAAGGATCCTTTCCTTTAACAAAACATTGTTGGCTTGGATAACCACCCATGTACTATAGTTGGATAGGATAACTACCAACACATTATAATTGGCTAAGACCACTATCCACACACCATGAAATATCATGAGATTGATACAATACCCAATAAAAAGGAGAGATATATAATTTTCATCCCACATATAACATATGTAAAGTCATAAATATGTGTTACACATGATTTAAATAAATATATCATATAAATAAAAGGAATTAAAATGGGTTTTATATCCATATCAATTATTTCACTAAGGAAACATTTATTATTTTATTAATAAACATGACATGATAATCACATATAAAATAAATGGATGTCCTTTCAATTTAAGCATCATTCTAGGTAAATACAGCTAATCAAAGATGATCATGATTAAGGTATTTACACCAAATTGAAATGGATATATGGTTTAAACACTAATTTACTTAATATATTGATGTAGTTTTCATCAAGGAGAACATAATTCAATTCGGTAGTTGAATAGAGGAGACTTACAGAGAGAAGGAATTGGAAGTAAAACATGCCTATCGTAATGAAAGATTATGTATAATAGAATTATTTATGGATAATACCACATATATAAAAAATTTGTTATCAATCCATAATGATAAATAAGCTCTATGATATCATTTTAATAATACCCTTGACATATATTATGAAAACCCTTATAATCAATCAGTAACCTTATTTAAAAATATGAATTTCCCATGACCATTGAAAAAATTTAAAATGGAATATTTTATTATAAAATGAGAATAATAACTTTCTTTTTTAAAAAAAATTAATTAATAAATATTAATTCTATTAGAAAATCATAAAGGTGGAGGGAAGATACATTAACAATGATATGTGAAAAACTGTTTCCTTTTGGTTGAAATTTCCCCACACTGAGAAACATAAAGATTTAATTTTAGAAAAAAAATAAATTAAAGGTATTCATAAATTAAATTTTAAAAAATAAAATAACAAGAAAGTAATTTTTAATCATTTTATATCATTAATTAATAAAAAATACAATTTTGGACACCAATCATGCAGATGTCCTTTAAATCCCATTATAATTTTTTATTGAATCCAACATCATAAAATGGATGACAAAACCTTTTTTTTAATTATTTGAATTTAATTATTAATGTAAATATCAACGTCTTATAGAATACCATCATTATGTAAAATAATGGTATGTAAGAAAAAGATTTGTGCCCCTAAGTTAGTGATCATTTCTTTTAGTGACACATTTTTATAGAGAATGTAATAGCAAGAAGAAAATAATTATTGTAAAATTGATTTATTTTCTCAAAGGGAAAAGAAGTAAAACATAGTTTAAATGAATGTTTAGGAGGAATAATAAATTTAAGTTCAATTTCAAGAAGTATATTCATGGATCATGAAAAAATAGCATGAGTTGGGACACTAGTTAACTTTATAACCAGAACAATTAAAGGTGAAAGAGCATGAAAATGAACCTAAACATTCATGAATAAAATATACATCATGATAAAATAAAAATTATTAAGATTATTATTCATATAAAATTAATTTTTTTATAATGAAAAGTGCATCTCAATAAAGGTTTTTGAGACAAATATACCTCAAATCTTAATAAAAATATAATAAAGCAATATTAGAAAAAGGAGACAATGAATTTGATATTAAAATTCCATAAATATAGATAATAAATGATATTAAATATCAATTTTATTTATAAATACAATTAAAATGAAATTAGGTTCACAAACTAATATGTGTCTCAAAGAAGGATGTTTTGATATGAAACCCCTATGGCTTAGTTATTTTTGAATAAAATGCCATTAGAAGCTTGAAATTCGTATGTTTATGTAAATAATAGGAATTAAATAAATCAGTATTCCAAAATAAATTCTTTGGTAGTATATAGAGCTTAAAAATATTAAATTAGATCATAATATTAAAACTTTTCCCAATATAGAGGATTTGACATAAAGCCCTTATAATTATGTCTGAAAGTGTTCTATACTCACACATAACATGATGTATAATTAAATTAAGTTTATTTAAAACCATAATAGGAAATTATTCATCAATTATTATTTTCCCATGGCCAATTTATCTTCATAAGTTTCTAATTTATTAAATCATTTCCACTTACATCGGTTACTCAAGGTGGTTCGTTTAATATTTACTCGACTCTCTTTTCCAGTTGACCATAATTAAGTTTATTAATAAAATAGATTCACAGACACAATAATATAAAAATTAATTTAAATATAATTTTTAAAACAGAATAAATTTTAAAGTCATCCATGATTAATATTAATGAAAAAATGCATCACCACATGGAGGTGGTAATCCGTATGTACACATTACTAACAACTTTATTTTACAGAAAAATAATAGGATGGAAGAAAGTAAAATGATTTATCACTTAAAAATCATAATAGTATTTTAAAAATCATATTATTTCATTAATTATACTTTTCTTTCCATTAGTTTTAGGTGGTTAAGAAAAATAATATGTGTTGTTTTTGAGGTGTTAGTCTGCATAAATTCATGATTAATGATTTCATTCCTTAAAGAGTGGATGAGATGAACGTAAACAGAAAAGGTGATCATATAATAATATTTATAAGATAAATAGAAATAATTATGATTACTTAAAAAAATCATTTATAACAACCATAATATTTTGTTATGAAACACGAATTGCATCGCTTTTTGTAGGCAGTAGTCCACACAACACATGATCTGTGATTATACTTTTCTTAGTGGATGCATTGGGATGGATAATTATTTTTAAATAAATGTAATTTTTTTATTATATGAATGATAATTTATACAATATTTTAATTTATTTAGGTGAGATAAGAATAATAAAAACTAACAAAAAAGAATTGATAAATTAAAGACACACTCACGTCAGTGACTTCGACTTTCCATGGAACCGACCTTTGAAATTAAGGGATAAGACTAAATATGTTTTTTGAAAGGATATAGTTCATTGGAGGGGGTTATAGAATAATATATATATATATATATATATATATATATATATACCAATTAATTCTAATGGTAGGTGAGGTACAAAAGGGTGGGAATTTGTCACCAATTATACCTTATGAAACATGGCTTTTCAACTAAAAAGGATGGTTAGTAAGGGATAAGAATGACAGGGAATCAATTTTAAGTTAGTTGGATATGGTATGGTGGGTGAGATTATTTCGACTTAATTTAAAATCTAAAATGGGTTTCTAGAATGTATAAATGATAGGTGATCTTTAGAAAATACATGACATAATAGATTACTCTATTAAACACTAATTAGTTTTAATTAATATTAATCATGGTTAATTATTTATTATTATAAATATAAGAGGACCATTACCAAAAATATTAAATTTAGTGAATCCATATTTATCTTCAATTTAATATCTTAAAATTTATAAATATTATAAACTCAACTTTTAAATTTGATTATATAATATATCAAAAAACCGATTCTATAAAAAAATACTACTTATGCTAAAAAATGTTAATAATTGATTTGTCAACATAATATATTAAATATATTAAATATATTAAATAATATATATATATATATATAATTTTATATATAATATGTTTAATAAATATTTATTTCATTCTTATATTATTACACTATAGTAATTAGCGAGAAAATTATCCAAAATTGATATATTCACATGATTTGGGAATTATTAAGTAAAATATGAAATAAATTTTATAAAATTATATTTATAAAAACTATATATACATATATATTTTAATAAAAAATAAAAAATATAATGATAAACTATTTCTATTTAAAAATGATCTCCATAAACATCAAGTGTTTCTAATATTATTTCATTCAAATTTTAGAATTTATATAATTTATATAATTTTATATTATATATATAAATCATGATAATTATCATAATCAACTTATAAATATGGATAATTTAATTTATTATCATGAACATAGTTTTAGTGCATGAAGAATGTTATTAAATTTAATCTGAATTAATGGGGGCATATATGTAAACAAATCTCAAGATGTTACATTCTCCCATTCTTAAATAAAATCAATCTTTATAATGTTTTTTGAAAAAAATTTAAATTAATTATTTCAAAAAGACAAACATGACATAACATAAAATTTAAAATGAAAATTCTATATTATTATCTTATGTAAAAAAATAGAGCATTTTTCCTCTATTGAGTTAATTGAATGCTTCATTTTCACTTGGTAACTATATTCTATATATACTTATTTTAAAAACATAATACATTTTATTATTACCTTTTGAAATTACCCATTGGCGTTCATCCGAAATTTTTTACAAAATGAAAATTAATCATTTTTTCCTTCATCATCTTTATCAACCGACCTTTCATTTGGATCCAACCTTATTTATAGTTTTGTGATAGATAATTAAATTATGTTCACATTATTAATAATAAATAATGATTGTTTATTTGAAATAATAATGATGTTTCTAAATCCAGTTCATTTCCTAATAAATTAGTGGTGAGGAGAATGACTACATTATCTGTTACATCCATTTTTAGTTCAGTTCCTTCATTCTCCAACCACTGCATAAAACAAATTTTTAGAATAATACTTAAATAAGAAAATTTAGAAACTGAAAATGTTGATCTTGGAAAATTAATTCGTAAATGATGGAATACCTTACCTTATGATTCATTCGATTCATTCTAGGTCATTCATGGTAATTTTACTATTAGGATCTATAATATTCTCAACTTCCATAAAAAATATTTTCAAATCCATCATAATGGTTTGTAAATAGAATATGAATTAATATAATAATATTTATTAGGAATGTCTATCTAGGTGTTCAATTAGGGACTACTCATCATGAAATGGAATGATAACCATGATACACAAATAAATTATTTTTGGGGTTGTTACCCCAAGATACATGTATGCCTTAACACTGTCCACTTGATAACATCATGTCAAGGATTCAATTTCTTGGAAATCAAAATAATCTCTACTTTACCAAACATTCAATAAGTTCTCCTATACTTAGTGTTATTCCTAGGGTTTAAATCAATTTATCTTATCATAATCCCAAAATAAAAAAATATATATTCAACACTTCCATCCTATATGTTTAACTATACAACATAAAATAAGATCATCTTTAGCACATCAACATTTGATTTCATTCTTTATTAATAAATAATCCTCATCCAATAACAGAATAACATATAAATTTTTCTGAACACTCATTTGATACCAACTGTATGTCCGTCGAAACCCACAATCCCAGAATGGGTGAAAAAAACACATAACTTATAATACTGGAATTGATACAAAACAAGGATTACAAAAATATTTCAAACATTTACAACCCAATGAACTTTTAGTTTAATGTTTTGGGGAATTATGAAAAGTAAATAACTAATAAAAACCATTCCTTCTTCATCCAACATAAATATTATTTTTCATAATATGATAAGTTAATAAATCAATCATGAGTCAATAATGTTATTTTAAGAACATGACCATAAAAATTTCATATTCTAGTGAAATTATACTATAATTCACATTATTTCATTCCTAAATATCATTTAGGTTTAGAGGTTTATATAATTAGATCATAAATAATACATAATAGGCCCATACATTTCATGTGTAAATTTTTACTTAGTATCCATTTTTACCATAGAAAAAAACTATTAAAATAGAACATATTTCATTTTCAAAAAATATCATCACAATTTTAATATTGAACTTACCCTTGTGCCCAATCATACGTAAAAGGATATGATTTTTTTTTGAAAATGATATATGAGAAAAAAGATTAGTATGTTTTATACATATAATGTAAGAGGCCGCCAGTCAATGAATAATTTAATACAATTTCATTTTTCATAAATAAACAATGAGGTTTTAAAATAAAAATTTTCATACTTAATAAATCAATATCTCCATACAAAATATTTCATAACATATTTCATAAGAAATCATTAAGGAAAAATAAAACTCATAAAGGTTCCTTTGAAATAATAAGAAACTCATTACATATTTTAAAAAATGAAATAATTTTCACCCATAATAAGTATAAAATAATTTTCTTCACACATAAGATCATTATAATACATTTAGATATCTTAATATTCCCATAAAAACCAATAGAAATCATATATATATCATATGGGTTACTTGAGGCATCATTTTCATAGAACTCTTTGTTATGGACTAGCCCTCATGATTACACATAGAATAAACATCATGATTACACTAAGAGTAACCATCACAATAACACATAAAATAACCATAATAGTTATACAAGGAATAACCATTGTTGTATATTCCTATAATCTCTTAGATAAACCTTATTGGTTAACTCCATCCCATTACCCAAATAACTGAACAGTTATAATGGTCTCACATGACCATGGATTTTCAATAATCCAACCATCCACTATTAATAACAAAACCACCCTTCCTTGGTTTATAATAGGAGCACCTGTTCTCATAAATAATTCCAAATATCCATAAATTAATCATAACTTATAAAATCATGCATCATAGAAACATTAATTACATCGATAAGAATGAATTTTCAAGTTATTTTATATATATTTTGCTTAAAACTAAATTATCAAAGCTAAAATTCCCATAATAATGTGGAATATGGATTTTTCTTTTATGAAAGCATGGAATATTATAAATTAATCCCAACAAAAAATAATTGTAATGACCACATGAATTTTCTTTGTCATCGTACAGGTTAAAATAAAACCTTATTTTTTCCTTTTTATAAAGAAATTCATTACATTTAGTATAAATATTAATATAAAAAAACATTTAACAATTCTAAAAAGAGTCAAAAAAATTATTTATAAATAATTTATGTCCATATAAAGACATCTATAAAGTATATTTAAAAATATTGACATGGAGTAAAAAATATTTTTATGAGAAACATTAAAAGAGGATTTGTAAACGAAAGTTGCTTACCTTGAGTCTTAATCATCAAGTACATTCATGATATTCCTAAATAATAATGTTATATTAGTTATTTACAATTTTAAAATATTTTTTCATGTTTATTAATTTATTTTTTATCTTTTATCTTATTAAATACAATAACATAATAAGTTATGTTCACATCAGATGTTTTGATGAAATTTTGTTCATAAGTCCAAAATTACGTCAGTGGGTTGAATATGTTCAAATATTCCATCATTAGATCTTATAAAGAATAATAATAATTAAATAATTATCATTAATATATTTCAATTATACTTTTAAATCCAATCCTGAATGATGTTTAAGAAAAATCAACTACGTTACAATAACGGAGATCGTAGGACGTACACA
This sequence comes from Viscum album, assembly GCA_963277665.1. Taxonomy (NCBI): domain Eukaryota; kingdom Viridiplantae; phylum Streptophyta; class Magnoliopsida; order Santalales; family Viscaceae; genus Viscum; species Viscum album. The sequence goes on from OY728143.1 coordinate 821,088,061, forward strand.
TGCATGACTAACATTTCCAATTTTCATAGATCATTATGGAAATATAATAAATATTTAATTTTTATTTCTATAAATATCATAATATAACAAATATAATATTAATTCATTTTATACACTTATTTATATCACCCAAGTGATATGGGGATGAACAGTGAATCACATCATTTCGAGAAGGTGGTAGTCCACACGTACGAATGAAAAACATTATTATTTTATAGACAATAAAAAGGTAATGAATTAAATGAATCATTTAATTTTAAGAAAGTTGAATATTTAATTTATATCATATATAAACACTAATTAAATCATTATAACCAGTTGTGATAGGTGCTGAGGGAAAACAAATTACATCACTCTATGAGGTGGTTGTCCTCTGTACACACATACAATGGATTTATTTTACATTTTATGGAAGATGGGATAGATATAGGTTATAAAATTAACATAATAACACACACACACACATATATATATGATACTTTTTTAAATTATATTATGATGGTTGGAGAATATTTTAAGGTGGTGGATGGATATAGAAAACTCAAACACGCTGTTAGGAACAACACCCCTTATTTAGAAAATCTTCTTTGGTAAAAACATTAAGATCTATATTATTTTTATTATACCCAAAATAAGGCCTCCAAAAAATATATAATTATGTTATTAAGGGATTTTATAAGATAATTTTCAATCCATTTTGGTTTAATAATGTGAGGTAAATAGGATAATAGATATCATTTTATAAGTGAGGGGAGGGATGTCTTGAAATTTCATAAAATATTAAATTAATATATATTAATTTTCAATTATAAATGGATAAAAATGATTTAGTTATATTTTATTATTATTAAGGATCTAAATACATTAATTCGATAAAAATTATACTATTTTTCTCTATGTTACTACCCTTATCATTTTTAACACATCATTAACATTTTTCACATATACTGTGACAAAAAGGTTTTCACACTTTGGTGATAAAGATAGTTATTATAAATAGGAAAATACCCCATAAATGAATTATATGTGATATTAAAAAAACATATCACAATCAAGTGGTAAATTTTATTATTTTTATGCAATTTATATCATTTAATAAAATATTATTTAATAGAAGATATCATTAATGAAAATTTTGGAATTATTCATTTCATTTACATCAATAATGCATATTCAATAAAATAAATCTAGAAAATATATTTTAATACATACCAAAAATTTTATTTTTCTATATAAAACTCATTTAAAATATTCATTATCTCAAATAATATTACTTTTAATATTTTTAATGTCATTTATTTTACTTTTTCTTTAATTGAGAAATTAATGTGTTAATCTTGTATAATAATTTAATGTATTTATTACATTACTAAATAATATAAAAAATTAATATTATGAATATTAATAATTTATATTTATAAATAATATTTATAACAGAGAATATAATCAGATGATCCCCAAGTTAAAAATACTATAGTTATAAAAAATAACAGTGTCATATTTTATACTTTTCGTGATATAAAACATTATAAAGGTTATAATAACATCCAAAAGGGAAAATGTTATATAATAGAATAATGGATTATTATGGATGACATTTAGTCTTTAAATATAATTATTTGATGTTTTTGGGTAATTTTGGAGTCATTATTTTATTTTTTACAGTAATTACCCGATTTACCCTTAACCATGGTAATAAAATTTACTAAGGCTACTATTCATATTGATCAAAAAGTTAAGGATCTATTTACAAAATATAGAAATAATAATTAAAAATATGGAATATATTTTTCAAAATTATAATCATAGAATAGAAATAGTTTAATATAAATTTAAACTAGAAACCATGATGAAAAACTATTTAAAAAAATGACATTTTACGATTAAAAAGTTTTTATAATAAATTCATCATTAAAATTCATTTCAAAAACTATAATTTAATTATTTTAAATAATATAAAATAATAAAAATTTAAAACTAATACATGATATAATTTTACTATAAAAATAATTTGATATATAACACATATTTCAATAAAAAAAATATTTTTCAAAAATCATTAAAAAATAAAACATTTTAAAAAAATTAAAAAACTTAACATTAGATAATATTGATATGATTATTTCAAAACTAATTTTAAATTTATTATATAAAATTTTTACATGTTTGAAAAATTAATTATACCACTCTTTCACAAAAATAAATCCAAAACCATTTAGATATAAACATAACAAGAAGAATGAAAAGGTTTTACAGAAAAATGAGTTCTTTTTACCTAAGAATTAGTTAATAAATTTGTATTGATTAGGATATATATATATATATTTCAAAATGTATTTAATCCTATTAATACCCTCAAAATTAATATATATGTTATAATGGACACATTTAAATGATCATTTTTTTATTTTTGTGTTCTATGTATTACACATTATTGAAAATAACAAAAGTATTTTATAATATAAAGATATTAAATTCTCCACCTAGTTTATAAATGTTGTCTATGAAATTTAAACTTCAGTTAAGAAACCAAAGTATTGGATTTTTAAAATACCTTTGTTGAAATCTCACAACATAAAAATGGTAAATAAAGATTCCAACTGAAAATAGTGAAAAGAAAAGTACGATGTTCATCTAAAATAACTCATAACTAGGTTTACATATAGAAAAATATTTTTTTAAGTGAAAACAAGTACATGAAAGAAAAAAAGTAACTCCCAAGAAATGATAGAGATTGATATAGAATATGGTCATGATAATGTTAACCATCATAAAACCTTAAATAGATAATGGGTTAAATGACCATAGATTTCAGGATACGAAAATTAAACTGTTATCATTTTAATTCAAAATATTTTCACTAGAGTTAAATAAGTCCTTCATGATCTATACTAAAAGAGTAATGAAATAACTTAATCGATAGCCAGAATCTCATCCTTAGATTAATATCTACCACAACCAATTTCTTTGATACAATTGATTAGTTTTCAAGGTGAAGTTTTCATGACTAAAACACTAATATAAACTTCTAATAGATCAAAAATATTTTATAAAGTGATAACAAGTTATTCCTATTATCTTTGTAAACTAAATAAAAAAATAAAGATTAGTTCAAGGTATAGTATTAATCACCAAATAATCAATAATAACACCCACATATTAAATTAAATCATTCAATAAATAATTAACCATAATAATCATCAATATATTCTAGAAAAAGATTGAAACCAAATGATTAGAAGTATTTGATCACATATTCTAAAAATATAAATTTAATATTTTGTTCCAAATAAAATTAATCAATCTAAATGTCTCATATAAAAAATATATATTCTCTAATAAAATAGTCTCTATGATATGATAAATGTTTCCATAAATAACCAAAACCACAAAAAATACTCATTTTTAACTTATATACTTACGAAATATAATTCAATATTGAACCCTGAAATAAAATCCGATAATATCAAATAATGTTCCCAAAAATTATAGCGATCTTATTCCAAAATAACTTAATCACCCAATCACTCTACAATCCCCTAGTTATTTTGAAATATATGTTCCGAAAATCAACTTAATGATTATAATTTAAAAAAATTAATTATTAATATGTGTTCATATGAACCAGGACATCACATAAACCTTTGGTATTCATTTTACTCTTTTTAACTTTCTGTTGTGGGTTCAGAAAATTTGAAATTTCTCTATGTGATGGGGTTTTTCCTAACATTTGGGTTATTTATTTAGTAAAACTACATCAATATAATACATAGAAAGTTCCAAAAAATATAAAAATAATCAAAAAAAAAATCCTTAATCATAAAACATCATTAAAAATCTAAGGGTCAACAATAATCTTAAACTTATTTCTAGAAAATATAATGATAATTATTCATTAAATAACATATTCATATGTTAAAATAATGGGTTACATATATGTAAAACATATACTAAAACCCAATAAATGTCTCCCAATGTATTCCAATAACATAAAACCTCTAAAGGGGTGTCTATTCATTTAAATGTATGATCAAATTTAAATATACCACTAAATCCTAACTTTTTAATACCATTATGCAGATACATTAATCATTCAACATTCTTCATTAATAATTATTTTCTATATTATTCCTTAATAATTATTTCTAATAATAAAATATAAATCAAGTAATTAGATTCATCAAAATTGAAGCAGATGTTAATATATAATCCATACATTTTATAATTCATTTTTATTTTAATCTTATTCAACAATAATGGAATTATTCATTTCTAAATATTCATTTATATGGTTGATACCTTTCTTGAGATTTCCTTATAGGTCATTTATTTTCATAATTTACAGACTCTATGTATTTAAAACATTCAATGGATTCCTTGGGAAGATCTTTATTACTAACCATGGTGTTCAAAAGATGCTTTATTCTCCTCACATTCTTGACATGTAGGTCATTGAATATTTTTACCTTATTGTTCATTATCACCTGAACATCCATGGTTATTTATTTTTCTTATATTTGATGTGATTTATAACTCACATAGGTTCATGTATTAAATCATAGCTTATGATATCTAGTTAATAAAAATGACAAGAATTTTCACTAAAAATCACATTTCCTTAGGTAGGCTATTCAGGCAATCATCACATTTTACATCACATCCATTGTATCTTTGGTGCCTGTCGAATCTAGAAAATTAATAAACAAAAATGATTCAATGGGAACATATAGATAAAATAAAAAAACCCATCTTATGAGGAGGTTAAAAACTAAGATATCCTTAACCATGTTATCTTAAATTGTTTATATTTATCGAAATAACCATAATTATCTCTATCATACTATAATATTTGGTTATAGAGGAAATTTAACTAATGTTCACCTAAAATCCTACGTTTTAAAGTTATATAAACCCTAATCTGATAGAAACTAAAAGCACTATACATTTAACATTACATATTCTAGTGAAATTAAAAATAGAATTTATTTATTTTTATTTCCCAAAAAACATTTAGGATTAATGTTTTAAATAATTTGTCCATTAATATTAAATAATAGACCCATACATTACAAGTTGAAACATCTAATTATTATCTATTTTTTCCATTAAAATAACTTCTAATATTTAATTTTTATTCTTTTCATGAAATATATTCACAATTTTCATCTTAAACACATCATTTTCACCACTCATCCTTAAAATCATGTAAAAAACAATTTAAATTTTTGGATGAGAAAAACAATCATAGAAAGGGATATAAAAGGAAAGTAAGAAACTATATGTCCATGAATAGTTATAAAAAGGTTTTATTTTTAAAAAATATACATTATGGTATTAAAATAAAAAATTTATTTTCCAGTAATTCAACATATTTACAAAAAGATATTCTTCAAATATTTTATAATAAATATTTATTGGAAAATAAAACTTTAAAAGATTTATTATAAAACATGAAAAAATCATAATAATTTATTTACATGGTTATACTTTTTTAGTATTAAGAACTCAAAAATACATTTCTTTAAAAATAAGAAAATTATATTACATTGATAAATACAAGGATTCCCATAAATACTAATAACAATTATATATAAAACAAGCATTTTACTTAAGGAATCATTTTCATATCTATCTTATTTATATTGTAACCCTCATGATTACACATGGAATAATCATCAGGTTTATACTTAGAGTGACCATCACAGTTAAACTTGGAATAACCATCATGGTTTTACTTGGAATAAACATCATAGTATATTCCCATAATATCTTAGGATAAACATAGTTAGTTAACTCTATCCCTTTACCCAAATAATTGGGTAGTAATAATAGGATCACCAAACCTCGGTTTATCAGGAAACCACCTTCCCTGGTTTCTAATGTAACCACCCATAATTGGGTTATATCAGAACCCCCTTCTTTATAATAAATTCCCAATAACCACAATATAATCATAACTCATATATTATTACACTGAAAAAATATCCCTTTCACCCGTAAGAGAGCATTTTTGGATCTTCATATATCCATTTTTTAAGACATAATTTTAAATGCTATGATTCCCTGAATAAAGTTAATGTGTTTTTTTATTTGAAGAAAACATGTATATTTATAAATTAATCCAAATATATAAAAATCTTTATGGAGGTGGGGAAAGTGTTTTTTATCATATGTGTTAAAATAGAACATAATTTTCATCTTTTTGTAAAGAAGGCTAAAACATTCCATAGAATGATTTATATTGAAAACCATTTAAATAATTTTAAAATAAACATAAAATATAATTTATAAATATTTTATACCCATACAAAAAAATCCATAAAAAACATAAAAAATATCTATATGGAAGAAAATGAGTTCTTTAGGATATCCCTTAGGAGATGTTTTTAAAAGAAAACCCCTTACCTGGAGTTCGAATCATCTTGTACATTACTTATCGTTTTGAACAATAAAATTAATTTAATTATTTAAATTTATAAGAAAAATTTTATTATAAATTATTAAATATATTTTATCCAATTCGATGTTATAAATATAATCACATAATCATTTATGTTCACATCTGACGTTTTAATGATATTTGGTTCATAAGTCCAACATGATTTTGGTGGGTTGACTATTATCAAAGTGGAAAATATTCCATATTTTAAATAATAATAATCATGATAATATTATCATTATTATAAATTAATTTTAATTTTAAAAAAAATCTTGAAAACTATTTTATGAAAAATGAACTAAATTACAATCATGGAAACATTTTGTCATATATACACATGAGTAACATATCTATTTTTCAGCAATCATAAATGTAGGAATGTAAGTATTGATTATATATTATTATAATGATAAAAATACCAAAAATATATTTTTAATTATTTAAATATACTAATATATATCATCTATGTGATGTGGTGACAAAATATATATCACATCGCCTCATGGAGGTGGTAGCCAATACCTGTACTAGAAAGATGTTATCATTTTCAATGAATGAAAATTTGAGATATTAAATGATAAATTATATTATAATAATTATAAATATGTCATTTATTTTGTATATAAAAATTAGTTACATCATTAATAAAATTCATTATACGTGGTTATGGAAAACAAACTACATTTGTCCATGTGGAGATAGTCCCCCATACACATGAACGATGGTTTCATTTTCCATTAGATGGAATAGAAGATGGATATAAGTTATTCTGATAACATAATAAATTATAAAATATGGTGGATACCAGTGTTATTATTGTTTCATGTTTGGATAATATTTGAAGGAGGTGGAAGGATAAATAAAACTAAAACATATAGTTAAAAAGTATAAATGTTATTTGGAAAATAAACTTTTCATAACACCTTAAGACCTATAGTATTGGTATTCTACCCAAAATATGTCTTCTAAAACGTATGAAGGGATATTTTTAAGATATTTGGGTAGTTATTGGATAAAAAATGTGGTTTCAAGTGTGAGGTTAAGATTATAAGAGATAGACATTTGTAAGAGAGCGGAGGGGAATTCTTTAAATTTTTTAAAATACTAAATAAATATAATTTTTCCAAATTAAAATTTTTCGAAATGACTTTTTTTAAATGTAGGATTATAATTCATCAATTTAATTTTATACAATAAAAAATTTACTATTTTTACTACGTTTTGACCCTTATTTCGGAGTAAACCCGTCATCAACCCTTTTCACACTTACCACAAGAACACGATTTTTTACTCATTGAGGGTCAAGATAGTTACTATAAATGGATGACATGCCCATAAATGAACCATAATTTATATTATCAATAATAATCTAATCATTTGGTCAATTATTAGATTTTAGAAATATTATATAATTTAATAAAATATTATTTATTATAAAATATTATTAATATCAATTTTGGAACTATTCATTATTTTGAATTCAATAATATCAAGACAAAAAAAATTAAATCAAAAAACAAATATTAATAAATCCCTAAAATATTTTTTTTATCTATAAAATTATTGGATAAGATAAATTATTTCAAATTATATTGAGTTTAATATTTTTAATATCATTTATTTTATTCTCCCTTAATTCAATAATTATTTTGTTAGTGTTGTGTAAGCATTTAAGACAATAATTTCTTGAAAAAAACGAAAAGTAAATTACCATGATGAATATTAAAGATTTTGATTTAAAAATAACATTTATAACCAAACATATCTTCTGAATATCCCCATATTAAAAATATTATAGCTGTTAAAAACAACAGTGTGACATTTTCTACTTTTCATTACATAAAACATTATAAAGTTTATAATCACATCCGAATAAAAAATGGCCATATAACCAGATATATGATTATTATGGATTTAATGGACTAAAAAATAGATATAATTCAACTGTTATGGACATTTTCAAGTTATTTTATTTTTATGTTTAACATTAATTACCATATTCACCTATTATTATGATAACAAAATTTTCTAATATTACTATTCATATTAACCAAAAATAAAAAGGACCTGTTTAAAAAATTATGAACTAAATATTAAAATTATGGAATATATTTTTCAAAATAAAAATCAAGTAATTTTCAAAATTTAAAATAAAATTTAATCTGAAAATACCAATGAAAAATAATTTTCATTAAAATTCCATTTTAGGTACGAAATATTTTTAATTTAAATTAATGTATAAATTAATTTTAAAAACTATAATTGGATTATTTTAAATAAAAATGAAATAATTACATTATAAAAGTAATAAAAAATAGACTATTACCTTATGAATAGTTTAAAAGAAAACACTATTTTTAATAAATATCTGTATTTTACACTATTTATTGAAAAATAAAACTTTTCAGAAAAATATCAAAAATCCACCATAAGATACTTTTTTTATGATGGTTTAAGTTTTTTTTATTTTATGTAATAAAATTTATAAAATTTATTAAAAATAAAAATATCATTTTCACTCAAAAAGCAATCAAAATCCATTTTTATTAATACCTAACTTTGACGAATAAAATGGTTTTACGAAAAAATTTAATCTTATTTCTTAAGCCTTAATCAAATGATTTTGAATGAATAAAATATATATATATCAAAAGTTATTTAATCCAATTCATACCCTTAAATTTAATAGCTAGGTCATAATGGTTATGTTTGAATAATAATATGTTACTAGTTCATTTAAGTTTGGAGTTATGTTTCATACACATTATCAGACATAATTTCCTTATTTTAAAATCAAAATATATTAATGTTTCCAATAAATTCTCCACATAATATACTCTTATAACAATACCCTACATAATACATTATTTTAAATGTTGGATAGAGTAATACATAAGAAAGGATGAGATAAAATTCAAAGTGTAAACATAATAATATATCATAACATGAGAGATGTATGGAATAATGTGACATAATAATGGGGATGATCATAAGCATAATATAATTGAATAATGAGATGATATCATATGAACTTATATTAATAAATTATCATATCATAAGATCATACCATCATAGGAATGGGGTGAAAATTTAAACATGACATTACAAGCCCAATTTAAGGTTATTTTCCTTGTTAACATAACATAATTGTATTTGATAACTATCCACACACCATATTTGGCAAGGATAGATTTCCATACACTATAGTTGGATTTTATAACTACCTCGGAACCATGATATCTCATGATATTGAAACATTACCTAACTCACTAGAGTACAATATAAATCTATCCTCACTCGTCAGATCATAAAAATAAAATACATGTTCTCTATATGGTTTTAATAAATATTTCATAAAAACACAATAAAATAAAATGGGTTTTATATAATTTTTAAGTGGTTCTCTAATGAAGGATTCATGATTTTTCAATAAACATTACATTAAAAACCGATGGAAAATAAATGGGTACACAATGTCATTAAAAATCATTCTAGGTAAATTCCACAAAAAATAATAATTTCTCATACTGTATTAACAATATATTTGAAAAGGCCATATTATTCAGAAAAAAATTCCCCAATAAATTGATGTATTTTTAATCAATGAGAACACTGTTCAATAATTTAATGGAACATAGGGAATTAAAAAAGGAAATATATTGGATTTAAATATGGCTATAACCAATGGTTGATTTTGAATGATAAAAGTATTGATGGATTATACCATAGATGACAATGATAATTTCATAATCCACTCATATAAATAAGGTCGATGAAATCAATTGAAGAATACCCTTGACATAGGTGAAGAACACTATTATTATAATTAGAAAATTTTATTTTAATGTAATAATTTCCATCTTTTAATGAAAACATTTAAAAGAAATATTTTATTAAACCATGAGGAAAGTAATTTTCATTTTTGAAAAATTAAATCCATAGAGAGAATGCACCTTTGAAAATAATAATGGTATTGGAAATATATATTCATATAGAAACATGTAACAATGATTCATTATAGACAAAAAACCCATAAAAAATCGTTTAAAATATATCCTTTTAATTTTACTTGGAATTAAAGGAAGTTTAAAATATTTTTTTTAAAAAAAATTAGAAATAATAAATTTTGGAACATTTTAAAATATTACATTATGAAAACACATTTTTGAAATATAATCATATAGATGATGTTTAAAGTCCATTAAATCATTTTAGTTAAACCCAAATCAAAAAATTAATAGAAAAACATTTTATCCATAATATGTGATGATAACACGAAACATTATTGAAAAAAATTCATTATTGAAAACATGGATATGAAAGAAAAGGTGTCATGTACTTAGGTTGGGGATCATTCCTTTTAGTGATACATTTTCAATGAAAACATAATCTTATAAAAAGAAAATAATTAATGAAAGTGATTTATTTCATCAAATATATATGTAATAAAACATTTTTAAAATGAAAAAGTAGGAGAAATGATACTTCTATGACTGATTTTAAGAAGAAAATTTGTTACTCATGGAAATAGAACAATCGACGATACTTGAGTAAACCTTTTAAGAAAAATCGAGGAGTTATAATGAGATTTAAAATAAACTAATAATTCTCAGAATAATATATATTTCATTAAAAATAACATTTTTTATCATATACTCCATATAAAAGCAAATAGTTGTTTAAAGTAAAATGTTTCTCAATGAAGAGTGTTCGAGATGAAAATCCATTTCAACTTAAGAACATTATAATAAAAACCCCCTTTAAAGAATTTCACATTGAATTTAATGTTAATACAAATTTAATAGGAATAATAAATGATAATATATATCTAATTGAATGTATATAAAATATTTAAATGGAATTAGGTTCATAAAAGAATATGCGACTCAAAGAAATAAATTAAAAATGAAACCCTTATGACATTAGTAATTCCATAATAAAAAATCATTGGAAGTATCAATTTTATATATTAATATAAATACAATTAATTAAATAATATATAGTTTGAAAATAATTTATTAGGATGTATATAAACCATAAAAAATTTAAATTGATGGATTACATTAAAGAAACATCTCAATAGAGAGGAATTGAGATATAACCTCTCCCTTTTTGTATGAAAACATTCTACATTTGTATTTAACACCACACATAATTAAATTATGTTTTATAACAATATTAATAATAAAATTATTCATCTATCATTAGTTTCCCATGGTTTTACTATCATCATATTTTTGTCATTTATTAAATTGTTTCCACTAAAGTCAGCAACTCGAGGTGGTCTGGTAGATTTTTACTTGAATATTTTGACATGTTGACCATAAATATGTTTATTTTTAAAACAGATTCAATAAATACACAATATCAGTACTTTTTTTACATAATTTTTATTCTTAAAATATTTTTAATAGGTATCCATGATTGGAGGTAATGTAAAACAAAACATGTCGCTATGTGGAAGTGGTAATCCACACATACACATGGTCAATAATTTAATTTTACATAAAAAGGTGTAAGGTTTAATGTAAAATGATTCTTTATTTAATAATTATAATAATTATGTGAAAATAATATTATTTCATTAATTAAACTTTTATTTACATAATTTTATGTGGTTAATAAAAATAAGATGTATTGTTCGTGAAGGTGGTAAACTGCACTGACACATGATTAACGAACTCGTTCCTTAATAAGTGGACATAATGATGGTAAATGAAAAATTTGATTATTTTAGAATTTTATTAGAGACATATAAAACATAATTATTCCAAAATTTTATACTTTATACCATTCTAATGATTTAGGGAAGAAAAAAACCTTATCACGTTATGGAGGCAGTAATCCGCACAATGAAGGAACGATGCTTTTTTTAGTGGATTCATTGGAATGGATAATTCTTTCTTAATAAATATAATGATACTTTATTATAGAAATTATAATTAATCATTTATATTAATATTTTTAATTACGTAAGAAAAATAAATATAAAAAATATAAATACTAAAACGATGAAACACTCACACGAGAGTCTTAGATTTTCCTTAAAACCCTCCTTGGAAATGACGTGATTATGATAAATAATTGTGTCCAAGGGATATGGTTCAAGGGATAGGATTCAAGGATGAGAAACTGGTTAGAGTTTAACCATGGAATTGAAAAGGGATGTTATTTATGTAGTGGGATAAATTTCCCTCTTTTTAAAAGTGAAGAAAATGGATGTTTTTATGAAAAAGAATAGTATGTAATGGTTAAGAATGGAAATGATTGAAAGTTAGTCCTGTTAGGTGTGTTATATTTGGTGATACATGTGGTTAAGGATTTACATAAAAATAATGGGATTCAAGAATGTATAATGGTTACGATAACATAGGAAAATTCACACATGATTAGATTACTTTCTTAAACACTAAATTGTCTTCATTAAATATTAATCATGCTAATTAATTGATTACAAAAAATATAATTGGAACATTCATGAAAAAATGAAATATTCAAAATCAAAATGTGGACTCCATTTTATCTAATTTAATTTTTAAATAATATAAAATTTACTTTAAAATGAAAGGTTTTAATATATCAAAAAAAATCTAAAAAAATACATTGTTTAAAAATGTCAATCATGGGTTTGTAAACATTACAAACTATATATATATATATAATTATAGGGAAAATGGGTTTTATAAATATATAAATCTTTATTTAGTAACAGTAATATTGTAATTAGCGATTCAATTAGTTAAACTTGGTATATAAAACAATTCTATAAAAATAATTAAATATTTCAAAAAAATAAAAAAATTCATACTGATCGAATTTTGGTATTAAAGAATAAAATAAGAAATGAATTTCATTAAATTATAATTATAAAAATTTAATATTTAAATATTAATATAAAATAAAAACTATAACAACAAACAAATTTTATTTTTAAAAATTCATTAAACATTAAGTGTTTGTAAAATTATTTCTTACCAATTTTATAATTTAAAGAATTTTAATATTTTATATATTATATTTATATTATGTATTTTATAATAATGATATTTTAATTATGATTAATTTAACTTATTAACATATCATGAACTTATTTTTAGTGCATGAAGAATATTATCAAATTTAATATTAATTAATGTAGAGAAAAAGAGAATTCCCAGAATTTAATATTAATTAAAGGAAAAACATATAAACTGAATTATTTTGATGTTCAATAATCACATTCAAATAATTGGTTTTCGTTCACTATCAAAATGATTTATATTTATTTCAAGGTCAATTAAAAAAGGTGTATCTTGTGTTCCATGTTATGTTTTCTTTATATGAACTAATAAATTCATCCTCCTTTTTTAGATTCAGGAATTCCCTCTACATTTATGTATGAAGAGTTTGAATTTTGTTTCTTAATCTCCTTTAATTTCATGGTGTTAATTTCTACCTCATCCACATGTTCTTTATCAATTTACACCATTTATTAGCTTTACCTTCCAAATGATAAACATCAAAATTAATATATTCATGAATCATGATTTTCATAATGTTAAATATCTATTCCATTTTTTTGATAAAATTATAAATTGTAAATTAATCAAAAGAACAAGTAAAAGATGGAGGTTTCTCATTCATGGAAGAATTAATAACGTGTTTCTCTTAGTTTTTTATATATTAAATCTCAACATAGTTCAGGTTAATGTTTATAACATAACATAGAATTTCCCATAAGGTTTAGACTCCTTATCCCATATCATTTCATTACTCATTAGGAAAATCCTTGAATTTTCTTTCACACCTATTTTTAACTCAACTCCTCCTAGTTCCAAATATGTAATTGAAAAAAAAGTTATCATGGGCATCAAGAAATAATCTTGGTAACCAATCATATTATAAGGATAATTGATTATAATATGTCCTAAATTATGATACCTTAAATTTCAACCTAAGACATTTTATGTTCATTCTAAGTCACTTTTGGTTTTCCATAGTGTGTTTTAGGTTATATCCTCCTATACTTCATAATATAATCCCAAAAAATAATATAACCATTATTGTATTCAAAATGAATTTCCCTAGACCCATACTCCCAAATATGGTGCTAAAAACACATTTTTTACACATTAAATATGATTATATATTTTAAATACCAAAAATAACATAGATATATAGATTACAAAATTTCCCAAATAATCTCTCATAATTCACATAATCCATGAACCCAATTTTTTAGTGTATTTAAAGATTAGATATATTGATATCTTATTACATATTATTTCTTCAACATATTTGTCTAATAATCTATATAAATTCAATCATTACTGAAATTATACCTAATTAAATTCTTCAACACTAGAGGAGAGAAAATATAAAAAACGGTTCACTTAGTTTATCAGTATGGATAAAAAATTATAAAAATTGAGTATAATAAGTGAAAAAATATGTATTTTTGGGCATAAGAACATATTAAAGATACATGTTTATACATTAATTAAATTATACCAAATAAAACATGGATCATGAATCAGAAATAATATCACAAGGATTTGGGCATTACATAAAACACTAGTAATATTAACGTGGGAATATGAGTTAATAATCATGATTCATGATCACATAACATAGGTATAATGTGTAAAATTAGAAATATGGCATATGTATATACATAAGGAATCATAATTCATTGAATATAGCTAACTACATTCATTTCCACAAAAATATTTGTGAACATAGCTAAAATAAACCATATCCATGAAAGAACATGTGAACATAGCTATCTAAAATCATGTCTATATATAATCATGTAAACAAAGTTACCTTCAATCATTTCGACTTAAAAAATTATGAATAAATCTACTCAAAAACTTGTTTACACGTACACTTGTGAACATAGATATGAAAAATCATGTTCATGCACCATTTTGTGGACATAGATTACCATAATTAGGTTTAATCAAAACACCATTTTCTCATGAGATATAAAAATTTACCACATTCAATTGTTTTCTAAATAAGTCTCACCTATCACATAATAAAAAACCATACATATGTGTACTATAAAAATTTATTAGAATCATAAAATAGTTTAACTAACCCATGATAATGAAATTGGTTTAATGATAAATTACTTAGGAAATTATCATAATTTATCCAGAGAGAGATGGTGTATGGTATTATTAGGGAATACTCAAAGTTAAACAAATATAGAAAACACTTTTATAAGAGAAATGGAAATTTTCATTGAAAAAAAAGAATAAATACCATTTTATTTTGAAAACACATTTTAAAGAAAACCAAAAAAATGGGAATGAAAATTAATTTTTAAAAAACATAAAATCTTAGAAAGTAATATTCATAAAGAAAAATGGATTTAAAATTAGGAAACGTATTTCCTTTGGAAAAAATTTAAAAATAGTTTATTTTCATACTATTATTAGGAATGTGAAATTTAAAAAAATGTTGAAAATAATAAAAATATTACTTTTAAACCATTATAGAGGAATTTAATAACTGTATAAAATTTTTATATTAATTCATTTAAGTCTATATAAGGGCATTCAAAAGTAACGTTATCAATATGGACATAGAGGATAAAGATTCTTGAATGAAAGAAGAGGTAAGCTCAACTCCACTTATAATCATAATTTCTATATATTTTTTATAAAAAGTAAAATTTTTATAATTATATCAACCCTTAGACATAGACATAGTAAAATAAAATAGATGGGTTTATAGTGATAAATAAAAAAATTTCTCTTAATGAAATCATAACATAAACAACCATGTTTTCTATGTAAAAATGGAAGTATACCCTTATGAATTTGAAAAAAATTTAATAAAAATACCATAAAATTGAGAGAACATGTAACTGAACTTTAAAAAAATGAATATAATGATAATAAAGACGTAACATGATAAATAGGTGGTATATTCACCATGTAAATTAGAAAAGGAATTTAATTTGAAACATGTATAAAATAAGAGAAATCAAGATAAAAACCCTTACTTATGATTCTTTCTTAGTAATACCTGATCTATATTCTTATATAATTAATGCATAAAAATAAATAACATATTTTAGAACCTTATTAATTTTTATTAACTTTTATTTTAATTATTTAAATTCATCTATTACATAGTTATTACTTATTTTTAGTTAATATCGAACATTTTTTGTTAGTACTTACAACCATTCATTGTCTATTTCAGTATAACAGTTTTAGTAATAATTATATTTTAATGATATAATAATATATAGAATACTAAAGGTTCTAGAATATTATCTCAATAATGTGTTATGATATTCCAGGTTCATTCCACCAGAGTTTGGGGAATGATTATTTCAAATAAACTCTATAATGTTCCTTTTTCCATAAATTTTAACGAACAATAGGTAGTATATAAAAATAATGATTCACATAATAATATTGAAATTAGAAATAATAAAATAAAATATTATTTACTTTTAAATAAAATATCTTAATAGTAATTATTTTTTCATAGTCATTCATGATAGATATTTATATCATCATTCATGTAGGTGATAAAACTGACCAAAATAAGAACATGTTATAATCAATGGATGAGTTTGATTATGAGAAGATATTATTATAATACCATCATTCTAGAAGTATAATGATATTATTTAAATTTTATTAAAAAAATAACTCATAATTTTTAATATGTGTGTTAAAAAGTTAAATAAAATTGAACGATAAGAGGTTATTAAATAAAAATAAAAATTCCCATCTCCTTGTGGAATCCTTTTTGGTTTGGAAGGAATCAGAGAATTATCTTGAAGAAAGAATCTAGCCAATTTTATATAGGAGGAATAGGTAATTAAATATGTAAAATTACATGGAAGAATTCTAATTGTAGTTTTATCTTTGGATGGGTAGTGGAGAGGCTTTTTTATAAGTAACAGGGGTGGCATTTTTTTTAAATATTCATTTATTAAAATAAAAAAGATGTCATATTAAAATTCGGTGGATCCTAAATTCAAAATTAATGAAGAAAAAATGTGTTTAGGTTTATTATAAACATATAAACCCATTAAATGATATGGTTTCTAGATATTTTGTGACTTTATCCCTTTAATTAGCACATTTATTATATTTTATCACTTACTATAATGACAAAATTCTACCTATAAACTAATTTTCTTACCTAAACACAGAATTGATCATTTAAAATAAATAAATTATGATTCCAAATATTATAATTATTTCAATAAAAACAATTTCTTATAGTGATGTAAATTAATTTTGATATAATAACACTCGACGCAATGACAACAATTTTTTCAAAAGTGAATTTTTATGTATAGAAATGAATTAAAATTTATTCTTCACCCCATAATAACAATTAAATTATTTGTAAAATTTGGAAAAAATAATATATAAAAATAATTTTATAAAACCCTATAATCTAAATATGGGATATTAAAGTTTTAAATAAAAATAATATAATATAAAATAAAAACAATGTTTTGATTTTTTTATTTTTCATTGAATTTTTAAATTAGTACTCCATAAATAAAACTAATTTTTTATTGGATGTTAATAATTTATTTTACTAATTATTATTTTAATTTCAAGAGAAAATTTTATTGATATCATTCTTTAATATTTAAAAAAAGGTGTATTTCATTAATATAGTTTATTCAATATAAATACTTTTTATTTAGTGAATTTAAACATTACCAAATAACAAAATTTTCTAATAATGCTTCATTTAAATATATTTTTAATGTATTTTATATTTTTCTATATAAATAGTCACATTAGTTTTTTTTCATGCAAGAGATGCTATCGAAAAAAGATGATTTATTTAAAGGGAAATATGTACTAAAATAGTGGTTTGTTACTCCCTAATTATATATAGATCCAATTACCCTATCCTAAATTGGTAAATTCTATAAAACATCTAATTCATGGTGATCCCC
Source organism: Viscum album (assembly GCA_963277665.1). Classification (NCBI taxonomy): domain Eukaryota; kingdom Viridiplantae; phylum Streptophyta; class Magnoliopsida; order Santalales; family Viscaceae; genus Viscum; species Viscum album. The sequence goes on from OY728143.1 coordinate 821,106,432, forward strand.
ACCATATTAACTCTCTAGGATTTTATTTTCTTGATTTACCACCTTCATTTACATTTCCAAAATTTTATTAATGAGTTATATTGTTTATTTATTTTACAGGATACTTTTTAGGATGAAATTATAATTATTACCAATATATTAATTGAAAACTAGTTTTCAATTCCATTAAAAAATCCCACTTCTACTTTTATATGATAAATTATTCAAAAAAACGATTTACATTATTAATTGTCAAAATATCAAAAAATTGAAATAATTAGCCCATAATAAAACCCTCCTTTCAATTTAAAAAATTATTGTGTTAATATAATGAAAAAGTAGCTCCCAGTTTAATCATTCTTAATTAAACAAAGGAACATTGATAGGAAATAAGAACAATATATTAAATCGATACATGAATAGATTAATAACAATCCTTCGTTGGGTAGCAATATATCAAACGAGTAGCAAAATAATTCAATAAATAATACCAAAAACTAACATAGATGTAATATATAAATAAATCACTTGAAGCACAATTAAAATTCTATAATGCTATCACAACAAGGAAACAACATGAATATATATTTAACTATAATAATATTATCAAAATAATTGAATATCATAAATATTTTTATCAATGAGATGACACAGAAATCAATTAATTTTAGGGATGTATCCTGTAGTATGAGGAATAATAGAATGTAAATAAAATATGATCATGATTAGTAGGGATCACTAAATATAGAACAAGTAACATAATCCGGAACATAAATTCTAAAATAAATTTTGATGTTACATTTCAAAAAAATGAACAAAAAATTGACGTCAATATGAAAATATATGTGATTCACATTATTTAATTAATTAAGATATAATGATATATGTAAGGAAACATTATTTATCTGATTAGATACTATTTAATTAATGAAATTTATCCCTATATATTGATTATATTATAAATATGATTTATATATCCTATCATGCCACTAAAATATATAAAGCATGAATCAATGCATGAAATAGTCCATGATTGATCCATTAAAATTATTGATTCCCATTTATCTACAACATGTGTACTCAAACCAATACCTAATCTATTTAGGCAGTGTCTACCTAATAAACTAGAGATATTTATTGACCTAGGACTCCTCCATGAATTGGTTTGTAACACCATTTTATAGGTTACTTATAAAGACTCGACATTACAAAATCTTATATACTCTCAATCCTCAAAATATTGATAGCTCTATGTGAATAATTATATTATTTACCAAATAAAATAACATTTTCAACTACCATGACCTAAATACCTGAACGATACCTGTTTCGACCATTTTATGTCCTTAGGTTCACCTCTTGATTATCAGAGGATGATGACTAACATTGATGCTTTAGGATAAACTAGTGGGAGATTATTTTACCCCTTTGATAAAACAAATACAAGGAAATAAAACTAATGCTACATGAATGAAATAAATGAAATGCCTCAAAAATAACAACTCATGTAAATGTTGAAAAAAACATAATAATATCTAATAAATATCAATAAATGAAAATCTAATATCATGTCTTTAGTTCCAACATCAAATGGAATATAACATCTTTCAATATCAACCATTACTAATAAGGACACAACATCTAGACAACTACTAGTATAAATAGGTACCTATAAAAAACCATTCAAAACAATTTCCACTAAGGTACACATATATGGTGTCATTATATAAAACTTAGTAAGAAACAATCAAGGTTCTAATATATATAGAATATACTGATGTGAATGTATCAGCTCAAACTAAAAAATTATATATATATATATATAATGAATCATTTTTAATATAATGATTTAAAAAATATGAATTTTGAGGTAAAAGAATATGGGACATGAATAGTATTGATATAAAATTACCAATAATAGGGGGTATATATATATAACACCTACATCATGATTTAACTAGAATTTTACATTAAAAATAATCAAGATTCTGCATGTAACACTCATCCCATAGGAGACTAAAGGGATTAAGTGTACAACCGTTGTGAAAAATGATCTTACCATCCCATTTAGGAATAAGGGATGATGAATACAAATTTTTAGTAATTATGTTCCCATCCCATACCATCAACATGTCCACAAAAAAAGTGGTACTTGAGAACCTTTTATATGATCGCAATATATCCAGTTTTATGTTTAATTTATAAACCTCTAATTTTGATGTAGTAAGTATATTACAGAGGATACAAGTTTTTATCGATAAAATATTCAAGGAAGTTAAAAAATGTAAAATTAGAATGTGTAAAACATACATTTAAATGTTCATTCAATCAATTCAAACCCTATTGCACTATCCAAATTCAATACATGTTATATAGGTTCCCCTGCATGGAACTAATAGTCATATATATCCATTTTAGAATAATATGTAATCAAAAGTCAAATAATTCATGATAAAGTAATTTATATAGCACAATTAAATAGATCATAATTTTTTTAAATAAAATGTAATGTATTAATATAGCTTCATAAATGATATTAAGTTCATTGGTATTAATTATTTACATAGAAAACAAAAAATTCACTAAACATATCATACATAAAAAAATTAAAATAAACATATACCCAACCAAGGATTCATTATGAATTTTCCTTATTAGGGAATATTTTGATAACACGGGTGTAAAAAAACACAACTATATTTTATTAATGAACACGATTAAAATTTAAACATTTTCATCTCTCTTACTTTACCAATAAATTACATATTCACTGAAGTACTCTCTTAAATAATGGTTAAGCATGGTTCTTTGATGTGCATTTCCATCATGTAAGAATGTTGAAAATAATTTTCAAATAATATCATTAATAAATAATATAGATTATATTCCCAATATGTTTTAAATAATGATCATATATCTAATAAAAATAAGATAATAACATCTTGGATTCTCAAATTGTCATATTATAAATAAGTTCATTTTAATCACGAATTCGGTAAGTCATCTTACTTAATTACCATGTTTTTCCTTTGTAAATACATAACCATTTATATTCACCTTATATTATATCAAATTATATTTAAATAAACATTTTCTTTCATAATAATCTTGACATCAAATTCCATAGAGTAATTGAACTAGTTATATTATATAAACATAATTACCTAATCATTATTGTGATAAACAAATTCCTTAATTTTTTATCCTATCCATTTAAATATATTATTTGGTCCTTATTGGTACATTATAGTATAACAGAGAGAATTTGTGGACATTAAAGAATTCCTATTCCCTTTATAATGATTAATCAAAATATATGGTAATCAAATTTGGAACATATTTACATATATAAATAATTTTTTCCATTTCTTATTAAACATCAATAAAGTATGGAATCTCCCCATAGAAAATTATTGAACCTAGGTATAAGATATACACATCATTGATTTAATTTAATAACTACCAAACTCTTTATTCTTCATTTACAATTTATTAAACTATGCAACATTACATCCAACTCAATATTTTATAAATTAAAAGATATAAATGGTAGAATAAATTTCAAAAAAAACATATATGTGTAATATTTATGAAAAATATAAAGAAATTTTCATTATCCAAATTTCCAATAAATAAAAACATTACTTTCTAGAGATACTAATTTATCCTCACTCTGTCAAAATTAGAATTTAAATCTAAATAAATAAATTAAATTTTTTTCCCAAACATGTACGTTTCACTTCATGGGAAAATTAATATGTGGAGGTATCAATATAAAATTTTAATAAACTTGATTCATATATTAAAAAATATCTAAGATAATATTTATTAACATGGATAAACTAGTCTAAATTAAATAAAAATAAAAATATCAAGATATATCATATGTGTGGTAACAACTTACAATTATCAATGTATTGATGAGACTACCCTCTTAAGCCAATAGAATTATAGTATCCCCATAAACTATTCTCAGTACCATTTATATTAAAATAAAAAAATAAAAATCAACACATTGAAAACTCATTTAATAGATTGTAAAAACCTAGGTAGAATACTATAATAATATTGTTAGTAAATAGTCACTAAAAAGACCCAACTAAATCACACACCAAGAGAACTAAATTAACATCATAGACCAAGAAAACCCCAATAAATTTAAAATTTAATTAATCCTTATCAATATAGTGAACAATAATCATATAGAAACTCTTCTAAGTCTTGATTAATTGAAATAAGGAAGAAACAAATCATTTTAATGGATTTGACCATGACTTTGGTGAAATCTAATGTCCCAAGATCTATTATTGGAAAATTAACTATATAAAAGATTTGAAGATGTTAGAATAGGAGAGTGGGAATTTTTACGTTTTATTTCCTATGAGGATACCCCTTAGATCATCCTTGGACCATTGGGAGAGAAGAGGAGAATGATGTGTTCAGAAGGATGATTATTGAAGCTGAAATACTCATGTCATGGGAGAGGTCTAGGAGGGAACGATCGATTTAGAGAGAATTTGGGCCAAAACAGCCCAAGAATCTATATAAGGGATTTTATTCATGAATTTTAACCCCATATAAAAATTAAAAAAAATTTAAAGGTCCCGAACACATAGAAGACTGATGGTATCATTCATGAATAGTCAATACCTTATCATAGATCCTATTTTTGCGACCACATAGAGGGTTGATAGTAACCTTTGCATATAGTAATTTAAACTCACAGAGCCCTATCCAATCACAAAGATCATAAATATTCACCAAATAATGAAATATTTGTGAAAATATAACCCTCACATCCACTAGGTTTATAAATACCCCCTTACATGTGACTTTCAAGGGGACATGACCTTTCAACTTCTGAGAAATGCTCCAGGTTTGTGACACTCCTATGATTCATGGGTTAAAGATAATATAGATCTACCAAGATATCTATTCTTCATGGAACTATCTCCCATGGGTTCTTGATAACATCATCCCTTAGTAGAGATAACTTTATCAAAGGACCATGACCTTTGCAGAAAAAGAAACCCCTTTGTGGAACTTCAGGCCTCTTGAGACATCTATTCATTGTGAAGCCAACTCCATGGGATCTAGGAAATTACTGTAAGGAAAGGTCACTTTTTATGTGAATATTACAACTTATTATACCCTTGAACTATGAAAGTACACTATGATTCATGAAACCATCTACCATGAAACCCTAACATTCATGGAGCACCTCATATGAGACTCTACATGGTTCCTCCTTTCACCTGACACCATTTTATGAAGGATGAGTTCCTAGGGATACCATACCAATCCTAGACCAGTTTAGCTACAACATGAATTAAAACATGATCTGTACAACCCACCATTGATTATGAAAAATTTTCTCTAAGTGTAGCCCTTCTTACATCATACTTTTTATTCCTAAGAATAGGTACTATAATTCCCATTTTTAAAAGCAACGTGACCATAACACAGTGAATCCTGATTTCCACTCCACTCAATTTCCAACACCATTTCCCTCCCAATGTCACAAGAATAGTGGTCACATAATCCCTATAGGTGGAATCCTTGAAGGAAATTTCACAACTATCTAGGTAGGAGGTCCTTATGCTAGATTATCCTCTAATCTTAATGTGGTCTCCCTTCAAGAGTGACCCACACAACGTATGAGATGCATGACATAAAACATTATAGATTCATTTCTTAGTATCACGACATTATAATAAATGATATTTTCCTCAAAACATGATGTAAAACTATAGTATTACCCAATGCGAAGATAATAATATTCCACATGTATGATCATTCAGGGATGACACCATCTCACCCAATGTGGGTTGAAACCCCACACCTGGGAAGTTTCTATCCATATGGTCCACACCATCACTCCCTATCATGGGATGATACACCCTCAATGGGTAGATTCCACACATAATCCCCACTCAGTTTCTCCCCACCATGCGATGAACCCCCCATTCGAACCATTTTACACATGTAAGAACCCCACCACCCCCATCAATTCTCCTTCTGCTACACGAGTGTCCTAATTGCACGAAATTATACTGTATGGGGTGGTCCTATCATATGAACTATGTAACACCCAGAGATTTTATGAAAAATATTCTTTTTAATTTCATTAATGTCTTGTGTTTTACATTACACCAAAAGGATCTTGCATAAGACGCGTCCCTGACTTGGCTTGCATTACACGCAATAAAGACCTTCCTCAATAGCGTGTGTAGTACGCAATACCGAGTTTCACTAAACGAGACAATATTATTATGAACTAATCGTTATGAATAGTAATACCCACATTTTAAAATTTTATAAATTTTATCTTTCAAAATGGAATTCATTTTTGGATTCAGAATATCGAAATTAGCTTAGGGTGAAATTTTGGTAATTTTCGGATAACTTTCATATTCTAATGAATAGTGAAAATTACTAAATTTTAATTAAAAACAAATTTTTTAATAGAAATAATTAATAGTGATAAATTATTAATTTTAGTGGTTTTAAAGTATATTTAGAATATATTTTTACCATTTAATACAATTTTGGTCATTGGATGTAATTTCACATTTAAACCAGACATAAAGAAGTGTCAATCGTTTGATAGTTATTATCTCTTAAAAACATGCTATTTGTTTTGAGGACGAGAATTAAATTTTAAATTAATTAATGGAAATGATATGTTTTTAATTTTGTAAATAGACATATTTTTTGAAATCATAATATCAAATATAGCTTAGGCCTAATTTCTGGTATTTTTCTGCAAACTTTCATTTTTTGATGAATAGTGAAACCACTAAGTGGTAGTTAAAAACTGAATTTTTCATAAAACTTAATTTTATCACATCTGTGAATGGAATTTCAAAAATCCGAGAAACACGGTTAATATCAAAGACTAAAATGTGGTCCAATGAGATGAAAATATTTTTTTGGTGAATAGTAACTTTTTACTTTTATTTACCACAGTTAAAAGTAAATAGGATAATTAAGAGTAAAAATGGTATTATTATTACCCTGACACATGTCCTAATTCTATTGGATAAGTGTATTTCGACCAAAAACAACCTTAGGAATAAAATATGACCATTTAGGCTCACTTGGATTAGATTAGGACATTTAATATTAATTTATTTAAAGAAGGGTTAAAATAGTTAAAATCAAAGTTTAATAAGTAAATAATTATTAATATAGGGTTATACATAAGATAAATTCCACTATAAATATTCATTATAAAGATAAAACTATTTCCTAAATAATGTTATTTTATTTATAATTTTTGGACATTAAATAAGTTAATTTATTTATGACACAAAGATGATGCAGTAATTATCTTCTTAATGAAATATTGACATAATTGATTTTATAAATACCCAAATAAATGTAATTTGAGACTTTTTACGAATCAAAATAATTTTATAGGTTACTATGTCATGTTAGAATTGATGTAGTTAACTTTTGTCGAACTAAAAATTCTTTTATAATTTTCACAAAAATCAATTACCAAATAGTGTCAAAATTAACATAAAATAGTTTTTAATTTTTTTTATATTATTAATTGTTATTTTATCCCTAAAAATATATGGTTCTACAAAATTACTTATATAATGTTATATATATTAATAATAAACAACTTGGGGTTCGTTTGTCTTGTTATAGTAAGTTTATTATCCTTATAGTGTAAGAAAACAAGAAGACATGTAAAAAGTAAAATTATTTAACTTAAGGTTAAATCTAAATGATAAAGTTAAAATAGAAACCTAAACTTGTCTGAATTTTATTGGATGAGAGGATTTAGACCCATACCTACCTCATCTTCGAAATAACTCAATTTGGAGCTATTAAAAACCGAATATGACTTTATAATAGAATAATATTTTTAGTTTTTCCAAAGGTGCCCCTCTCTTCCCTTATAAAAGGGAACCTCCTCCCTCTATTCCTCACACCACTTTGAGACTTAAATATCGGCCAAAACCTACCAAATTATCTTCTACACTTTCATAGAACAATCCTAGAGGTTCGGGTCTTCTTCAAAGTCCAATTTAAGTGCCCTAAGAGGAGGTCTCAAAGAGGCGCTTCAAAGAAGAGGTAATGTCCTTTACCGATTCTTTCAACTTTATTTCATCTTCCACTTCTTCTTCTTTAGTTTTTTCATTATGAATTAATAACATCAGTATAACTCATATACTGATATGTTATTATAAATATTAAGCAAACCTATTTCCCCATCTATCCATCCTATGGGAAATGAAATCACCACGCATGCGTACGTACGGAATACCGTCTCCACGCCGCGGTGAAATCTGTTTTTCCACTAACACCTTACATGGATGGGTATAATGGTGTAAAGAATAACTATATATGGTTATTATAACATCATACAGATTCTGATATATTATACCATCCACTCCAATTCTATTCAATAATTATGGTAATGATATCATCGCTTGTGCGTACATACGGACTACCGTCTCCACGACGCGATGAGATTCATTCTCCATGTTAACCATAAAAGAATGATCATAAAGATTATATAATGAATAATAATGAAATATATGAATTATACTGGATTTATGTATATATATATGTATGTCATCTATTTAGTTTCATTCAATTAAATAAGGAAACAAAAACAGCGTTCATGCGTACGTACGACCTACCATCCCCATGAACAGTGTATTTCATTCTTTTTATCGATCTATAATATATATATGTATATGATGAATATATATTATGTATAAATCAGGTTTTACATTCTGGAATTATGTAAATCAGGATATAAGTATTAATATCAAGAACGACAAGTCGAAACACATACGATAAATGAAATGATTTCACCCAAAACGCTGCTTTAACATAGAATTTACAAAAGAACGGGTAATATAAAGTCATAAGTGAAACATATATGATATCATAACAATGAATATGATTCTGTAATAAGTAAATGACATTATTTAAATCATTATACAGGATGTTCGGATACGTACGAAGCATATCAGACCTAAAGTAAGGGATAATTGTGCAAATCTCATTTTTATCCAAGATTGCTTATTCGTAAGAGTTTACTGTGGTTATTGCTATCATACATGTCCATGTTTTATAAAAGTAAATTCATGTATGTTTAAATTACTTTTTACCCATTTTACTTTTACCCCATGGTATGGAATGAATCATTCTTTTATTTACCCTACAAGGTATTTTTCGACTTTTCCGACAAAAGTACGAGGATAATGTTTTTTAACTTAAACGGAATGAAATTATTTTTATAGTTTTATAAAGTATTATCTTCATGAAGATTACTCCAAAATATTTCATGAATATTTTCAAAAAAATCCTATTCTTTTAAAATTTCATGGCATTTTGTGAAAAGAGAATGATTTTAAAGAAGAAATTATATTTTCCTCAAGAATTCATTTCAAGTGGTTTATCAAAACCATTTTTCATCTAAGATGACATTATTTCATATGTGTATGTTTCAAGTATAACGTCTATATGATATACATGGTTTCAATTTTCTTATTATGAAATGATATCCATTTCTTTTACATGTATTATGTGATGATGGGATGATGTTTATGAAACCCATTTTATTTTTTGGGTTATTATGAATGATGTATGTTTATTTTGTGGAAAAATAATAATTATTTCATTATGAGATGGGTGGGACATATATCTCCCTCCAATTCATTGGGTAAAGATTTATATCTCATGATATAGACATGGATGGAACGACAAGTTAAACCGGTTCAGTAATACAGGACTGGAACGAGGAGTGAACTCGATTCAGAAAGGGACTTTGTCCACTGAGATGGTCTCGGCATCAATGCCTTGGCTACTATGGAAATCATATCATGTGCTTAATGGTTTCCACAATTAAATGTTTTATTCCCATGCTATTTTATCATTATTGATGTTCCCTTATGATATATGCCTTATGTACTTCCAAGATTCATGTCTTTTTTCAATATTTTGATGTTTAGATTTTATGTTCATGTTTTTGCATTCAAATGTTTATGGATTTTTTTATGTTCTCTATGTTTACCCTTACTGGGCATTTTAGCTCACCCCTTTTATGTTTTATTTTCCCCCGGATATAAAGAAAGGTTTTAGGTAAGAAAAAAAGGGGAAGATCTTTATTGGGAGATGTTGAAGATCTTTCACCACGATTAAAAGATTTTATTCCGAGTTTCCAAAGACACTAAACTATTACGATCCTTGTGTGTCTGTTTTTGTTATGTATTAAGTATTCCGCAAAAGTAATGTATTGTCCATGTATGTCAAGATTTGGGTCTCTACAGTTGGTATCCGAGGAAAGGTTTAGTCAAACTTTCGAAAGTAGGCTGTGATAACTATAGTGAGATCCCTAGAGATATTCCTAAGGTATGTCTAAGGTTGTCCCTAAGGTTAAGTATAAGTATAGGTTGTAGTCCAATAATTATGGTAAAGATATTAGATTAAACCTAAGATGTCATATATTGAAGTTACTTCCCCTTTATTATGATTTTTTCCTCTCACACTATTCTTTTTGGGTTTTAGAAAATGGTTGGAAACAAGATGATTAACGATAATGGAGGATATGATGGACAATGGAATGATATTCTTCATGAGAAACCAAATGAAATGGGATTTGGAAGTCCAAACATCATTATTATGTCGAATCATCAATGTCATAATATGATCAATAAACTCAAATTTTGTAAGTTTCCTGACTTGACTAATAAGAGAAAGATGGAGTTTCATGATGACCATAGAGGAAAGAAAGTTCAATTTTCCCTATGTAAATCATGTGGGAAGAGGCATCAAGGAGAATGTTTCAAATGAACTGGAAGATGCTTTGGGTGTGTAAAAGAAGGACATAAAACCAGTAAGTGCAAAAGAAAATGTTCAGTTAACACTATGGATGAGGATAATGGTATTGCTATGACATCAACAGTGGCTAAATGTTTTAAATGTGGAATGTATGGGAATTATGCAAACCAATGCCCTAAGGGAAAGTCTCATGAAGAGAATCAGTATGGTCGTATGGGTAATATTTATATTGATGATGATGAAGAGACTACAAATGATATGTGAGATGAAAGAATTGTTGAAGCTCAGTCAATGGTTTAAGAAGGTAGTGGAATGATTACATGTTTATCAAGTGTAATGTTGTATAAGTAATCTCATGGTACTATGGAATAAAGAGATATCTAAGTATTGTTACACTGTTGTCTTTACTTAAGTATTGAAAGTGTTTGATGAATGGTACCAGTATTTTTGGAAAGTAGATGATATGCACATAATGAAGGGATAAGGAGAAAATTAAATGTTTGATAGTATTCATGAGCTCATGACTGATATTAGGAGAAGGTTATATCATGGTTTGAGTATATAGAATTTTTGGATTTTGGTATGTGGAAAGAGTTAACTTTTAACAGCATTCATATTTTCACTAAGGTTAAATGGGTATTCATTTTTCAAGAGAATACATGATTAAGGTATTCACATGATTGGAATGTGACCAACAAGATAATGGGGGACAAATGATGGTTGGTTGATGACATTTCAAGTAATCGTTTTCTTTATACTATGAGCTTGGACCGAAGTATTTTAGATAAATATTTGAATGGATTATGTTGGACATAAGATATAATTGTTTAAGGACAGAACATTTTTAGATATTATTTATGGGATGTTATTGTAATGTAGTTTTAGAAAAAGGACAACCTGCAGGACGAGCGACATCCCATCATGTCAGACAAGGCTATGGGAATCGAACCGACAACCGAAGTGTGACTGGCCTTTATCGCCTACCAATGGCCTACAAGAAGACCCTATTTAGTAGAAACTAGTTTTATTATATTAATAAGTATGATATATGAAGTATAAGTCCATTTTAGGAACCATATATTATTAATCTCACTATAGATCGACTTATGTATATTTAATAACTTTTTCTAACCTTTTGTTTGAGACAGATGGAATGACCCGTCATTCTATCACATGATCTGCTAACACTTCACAAAAAACAAATTCAACTTCATTTCTTTAAGAGATGAAGTGTAAATTGTTCAAGGTATGAACAACAATGATATTATACCAAAATAAAGTAAGTATTTATTCTAATTCAAATTCTTCAACTTTAGGGAAATGATCTTGAAAACCAAAAATGTTGTCCTAGTTCCCTTATATCCGATGAATCAGATGGTACCCTAGATCATCACAAATTTATGGATTTGTTATTGTTTTCTTTTTCATAGCCATGTTCTCTACCACTCTCCATCAGAACATGATGGTTAGATTTTTTTATCCATATCCATATTTTCACCTATGTTCTCCTACGTGAAAACCCATTGATGAGTTAATTTGGGTAACCATTACGTTTCATACTTTAGTTTTTAAAGCCATGTTTTTGTATTTCTTTTTACGATGTGGGTTTCTATTAAAGAAATTTTCAAGTAGTAAACCATTTATAACCCTGACAAATTTCGAGGGCGAAATTCATTTTAAGGGGGTAGAATGTAACACCCCGAGATTTTATGAAAAATATTATTTTTTAATTTCATTAATGTCTTGTGTTGTAAGCTAAACCAAAATAAGATTTCACAACATGCATCCCTGACTTGGCTTGCATTACACGCAATAAAGGCCTTCCTCGATAGCGTGTGTAGTACGCAATACCGAGTTTCACTAAACGAGATAATATTATTATGAACTAACCGTTATGAATAGTAATACCCACTTTTTGAAATTTTCTAAATTTTATCTTTCAAAATGGACTTTATTTTTGGATTCGGAATATCGAAATTAGCTGAGGGTGAAATTTTTGTACTTTTCGGATCACTTACATAGTCTGATGAATAGTGAAAATTACTAAATTTTAATTAAAAACAACTTTTTTAATTGAAATAATTAATAGTGATAAATTATTAATTTGAGTGGTTTTAAAGTATATTTAGAATATATTTTTACCATTTAATACAATATTTGTCATTGTATGTAATTTCACATTTAAACCAGACATAAACCAGTGTCAATCTTTTGATAGTTATTATCTCTTAAAAACACGCTATTTGTTTTGATGACGAGAATTAATTTTTTAATTAATTAATGCATCTGATATTTTTTGAATTTGGTAAAATAGACATCATTTTTGAATTCATAATATCAAATATAGCTTAGGCCTAATTTTTGGTATTTTTCTAGAAACTTTCATTTTTGATGAATAGTGAAACCACTAAGTGGTAGTTAAAAAACTGAATTTTTCATAAAACTTAATTTTACCGCTTTTGTGATTGGAATTTCGAAACTCCGAGAGACATGGCTAATATCAAGGACTAAAATTTGGTTCAATGAGATGAAAATATTTTTTGGTGAATGGTAACTTTTTTACTTTTATTTACCATGGTTAAAAGTAAATAGGATAATTAAGGGTACAAATGATATTATTATTACCCTAACACATGTCCTAATTCTATTGGATAAGTGTAATTCGACCAAAAACAACCTTAGGAGTAAAATATGACCATTTAGGACCACTTGGATTAGATTAGGACATTTAATATTAATTTATTTAAAGATAGGTTAAAATAGTTAAAATCAAAGTTTAATAAGTAAATCATTTTTAATATAATGTTATACAGAAGATAAATTAGACTATAAATATTCAATAGAAATCTAAAACTATTTTCTACATAATTTTATTTTATTTATAATTTTTAAACATTAAATAATTTAATTTATTTATGAAACAAAGATGATGTAGTAATTATCTTATTACTGAAATATTGACATAATTGATGTTATAAATATCCAAATAAATGTAATTTGAGACATTTTATGAATTTAAATAATTTTATAGGTTAATATGACATGTTATTATTTTTTTAGTTAACTTTTTTAGAACTAATAATTCTGTTATGATTTTCACAAAAATAAATTACCAAATAGTGCCAAAATTGACATAAAATAGTTTTTAAAACAAATATTATATTATTAATTTTTATTTTATTCCTAAAAATCTAAGGATCGGTCAAATGTCTTAGATAATGTTAAATATATTAATAATAAACAACTTGGGGTTCGTTTGTCTTGTTATAGGAAGTTTATTAACCTTATAGTGTAAGAAAATAAGAAGACACGGTAAAAGTAAAATTATTTAACTTAAGGTTAAATCTAAATGATAAGGTTTAAATAGAAACCTAAACTTGTCTAACTTTTATTGGATGAGAGTATTTGGGCCCATACCCACCTTATCTTCTAAATAACTCAATTTGGACCTATTAAAAACCGAATATGACTTTATAATAAAATAATATTTTTAGTTTTTCCAAAGGTGCCCCTCTCCTCCCTTATAAAAGGGCACCTCCTCCCTCTCTTCCTCACACCACTTTGAGTCTTAAATCTCGGAAAAACCCTGAAAATTTATCTTATCCACTTCCATAGAAACATCGTAGAGGTTCAGGTCTTTTTCAAAGACCAATTTTAGTGCCCTAAGAGGAGGTCTCAAAGAGGCTCTTCAAAGAAGAGGTAATGTCTGTTACCGATTCTTTCACCTTTATTTCATCTTCCAGTTCTTCTTCTTTAGTTGTTTCATTATGAAGTAATGAAATAAGTATAAATCATATACTGATATGTTATTATAAGTATGAAACAAAACATTTTCACCATCTATCCATCCTACGGAAAACTAAATCACCACGCGTGCGTACGTACGAAATACCGTCTCCACGCCGTGGTGAAATATGTTTTTCCACCAACACCTTACATGGATGAGTATAATGGTGTAAAGAATAACTATATATGGTTATTATAACATCATTGTGATTATTATATATTATACCATCCACTCCAATTCTATTCAATAATTATGGCAATGATATCATCGCTCGTGCGTATGTACGGACTACCGTCTCCACGACGCGATGAGATTCATTCTCCATGTTAACCATACATGAATGATCATAATGTTTATATAATGAATAATAATGAAATAAATTAATTATTCTGGATTTATGTATATATATATATATAAGTATTTCATCTATTTAGTTTCATTCAATTCAATAAGGAAACGAAAACAGCGTTCATGCGTACATACGACCTACCGTCTCCATGAACAGTGTATTTCATTCCTTTTATCGATCTATAATATATATATGTATATGATGAATATATATTATATATAAATCATGTTTTAAATTCTGGAATTATGTAAATCAGGATATAAGTATTAATATCAAGAACGACAAGTCGAAACCCATACGATAAATGAAATGAATTTACCCAAAATGCTGCTTTAACATGGAATTTACAAAAGAACGGGTAATATAAAGTCATAAGTGAAACATATATGATATCATAACAATGAATATGATTATGTAATAATTAAATGACATTATTTAAATCATTATACCGAAGGTTCTGATATGTACGAAGCATATCAGACCTAAGGTAAGGGATAATTGTGCAAATCTCATTTTTATCCGAGATTGCTTATTCGTAAGTGTTTACTAGGGTTATTGATATCATCCATGTCCATGTTTTATAAATGTGTATTCATGTATGTTTAAATTCATTCTTACCCATTTCACTTTTACCCCATTGTATGGAAGGAATCTTTCTTTTATTTACCCTACAAGGTACTTTTTGACTTTTCTGACAAAAGTACGAGGAGAATGTTTTTTAACTTATACGGAATGAAAGGATTTTTATGGTTTTATAAAGTCTTATTTTCATGAAGATTATTCCAAAAGAATTCATTACTATTTTCAACAAAATCATTTTCTTTTAAAACTGCATGACATTTAGTGAAAAGAGAATGATTTTGAAGAAGAAAGTATATTTTCCTCAAGAATTCATTTCAAGTGTTTTATCAAAACCATTTTTCATATAAGATGACATTATTTCATATGTGTATGTTTCAAGTATCATGTCTCTATTATTTACATGGTTTCAATTTTATTATTATTAAATGATATCCATTTCTTTTATAGGGATTATGTGATGATGGGATGATGTTTATGAAACCCATTTTATTTATTGGGTTATTATGAATGATGTATGTTTATTTTGTGGCACAAGTAAGAATGATTTCATTATGAGATGTGTGGAACCTATATCTCCATCCAATGCATTGGGTAAAGATTTATATCTCATGAGACAGACATGGCTGGAATGGAAAGTTAAACAGGTTCAGTAATACAGGACTGGAACGAGGAGTGAACTTGATTCAGAAAGGGACTTTGTCCACTAAGATGGTCTTGGCAGCAATTTCTTGGCTACAATGGAAATCATATAATGTTCTTAATGGTTGCCACAATTACATGTTTTATTCCAATGATATTTTATCCTTATTGATGTTCCCTTATGATATATTCCTTACGTACTTCCAAGATTCATGTCCTTGCTCAAGATTTTGATGTTTAGAATTTATGTTCAAGTTTTTGCATTCAATTGTTTATGGATTGTTTTATGGTCTCTATGTTTACCCTTACTGGGCATTTGAGATCACCCCTTTAATGTTTTTTCCCCAGGATATAAAGAAAGGTTTTAGGTAAGAAAAAAAGGGGAATATCTTTATTGGGAGATGTTGAAGATCTTTCACCACGATTAGAAGATTTTATTCCGAGTTTCCAAGGACACTAAACTATTACGATCCTTGTGTGTCTGTTTTTGTTATGTATTAAGTATTTCGCAAAAGTAATGTATTGTCCATGTATGTCAAGCTTTGGGTCTCTACAAACTAAAACCGCATAATTGAACTATGTGGGTTTTGATCCCTATCTCTTAAACATGGTATATAGGATTCCTTCCTGTGGCTCACTCCTTACATCATATGAGTGTGAAATCTTCACTCTTAAGGATGCACTCAATCACTTGATCTACCTATATGAGGCATTCTGGTCAATCAACATCTTGGTGAGGAATCTTTATTCCAAGGGACACAACCTTTGATACATCTTTGTAGGATATACACATATTATCCCAATAATATATTAATACTACACCCAATCTACCACCAAAAGACCTTAAACTTATGGATGTTATGTTCATGAAAATTGTTAAACCTATTCCTATCATATCCGCACATGATTTTAAACCAATGCTTATGCCATACCAAAAAGATGTTAAACTTACACTCATCCATTCCCTAAAAAACTTTAAATCTACACCCATCCTATCCCAATAATAGGATAAATTTTTAATATATTATCCCCAAAAATCCTAAAATCTATGACCATACTTTTCTCAAAAGATGATAAACCATCACAGATCCTATACCCACGAGTCGTTAAAACGTCAACTAAATTTTCTAGAAAAGAAAATAACCCTGTTACCTTCTCCAATGTCATTGAACTCATTCATTGATTTAGAATCCCTAACCCATGCATTAAACACAGGAAGCCTGAAGTAAAAATCCATATAAGCCTTATGCCCCATGAATCATTATCTCATGTAAAACATGAGATTCATTGGGTTCCACTCCTAAGATGCCTCAAATGAGATTCCCTCAAAAGAAAAAGATTCACAAGTTCCCAATACACCCAATGTATAGATATTCCCATAAATTACCAGTTTGACTACATGACCCGACTGAATACTACATACCAATTAATATAGAATTAGTTTAATTAACATGTGTTCACCTCAAGATGGCATCAGAAATAGGTTCCATGAACATGAATTTATCTATGGGGGAGACCCAGATTAAAAAATAAGATCTAAGTAGGAATCCATGAAATGAGTAAATGGAATCCCATCATCTCATTTCAATCAATGAGAAGACATCACTGATGAAAGTGATGAAATCTATCCACCTTTGGAAAATGGGAATGTGGGGAAACATAAGTAGCACACAAGACACACTGGATCACCGTCTAATGTGTCGGAACATGATGTGAAAATTTTATCCACAACCATAGGGAATAGTAGTGTCTAAGACATCAATGGATTTTAATTTCATAGAATCCCGATTCGGCTCCAGTTCCCACCTAGAAAATAATGGGCCCAAAATGAAACTCACCTATGAAATGGCTCAGTTAGCGTTGGGAATCCTCGGTCTATGATATTGTTAGTGTAGATCTCTCCCATTTTTTAGGTAGATTGGATACTATTGGGGAATTGGTAATAATATTCCATATAACTATATATATGGTTGAATATTAATGACTTATAGGATCCAAGCTATAGGAATCCAATGGCCCCTCACCAACAAACACCGAGGAAGTGGGAATGTTAATGTGGAAATATCACATGAATACACCCACACCAAAACTTCTAATATGTCTTTAGTTGTTGGGTTCAGACACCCCATCTCACCTCTGATATCATCCCTATAATGGCATTTGACACACTGGTGTGTCGATATGAGCTGGAGGGGTTCATTCGCATGAGGGATATGACCCTTCCAGACTTGGAGGAATAAATGCCTCACTTACACCACCAATCCCAAGGGCTATGTAGTGGAAATACTCCCCCAAATCTAATGGTAAATTGATTTAAGAACCCTTCCTTAGAATGTTAAGATAAATGAAACCTCTACGTCATGGATTTTGGGGATATTCAAGTCTCATCGGTGTCGAGTATCACCCGGGTGTCACCTAGGTGGGTCTTACTAGGCCACACTAGTTCCAGCACCGATTGGTACCTCTGGCTGATGAGTGGTCTCACACCTTCCCTGATCCACCATCCTTGATCAAGAGAACCCGATGTCGACATTAGGTGTAGAGCTAGGATAATTCCTAACCAGGGACATCTTATATGAATCCTTTGGCCCATTCCACCATCATTATTTCTCGCCAGGTCCCTACGATAGGTGAAAATAATATATTTTTTTCCATCGGGTATTGAGTCCCTATCCACCTAATAAGAAGACCAGGTTGACTCTTCTAGTCACTGGTACCACCAAAATCCATCATGATCTAACCCATGATGCGAAGAATCAGGGAAAAGTTCCTCCCCACACAACCGTAGGTCATCACAAAGGTCATCCCCGTGAAAACTACAATCAGAGAAGATGTCCTACATGCTTAATTAGAAGTTATTGTAGACATCCCCCCTACACTTCTATCAACTAACATGAAGGTCCTCCCCATGCTCCCATCATCCCATGAGGGGGTCCTCCCCACTCTATCAATGATAAAAGCATAGGTCATCCCTTATCTATCAATAACTAGTTTGAAGGTCCTCCTCACACACATACTAGTTGGCACAAAGGACCTCCTCATGCTATAAACATTGTAAGCATAGGTCCTCTCCACTCCATCAAAAGTTAGAATATAGGTCCTCCCCATGATGAAAAGTTACCCTACTCTGATGAACCATCCCAGTTAACGAGTTCAAACATCTACCATTGTTGGAGGAATAATGGGAAGTGTCCCATTCACATTGGCCCTTAAATTCTGAGGTGATAGAAGACTAAATGATCTGATCATCACCCCATCCACTAGCATATGGGGAAGAATATTGACATTTGAAGCTCACCATTATGGATTCCATGGTCCACAAGATCCCCAAGTACCTCTATAGATTCCTAGAGGTCGATGACATTCTGGCTGCTTTCTAGGGGCCCACAATGTATTTTTCTCCATCACTGATTGGTTCCCTCCTCTTTACCTCCACAAAAGTTGTTTTGGAGGTTAAATGGTCTGGTTGATTCCCTTAGATGATTGATTCTACTCTTCTGAGACACAAATAGATGATGATTCCATTGCATATGAGGTAGTGGTGAAAAAACTATCCTACATGGATGTGATGATGAGTTTGGAACCACCCCTAAGAGACATCTCAGCACGAAGAAAACTTTTTAATCAAGTAGTGACTCTTATCTCATTAAACCTGTTGTAGAACCAGTATATATCAATGACGCATACTATATATAGGCCCACTACAATGAGGGACTCTTCCAACTAGGTATGAGAAACTTCCCCAGATCAAGAGGGCCTGATGGAGGTCATGGATGACAATAAGCTATCAATTGTGTTCTGGCCACATACGACTTCATACATTGACATCCCGGAGTCCCTTTTAGAGAATAATGTTGTTTGTTTCTACTAGTTCATATGGGTGATGGTTCACTACTTCTGTGACCATTAGTTTCCCTATTTCTGGAGGTAGGAGCTCCTCAATGACATCAAACAGTAGTGTTAAATGGTTAAGATCACAATTCTCTTAGTGGTTGAGGACCTATAATCATAAGGATATTTCCAGGCCCTTCAACAAGCCTACATCCTGAGAATTATAGTGATACAATGGGTTATGGAATAAGTGTTGTTGTATGTGCAGATTAGGGGCTGTGGCAGTATGCTTCCCTCTATATCATCCCCATACTGAGACATAAACATGATATTTTATATGTCCTTTCCACCAATGGTGAAAAAGCCCCAATGAATACCAAAATGGTTAAAAATATCATCACAAAACAGCCTTAGGATTAGAGGAACATGTAAAACGCACCCTATGGAAAATATATTACTTGGATGACCATTTAGAAGGTGTCCTCATTCATCATAATAGGCAGTAACTTGGCCTCAGAGATCACCCCAATGGGACACTTCTGCCTAACCATTAGAACATTGATAAATGAAAGGGACATGTCAAAAAATCTAACCCAAATTCGGTTGCACCAAATTTAGAGATTAAACCCTCACTATCCTCCTTTATCAATTAGTTTTAGGAGTAAAAACTATTCACTGACAACCTCTTTGATAAGAAACAACAAGAACAAAAAAATTTCTTGAGAGACTCCATATCTCTTCCATTGGGGCATCAAGTCCTCCTCAATCAAATTCCATTGTTTAAACTTGATAGCCCCACCCATCAATTCACAGTGGAATTGAAGGGATATACAAATAAACAAAGTCACGAGTCACCAACCTTACATGACCAACATGATTTTCTACCTCAATATTATGGTTGTGCCGCTCCCCGACTTGATGAGTCCGCTAACACCTCAGTGGCTAGAGACCGTCACCAAATGACTTGATAGATATGCTCACCACTCTCCTTGAATCATTAGAGTTTAGATAGGTTTAAATAGTTTCTGATGGAAATCAATAACTAACATGGGTGGATAATGTCTCAGCACCCTCAGAGATTTGAAATCCTAGCTTCCCCCTGTTCAATTGGATGGGTGACCCACTAAAGCACATGGGCCACTTTACATCAATGTCAAAAATTATGTTTGGGATCCTATAATAACAAAAGGCATCCAAGATCTAATTCATTGTCCAAAAAGTAGAGGGTCCAATGTTGGTCTAGTATGGATTTCCACCCATAAGGTCAATTACATGTTGGTAGGAGCACCAATGTCATTTTTCCTATCAGTTCAGCTCCACTATGAGTAAGAAAAGTATTTCTAATATCTTAAAATGAAAAAATAGGCCAGAGAGTGAGTTGCATACTTTTTCAGACAATGTAAATTCTTCCAATATCCACTTAACAATATACTATCATAGAAATAACTAGTAAATATTTGTGTTGGGGAACATTAAGAGAAATATGGTCCCTACTTTCATTACCAAGATTCACTGATTAGTCACTGAAAGTGGCTAATATTCATTGTTATGTTCTTAATATTAATGTGTTAAAAAGTTCATAAACATCAATTTTAGTCCAATTCAGAAATTGAACTTCATTTCCCATCATTGTGCAATTCATGCTTAAAATGTCAATTTGGGCCCACTCAATAATTTGCTTGTGGAAATTACAATATTCATAATTTTATTTTGAAATTTTGGGATATGATTGATAACTTTTTTTGGAACATTTTATCTTGTAGGTCCGATGGATGAATCCCAAAGGAAGATGGAGAATTTTGCGCCTGAAGGCAGAAACTTGCTGGAAAAAGCATATTGGGCCTAAGGCCCATCAAACAAATGTGGGGCCCAGAAACCAAGCCCAATGAAGCTCCAATTTATACAGTAGAAAGATAAAAATATGAGGATCATTTTATTAAACTGTGGCCAGAGCTAATTCTGATGTTTTCATGATGATAAAGGGATATGAAGTTGAGATTTAAATGGAGGACTCGTCATTAATGCACAGAAATCCGCCCCACCATTTCGACCATAACTTTCAAACGGCTGTGCCAGATTTCCTGAAATTTTGAGATCTTCTAGAAGAAACATGGACGAAGATATTTTATATTTATGACACCTACGGATTCTGCCATATGAAGTGTCAAACGCACACGTCCAAATGGAGGACGAATCTGGACAGTTTTCCGGGTCAACTTCGAAACGTCAATTTCCTTTTGATTATTCACCCTCCTTTTGACTCTATTAATTGTTGGGGGTAAATTTATTGTTGGGGGTGGACATAAGGCTCCTAATATGCCTATATAAGGAGCTTGTGGTGAAGGGAATAAGAATCTAACATTTTTCTTTGAATCCATGTTTTTCTTTCATCCATTGTATTTTTTTCAATTGTAATTTTCTGCTTTCAATTTGTAATCGCATCATCAAGTTTTCCCATGTAAGTTTTTCTTTCACGTTTATTATTTTAATAAAATTTCTTCTTCATATTTACTTTATATTTTCCTTTTCTTCACACGTTGATACCGTTGAATCATGGTGTGAAATTATTCACACCAACACTTGTGATTTCAATCACACAACGGTGGAGTGTTCGTTCTTTTAATAATTTTCTTCTTCTTCAATTCCTCCCCCGTAAGTCTACATCCCGCTTCCATTGGTAGAATAGCATCAATGGAGGGATAACCTCTTAAGGTTTGATCCAAGGGAGTCGCAAGGTCATGGATTGAATGTTATTTTATGTACTTAATATTTAAATCTATTCGTTATTTTAGGATTTCCATTTGATGAGTTATATTCTTTCTCATCTTTGCCAACTTTAACGATGACACATTTTGAGTGCTAGTACGATCTATTTCCTTTGAGTGCTCATTAAAGTGATCCTCAAAGTGAATTAGTGATTGGACTTGGAATTGTGTAGGGATTAAATTGGTGAATGATTTGGAAGAATTATCTCATTGTTTGGATATGTCTTGAATTAATGACATGAAATTTTCTAAGAAAAGAAATTCATCCAATCCACCCCAAGCAAAACCCTAAGATCAACCCACCATCAATAATTGTTTAGTTCACATCATTTTTTATTATATAATATTTGAATTATATATTTAGTTCTTCAATTAAAATCTACCTCAAAGTTGGCCACTTCATAGCCAATCTATCAATAAATCATAGCGTCTCAAGGTTACTTCTTCGGTCCCTGTGGATTCAATCCCTACTTGTACTTCAACAACCGCTTTTACCAGTAGGGTAAATTTGGGCGCAACCAAATTTTGGCGCCGTTGCCGGGGACCCAAGTAAGTAACTTAGACCCGCATCTTCTTTTCTCACCCCAAATTCTCTATTCTCACCCTAATTTCTCTTCTCTTTCCCCTTTCTATTTCTGTGTGTCCAAAAAAACCCCAAAACCAATTTTCAATCAATTCAAATGGATTATCCTCCAGAATACGCCTTCATAAATCAATGTTGTAATCAAGTCGGAAATCAATATTGGGAAACACCTCACATAGGGAATTTCATTGATCAGCCTTTAAATGAATACCCCACACCCGATAACATGAACGATCAATGGGATGCTGATTTTTTGAAGGATAAATTTCCATACCTCTCAAGGATGATTGAAAAGATCAAACTTAATGATGATGATGATGTACAAACAACAATCAATCCAAATTCTGAAAAAATTCTTGAACATTTATGTGAAAAAATGGTTAAAATGAATTCAGAAGTTTCATCACTGAGATTAGAAATAAAAAATATTGAGACTTATGAAGAACCCATTCCCACTCAGGATGTCCTTTCCACATCACTTATAGAAGAATCTTGTTTCCCACATAACTCATGTGAATTTAGTAAAGAACCCACTTTAAAATTTTGGAATACAGAGTTGGATAATGAAGATATTTGGTCAGGTAATGTTGAAATTCAAGATAAAGAACATGAAGGAATTGTTAATGAGTCTTTAAATCAGGAGGAAATTGATTTTTTGGATTCAAAAGAGGAAAATTTGACATCATGGATTGAGCTTCCTGAATATAAATCCATTAATGATTTTTCAAAAACACCAATCACTGAAAAATTGGGAGAAATACCAAACATTGAGCCCATACACACTCCTGAAATTCAACTAGACACTTTTGGGGATGAATCATATTTTCAAAATGAACCAATTCTTTCTAAATGTTTTGGAGAAGAAACTGATATTGAATTAATTTTTCAATCTCCTTTAAAAAATTTCAATGAAACCGAGCTCAAAATTATTTTACATTCTTCCGAAGTCAAAAAAATCAATCTTAATCAAGTTGAAGTGGACAAAAATGGGGTCCTAAACATGTTGAAAGTTGGAATTGGATAAGTTGGGGGGTTCAAGTCGAGCTAACGACGTTAAACAAAAGCGCTGCATGGGAGGCAACCCATGGTTTTCTTATTTCCAGTCATTTTGAATCATTTTATTTTTCATATAATAAATTACCATAAGCTGTTGACCTGTTCTTCTTTTATGAGTAAGGATGGGTATGAAAGGGGAGCACCATATTCATCCGTGTCACGTGGTGTGATCTCTGAGTAATACCTTACCCAGAAAATATAAAGAAGACAATGTATCATCAGTTTATTTTGTTTTGTTTTTTTTATAGGTTAAAAAAAATAAAAGGACATGTTGAAATCCATAAGGAAAATCCATTCACCACCATCCAAGCCGCTAAGACTCAAATCTAGGATTGAAGGAGACTATGGCATGTGCTATCATCATCAACCACCAGGTGAATTCATTCCATGATTTTCATTTTAAATTTCTTCATTGAACTCCTCTCCTACCCCCTTCTAACTTTTCTTTTCTTTAAACACTGGGGACAATGTTATTCTATGTTGGGGGGATAAAAAATGATTTTTTTGAATAAAAACATGCATGAAAAGAAAAATTCCATTAACCTTAAACATGATAAACACACATTGCAAACTCTAAAATTGGATATCAAATAAATTTTTCATTCCATGATTCTGATTTTAATGCAAGTTTAAGTTCATGAGCATAGTTTTTGGAAAGTGGAGTTGTCCGATGTGATTTTTCAAAGTTTACATTTTCATCCTCTTAATAAAAATGCCACAATACACGTCTACTGGACCGTGGGTGTAAATTTGAGTTCTTGGGTCCCTTTCATTATAGCATAGGGTTCTGGGGTCACTTTTAGTTTAATTTGAGTATCCAAAAAAAAAACAAAAAAAAACAAAAAAAAAAACAAAAAAAAAATTGAAAAAATTGACCACATAGAGCAATGTTTTGTCCAAATGCGTGGCGTCCGGCACTTGGGGATCATGACTCCATAGTTGTCTTTCCCAGAGTTAGGCTTTATATCTCTATTGTAGAGAATGAAATTGACAAAATGTGTGGCGTTCGGCACTTGGGGATCGTGACTCCATAGTTGTCTTGCCCAGAGTTAGTCTTTTCATATCTATTGTGGTTAAAAAAATAAAAATAAAAAAATAAAAAAAGGGATACTCATCTTAAGGTTTAATGTGATTCTCACCTAGCGCTTCCATTTTTCCCCTTGAACAATAAAATGGGCCCCATATCTTTTATGATGCACAACACTTTATCATGCTTAATTGGAATTGGATGAAATGTGGCAATGAATTTGAACAAAGGAATGGGCTTGGGATTGGGATATGCTTATGGACCTAGCTTGTTTTAAATGATTTTGATGGGTTCCATAATTTTTTTTGATATGAGGTCTTTTGAGTGAGCAATGTGTATTTAAATGTTTTTGGAAAAGGGGATTTTGATTTCATATTTGTAATTTATTTTGCTCAGGACTAGAAAAACTGAAGTTGGGGGGTGTGATTAGTCACTGAAAGTGGCTAATATTCATTGTTAATTTCTTAATATTAATGTGTTTAAAAGTTCATAAACATCAATTTTAGTCCAATTCAGAAATTGAACTTCATTTCCCATCATTGTGCAATTCATGCTTAAAATGTCAATTTGGGCCCACTCAATAATTTGCTTGTGGAAATTACAATATTCATCATTTTATTTTGAACCTTTGGGATATTATTGATCACGTTTTTTGGAACATTTTATCTTTTAGGTCCGATGGATGAATCCCAAAGGAAGATGGAGAATTTTGCGCCTGAAGGCAGAAACTTGCTGGAAAAAGCATATTGGGCCTAAGGCCCATCAAACAAATGTGGGGCCCAGAAACCGAGCCCAATGAAGCTCAAATTTATACAGTAGAAAGATAAAAATATGAGGATCATTTTATTCATCAGTGGCCAGAGCTAATTCTGATGTTTTCATGATGATAAAGGGATCTGAAGTTGAGATTTAAATGGAGGACTCGTCATTAATGCACAGAAATCCGTCCCACCATTTCGACCATAACATTCAAACGGCTGAGCCAAATTTCCTGAAATTTTGAGATCTTCTATAAGACACATGGACTAAGATATTTTATATTTATGACACCTTCGGATTCGGCCACATGAAGTGTCAAACGCACACATCAAAATGGAGGACGAATCTGGACAGTTTTCCGGGTCAACTTCGAAACGTCAATTTCCTTTTGATTATTCACCCTCCTTTTGACTCTCTTAATTGTTGGGGGTGAATTTATTGTTGGGGGTGGACATAAGGCTCCTAATATGCCTATATAAGGAGCTGGTGGTGAAGGGAATAAGAATCTAACATTTTTCTTTGAATCCATGTTTTTCTTTCATCCATTGTATTTCTTTCAATTGTAATTTTCTGCTTTCAATTTGTAATCGCATCATCAAGTTTTCCCATGTAAGTTTTTCTTTCACGTTTATTATTTTAATAAAATTTCTTCTTCTTATTCACTTTTTATTTTCCTTTTCTTTACACGTTGATACCGTTGAATCATGGTGTGAAATTATTCACACCAACACTTGTGATTTCAATCACACAACGGTGGAGTGTTCGTTCTTTTAATAATTTTCTTCTTCTTCAATTCCGCCCCCGTAAGTCTACATCCCGCTTCCATTGGTAGAATAGCATCAATGGAGGGATAACCTCTTAAGGGTTGATCCAAGGGAGTAACAAGGTCATGGATTGAATGTTATTTTATGTACTTAATATTTAAATCTATTCGTTATTTTAGGATTTCCATTTGATGAGTTATATTCTTTCTCATCTTTGCCAACTTTAACGATGACACATTTTGAGTGCTAGTACGATCTATTTCCTTTGAGTGCTCATTAAAGTGATCCTCAAAGTGAATTAGTGATTGGACTTGGAATTTTGTAGGGATTAAATTGGTGAATGATTTGGAAGAATTATCTCATTGTTTGGATATGTCTTCAATTAATGACATGAAATTTTCTAAGAAAAGAAATTCATCCAATCCACCCCAAGCAAAACCCTAAGACCAACCCACCATCAATAATTGTTTAGTTCACATCATTTTTTATTATATAATATTTGAATTATATCTTTAGTTCTTCAATTAAAATCTACCTCAAAGTTGGCCACTTCATATCCAATCTATCAATAAATCATAGCGTCTCAAGGTTACTTCTTCGGTCCCTGTGGATTCGATCCCTACTTGTACTTCAACAACCGCTTTTACCAGTAGGGTAAATTTGCGCGCAACCATTCACCAAGGATGTTTTTGTGAATTCTTTGAAAAGGATCAATGTCTGGTGGAGGATTTGTTGTAAAAAAATAATTCATATTTTCACTTATATATATTTTTAGAATACGTAAAAAATATTAGAATTTGGACACTGAGAATGTAGAGGTTCCTCATCTAGTACAAATTCAGGATCCTTTTCTGAATGATCCTCACTAATCATAGTCCTATAAGATGAAGCCTCACCCATCACAACCTTACTAGAAAACACTTCTCCATGTGTATCAATTTCGATGAAAAAATGTGGCTCTTTCCCCTGTCAAGGCTAAGACTAAGTGTATCATGGTTTTTTCAAGTTGGGAAACATTCCAGCATCGTTGAAACACATCTTTGCTAACCCCAATAGTGATAGTGAAGGATATAGAGAATGTCAATAGGATCCTATTTGTGGGATACAAAAATATCATGTCTGTTTGGCTAACAATGAAGTATCTTATTCTCATTGTGTCATCCTTGAACATTTGAGAAATACATAACCTCCAATGGTTGTCGCACCACCATCATAATCCACTTCCATATTTATGTCACAACCATCCATGTCTGGTATGAAAAAATAAATGATAGCACAAGGTAAATAATATTCCCTTGAAATTGTTTAATCCATCAAAAACTATTAGTGATTTCATGCCCCCCAATCTAGGAGATACTCCCTGGGATAGCCCAACTACAGACTCCCTTACTAATGAAGAGTATTAGTACACCTATATAACTTTGTTCGAGCTGGTGGACAAATTACCAATTCCCATCTTTGAGAAATACCATGTAAATACTTTGGATACTTCTAGATGATGCCATTAAAAGAAAGAAAGAGGACTACGAGCTGTTATAATGAAGGAGCTAGTGCCTCAAACCAGGCCATTCATGACACTTAGAATAGGAAGAAGCTTTTTCGCAAAGATCAATAAACATTGTACTCACAACCCATGCCATCTAGTACACCTCCACTACTGAATATGTTAGTTGAATGAGCAGCCCATCCATAAATGAATTATGATATGTTGTGTCCAATAAGATCCAGAGTCCTGCCAATTGACAGTCAGCTGGAAATTTTTCATAGACAGTTATCTTGTCAATAGTATAATGTCTCATGTACTTTCCAAACCTAGTAGGTTCATCCAATGACATCCATGACACCCCCTTCCAAGGAGAGATGCTCATAAAGATTGAACATGACCTTGGAATGAAAATATGATGTGTTAATTGACCTTGTCAGCATACATGAGAGGCTTTTGATCCATTAATATCTCCCCTTATCGAAATAAATTCATTAGATTCTCATATAATCTTTGGGAATCCATATATAGTAAGAAGATAGGGAATAATCCACTAATTCCTGCTATTGAGAAAAGGCTAAGCTAGAGGAATTATAGGACATTTTATCATTTTCAAAGGAAGAAAAGGGTATCATTATCTATGGGAGCATATTCCCACTCTACATCCAAAGACCATTAAATGGAGTGGAAACCCTCCAATACCCAGTAGTTACTAGTTTTGAGATGAACCTCATCTTGAGATGAATTCTCCACAAGATGGGATTGATAGAGGAAGTACTGATCCCCAACCTTAAGATTCAATGTTTTAAAAGGTGAAAGTAGAAATAGCATGGAATGTTTTTGCAGAATATACAGTTTGGCGGCTTGACATCAAGAAATTAATTCATGGTAGTGTCATAGTATACCACATATAAAACACTACTTGTAAGTACCTTACTTCATATTATTACAACAGACCCCTCACCATATCATTAGTGCCTCATGTACTCACTAAATGTATGAGTAGGGGTACTACAAGGAGATGAATCCTCATTGGACTCTGATGAATCACACAATCTAGATTTCAAAAACTAAAAGAGAGTAGGAAGGTAGGATCAATCTAATGGGGTTGATCGCATAAATGCCCCTAATGATTTGATATTCATTACGGTCAATCCTTGGGAATACATGAAAGATAGAATCATTATTTATATTCAACTATTAGAGCGTATAACACCATATTTTGGGGGATTCTTCATTGTCTCGAAGAAAAAGGTTTTTTGGATTCTCTAGGAAAAAGAAGCACCCACAGATTACCTTATACTTTTACATCGGATAGGCCTATCGGATATCCAAATCCCATACTCTTATGACATACTTATATGTTCTCCTTATGAAAAAAAATTCATGGCATTCCCACTTGTTACACTTAGATGGGATGACTCAATAGAAGTAGACTCATCACCATTTATTCGATATCAAGAATGGAGCTCGTGGTCGGTGGCCAGATAGAATTGGCTTGATAGATACTTTACCACAATTTTAGTAGTATGAGAACCACTAAGCAAAGATTTAATGTCTACCCATACATGCAATCATGTTCCCCATGTGTCGACAGGCCCAGAAAGTTTTCCTAACCCCTTGATTCTCCTATCTCAGATGATAAAGAAGATTTTGAAGATGCCACTAATACCTTCAATGAGGGTGTCTCCACCACCATTAATGTGTTAACATAGGTGAACCCTGGTACTATGGAATATATAAAGTTGACATTTCATACTGCATCCATGTCTCTAGACAAGTATCAATAGTGTATGACCATCATAATGTAGAGCTGTGACGTACTCTCTTGGAGCTATGATGAGATGCCAGGGCTGGATCTTCAGGTCACTATTCCCCTCCTTGGCCTTCCAGCTAGTCAACATGGGTTCAATAAGTACCCCAAAAAGATACACCATTCACAAAGTTCCATGGTTATGGATGATGTTGGAAATATTATCAAATCCAACATCATCAGAGAAGTTTAGTAGCCCAAATGGCTATCCAACATCATCCGAGTAAGGAAGAATAATGGGATGATTAGAGTCTGTATCGACATATGGTATCTCAACAATCCCTATTTAAAGGAAGATTTTACCTTCATGTAACATAGATATTGATCAATGCAAGGGCTGGGTTCCAATCCCTATCCAGCATGTTTGGATACATTGGGTAAAACCAAATCCGGATGGCCCTTGATGACAAGGATTCCAACACCTTCAGGGTACCATTAGGGACCTTTTGATATCAGGTGATTCCCTTTGGCTTAAGAAACTAGAGCCAAATATTAGTAATCCATGTACCACATATTCATGTCAACTATCAGGACATTAATAAATATCTATGTCGATGAATTATAGGTCAAATCCTAATAACATCAGTACCATATCAAGGATTTTGATAAATTATTCAGCTTTTTCAACTCTCGAAACTTGAAGATGAACCCCTTGATGTGTGTATTTAGGTTTACCTCAGGGAAATTTATTGTCTTATTCATATGATACAGAGGAATCAAGACTAACCTGATATGTTCAAGGACATCAGCTAGATGCCTCCATTGAGAAACCTATAAGAGTTGTGTGTTTTCTAAGGTCACTTAGCTTAAATATGATGATTTATCATAAATATGGATGGTAAGTGTAATAAAATCTCAAGGCTCATGATGAAGGGAATATTTTTCTAGTGGGATGAGGAATGGTAGACCACATTTTAAGATAAGGAAGACATTGGTCCTCAATGTGATCACCCTAGAATCGTCTCTTGGTAAACTTTTTTCCTTGAAAAATAATGATATTATGAAAAACAATTTATACTATCTCAGTCACATACTCCTTAACATAGAGACTAGATTCTCCCACATCAAGAAGAGTTGCATCATGATGGTGTTTGTAGTGAAGAAGTTGTGACACTATCTACAGGATCATAAGATACAACCGGCATGCCATGTGAACCTAAAATAGTATATAATATATTAATACAGGTTGATGGGATGATTATTATTTCGGAAAATTATCCTCCAATAGTTTGACATTAGGTTTGATTCATATAAAACCATCAAATTTTAGATTTAGACGGATTTCTTGGCCACCCATATTGCTCCTCAATAACTTCCCATGGATGTTGATTTCTAAAACGAGGCTATAATATCTATGGACCATGTTTTTCTATCTTGTTAGATGAATTTTGATGGTTTCACTGAGAGCCTGGTCATTAGATGACATAAATACCCCAATCATTATAGGGTAGGTTTGGGTATCGTCTTCATCACCCAAACACATGAAATATTTCAATACTCATTCCTATTATCAAAAAGCTATACTAATAATGTGGTACAATAACAGGATCTCATTTAATGTTTTGAGTTGGATAGTATAATTGATTTCCCATTTTAAAATGTGAATAGAGAATTTTATATAGTCATCAAACATGTAAAAGGTGATTACATACTCAAATAGAAAGAGCTCAGACCCTTGATAGAGCATATCAATCAACAGATGGTCTAGTTACCTTCCAAGCCTAAGGGGGCTGAATATTTCCATTAACATAATGGTAAATCTGATGCCTTGGGATGTTTGGATATATCACTTAAAGAAAGTAACTAGGATGATCTATTCATTCATGTGGTACACTGTACCGTCATTTCCCCTACCAGTTCAGATGATGTAAAACAACTAGTAAACAAACTAAATGTGGGTGCTCATGTGCCAAGATCCTTAGGTCCCCTTGTATCATTAGGAAAAAATTATTGGAACACTATCATTTTTGAGTATCTTTATCACAACATTCTCCTATCAGACTAAGATGAGCGTGAGGGAATAAACCAATTTGCAACACATTTTACCCTCTATATTGGGCCTAACATATAGAAAACTCTCAACATACATGGATTTTATGGTATTATACTCCATTAAATTCAGGGATACAATACCACTTGGGTTTTTTTGATGTCCATGTCAGGTAATATGGTTCCACCAGTTGGTATTGAAGCTCTCCCACTATATTTGGAGGATGGGATACTTCTGGACCACAATGGTCCATGATTGCATCACATTCTATGAGAGTTTCCATGAGTGTTAGATTCATGCTAACAGTGTACATCAACCACCCGAGTTTCTTTACACCAAAAAGTATACTTTTCCCTTTATATTATAGGGACTCAATTTAATGGTTCTATACACTCTAGATATAGAACAAGAGTGTTGGATCATATTGATTGTGACCGAGTTGTTTTCAAACTAGGAAGAAGTGATTCCCAATACTAAATTAAAATCCCAGTCCATGATTGAGTTCATGAGCTCCCACATCATCCATATTCTTTGGAGTTCCTCATGTTATTCTCACCAACAATGGAAATAACTTTTGGGATACCCAGATGAATAAACAATACACTAAGTATGTCATCTGATTCAACTATAATAATTTCCACCATGCACAAGATAATATGAATATTGAGGCATTAAAAAAAACCCTATCCAACATTTTATAGAATATAGTGCTCCAAAACAAAATGACTTGTCCTAAAATGCTCCCCAACACCCTTTGGTATTATCAAAAAAAATTACTAATAATTCCACCTAAGTGGCCCCATATACCTTGGTATATGGATTAGAGGAAGTCAATAACATTGAGGTTTAGTTATAGTTGATCCGAACAACTATTTATAACAAGTATATTCGATAAATAATGGAAAATTCCATCTAGATTATTTGTAACCCCTTGAATAGAATAGTCCCTAGGAATTTCAAAAACTATAGAGGCACCAAAACAGGGTAGCGAGAGTGTTTAACAAGAAGGTCAGCCTCCACTCCTTCCCCAAGGTGACATAGTACTGGCTCTTAGAATTCCAATCATACATGGCCATAAGAAGACAAATTTAGAGACCAAATGAGAGGGACCTTACATCCACCATAAGGTCTATTCCAATATAGGATACTCTTTGATCTCAATGGAAAAAGATCATGTCACACCTCCAACAAATTCCAAACTTCACAATAATTATATTTCATAAGGATAACATGGTTTATAAAATAGGACCTTAAACACTTTGAAATTTTTCCCTGACATAAGACCTTAAAATATTTTCAACTATTCAATCAAACATGACCTTAAACTATTTTCAACTGTTCAAAGCTATGAAACCTTAATCCAATCCCCCGTTTTACAAAGAGCATGAGCATAAAAAATTTTCATCCCCTATAGTCCCAATAGTATGACATTAAACTAAAAATATCAACATAAACAATTCATGATAATAAATTGTGGTCTTACCCCATATAGAATATAGATTCCACTATGGTGAGTATGGGATGACCAAACAATTTTACCCCATATAAAATCAGGACGCCTCAAAATATGAGATGATTCCATAGCCTCTACATAGTTGATTATCCCCTTCAATGACATTGATCCCTAGACATTCCATGTTGTTGAGCCACGTTTAGTATGACTCCCATTCTCGTGGGATATTTAGGTCCACCTAGACATTATATCTTTGATTCCAACCAAAAATTCAAAAACATTTGGACATTTGGACACACATAGGGTCCATGAATTATGACCTTAAACAATTTTCTATTTTCTTCATGATATTTCTATGGTACATGAGCCTAAATTCCATAAATTCATATTAGGTTCTATCTCTTTAGTTCCACAAAAATACCCTTGAATCAATCATTTCCCCTCCAAGTCCATGAATTATCACTTTAATTTATTTTAAATTGCTCTAGTCAGTATGACCATAAATTGTTCACAGATGGCTAGGTACTACGACCTTAATCTAATTGCATTAGTTCCAATCATTACGGACCAAAAATTTTTTGAAGCCTCTATAGTATGATCTTTATGACATTAAACTAATAGAATCCATAGTTTTAGATGTATGAATTTAAACAATAGAGCATGATGTCCTCATCAAAATACATTAAACAATGATCTTACCCCATAAGAAACTAGAACGCCTCATATGAGAAGTATTAGTGGAACAAAAAACCTTACTCCACATTAAATAAGAATGAATCATATTATATTAGATGAACTAAAAATAACATCCTCAACACACAATGATAAAAAATATAAATACCACATTCCATACACATGAGATGCACCGTGAAAACCATGGGATGAATCAATTCCCTCATTATAGAGGATTTATCCCACTTTTGGTCATGGTATCCTACCACACTACATTCTAGAACTATATGTCTCTTGATTAACATACTCATGGGATATATAGAGACACCAAAAAATCCCATCCTCTACACAATACACATATTTATCAACCCTTTGGACCCTATTCCCCATTTATGATCTAATCATTTTGACCCCAAACTATGTTTAGTTTGTATCAAGATATTTACATGGTATACGAGCCTGAATTCCCACTTTTCAATTCGATTCTTACCTCTTCCATTTCATAAGGAAAAATAGTTACACCCAAATATATTGTCTCAGTACCAACCCTTTCATCAAATGGTTGTGAGTTCCTCTCTTTCCAAGTAACACTGGGTTGACCTGGGTTTTAGTTATTTATGTTCTGTGTGAAAAAAGGCCCCCTTGTTTAGGGATTGAGCATAGGAAGTGTTTTCTAGCTTCGGTGGCCTAACAACCTTTTCCTTGCTGGATATTAGGGATGCTCCTTTTCTAGTCGGATGGTTTCAGGGCACGACAGATTTTGTTATTGAAATTCTGGCATAGACATTAATTTTTAATGTGGGTTTCTAGATTCTGTGGAAATCCAGGAATTAGGAAAGATTTGAGGTCCATGCTCCTTCGCTGCAGTCCACCATCATGAAGTCCTAGTTTCTGCTGGAGGATTTGGTTTCTCTCAACTCGAACTGGTGAGGGATCCTTCATTAAGGTTTCTCCATGCTAGGGAGTCATCCTCATCTCACTCTCTTGACCACTTGTAGGGGAGGTGGGTTTGCTGGATTCTAACCATCAGAGGCCTTAAACTGAATTCATATGGTCCGTGCACGATGGTCGCTATGGATAGAGGGGGTGATGTTCGAGGTAGGGGTAATGTTGCTCTAGCACACTCTTTGTTCAATGGAGATGAATCCCCTATTCAGGATGATGTTAATGTGATGCACATTGGGATCACCCTTTTCATAAAGAATAACCTTGACATCACTCTGGTGGAGACCAACTCTATGATCCTTCATGATTCCCTTTTCGGTACAGTTTCTTCTCCCTGGGCTATTGAATATGTTGTTTAAAAATATAGAGTTCTTCTGGGAGAGAACATCCGTGTTACTCATACATGGAGTGAGGGGAATATGGTGGTGAATCATCTGGTCTCTTTGGAAGACCCTAGATGTATTAGTACTTATCTTCTCACTAATAATCACATGAAGCCAAGGAGAATTATTTTAGTTATAGGGGATGCCCTCAACTTGCATTATTTCAGACCCCCCTTAGATGGTTTCCTGTTGAACATTCCTTTTGAATAAAAAATCTAATTTGGATGGATGGGTCCCCTTGGTCCTCTTTCCATATTGGATCATCACTCTGTTACGCTACACAATCACCTCTATGATAATCGTACCCTTATTTAGTCAAATATACGTGACCTTAATCCAAAAACATTCGATATAGTATGAGATATATGACATCAAACTATCAGTATCCCAACTCCATGTTGTACAACATTATACTAAAAATCCAAATGGACCAAACATAAGATGTAAAATTAAAACCTTACATAGTGAAATGAACTTAGGATTCATTATACAATATTAATGGGATGATGATAGAAAAATTACCCCAAGTGAAATCAAGATGTGTCATATTATATGTATGGAATGTTAAGAAATACCCCTTATGAAACAGGGATGCTTCCTAATATGAGATGGTTTGATATACTCTCCCGAGAGGATGACCACCCTACAATACTAGTCTTATTCCATGATACATTGCAAAATAATTCATGATTGTATTCCTATCCTCAAGGGATACATAATGATGTTAGGATATCTCATCCTAGGATCAGCATTGATGGAAACTCATTTCATGAATTTCCCCTCAAGGCCATGATTGATTTTCAATGATTGAAAAATTATTTTTAGGTGTTCAAGAACATGGCATAATAGCTCCCAGGGAACATCATATTCCCTCTAGTGTATCCCCCACTTCTACTTTTTTGATACTTGTTTTCTACCATTTGGATAATCATACTCCATCCAATATGAACTGAATCCCTAATGGAATGGTCCCCTACCTCACATGCACACCTACCATAATAGGCTCACTTCTCAAAGGATCTTTGAAAAAGAACAACATATCCTGTATTTTGAATTTTTTCAATGGTCGATCCTGAATTTGTTCTCTCCATCCTAAAATAACATGATTATATAAGAAGTGTTTTAAACAAGCTTAGTAGTAGTTCCTTATACATTGGTTAAACCCCCTTCACTATATAGGTCATGAAAATGACAATTTCACTCATGAATATTTTTGGCCACTTTGTCCCATTTTTATGTTCTCCCTTGAAAGCATTTAGTACTTCATAATTATTTTTATCTCTCATATGAATCATCAGTCATATGGGATTAGGGATTGGGAGGAAGTTCTTCTCATGAATGGTTAATACTAGCTAAACTCTATGGTATGAAATATGAAATCATAAACTTGGACCACGATTCAAAGAATCATGACTCCAAGCCATGTAAAAGTGATCCTAAGAATGTGTTGTGTGTAATTGTGCATCATGAAATTAAATTCTCATCGTTCTTGTCACTACACTACACATGTTTTTTGAGATGCTTAACCCATGGTATAAGACTCATTACCTTAAAATATGGTTGTGTTGTCTTATGGATGTTTTGTGCAGCAATAGGTGGCCTCATAGGCCCCTCCATTCGTGCTGCATAATAGTTTAAACACATCACACATTCTCTAATTAAAAAACTCCATATTTTCCAAGAATTATAAAATTAAAATATTTTATATTGGTTAGAACTCTTTGGACTTAAACTAACATCCCAGGTCCCAACATCATGAACATAAACTTTTTGTAGCCTACCACTAATGTTTCATGTGGAACATTGCCTTCCTGGAACATTTTTATGCCAAACAAAAAATATTTTGTTCTAGAGCAAACTCTTTGTGGTGAATATAGTCCTAAATATATCACATAATACTAATATCCCATAGTCTTAATTCTATGAACATAAAATAAGAGTCCTTGGTATGGACATTTTTAACATCAACATGTAGCACACATCAAGGAAGTAAGAATTTAAACTATGTGGTAGTCCCCCAATGGAATTATTTTTGTGTAGAGTCAGGTCTTCTTGGTGCTCGATTTATATGGGGATGTACCTTCACCATGCTACACATATCCTTTGGGGATGATCACTCTATGATCAAATATCCATTACCATAAAATTAGAGTTATGGTCCAAGCATCATGACCTTAAAATGTGTGAGATATGTGTCTAGGAAATTTCACCTAGAAGGGCCTCCTAGGCTCCCTCCATTCACATCGGGTTACCTCTCCCCTATGCTGCATATGTCCCCTTTGAGACACAATTGTTTGGTCCAAGAATCAATATCATTATTTTTTTGACTCACCCTAGATTATTTTTCATGGGGTTGGGTCTTCGAATTTCCCTTTGAATTATAGGATCTTATAGGGAGTAACCAAGACGTGTTACCATCTTACACCACACCACATTATCTAGGTAAGTGTTATTCATGTAGGCTCATCGGTACTAATCACAAGACATTAAACTACCAAATCACATCCTGGTCACATGATGTTAAATTTAATGACTCAATATCCCTATCACATGATGATAAACTATGCGATACAATGTATTCACTATATGATGTGAAAAAATATTTCTAGCGGCCTTACTGTATGATGTTATACTGAAAGCATATTACGTCTTTTCATGAGATTATCTCTCCTATGATGCTAGTAACCTACCATACTATTCATTTTCTTTGACCATAACTCGACATCTGAGATGACAATCCCCATGGAAGTTGAGAAAAACCCTTGTCCAGATAGATACACATACCCAATGTGCTCAAATTCATGGTGGAATAATTTTAGGAGTTTTGGATTCCATTTGAACACACCTTCACTTTATCCCCACACATGTGGGTCCCATCATTTGGATCCAAATTCTCCACCATGTATGAATAGCCCCACTAAGAACAATGGTGTTTGGCCACACTAGCTCACCTAGAATACTAGGTACATAACTTAGAGGACTCCAGATGACATTCTGTGATAAATCCCATGTTTTTATCATGGTTAGCAGTAAAATTTCATTTGTTTGTCCCTAACCTCATAAGAACGGAAATGGATTCCATGTTTTGAACATAGTAAATAGTTATCCTCCATCATCATTCCACTACCATTATATTCCAAATCACGTGAATCATGATTCATGCTATTCAATCTCCTTTTTCCTGGTAAAATTCAACACCCATGGTGTTACCCCATTCATGAAGTAGAGCATGTTGAAGAGGAATATACGCTATTTAAAGGGCCCTGCTCTCCAGTCTTAACCCTCTATGGACAATACACTCCTGATGGTATGTCAAGAATTTACAACCCTAAGTGTTTATCCATTTCTAGAACCTCTCATAAAAATGAGAAATCAGATGATCATCCATTTTTTTTCATACATAGCATGGCTCACATGGGATTAGGGATTGATCATTGGTTATATGGCTAATTTGATTATTGTACAATAGTAGAATGTGATAAAAGACTGAAATTTAACAACATAAAAAACATTTAAAATAAATGTAATTAGATATCTGAGGGTCATCCACTTAATGGAGCCTCTTTTTAATCAGTAAAAGAAATCCTTATATGGATCTTCCCCAGTCATCGAGTTCACGAACTCGGCCAGCCTCCTGGACACAATGATAGTCATCTTGGTCAACCTACTCTATCTTTTCTTTTGGATGAACTTATTCAACACTAATCTATATCTGGTCATTCATGCCTCTAAAATCAAGCACCATATAAGTTTCTTTCATTTACTTAACCTCAGCTGCCACAAAATGGGTCTTTAGATGGGAAATGATTTCATCTTTGGAAGTGTACATGACCACCTTATCCTACGACAACCCTTATTAACCGATGACATCCCCTTCAGCTAATTTAAGAGCCTTGCATCCCCCATCCTTGCACCACTAACATGTGATATCATACTCCTTCAACTTGGTACATGCCTGCATAATAAAGAATTCTTGAGTTAGTGTGTGATGGACATCAGAATCCTCCCCCACTTGTACCCAAGCTAATTATCTAGTGGTGGAGTGATCCTATTGATCTTGTTAGGTCATACATCATAGTGAGTGTGATGAAGTTCCACACATACCTCAATTAATTGCAAAAAATGACTCGGTTCTCCTTAATGGAATCTGTGTAATAATCCTCAAAGTGCTCTAGCAGTGCATGTTTGTATGGTGCAAGGACTAACCACATATGTGTGGATAAATTTTGCGCTAGCACGTCCTAGGGTGGGATGAAATCCATTTCTAAAGGGAACATATCCTCGCCATCCCCCTCACCTATAGTATAAGTCTAGCTTCCCTTTATGTAACTTTAAAGGAGAGAACCTCTATTATAACCTCATATATCACCTCCATTGAGACCTCCCCCCAAGAAGTATCCACCGAGAACACCTCAAAGGTAGATGTGACAATCCCATCCTTCTCATCCACCCTCGTTGGTGGAACAATATCGACTTTAGCTCTAAAATCAACCTCTATTGATTCTCCTAAGGCAGGCTTGGTTATCGAAACCTCCTCATCTATCCCCATTGATGGTGCATTGTTGTCCCCCATCATCGGGGCCCTGGTCTTAATAGTTTCCTATGGTGGTGCCTCTACAACAGGATCATCCACTAATAAACCTTTAATTAGACTCATCATTGGCACTATCATGAGTAACTACATCAAGGGAACATTTTTAGCTATCCCTTTCAATGGAAACTCTAGTGTTGGTCCAACATCCATAGTCTCTTTGAAAAAATCTACCAAGATAGTTTTTCCCACTAAAGCCACCTCAACATTAGGCACTACTTAATGGGATTTTTGTGTTGTTGGATGAGCACCAAACATAATTTAAATTTCCATTTAAACATTATTCAGTAAAAAACATAAAGGAATAGTTTTATAAAAATATAAAAATGAGAAAATCCTTCTAAGAGTAATAAATTCCTACTCTGAAATCATGAAGATTTATAAGAAGCCCCTATGAAAAGGGTATTTCCCCAGTGGTTTTTGCCTTAGTCATGAGAACTATTTTGGATAATGGAAAGACACCCAAGGAAAACCATTAGTGAGGGACCCCATGCTGACCCATTCAAGGGTTTATCCACCCTCACCCTACGCCTGAGGCTCATCAAGGACATCCCGCTCTTACGTGCTCACTAAATCCTGCACATGTGAATGAAAGGTGTAGAAATTTTTTTTGAGGATTGAGTAACATCCAAAGGATGCAAAATACTTAGAAGATTTACTAGGGAGATGATAAGATATTCATATCCATTTGAGTCTTATTATGCATCACTTACCCATGATTCTTGGGATCCTTCACCATTGTCTTCACCGGTATCCATGAAACCATATAGAAATTCTGACGAAAAGACATGTCCAGAATCACCTTTACCTGGTTAGTCAATGTACACATGTTTCACAATAGTAGATCACATCATATAGATCTACCATATAATGAATCTCCATGGTGCGGGGGATGCAGAAGATTTCCATTTCATTACCTAGCCCGGTAATGTATATCCCATTGATAATGAGATACTTCTACACCCAATGATGAGGGTTATATTCTTATAACATCTCAAAATCATCCAAGAGTTCGAAAAAAATTCATTGGGAACATATGGGTGATGTACCCACCTCCCTAGGCCGTAGACATGCACCCTAAGTACCGCCATAGAGGGTTGTCCTTCCTCCCATAACCGTTTTCCTCAGACCATCAAGGTTATTTCTACTCCACTCTAAAAGTTTCCCAATAGTTTAGGCCCCAAAATTATTGTCTCTACATCTATCAGAACTCCACCCATTGGGCTGAAACTACCTCCATGACACTATCCAACGGCTGCTCACCCTCATCCCCACTATTGTGGGGAACCTTCTTACTCATCCTAAGTGGTTTGGTGCCTCAACATATCTTTAAAATATATTATCTCCCAAAATAGAAAATATTTTTGGATGATCTCATAGAAAGTTGTAGGTGGGGACAACTAATTCCACCTTTTCCATCTCCATGTGTGAACATGCTGCATATCTACCTCCAGACCGATTGTTGGAATTTGTAGCACATGTTTGATAATACGTTTAGGGTCATCGATTTTAGGAATCAGAACTTACTTCCAAGCCGATGAGAGTTTTATATCTTGAAAATCACCTTGAAGTCAACCCTCTTCACTAGTACTCCACCTATAAAGGTCAAGAGGTATTACTGATGCTTGATGGTCCATGTGCCATTATCGGTCACCATTCCTGTGGGAAGGGGAATGAGTGAAATATAATGTGGTATTCTATCACAATCCTTTCTAGTGTGACCACTATCCCCAGGTTAAAAGGGTTACTTTCATCAATGTTTAGAATTGATGGTCTAATGTTCGTAGTTGGAGGGGTGATAGGGTTATTGTATTCGTATATGTAACGCCCCTCAATTCTAAAGTAAGAAAATTATATTCAATAATGTGTATAAAACACAACACCGAGTGCGTGTAGGAATATAATATCTTGATAATTTAAATTATATTTAATATTTTATATCAATTAAATCTATGCTATATCTTTCAATGCACATGATACTAAACTAGCTTGCATCACCTACAACAATGACTTTCTTCGATTTTTTTGTGACACCCAAGACCATGTTTTTCCAAACAAAAATATATTATTAAAACATTATTATCTAATATAATTATACATAAATTAACCACTAAACTAGAGGTTTTTAATATTACTAACTTATAAAAATATATGGTTTATAAAAATATTAGACGAATTCACAAGTTTCTAATTAATTAAAAATTAAAACATTATCCAATTGAATATAAGGGATTTCTTTATTTTTATGCTCATAATGGTGTTTATCATATTAAATTAAATTAATTTCTATTAGTGAATTATATTAATGAAATATATATATGTGTGTTAAATCAAATATTTTTTATTTTGATCTAATAGATTTCATATACATAAGATAAGACAAAACTCAATTTTACTCATAAAAACACATATTTTTATTAATGTAATTTTAACACATTTTAATATATAACCTATTTAAAATCCAATTTTTGTAACTTTTATAGAATTTATATATTACAATAATCTTCATATTTTTTATTGAAGCATAAAAATTATTTTTGGGTGATATTTTAGGTTTCTACGAAGTTTAAGTTTTTGATGAATTGTGAAAAATACTAAATTTTAATTCTAAACTACTTTTTTGAATAATTTATTTATAAAGTTAAATTATAATTATAACTAGATAATTTTTTTATCCATTAACCCAATCTTGGTTATTTAAATAAATTTCACTTTTTAAATTTTATATAAAAACTTAACAAACATTTGAACATTTGTATTTTAAAAACCTACATTATTGTCCCATATGCTATATTCTTTTTAAATTAATTTCTAAAAATTATGTTGTTTTAATTTGTAAAAATTTGTTAAATATTTGGAATCATAATTATTTATATTGTATAATAAGGTCAAATTAATTTCTGATCAAAATATATTAGTGAAAGTGATTAAAATTAATTATAGTGATTTAGAGAAAAATCAGCTTAACAAAGGACTAATACTTAAATTTAAGGCCCAAAACGACCAAGAAAATTGTCCAAAATAAATTTTATAGAAATATTTAGACCATATTTTTCATTTCATGGAATTTTATTTATTATTTAAGCCACATGGAAAATGAAAAACATGGATGGAATTCCATTTTTAAAAATTTAGAAGAATACCACTCCTCTACTATAGAAAGGCACTCACCCCTCCCACTATCTAAAACATATCAATACACTTTTACAAAAAAAAACCATTTAAAAGAAGCTAAAAAACCGTTAAAATAATCTTACAGGCCTCACCTTGGTCATAAATCAATCCCAGTAAGTCTTTTGGAATAAACCAAATGGAGTTACCCAAATAAGAGGTAACACCCTTCCTCAAACCTCTTTTTTTATTTTCATTATCCACACCATAAAATATTATTATTAAATGATTGTATAATAAAAAATATCTGAAATATTCTTCTATGTTTTTATATTAAGGTTAACATATAAATATACACACACTTTCATCAAATGGGTAACAGACTTACCGTTCACGTACGACGAACTACCACCTCACGAAACAATGTTGTTCTCTTTTCCTTTACCACATTTAATGTTTGGGAATTGTGATTGAAATATTGATTATATTTAATATATATAGTATTTTATAATGTGTTTATGATTATGTAGTTCTTATAAAACTCATACCTTCATGCTTTCCATTTGGTGTAAATATGATAACATCATTTGTGGACGTGTGGACTACCGCCTCTTCTAGGTGATGTGATACGTTCACAGTATACATGAAATATATAAAGGATGTTTTTAATAAACTTATGTGACATATAAGAAATAAATATGATACTTTAATTATATTATACATTTATATCAATTACTTTTAATTATTTTAATATGAAAAAGAAAAGGAAGTTGCATTCATGCGTATGTACGACCTACAATCTCCATGAATGATGATTTTAATTTCATATATCAAAATTTTATAAGTCATTATAAATAAATAAATTATGAATATATATTATAATTAAATAATTTTTTAAATCATTTATTTGATTAAATATTGATATATATAATAATCACAAACATAACAAGTCAAGTCATACTTGAAAAACTTGGCAATTAACAATCGAAATGATGAAAATATTGAATGGTTGCTAACAAATTGGTAACAAGATATTATAAGAAGGTAATATATGATATTATAAATATTATTATGGTTCTTTTATAATTTATTGTCATGTTTACAACCAATATAAATGATGTTAAAGTAAGACTAAACAAAAAGGGAACTCAAGGTAAGAGATTCTTGTCTCATTTTTCTTTATGCTAGGCATACACCATTATCACTACTTACTTATTTTTTGTGGTGAATCTACTACCAATTTTGATATTATATATACTGAATCATATTATCTAAATTTTATTTAAATTTTTAATTTGATTATAATTACTTTAGGTCTTCTAATTCATATGTTACCACATTGGTAAGGGACTTCATCTTAATTTCCATTCATTTAGACATACATCATCATCGTCCACCTAATTTCTTATATATGGTGTACATACTACCAAATTGTTGTGTAATATCATGAATATTTAGTTATTCATGTTATTATGAGTT
This sequence comes from Viscum album, assembly GCA_963277665.1. Taxonomy (NCBI): domain Eukaryota; kingdom Viridiplantae; phylum Streptophyta; class Magnoliopsida; order Santalales; family Viscaceae; genus Viscum; species Viscum album. The sequence continues at coordinate 821,151,282 of OY728143.1, forward strand.
TCAATTTGAATTATTTAATATATGGGGATTTTAACATGGAATTACCAAGTTGTACGAAATTTTATAACTCGATTCCTTTTAATTGAGTTATATTACTTCCTCACTATCATTAATATTATATGTTTATGCATGTAATAAATTATTACTAAATATTTATTTTATTTACACTTCCATCATGTAGATTTCTATTTGATACACATGATCTATTTATTGATTTATTCTGACATAAACATTATAATCTTTTCAAGGGTTTAATTCACAATCTCATTTTATACTGGATTGATTGTAAGATAATATTAATTAGAGAAAATTATTTAACAATTGTTAAATAAACCCTTTAATTTATTAATACTATGGTTATTCAAGGACCTTTTTATGTAATAGTACAATTTTTCCTCTCTATTGTAATTAAAATATTTTATATAATGTTTTATGAAAACCCAAATTCATTTATCTATTTGGTTGAAGATCATTTTTTCTTATAAAAACACAGTTTTCTAAAAAGGTTTTAAAAAATGTTTTTACCCATTACAAATTATTTATAAAATACATTTTTACCCTTTTTTTCTTTTATAGATATGTTTAAAGGAATGTTCTTGTATTTTTCTGGATAACAATCTTTTCCTTCATTTTCCATGAAAAATGAATGTTCTTTTTTTACTATGTATGGTAAGCACAGATTTACCCACATTAATTTCATCAATGATTACCTAGAAAGTTCAAAATTTTACATTTTAAATAAAATTTTTGTAAATGTTATTTTCAAAGAAAATTATTTTCAAAATGAAAAGGATATTTTCCTCAAGAATTTTTTTAAATGAATTCTTTTTATAGTTTTTCTATTCATCAATAAAAACACACATTTTTCACTACTTCACTTGGGATATTTTGTATTGATCCCATAATTATTCTTTATCTTGATGATTTATGATAAATTTGGTAAGGATAGTATTGAAATTCACTTCTATGATTTATTTTTGAAATCATCTTGAAATATTCAATTTCTAGTGATCATTGAACATTAAATTTCTCCTAAAAATACATATAATTTAACATGGATATGATTATTTTATAAATAATATACCATTTTTACATAAGGTGTGAACTTTTATTTATTTTGTTAACTGGGTAAATATGTATAAATCTGTATCTTCTACTTTATAAAGATATTTGATAAGACACGTTATTCATGAGTTACATTGATTATTTGATATATGAGGAATGATTTGGACAGGTACGACATGGGTGGGGCCTTGTTATAGATAGCCCCTTGATACATCAGTATTCTCATGGGATGTGTTAGTTGGATTTCCTTAGTTGATTTTTTACCTGATATTCTAAAACAACCTATGAAAGGTCTGAACAGTAAAGTTACCTTTTACCTAGGAATCCAATAATTAAAAATTTTCCTCATTCAGACTTAGTTATTAATTATCTCAAAAAAAATTTCTTTAACATATAAATTTATGAATTTCATTCCCAGTTTATTGATTAAATATAATGTGTTTTATTTGTTTTCCATTCTATATTGATTATTCCTTATCAAATTATTTGAATGAAATGTGTTTTTAGTTATTTACATTATCATTTTTATCCACTTTTTTTATATTTTATTGATTATATAGAATGTGTGTTCAGTTATTTACCTTTCCTTATTTACTATTATCATTGATTCATTATTTCTTCCATTGTACCTTACCCTTACTAAGCATTTGAGCTCACCCTTATTATTTTTCTTTTTCTCCAAAAATTCATTGAAGTGTAATGAGAAATATATGTAAGGAAATTATATATGAAATAAAGTTATTATACTTTAAAATAATAATGTTTTAATTAGTAAATTATTTTATAATACAAGACTCATGTATGAATCTAGTTTACCAAGAACAATAAAATATTATATCCTTTTGGATTTGGTTTACTTGTATATTATGCCAATTTAATGGTAGTAGACACCAGCTCTGGGCTTGCTGGGGTTGGGTCCCTATACTATCCCCCCATGTGTGTGGTGAAAAAACCATACAAGAAGTGTAAAGGATTAAACATATAATGAGAAGTCTTCCATTGGATGATGTGGTAGAACAACCTGTATAGATTTTCCAATACCTGAACAACTAGGTTAATGGGATTCCCCACCATTAACATTTCTTCCATGATTAAAGTGCACATACCCACCCCCATGTGTGTATCCCTCATGGAGGGACTCTAACCACTGATTAAAATGGTGATAAATCTATCCATACCAACTATTGGAGCATCATGATTTACATTGTACCCCACATAATCTACTAACTCACCCCCAAAATCCTACAGAAGTAGGACTCTTTTCCATAATAGAATGACCTAGGGAATATACACAGCCTCTCGGGTAGCCTTTTTGAAAGTCAGTTTAGGAAGTATCTAAACCACTAATTGAAAGGGATTTCCTTTTTCTCTGGTCTGTTTTCAGCCTCCCCTTACACCAAGAGAAAAAATCCACAACAAACGATGAAATTTTTTGATAGTCAATCCACCTGTTCATTGTGAGGAGGGATTAATAATTTATTCCTCCTTGAATTGGGACCCAAGTAATCTAGTTATGATATTATAAGATGATCCCAACTTCCCCATAGTGTAGTTGGAAAATGTTGGTCCCTAGTGACCACTTTCTTAGTAGCTATGACACGAGCTCTAGATGATGGTATACATGGAACTATAAGGCCTTCTATTCCTTATAGAGACCCATCTACTTATTATCTACCTAAAATTCAATGTATGTCACACATTAACAACAAAAATAATCCCCTTAATCAAAAAAATTGATGACTTATCATAGGTTCTGGGGGGGGGGATATTCCTCTAGATCCTCCCCATTGATGTTGTTTAGGTTGTTCCATAGAGTGTGTTGCATTAAAGACACATGATCCCTCAATTTTTTTACTATAGGATCCTTGTACCACTGATACTGTCTAGGAATTATTCTAAACCAGTTGCTGGTGTCATCTCAATTAGTGTTTTGAATAATTGCATCATCCCTCAACCCGAATCCATATAATGGTAGCCTTTTGAAAATATAAGATTCATATTGTGACTCTGTTAGTAGTTCCATAAATGTGTCATGGTTTGATGCACTTCATACACTCTCTTCGATCATTATATTTTTATCCATCTCTCCCCGATGAGTAGAAATATCATTGGAACCATCAAAATACATTTTGTCAGATCCTTAGGTGTTTTTAAGTGTTATATTCATAAAATTCAATTTGTAAAGATTCATTTTGAGCACATCTGTTCATGGAGGTTGTTTTGTGATTGCTGGGTTCACATAGTGTTATTCGTGGAATGAGTTTTTTAGTGTTGGGGAGCTCCACAATAGGTATGGATTGAAATAAAAAAAATCTTATTAAGGGATTGAGATTCTGAAATTAAGGGATCATGATTTTATATTAATTAGATTATTATATTCACTCTAAAGGGACCATTCACAATTTATAGATGTACGACCACCTGAGGTTGTAAAACGAGATTTACGGATGGGAGTTAATTACAAATTTTCATTAGTTTTCTCCCATAATTAAACAGTCAATTCTCTTGTTGTATCTAACTCTGAGGGGTGTGGTGATGCTGAAATACACATTTCATGGTAGACTTTGAGAAGGGAAATAATTATTTCAGGAAAATCCAAGTAAAAATGGCCTAAATATTAATCTAAGGGGTTTGATTTGTAAAGGTTACCACCTTATTGAAAGACCATGGATCATGAAGGTCCCAACTACATGGAGGCTTAATGGTAATCTCCATCAAATGTCAACCTCAATTCACAAAGACTCTTTTGGCGACCAAAAAGATGATTGATTGTAACCTTCACACACATAATTTGGTCTTAGATATCCCTATCAAATTTCAAAGATAATAAGGATTCTTGAAATCCTACAAACTTTTGTAAACCCATTCCTCTAAAATTGTTGGGCCTATGAATACCCCCAATGTATTAATTTAAAAAGGAAAATTATTTTGTACATTCCATAAATTCTCTTGATTTGTGATAATCATGAGCTTCACAAGTGAAAGAGAAAATGGATCTACAATGTATCCATCCTTAATGAAACTACCACACATGGTTTCTTATGAACCTCATATTGTATTGTAGATTCCTTTAATGAAGGTCTACGATATTCTAGGAAGAAAAATCCCTTTTTAGAACTTGGGAATTTGTGACACTTCTATCTACCAAAAATCTAACACCATGGAAACTAGGTCTTTACCTCGAGGTAGGGTCACCTTTTTTCCTGAATCTTACTCCTCTGCGATACCACTGACCTCCATAAGGACACTAAGATTCATGAGACCATCCTCTACGAGTCCCCAAGCATCATATAACACCTCTTCTGGGCCTCTCTAGATTTATTACTTTTAGAAAACACCCTTTCATGAAGGTCAGGATCCATGACCCCTATTCAAATATAGGACTTGTTCATCTGCAACTAGAATGCCCGTGTGGCTGGTACCACCCACCCTTTTTTCCACCCACTTTACTCCAAGTATGTTTTAGGCCTCATTCCTACCCATTTCTTCTATGAATAATTTCCATCATGAACATATCCCCAAAGCATAAGGACCCTAATATTAGGCAATCATATTTACACTCTATCATAGTAATTATAACTCCATATCCTACTCCAAGGCACATGAGTGGCGGTCATGTACGTTCTAGATGTAAAGACCCTAACCCCATTATCTTAGTGCTAGTGCCTTACAATATTTCATTGACATACATATAAGACGAAAATCCCAAAGGATTGATCAGTTTAGTAGTTTTGGAATCCAGATTACATGTATGAATGTTACATTCGAACATGAATGAAATATGACATTAAAACTGAATATGAAACACTAAAAAAATCATATATTAACCATACATGTCAATAATAATATTCATCTTCACATCATAGGGAAAAATAAACCATAAGAAAGTGGTGAGCTCAGAAGCTCAGTAAGGGTAGAAAATATAGTGGAGGATAACATAAATAGATTAAAATAATAAGGAAAGGTGAATAACTAAAAAATATTCCTTTAAACATAAACTTGATAGTAATATAGAATTAATAAAAGATTATATAATAATTCCATAAAATAATAATATGAGAATTAAACCTAACGATGTATATTCTACTAGTAGAATACTAACATATTTTATCAATTAATAATATAATAATGAGGAAATTCATAATGATAGACATCAAAAACATAACATTGAGGCCTCGACCATGACATCTAAAAACAAATGGTTATACTGTTGGCCAAAATCCATTCTATTTTGTCTCATGAGACATACCTATGCATCGAGGGGATATAGTGGTCCTCACCCTCACTTACTATGTAAAATTAATTCCTCATATTGATGGGGTTAAACATAAAAAACATATACATATTAAATTCAAATAACTTTCCCCAATTTATAAACATCATCAGTACCCATTTTTAGTAGTATGGTGAATGGTACCAAGATAACACATCTACAGTCAAACTGACCAAAATCCATTTAATAAAATATGGCAGATAATAATAATAAGATAAAAATATCAATAAGGTATAAAAATAAATATGTTATTTGATATATATTAAATTAATATAATAAAATCATCAAGGTATTCTTTTGAGAAATACCCATTTTTCTTTGCAAAGATGAGTTCTTTTGACAAAAAATTCATTTTTGTTTTTCATAATTGTTTGTGTAAAAATAGAAATGAACAATTATAGTTTTTCATGAAAAATTTATTTTTCTTATAATAATAATTGTGTCTTAAAATTGATTATGTATTTTAAATGAAAATGGATAAGAAATTGAGATGTTCCTTTTAATCGAGCTTATGTATAAAGAATAATTAATAAGGGAACATTGTAAAGAATATATTACCCATAAAAAAAAGATAAACTGACCTGGATACCTGAGATTGGAATTTATAAAAATATTTATAAAAATTATATAAAAACAATGAAGAATTAAATTGGTTTATAGAGGGAGAATAATAACCTGGATGGAAATGGAGGTTTTATGAAGAAACCCTTACCTTATATTAGAACATGTTCGACACTTGACCTTAGTGTCCTGGAAAATAAAATAAAATCTATTAATTAATTAATTAAAAAAAATAATACATTTATTTTATTTAGTATAATTTTATTAAGTTCATTTATAGTATTTTTTATGAGTTATATGACACAATTTTATCATTCTTGAGTGTTCATTTTCTTGGTTTTCATAAATAGTTTTCTTGTATATTAGTATGTCAATTAATTTAAAATGAAATTAGATATCCAGAATTAAATTTATAGGTTATTAATGAAAATAAATAATAATAAATGGTTATATAATTTATTTGGTTATTTGGAGTGAGTATGAATCCTTAGATAAGATGTTAGTGATAATCATTCAGATTATTCTGACAGGTTTCTTCAATTATCACAATCTAGTTTTGTTTTATTAATTTATATCATGAATATATAATGGTTTCATAAAATTATATAGGATATAATAAATATATTATAATCTAGTTAAATAATGAACATGGTTTCAAGACTATATTTGGAGTTTTTAATTTAAATTGAAATATCTTCATCGTTGAGTGTGATAAATCAACACATCACAGACAATGTCTCAATTTTTAGAACAAAAGAAGAGGGAAGATATTTTATGATGGACTATTTCCCCAACATAATAAAATTATAGTATATGAAATATAATGGAGATATCATGTCACTTGGGATATGGTGGTGGGGGGAATATAAGAAAATAAAAGAACTTGAAAAAAAATTATATTAAAAATAATATGGTTTCTACCTCTTGAGTTTCACTTCGTGAGAACCTCATTATGACCATTGGTTCTGGCCTTATGGTGAGACTATTTGGTCTTGGACGTGGGGAAGAGGTGTGAGAAGAGTATTTGTTAGAATTTAGGCAGGGATCAATGATATGAATGTGTGAGGACAAGAAGGGGTGAGGGGTGATATTTATAGTGGAGGATAGGAGTGTATTTTTTTTTTGACAAAATAAGACGGATCCATTAATGATGGAGATCAGCAGAAATACAGGAGCATAACCACGATGGAAAATGATTGAACCAAAGCAAATCCTCGTAGGGAGGGCCAATGCCTGCCATCTTGTGATCAGCTTCGTTCGCTTCCCTTCTAATAAATGAGAAATTGCAGGAATTGAAGCCTTGTCTCCGCGAGTGAATACACCGGATAATGGGACCGAAAGGTTGAAGCCCGCCGTCAGTGAGATTGATGGCATTGATTACAGTGAGACAGTCGGATTCGATGTGAATGGAATCCCAACCGCAATCTTTTGCGAAGTTTAATCCAGCAAGGATGGCGGCGGCCTCCGCGACTGAGGGCTCCCAAAGTGCATAACGTGCTTCGTATTTGGCAGCGATAAGATTTCCCAGGTTGTCTCAGGCCAGTAAACCTAGTCCAACTGGGCCATCCTTAGGGAGAGAGGCATCCACATTGATCTTAAAAATCCCTTCCGGTGGGGGGCACCAATGTTTGGTAAGAGGAGGGTGGGTGGAAAGTCTTTGTTGTTCAGGGTGGTTCTGCCATACCGCAATCCATGACAATGCCCGGTCAATCCAAAATCTGGGGGGCCTCCGGAAATGATTGAAAATGGCCTCGTTCCGCCTATTCCAGATAATCCAAGCCAAAATGCACAGGGCGCCTGCTTTAGCCGGCGAAAAGGAGGAGCACCATCGCATCAGGAGAGATGTAAGATCTGAGGCGGTGTCCGGGAATAGCTCTATAGTTGATCCCCAGCCATTCCAAACCTCCTGAGCCCCGGGACATTGAACAAGAGCATGGAAAGGGGATTCAGTCACAGAAGGGCAGAAAGGGCAAGAGTTGTCGTTTGAAAAGTGTCGGTAGACAAGGAGGCTCTTCATTGGGAGGATACCAGTACACACCTGCCACCAGAAAAAGCGAACTTTAGAGGGAACATTAAGCTTCCAAATTGATGTCCAGGGCCTCGCATCTCCTTCTGACATCTGAGCAGAAAGAGCTCGCTGGTAGCCAGCTTTCACTGTAAACTCACCTGAGCTGTCGTTTGTCTAGTAGAGATGATCTGGCCCTGCGTCTGACACACAGGGAATACTCAGAATAATTCTCCTATCCCTCTCATTAAACCAGGAGAAGAGTTTTTCCAGACACCATCCCGCCCCTTGATCATCAAAAAGACAACAGACTGTGGCATGTTCGGATCCTGGATAAACAGGGGATGACGCCTTCGTGCCTGTCAGATCAACAAGCCAAGGATCGGTCCAAATCTTGACCGAAGAACCATTACCAATCCTCCAGCCTAGTCCTTTCCTCAGTAGATTACGACCGCCCCAAATGCTTCTCCAGAGAAAACTGGGTCGATAGCCAAGATGGGAATCCATAAAATCCTTATGTGGGAAATATTTAGCCCGGAGAAAACGCGTGCATAGGGATAATGGGTTATTAATCATACGCCAACCTTGTTTAGCCAGCAATGCATCATTAAAAAGAGAAAGGTCCCGGAAGCCCATTCCGCCTTCAGATTTTGGTTGACAGAGAGCAGACCAGGCGATCCAATGGACTTTATTTTTTCCGTCCTTTCGTCCCCACCAAAAGTTAGATGTACTGGATTGAATCTTTGAAAGCACCACGTCAGGGAGTTTAAAAATAGACATCAAATAGCTGGGGACAGATTGAAGTGCCGCCTTGATGAGGATTTCCTTGCCGGCCTTGGAGATTTTTTTAGGGGTCCAACCTTGTATTTTTCTTTCAATTTGATCCACAATAGCTGAACAGATTTCTTTCTTTGACCGTCCAACCACCGTCGGGAGCCCAAGATACTTCTGGTGCTTATCGACCCCAGGAATGCGTGCTAAAGCGCAGAGATCTTCTCTTTTCGGCTGGGGAACTCCAGAGCTAAAAGAAATTTCTGATTTACTCTGATTGATCATTTGTCCTGAAGCCCGTTCATACTGTTGTATCGCCTGGCAGATTGCAGTACACTCATAAGGGGTAGCTCGAGAAAAAAGAAGGCAATCATCAGCGAAGAAGAGGTGGGATATCGGAGGGCCCTTGCAACACGCTTTCGCCCCATGGATTATGGAAAGCGAGGCTGCCCTGGAAAGGAGGTTAGAAAACACATCAGCCACTAAAATAAAAAGGAAGGGTGAAAGAGGGTCTCCCTGGCGAAGCCCACGGGAGGGGGAGAAGCCTCGGGTGAGCACCCCGTTGACATTAATACAAAAGGAAACTGACGAGACGCATTGCATGATCATGGCAATCCATTTGGTACAGAAACCCATCTTGAGCATCACAAATTCGAGGAAGTTCCATTTCAATCTATCATAGGCCTTAGCCATATCCAATTTCCACGCCATGATCCCTCTCTTCGCTCGTGTACGTGTTTTCATGGAATGGAAAATTTCATGAGCAATAATGGCATTATCAGTGATTAACCTTTTTGCCACGAAAGCGCTTTGGTTCTCTGAAATGACGTCGGGTAGCCAAGGACGCAACCGATTCGCCAGGATCTTTGAGAAGATCTTATACGAGACATTGCACAGACTGATCGGTCGAAAGTCCGACACCCCTTGCGGATTTTTCATCTTGGGAATGAGAGTAAGAATAGTTTCATTAAGAGAAGACAGGTCCGTTTTCCCCACCCAAATATCCCGCATTAAATTGCAAAAGTCTGGACCGATGATGTGCCAGTAATTCTTGAAAAAGAGGGCGTGGAATCCGTCTGGTCCCGGGGCTTTCGTAGAGTGGATTTGCTTTAAGGCCTTAAGAGTCTCGTCATTCGTCACATCTTTAGAAAGTTGTCTGTTCATATCGTCAGAAATCATGGGTTTGATGCAGTCCTCAATCTCGGGAGAAATGTAAGAATGGCCTGCAGAGAAGAGTTTCTGAAAATGGATCAGGAATGCTTCTTGGATTCCCCCTGTGTCAAACACTTTACTACCATCTGAATTAAGAATGCCAGAAATAAAGTTTTTCCGGCGTCTTGCTGAAGCCTTCTGGTGGAAATAACTGGTATTAGCATCCCCTTCTGCTATATGAATATCACGCGCTCGCATAGCCCAAAAACCTTCCTTATTGCGCAGGGCAACATCCAGCTCTCGTTGGGTTTCACTTATTTTGGAGAGAATGCTGCTAGACGGGGGTTTGCTAAGAAGATAGCCAATCTTCCTTTCAAGAAAATTGCATTGCCGGTCCGGATGACGGAATTTAGAGTAGCTCCATGTCTTCAGATCAGATGCTACTCGGAGAAGGTTGGTTCTCAGATCCGCTTGCCCATTCTTCCAGCCTGAACGGATAACCGCCTCGCACTCGGGATCATTTGACCAGAAGCTTTCGAATCTGAATGGTTTCCTGGAACTAGTAATGTGCTCATTATGGGTACAGTTAATGACAATTGGGCAGTGATCCGAGCAGTTGAACGAGAGATGTCTGATATGGTACATTTTGAAGAGGCTCATCCAGTCCATTGAGCCAAAGAATCTATCCAGACGTTCAGCGATTCGGGTTCCATCATGTCTGCCTCGGAACCATGTAAAGGGATTACCCGTGTAACCCAGGTCCATCAGCTCTGCCTTAAGGATCGCATCATTAAAATCAGACATAGACGTGGAGGAGCGCATAGCTCCACCAATTTTCTCCTTCTGGAAAAGGATCTCGTTAAAGTCCCCTCCAAACAGAATGGGGCTTGGCAGATCACGTCGGAGTTTGCAAAGAAGATCCCAAGATTTCCACTTTTCAGACTGGGAGGGCCAGCCATAGAAGCCCACAAAAGTCCAGGTGGGGTTGTGGGGATCACAAATGGAAGCAGCCACATGGCGCTGGGAAAAAGACAGGAGCCTAACATCAACATTATCCTTCCAGAGCAGACACAATCCCCCTGAATGACCCTGTCGGGGGACCGGGAAACAACCCTGGAAACCGCATTTTAGGGCAAGATTTGTGATGTCCTTGTTTTCCAATATGGTTTCGGACAGGAAAACCATATCAGGGCGACTTTGAGCGCAATGGCGCTGGAACATACGAACCGTTCGTGGGTTGCCAAGCCCACGGCAGTGCCGGCATAAAGCAATCATTGCTCTAGGCGGGGCCGGGCCTGACCCGCCTCCGCCTTTATCTCTTGTGGGGTAAATGACGTACCTGATGCTTTCCTCCTTTTGGGACGACTGGTGTACATACCACTGGACTCGCTTTGCCGTTTCAGATCTCCTGGTTTGGGATTCCCTGGACAATCGCCTTTACCACCGCCACGTGCCCTTCTCCTGGTTCCACGAGTAACATGTCCTGAAGGTGAGGCTTCAGTCATCCCAGAATCGGCTTGCAGAAGGGAATCAGTTGGGAACCGATTTGGACTCTGCTCAGCTTCAGGCGGATCCAAGGAAACATGTTTCTGCCTCGGAAATTTCTCTGGAGGTTCTTTTGGTTTAGGTAGCAGCCCAGTTGAAGTAAGGAACGTTAAATTCAGTGCTGTAAAAGCGAAGTCGGATTTTGTGATACCCTGAGTCAGGTGACTGTCTTGCCGAGCCCCATCATTACATCTGACGATAATCTCTTGGGAGGCGTTTCCATTTACCCTAAGCTCAGCCGGGGGTTCTTTAGGGAAGACAGGTGGTCCCATCCTTATGATAGGAGGTTGTTCAGATTCCGGTCGCCTTAGATGGGCTGCAATGAGACGGTCCCGATCAATTTGTCTCTCCGCCTCAGGGATATGTGCCTCTCTGTGTGTTTTGGCCCGGAGCCACGGACCGTATTGAAAGGTAATATTTTCGGTGGAATTCTCTGGCCTTGCCCCACACACTTTCTCCATGTGGCCGATACGTCCGCAGAGGAAGCAGAAGATTGGTAGTTTTTCGAATTCGAACGAGATCCATGTGTTGGAATCATCAATTTTTAGGAACATACCTCGCATTAAGGGTTCAGACACGTCGATCTCAGTCTTTATTCGAACCCAGGGGCCCCATTGTATTGGGTCCGAGCAATCCCATTCTAGAAAATGGCCGATCCGGTCTCCAATTTCTTTCATCACATGTGTTGATCTCCCATGGAACAGTATTCCTTTAATTCTTATCCAGAACGGGGATCGGGTAAGTGTGCAATTCTGAATCTCGTCACCCCCTTTAAATTCCTCCATCAGGATGAGATGATTGTCAAAGGACCAAGGTCGTCCTCTGAGGACTTTATCTTTGTCTTTATCGCTGAAGAACTCAAAAACAAGGAGTTTATTCTCAATTTCCCGGATGGCTACTCCAGCTTCCAATTTCCAGAGATTTTGAAGAGTGGTCCTGAGGGCCTTTAGATTAATAGGTGCCTCGGTCGCCAGTCTTCCGACCACTAATAAAGCCATTCGTTTTGTCAAAGTGTTATCTTCATTTCTACGGGTTGCAAGTGGCTCTTTTTCTTTGTCTGTCAAAGTGAGGTTCTTCCATTGGTTCAACAGCTCCGTCTCCATGTTGACGCCACGAAAACACCCAGGGAGGGGTTGACCAAACAGAGGTAACACCGGCAAGTCCCTGCGCGCAGGTCCCCTCACGCAACCAGCCCTGCGCAATGAAATCCAGCCCTGCGCAAGTCCCCGCGCGCAAGTCCCCTCACACCGGCAAGACTACTCACACCGCGCGCAAGGCCCCTCACACCGGCAAGACCCCGCGCGCAAGTCCCCTCACTTCACAACCAGACCTGCGCGATGATTTCCTTCGCGCAAGTCCCCTCGCGCAAGTCCCCGCGCGCAAATCCCCTATCCAAGTGGTGCGTGAGGTAACACCAGCAGGTTCGCGCAATCCCCTCGCGCTTCAAGAAATGGCCAGGCTGCGAGATGCTCCCACTTGCACGCCAAAGAAATCTTCTTCACGTCCACGTCCTCCGCGCCCCGGGAAGCCACCGCACCTTCGCAGATCGGGGAACCCTTCGCAAATTGTGCTTCACGATTCTCCGCGTTGCGGTGAGAACTTCGAAACTGCCTTCCCCTTCCCAGATCTGGCACAGATGAAGAACCAGGGGGATGGGAAAAGCTTCAGGGCAGCTTGAAGACCTAGAAAAGCATCTGAAGATGAGTTCAAGGGGATGAAGCCCGAAATCCAACGAAACGCCGGAACGGAGACCGGAAGCTGACAAGGAGAAACAGAGGAAAGAGGCGCAGGGAACGGCTTGGAATTGGGGATCCCGAGCCCCTGTCACTGGAACCGAAGACGAAGAGGAAGAAAAACCAGAAACTGAACCGGTGACGTCGAAGCCGCCGGAGTCGATCGGGCGAGAAAACTCAAATCCTAGGGAACCCGAGCCCCTATCACTGGACCTGAAGACGATGAGGAAGAGAATCAGAACCTGAACCGAAGAAGACGGAGCCGCCGAAGCCGATCGGGCGAAAAAACTCAAACCCTAGAAATCCCTAGGAGGAAAACTCTCAAGCGGGAGAGACTTAACATAGTATAGGAGTGTATTTTGAATATTGTATTCATTAGGTTTTTATTTTGGATCAGGAATAAAAATAGTTTGAATATTATCTATAAAAATATTAAAATAAAGAAGGTTATTTTGACATTATGAGGTTACATCATCCATAAATCATCTACGAATAAATAATTCATGTACTTATCATTAATAATAAATTATCGTATTTTACTATTTACCAAAAATTCCGGAATTTTTTCAAAAATCCCCAAAATTTACCCTAACCATTTTTCAATTTGTAGAATAATAAAATGGACTCCATTTTTTAAATAATTTTCTAATTATGAGCAATTTAATTTTTTAATAACATCTTCATTTACTAGAAAAATAACGATTTTAATATTATAATTTTTTATAAAACTTTAAAAAACTAGCTAAGGTATCATAAAATCATCTTATAATCATAAAAATATATTAATATATTAATATCTTTTTTGAAAATAATTTTTTTTTAATTAATTATAAAATTGTAATTATATATTTATTACTTACAAAAATACCAAAACATAACTTATCAATTTTAAAATATTTATATACTTATTCCAATATATAGATATATCATATTTTTAGTTATAAGATATAAAATATTAAATTATACAATCATATGTGAGGAAAATATTTTATTTTCTAGTTTACTATTTTCAAAGATTACATTACTATTATAAATGTCACGTTACAATTCCAATGGTATATATTCCTTAACTTATAGAAATACCTCATATTTCATTCATTATTCATTTGAAAAGACTGTATTGTTTTCTATAAGTTGTTTTATGTGATTTATACGATATAAAATAAATATATGAAGAGAAAATTCGTTGATAGAATTCTGGTTTATTACATTCTTCCTTCCTTCAAAACATTCATTTTAAAAAACATTCCATAATGTCATCTCATGAAAAGATTTGGGTAGTTATTCATCATAATTCACTCTGGTTCCCACGTTTTCTCTAGAATTTTATGATTTTCCCAATGTTACTTTACCAATCGAGTCGTTCGATTCATTAACACCTATTCTCTAGTGTCCAGAATCATGATATCCTCTTCACGTTAAGATAAATCTGGTTCCAATTCTATTACTTTAAAAGTAAGAACATGCATTGGGTTTGGAATGTAATTCAATAACCAAGAGATGTGGAACACATTGAATACTTTTTAAAGGCTAGGCGATATCACCAAATGATAATCCATAACTCCAACTCTCTCAAGGATTTAAAATGGTCCAATGCACATAGGGCTCATTTTCCCTTTCTTACCAAATCATACAACACCCTTCCATGGAGATACTTTCAAGAAAACATTATCTCCCACATGAAATTAAAAATCATTCCTTCAATTATCGAAATTGACATTTTAATTACTTTGAGATACTTTAATAAGGGTTTGAATATTATTTATCTTTTTCATTGATTCCCCCACAAGAATTGGGCCTACACGCTTCCTATCACCAACTTCATTCCAAAAAGTTGGTCTAAAACATCTCTTTCCAAACAATTCATCATATGGTTCCATTTGAGTACTTGAATGATAACTGTTGTTCTATGAAAAATATATGAAAGGTAAATATTGATCCCATAGACCATGAAAGTCAAGTGAGAATGATATTAGCATGAATTCTAATGTTTGAATGGCCCTTCAAATTTCTTTCCAGTTTGTGGGAGATAAGCAGTACTCTAATGAAGCTCAATATCCAAATATTTCTGAATAATATTCTAGAATTTGGATGTAAATCATGGATCATGATCAGAAAAATTGATAGAGTATCTCCATGAAGTCTCAAATTTTCATTAATATAGACTTTTCAATGCACTCCAATGTAAAACTCCCTCTTATAACAAGTAAATGTGAAGATTTGGTAAGTCAATAAACAATTACCCGTATTGCATCATTTTTTCATTAATTATTCTGTAATCGAGTGAAATAATCCATAGTGACATCATTCCATTTCAATGTAGGAATATTCAGAGGTTGTATTACTTCTCTAGGATGTTGTCTTTAATCCTTCACCAATTGGAAGTATAAACATCTTGATACATAATCATCAATTTCCTGCTTCATATTATCCCAATAGGAATTTTCCTTCAAATATCAATACATCTTAGTGCCACCAGAGTGAATAAATATATTTGAGCTATGGGAATCATCCAATAACTCCCTTTTTATCTCGGGTATACAGGGAACACATATCCACCCCCCCAAATTTCAGAATTCCATCCACATACACGAAGTCTTCCAAATTCCCATCATTCAAAACATTAATTCTATTTTTTATGATTCTCATCATTAGAAGGAGAACATTTAATACATTACAATAAATATGGCTATAAAACCAATTGAAAAATTAATGAAGTTTATCCTTCCTTCATAATGCACATATCTATATTTTCAAGATCCATGTACATAGGATTCTTATAAATCCTAATTTTGTTCCAAAATATATGTTCCTTCTTGGTCAATGTATCTTATACCTTATTCTCCTTCTCTAGGTGGTAGTGTATTGAATAATCTTAATCCTTGAGCCGCTCGAGCCATCACCTTTTCCTATTTTAACTTCATTCTAGGACAAGATTTATTTGAAACTCTTTTAATCTGTATATATCTCACATTTTTTCACCATAGAGATTGTGTCTCCATATTTCCAAATAAACTATTACATATTATAACTTAAGTTCAGGTGTTTCATAGTTCCATTAATGAGTATTTAACTTCCATGATACACGGGTAACAACCCTATCATTCTGCATAAGGACACATCCATGTCATTTCTTTAATGCGTCACTATAAATAAAATATCATCAATTTTTGGATGGTAGTTTCAACATCAGAGAATTCACTAATCTCCTATTCAATTCTTCAAAAAATTATTTACATTATTTTTTCCATACTAACTTATCCCCTTTATGAGTAATATTGGTAAATAGGTTAGATAATTTTGAAAAAATATGAAGAAAACAAAAATAGTATCCTTATAAACCAATGAAGTTGGATACCTCAATTTTGTTTATTGGTGATGGCCATTCATAAGAAAAACTTTTAACCAAAGGATCAACTGAGATTAAGTCCCTTGAGGAAATATGGACAAGAAAAGATATTGATTGAAGACAAAATTCACACTTCCAAAATTTCCCTTATAATTTATTTCATCCAAGAGTCTTCAGAAAACTTTTCAAGTGATTATCATGATCTTTTTAGACTGTGTATTATACCAAAATATCCATAGTAAATACAAATAAATAAATAATATATCCCTTAAAAAAATCTATTTATTAGATTTATAAAATAGAGGGTGCGTTAGTCAGTCAAAACGATATTACTGTAAACTCAAAATGTCCATACCTGGTTCAAAATACATTCTTTGGAATATAATAAATCTTTAAACACAATTTATGATATATATAATGATGGTCTTAAGAAAAATGAATCTGATAAAACAAATCATCAATGAAAGGTATAAAGTAAAATTTCCTTATTGTAATATAATTTATTTCTCTATAGTTAATGAAAAACCTCATGGATACATGTTTCTTCTTGATAAATTGAATATGGTCTCCCCATGGAGAAAAAACAGGGAAAAATAAATCCCTTATTACTAAAATCCTCTATTTTATTATTCAATTATACTAATTCCACAATGTCCATTCAATAAAGAGTCTTTGATATTATCCATATGTCAAAGATAAAATGAATAGAGAAGTCTATATCCCTCTCCGGAGGATGTTTAGGTAAATCCTATGGAAATAAATCAACATATTCTGGAAAAATAGGTACATCCTAAATTTGAATATTTCCTACCTCATCCATTGATTTTTTTATCTTCATATATAATTAAGTCATTAAGTAGAGATACTAAGGGTGGTTCTAGGTTTGAATGATATGATGAGGTTTCTCCTCTAAAGGTAAGGGATTCTACATATTCTTCTCAAATATTAACTTCCTTATTCTTACAACAGAGTTTCACATATTATTTTGAAATAAAATCTATTCCAATGATTGTATAAAAATGAAAAGTAGGTATGATTATAGGTTTTTAACCTAAAGTATGTTTATGTGTCATAAAGGGGACTGACCGACACATCTTTGTTACAACGATACTTCTCTTAGATGTTTTTACTGACAAATAATTTGTTAAATAAAAAATGAAATGCATAATTTTAATAAAAATACTAGATAATAAAATATAATATAATTATACATAATCAAATAAATCATTGGATATGTTTGAGGAAAAAATTAAAGTAGCTTCCACCACAACATTAGGAACTTCAACCTCTGCAGATGTGATCATATAAGCTTGGCCTTGATCCCTTGCCATTTTATTTGGAAATTTTCCTTGATTCATAGGACAATAATTTTCATAGTGTATCATATCCCTAAAATTGTAGCATTGAACATTGGTAGCATCTTTATATTCCTTGAAATCAAGGTCTTGGTGGCACTTTTCTACACACATGTAATAGACTCCTTTTCCTTTTAAGAAGGAAGTAATGGGTTTCCTTCCACAAGTATCTCACATATGAATAATTTATTTTTTATTCTTCACTTTATCCATTTTTTCCTCTACCACCATCTTATTATCTTGTTTTCCCTTAAATATATCTGACGTAGAGAATTATTTCCCAATCTTGATAGCACATGAGACTATATATACTTGTGATGAAATTTTTTTAGAGACCGGTTCCCTTCAGAGGAATGGTTTTTATCCTAAAAGAATGAATAAATATTTCCCCTTGGATTAATTATGTAGTACAATACATGCCTTTATAAACATATAATTTTTTCTACATACATTGAAATGTTTCCATCTTTGTTTTGTTTTAGACTCAAAATTGGCTCTCCATATACAATTTCTATTTAGAATAGAAAATTTCCTTAAAATCTTCCCATTACATATTTTAAATTTCTTACTCCTCCTTTGTGTTTTGTATCAATGACCACCATTTATCAATATCTCCTATGATACGGTAAACTACCACGATATCCTTATCCCTTTCATTAATTACCAGAGTGAGAAAAATATTCTCTAAATAACATATCCATGGATCCACTAAAAATTGTTTTTTACCATTGAATGATGGATACTTTTGTCACATAAAGTGGTGTAACATCACTCCTCGTGTTGTGGATTAGGATTCCCCATATGGGTAAGGTTATTATTCGTAACATAATTCAGTTATCATAGTATAGTTATAAGTTTCTCATCACTAGTCATAGATTTAGTACCAACACCATTAAACAAAACAGGATGGAAATCCATACATGGGATACACACATTGATAGAATTTTCATTACTTCCACTAGGAACCGTTTCTAAACAAATGAATACACTAAAGTAGGTTATGAATCATAATTTATAATTTTGAACTATCAAAATAGTTAACATTTATTCGTATATTATCTCATAATCATAAACATAGTTTATTTGGGTATACTTTTACTTCTAAATCCTTCATAATGGTTTGTAATGAAAACGAGAATTATACTAATAATATCCCCTAAGATTGTCAAACTAGGTTTGAAGTATGTCCTGTTGCCGTGTTTCATGTTACAGTGAGTTAGTTCAAGGAAACCTTTTTGGATTTTTTACCCCTGGGTACATTTGTTCCATAATGACATCCAGTTATAGTATCACGACATAGATGTATAGCTAGACAGACCCACATATTCTACACCTTACCAAAATTCTAGGATGTTCTTCTATCATAATCCTTAGATTCCACCTTAGGATAATTTTCCCTAATAATATTTTTGGTAAATATAATTTTCAAGGATTCTAATAAACTTTATCTAATACCAATTGTAAATACCGCAATCCCAGTAGCTTTGAGTTGCTTCCCTTATTTATTACATTGGAATACTTTAAATAATTTAATCCAAAAGTATCCATCAGTTTAGAATTTTTGTAATTTAGATTACACACCAGAATGTTTCATTAAATCTTTAAATGAAATAAATTATAACAACTGCATTGGAAACACTAAAAAACACATACATTAACCATGTAAGTAATTCATAGTATTTATCTTCACATCCACAGGAAAAATAAAAAACAAGTAAGGGGTGATCTTGAATTATTAGTAAGGGTAATAAATATAACATAATATGACATAAATAACCGTAAATAATAAGATAATGTTAATAACTTAAAACAAAATCCTTTATACATAATCTTGAGCATTATATAGCATGAATAAATGATGATAAAATAAATCCATAAAATAATCATAAGATAATGAAACCTAACAATTGAAATTATAATAGTCAAATAATCAGATGGATTATCAATTAATAATATTACAATGAGGTAATTCATAATGGTGGACATCATAATCCTACCATTGAGGCCTCTTCCAAAAAATCAGAAAATAAATGGTTAAGGCCTATACCAAAATCCCTTTATCATTTGTCTCATGAGACCTACCGATGCATGGAGGGTCTATAATGAGCCACACCCATCACATACTAAGTTACATCCATTCCTCATATGAATTTGGTTAAACATAATATATATATATTTTTTAAATGTAAATAACTTTCCTCAATCTATAAACACAATCACTAACCTTTCTGAGTAGTATGGTGAATGGTATCAAGATAACACATCCATAATCAAAATGATCATAAAAAATTTAATAAAATATGGTACATGATAATTATAAGATACCAATATCAATAAATCATAATGTACAACAGAGGTGTTTAAAGAGATAAAAAAACATTAATAAACCCATCATGTTATTATTGAGTTAAATACAACTTTTACTTTGCAAATATGAGTTCATTTGAAAAAAAATCATTTATAATTTTCATAATTTTTTATATATAACAAGAAATGAATAATTATAGTTTTATCATAAAAAAATAGTGTTTTTATATTTATAATGGTTTCTTAAAACATATTATGGGTAGTACATGAAAATGGGTAAGAAATCTAGACGTTCCCTTTAATCAGGACCTCGTTTCGAGAAAAATTGAGAAGGAAACCTTGTAAAACATGTATTACCCATATAAAAGATGACAAAATCTGGATACATGACATTGGAATGTATAAAAATAATTTATAACATTTATATCAAAACAATTAATAGTTAAATTGGTTTATTGATGGAGAAATCTCAGCCCGAATGAAAACAGATGTTCGGTAAGAATCTAATACCTTACGTCTGAAAGTGTTCTTCTCTTGACCTTAATATCAATGATAATAAAATAAAATCTATTAGTTAATAAATTAATAACCTTTTATACATGTATTTTATTTGTAATAATTTTACTATGTTCATTTATGGTATTTTTATGAGTTTTAACAAACAATTTTATTATTTAGGACCTTTCATTTCCTTGGATTTCATAATCAGTTTAATTATAAATTAGTATGAATGTTTATTTAAAATTAAAATAGATATCCATAATTGTAGTTATATGTCATTAATAAAAAAAATTATGTTTAAAAGGTTGTATAATTCATTTAGATATTGGGAGGGGATGAATTATTAGATAAGACGTTAGTGATAATCATTTAGATTGTTTTGGT
Source organism: Viscum album (assembly GCA_963277665.1). Lineage (NCBI taxonomy): Eukaryota > Viridiplantae > Streptophyta > Magnoliopsida > Santalales > Viscaceae > Viscum > Viscum album. The sequence continues at coordinate 821,172,283 of OY728143.1, forward strand.
GGTTTTGTTATTATCACAAACTAATTTTGTTTTATTAATTAACCACATGAAAATAAAATTGTTATATAACACTATACATGATTTAATAAATATATTATAATCTTGTTTAACCATTAAAATGGATTAATTATGTAATTTATAGTTAGTAAAGAAAACTGGAAACTGTTCGTCCTTGAATCTGATAAATCAACACATCATCGATGATGTTTTCATTTTTAGAACAAAATTTGATGCAAGAGAATTGATGATTGGTTATTCCCCCAACGAAATAAAATTCTAGTATTTAAAAGATACTGATGATATCATGTAACTTAGGATATGGATGTGTATAGAAAAGAAGAAAAATAAAATAACATGAAAATAAATTAAATGAAAAAGAAAGAGGTTTTTACCACGAGAATTCCTTTCCTCAAGAATCACTTTAAGGCCCTTGGTTTTTGAATTTTGGTGAGACCAGAAGGTTTAGAACATTGGTAAGAATATTGTTAATAGTATTGGGAATAAGTTTTACTAGGATCAATACTTGGAAGTTGTGAGGAGAAGAGGTGGTGGGGTGACATTTATAGTAGAGGGGAAGAGTGTTTTTTTAATATTTTATTCATTAGTCTATTATTTTGGTTAATGACTATCAATATTTTGAGAATTATATCTAATGATATTATAAAAATGAAGGATAGTTTGATATTATGGTCTATCATAATCAATACATCATCTATGACTCAATAATTCATGTATTTGACATTTATCTTAACTTATCATATTTTACTATTCACAAAAATTAAACTATTTTAGAAAAATTCCAAAAAATTACCCTAACCATTTTCAATGTTTATAATTAAAAAATTTGAGTTATGTTTCCATAATAGTTTTCTAAATATGAGAAATTTAATTTTTAATTAACATCATCATTTACTCAAAAAATAACAAATTTAATTTTTTAAATTTTTTATGACACATTAAAAAATTTACTAAGGTCTCATAATATAATCCTACAATCATAAGAAAACAAAATGTTAATATATAAATCTATTTTATGAAAATATACTTTATTTTATATCATTAAATTTATTATAAAATTGTAATTAAGTACTTATTAGTTACCAAAATACCAAGACTTAATTTATCATTTTCAAAATATTTATGTACTTATTATTAGATATTCAGATATCATATTTTTATTTATAAGATACAAAAATTTTATTTATACCTTCATAGGTGATGTTACTATTCTATTGGCTAGTTTATATTTCTAAGGGCCACATTTCTATTTCAAAGGCCATGTTACTTTTCCATTGGTATGCATTCCTTAACTTCTGGAAATACTTCTTTTTCATTTATTCTTAATTTATAATTATTTTATTATATTTTATAAGTATATTTATGATATATATAATATAAGGCCCCAGCCTTAAACCTTACTTAATCTTGAGTTATTACAAGATTACACATTGAGGATCTTTTCAGGTTTAGAGTTTTAGAGAATTAGATCATGAAACTTACATTACATTCCACATTTAAACAAAGTGGTTACATAAAAGACAGTATTCATTCTTCCCATCAACGGAAACATATTTAAAATATAACACGGATTCTTTCTTGACACATCCTTGACACTATCATCACATCATGTACCTTTCCCTTGACCTGTGAAAAACATTTCAAAAACTTGGGATGAGCATAAAAAGTTCAGTAAGGGTTATAAAAATATGGAAAGGAAACATGAGTTCATATATACATAATAATGAAATCATTCTTTACCCATAAAACATAGGCACTTTAACATACCTCATCAAACCATGAATAAATCATAGAAAACATAAGACATAAAGGTAACTTGAGGCATTCATAACATTATTACGTGGGGAGTAACCCTCTTGGTTACGTTTGGAATACCCATCACAGTATATTCACTAAATCTCTTCGGAGAAACCTTAACATTTCACTCCTTCGCGCTACCCAATGCATTGGAGAGCTATAACGGGCTCACCCGCCCTTAGTTTATCACGGAACCACCCGTTTTCATAACAATTCCCAAGAACCATAACATAAATGTGTCACATAAAACATGCATAAAGGAAACATAACATTTCCACATTTCAATCATAATATAACATTTTAGTATATTGAAATATTGAATCCATTCAAAAAGAAACCATTTCCAAAACCATTTAAAACATTTAATAAAGATATTTTTGAATCAAAGTGTCCCATACCACCTTGAAGCTTAAAATTTTAAACCATTAATATCCATATAAATAAATCCTTAAAACCATTTTTAAAACATGGATATTAATAAGAACAAATAATTAAAACATTTAAAACGATGTTTTGGTTAAAGGGGTTTTACCAAAATTAGAGACACTTGAATACAATAATTGAGGAATAACATTTAGTCAGAACTTTATAATATCATGAGAATAAATGGATTCATGATATAATACTCCAAAGGACAGTATATACACCATATAAGAGTGAATTGGTGCATAACAACAATGAACCCTCAATAGAAATGTCAAATGTGATGAAATCCCTTATAAAGAAGGTATCCTTAAATTAAGGACAAATCAATCTCAAAAATATGTGTGACAAATATAAATACACAAAATATAAGTGGATATTAAGTGTAAAACAATAAAAGGTCATTCACACATATTCAATGGATGACATATTCAATGACTACATGTTGAACCCAAAGAAATCGAAATTGGGTTAAAAAGTTCCCTTGACAGCCTAACGACATCACATCAAAATGAGTTGATGAGAGATAAAAAGTGTATCTCATAACTTGGAAAAAAATTTACATCAATAAGGACATATGAGAACATATCCCAACATAAAAATATGCAAATTAAAAGACCCAACAAAAAAAGTCTTTTAAAAAAGAGGAGGGTGAAAGGTTCCCTTACCGACTTGGGTATCTTTCAAAACATACACCCCATGAAAGAAGGACAATAGATCATTGATGTAAATACTCATAAACGAAATTATATTACACAAAGAGTAGAATAATGGGCAGTACATACACCACTCAATGGAATTTGTGGCAAATGTAGCATAAATCTCACGGGAATAAAAGTGAGATGAAAAATCCCTCACGAAAACTCGGCAGCCTAACGGCGCCACATAAAACTTCCGAATATGAATTGATGAGATCAAATAGGGTATATCATCACATTAAAATATAATGTACAGCAAGAGGAATATAAAAGAACATCCCCCAACATTACAAAGAGGAGCTTAAAAGAAGTGACATAAAGGAGAGTACTTAAAAAGAAAGAGAGAAGTTAGATCTCTTACGAAAGTTCGGCAGCCTAACGGTGCCTCTCAAAACTTCCAAAATGGATTGATGAGAGAGAATAGGGTCTCTCATCACATTAACATAAAAATTACAGTAGGATTAATATAAATGATCATCCCAATAACAAGAAAGATGAGCTTTAAAAGGAATGACATAAAAGAGTGTACTTAAAAAGAAAGAGAGGAGTAAGATCCCTTACCTCGGGTCCGACTTGACTCGATCGTTCTTTAATCTCCTGAATAATAAACTTGAGTTAATTTATACTTCCTTAAGAACCTTTTTCAAGTTCATTATTCCTTTTATATCACTTATTACCATGTTATTAACACTATGTAATCATTAAGTTAATAATGATTGTTTTGTCGATATTTGGTTCTTAAGTCAAAAGTGGACTTCTTACAATTACATGTTGTTCGTGTGGCCAAATGTTTTTTATATACAGTATTGTATTCATGATTTAGATATAATATATGTCATATATATCCAGTAAATGCATGCATTTATAACATTACATAATCATTTAGAGGTAAGAAATGAAATGCACCGTTCATGGAGACGGTAAGCCGTACGTACGCATGAACGCTACTTTCATTTCTATTTCGTATTTTATAGAATGGAATAATAATGATATAAAGGTATATTATAATTCCAGTATAATATAATATATAATATCATAGTTCCATCCTTTATACGTCCCACATATGGTATTTAACGAATCAAATCACTTTGAGGGGGCGTTAGTCCGCACTTCCTTAAATGAAGATATCGCGTTTACCCATAATGGAAACCATAAAGGTATGCCAAAAATGAAAAAAACAGAAGCTTAAGGAAAACATAAACATATCATATATCATATATAAAAATAGTGACATCATAATGGCCACCTTTGAAGGTGTTTGATGAGTATTGAACATTCATCGTTTCGGGAGGCAAAATTTCGCCATCCACAGAAACCGTATGTTCTTCAACCATTTGATGTAGTTGTGTGAGAGTGTAGCTCGAATAAATATTATAACAACATCCTAGTATATTGAAGATACTGGTGTTGTTACAAAAGAAATAAATAAAAAGAGTTTAGGGGGTTGGAGAAGCAAAATAAAACAAATGAACATGAGAGAATGAATTACCTTTAAAAGTGTAACTCCTATTGATTTGAGCCTAAAGGATTTCTTTGAAAGGATTCTGCCCAAAGGGAATCCTTTATGATGAGTACAGGGATGTGGAGAGAGTAAATGGGCAGGGGCTGGCTGAGCCAAAGGCTTGAGGAGTGTGTGAAATGAGGTAGAGGTGGGGGCCTTTTATAAGAGGAGGGGAGGGGCACTTTTGGAAAGTAAGAAATATTACTTTATTTGAAAATGTGTTTCGGTTTTAAAAGGTCCCACATTAATATAATTCGTGGATAAGGTGATAAGGGTTCGAAATCCACCCATACAATAAGTTTTGGACATGTTTAGTTCATAGAGTTTACATTATCTTTCCATTTTATTTAAATCGTCAAATAATGATGTCATCACTGCATCATTATTATGTCATAAATAATTTAATTTATTTAATGTCTAAAAATTATAACAAAAATACTATGATGTAGGAAATATTTTTATCTTTCCAATGACTATTTATAATCAAAATTTAAACTTGTGTAACCCTACTTAAAAACTGTTTTAGTAAAACAACTCATGTTTGTGTCAATTTAATTTTAACATTAAATAAAAATATATTATTGTAATTTTCCAACTAAAGTGGCTCCATGGGGTACCCAAGTTGGACCATGGCTTGTCTTGGTCGGCCATGACTCACCCAATAGGTGTAGGACAAGTGTCATGGTGTTTTCACATTCTTATAATATCATTTTTACCTTAAACTACATTAATTACCACTAATCGCGATTAAAAACTTAATAAGTTACTATTCACCAAAAAAATATTTTTATCCCATTGAACCAAATTTTACTTCTTAATGACAACCATGTATGTCGGATTTTTGAAATTAAAAACACAAAGATGGCAAAATTCCATTTAAACGGAAAAATCAGTTTTTATAAGTACCACTTAGTGGTTTCACTATTCATCAAAAATTGAAGTTTTTTAGAAAAATCCCAAAAATTCACCCTAAGATATATTTGATATTCTGAATTCAAAAATGAAGTCCGTTTTACAAAATTCAAAACATATAAGTCACATTAATTAATTTAATAATTAATTCCCGCTGTCATGACAAATTGCGTGTTTTTATGAAACAATAAGTATCAAAAGATTGACACTAGTTTAAGTCCGATTTCAAAGTGAAATTAATTCCAACGACCACTATTGGATTTAATGGTAAAAATATTTTCTAATTTCACTTTAAAACCAATTCAAAATATTATCTAATCATATAAATAAATTATATTAAAAAGAGGTTTTGAATTAAAACACAACATTTTACACTATTCATTAAAAAATGAACTTTATCGGAAAAATACCAAAAAATTACACAAAGTAAAATTTGATGTCCCGATTCTTAATAAGAGTTTTATTTGGTCCAAAATAATGTATAAGAGTGATCAAAACTATATTTAATGACGGTTCACCATCAAAAGGCGACAAGTGAACCTTTAGGGAAAACTAGGGCATATACGCCTAAAATTGAATTCTTTCCGTATTTTAAGCCTTTATCTTTTATTGTATAAATGTAAAAACATTTAAAAACATATATAATCATATTTTAGTTATTTCTATCCATTCCCGCCATTACAATGGCTACATGTTAACTACCATTTAAAATAATATTATTTTATCATTAGAGTGCAATGTAAGATTCCCAAGAAACTCGTTGTTGCGTGTTGGGTACGCCATCGAGCATAGAGTCCCCTTTAAAGTCATATCAATATTTTATTCACAAATATGGATAAATATGAAAATTTCATATTCTTTATTTACCTGGGGTGTTACATCCTTCCCCCCTTTTGGGAATTGCGTCCTCGCAATTTTAAAATTGCGCTTGGAAACATCCTTGAAAGTCCCACATCGGAACAAGAGTCGGTAAAACAACCACTTTAAAATAAAGGAAGATAAGTACAAAGGTCACCCGAGTTAACCCATACTAGGACTCCATGTAGGAAAAAATGGACATGGAGGAGAAAACATAGGGTCATGTTCTAATGGAGAGTGATAGAAAACATGTTTAGGAGAAAGTTAACAATGAGAAAATCACAAACTTGTAATGGGTTAAACGTTGTTGGGTTCCCCAGTAGGAAAAGTTAATAGACAACATTTTTGTTTTAAGTTACTTTTTTTTGAGGAATTTATTCATAAGGAAACATAATCACTTATCATGTTGACTTTCAACTTTTACTAGATTCCTTAATCAAACTCATATTTTTTCCAAAAGACGAGTATTTAGGGAGACTTGTTCGCATTAAGAGTACTATAATCAACTTCTAGAGAATCACCTAATCCACAAAAGAGAACTATATACTTCCCATTTCTTTAGGCTTTAACCAAAACCAAAACCAAAAGGTTAGTACAAGATCAGATAATCCAAAAAAGGATAACCCTTTATAAAAAGAAAATCTATTCTTAACCTCCAAAATTTGTCCAACAAAACCCAAAGTTCAATGAGGACCATTCTATAATCAATTTGTCCATAAAATTCTTCAAAGTAAACCAAACTAAGATTGAAACCCAAATATTTGAAGGATTTAGTCACATAGTCTTCCAAGTTAAATCGTAACATTTATCTCCAAACAACATCAGTTTCTCCTAAAGTCTTGTATTGAAAAGTAATTAACCTAATCACATATCCTCTATGATAGGTTAATCATTTTCATAAATAACCCAAAATCAACTTACTCTTAATTAATAAAATCATATAACTAAAAAGAATCAGTCAAACTAACCAGGGACTTCACGTAGTCCAGTGGTAGGCGATAAATACCAGTCGCACTTTGGTTGTGGGTTCGATTCCCGCAGCTTTGTTCGACATGACGGGTTGTCACACGGTCTGCGTGTTGTCCTTTTTCCAAAACTATATAATTCTTAAAACATTCCCCAAAAGAGATAAAATCATCAAAAATTATCATAACATATTTTAACCTCAAGTTTATCTCATGCTTTTTATTTTCCAGCATATCATATAATAAACCATAATTACCTCAAAAGTAAGGATCATATAAACCCAAATGGTTCTTTATAACTATGTCCACAAAAGAAAAGATAACTATTACTTGAATAAAATTTTCCTATATTAAACATCAGGGTTACACACAATATAAAAAGTCTTCTAATGTAACCCCATCATTAAAAGAGACTTAATACTCTTAAGAATTTCACCATAACTCTTGAAGCCCTTATATGTTGACATCTTACTCATTCAACATTCTTCATGATCCATTATCCATTCCTTTCCAACTTATTCCGAAATACCTCTTTCCTACAAACAAAATCATGAATCATATCCTAAGATTCCAAAATAGGAAAACAATAGTCATGAAATAGTACATACCTTTGATTGGTCATTGTCAGTTTCTTCATCCTCAATCGGAATGGCATTAGGTATTGGTAAACGAATATTGGTACGCTCTTGGTGACCCCATTCACGAAACTTCTTCATAGGACATGTGTTTGCATAATGACCATGCACACCACATTTAAAACATTCAATTGATCCCTCAGAAAGAACTTCTTTCCCTTTCCTCGAGTCAACTGGATGCTTCCTTTTTCCATGGCAGGTTCTTGCTTTATGACCTTCATTTCCACATCTATAGCATATTTCTGTCCCTTTGAAACATTTTCCTAGGTGTTTCTTTCAACATCTTTGACACATAGGTTTTTGAACACACTTACCTTTATGATTATTACCTGTACTTCCGTAGGGATTTGTTTCTTGCATATATGATGTCTTAGAGAAATATCCAAGGTTTAGGTGGTCAATCATGACTCCAGATAGTTGGTTGAGGATAACCACAAGAGTTCTCATTGCAGCTTTCATATCATTCAGTTGCTTGCTCAAAAAACTGTCACAGTTTCCTTCACATCCACTATTACTTTGGTGCCTGCTAGATCCAGCCATTTACTAAAACCAAAAAGGTTAGTGTGAGTATATCAAAAAAACCATCATGTACTAATGAGTAAGATAAAAACTAATATATACTTACTCATTCACTTTATCTAAAACTAGGACTATTTCTGAAATCCTAACCATTATGGTAATGCCACTTATGCTTAAAGAATACCCTAACCTCTAAAGTTATCTAAACCAACCTCTGATACCAACTATAAGGCCCCAGCCTTAAACCTTACTTAATCTTGAGTTATTACAAGATTACACATTGATGATCTTTTCAGGTTTAGAGTTTTAGAGAATTAGATCATGAAACTTGCATTACATTCCACATTTAAACAAAGTGGTTACATAAAAGACAGTATTCATTCTTCCAATCAATGGAAACATATTTAAAATATAACACAGATTCTTTCTTGACACATCCTTGACACTATCATCACATCATGTACCTTTCCCTTGACCTGTGAAAAACATTTCAAAAACTTGGTATGAGCGTAAAAATCTCAGTAAGGGTTATAAAAATATGGAAAGGAAACATGAGTTCATATATACATAAGAATGAAATCATACTTTACCCATAAAACATAGGCACTTTAACATACCTCATCAAACCATGAATAAATCATAGAAAACATAAGACATAAAGGTAACTTGAGGCATTCATAACATTCTTACGTGGGGAGTAACCCTCTTGGTTACGTTTGGAATACCCATCACAGTATATTCCCTAAATCTCTTCGGAGAAACCTTAACGTTTCACTCCTTCGCGTTACCCAATGCATTGGAGAGCTATAACGGGCTCACCCGCCCTTAGTTTATCACAGAACCACACGTTTTCAAAACAATGCCCAAGAACCATAACATAAATGTGTCACATAAAACATGCATAAAGGAAACATAACATTTCCACATTTCAATCACAATATAACATTTTAGTATATTGAAATATTGAATCCATTCAAAAAGAAACCATTTCCAAAACCATTTAAAACATTTAATAAAGAGATCTTTGAATCAAAGTGTCCCATACCACCTTGAAGCTTAAAATTTTAAACCATTAATATCCATATAAATAAATCCTTAAAACCATTCTGAAAACATGGATATTAATAAGAACAAATAATTAAAACATTTAAAACGATATTTTGGTTAAAGGGGTTTTACCAAAATTAGAGACACTTGAATACAATAATTGAGGAATAACATTTAGTCAGAACTTTATAATATCATGAGAATAAATGGATTCATGATATAATACTCCAAAGGACAGTATATACTCCATATAAGAGTGAATTGGTGCATAACAACAATGAACCCTCAATAGAAATGTCAAATGTGATGAAATCCCTTATAAAGAAGGTATCCTTAAATTAAGGACAAATCAATCTCAAAAATATGTGTGAAAAATATAAATACACACAATATAAGTGGATATTAAGTGTAAAAAAATAAAAGGTCATTCACACATATTCAATGGATGACATATTCAATGACTACATGTTAAACCCAAAGAAATCGAAATTGGGTTAAAAAGTTCCCTTGAAAGCCTAACAGCATCACATCAAAATGAGTTGATGAGAGATAAAAAGTGTATATAATCAATTGGACATAAAATTTACATCAATAAGGATATATGAGAACATATCCCAACATAAAAATATGCAAATTAAAAGACCCAACAAAAAAAGTCTTTTAAAAAAGAGGAGGGTGAAAGGTTCCCTTACCGACTTGGGTATCTTTCAAAACATACACCCCATGAAAGAAGGACAATATATCATTGATGTAAATACTCATAAACGAAAGTATATTACACAAAGAGTAGAATAATGGGCAGTACATACACCACTCAATGGAATTTGTGGCAAATGTAGCATAAATCTCACGGGAATAAAAGTGAGATGAAAAATCCCTCACGAAAACTTGGCAGCCTAACGGCGCCACATAAAACATCCGAATATGGATTTATGAGATCAAATAGGGTATCTCATCAGATTACAGTATAATTTACAGAAAGAGGAATATAAAAGGACATCCCCCAACATTACAAAGAGGAGCTTAAAAGAAGTGACATAAAGGAGAGTACTTAAAAAGAAAGAGAGAAGTTAGATCTCTTACGAAAGTTCGGTAGCCTAACGACGCCACTCAAAACTTCAAAAATGGATTGATGAGAGAGAATAGGGTCTCTCATCACATGAACATAAAAATTACAGTAGTATTAATATAAAAGATCATCCCAATAACAAGAAATATGAGCTTTAAAAGGAATGACATAAAAGAGTGTACTTAAAAAGAAAGAGAGGAGTAAGATCCCTTACCTCGGGTCCGACTTGACTCGATCATTCTTTAATCTCCTTTATAATAAACTTGAATTAATTTATACTTCCTTAAGAACCTCTTTCAAGTTCATTATTTCTTTTATATCACTTATTACCATGTTATAAACACTATGTAATCATTAAGTTAATAATGATTGTTTTGTCGATATTTGGTTCTTAAGTCGAAAGTGGACTTCTTACAATTACATGTTGTTCGTGTGGACAAATGTTTATTATATCAAGTTTTGTATTCATGATTTAGATATAATATATGTCATATATATCCAGTACATGCATGCATTTATAACATTACATAATCATTTAGAGGTAAGAAATGAAATGCACCGTTCATGGAGACGGTAAGCCGTACGTACGCATGAACGCTACTTTCATTTCTATTTCGTATTTTATAGAATGGAATAATAATGATATAAAGGTATATTATAATTCCAGTATAATATCATATATAATATCATTGTTCCATCCTTTATATGTCCCACATATGATATTTAACGAATCAAATCACTTTGAGGGGGCGGTAGTCCGCACTTCCTTAAATGAAGATATCACGTTTACCCATAATGGAAACCATAAAGTTATGCCCAAAATGAAAAAAACAGAAGCTTAAGGAAAACATAAACATAGTATATATCATATATAAAAATAGTGACATCATAATGGCCACCTCTGAAGGTGTTAGATGTGTATTGAACTATCATCGTTTCGGGAGGCAGAATTTCACCATCCACGGAATCCGTATGTTCTTTAACCATTTGATGTAGTTGTGCAAGAGTGTAGCTCGAATAAATATTATAACAACATCCTAGTATATTGAAGATACTGGTGTTGTTACAAAATAAATAAATAAAAAGAGTTTAGGGGGTTGGAGAAGCAAAATAATACAAATGAACATGAGAGAATGAATTACCTTTAAAAGTGTAACTCCTTTTGATTTGAGCCTAAAGGATTTCTTTGAAAGGATTCTGCCCAAATGGAATCCTCTAGGATGAGTAGAGGGATGTGGAGAGAGTAAATGGGCAGGGGTTGGCCGAGCCAAAGGCTTGAGGAGTGTGTGAAATGAGGTAGAGGTGGGGGCCTTTTATAAGAGGAGGGGAGGGGCACTTTTGGAAAGTAAGAAATATTACTTTATTTGAAAATGTCTTTCGGTTTTAAAAGGTCCCACATTGATATAATTCGTGGATAAGGTGATAAGGGTTCTAAATCCACCCATCCAATAAGTTTTGGACATGTGTAGTCCATATATTTTACATTATCTTTCCATTTTATTTAAATCGTCAAATAATGATGTCATCACTGCATCATTATTATGTCATAAATAATTTAATTTATTTAATGTCTAAAAATTAAAAAAAAATACTATGATGTAGGAAATCTTTTTATCTTTCCAATGACTATTTATAATCAAAATTTCGAATTGTGTAACCCTACTTAAAAACTGTTTTAGCAAAACAACTCATGTTTGTGTCAATTTAATTTTAACATTAAATAAAAATATATTATTGTCATTTTCCAACTAAAGTGGCTCCATGGGGTCCCCAAGATGGCCCATGGATTTTATTGGTCGGCCATGACTCACCCAATAGGTGTAGAACAAGTTTCATGGTGTTTTCACATTCTTATAATATCATTTTTACCTTAAACTACACTAATTACCACTAATCGCGATTAAAAACTTAATAAGTTACTATTCACCAAAAAATTATTTTTATCCCATTGAACCACATTTTACTTCTTAATGACAACCATGTATGTCGGATTTTTGAAATTAAAAACACAAAGATGGAAAAATTCCATTTAAATGGAAAAATCAGTTTTTATAAGTACCACTTAGTGGTTTCACTATTCATCAAAAATTGAAGTTTTTTAGAAAAATCCCAAAAATTCACCCTAAGCTATATTTGATATTCTGAATTCAAAAATGAAGTCCGTTTTACAAAATTCAAAACATATAAGTCACATTAATTAATTTAATAATTAATTCCCGCTGTCATGACAAATAGCGTGTTTTTATGAAACAATAAGTATCAAAAGATTGACACTAGTTTAAGTCCGATTTCAAAGTGAAATTAATTCCAACGACCACTATTGGATTTAATGGTAAAAATATTTTCTAATTTCACTTTAAAACCAATTCAAAATATTATCTAATCATATAAATAAATTAGATTAAAAAGTGGTTTTGAATTAAAACACTACATTTTACACTATTCATTAAAAAATGAACTTTATCGGAAAAATACCAAAAAATTACACAAAGTAAAATTTGATGTCCCGATTCTTAATAAGAGTTTTATTTGGTCCAAAATAATGTATAAGAGTGATCAAAACTATATTTAATGACGGTTCGCCATCAAAAGGTGACAAGTGAACCTTTAGGGAAAACTAGGGCATATACACCTAAAATTGAATTCTTTCCGTATTTTAAGCCTTTATCTTTTATTGTATAAATGTAAAAACATTTAAAAACATATATAATCATATTTTAGTTATTTCTATCCATTCCCGCCATTACAATGGCTACATGTTAACAACCATTTAAAATAATATTATTTTATCATTAGAGTGCAACGTAAGATTCCCAAGAAACTCGTTGTTGCGTGTTGGGTACGCCATCGAGCATAGAGTCCCCTTTAAAGTCATATCAATATTTTATTCACAAATATGGATAAATATGAAAATGTCATATTCTTTATTTACCTGGGGTGTTACATATAATATATGAAATAAATATAAGAAGTAAAATGTCATTGGTAGAATTCTGGGAAATTACACTTGTGTGGTATCTTAGAGGTAAACTTCATACCCATCTTAGTAGGAGGTCCTTATGCCAGATATTCCTATCACATTGACATGGAACCCCTTGAAGATTGACCCCCACCATGTCCAAGATTCCTGAAGTATAACTTCCAAGATCCATGTCATAGTTGTATGACCTTAAACCTTATTGAATCATCCTCAACACATGATGTAAAATTGTAGTCTTACCCTATGTGATGAGCACATGATTCCCCATGTGAAATCATCATGGGATGCCGCCATCTCACACACCATGGGACCCAACTCCACACCTAAGAAGCTTCTATGATTAAGCCACAAATTATCCATCCCCATTAGTGGATAAGACACTCACAATGGGAGGTTTATATGTTTATGACCCACATCCTATTTCCTTACTGTGAGATGAAACCCCAACTTCAGGTAACTTCCACACATAATCCCAACACCATAACATGTCGATACCCCTTACACTACAGAAGCTTCCTAACCAAATGATGTTAAACTACATGGGGGTGGTCCTATAATATGAACATAAACTATGGGATTGAACAACATGGGTTTTCATCACTTTATCTTAATCATGATATCTAGGATGGATCCTTGAGGTTCAATCATGATAAAATTCAAGTGTGACATCTTCAATTCTAGGGAGGCACTCAATCACCCGATCCACTACCTTGGGGTGTCTTGATCACCTAATATACTACCGTGAATTTTTCCATCATCAGGACACACATGTCTATCCATATCTATATGATATTACTTTCCAAACACCATAGGACATCAAAACTACACCCATGATTTCTCTATAATATGCTAAACTAGTTCCCATATTTCCCCAAAAGAGGTTGAACCTATTCCCATCTTTTCCCTACAAGACATTAAACATTGGACCATCCTTCCCCTATGAGATGTTAAACCTGCACCAAACTTGTCCCCACAAAACATTAACCTATGCCCATCCTATCCCCTCATGAAATCAAACTAGAACACATCATTTAACCAAAAGACATTAAAAAATTACCAAGTATGACCTTGAAAGTTTTTATACATGTTCCTAACTTGTACACACAAGCCATTAACCCTATGTACATCTCACCAAGATGGTAAAATCATTCCAATATTTGTAATCTCTACCCCATTAATTAAATGTGGGATGTTTGTGGTAAGATGACTTATAATCTTTATGAACCTAGGGTTATTACCTTGTAGATGAAACTATATTCCTTCAGTTATATTCCTAATATGACTCAAATTAAATGCCCTACAAAGTGGAATATTAACAAGTTCTCAATATACCCAATGTCCAGACATGCTCAGAAATTTCTAGTCTAACTAATCACTCCGACTAAAGGTTTCTACCCTATTGAGAGAGATGCAGTGTAATTAACCAGCGTTCTAACTTTAGATGACACTAGGAACTTGTTCCATGAACTTGAATTAATCTACGAGGGAGACCCAGAATGGTCAACGAGATCCAAGTAAGAATCCATGTAAGGAGGAATCCACATCCCATCATCCCATTTTAATCAATGAGTATACATCAGTGATTAATGTCATGAATGTTTCCCACCTATTGAAAGTGGGAATTCAAGAAAATAGTAGCAGCTTCCAAGATTCAATGGTGTCCCCTCAAAAGATTATAAAATAGGGATATAATAAAGTTTCTGATGTTATCTGGAAGTATGAGTTTTACTGAGGAGTAAAATGCGATTAAAAGAGTTAAATGGAAAAAATTAAAAAGTTAATATCATAAAAAAATGCTGGAATCTACCAATTACATGCTTGGGGACATTAGATACTAAGTATAACCTCTAGACCATGAAGGATTCTTCATAGTGTTATAGTTAATTCGTACCATGGATAGTTTACTCATTTCCACCTTCAGTTTTAAACTACCTATGGTACCCTCTTTATAGATTGACCCAACTCTCAAGATTCCAACAAATCCTTAAAACACACACCAAAACCTATGAAATCATCTACCAACCTCACAATCCATGATCGTTCCTAAGAAAAATATAAAACCCATTATGGAACCTAAAAATTAAAAAGAATATACATTTAAAAATATAAATAGAAAAAATTTAACTAAATATCCAATTGATAAAAGAATTCTCCATTATTTGGTGAATCTAGTCAATGTTTCTAGGGTTCCCCCAATAAATGAATCCCTAGTTCCCTTGGATTTACCTCCAAATTTCCTCTTTCTTTATATTTTTTCAACGTATAATTATTCTATTCATAATCTCTACTATATTTAATGATTAAACTATCTTTAAAAAGTTTCTATGACAGTACTCACTTCTCATACATTATGTATAAGTAATCAAGAGGAATCTATAACTCTCTCCCTCTGGATCATCAGTTTCCACCCATCTTTATTCAAACTTATTTCCTTATTTGGGGACAAAATGTACTATGAAATATTCTCTCACACAATATATATTTCAATTTGGATTGAGATCACATTAGTGGATAAAATTCAATTCCTGATTCCCCCTATTAAAAAGGTTTTTATAATCTATATTAAAGGTCTAGTATGTTGGTTTAGTGCCCGAATTCTCCACCAGCATGATATATTAAAATTTTTCATAGTATAATTTTGGATTTAGAATCCATTGGATAAATCAGAATTATTTTTGGGAATTGTGTGTATTTATAATGAAAGAGAAAACATTTTGGACTTCTATTCCATTGTAGATTCTATAGATTTTAATAGGATGAAAAGATAAATTATGAAGTAACTACAAAATATTATTGTATAGTAAAGGAAAAAGATTATTATGAATAAGAATCCTCATATCCATGGAAATATGGTATTGTATTAGAAGAATCATTTTATTGGACTCAGGAAGTATAAATTTCATATGGATTCTCTTCATCAGAAGTGAAAAATATACAAGTTCCTGAGGTGATCATAGATGATGCTCATTAGACATAGTGGGGAATGTTAGATATTATGATAGTGGATGGAAAATAAAAACATAGTGGACATGAATCCCAAATGAATAATATTCATGTATGAATGTGATCATTTAGTTCATGATCCAACAATGTAATGACCCTAACATTTATATATGGAATTTTACTTTTGAATAAACAAGTTTATAATTTAGTAATGTTGATCAATATAAAAATCAGGAATCACATAATAAAATACAGTATAAATTTACTAGATATCATTTAATTTATATAATAAATATGCCTAATAAAATTATATGCAGTGAAATTAGATTATAATCATAGGAAAAAATAATTTCAATTGTTAAATTTGGATCATTATAGTCTCCTTGAATAATCACAGTCATGAATAACACTATAAAAATGAAACTACATCATTATTAAAAGTAATATTTTAAAAATAAATAATTTAAAAACCAAATTGGTATATAAGTGAATGATTAATGAATTAATTATTCTTTATTTATAGAGATTACATAACCATTATGAAACATTAGAAATATAGTAGTTTGAAATATAACCATTAGAAATGTAATCTTTCCATTATGAATAGTCACCTAACCATTAACCTGACCATAGGAATAGTCTAATAATATTTTGATATCTTAAGATATAGAAATAAAAAAATTAAAATAAATCAATAATGTATGATAAAACAAATATTAAACAAAAACAAAACATGTTAGTATTTATAGAGAAAGTAGGTTCAATTATCATTTAAATACATTTTCATGGTCAAGTTTAAAATTTCAATAAATTAGTATTCTTATAAAAAATAAGAAATAATGATAATATTTTATAAAAATAGAATATGTTTTGAAATCATACTAAAAGTTTTTATGGGTCAAGCATGTGATCATTTCAAAAAAATTACAATATTTACGTAAAATGATTATATTTAAAAATTTAATTTCTCAAATTTAAAAAGTTATTTTAATAAAATGGATTTCATTTTTGGAATTTTCATCTCATAATTATATTTTTTTTTCATTTTTAAAAAAATTTGAAATTTTTTTGAATAGTTAAATAAGGTTAAATACGATATTGTATATTATATGTTAAATAAATGATAAATAGTATGTTTGTTGATGTAATCAACTATTATGATAGACTCACATGAACTAATTACATTTTGTAGTCATAGGATAAATAATTATTGGCGGCCTGGAGTGAAAAAATAAACTAATGAATATTTTATTTTATAACACCGATGTCCCCCCGTTATAAATAATACACTTCACCACCCCCCGTCCTTACACCATATGTTCACCACCATCCCATGTACCTATAAAAATAACTTCCTAAAATCCATTTCTAAATTATATAGTATTTTTGTTTATAATGGACTATTCACTAATCTTATATAGTGTGTCAAATGAGGGCATCCATATAAAGAGGTAATTATCTCATCCAAGACCTTTTAAGTTATTTTATTTTTAAAAATCCACATTATATATTATTTGAATATTAATTTAATGATATAATTATCATAACTATACTTAAAATTTTATTATATTTTTATAATAAAAATTATCTACCTTCCTCACATTTATTCTAAAATGAAAACATTCCTCATATTTTGATTGATTCATCTCCTCCATGGATGAAGAAATTCAGTTTCATCACTACATCAGGGCTGTTTAAAATAATTATTTTTTAGTTAAATATATGAAAAATAAATATATTCAATTTTATTTCTTATTCTAGAATGGTTAAATAAACATAAATATTAAATAAGATAGAATAAGTTCATAATGGATAGAAAAAATGAATAAATAAATTGACCATTAATGAATTTTTTTTCTTCCACTTATCATTGTTGGACCCTTGTTGATATATTTTGTGGTAATTGGACATACAATTTTTTCTTCAAGAATTATGATGCTTCATAGGGTCTTTTTTATCCACGAGTTGTCTAGAAACTCAAGAGGCGATCTGTTTGCATCCGTATGTTTTCTCATGATGTCTTTATGAATGACTAGGCATGGGAGGATATGACTTATGGGAACTAGAGTTTCCATCTATTTTTATAGTTGTTGGTTGTTCATTTTATGATTAATTATTCTTCTGTTATGGTTTGGATCCATCTTATGAGGCCAAATATTCCATTACATAATCCTTCTCTATTCAATGGTATTAGAGACTTCGTGAGGCATTTCCTTTGTACTGATGATAGCAATTTACACAAGGAAAAAACCATCATATATTTAAAATGTGTGGAACTTGATATTTTGATTATATAGTCCCAATTTTTAGAGCTTCATATGGGGTAATTTTCTTTAATTTCTAGAAGAAATTTTATCACTCTTGGATTGCCTTCAAGACAAAGTGTTGTCTTGAGGGTCATTTGGTCTCCAAATTCAAGAGTTGGTACCTTGATTGGAAGGTCTCTCTTTCTATAGGGTATTTCTCATGTATTTATTCTATTAGGACCCAAGATATTGACTTTATGAATGGGAAAGATCCAATAGTTGCATCAGGTGGGTCAGTTGAGTTATAAATAGATTTTGGTAGGGTTGGTAATGAGATTGAGACAACTCTCTTGGTTTCGACTGGTAGAGATGGGTATGAGGTGATCTGGTCTCCAGTTCTGGCTCCCCATTGGGTGGTCATATATTGGATTATGACCCACTAACAGGGGATCCATGTGGTTCCTTTGAAGATATGGATTATACCTTATTGGTTAAGGGGGGACAAGCTTCTACTCCTTTTGGTTCTTCACATATTCCTTTGGTGAGAATTTTCATGGGTGTGGTTGCTGATAGTAGTTCTATGAATTGTGTGGATGATCTATCTTCTCAACCAATGATGGGGACTGGTGATGATGTTTTTTATCCCCACAATGTTTTGTGATATCAGATAGATGTGAGTATTTTTTGGAGTCTGGAAATACAGTAGAAGTTGTTCACAATTATAAGGTTCTAACCTATCCCTTTGGGAGCATGGTTACCAGGTCCAAAGATATGGATTTTTATTTCTTCCTACCATTTCTAGTTAATTTTCTCCAAATCTAGGGATGATCAATCCCTTCTTAATCTTGTTAACTTTTTATTTATTGATATGGAACGCACATGGAATCTGTTGAGGTAATATTCTATATGGTGATCCTATTAACTCTCACATTTTATAGATTCCATGTGTTTCATTATGGTAGAAAAATTGGACTTCATAGATCAATATATCACTATAAAATAATGTTTTTGTAACTCTTTATTCTATATCTATTTTTTTATTAAAAATATGAACCTAAAGAAATAGAAAATTTATAGAAGGTTTGTGAAGTTTTAGATTTGGTCCTTTGGCCTATTTTTTGGGTGTGATTTCAATTCCATAACAGTTAATTAAAAAATGGAGGGGAAGGATTTTATTAAGGAAATAAATTCCAAAAAATATCATATTTTCTACCTCTACAATCAATTGGATATTTGATATAACTATATAAATTTAGATGGGGTAACAATAAGAGATGAAATCAGTGTATTTAGATCCACTTGTGTTGTATTTGTTTTTCAAACATGCATTCTATGACCATCTTTTGAGATTCTGAGGTATCTGATCTTCTTAGAGTATTGTTAGACCATGATCCAATAATTGTGTAGTTATGGAATTATACTAGGAATAGTGAGTGTCATCATTTTTGGAATATGTGGGATTAGGTAGATAGCTTCCATAAATTAGTTAAACCATCCTTTAGTTCTCCAAGGAATGTCCATGCATCGTTTCTTTTACAAAAAATAAACTGTAGTAATTAAAGAGGGACAACATCATCTAGAAATGATGTTTACAAAACATTTAGGAAGGTAAAAAAGATCTATAAAATGAGATCTATTAAATTTATATCATCCTTGATGAGAAATGTGATAATTATTTTATTTCTCTAATCAAGTGTAAATATGATATTCTTTCTAGTAATATCCTTGAGGTCTAAAGGGAAGTTTGGGAGAGAATGTTTTCTCTTTGGTTAAGGGATAATGATAAAAATACAGTTTTTTCTATGCATGCATCATAGAAATATAGTAATCCGGGAACTGGGAATTGAATCCTAATGATAGTTCTTTACAAAAAATCAAGGATGAGGCTAGTAGTAGAGATATATCTCAATTTTCAATATTTTTTGGTAGACTCTCTCAGCAGTAGTGAAGGGATTAAGTGAGGGTCAGTGAAGGAGTGTGGTTTTTAATAAATATGCCATGGTAGGTTGGGGATGTTAATAATGATTTTTTAATGTTCCAAGGGAATATGAACTTACGGAAGCTAACTTTCACATGAATTTGAGTAGTTATTATAGACCATATGTCTTACCCAGAGCATTATACACCTCAACATGCGATATCATCCAATATAATATCATAGAAGATGTCTAGGATTTATTAAAAGGGGGATATATACATAGTGTTTTTATGCCCTAATAATTGGACTTATTCAGAATGTAAATAATACCAATTTTTTTTTGGAATTACTATCTGATCACTATTTGAAATTTTCATTAAATGTTCTTCACCAACATTATTAATATTATACTTTATCTTAGGATCTCGAAACTTATTTCTAAGGAACAACATTGGTTCATTAAGAACTACAGTATTCAGGGTTCCATTAGTTTAACTATATAAATGGGTGAACATATTTCTTGGAAGAAAATTGGATATATTAAGATGGTTAATGTTTTCATGGATACTTTATATGACATGGTGGAATAGAATTTTTTTATCAAAGCCTTGAGATACTATGGTTTCTCCAAGGAGTTCGATGATATGGTATTTCTATGTTATTTCTATGATTGTTTATTTATTTCTAATATAGTTATGAACTTTTGTTTCATCAAATATATGTGTGGTTTTTGGAAAGGTGACTCTACCTCACATACTCATTTTATAATGGATCAATATTTATTAATTAGAAATCTCAACGTAGCTCCTACCGAAAGAAATATTTACCACTTCATAGGTATGTATATTTTCATTAGTGTTTAAAACTGTTTTATTGGATGATTTTTTATTATTTATCAATGATTCTTCAAGATCCATTTAATAGTTTGAAAATATAATTGATGAGTAGAGCAGATGGAGTGGTAAAAGGGTCAGAATGAAAAAGAATAATGTTTATATACCCAAGTCCATTTATAATCATAGAGTGAGTAAGATTTAGGTGATATTGAATGTGGTTTAGTGGAGCATTCCAATGGAGTAATTTCGGCCCCCATTAATCATTGAAGATGTAGGATTCATTAACAACATCCCCTGGTGAACTGTATCACTATCTAGATTGGTGACTAGAATGGTAGGTTTTTATCCTTTGGTAGTAGGATTACCTTTGTAAAAAGTGGAATTTCATCGATTCCAATGCATATTATATATATTATATATGTGCCCAAAATGTTTACCAAGCCTGTTGAAATAGTTCAGAATAAAATTCTTTTGGATTCTCATAATGAACGGAGGTTTTATTGTACTAGATAGAGAAGGATGGACAAACACATTAAGAAAGGGGGGTCAAATTGAGGAATTTAGGGGATTCCTTCATTGGAATTCAATAGAAGCTTACATGGGACATAATGGAAGGTAGGTAACATTAGTTCATAGTCATACAAAGTACAAGGATGAAACCACCTCTCAAATCCAGGGTTAGTATTCAGAACATTGTAGATATATTAAATAAAACTTCCCGATCCTATATTAATGAATGAGATGGATATTTAATAGAGGATATGTTAGTTTCTAGATTGATAATAGGGGTGTGAAGCATCTTTTTTCTTAGTTTCTATATTCCTGATTTTCCCTTTGTAAATAATATGTGTAACCACAGTTCATACTGGCTATTCTACAAACTAACTAAAAATATTGTTATGATGATATGTTTTTTTTCTAAGGAGGATGATTATTTTATCTTTGTTCCTTATACTAGTAGTTCTTTTGGAGTGGTGAATCACCGTAGTAGATTTCATGTGGAATAGGATGAAGTTTCCATGACTGAGAGGATTTGGTATAAATGGATTCATATTAAATATAATTTTCTTATTTGGTGTATCTGTAATCATTCTCTTTCTAATGAGAGTGAGGTTCAAGATAAGGGTATCCAGTTAGCTTCAAGATATACTTGTTATGTGTCCTCTAAATTTTAAAATATTTTCCATAATTTTGTTAAATGGAAATGGATATTATATATGTGGAACATATTGGGTGACCACTTTAGACATGAAATGCATTTGGGGAGCCTATATGGTTTGTGAGAATAATGGTTTCATAGTTATATCGGGTGCTGCTTTTTTACACACTTTATGCTCCATACAACATGATGTTGGGTTCTTTGGGAGGATTTTAATTCCACAAGTAATAATGAACACCTATCATTATTTTATTTGATGATGTTTAGAGTTGGATCCTTAATTTCAGGGATTTGAGGTCTCATAAATATGAATGAGAGATATTCCCTTGTATGATCCCTCTCAAATCAGTCTGATTCTCATCTAGACTCATGCACTGATCTTGGACATTGGGTGTGATAAAAGAGACTTGATGGAGGTAGGAATTTTAAGACTAACAGGGCCTCTATGCTGGGGATCCTAAGAGGTAGTGTGTTGGTAATGAAACCATGTGGTTCTATAGAGGTGTATTTTAGTGCCTATTATGGCCATTTCCTTCTCTTATTGTTGAAAAATGTCCCTTCTTAATAGACTTATCATATTTTGGATTTAAAAAATCAATATTAAAGAGGTTTATTTGGATTCAGGTTTATTTCATAGATCCCTCACATGTTAGGTAGTTTCCCATTGTTCTAGTACATACCATATTAAATCGTGCAAGGCCTTATTCAATAATTCGGTCATAATTAAGCATAATTGGTAGGTGGGAATCAGAGCTGAAAATGTTCTAAAGGATACTATTAGTATTTATTTTAGTACTAGGTTTCATCTCAAAGATTTCATGTGAATTTTTATAGAGGATTCATTGGGGATCCATCACTATAGACCACCTAGATCAATGGTGTGGTCCTAGATGGTTCATAATCAATATAAATTTTCTATATTATGGATGAATAATGATTATTTTTTAAGAATGTTTTATGTTTATAATTTTTTTACTTCTATAAAAATATAATCACTATATCATTTCACTTTAGTTTTTGTATGCCCATTTTATAATAAAATCCATTATTTCTAATAAACCAACCAAACAATAGAACCCTGAAACAAACATCATCGCGTTGGTGAATGCGAATGTAATACACTGATAATATGATTATAAAAAAGAATAAAATAAAATAATATATATATATATATATATTATTTTTAGCTAAAATAGTATTTATTAAACATTATTTTATTATTTGGATGTTATATGGGAATTACAAGAAAATCATGACCCGTGGTAAGAGAACTCCCAAACCACACACTTTTTCATTTAGTTATGTTATATCACTATTTACAAATATTTTCAATCACTTATTCACATAAAATTATTATTTTTATATATATTTATATTACATTTATATCACGTTTAATGAACCTTTTTTATGGGGATGTTGGTGCCAAATTCTGCACAAGCCCACCCAGGCCATCTTTGGGTGAACCAAAAGCACCATATGACTCAACTGATCATCTCATGAACGAAAAGGAATGTGCATGAAAGTTATGATATCTACATGTAAGATTGAAATCCACATGCAAGGTCCATGAACACCAAATTCGATGTCAGATAGATATATTCTTTCTTGGCCACTCAAAATTGTCAAGTGATGTGCACTTAAAAGGGTTCATCTACACATAAGAAGTTAAAAAACCTGTAAACCCTTATGTTCTTAATGATATGTCAACCAGACCTTTGCTTACTTGATTTTCAAAACCCAAGTCATGGCTATGCAGAAACCCTTTTTTTACTGATATATTATGAACCATAGCAAAAGGATTCATCTAAATATTGATGTAAACCCCCTTGTTCAGGGTGACCATATAGAAGTCAAAGCATCACCAAACTATGCATAGGACTGATCTTCCGTGACATAATGAAATAATGGAAATCCCATGGTACAAGATCTTTCTTTATATATTCCTTGGAGGTCCTTCTTTTGGTGGTCCTACAGTAGCTTAACCCTCGCATGACCTCTTTAAATCCTAATTGAGGTGCGTGCAAGAGAACCTCTTGTGTGAAATATTGCCTTTGTGTACAACACTCTATCATTGAAAACAAGTCTGAAATTGCATGAAATAACCTCATCTGGTATGAATCCCTCTTTTTATTCTCCATGGATTGATTTTGTATCAAGGCACCATGTTTGAGCCCATTTGTTTGCACGAAATCATCATCTCATGCAAGCTCATATTGTTTAATACAGTCTAGACTTGCACATTGTGATTTATGTGTCCCTCATGAGATATTGACTATAAACAAACTTCATAACTTTTGTTTCTCAGCATAGTAATGATAATGCCCATCACTTCTTATAATTGGCATGCAAACATGGACCTCAGTATTGTACACTCCTCCAAACTATTAAAACATGGCATTACCAAAGCCATGCTCCAAATAGGTTTGAATGAGGAATAATTATGTAATACCAAGGGGAGAAAAGGGAACTCCCAATTTTAGATATGTGTGATATAAAACTACCCATTACTCACATCCTCATGATAGTATGTTAAACTATGACATTTTCATTAGTGTCTGAGAGACAGGGATTAGTGTCTGCATCACCTATACTTATAGGGAATGAGATCCTCCTGACATGGGACTAGATCCTCCACAAAAATAAGGACATCCTCCCTAGAAATCCTTCATGGGGTAATCCCTTAGTCATTCATTGTGGATGTAGTACTATAGGTATTCTTTTCGTCCCCTAAAAACTAGTAAATGATAGTATATGGGCACCAGGAATCGTTCCACCTGTCCTACTCTCATACGCATTCCTCTACCTTTAGTGTTTCTCTCCATTGGTTTCTTTCACACTTATGTGCAACTCACATGTAATTAGTTCTTCCTCACAAGAAATGATATTATTCCCATGAAACTTTTACGTGTAATCCCCACACTATTTCCTATTGCCACATATGTTGGGAGATGAGTGTCAAGCCTCTAACCTCATATTGTTTCTCACATCGACCATGAATCACATGGTCCTATAGGTTTATGTAGATCATGAAATCAATTTTAAACATTAGTTGGACCACTCATAAATGTAAACCCCAATCATATAATACTCTCATGATGATTCTATGAATAAGTCACAACCATTCCCATTGGGCCACCTCCTTAGGTGTAAGCCCCAATGTCCCCATCCCAAACTACATGTATTGTGATTCCCAACTAAATGGGATAGTTAGGAAACCTTCTTGAAGATAAAGAACCCAATCTGCATACCCATCCTGATCTTTCACCAGGGCTACTAAATCTCAGGATGACCATGTCAAAACATGGGGGACCTCTTCCTTTTTAGGTCCATTGGGCATCTCTTATGTATATGCCCTACACTAACCACATGATCCATGTCCATGGGCCTCCTCCTCATTTGTAAGACCAAATACCCCATTCCAAATTAGGTTGGATTTTATTCCCATTTATCTAGGAAATGTAAGAAAATCCATGAGGTTTAAATGCAACATTTCATCCATCACATTCACTCCCAAAACTCCATTCCTCTCCATACTAATTTTTCCTAGGCTACCACATCCTAGAAATTCATGTCATACACCTATAAAACATTTATGTGTAATACCCATCTATATCATCACTGGTCTTAGCAGCTCTTGGGAAGATTCTATTTGTAATCCCTATAGAATCTGACCAA
Organism: Viscum album; assembly: GCA_963277665.1. Lineage (NCBI taxonomy): Eukaryota > Viridiplantae > Streptophyta > Magnoliopsida > Santalales > Viscaceae > Viscum > Viscum album. The sequence goes on from OY728143.1 coordinate 821,198,482, forward strand.
TAGAAATCATCTTTTGATGGGATGATTCCTTGTGTAAGCCTCAAACCATACCTTGTTGATGCTTATTATGTTATGTGAGTGTCCTTACTGCATGTTGTTAAACTTCATGGAATGGTCATGCCTTATTACCTTAAACTATGACAATGAACTATGTGGGTTTTAATCCGTATATTCAAAATAGGTACATAGTATGCCCCACAAAGGTTCATATTGAGAAATGGTAAACCTAGGTGTAACATAATATGGGTAAAACTCCATGATCCCCCACTATATGGAATTCTGATCAGTCCAATATACGTCTACAAGATGTTAAACCCACGACCTATCCCATTGCTATCCCAGGTTAAAAATGGGATACTTATGGTGAATGTAATGGAAGATATGTTACTATCGCATCAGTTACATCATGTTAGCCATGGGATGCCTGAGGTGAAATACTTGGAAGATATGACTTTTTCATCATATACCTTGTGATCGCCATAGGATTCCCTGGGTTCCAGGCCCAATATACCTCAGTTAAATACATGTGACCAATGTTATAGTGTCCATAAATTCCAGATATTCCCAACATTAATTCTCCTCTAAACATAGGTTACTATCTTGTTAAGACACTTTTGAATTTCCAGATAAAATTAGCATATTAGCTGGTGTCCAAAAAGAGATGGCATATGGAATGAGTTCCATGAACATACTTAATTCTATGAGGGATAACTGGATTGGGTGTCAAGTTATAAGGAGGAATCCATGAAATGAGTAATTGACATCCCATCATCCCATTTAGATCAAAGAGTATACATCATTGATGCAAGTGATGAATGCCACACACCTTTGGAAAGAAGGAATACAAGGAAAAAATGCATTGTCAATGCACACAACACACAAACAGGTGGTGACCCAAAAGAAAGCATTAGAAATAGAAATGGTTAACCTGAAATGAAACTCTTCTCCTCAATATGGGGACTTGTATAATTCAAGACATCAACAAATTAGTATGTCACCAAATGAAGATATCTGGTGTTAACGCCCACTAAGAAAATAGTGGTCCTGACATGGAACTCACCAAAGATTGGGTAAGAAACATGTTTGGAAATCTAGTCTGTGACATCATTAGGACAATTCCTTCTCTCTGATTGTGGAAGTTTGGATGATGTTGAAGAATTTTTTCTTTGATTTCCATATACTTGTACAAACAACTGAAAATTTCTACTTTGTAGAAACCAAGATGTAAGAAACCCAAAATCCATTGCCCATAGACATAGGGGTAGGAGAAATGATAACATGACTATCCCAAACAACTCTGTCTTCCCCATGACTATGGAAACCAAGAACCCGTGTCTCATCTCACCCACATGGAATATTCAATGAAGGGTAAAAAACATACTCATATGTCGATACAAGGAGGTGGTAGTTATTAACATGAGAGATATATCCCTCTAGGACCTAGATACCACATCACCTCACCAACACCACCACCCTCAAGGTTAGTGTAGGGAGAAAGAACTACTTCAAACTCCAAAATCATACTATTTCATGAGTCTTTCCATAGATAAATTCCACTACTTTCTCCACTATGATGCAGATGTAGGGGATACTGGTGTCACCTGAGCTATGAATAATGCATGGGGGACACCAAATAGAGATCCCACTAGGCCTCATCCGTACCAATAGAGACCAGTTGTTTAGGCCATAGAGCAGGTACAATATGCACATCCTCCGCCGGCCCCAGTCTGAACCACCCGATGCCAAAATATTGTATAGGATCTTGAGGAATCCACTAAAGGGACATCATCATTAACAACTCAAAGAGATTCTACCACTATCGGAACAATCCACCAACTCCTTATTACTAATGAGAATGGACACATCAATGCCTTCTAGAGGTCGAGAATTTAGCTGCCCTGCAGGCAGGTTGATTTGTATCTATCATTCAGCAGTGAAACCTATAGTTGTCACATGCCTACCCATGATAATGTGATTTAGTATGGATACCCTCCATATACTGATGTAATCCAGAATGGAGGTCCTCCTCACCCCCACAATCAACATAGAGGCCCTCCCTATGTTCCTATCGATCAAAACAAAGGTCCTCTTTGCTTCATCGATATCCAATAAGGAGGCCATCCTTATACTCATGCTTCATAGCATGGAGGTCCTCCTCAAGCTTCGGTTCATCAAAATGAAGGTACTACTCATTCCATTCCTAGCTCAAGTGGAGATCCTCCCTACTCCATCATCAATCAATGTAGAGGATTTGTCCTCACCATCGATCATCAATATAGAGGTCCTTCCCATGATATCCCCAATGCACAACACAGAGGTCCTAAACCTACCACCACCTTCAAGATTGGTGTTCCTCCCACTCCTTTAACAATCAACATGGAGGTCCTCCCCATGTTTCCCCTAGCTCAGGCAGAGGTTCTCCCCTCTCTCTCAACAATAAACATGAGGTCATCCCTGTATTTTCCTCGAGTAATGTGAAGGTCCTGCTCACACCTTGACCCACTAGTTTGGAGGTCATCCCCATTATACTACTTCCAATCAGTATGGAGGTCCTCCAAATAGTCCCACCGAACAAAGTGAATGTCCTCCTTACTTCTTTAATTACCCAAGTGGATGTCCGCTGGACCTATAATAGTCAATGCAATGTCCTTATCCATGTTACCAAAAACCAAAATGGATGCCCACCCCATGCAAAAAAATTTCTTATCACTAATGATTCATCCTGGGGAAGAAGGATAAAGCTCTATTACCAGAAAAAATGGTAGAGAGTTGTTAATCATTATCAATCACGTTCACATCTCATTTTCTAAGGTAGAACGTGATTCAAGGATGGAAACATCACCCCAATATTCTACATCAGAGACTTTGGTAGGATCCTCACATGTGATATTAATCATTCTTGAATGTGAGATCCACAGGATCCATGAATCCATGCACAAGGTACCTAAATGTGGAGAATGATTTGTCCTCCCATTAGGGGATTATATTGAAATTGCCACTTTCATCATCTGTTTCCCTATCTACCTCCTCCAAATATCATAGAAAGTTAATATAGAGATTGATAGAATGTGATTATCTAGTTGAGTCATCAGTGAGAACTTAAACCCTCACAAATGAGGTTGTGGTAGACACACTATCCTATAGAGATGAACTGATTTAGTCGATACCACCTTCTAGGGGTGGTCTAGTTTGTAGAGATCTATCATCACCCATATTAACTCATATACTGGACATCCAACCACCACACTAATCCACATCAGTGCCACCATAAATTTTTTGAAGAGTACCTATCGAATCATGGGCTGTATAGGAGTTAGCTTCCCATTTAGAAGAAGAAATCCCTTGGGATACTCTGGTTGAAAATTAGTTTTAATGGTCTTACAGTCGAATGCAATGCCCAACATCAACATCCTGGAGTCCCTCACTCATGACCAAGTCACGTTCTTTGGGAAAGTGTTCTAAATGACATTTTAAACTGTCATGACAATAAATTGATCTACCGAGGGATGCATGATAACATCTATGACCTCAATCAGTAGTGGAACATGGTAGATTTGGTATCACTCACAGTGGATCCACATTATACGTCACTTGGTTACCATGAGAACCATCAATAGAGATGCATTTAGAGCTTCACTGTGCTCTACAGAATCATGAAATTGGCATCCCCAGATGCATAGATCTGGTGATGTGGACAATATGATGCTCTCCACCCTAGCCCCATCCTAGGGTGTCAAAACATGCCTATAGATATTGAGGATTTTCCTACGAGTATAATTATGGTCAACATGGGTTTTCCAAATATAATTTAGAATGGGCACATTATTTTAGGGTTTGATAGGTAAAATACCACACTTGGGTAAGTACAATACAAGAAGGACCCTCACATAGGTGTCCTCACTCACCAAAAAAGGTAGACACTCAGAATTTTTGATCTCTTTGCATCATTGTCCACTAGTCAGAACCCCAACAAGGGTAAGGAGAATATTAGGCTTTCCAACCATTCTGGTCCATCTGATACTACACAGAAGGTGGATGTTGATTCTACAATTTCCACCTTACATCAGCAAATCGATGATTTTATGTGGATCAATTACAGTCTCCTTATTGAACAATGTCCAGATTGTGGTTCTCCTCAGTAGGATCATGTTCCCCCAAAACTATGAAAGAAAGGGGAGAAAAAAATAATTCTTTTCTATCATATCATAATTAATTCTATAAATCTCGTGCATCTTGAAACAATAGTAGATGATGTTTTTGGAAACCATCCAAGATATGAGTTTCCAAATCCACATAATCAGTCTAATAATCTTCATTATGTTTCATATCGAGTTGGTCCATAGGCTGCTCCACTAACCCCTCCATGAACCGCTGAACCTACCTATAGAGTTGATGACCATCTCAATGAACTGAGGGTCCCATGAAAAGATAATAATCCTGAACATGATGATTTGATTTCTGCTCTCAACACTCACCTTGAATCCCTAGAAATGTGATGGATTGCGAACACACTTGATTGTAAGACGTACCCAACATGGGTGGAAGATAAGCAAGAACCCCCATATTTTAGGAATTATAATTTCACCCATTTCAATGATATAGTCAAACCTATTCTTCATCTGGACCACTTCATCTCAAGGTGTGGACCCATGTTGGGAACCCTAGAGAAGAAGGTGGCCACCAGATCTGATGTTTTTTTAAACATTTGAAGGGAATATGTCCACATTGAATAAAACTTTACCCATTGGGTCTATCACTGGTTGGGGTGACCTCTATTGGTAGTTTCCCTATCAGTTTAGATCCATCACATGTAAGAAAAGTATCACCTACCACTTCAAGTGAAAGAAACATCCTGATGAACTTTTCACAGACATTGTCACCCGGTAGAAGGGCCTTGGTTATTCACTCGACATGCCGCTGACCTAGGAGAAGTTGTCAAAAATATGCATGGGAAAAATTTAGACTAAACTACCCCACTCTAATCAATCAGAACTTACTAGATGGATTCTATGATTTCTATAACAAGGCCCATCTCCTAGAGGAACCCTTCCAGAATATCACGTAAAAAAATCTATTTCCCCTTCCATATTTTATAAGAAGAGCCTCCAAGGCAAAGACTACTACCATATCACATATATAAGACCCAATAATGCTAGATTTGTTACCTATGGTGCCTCACCATGCCCAAAATCACTGACTGTGTTTGCGTAAACAATATATGTCTTTCCAAATATTGAATCAAAAGGCACCACCTCATCAGCTCCACCGCATAGGTGAGAGAAATAGGCTCTAGCCCCTCATCAGGCTCTATCTCCACATCATTTCCCTGATCCTAGTGTTACCTTCCTGGATAAGAGAAACCCAGCCATCTACTTTAATGAAGACCAAGATCACATTTTTTTCTATTGTGACTTGGAGTAGAGGATTCTATTGTTTTAAAAGTAAATTTGTCCCAAGGAGGCCGAGCTGAAGTATTGTCCCAACTATTGACCATACCCTAGGTTCCTTAGATATATCATCAATAAATTCTATGAGTTAAAAGACTTGCAGCCGGACCAAGTGAAAAATCACGTGGTCAAGTTGATTGATAATCCACAACATGGGTCACATATCTCTACCAAAATTTCCAGTGACAGAGAAGGTTCTGTTGAATGTAAATATATTTCCAACAATGGGATTCAGAAGTATGATGAATGTTTATCTCAAAGAATAGTTTCTTCCACCCATGGAATCATCCATGCCTTCTTTGGCTGACCCGAGTCGCATGAGGTTCCAAAATATTCTCTAGTCAACGAACCTACATCAACATAACATCCATTAACACCTTTTAAGAGTAGCCACTAATGACATAGGGGAAAGTAACATCCTCCGCTGGTGCCAAATCCATCACATATGCTCCTTGAATTCATGCCAATAGTGTTGGGAATTTTCCCTAGGGTCAACCCAACATTGGAATACCCCTATGATTATGAGTAAGAGTATGAAACTATGAATACCATCGAGTTAGAGAAATCCTTTTGGTTTTCCGACAATGAGGGATACCCTGATGATTCACCAAGAACCTTTACCCGGTGTTGTGAAGAGGATGTCATGGACATCCTAACCAAAAAAACACATAAGAAAATACTTCAAGACTATCCATGAATGATATTGAGACAAGGCATTAGATATTTCACAGAACATAGTAGGCACAATTCTCTAATTCCACTACATCAGAGATGCTTCCACAAATGACTGTGCCCATTGAACAGGAAGAATAACTGCTTCCACATCATGATCAGCCAACTGTAGCCATATATCAGTTAGCCAATGGTCAAAAAATAGTGGGTTTTCAAGATTTTTTTGATGACTATAGGGACTTTAATAGCATGATCTAGAACACAATACTTCACCTAGTTGTTCCTTCCATTAATCCAAAAAAATATAGAACCCCATAGTTAGATATGTTTATCTGGAAGGAATGTATGATGTGTTTAATAACCTCACGAGTATACTTATGAATCTACCAATCCTCAAGGCCCTACTTCTAATAGATTTAATGTGAGAAACCCCCATAGAGGCCTTAATAATCCCCTCCAATTTGAAATAGAGGTAGTACCTGGAGTGATGTTATATATAGAGGAGGTTGTGTGGGACAAGTTGTAATTTGGAATCACATTCGCAGAAGATGACATGGATCAACCACATCCCAACCCATATTCTCCATATATTGGGACTAACTCAAGCTGCTCTGTTTTCTTCTGATCCATGATTCAAGGTTATGATGAGACCAAACATAGACAATGTGGTAGAATTAAGTTAAAGTCCACGTTTCCTAGCTTGGTTGAAAGCATCAAATTAATGGTTGTCTTGAAGGATACCACATAAAATTCATTGATGGGTAGACCCTGGATCCATCTATATGCATTAGTTTCCTCCCCATATCACTAATTTCTAAAGTACTCCCTCAACGATCGAGTATGTGTTATTCAAGGTGATATGTCTCCCTTCAACTCCAATGAATCCCACTATCTGGATGTTGGAAATTACAAGGGATGGAGAAATATTTTTCACACTATTGAGTTTGTGCATGAAACCAATATGTTTGATCCATGGAATAACATAGATGATGCTTTTATCCTCCATATTCACTAGTTGGAGGGCACCACACCATACTTGGGAAATTGTTTAATAATTTTTGAGAAGAAGGGTAACCTATCCCTAGATACAAGGAATGAATAAATATTTACTTAGACTTTTACAAAGGATAGGCTTGGGTAATTCCATAGACCTAACCCCTATGAACTATTATGATGTCCACCCAATGGAAACCATCCTACAACACCTTCATCTATGCCATGGAGATGGGTTGTTTCACAAGAAACAAACTCATCACCACAACATAAATATCAATCATGGACCTCACGGTCGAAGGTCTGAATGAATTGGATCGAAACATCTATCTCCATGGTTTCAACAGAGCTGGAGTCCCCCAGAAAGTATTCTACATCAACCTCAGCTAGCACTAGGGTTCCCCAAGAATTAGTCAGCCCGCATGAACAGCCTCCTCCAACTAATTCCACTACCCCAGATGATGAAGTGGATTTGGAAGACCCTCCTCCTACATTAGAAGATGGCGTCTCCACCACTTTTGATTGGTTGGTAAATGTGAAACAAGGTACTTGGGATGACCTAAGGCAAATTGTGATTAGTGTAGCTATGCCTCCATAAGAATATTAGTATTACAAAACATTCCTAAAAAGGTATGAAGATGTTTTTTCATGGATTTAAGATGTAATTCCAGGAAAAGACCCTTAGGTCACCTTCCACCATCTTGGTACCCTAATGATTCATCATAGGTTCAAGCAGTCTCCCAAAAAAATGCACCCCTATGATAGTTCCATGGTTACGGAAGAAGTTGATAAGATCATCAAATAAAACTTATTAATGGAAGTTCAGTACCCCAAGTGGCTGGATGACATCATTATCATCCAAAATAAGAATAGAAAAATCAGATTATGCATCAACTTCCATTATCTCAACCATCACTTTTCAAAGGATGATTTTCCACTTCCAGTGGTAGTGTTGTCGATCAATTCCACAGTTGGGTTCCTGGATATCTCTTTCATGGATGGATACTCTAGGTAAAATAAAATTCATATGGACCCCAAAGATGATTAGTATACCGCCATCAGAGTGCTACAATGGAATTTTATCTATTAGTTAATTAACTTAAATATAAATAATGCAGGACCCACTTATTATTGAGAAATGCATGATATCTTCAAACCGATTATAGGGATACTAGTGGAATGCTACGTGGGTCATTTGGTGGCTAAATCACACCTGCATATGGAAAATATCAAAGATAGTGAGAAAGTTCTATGCTTCCTCCACTCATAGAGGTTGGAGATAAACCCCTTTAATTGTTCCTTCATGGTTACCTCTAGGATGTTTCTCAGCTTAATCGTCAGATATAAAGTCATTGAGGATATCTTAGAGAAGAATAAAGATATCGACTAGATGCCACCACATAGAAACATTCTGGAGCACCAAGGAATCTAAGTCTATTTATCCTATATATGCTGATTCATCATGAATCTAACTAGAAATTTTAAGCCATTTTAATGGATCATGAAGAAAGGTTCCATCTACTAATGGGTTGAATGGTTATAGACCTCATTTTTGGAAATCAATTGGTATCATATACAACATCTGGTTCTGATGCCACCCATCCCTAGGGAACCATTGGTCCTTTATGTGACCGCACTGGAATGGTCCCTCGATGCCCTATGTACCTAGTTGAACAAAAAAGGGACAATTAATGGTTTATATTATTTTAGTCGCTTGCTTCTCAACACCGAGACTAGATAATCTTCTCTTTATAGGAGATGGATCAGGATATTTTTTGTAGTGTAGAATTTGGGGTACTATTTGTAGCATTATCAGATACAATTTCTATCCTGTGTGGATCCACTAAGGTTTATACGTAACTGACCTGTGTTGATATGAAGGCATTCATTCTATGTAGTTATTATTTATCAGTTCAACATAAGATGTATCCCACAGAAACCCATTAATGAATAGGTATTGGTAGACTTCCTGGATACTAATATGTCACCCATAGAGTAGTCCTGGGATCTTGAATTTTAAGATGGATCCATCCTTTTAGTGGACTATGCATTTCCATGTTGGTAGATGATTTCTAGGGTTTCACCCAGAGTTCAACCAGTAGAAGTATCGATGATCATAGGATAAATAGAGTAGGCCTATGAGTTGTCTTGGTCACCCCAACTGATGATGTTTTTTTGTACTTATTCCTACTTTTAGAAGGATTAAAAAACAACTAGGTAGAGTATCCGGATCTCATTACTGGTCTTGAATTGACCCTAGAGATTCATGTTCCCTGCTTACATGTGAAGTGAAAATTCAATTTAGTAATCAAGAAAATCAATGGTAACTAAATCTTTAAGAATAAATAGGTTGTTCCCTTGGTGAAGCAAACTCAACAGCTGTTGGACCAGTTCCATTCTCATCCAATGGTTACTAATCTTCCACAGTCACAGACTGGTGTAACAGATTCCTTGGCCAGTCTGAACGCCTCTCTCAGAATGCTTGACCAGGTTGACCTGTTCATTCTTGAGGCACATCAACGAGTCAATTATCCCATCACCTTAGATGATGAGGATGACCAATAAATAAACCATCTAACTGTTGGTGCTTCCACATCAGGACGACCAGATTCTATATTAGTAGAAGAAATATCCAATTGGACAACCCCTTTCATCATGTATCTCAAGTGTGGTGTTCTCCCATTAGATAGAGCCAAACATGAATGAATCTATCGATGCACAATACATTTCACCCTCTATAGTGGGACCAACCTTGAGAATACTCTCTATAGATGTGGGATTGATGTAATAATCTTCCATTTTATCAACTGATTCGAGATCCCCTAGGTAATGTAGCATGTTCATTCTGGGTACAATGGTGCTAATTAGGGAGGGTTGAAACTCTCTCACTAGATTTTAAGGCTGGGAAACTTTATGACCACCATGGTACATGATTGTATTGAGTTTTCCACGAGGTTTCACTTATGTCAGATCCTTTCCAATTTTTTGCATCGACTACCCAAGACACTCTATACTATCAAGTATTCTTGTCCCTTTGTAGTATGGGGACTTGATGTTAAGGGACCGTACCCTCAGAAAACATCTCACCAATGTAATTTCTTCTTAATTGTGATAGATTTATTCTTCAAGTGGGTATAATAAATTCCTCTCAAGGATGAAAAGGTCTAGTCAGTTGTTGAATTCATGATATCCCATATCATCCATTTATTCTGAGTCCCTCACAGTATTCTCACCAATAACAGAACCAACTTTTTGTACCCTGAACTGAAGAAGTTGTATACCATGTACAACATCCAGACCAACAATACTTCCCATTACCATGAAAAGACAAATGGAATTATCTTTATGTTCAACATGACCCTCTCAAACAATTTTTAGATGAAGGTGGTCCAGAACAAGAAAGGTTGGCTGGAAAATATCCCCTAATGCTCTATGGGATTATGAGATGATGACTCAAAATTCCACCAGGTGACTCCATATTCACTAGTGTATGGAACATAGAGAGTCCTTCCCATCTAAATTAACTTAACACCACTCTACAGAGTTTTCTATGATTAGTATACATTAGAAATAATATATTAAGTCCATTAGATGTGTTAAAAACCCACAAAGGGAACAGGCTCCGAGCCTTACACAATTTTGTGAGGCACCAAGACAAGAGAGTAAGGGTGTTTAAAAACAAGGATCACCTCTAATACTTCATCCTAGGTGATTCTATTTTGGATCTCTGAATTCCAATGAAACACAATAGGAAGCCACCAAAGATGGAGCCCAAGTTAGTGGGACCATACGTCATCCACAAGGTCTATCCCAATGGATCATACTCTTTGGTCACCAAGTATGGGGAGAAAATAACCCCAAAAACCAATTCAAAATTCCTCTAGTGGTACTTTGCCTAATGATTTTGAGCATACTAGGAACATGAAATTAAAACGGGTTCCTATTCTATGCTCTATGATCTTAAACTATATTTTCATGTCTATTAATGACTATAAGTGGTGTACATGTAATCTTTAAGAGTGTACGGTGAGGCATGTGACTTATTATTCCTCATTCAAATCACATAATTTATTTTTCACCATATAAATTCCTTTTGCGACCCCTCTCCCACAATGTCCTATTTTCCTGATGATAAAATGCATAATAACCAAAATCCTTCTACATGATATAAAATTGATTTGACCGGTTTTTTCATATGAAATAAAACCGGGAAATTATTATCATAAATGCATAAAGATAAAATTAATATCATCCAAATACAAGTTTCATGAATTCAAAATGCATAAAAATTATATTCCTCTTCCCATGATGAAAAATTACACAACACCATGATGTTCTGGTTAGAGAGGTTGTCATTTCTGGCATCAGTCATCTTCTGTGCTGTATTCAAGAACCAAGTGTGGATTTATTTCCTTCTGAATTAAATATCTTGTGTGTCATTGACATTTCTTCATTGGTCACAACCACAAATTTATCTCCTCTTTTGACCTTGTCCCTCAGGTCCCATTTATGGTGTGAAAAGACTCATTTCCATCATTCATATAATGTATTTCTTCTATCTATTCTGTATTTTCGTCTACATGGCCAATCTCAAAATCCTTCTACTCAGAAATATGTGATGTGATGCAAGGGATACCTTATACCTCATTCAAACAAGGATTCTTAGTCATTCCCTCTACATATATTTACTCGAGGAGCCTATATTCCAAGCTCTACGACCTTAAAATGAGATCCTATAGTCCAAGCATCGTAACTTTAAACTAAATGCAAGTATCTTCTCAAGAGTGTATGGTGTGGTGTTAGTCCTCTTTGGTTCTCATTCAAAATGGGTTTTTCATGACACCATACTATACGCAACCATTTTAGATACCCTAAAATTTCCATGGTATGAACTCTATGACCTCAAACTAAGAGCCAACATCCTTAATGCATGACGTTAAATAGTATCCTTACCTACGAAAAATTCAGGATGACCCATGATATTTGTGGGATGAATCAATTCCACTGTGAAAGTGTATTTCCCACATCAGTGTTGGTATCCTACAATACCATGTTCTAGAATTATGAGTGGCTTGATTCCCATAATTATTGGATAAGTAGCGAGGCCCAAACATTTTATCTTCATGCCAAGTCACAAATTTACCAAACTATCATCCCCTTGGCCTTGATCATAGTTCAGATACATTACCTTAAACATTACACGGTCTATTAAAAGGTGTGAGGGTGGTATGAAAATCTATTTAGATCCATTGAAATTGGCTTATACATCTACAATGCCACCCAAATACTCTAGATATTGACCATTTTCCCATTTCTGAGACTGTACAACTTCAAACAATGTGTAACTAGCATCAAGGATATTTCATCTAGTGAAATTCCTCTTTCGCTCATTTGGGATGGGTTTTAACTGTCTCACCACATGAATGTATCTTAACACACTTTTTTCTTGTGGTCCTAACCTTATGACCATAAACATTGTGAATATATTTCTATAAATACAAATGGATTCACTCCCATCTTTATGAGATATGTAGTGATGCCCAGATATTTTATCATTGTTCCCAGCCAAAAATCCTTCAAAATTCAGCCTATTGGCCTTAGTTTTGATAAAATAATCATGAACTTAAAATTATTTTTTCATTTCCATGAATTAGTAATTTAAATTATTTGTGTGACTCTCCTATGGAATATGTAGTGCAATGTGGGTCATCTTGGTCCTCATTCACTTCAGGTTTTCACTCTGTCGTTCTATATATGTCTATTCAAGTCACCCACCTACTATCTGAGTGATAATACATTATACTCATATCCATCCTTCGGTCTAAGAATTATGAATATAAAGTACTTGGAGCTTATAGTATGAGTTGTATGACTTTAAAGAAAAAATCCAAATATCCTCAATGCATGATGTTAAACTATGATTTTACCCCATTTATAACTGGTATGCCTTATATGATGAGTATGGGATGATTAAAAAATGTTACCCCATGTTTCTAATGTGAGATGCCTTTTGATAATTGTGGGATGCATCATTTTTTCCTTATTAGAAAGGATAACCCATACAAGTTATTGGTATATCACCACAATGTGTTATAGAACTACATGTGGCTTGATTCCCATCCTTATAGGATACACAGTGACATTCATACATTTAATCTTTGATCCCATACACAAATTCAAAGTCCTTGTAGTATGACCTTAACATATATGCAGCTCAGCTCAAAGTACATTTGTAGTATGCGACCCTCCTTGGCTACATTCATGTCGTGTTTTACCTATTAAGTTCGATATATATACCCCAATAATAGAAATTTTCAGTATGGTCTAAACAACATGACATTAAACTATTTTCCATAGTCCAAGAAACATGATGTTAAACTATTTTCACTATATGGGTTTTAGTCCAACATTTTTGATACATTTCATTCCAAAATGAAACTAATTTCTCTGTTTGGATTCCATTTATCTTCCAAATCAATATGGATCCCTTGAAGTGATAATATCATTCAATTTTATCTCATGTCCCATTCTGGTCAAACTACCTAATGGATTCGGATTAATGAACTATAGATCCTATGTCTTCAAATATGATTAAATGTAAATATTTCATTTTCTTAACCCATTGCAGATTAACATGTTTGTGGTTGCTTTGTTTCAAACATAGTCAATAGTTAATCCCCACATGTTATTTATCCCAGCTCTAGATCTTAGAGGAATCCACTCACCTCCTTTCTGTTGCCTTGTATCATAGTGTAATTCAAGGACCCTTGGTATCACCCCTAATGGCTGCTTTCACATGTGAGAAAAACCCAAATGTTCATTGTTTCTCACAGTTAGAATGAATCCCATGGGATTAGGATTATTGGTAGTTTGTGTACTGATATGGCTATTCAGCACAAATGATCCTTATGGTAAAAACACTGACCTTAAAATATAATCTTGTTTCCCAGCATCATGACTTTTAACTATATGAGGGTTGTTCCTCTAGGAATGTGTATTGGGGCGATGAACCTTATTGACATCATTCATGTCGGGTTTTTTCCAATCCATCACACTATACATGTCTATTTGGGATATCAAACCCATTTTCCAAACTCTATGACCATAAATCATGAGCAAGGTCATAGTCTAAGAAACTTTTTGTTAAATTACTGGACTTGGTCCAAGTTGTATGACCTTAAACTATGTTCAATTTCCCAGTCAAATGGTTTTAAACTATGGGAAAAATCCAGATCATCTGATGTTAAACTATACCATGCCTTGTCCTTACCATATGACATTAAAAATAACATCTATCATCCTCATTATATGATGTAAAAATATAAGGCATATTATTCCATAACCTAAAAGTCCATCTTCCCTATTGTTATCCATCTATCGAATCATTAAAATTCAAAGTTTTCGATCTACATATAAGATTAAACTCCCCTGGAAGAGAGGTTTGATCATTCTTCAGACCAATGCGCATACACCCATGTGATCCAAGCCCTGTGGAATAATTTTGAGCGTGTTGGAATCCATTAAAACAATTCATCACTCCATTCACACGCTTCGCGTGCCCCTTATTTGGATCCTTATCTTCTTCCACGTCTAAAGAGACCCCCTAATGGCCTATTCTCAGGAAAATTTGGCTCACCTACCATCCTAGGTAAATGTACCAAAAATAATTTGGACACTATCCTAAAATAGGTTACATGTATCAGATTTAGTCAACGGTCGACCCTCATTTGTTTGTCCCCATTTCATGCCAACTATAAGGACACTGTGTTTCAATTATGGTCAGCATTCATCCTATATTTTCCTGGCACTCATCCTATGTTCTAAATATAGGGAATTGTGATTCCCACTTCCCATCTAATTTTATTCAAATAGAATTGAATTCTAATGGAATTAATTAGTTTGTGCACTAGAGAACATTGGGGAAAGAAATTTGGATATTCTAAGAGACATGTCCTCCTTCCATAACCTCCTTCATCACAAACACTCTATGTAGTCAGTCTACAATAATAGACCCTGAGTATTTGACGGTTATATGATTCTATCATAAAAAGTGGGCAATCATGCGGTCTTCCATTTTCCCTGACCCATGTAATGACCCATGGGAGCTTATGGATTGGTCATTAGTTATATCACAAATATTATTTAAGTAAAATAATTAATGAATGTAACGAAATGTTTCCATGGAACCATGAAACATTTTAATGAAAACCTAAATTGTTGTGGTAGTAACAGGGATATCCACATACTAGAGCCCCTTATTAGTAATGGAAAAAATCAGCTATGTGTCGACTCCAGTGATCAAGTGCTTCAAATTGGACAGCCTTTTCCGTGTGGCCTCCAGGACTCACTGCCTCCTCACAAGCGATGCATCCTAAACATTAGCCATCAAACAAAGCTAATAAACTCTTGTCTATTCCCCATTCCTCTCAACCTAGAGATCAAACATTTTTGTAGTTTCATGTTACATTTGTTTCTCAACCTCTTCTAGTTTATCCCTTAGTTTTTTGATGAACTCCACTTGAGTTTTCAGTATAGAAACACACATTATTTCTTTCTCCTACAATTTATAAATCTCTTGGGTTACTTCCTAATTATTATGAATGATATCAGACTTCTTCTGTCACCATGAAAATTCTTAGTGTTGGCTCCCATCCCACATTGTTTTGAAATGATAATCACAGACCAACACATGGAGGCTTCAAGCATCCTCCCCTCTGACACACTAGTTATGCATCCTATGGTGAAGGGTCTCCATTGAGATAACTTGAATTAGATCTATATTCTGATCGATGAAGCATTAAATTATCCTCTATGACATCCTTCTGATGATGTGATTCTCTTCAGCCTCATCTGGGTCAGAGTCATCCAGATCCTCAGTATCTACAAGCTCATATTTTGGGAAATTAGTAAGGAGTTCATTATAATTGTCTTACACTAATATCCTCTCCAAGGGATTGAGCTCCAAATTATGGGGCATGAATTTTCTCTTGATTGTTCCTACACAGTAGCTTCACCCATAGGGACCTCGATTTCTGCACAACCAGTGGAAGCACTCACACCCACACCCACCTATTTGTCTGGAACCACCTAGGCCTGATCAACTTGGATGACCGACCACTCATAAATAGGCACAAACATCAAAAGTGTTATTGTGGATGGGACGACCTCATATGGTCTTTGGGCTAGCAGTCTTTTAGTCATTGTATAGGATAAAAACTCCTCTATAAGAATGATCCCCAAATGATAGTTAAGACACTATGAAAGTATGTAATTATTAGAGATGAGTGACTCTAGGTCGAGCTATTGAGTCACCACAATGAATTCCACCATAGGAGTACCTTCATCACTATGTAGTTTAAATATTGGCACTGTTTCTCTTGAATTATTCTGGTAAAATCTGTATGGAAAAAACAAATATGTTGATGCTAAATCTCTGTAAAATCTCAATGATGAAAACATAATTTTGCTCGAAATTAGGTCCTACCCGGGGGAGGAGGAATTTCAATTATAATACATCATAGGCACACCACATACATAATCTTGGGTGTCTCCATAGGGTTATTGGGATGAGGCCACCCATAAATGATAGGAATGATAAGGGGTTCTGAGGATTCCATCCCAACTTCTTCACCAGGACAACCACTATCCGTCTCAACCTCGACATGCTCACTGCCTACCTCGGTCCCTGGTGAGGAACCAAAATAATGCTCTAATACAAACAATAGAACCTATTCAACCCATACAGTGGGGTCCCCTTTCACGACATTGAGATTATCTTATTCAATATGGGTTCCAGTTATTTAATATGAGCAGTGAAAGGAAATGATCAATGAATGATGTTGGAGGGTTAAGCTTACAACAAGATACTCAAACAGATATACGTTATATCCTATAATCTCACTAGTCTCCCAGGGACTCCCTTGATGAGAATTAATCCCCTAGGATTCCCCATATACTTTTTCACCTTCCTCTTCTTTTACTTCATCGCTATCATCCTAAGATGGTGTTTCCTCTCGATCCATCTCTTGGAACGTAGTAACTTTCACTAGAGTTGGGGGCACCTTGTGCTACCCTCATTGGCATGCATAAATTTCCATGGATATCATATATGTATTTCTCCAATGATTTTTCACCCACTCTGTAACCCATATTAGTTTGATTTTTGGATGTTTAATTCCATCCCACTTCAGCTTCCTCCACAGGTTCTTCTATCTCAGTGACATCCAAAATGTTCTCAAGGTATGTCAATGGGAGGAAAGGATGGCATAAGAAGCTGGATACAGAAGATAACTCAAATTCATTCCAAGAACCGATTTCACCAACCGATGAGGTCACTTTCAAGACCATTCCCCTTGAGGAGGCGGGGTGCGTCCATGCCCTGATATATCCCCGTAACTACTGTTGTAGCATGGGACTCCCTAAAATATTGACCCGACTCTTGAGGAACATCTCACTAACATTTTCACAACATTTGATCCATGATGGCTGGTTCAATCATCCAAATGCATCTTTTCAAGATTACCTCGATATTTTCCACTACCCCGTTTTTGGAATAGTTCGTTGATAGACTGATGGTGAAATCTATAAGTGGAAAAATGATGGAATCACAAAAAATTGTCATCATCAATATGTTCCATAGTTAGATGATCATGCATGGGTTCCACTCTTCATAAACACTTTTTTCACCACATTTTGAAGGAATCCAAACTGCTTGACAAAATGGGATGATGTGTATAGATCACAGAAGACATTTTCGTTGATCCTATCCACTAGCACACCATCCCTAAAACTCCCTATGTACACTCTCTTCTCCCATGAAAATTGAATGTTGTCCACCATATAAAAAACCAGAGCCAAAAAAGGGTTGAAAATGAATTTATGATGATTGAAAGTTTGAATATTGACCACAAAATTTTCTAGTGTAATTAGTCGGACCCCAACTATATTATGCAATGGTTTTTATAGAATGACCTTCGGTGCACAAATGATGCTCTGGAATTCATAACCACTGTGATGTGCTGAAATCCAACATTGTAGAAACTAGAATTTCCCAAATATTTTTCTGGTCATGCTCCCCCTTGAGATGAATCCTTGGATTTTTTAGATACTATCCATCATAGACACTCTCAGGTATAACCCACCGCGAGATTCCATGATCTCATCCATCACCAATGTCCTAGGTGATATCCCCATCATGGTTTATCTCACTAGAAAAAGACACCCAATTAAAAACGTTTCATGAATGGAGGTCTAATATACCAACTATTCCAAGTCTCCAACCATGATTTAACCCCACATCTGATATTATCTTACCTCTAAGATCAACCAATATGATCCTTTCTTTCCCTTTTATGATGTGACCAGACACTGCATTCCACATCTCGAAATCCTAATCTTCTCATAATTCTTAAGGAACATGTCAAACCATCCTTGAAATAGGATTTCCTTTTTGAAAAATTTGATCTTCAGATTATCCTTCACCACCTCTATAGGATTTCATTCTAGGAAGGGGTACTAATACCTTTTTTTCCAAGTATTCTTTGAGGGAAAGAATTTATAATACTAAAATCCCTCCAAAATAATGCCTCTAATGAAGTGAATTTCTAAAAAGATGATGCAACTTCTACATGGTGGAGGTGGACCATGTTCTTATCTGGAGACCATCAACTATAGATCTATAACTGCAGTTCATGTTGACTATAGCAAAGGAACTGAGATGTCCATATTGTTTAATATATCTCAATGTATCATATATCTTATATAAAATCATTTGATGTGTAGAAAACCCAGTACTCCCATGACCATTTACTTGTGACGTTGCCTATAGACCTCAGGAGCCAATCCTTATACCTACCCATGCTATTATTCGTCATGATAATTAGGAAGAAATAGGAGGAGTGGGAAGGAAACTCCTCCACCTCCATCTCATCTTCTATAATTATACTGGTTCTTGGGATCATAATATATATGTAAATGTCTCATTTATATCTACTAGAATGGCCATGAAAATTGATATTAAATAACTAGTGGCTGTCTTCATGCATGAACCATGACCATGATGAATTGAACTCATAGGCCGTGTTGACCACTTCCTCTAGAAACCCAAAGTTCTACAATAAGAGAATTTTAAATAGAAGATAATCCCGCTAAATCACTTTAAACATGCCCAGAAGAATCTAGTTGTCTGATACTACCATCCTAACATGATGAATCTGACCGTTTTTTGTCATCTGGGCCCTTCGGGTAGCAACATCAGCCTTAGTCTGAGAATCTTCTTATGGGTTTGCAATTATGTAAGGATCAGAACACTCTAATGATGATGCACACAATATTTTAAGATCAACACACAAGAAATCGTGTTGTGTGATTGATCAGTAAATATATGTAGACAATTGCATCAATTTGGAAATAAAGATCATGCATAAGAATTGATAACTTCACCAAGGAAACGGCCAAATATCGGTTATTCATGCAGATGTTTTGAACTTTGGTGTGTGAGATAAAATCAGTTATCACATGGAAAATCACGGTTTTATATATTGGGACCCCCTCACATATAGGCATGAACAAAGCCTTTCATTCATGCTCAAGGGGACTTACACACCCACCACCATTTTTTGCATTCATCTGTTTGAGTTAGCCCTTATCTTTAACATTTCCTTCATAACCCATACTTTTGGTCGCCTTTTATCTAAGATTCATTAAGAAGGGAATTTTTTAGTTCCAAATTCCACACAAGACCACCCAATCCATCTTTGGGAGAACCAAAATCCCCATCCAACTCACCATTATATCACAAGAAAGCAATGGAAAGTGTGTGTAAGTTCTGAGATGTGTGTGTAAGATTGAAAGCATGGAACAAGGTCCTTACGTGCACAATGCGATGTTAAAAGGGCATCTTTCTCCCCAATCACTGAAAAAGGAAAAGTGGGGTGTGCCTAAAATGGTTCCTATGTGCGTTATAAGTTATGTCATTTCTATAAATCTTACACGCTCAATGTGACCTCAACCATCCA
Organism: Viscum album; assembly: GCA_963277665.1. Classification (NCBI taxonomy): domain Eukaryota; kingdom Viridiplantae; phylum Streptophyta; class Magnoliopsida; order Santalales; family Viscaceae; genus Viscum; species Viscum album. The sequence continues at coordinate 821,218,610 of OY728143.1, forward strand.
TTTGCATGCTCGCTCACTGTGACACAAGTCACATATGTATATAAAGCCTCTTTCAAGACAGAAATGTTGTGTTCTTCCATGAAAGGCTTCGTCTATATATTGAATTACACCCCCTTATTTAGTTTAAACATTCGAAAATCATTGTTTTTATCTATGGAGTATAAGACTGATCATCCATGAAATTGTAAAGGAATAGAAACCTCAAGCTACAAGATCTTTCACAAAGGTTCCCTAGGGGTTCTCCTTTGGGTGGGCCCATATTATCTTAACCCTCACACAACCTCTTTAATGCCTATATTAGGTTCACATAAGAGAACCTATTATGTTCAACCTAGACCTTGTACACAAAAATCCATCATTTTGGATAAGTATAAACTTGTTCACAAGAAAACTATCTTGTGTGAACCCCTATTTTTATGCTCCATACCTTCATTTTGTATCAAAACACCATGTCCAAGTGCCTTTTTTTTTCAACCCTCATCTCTTGCATGCACATCCTGCACGTAGCTCTCCAAGATTTTGTATTGTGATTTCTGGGTCCTCCTAAGATGTCTCATATGCATACATATCCATACTTTTATCTTCTAATCATAGGTATGATAATGCCTCTTGCTTCTTAGCATATGAATGGAAACATGGACCTTTTGATCGACCACTCCTCCAAATTATTATCCTAGAATTTTTAAAACTATACCCCACCTAGGTATGAGAGAGAGATAGTTATGTAATCCCAATGTGGTATGAGTGAGTCCCCCATATATGTGATTCATGACATGAAACATCCTAGTAATCACATTCTAAACACATGACATTAAACTATGACATTTTCATCCATGTATGAGTGACAAGTAAAGGCCCCTTCACTGCCTATACATATAGGGAGTGAGATCCTCCTCATATGGAAATATATCCATCACACAGAATGACATACTCCTTAGGAAGACCTCCTAGAGTAATCCCTTAGTCCTTCTTATAGAAGGTAACACTTTTGATCCTCTTTGCATCCCATATACATAAGGAATAGAGAGGGAATGGGAATCATGAATCTTTCCACCTCCCAAAATCTCAATCCCATCCATCTCCCTTTGGGATTTTTACCATGAGATACATTAATGCGTAAGTCCCACTCACACGGAATGCGACCATCCTAAAAAAAATTAGACTCTTACGAGGTAGATTCTATGTATAATCCCCACACCATTTCATATTGATGCATCTATTGTGAAATGAGCAACATGCCTCTCACCCCTTTTTGTTTGTCACACCAATCATGAATCACATGGGCTTATAATTCAATAGAGATCCTGAAATCCCTTTAAAACCTAGATTGGATCTCTAATATGCATAATCCTCAATCATATCATGTTCCCAGGAAACTTCTATGCATAATTATAAACCATTAACTTTGGGATTACTCCTTATGTGTAAGCCCCAATGTCCCTATCCAAAACTATATGGAAATTGATTCCAAACTTTCTATGATATATTGGAATCCTTTGTGGGGATAAAGAATCCAAAATCTATACCCATCTTGGTCATTAACATGGGATACCACAAATAGGTAAGATAATGCCCCATCCTTGGGGACCGCTTCCTTTCTAGATCCATTGGCTAGCTCTTATGCATAATCCCCACACCAACAACATTTTCCACTTACATTGGCCTCTTACATTGGCATGATCCCCAATAAAAATAATTAAATGATGTGGGATTTGATTCCCAGTTAACTATTATATGTTGGAATCCTCCCTCTGCTCCGATCCAAAAATTTAATCCATTCCATCCATTACATGCACTCTCAACACTTCATTATCATTTATCCTGATTTTTCCTGGGCCACTATATCCCCAAAAAATTATGTCATATTCCTGGGATACTTATATGTGTACGCCCTATACATATCATTAAAGTTAATAGAAGAACATGGGATACTTATATGAATTATCTCCACAAAATCCAACCAAGATAAATCTTATCGTTAAGGGAAGATTCCATGCATAAGGTCCGCACCATCCCTCTCTAAGACTCCTTTCACGGTGCGAGCGTCCTTACCGCAAGAAGATCAACTACATGGACTGGTCCTACCATATGAACGTAAACCATGACAATGAACTATGTGGGTTTTTATCCCTATCTTCTAAATTGGGTATGTATGACGCCTTTATAAGGGTCAATCCTGACCAATGGTAAAACACGATTTCCCATCCTAGGGGTATACCTCCCTAATCAACCGCTAAATGAGGGTCAGATCAGTCCAATATTTCTCCGTAGTACATTAATCCTACGACATGTCCCACTATTAACCAATGATAAACGTGGAATTCCTATAGAGAATGAATCAATAGATATGAACCTATGTTGTTAGTTACCTCATTTTAACAAGAGATGCCTAAGGTGAATGCCTTGGAAGATATGACCTTAGCCTCAGAGACCTCATGATAGACATAGAATTCCTTGGATTTTATTCCTAAGATGTGTATATGAAATATATGTGAACAATGTTCTTGTGTACAGAAATATCAGTGATTCCCAACATTAATACTCCCCTAACCAAAGGATGCAATTCTATTAAGACCCTTTGGTATGGCCAGACAGAAGTAGCATAATTAACAAGTGTCCATAAAGACATGACACCAAGAATGAGTTCAATAAACCTACATAATTATAAGAGGGAGACTCGTATTAGTTGACATTTTCCTTGGAGGAATCCATAGAAGGAGGAACCACTATCCTATAATCCCACTTCAATCAATTAGTATAAATCTCTAATGGAAGTGATGAATGCCTCCTCCCTTTGGAAGGGGAAATGCAGGGAAACAAATGAAATGTTAGCATTCACAACACATGTTCAAGTGGTGGCCCCAATGAAAGAGTCTGAAATAGGTGATATAGATGTTTTTCATGTTCCTTTTAAAATTTTTATCTTTTAATAAAATATGAATAAAGGTAAATTATCAATTTTTTATTTCATCATATATGTGAATCCATTAAATTTTTTAACTGTCAATAACTTCTGAAAATGCACGTCATTTTATTTATTAGTATTATAGTTCATTTTTATATTTATGAAAATATCAAAGCTCTTACCTTATTTCAAAATTCATAGAGAATAATTAAATATATTCCTTAATTTTACTACTTCTTCAAACATTTTTATTGAATTTTCAATCACATTAAATCGATATTTAAGACATACAATTATTTATTCAAATATTAATTTCTATCAATTTTTAATTTATTTTATATCATTGGAATATTTTGCATATATAATTGGTTATTCCTTGAAACAAGATGTTGTAACTTATTTTGTATTCATGGGGTTTATTATTATTATGAATTATGTATGATATATTTATGTGGAAGAAAAATACTTGTATATATTATTATTTGATAGATTATGAGAAAATTATAAATTCCAACATTGTATTTGGTAATATTTTAATCCCATGTGATACCATATATGGTACATGGGAAACAAGACTACCACACTATGTTACATTGTCTTGGACATGATTCTTAACTTATAATTATGATGTAATTTTTTAAATTACTTCCACACTATAATGATATAATGATTTTATTATATTATATGTTTTATTCCATGATTCCATTTGATTTTATATTTGAGACACCTATTTTATCACACCACATTATGCATCTTGACTTTTAATTTATAATTAATGATAATGTTTATTCCCTTTCAAGGATTTATAACTCACCATTTTCATTATGTATATACCTATATTCTCCAATTCATAAATATAAGTAAAAATATTATTAGTATAAAATTATATAAATTTTAAAAAATTAATTATTAGTTTATTATTATATTGATATTTGTTGTATCTAATCTCCCAATGACACGAGTCCGTTAGATTTATCAGATGCATTGTCTATATAATTTTGTAAAAAATCATGTAATATTATTTTTATGAGACTTAGTTGTTTTAGTTTTAATTATTACAAGTATAATTAATTATTAAGGTTATCTTTGAGAAAATAGTATTAAATATACCAAGAATAACATTGACTAGAAACTACAAATTATTATGTTATAGTATAAATGGAAATTTCGAGTTACACCTTGTTTGTTTATGGTTTAACCATTTACATGATTATTGATTTGAGTATTATCACCCATAAATTTTATTTAATTATTAAATTTTTAGTAATATGAGGGAAAATGAAAAAAAAATATCCATTTGATGGTAGCCATTTTAATTTAAAAAATTATATGCCTAATATTATGGATGTGGGATTTTAGAATCCCATGATGGTAATTACACAACTAGCACAAGTTATGAATAAAAATATGAATCATGTGGAAGAAACTACCTCTCCCTATAGAGAATATGTTATAGTTGGTTCATTTATAGTTATTTAATATTTTGGTTCTCTTATAATGGAATAATTGATTAATTCCTATGAAAATACATTTCCCCCTAGTGCAATTATAAAGGGAATGTTATATCAGTTATCTATTTCTTAGTGGGAGAAACCGATCTCTGGGAGACATTGATCAAGATTACACAACCCAGTTATGTAATTTAATCAGAAATGTAGGGTGAATTAATGAAAATATTATTAAATAAATATTTTCATTATAGTCTCCACCTAAAAATTGAGAATTTTTCTTTGGCCTCAAGAAAATAGAAGATGAATCAATTAGATCTTATAAAGAAAACTCTTAAAGGCTCACAAGGGTTTCTTATGGATTTATTATTTAACCTAAAATTATGACTACTTAATTTGTTCACTATATTATAGTTTTTCTTTTCCTCATATATTAGATTATTTTATAGGTATAAGGTAATTATTTGAAGTCAACATAAAAGTGAGATACATTTTAGTCATTCATAGAGGTCACTAGAGGCTAAAGAAAAAATGGAGTATAGGGATAAATTATATAGGACCATAGGATAAATCTCATAGAGGGAGTAAAATATAATTACCCACTTGTCATTAGTTTAGGAATAACTACACGAGAAACAACATCAAGGGAATAATCACAATTTTCAAGTGTATAATATTTCTGAATCAAGATAAAGAATATCAAATACTGATGAAAAGATCAACTAGTATAATAGAAGGAAGGAATATTCCAATCAATACTACACCTATTTTCTAATGATAAAGCTACAATGAACATATGCACTATGCATTATGACATACTAATGTAGTTGTTGATAAGGATAACTAACAAAAACCCCTCAAATGAAAAGAGGAAAAGGATGAGATTATATTATCACTATTGTTGAGGTGGATCTTGATAATGAATTGGTAATAGAAATAATTGTTGTTAAATTAATATAATATAATGTAATATATTATTCTAATTCAATGAATTCTTTTATTTCATGCATATTTAGTAGAAATATTCAAACACTACCATAGGGCATGGTAGTTCTGTTATTAGTGAAAAAACAAAGTGGAAAAATTGTTTTATATAAACCATATAAATAATTCCTAATTAATTTGTTTGGGTATAATATCCAAAAAAATTATTATACTCTCTTTACTTTAATTCAATACTATACCAGACAAGAATTAGTTATCTTTTTATAGTGATAACATCTATTGTAGAGGGTGGGAAATCACATAAAATATCCCAAATCATCCTCCATTTCTATAAAATTTAAAGGTGAATGATGAGTCAAATTTGAAAAATGATTATAAACAATGGATATTATTAAAATATTATCAATCAAATAATTATAAAATTAATAATAAAATGTAGTTTCTCTTCTGAGAATGCATACCTATTTTGTTGGAATATCCTGATGTTTTCCCAGAAGAGTTTTCTAGTCTTCCCTTTAAATGATATGTTGAGTTCTAAATTTATCATATACATAATGATATATATTTTCCAAGATTCCATATGTAATATATACTAGGAAACTAGAATTATTTATGAATTAAATACAAGATAATATGGTAAAGGGTTTCATATAAAAAACTATTTCACCATATGGTGTATTGATAATCATTTTCAAGGAGTATCGGTCGATGCATCCCAGTATTGATTGTTGTAAACTTAAGAAGGATAATTGTAAGGAACATGTACCCCCATTATAGAGATTGAACACAAGTTTAATGAGCCACATAGGTATTAGTTATTAAATAATGTAATCCTTCAGTTGGGACATCATCAATTGAATGCCGAGAAAATGTATATTCCTAATACTTTCTTTCATATAAGATATTCACATTATGAGTTCATTGTGATTCTATTTGGACTCAATAAATCTCTACACAATTTCATGGACATGATGAATAATTTATTTAGATATTACCTTGAATTTTTTTGTTTTCATTATTGATGATATTATTATATATTTCAAAATCAAATAGTAGCATGAGAAGAAATATTTTATTTCTATAATAACATTGATAAAGGAGAAGGTATATTAAAAGTATAGTGAATGTGAATTTGAGATAGAGAATGTAACATTCTTGGTGATTGATATGACATATAAAGGGATATATATATATATATATATTTGTATCCTTTAAATAAAAATGTGATTAATAAATGTTCAAGACCAATATTTGTAACAAAGATTCATAGTTTACATCTATTAGCTATGTATTATCAATGATTTATGAGGAACCACTCACAATTGTAAACCCCTATAACTAGGATAACTCAAAAGGGAGTAGATATTGTATTGACTTATGAATTTTAAGATACCTTAAAGAAGTTAAATATAAGGTAATTTACTACATAAGTACTTACACAACCCATAAGTGGGATGGTTTTTTAATATACGGTGACACTTGGAATAAGTGATTAGGCTGTGTACTCATAAAAACTGATTGTTTTATTTCCTATTCCCAAAGATAGATTATATTTCATGTGATAAAATATTTCATCCATGATGTAGTGTTAGATTTTGTAATCCATAGATTGAATATTTGAGTCCATTATCAATAATAACAGAAGTGTGAAATATATAGAGATCATAATATCTTAAAGTATATAATCACATATAAGGAGATTAATATGTTCCAACTATGATGGATAGAGCCAATCAAGGTCTTTTATTTCACAATCCCTCAATATACATTGAATTTAAATAAAGTATTATATGCTTTAGATATAAAATAAATTGTTACCTTTCCATGATGATGAATTAGTATGATGTAATCTTATTATAAATTCAAAGGATAAATATGGGAATCATAAATAAATGTACAAAAACCAACCCGAAACACATTATTTCACCACTATCAACCTTGGGATATATTAAAAATGGTTAGAGGGAGGATATAGTGGTATAAATGAAGTTGGATAGAATTGTAATGGGGAAAATGTCATAGTTTAACATTAATAAAGAAGGAGTTATGATATTTGGGATATAACTATTCATAACATAAAGGTTTTAGATAATAAAAAAGATATTTAATAATGCCCAGAGATCAAAATTTATTATCCACCAAGGGGTGATAATTATGTATAAAGATCTATAGGATAACTATTGGTGGGACAAAATGGAGAATGATATTAATGAATATACATCATTCTGTTTCACATGTAAAAAAGGCGAAGGAATGAAAATTTCAAAGTGTAAGATAAAAACATTACCCATACCTATAAGGAAAAAGAAGAAAATATAATTTTTTTTCATGTCTACTTGAAAGAAATCCATGTGAAATAATTCAATATGGGTTATAGTAGGCCATATTAAAAATACCCCTTACTTTATTTAAATTCAGGTGGACATATTAATTTATAAACATTTAATAATATGTATTAGAGAAATATTGAGGCTACATGGATCCCCATTATCAATTATATATGATCAAGATATAATGTTCACCTCATTCTTATAGAAAAGTATTCCAATTACGTTAAGAAAATACTTATACTTAATTATGTCCTATTATCCCTAAACTGATGTAGAATCTGAATATACTATATAAAAACCTAAGTTTATGCTAATATATTTCTATATAGACTTCAAATGAATCCACAGATAATATCTTCCTCTAGCTGAGTTTTTATAAAATAATATATTTACCTCGAGCATATAGATGACTCTTTATGAATCCCTATAAGGAAAGAAATTAATATCTAAAAAATGCTTGGATGAATTTAAATAACATAATTTATTTGGACCTAAATTGGTTGAATAAATAATTTAGAAGATCGAATCCATTTTATATAGCATCAGAGTATTACACAGTCAATTAAAGATATTTGTAGATAATCATCATTGATCTCAATATTTTAATATTATAGATAATGTGTTCCTTAATAAATATCCATGAAAGAGATTCATGATTTTTTAAATAAAGTGAAAGATAACTAAAATATAGATTCACCCCATTGAGATATTGATTGAATCAGATATGTGACCTATTGAATTAAACTCCCACTAAGTTTGTCTCAAGTGCATGATGTGTTCCATATATCCCTATTGAGGAAGGATATAACAGATCCCTCACATGTACTTTATCATGAGGTCGTATATAAGGATCTTAATATATATTTAGATGAGAACATTGTAAAAATCATGCACCATAGATAAAAAGGGTATGTAGCAAGATAACTCAACATGTAAAATTAATTTGAAAAAAAATTTAAATAAGAAGCATGGGAACCTAAATATGGAATGAATCAAAATTACACTATTCTATTTTCATATTAGTATAAGCAATGAAAATTGAAGGGCGACATTTATTAAGGGGGAATAATTTAATGAAGAAAACATTTATATATATAATTATCCTACTGAATAAAAATGTTCCATATTTCCTAATCTATTATAGTATAAAACACCTGCATCTCTTAATATAAACCAACTTTACATTATTATAGAATATTAAATTTATAGAACAAATATAGTTAATAAAATTGTAGTATAATGATAGTATAATAAACATAGAAAAATAAAACTTCTAGAATTGATAAATTTGGATAGTCTTGGTCTCCAAGAATAATCACACTCATTAAACATACTACAAAAATAAGTAAAAAATTAATAATGCAATAGGTGTTGTAAAAATGAAGAATAAATAACCTTGATAGGAATTTAGGGGAATGATTAATGTGGAGATCATGAGGTATTTATATGGAGTATAAAACCAATATAAACATTTGAAATATGATTATTGAAAATAATACTTTTGTAAATACGACCATTGAAACAGTGACATGACCGTTCAGAATAGTAACATGTCAGTTAATAAGGCCATTTTGTGAGTAAAAAATATGAATAAATCAAATTAAATTAAATAAAAAAATTATAGTATAAAATGTTATAAAATAAATATTCAATAGAAATAAAACATAGTTTTATTGTTGGGTAACCATATATGTTTCATTTTCATTAAAATTCATTTTCATTATATATTTAGAAGTTTTAATAAAATATTATTTTCATAAATTTTATTTAAAGAGAAATATTTATATTTATCTAAAAATAGAATGTTTTTTAAAATTATATTTAATTTATCTAAGTGAAATAAATTTGATCGGGAATATAATTGTTATTTTTCAATAAATATAGATGTTATTTTAAAATTAACTTTCACAAATATATAAAATTATTTTGGTAAAATGAATGTCATATTTTAAATCAAAAAATCAAAATTATATTTATGTGACTTTTAGTATATTTACAAATTTTTTGATTTTTTTGTAAATAGTGATATATATAAAAGTAAAGTATTATATTTTATAAGTTGAATACATGATTAATTTTATAATAGATGGATCTATAAACCCATATCTCATCAAAACATGCACAAATTTATATTAATAGTCATAAGAATTGTAACTATTTAGAGCCTAGAGAAATATAATAAAATAATGAATATTTTACTAGAAAACACCCCTATATCCTTATAAGTACCACCCTTCTCTACCCCACCTCTATTCACACAATAATTTCATTAACATGAAATATCAATATAACAATAACTTCCTAAAATCAATATCTATTTCCTGAAGCTTTCTTTCTTTATAAAATACAATTCTTTAATGCATGTAGTGAGTCAAAGGAGTGCACCCAAAGGATGATGTAACTATATCAAATGATCTCTTTTACAATATTTTCTTCTTATACCTCCGAAAAATATATTCATCACAACATAATATAATGAAATAATTTTCAAAAATATACTTAAATTTTATAATATTAATGTAACATCCATTATCATGCTTCATCTTATTTATTCTAAAATTAATATTCAACCAATATTATCATAGGTTCATATCTTCCATAGAGAAATTATTTCACTTTTCATCATCTCATTCATGGATGATTTTAAGAATATTTTAATGGTTAAATATGAAAATAATAATTACATTCTATTTTATTCACTAATATATAATTTGTTAATAAACATAAAGATTAAAATGAATTTTTTTTATTCACTGAGGTTAGAAAAAAACATAAATGAACTGACTATTAAAAAATAACATATTTAGAGTGATTTGTTTATATCATCATCATTATAGATAATCTAATGTGACATTGGAATCATGAAACAAACATCCTCAAGATGGTGAAATAAAATGCAATTTTATAATAAAATAATTATAAATGATAATTAAATTATAATAATAAACCTAATATATATGAAAGAGGTTTAAAATCAAGTATTTATTAAAATTAATTTTATTATTATTTGGTTTAGTCCCTTGTATGAATCGAGGCATGAGCCGAGGAAAGGGAAGTACCAAATCACCATTTTTAAATTTAGTTATTATCTTTCTCTCATCAACTATAATTTTCCCTCTATTATCCACATTATATTTCACATTATTATTATATATATATATATTTCCTTACATATATAGCTAGTTTATCTTCCATGTTATTGTCATCCGTATATAGTTTTTTCACGTTCCCTTCTTATTTATATCTTTTAAGAAAACCCTATTAATGGGGAATTCACTATTTCATGTTTCATTTCATATTCAACTCAATAAAATGTTTTATTCTTATATTATTACTAAACCCAATCATCATTTTATGGAATTTATTCTTCCTAATTTTTTTATAATATCATTATACAATTATATTCCTTCAAAGTTCATTATTCATTTCCTAAAATATCACTTAACATGTTCATTTCTATATCTACATATACACTATTTTAGTATGAATTTTTATCCACTTGAATCCATATTTAGGACCTATGGTTTTTTATTAAAATATAAAAATAGTAAATAATTTGTTTCTTCTCCTCCTGGGAATCTTTATGACATATTAGTTTGTTGTTCTTTGAGATAATATTATTTAACCCTTTTCTTTTTCATGGGTTTTTCTTACTCTTATTCCTTATGTGTGATATCCTTATATGGGAAAATATTAGTTTATATATTATTATGTTATATGATGCACCAAAATTTTAAAGAACCCCATTTTATTTTGTATTGTTTTATTTTTATGAGTTTCCATTTATGGTAAAAATGAAATAAGCTAAGAACATTATTTTATATTTTCTTGGTAGTAAGCCTTGAATTATTATTACAATTAAATGTTTTATATTGTTTATAAATTTTTATGATTCTTGGATGATATGAAATAATTTATTCTATCCTTCAATGTGATTATATATATGATTTTCCTTTTTCATGAAATCATATTATGTATCTTGAATCATTTTTTATACATTAGGATCATGTTTGTTCCATTACCAGGAATTATATCTTCCCTTTTTCATTATGTATATTCTAAAGATAACATATAAAGAAATATAAGTTCAAAATTATTTAGGGGCACATTATAAAGATTAAAAATATAATATATTTTATTTTTTTATGTTCAATTTGTATGTATATAATATTTCAAAAACACAACGACTATATATTTATAGGTTGTGTTTTCTGGATATTTATGATTAAAATATTGTAAAAATATGTCAATGAGGATTAGGATTTTATAAAATAAGAGTAGGTAATGCATTTCTAGGATGTGTGGGAGAAAAAATATAATGGGCAGTGTCCACCTAGGTGTGTTGTGTGACTTCTAAACACGTTATCAGTTGTCATGTTTTTGAGGTCACCCCACATTGGTTTTCAAATTGTGATGTTGGATAATTTATTAAATTGGGTGCCTCCCACAAAATTATAGATTATAGTGTGTGGGTGTGATAATTGTGTTACTTTCCCTATTTGTATTACTAATCCATTTGGTACCCATGAGTCCCCCATTTAATCTTATATTGATCCAATTTCTCTTGTAATGCCTCCATGAGCCACAAAATTTCATATTTGTCTCTATCATTTTTCCCTTGTTTTTTCCTATGGTTATTGTTAATAACGTTGGTATCCATAGGAACTAGTTTATTTCTATTGGTATACCCCCATTTTATTATCAAAATTCATGTTTTCATTTTCCCTAAAAATATTCCCACCAATGTAAACATTACAAATAAATTATTGCTAAACATTATTTACCATAATTATTTAGCATATGTTAATCAAAAATTTATATGTTATGGTAACATACTTACTTTATAGAAATCATGTATTAAATAATAAAATAATATCATTGATATTTGAGTATAAAATTTCTAATAATGAATTATTATTAAAAAATATTAAAGACTACAAGTCTAATATTAGTTATGAATATAAACATTAAAACAGAAGAAAATATATTCTTAATATTATTAAAAAATAATAATTTTTTTCTGAGGTAGTTTCATATAGTGTATGTTATTCAAAAATATTATATGTAAAAACTATACTATATAATTAGAGAAAAAACCTAGAAAATGATATTCAATCACTATTGTCAATTTTGATGCAAGTATTGGTGTAACTTATTCCCAATTGTTTTAACATATCTCAATGAAATATTATAGATACTTAGTGCTTATCAAGTATTTATGGAAATATTTTATTATAATATAGTTTTATTAAAATAAATAAATATGTATTATCTAGTTATTATCAATGAAAAAGATATATCCGGTTATCTAATGAACATGATGTGCATGATGCTTCAAATTAAAAAATCCTTAGAATTATCACTCATTCATTTACTCTAAACAATAGTAGATGGATATTAACTATACTTATGATTCATAAAATGTTAAATTGATATATACTCCATATTGAAGTTTTTTATGTTAATACTATTTAAAACATTATTTATGTTTTATATGATTATAGGGACCAAGAATGTTTTTTATTTATCTCTATAAATATTAAAACATATTCTTAGAGTTTTAAATGGGTTTCTAGACCTATCCCACCCAATAGGTCATGAAAAATAAAATATTATTATTATAAAATAAGTTTTACTGGGAAAGAAATAGGGGTTTAAAACAATGATTAATATTTAGGTTTTTTATATGCCATAATTGGTGAGATAATTCATAACTAGAATAGCCCCAATACCGATATATTATATTATAAAATTTCAAATATAAAACGTTTTTATGTATTTTTTAAACCATTATTATTGAATAATTTGTTAATTTAAAATTTTAATTACTAAATAACAAAATAGTTTTGATTTTTTCCAAATCTATTTAAATGAGATAGGCATCAAGATTTGGTTTCAATACCTAATTAATAAATTGTTCAGTTTAGGACATAAAGTATTCTTTATTAAAAAAATAAAATCAATTAATTCACCAAATAGTTTTAGCTTATGAAAACCTATACATATTGTATATTTTGTTTCATGCATTACTTTTAACAGGAATCATTTTTTTAAAAATCCTTGAAAAACTATAATGTTGGGATTAAAATTTGTATTATGGTACTCCAAATCCTAGTAGTTTATACAATATTCATCTCCATTATTTAGAAAACCATACAATTTGAAAAAATCACTAAAATAGATATTTTATCTTAGATATGTTTATTTCAATCCATAAATGGTCATTTGAAATTTTCAAAACATGTGAATATTAATAGAATCCCCAAACCTTTTATTTAGCGTAATATACGTCTAATTAAATACGTAAATATTAAGGAATTTAGGTTTGATATCAATACAATATATTTTATTATAAAATAAAATTTAATATATCAAGATGAATATAAAATAACATTATAATGGATACTTTCAATAATTTTTCTTCATAGCCAATAACACATGTTTTTTAGAGTCATTTTATGAACATTGAATACTTATAAGTATGAATACTACTATCCATGAAAAGTTTCATCACAAAATCTAATTCTCACCCTATGTACATTATCAATTAATGTATATTATTTATTTTATGAAATTCATTTATATAAATTTAGTTAAACACTAATTTCATGGATTCTATAAATTTTTCAAAATCCTAATCTCCGGGAACAATATGGAAATTGTAGGCTCATATTGTATAAATGAAACATCATAATCAATTAACATAAAAATTATATATACCTCCATATTCTATGGAATAATGCCAAAAATTATTGGGTTCTTATGTTACTTAATTTAGTTTAGTGTTTACCCTATCTTATGGAACAAAATCATATTCCATAAGTGGATCAGATCATATTTATTTCTCTATAACTTCACCATGTTCATGTTTACTACCATATATTTATAAATATATATATTGTTTCTCATGGATTATTTCTTGTTGATACAAAAACTTTTTATGATAAATTTGAATATATATAACATCCATGTTTATTTATAATGGATACTTTTTTTTATTATTTTTGGTTTTAGGTAATGTTTATCAAAATAATATTCTTCATATGTTATTCACAACCATAATTTTTATATAAAACAATTTGGGAATATTTTTAGTCAATATTTTATTTGGTTTTACTGTATTCTCCTTCGATAGAACATTACTGTAGTTGAATATTACAGTTTCAAGATCACAACATCAAAAAAGAAATATAAAGATCATACTATATCATCATTTGTAAAACCATGTCTAATATTGTATAATTCCTCTATTTAGAAAAATCATTACACTATGGTGTACCTAGATGAGTGATTTATGAAATAATTCCCATATTCAAATGAATAAAAAATTCATTACTTTTATATTCCATAAAATTAGATGTATAATGTATAATAATAACATTTTTTAGGTTTATTAATTATTTTTTCATTGAAAATGATCTAGAGGCCCTCCTTTCAAACATTATATTGGTGAAAGAGTCTAGAATCTATGTTTTTACCCCTATAAATTCAGGTACATTATAAAACTAATACAATTTAAAATGCATTAATGTATAGAAAAAACTATTATCAATAGGCTAATACCATATATAACAAATCCATTCCTATTAAATACATATTCTTAGTATGGAGAATTTTACATTAATAAATACCTTATAATAATAAAATTCAATGAAACATATTTCATCTATTCATTAAATACTTATATATGGAAAAATGTAATATGAAAATTAAAGATATCCTTTTTCTAGATGAGTAATGGACATGATTCATTTGGAATTACCAGATGAATTGTTTTAGTGTTTCAATTTACCTCACCACTCTTGAAATATTCATGGAATTATGGTATCAAAATATATACATTACTTCTATTAAAGGTTATGCTCCTAGTGGGGAACATATCCATCGATGTTGGGCTTCATTGGAGATGAGTAATTAATCCATGCATCTGGTCACCAAATCCTATAATGATTTTTTTCAAAATAAAATACTTCTTATGAAGATTAAAATCAGATCACCATGTACATGGATTATCATGTATCCCACTCTTCAAAAACTTTACCTATTTCATTTTCAGCCTTGGATAGGGGAGTCGATGATGTGAAAGGCCTCTAGGATAATTATCATTCTCATTCTATGTGATTCAAACTAAATAGAAATGTATCTTGTATAAATGGTATCACTCATAGTGGTGATATTATATGTTAAAATCAAGGATCTTTTGTGTTGGAATTCAGTGACATCTATGGAGATGGTAACCCCCTCATCAAAGAATATTAGGCTATGATTATTGGGATTATACTTTCTAGACATTATAAAATCTTCCCTTCATATATTTAAACATACTTGGTTTTCTTATTATATTTTTTATATTATTCACAGATGTTCAGTATTCCATCCTTTACTTCTTTAGGGAATTTAAGATGATGATTTCCCATGATGTGATGATCCATAATATTTTGGATGAGGGTAACAATGGGGAAAATTTACTATCTTCTTAACATGATCCTAATGTTAATATCCAAATGTTTTCTTGAATATCCACCTTCCCCTAGACATTATCCCCGTTATTTATGGTGAGGGCCTTGGTCTAAACCACATTAGACACCCTTGGGATATTCATTGGGGTTTTCAAAATATTTTTATAATTGTATTTATATGAAAAAATCTTATAAAAAAATACATTGATTTTCTAAAAGTATCTAAAATTGTGATTCATAAGACAAAGATAACCTTACAAACTGATGTTTTTTGAAAAATTTATATAATTGATAAGACCACATTATTGTATGCTTTCTTGACCATATATATCATTATATATTATGTATTTTAGTTCATTGGATTGTTATTTATTTCCATTCAAATGTTTTTTGATAGAATTTTATAATAAAAATGACTCACATGAATTTAATGATTCATAAACAAAGAGTTCCAATAATACATCCTTATAAATTTTAGAAATTATTTCCCTATATAATTAACTACACAATAATAAAAAAAATTTATTTGATATTATTATTTTCTATATTATAAACAAGATAATTCATGTATAGAATGTATAAAACATTAATTATATAAATAATTTCATAAAACATTTGTATATGTATATATATAATTTTATGTTCATTATCATGAATGTAAAGACATTATTTCCTAAATAATAATAAAAAATTAAAATTAAATTTATATTTATGACTAGGATATGATAAAACAGGTCAAATCTAGAACAGATTTATAAGGAATTTATATAACATATTCACATATATAATGTAAAATTCTTTCTCCATTTTCAAAAACATTGATATACTCCTCCTTTGTTCAACTGCCTTATATTTATCAGTCTTCACATGTAAACATACATTTAAGATGAAAAATTTTCATTTTATACCCATGAATTGGAATTAGAAAAACTAACATATAAGAAACTCAATTCCTTATCATTATTATGTTTCTATTTAAAACTTATCACATTTATCATATTATAATACATATTGAAAACGATTATGGTTTATACTAAAATAGTCCATAGTACCCTAATAGAGATTTCATTTTATGTCACAATAATTTATAATAGAAATATTTTTCATGAGAGGATGACATTTTAAATTGATATTTAATAAAATTTTATATAAAAAGATAATTCTAAAATCATGATCTCATTATATTATTTCTAATAGTGGATCATGATCCATCAATCAATTTTTTTGGAATTTAACTTACTATTCATGTAAAATTGCAATTTTTTATATAGATAATCATGTAAATTATATCATATCTAAGTCTATTTATTTTATAATATAGACTATTTTCCATGATTTATGTAATAAATCATTGTAAACAAATTCTTATTCAAAGGTGGATATTAGAGTTAACCAATCCGTTAAAACCCAAAGAACACATTTATCTATAAAAATAAAACTATTATGGTTTTCAATATATTACATGTACTGTATAATATAGTTCATGAGTAATAAATTTTAGAAAGAAATATATTATTTCATAATGTAAGACATAATATGTAATTAATTTTAATTTTATCTAACAATTTTTTATTTTTAGGGTTTTTGTGAGCTTGCACATTTTATATATAACTCATGGTTATCATTTATTATATAATATATATACGTATACATATACCTAATGATTTAAATTATGCATCAATTATTATTAAATTAAATTTATATGTTTCAATCATATAATTATATATCCCTTATACAATAAATAATTTGGGTTAATAGATATATTAAATGATTTAATTTCAATATTAAAAATATATTTTAATGCATCACATAACAACGATACTGGAAAATAATTTCATGTAGTAAATTAAAATCATATGAAACAAAATATACAATTAGTAGGGGCTATTTTATGATAGATAAAACTAAAAAACTGATTTATCCATCATCTAGTACACCAATGATTAATTATGATAATTTTTTATAAGTGATTGAAATTTTGAAAAAGTTTGAAAACTGTGATCATTAAACACCCTCAATTGGATTACATAATCATGTATCATTCAATTGGTTCATAATGTATGTATAAGAAACTCATAAATGAAGTTAGAGAATTTTAGTTTAAAAAAAACATCAAATTTTATCCCACTTTGTTTATTTAATAAATCAGAAACATATCTTTCAATATACCCTGTAAAATTATAATTATCATATAAATATAATTCATGAACAAAAGACAATTGGTGTTTCTATTACAGATAAAAATAATTTCACAAAAAAATAAAAAAATATAATTTTATTAAATAATTTTGAAAGAATGAAAACTAGGGAAATAGAAAAACATTGAGTTTGATTTACCAATCAACTCCAAAATGATATTATTAAAATATATAGTTTTAACCCAATGATCAAGTAGAATCATAAACTATTTTCAAGGTATCCTCAGTTATAAACATATGATAATGTATCCACTTCATAAATTCAAAATATTTGATCTATTTTTCTCACCAAGGAATCTGTTGATTAGCTAGATTAGAAAATAACAACTATTATAACCAATAGATTAGATAAATCATTTGAAATACCAGTATCTTTGTAAATCTGCTAAAAAAACCAAAAGCTTCAAAACTATAACATCCCAACTAGAATAAACAAGTATAATCTAGAAGGACATATGGAATCTTGAAAGCTTACACATATATAAGAGGTTACTGTATAACATCAAGGGTATACATCCAAAAGTGGGGATACTATTCTCTCCATATCCTGTCATAAAGCAGGACAATAATGAATAATAAAAAAACAATAAATAAATAATCAGAGTAAAATCTTGAAACTGAATATGTTAAAAAGATATAAAAATATCTCCAAAGTAGTAATCTTGTAAAATGTATATGTAGTAGGAAAATATCATACAAGTAAATTAAATTCCATTTGATGGGTACTCCAGTGTCTGTCCAGGTAGGCCCTGACTCCGTGTTCCACCGCTCAACCATATACCATATGGCACTTCCCCTTTTCCAATTCTCTATCCCTAAAATCTACAAGTGCACTGAAATTTCTGAGTAGGTTGTGAGTTCAAGATATAGAATGAAACCACCAATTCATCCTTACCATAAGTATATAATATATATAATAGTTTATATCATGAAATAATTAAATGATCAATAATGATACATGTTTTGAGTCATAATGTGTTGAACAAGCTTCCATTAACCCCAAATCCTCCTAATTCATCTCATTACTAGTAAGGATATTGAGAATTCACATAACTCTATCAAGGTAACAAAGATCACCCCACCCTACTGGTGGTTTTCATAGGAACCCCAACATTCTGCAATGTCATATGCTCACCTTGCACTTCTAGTTGTGTCATAGGAACAATGCATGTTTCATCATGTCAATTCCTAAACTTCTTGACCTTTTAATCACCAAAGGCCCATGTCTGTATGAAGCCATGTTCAATATATTCTATAATTCCACTGTGATTTCTCCTCTATAGGGTTACCTATACATACATTTTAGGATGTTATGACTGCTTTAGGTTGGGTAACTCACCACAGATGCATTCCTCTCTATAGGGTTAGCCATGACCAAAAATATGGATGAGATAACTGCATAACTCCCAAAATCAAGGATCCACCTCTATATATCAACATATTTTAGCTAGACACCTTTCATTACCCTCAAAATGGGTAGAAAAATCAGCCTTTAAGCTTGTTAGGACTGTGTTAGGAAAGGTAACCATGTACACCCAACCTCAAGGATCCGCCTTTGTATTTCTATACCTATAGTTCAATTCCACAAGATATGGAATAAAAATACTATAAATGACATATCATTGAGATATAAGAAACACTAATATTAAGTTCATGATAATCAACCATAAGCATGTAATCTCATGATGACTCACACACCCACAAAAATTTCAGATTAATGATCGGTTAGTCCAACATAAACATCATATCATGATAACATCATATATAAAATTACCATCATGGAAAGGAACTTCCTACATCATAATCATGAATGTCAACTGCACGAATAAGCCACTCTGTTTGGTTCAAAAGGTGGAGTTGAAGCCTCAATAGTAAAGAAAACCTCATCATAGAAATTATTATTATAGCTTCCAACATGTCAACACTTGAGGTTCACCAAGGGTAATGAGAACCAAAAACAAATATTTTATTTCAAAATTTAATAAATTATTGAATGTGATGAAACCTTCCCTCTCATGGATAATTTTTTAATTATCATTTTAGACCAACACATGAACTCATAATGTTCTCCATAAGAATAATTATATTTTGATAATTTATTATAAACATACCTTTTTAATTATCATTTTATAATTTCTTATAGAATATTAATTTACTAATATATTTTGAAAATTTACCATAAATTATTTTTTTAGAATTATCTCTTGATAATTTATCAAAATTTATCATTCTACAGTTATCTGTGTCTAATTTCACATAAATAACACATGTTAATTTCTCAAAAATATTCCATTTAAAATTATATCATGATAAATTATAGAAAATTATCTATTTACAATTATCTATTGATAAGTCTCCATATATTATCCTTTTATAATCATTCCACGATAATTTAATCTATAAATTTTCATTTGATATTCTAGAAATTATCATTTAATAATATTAATAATTATCCTTTAATAATATGATAATTATAGTTTGATAATTTAACTAATTATCCAATGACAATAAAATATTTATCATGTTATAATTCTAATAAGTATCCTTTAATAATCCCTCAATATATATCTGTCAACATTTGTTTATATATTATCCTTTAATATTTGATATAATTATATTTTGATAATTATTTACCTATCATCTGATAATTTCTGTAATTATCCATTGATAAATCCATTTAGGGATTATACTTATAAAATTTTATGTTTCATTATTAAATTTAAAATAATCATAATTTTATAGAAATTCAAACAGGAAAAATAAAACAAACTGAAAATAAAAGAATGAAAAAGGTATCTAAGAAAACATTTTACCCAAATATGTGCATGACATAAGGGAAATCAGAATGGTGATACCATGGGAGGAAGAACATATGAATTGATTTAATGAGCTGTATTGATCCTTCAAATTGGTATTGAAGAGTCACATAGACCCTAAAGAACCCACAAACATCTAATGTCTAGTGGTTAAGTTATTTTGAACCTCATATGCATATTCCTATGAACATATCAAACCCCAAATTCTAATCACTCATTTTATCATGTGTTTCAACAAAAATTTAATTACAAATTGTTTAATTTTACCCCTTTAATGTCTTGAAAAATTAATCGGGTCAAAATGGTTTATTTTATAGGCTTTTAGGATTAGTGCTTGGTTAAAAATGGCTTTTTTTAGGAATTGATGGAGGAGATGAATAATAAATAAAAAATTAATTATTAAATAAATTATAAAGATATAACAAGAAAATTAAATAACTTCACATAATGAGAGAGTTTACCAAACATAAAATTCACATTAATGTTATGTCACACATAGGGTAATCATTGCACCCATGACCTAATGGTTGTATCCGATTTCTCTTAAAGGGCTTCTTTTTTATGATATTCTATCTTTTCAAAAAAATAATATAATAAAATATTATATAAGTTATCATTGATTACCATTTTACCAAATGTATGATGTGCCTGAATTTTATGTCATGGACAGGGTAGTATCCACGTACTAAACATAATGGGGGTCTCGTGATCCTCATAGGACACACCATTTGGGAGATATTATATTATTTTCAGAAAATGTATAACAAAAATTAAATATATTATACTCACTTGAAATCTTATCAAGTGTCTAATGTAAACAAATTTTAGGTCATTCCTAGGGTAAATCCCACATACATAACCTAACGGGTGTATCATATTTCTCATATGATGGACTTTTTGAGAGGTATTTATTTTTTTAGAAAATATATTATAAAAATATTAAACATATTATCCTTAGGTGTGATCTGTTCAAACATCTAACGGAAAAAATTGTTTTTTCATGACTATGGTAAACCCCATATTCAGGACCAAAAGGTGGTATTGAATTTATCATCCAATGCACCATTTGATAGATATTAAATGTATTTGAAAAAAATGTGCATTTGTAAAATAATATATTTAATATTATTATTCTCTCTGTGATGTGGCTTTATGGGCCTCAAAATCTCTCACTAACTTAGTGACTAACTCCAAAAATATTGGATGCAGTATTACAAGGTGTTAACTGGTCTTTTACCATTATGAAAATCATTTAAGTATTCTATTAATTGATTTAATTTTAAAATCTACTTTTCCACATGAAAATAATCATAAATTATAATAACTATTATTTTTTATTATCTTTAAAAATTTAAGATGTTACAATTTACCCCATCTATTGACATCTCATTACAAAGAAGTATATCTAGTGGTATTTATAGATAAACTCATGCCACTGAGTTTAAACATTTGACTTCAACTCTCACATATCCTCCTAGAACCATTCATGTTTCCACTATATTTTGACAAGTGGAACCATATTCTCTTAGTGGATTTTATCACTATGACCTAAAATATACATTAGATTATCCTCATGTGATACATTTGGTTAAATATCAAGGTCCTCGCTGTCTATAATAGGTGAAGGATCTTGTGTGTACCTCTGATTCTGAGAAACGTGGATCATACCATGTATTCATATATAATATAGAGAAATGTATAGATGGTACCCCACTATAGTCAGCATAAGATATATGTCTTCTCTAAGTGATGGTAAACCTCTTCGTATTAGCTACACTCTCTCAGAGGTCTTCAGAACCATGATGGGGCCAACAAACACTCCCTCACATGCCTCATTCAAATAGAACAATGAGTAATATTTACCTCCCATAAATATTCTCATAAGGTGTCTTATTAATCAAATCCTAGACACTATGATTGTATTCAAACTTAAAAAAGGCTTGGTGATCCTCCCATCCCACCTATAAAGTTTTGCATGCAAGATCAAAGAATTTCATCCCTCATGTGTATAGTACACTCAGAGTATCCTTCTGTCTAAATATAGTATGATTTTCTCAATATCAGAAGAGTATCTTGGAATTTCTTCAAGTCCTTCTAAAAGAAAGACATAAAACACGTGTTACTATTTAAAACGATGCTCAAGGGAACTCTATGTACCCATAAGATCTCATGGACAAAGATAATTATTAGATCCCTCATTGAGTGAGTATCCTTGATAGGTAATAAGTGAGATGACTTCATTAGAAAAAAAATCACTTTTAGGGTGTCACTACTTCTCAAGGCCCTTGGTTACCCTGTCCAAATATCAATTGCAACATTCTCCCACTTGTACATAGGTATTAGGAGTTGGTGAACTGACCCAATTGGACACTTGTGCTCTTCTTTTTGAATCACTTCTTCTCCAAGTCATCCAATTTAAACTTGAGCTCTATAAGCTCATATGTTTGAATATAATAGATAGTTACCTAAAGGGACTACACACCAAATTTGATATCAATCTCAGATAATCATTCCATTCCATCAGAGTCTTTACTAGGTTAATGATTCCCAAAAATATTTCAACCCATTCCTCAACACCATAAGGGCCTCTGGTTCTTTATAAGGATAAAAAATGATGGATATGAAAATCCTAGAATATTATAACATAGTTGTGAAATACTATTCATTGTATTGGAATAATTCAAAAGACATATGGCTGATTTGACCTTATTGACCTAACCACATACCATGTGTGAGAGGATGCTCAACTGTATTATCTTACACATTAATTCACCCTCAAAAAAGCATTCCATCCCTACATCACATGTAGTTCCCTGAGAATATTTTAAGGAAACATCTTTAGAAACATGAAATAACACAATTCATAAAAGAAACAGAGGTATTAAGATAAACCCTAATCAGTCTATTGTACCCTATAAGGCTTCTCTTAACTAGTTTGTGGGGTCACATAAGGATCTCCTATGAGTTTACCCTTATCCTAAGGTATACCCCATCGAGTACTAACCCATGTTTACATCCCTCCATATTGTTCATAGTCATCATGTATATACTAACAAAAAAATATTCTTAGTTCAACTAATTATTTCGAATAAAGATATATGACAATATCATGAAAAATAGATATGTCACACAAGGAGAACCTATAATGAACAGATAACACAAATCAAGGAATTTAATTAATGAAATACTATAAAACACAACAAAATTTATATATATAGAATGTGAAACTATGTTCATATTCATTACACATGAACAAACCGAAAAACTCATAAATCCCATGAAAAAAACAAGTGCGTCACCTGAGGTGAATTCAATCAACAATAACCATAAAGCACAATTCACCATTTATGGAAGCTCAGAGGTCCACTATAAAGTGCTATCCAGGAACTCACATAGTTTCCATGCCTGAGTCCCCACATTCCTATATCATGTATATCAAGTCACATCCCAAGGAAAAGAGCTAGAAATTCTAGTGAATCATGACCCTCTAATAAAATTTGGCATAACCACAACCTAATCCACTAAGTCACATACAGAAAGTAACATGAACTCTTTTGTGCCTCCTCATATACAAGAGGCTTATAAATAGTATTGAGGCTACAAATACAAAAGTCAAGAGACTATACCCTGCACAAAATATCATCAAGAAGGATAATAATGAACAATAATAAAATAATAAATATGTAATCAGAGAAAAATGAGTAAGCTGAAGAAGTTACACAGATATAGAAACAGCTCCCATGTGGAAAGCTTGTATAGTGTATAATTACAATGTAAATATGATACAATTAAATAAACAAAAATGTGAAAGATACTCTAGTGTCTATCTCGATCCACTCTATCTACTTGCTCCACTGCTCAATCATTTACCATAGAGCCCTTTCCCATCTCCGGATTTATGGCTATGAAATATAAAAGCTCAACGAAGTGCTTTAGTAGGTTCGGAGTATATGACTTATAGGACACCACCAATGAATCCTTACCATAATAGAACAATATATATAATAGTGTATATCCTGAAATAATTAAAATCTAAATAATAAAACGTGCACTAATTCATCATGCGCTATGCACGATGCCACAAACCCCAACCCCACTTGCTTTAACTCATTACATGTTAGGATATAGATAAGTCATGTACCTATATCATGGTAACCAAGATCACCCCACACAAATGGTGGATTTCACAAGAACATAGCACATTTCACCATATCAAAAGCTCACTAAACCCTTCTGCTGGTTGTCACTGGAACTCCACACATTCCATTAATTCGAAACTTGGACTGCTTAAACATTTAATCTCCCACAACCCATTCCCACAAGAATCCATGTCTAGTATCTTCTATAAGGGAACTATGATTTTTCCTATATAGGGGTATCCATGCCCGAGTTTCAAGATGTTAGTAAAATTTTAGGCTAGGTAACTGGTCTTTGATTCATTCCCCTCTATAGGGGTTTCCATTCCAACAATTAAGAATGTTATAACTACATAAATCCCATCCTAAATGATCCACATATGTATCTCAGTGTCTTCCAGCTAGCAACATTTCTTTCCCATCTATAGGTGTATCCATATTCTCTTTTAAAGATCTTAGGAATACATAAATATGGGTAATCATGTTCATCCGTCCTCAAGTCTCCACCTGAGTATCTCCATACTTGTAGCACAATTACACAAGATATGCAATACACTGGCAATATATGTTATATAAAGTTAATATAAGTTAAAATAAGATAAATGTTAGGATAATGACACATAAAAAACTAATCCAATGGCTAATCACCCAACCACAAGCATATTATAAAAAGGACGAGTTAGTATAACAAAAATTTCATATCATGGCAACATCATATATACAAGGTCTGTGTTGGTAAGGAACTTGCCAACTTCAATTAATTATTTCCAATGTCAAGAATAGAACTCGATATATGGTTTAAAATATAGAGTGTAAATCTTAATAGTCAAGAACAAATCATCGCGAGGTATTATAATCATAGATCAAAACACAATATTACTCCTTGTTATCAAAGGGTTCGTAAAACCAAATATTGTTATTTTATTTCTAAAATAAATAAAATTTCACATGTGATGATAATTTTTCTCCCCTATAAAATTTATGAACTATCATCTTTGAGAAACTCATGCACTCATAATATTATCTATAATAATAAAAAAATTATAATTTCTTCTAAATTATACTTTTATAATTATATATTGTTATTTTCTTAGAAATTATCCTTTTATAATTAGCTTTTTATAATGTCTCATAAATTATCATTTTAAAAATATATCTTGATAATTTATCAAAAGTTATACTTTTAAAATTATGACATGATAAATTATCATAAATTATTATTTTATGATTATGTTTTGATTATTTCTCATTAATTTTCCATTACTAATTATCTCTTGATAACTTTTCATATGCTACTCTTTTATAATTATTTCATGATAATTAATCAAAATGTATCATTTAAATTTTTTTGATAATTTATTATATAGAGTATCAATTGATAAACTTGAGATTATTGTTTAATAATATTAATAATTATCATGTGATAATCCCACAATTATCTTTTGATAATTTTAATCATTATCAAATGATAATCTTCCTTTTATAGTTTGATAATTTTAATAGCTATACATTGATAATCTCAAAATATTTAACTTTTGACATGTTTTTTATAGATTAAGCTTTATTATTATGTATAATTTTATTTTAAAAAACATTGACCTGTAATCCAATAATTCATGTTGTAACCCTTTGATTAATATATTTAATGATTATACTTTGAAAATTTTACTTTTCCTGATTTAATTTGAATCCAATTTGTTTCCCACAAATTTAAAGGAAAACAAAAAAAAATTATAGCACAAGAAAGAAAAAATAACCTTTTATCCATATATTCTCTAGTGAGAAGGGAAATAATTAAAGATATTTCTTGGGTAGGAGAACATTTGATTTGATTTACTGTGCTTTATCAATCCTATGAGAGGGTATTCTTGAGTCATCTAGACTCAATCAAACCCACCAACACTGAAAGCCAAGTGGTTGAGTTCATTAGAAACTCAAACACATATTGTTATGCATAGATTGAAACCCAAATTTTAATATTTTATTTACACATACATTTCACTTTAATGTGTTAAAATTAAAACCTCTGTATTTATGTTTTTTTTGAAACACATTTTAAAATGGGAGTTCGATATTTGGGGTTTGGTCCATGTATAGTACTGTGCATTTGAGGATCTAAATAACTGAACCTAACAAGATATTTAAATAATAAATCAATGTGCATAAATGTTATGTCACTTCTAGGGTAAAAACATTATCTTAGACCAAACAATGTTTTCATATTTATCATACAATTCACAGTTTCATATATATTCAATTAGTTTTAGAAAAATAATATGATAAAAATATTAAATAAGTTATCTGCACATGAAATCTAACAAAAAATACAATGAGAAAATATGATATATAATGCATAGTGTAAACCCCATATACTATAACTAAAGATGGTCTCAAATTTAATATATTATGCACTATTTGAGAGATACTAAAATGTTTTTGGAAAATATTTAATAAAAATATTAAATATGTATCCTCTCATCTGATTTGACAAAACATCTCATGCATAAAAATGTTATGCTAATACTTCGGTAAATACCACATTTTGGACCTAATGGTGGTCTCATGATACTCATATGATCCACCATTAGAGAGATATTAAATTATTTTTAGGTAATATATAATAAATATATTCTATATGTTATCCTCATGTGAGATCTAGCCAGACGGTTGACATGAAAAAATGTTATGTCATGCCTAGGGTTAAACCCACATATCAGACTGAATGGTAATATTAGGTTTCTAAAATAAGTCACCATTTGGGATATATTAAACTTTTTTTAAAAACATTATGGGTATGTACTTTAACATATTTAATATTTTGATTCCATCTATGTCGAGACTCTATGGGCCTCTGAATCCCACACTAACTCAACCCCTTACTCTGTAAATATTTGATAGAATATTCCAATGTGTCAAGCAAGATTTTACCCTTACAAAAAATACCTCAAATAATATATTATATGTTATTTTTTTGAAAAATTAGATTTTACATAAAAAATCATAAATTATTATCAATGATATTTTTTATTACGTTTATTTGTTTGGATATTATATAAAACCATCTATAAAGGATGAAATATAGGTAAAATCATAATAGAGAAAAAATCTTGAACCGTATATAATAAAATCCCAAGTCCATAAGCTCTGAAAAAAAAGAAACACAATCTGCATTATAGTAGTCATTAAGAAGTTTTTGTCTTAAAATAGTTTCAGATCTTAGAGAATTATTTATCATTTTTTATTTATTATTTATTTCTTATGATCTATTTGGTTAATCTCTATATATAAAAAATCACCAAATTATGGAATATAGATTACATAGATTTAGTGTAAATGATATCGGTATTAGTTTAATTTTCATCTTCTGATAGACTCATCATGTCACCATATCAACCGATAAAGTTGTTCACAACCACCAGAATGATCTCTTAATTAAATTAAATAGCCTAACTTACATATCAATATTATCAAAACTATATACCATATGTAATTAAATATTCAGTATTACATTATATTTAAAAAAACCTCAGAAATTAGTATTTTATAAAATTTCAGTTAATCTGTATTATATATAAATCCTTTAAAAAATAGAAAAAATCATAATGTTAAATCATATATTATGGATGTGTATTGATATTTTCAAAAGAAAGAAAAAGGTCTTTAACTAAAAAATAGAACACTTTACAAAAAATACATATTAAAAAATTAAGACTTTAAAAATTTAAAGAGAAACCCCCTAAAGATATATGAAGATTATGATGATAATTGGATAAAATAATTTTCTCTCCCCCTAATGGCTTCATCTAATTTTTAAAATAAATAATAAATTTTTTAATTTAGTATTTTTCACGATATTATAATTATTCCTAAAACTTCTCCCCCTTTTAAATTTTCAAAAAGAAAGAAATAGATAGCTTTATCTTGAAAGAAGAATTAGGTGAGAGGAATTCTCATAAAAAAATCATTATAAAAAATTCAAAACAATCATCAAGAAACCACAATATGTTATAGTAAAAATTTTACAAGAAAATTATTATTTCCAAACAAACCATTCTAGATTGATTAATTGATAATGCTATTTATAAATTTGGTGTTTTTTTCACATCCAACATCTCATTATAAAATTCAAATTTATGTTCAATTTCAGATATCTTTATAAAAAACATTACTTCTTAAAAATCACAATATAATAAAACATAGAAATATTTTCTTCTAAAAAAATTAATATTAATATTCTATTCTTCATATTTATATTATTTATCACCAAACATTGAATTTTTTTCAAGTATCTATTGATTTTGAAAAACAACAATATTCTACACTTCTTTGAAAAAATGAATAAAGTTCATCATAATTGTTTTCAAGATCATTATTAAATTCCATAATAATAATTGATTTTTAATAGAGAATATCAGTATTTTAATGAATGTAAATGAAATAATCAAAATTATAATTGATTTATTTAACATGAAATTTTAAGCACATTCAAATTTTTATCGAATTCTAATCCAGAATATCACTTACTTATCTAACTAACATAGTATATCTTTTTACATTTAATAAAAAAATATATAAACTATTTTTTAAATTTTGATTTTGTGCATGGGTCATCTAATTTTGATTCAGTCCCACTTTTCCATTTAGTATTGTTTTCATGTAAACGATATTACTCGTTTTCTCTTACTTGATCAGAACTGAGTAAAGATTCTAATAAAAAGATTGAGCTCTAACAGAAATTCATAATTTAGATAAAATATATTTTCTTCATATGTTTTATGTTCTTGTTTATAAGTGATAGATTGATCAATAAATATATTCTATTTTTTCTAGAGAATTATATTTAATATCAATGGGGTCTTCAGTATATATATTCCGATCATCTATAGTATTTTTTGATGAATCTAAGGGAGAGATTTAACATAAGATATTTTATGAGGAATCTTGATTTTAAAGAATAAAATTACTAATATCATTAAACATCATCAATCCATTCAAATATTTTTTCATAAAAATTTCATTAGAAACATCATATGTACCAACAACGTTTGATGGATGTTTAGGATGAACTTGTGAAAGATGAACATCATAATAATTGATTTCATGATTGGTTTAAAATGTAACTAAAATAATAGTTGTAGTTTATTCACTAACATCTTGATTTATTTAGTAATGAGATAAGGGTTTCTTATAAACCTCCAATATAGATTTCTTTGATTTTCATTCACAATCAAAACTCTTCTTTAGAAATTATTCTTTAAAAAATATTACTTGATGGTATGTATAGGTAGAATGGATTTAGTATTTGATATTTTACTTTTTTTTCTATGAAATATGTCTTTTTAATATTTTCTTCTGATATAGTCTAACCAAATTATTCTCATAATTACTTATCCTTAGCTTTATATAGGCAAAAAATTCTATAATTTATTCTTTTTATGAATTATTCTAATTGGATTCACTATATTTTTCATTCAAAAATCTAATTATATCATTAATTATTTTTAGAATACATAAAATAATTTAGTAATCATATTTTAAAGGGATGATCATTTAGTTAAACTATTGTATTAACAAATTTAATCATTTTATACTTAAAAGGATAAATTTCTTTTTTGGCCTCAAAATTCTCAAATTATTTTATCTTCTTCTTATTAGGGAAATTATCAATGATAGAGACATCCAATGATTTTATTTTTTTAAAATAATTAAATTATATTCTAAAATATTTCATTTAAATTGATTTTAAAATTTTGATAAAGTAAAATACTAAATATTTCTTAATAAATATATTCACTTTAAAACCATATAAAAATATCATCATTGAAATATTTTTTATCATTGATGGGGTATTCTATTTTTCCCTCAGGATGAGAATGATTTTCAATATTTAGTTATTTCAAAAAATTAACAAGTACCCTATTGAGAATCTATCCATATAACATAATTTTCATCTTTACATTTCAATTCAGGAGGGATTATATATAATACCAAATGAAGACTGAAATATTTATATTCCTAAAATTAACCATGTAGTCTAATAGATACAGTTTTGGAATATTAGTGGTATATATATTTTTTCCATTTAATTGTAATATAAAAAAATAATTCAATGAAAAATATTCATTCTTCTTGTCATAATTGACTAGTTTTTTAAATTGCTTCATTTATCTAAGACCTAATATTCTCATATTCATTACGAATAAAATATATATGAACATATGGATGTTTTTGTGAAACAAAAAAGAACTCACCATGTAATGGTAATTATAAAAATTATAATTTTTTTTAAGGTCAAGATAATATTATTAAGAAATTAATAAAAGTCCCTTTAATTACTCCACCATCATTATAAAAATTTATTATTACATAGAATTATATGATTATCAATGGATATAATTATTCATGAGTCTGAATTTCTAAAGCTAACTTATTCCAGCATTGAAAGTCGATTATTATTTTTTCAATAATAAATCATAATTATCAAAAATATCTAAATCAACAAGTCTTTACATAAATATTTTCTTATATATTATTATCCAAATGATATCGTGATTGAAATGAAATA
This sequence comes from Viscum album, assembly GCA_963277665.1. Classification (NCBI taxonomy): domain Eukaryota; kingdom Viridiplantae; phylum Streptophyta; class Magnoliopsida; order Santalales; family Viscaceae; genus Viscum; species Viscum album. Next base: position 821,250,412 of record OY728143.1, read on the forward strand.
TGAGAAATACCCTTCTAAAAAACCATATGAGAATTATTATTGATTTTAATGAATGCATCTAATAAGCTTTGGGTCCAAGTATATAAAAATGCCTAAGGGAATAAGAAGGGTCACCATTAATTTATTGATCTAATTTATTAGATTGAATCTCACCAAAAGACATGATGCCAATATTACCTTAAATGAATAATTAATTTTAAATTTCCCAAGGAATTATGATATTAAATAGAACTTTGGAAATCAAATAAATAAAATTCTCTTCTAAAAATATGAAAACAAAATAATATTAACTATTTTTAAATTATATTCTATTTAAGAATGTAATGATCTTTGTTTTTCGAAGATGGAACCAAAAATATTTTGACTTAGAATTTAAGAAAATTATCAAATTAGAAGTATAATGTTCAAATGTTAGACAAATATATAAAAATACCCCTTAAAAGGATTAAATGAAATACATGAATAAAAACAAAAATATATCTGAATTGATTAATGACATACAAAATTTAAAAATAACAGAGGAACCAGTTATAAGTATTCCTCTTCTAGTGAATAGAGGATTATATCATCAGATTTTTCTCTTCTAAAAAAAAGGTTTTTAGATGTATTTGAAAAAATAGTTTAGAACCCACAATTGAGATGTTCTCAAATTTTTATAGGATTAAATTTCCTTTAAGATAAAATATTTATGTTTTATAAATGAATTAAACATATTGAGTGAATATGATTTACTCCAATTTCCTCTTAATTAAAATAAAATATAGAATGATTATTTACATGGTATAAAATAATTTGATCAGTAAGATAAACATGCAATTAATATTCTTCCTATGCGATAAATATAACTATTTATGTTGATATAAATATAGATTTCCTTAAGATATTTCTTTCTAGTGGTAAACGTAGTTAGTGTCAATTTAAATATTTAAATTTCTATCTTGTCTTGAGATAAAGTTATTTTCTTGGACATTTTGTTCTTATTCTTATTCTTTTGGTCACCTTTATTAAGATAAAATTCATATATTTTTTATTTACATATCTGATTGATAGTATGTTTTGAAAAATTTTAAATTATCTTATATAATTGAGAGATAACATCTTTACTCTCATTTCTTATTTCTTTAAGCATATCTAAACCTTAAAAAAATAATATTTTTATTCATTAGAATCATCATCCAGATTAGTTTATATTCTAAATAGATTTTGATAAATATAATTGCTTCTAATAATATATGATATCATCACATCATTATTTTCATGTGATTATTAATCACCATAGGAACTAGATAAATTTTCATCATCATAATCTAATTCAGATGCATTAATTCCTTTTGAATATGGGGATGGATTTGAAAGATCATCATTAGTTATTTTTAACATGAAACTTTTTAATGAATTTTCAAACAATCTAGTGAATATTATATAATCACCACTTTTTCATATTGAGATATATAAAGTAGAATAAACTTTTCTAGAACTCAATGTTTTCATTAATTTCAAAATCATATACAATTTTTTCATATAATATCTTGTTAATTTAATTATGTCTTATCTTTTTAGCTCACAAAAATTAGGTCATATATAAATTTGTTTTTTAGTTCATAGTAAGATAGATTAATGGAATCATTTTTTCCAACATTCCATTTTTTTTCTATTAACATTTAGATAAATTTTATTGATGTTTTTTTATTAAACATAATATTTTACATATTTTAAATGTTATATTAATTATGTTCTCCTTTACAATAGTATAAAATTCATTTTCTATGTGTTGTATGTTGATGCAATTTATAGTATTTGGTATTTGAAATTTGGGTGGATGTAAAAGCATCCCCATTCTTGTTTTTCTATTTTCTTGAATATCTTTTAAAATGACATTAATACCAAACTATATTTCTTATAAGATAATCCAGATTGAGTTTTGTGATTTTCATAGTATAATCAATACTGGTATATTTAAATTCCCACTCATTATAAAAAATTAATATGACTTAACAATAAGTCATCAAAAAATAATTAATTTTCACCAAGATATTGATTCCTATTAACTGTTGTCATGAATCTATGATTCATCTATGAAACTAAATCACATAGATGAAAAAACCTGATAATTTTATCCTAGAATTTTACTTTTAGTTTCAAGAAATTCTGATGATATAAAATGATAAACAACATGTTTTTTATAGATTCTATAATCCATTTTACATAATGAATCATGAATAAAAATATTTCTCTGAAAAATAAACTTTTTTTATTATTCAAACACTTTTGATGAAATATTGAGAAATTGTACATGACTTTATGTCTTAAGACACTCAAAGAACCCTGGTTCAAAATTTAAGGCCAAACAACACCAAGACATCATAGAAGAGCCCCTACCCAGCATCATAAACAGTAACATCAACCTTCTTTTTTTTATCATTATCAGCTAACTATCTCGGCATGAGCGCACAAGCCTGGAACTGATGGCAAAGCCATACCCTCTAAAACATCCGATTTCAAAGCAAAGAACATATGAAAACCAAATTCTCTAAACCTTATCTGGAGAAAACCCATGTAAGACAGATGTAGGAACCCTCAAACCTCGAAGCATATGGCAACAAAGAACATTCCACCAACTCAATATATTTCTAATACTAAATATTATTTGAAATTAATTCCTTAAATCTATTGAAAATGTATAAATTTATTTTTTCCAGTGCAATGTAATCACCAGAAAGTATATGATAGATATCAACTCAAGTATTAATAATGAAAGATTCCATCTCATTACCCCTATATTCACAAATATTTTCATCAAAAAAGGTTTTCTGTTTGGATTGATATTATCAATGGTACGAACACAAATACCTTATAATCTAATTTTTTTTAACAAAATATTTGATTCATAGAAAATAAAATTAAAAAATATTATTAGGTAATGGAAAAAACAACTATATTTAGCAAAAAATGTTGAAAATTGGTCCCCTACCAAAGGCTGGGTCATAATGTTGATATGAAAAAAATATAAAATTTGGGTTTATTTATAGTTTTAGAAAAACTAAAAATTCTAAAAATCATTTTTTTATAAATTCATGTATATAACTTTCAATAAAAAAAATAACAAGAGTATCCTCAATTTTATTCATGATAAAAATATGATTGGTATTTCAATTACTTATAAATGTATTATATTAAGTAAAAATAAATGAACATAAATTTATTCAACACCATTAAAACAAATAGAATAGATAAAATATAAAAACTTGGAGTATTATTTACTAATCACCACCTATGGGATGCTATTAAAATATACACTTTTATCTAAAATAGAATGCGAAAACATAAACCAGTTTCAATGTATCCTTGATTGTAATCAAATATAATGGTATAAACATCCTAAATCCAAAAACATTGAATTTTATTCCTAACTATAGAGGGCCTCAATTTTCAAGATTGGTTAATCTCCACTACTATAAGTGGTACCTTAGCAAAAAAGCTAAAAATATTGTTTGCTAGGTAAATCTACAATAGCAACCAATAGTTCTAAAAACCATATACATAGACTCATTTCATTGTAAAATGATTATAGAAATAAGTTCTAGATTATTTTTCAATGAATCCTCTCAAGTTTAATCCTTATAAAATCACTCAAAAATAAAAACAATCATATGGACAATAGTAAAAATCAAGTTGAAGAATTAAAAGGATTTCATATATTAGATTATTCATTATCTTTGTATATAACATATCTGTTAATTATGATCCATGAGGTGCATCTATATTTATAGAAAATACATCATAAGAAAAAATATACCCATCACATAGTTTTTTCAATGGTATAAGTAGAAGAAAAATGTTCATCTTCTTATGGACTCACCATCAGAACCCATCTACAGGTAATATTGTTCAGCACCAAAAAAGTTCTCTATTGATTGATGCCAAAAATATATTTTTCATTAATATATTAACAAAATCATAGACCACTGATATTTTTAAATTCCCAATATCATCATATTTTCACAATTTAATGTAGAATTTTTTTTGAAAAAACACAAGTCATTTGATATTTATCATATATTGATTTATAATAAAAAATGAAAAAAACCATGTTTAAGGATATAATGACTGATGTGAATTGTGATTTTCAAAACAAATATCAAAGTTATTATTTGACTCAAATCATTATTTGGTAGGGTAAAAAATCATACACCTCCATTAACAAATATCTAATGGCTAGTTTTCTATAAATATCCAAAATTTATCTATCATTTCTAGGATTAAGAAATGTCGATTATAAGTTGAAGATACACATATCTTATGAAAATTACAAACCACATTGTGGATTTTATCATTATACCTATTTAAAATCACGGTAGAATACTAGAGGTGGGTTTTTTATTCTTATACCAATCCATTTAAAATTTATATTCAAGACTCGTGGACCACTACAAGAGGATATTCTATTAAGGTGACTTAACGCCTCTGAATTGTTGATTAATGTATATGGTGTATTCACAATGAACCATCAACACCCACCCACCCACAATCATGGGAGAAGAAAAAAAAATTATAATATATTCCCCTCTTTCTGATGGCTTGTATAATCACACACCTCACAAGGTTTCCATTTTCATCCATACAACCTCCACTATGGGAATCCATGGTTTTTCATCCTATTATGGTTGTTCCCTTGATTTCACACAACACTATGTCTATTCTTATGACTAGATATATATAAATGTGTATATTTTAAGACCATGATTTTTACATTGTATACTATTTTGTGTTATTACATGTTATCTTTAGTTTTTTTTGAGTTTTTATGATTTTTGTACTTGAATATAAAATTTTGAAAAAATATTTATGGTTGACTTTTATTAATGGTTCAGATTGACCATGAAACTACTATGTGTTTAGGTTGACTATTTGATAATTTTCCATGGTATAGTCAGTGCAGAATTATTCAAACAATGTGATTCCTCAATGAAAACAATCTGAAGTGTTTTTTTATAGGTAGTATCTCCCACATGGTTGGCCAACAGATTGGAAAACCATGTAGAGAAACCATGAAGCATGATCATGATAAAAAAAATTTATTCTACCCATTTATCCCTACCCAAATTTACCTATTCTCCTCAAATCCATTCTCTCTCATGGTATTACTATCCTCTAATAATCCTTAGTAGAGTTCAATACCCCTCCATAAATTATGATGTCTCATTCCACAGTTATCGTGTGTTTTAGATAGAAAATCCCCTCTTTTATCATCTCCTATAACCACCTTCTTTTCTCTCACATTTTACAAGGTTTCGATTTCTTCTATGAACAATAAATTTTTTCACATGACAAATCTCAGGTTTAGGTTGGTTCTAAGTTAGTTATTTAATTATCTAAGAACAAAATGGGTTGATTCTATGCTCATTTAGGAATTTTCGTTGGGTTGTTTTTCATTATGACACCATTCTAAATTCTCGGGTAAGGTGTTCTTTTATATTCCATTAATTTTGATTTTATGAAATTAATGAATCTTTGTAAATTAATTTTTAATGAAATTATTCAATTGTATAATATTTATGATATATTCAGAAATAATTTTTCAAAAATTTTAAAATATTCATAAGGTATTTTCTATGGGTTTTAAGTGAATTCCATTGAATTAGATATTTATTAATGAAATTTTTTATTTAAATTCCTAGGGTTTTAATTGTATTTTTATAAGATATAATTGGATTATCCAATATTTTGTATATTAATGATATAAACCATGTTTACAATAATATTTAAAACAAAAAATGATGTGTTTTTAAATTTTTTCAATGTATTTGATTTATTGAATTTAAAATGAATGGAAATTGACTCAAAATTATCATTTATATCTTTTGAAAAACAGAATTTTGATATTGGAATGGGTTTATAGATTGTGAGACACTTTGGGATTTAAACTATCAAAATTTTATTCTGTGATGTGGTTTTTATTATTATTTCTATTTATGACGGACGTATGATGTGATTGGTTCTATTCCATGTGAGTATTTTAGATGTGAGGTGTTAGAAATAGTGTACTCCCTTACATATCTACTACAATTTATTTCTCACATCCTTTAATAGTTCTTTGGCCATGGGAATGCAATGTCACTATGTAATGTTTTGTATGAATGAAATATCATGTTTATTTTATGTCAATCTAGATAAGGATTGGGTTGTTGAGTGCTCCTTGATGATACCATATGTAAGCTTCATGCTTTCTAGTTAATGAGATATTTCAAATTTAGTTTAATGATACTACTAGGACTAACTTGATCTTATAGGTCAATATACGGTTCATGTAACTAGTTTAGGATAACATTACATCATTTCCAATTTTAGTGACCCTTGGTAGTTGTGCAATTATAGGAGGATTCCCATTAAAGATTTCATTTCCCTATCTTATTCCCTTATGCTTGCCTCTTTAGGCTCCATTTATGTTGTTTATTATTTTAATACATCCTTTATAAAATTGAGGTGCTATATTATCATGATATCTTACTTATGGTTTGGTTTGTTTTTAATTGATATATAAGTAATCGTTTGAAATGTTTTTTTTTTGAAAAACAATAATTGTTTTAATTTCAATGAATGTTTTCTAAATGATTTATATATATTTATTTTATAATAAAGGGCATGATTGGGACTTGGGAATTTTTTTTGGTTCTCTTGAAATGAGAATTATGGATTTTTTCAATATGGATTTTGAAACATTTAAAATAATACTTTCTTTATTTTATGTTCAAAAAATAATTCATGATATTATAATGTAAAGGGGTTTGTTATACCTTATGGGTGGTGGCCTCTTAGTTTTTATAGAAAATGCATCTATTTTTTTGGGTTTCATGTTCATTATCAGTTTTTTATTACTTCTCATGTGCCCAATGGGAGGTTAGGATGTTTTAGAAAACTAAAGGATATTTGGAGATGGCTTCAAGGTATTATCCAACTTAAGTTTTGAATTTTTGGATATGTCAACATGTAAGACAAGAGGACCTTCATTTTATCTTATTTAATTTCATTTTACTATATATTTTTATGAAATATTTGTTTTTATTACTTCTGTATAATGTTTTAAATGTTTGAAAATGGGTTGAATCATTGTTTTTGATTATGAATCATTCACCTATTAGTTTTTTTGGTTATGTTTACATAAACTTAAATGGATGTAAAAAGTACTACCAATCCATCCATAATATCCAATTAATTATTTGGTGGTGTGTTAAAAGCTTTTTTATGGTGAAATATTAACTTGTATATTTACAATGATACTCAAGAACCATTCCAACATGTGGAGATCGGGAATGCCCTTTGGGTCTACTGATTGACCAAACCATGTGCCGATTAATTTGGTATCCTTGGACATGTCATTAATAATGGTATCAGAGTAAATATTCTTTGTAATTTACTAGTATATTTTTACTCCCTCTTGTTATTTGAGGATGTGTCATGGTAGTTTGGATATAGGGTAATCAGAACATGATAAGTTTTTGTAGGGGAGGGCCTCATTAGCTCTTTCTTGTTCATAAACACATTATTCTATGGGTATTATCGATATATATCATTATATTATATATATATTGATATATTTTAATTTAGATAGATATTAGTGGATAATAGTTGGATACGTAATGAGACTGAAGATGATTTTGGGAGTTCCACAACATTTTTTTGATGAAAATAGAAGTTAGACTAGGGATGAATGGTTAGATTTCAAGGTCTATAAAACCATGTAAACCCATGGATATTGGTATACATACTTCTTAGTACATATCACACAATTGGATCATGGATTGAAAAATGATCCATCCAAACCATTCATATCTCCGCATCCCTCTAAATTTTGTTTTATTATTCTTCTTAACCCATAATTTCTCCGAAAATGATTCATAGTTGTTAGAGATGACTTATTAATGGTTACATTAGAATTTATTATGTATTTGAAAAGTATTTTGTATAACATTTAGATATATTATTTATTTATCTTGGCTTTTGTTTTCTGTTTAATTGAATTTTTGATTACTATAATGGAATTTCTAGAATATGATAATTTAAATTTTTTTATGGGAAATTGAAAATAACAAATTCATTCTATGTTATTCATATTTTTAAAGAATTTTTTGTATTAGGGTGTTTGTGAAAACAATTGTAAATTGGAATGATAATTATAGTAAACAGTTTATAATGGTTTCAAATGAAAATTTTATTTTAAAATTGTAATGATAGAGAAAAATATTTTCACATTTTTAATGAAATGATTAAATATATTTATTTACTTTTGAAAATTAAAATGGAATGTTACCAAGGTTGTTTTGTATTAAATATAAGTGTTATTTATATTTATATTATCATAAAATAAAATATTTCTTTAAATATTAATTCAACAATAATTTGGCGATTTTAAGAGTTAGTTTTCATAACATTGGATAAATGTTTTTTTAGTATCGAGATCATATTTTTTCCATTGGTTGTAGTGGTAATATATTTGATTAAGTTGTGATAAATGAACATAAGGGGTTAATGTATGTTTTTTTGTGCCTCCAAGAAAATTCAAGAATGAAAGTAGTATATTGTTCTTAAATTTAACCTTATGGCATATCGACTTGATATTTGGAGTGGGTTTTATCATTTTCAAAACTCTACATAATATTTTAATTGAGTGAAAAACACATGATGTATTCTTCTCTTAGATCTAGTATTTGTATTTCCTAAATATAGTGTTATGTTTTTTTCAGTTCATTTCAATGTTTTTAAATGTTATGGTTATCATAAAGGAATATAGGGTACAATCTATATTTGGGATTATTTTTTGATCAATTTGTAGGATTGGATTGGGAATTTACAGCTAGTTATGTTCTTTATAGTATCTATGGTTATCTGTTTTCCATGGGTTCCTCATTTATCATTCTTTATGGGATGTTAGGTTTTTGAGGATTAGTTTCTTTTCATCAGTATAAATTTGTTCCATTAGGTTTCTATGTTTTTATATGTGGTTATGTTTTGAAATTCATCTTATGTGGTTTGGTGTTTAGCTAACAACAATGATATTACTTTTGGGTAGAATAAGGGAGACCATTGAGTTGATTATTTGGAACATATGACCAATTTTTTCTTTTGGTGATAATGATAGGGTTCTTGTTCAATTCCAAGGGGTATACAGGAGTTGGTTCTATTTAAATGAGTTTCTATTATACCCATTTAGAGTGATGGATCAAATTGAGCTCCCATGTTCTTCCTTTACATAACTTGGATTTGGTTGTTAGGAATGGATCGTTTTGATTGGGAAGTAATGAATGAAATCATCATTGGTGCGTGAATGAGTTCTGTTTGAAGATATATTTTTAGGTATGAGTTAAATTATTTGTATATTTTTAGGAGTTTACATGTAATGGACATTATGGATGATGGATTATGTTTTCTATTGGATGATTCTTATTTAGAGTGATTATTTTTGTTTCACCATTTTAGAAGAATTCTAAACTCTGGGGAGACAATGATGGGTATCAATTCTTATGTATTATTTGGTTATAATATTGTGGTTTGATTTTCCTTTGAGATGTTTCTTTCATCTGAGAAATGTGTTTTTTTGTTTTAGGAGTTTGGCTAACTGGATAGAAAAAATGGATAGATTTTAATGATTTCATTCTAGTATGATCCCTCTATGTTTTTATCCTATAACTACACACTATTGCATTATGGTGTGTAATTACTTTACAACGTTTACATTATTTTTTGGCCAATGTATTTTTGGGGTTAAAAGAGTTTTAATGTGGTGAAATATAATTCCACAATTTTTAGTATAATTTTTTTTGTTATTTCATTTTATCATTAGTTTTCATGAGTTTCTAAGAATTATGGTGAAAAATTTCATATTTTGGACAATTATTTTTTGAAATTACATAATTTAGAGTAACCTTATTGACACTTTTTTGTTTGGGTGTACCATTTTGTAGTGTTTTTCGGTAGTAATATCATATAGTTTTCTAGACAATGTGATGTCACTAAGAAGAAAATTTGACATTTTTTTCATTTATGTTTCTCCCATACTATAGTTGAATGGATTTGAAAACCATGTAACCTACTAAAAATCAATTTAAAATTGATTTTACCATTTTTACTATCTATTTCAATCCTCTCTCCACTTCTCCCTTTTCTGTAATAGCTATTAAAACCACCTTCAATCCATAGGATGATTTTTCCCTTACCCTTCACAGATTCTGATGTCTCCTCCCTTGGTTATCATGTGTTTTCCAAGGTAAATCCCCTATTTATTCCTCTCTTCACTTCACATTACTTTCTATATTATTTTCTTAGTATTATAATTCCCTTAAGAATACAATATAATGGATTATGTTTGAGTTTGGTTTTGGGTTGATTCTCACATAAGAAATTACTTTTCTAAGAATCACATAAGGTGATTTATGGAACATTTCATCATTCTCTTTTAAAGGAGGCTCATTGTTACACCATTTTTCGTTCTTGAGGTCGTTATTTCATTAATTTTTTTTGTTTATCAATTAATAGAAATCTTAAGACATTGTATGTATATTTTTAGTCAAATTACACCTATATATAATGTTTATGATATATTTGTAATTTTTTTTCCAGTAAATTCATTGATTTTCATATACAGTTTTCTATGGGAAATAAATGAAATCCCTTGATTTAAATGTTTAATCATGCCAAGAATTTGTTTATATTCATGTGAGACTTTTAAAATGTCATTTTTGTGAGAAATTAATCGATATGGCCATATTTTATATTTTAAAATAAGAATAGATGTTTTAAATAAACGGTTTCAACATTAAATGGTGTGTTTATAAAATCCTGCAAAATGTTGACATTGTTGAATTTATAGTGAAATGAAAAAGACTCAAAATTATTAGCTTACATTTGTTTAAATACATTTTTGTAATTTTTATATAGATTAATAGATTTTGAGTCACTATTTTATTTCCCCATTAAAATTTTTAAACTTTTGATGGGTTGTTTATGTTTTTATCCATTTTTTAGATATTTTATGTGATTATGGATATTTTATTTGAGGGTTTCATTGGTGAGTTATGGGACATTTTGTGATTCCTTATATATATACATCAATTTCTAGCTCCCCACATTATTTTGTTGTTTGGTCATGGAAATTTTAGGACACTAATTAGAGTGTTGTATGAGTGAAAACTATATTTTATCTTGGGTATAGTTAGAGATATAAAAGGTTTCCAAAGGTGCCAAGATGGTTCCCCATGTAATCTATTTTATCTTAGGTTAATGGGATTGGTCCCAGCTATTTCAATAAGACTATCTGGATAGAAATTTTCTTGTAGTCTAACTTATGGATCATGTCTCTAGTTTTGTATTGCAATACCTATGTTCCCATATTAATATACCAGGAATCTTGAACCTTGATAGGTAGTTTCTCAAATATGACTTGTCTTATCAATTTTATTACATTATTATCTTCTCTAGTAGAAATTTTTATATTTCCATTAATTTTCATATTTTCTACTTAACCATGAGTTGGTTCATAATCATGATATATTAATTATGGGGGGGGGGGGTATCTATTGAAATGGGTTTGAAGATCATTTTATAAAGGTGTTTTTCTTAAAAGGAAATTTTTTGTCTTCTTTTAAATTAATCACTTAAAAATGGGATTGAAAGGATTTCCTAATGAATTCAGTTAAAATTAGTTGATTTATTTTTTACATAATAAAATTGTTTAGTTTTCTTGTAATGAGATGTTTTTGTTTTATTATAGATCATGAAAATGGATAATATTACATTCTTTATAGTATTTTTATACATTAATTCATTACATGCTTATGTAGATGGATTTATTAGACTTAGTGGTTAGAGTTATATTAATAAATATAGCTCATTCCTATATGTTTTATAGGTTATATTTTCCATCATTGATTGATTCTATTTATATTGGGATGATGAGGGTGTGATAGGATGTGGTGATAAATTAGGGGTTACATGGAGACGGATCCAAGGATGAGCATAGATTTGGTTTGGTTTTGTTTTGTTTTGGGTATATCAATGTCTCATCAATGATGACCTTACTCGTATATTTTTTAGTTATTTTTATTGTATATAATTATCTCACATAGTATCATATTTATTATTGTTTATGTTGAATGTTTATTATTGGTTAAATCATTATTTTTGATTATAAATCATTATCTTGTTTGTATGTCTGTCATTATGTTTACTTGATGTTACACAAACATCCAAAGTATTAATGGTATACTGACATTGTTTTTTAAATAGTAAACTAGTTAATTGGATCTAATTTTTTGTATAAATTATTCAAAAAAGTTTAAGTTTATGATAAGAAGTTAGTTTCAATTCCATGGGGATTGGGAATAAACTTTGCGCCTTATGATGGACCAGGTAGGGATCCATTTTAGGCCACATCCTAGGTCAGGTCATTATAAACATCCATATCCATACAACATATGGGGGTTATTTTAGAGGCCACACATCCCTAAATTAAAACTCATGTGATTTATATCCTTGGTAATAATGTATCCTCATTATCTTACCTACATAAAATTTTATATGTCTATTACATACATACTATCTGGGATTTATACTCAAAGATCATTAAAGGTTAATTCAATTTCACACTCCTTTGATAAATGAGACTCTATATTCTGTGAAAGGTCAATCGAATGGAATTCATCATTCTATCATTAGATCCTATGGTGTGATAAATTGTGCACCCCTAGATAATAAGGACTATTCATATAAACAATCCATGGAAGTCCACATTATTCATATTTTTTCATTGGGTTGGTGGGGAAATTTTTCTTTATAAGGATTTCAATCTATCATAAGCATTGTATTATTAATTAATCCCTACAAATGATCCATACTATGTTTTCCACATTCTTGTATTTTCTTTTATGGAACTCCCATTGGTTTAATCCATGTATCCATTGATTTTTCCATAATTTTATAACTCAATGTCATATGAATGACATTGTTTCCATTTCATACAACCTCATTTGGGTTAATCCACACATTAATTGTTTACCTATCAATTGATAGTGGATGATTACAAATTATCTTCCATTATAGAGAAAGTACCCATTTGAATCCATTGAATCAGTTTGATAACATAGTCCCATAGATCGTATAATCCAATGTCTATACAAAACTAGTAACTGAATTATCTATGGAGAAAAATTATGAAAGGGAAATTCATTTATAAGTTACAGTCTAAACTATTGAAATATTTTTTTCTACTAATGCTCCTAGTAATACGACCTTAAACTATAACACACCATAGTCTTCGTTACATAACTATAAAAAAAATATCATTGGTTTTTTTTCAAATGTCCTTAAAAGGCATGAAATTAACTATTACATTCCATTAAAAATATGAACATGAACTATATTGGTTTTCACTCCCATAATGGGAATATTTAGGAATCCACTTTTATGGGTCCAATCCAAACTTCATCACACTTTTAACCTCTTTTTAACCCTTAATGTTTACAAATTAACCACAAGTCTTCGTATTAGAAATTAAAACTCAAATTAACCATTATTACTTTATAGATGGAGTAAAATTACAACATAATCTTATGACCTCTTGGGATATATTAGACCCAAATGTAACCTTTCAGTCTCTTTATATGGTGAAAAAATATATCCTAAACACAATTCTTCCTGGGAGACTATAAACCCTAGTGTAACCCTTAAGCCTTCCTCGATGGTATGAAACATTTGTATAACTTTATATTTTTATAAGATACTATAAAACCTGGTTTAACTTTTAATACTTCATAGATGATATAACACTCCAGTTTGGCATTATATCTTTCTGGAATACTGTAAAACCCAACAGAATTGTGATTCCTTTAATGATGAAATTATTGTATAGGATATCTATAAACCTTAATAGGAAACCTTAATCCTAAAAACAATCATTAAGGCTTCCCAGACAACATAACACCCTAGAATAACCTAAAGCCTTCATGGAGGACATTAAACCCTAATGTAACCTTTAATCTTTCGTCGACCACATGAATGTTCCTTCTAAACTTATGTTTCACTTGGAGACCTCAAACTATATTGTAACCCTAAATCCTACCCTAATGAAACAATATTACAATGTAACCTTATGTCATATTCGCAATATTAAACCCTGATAAAACACATAAGTGTTCCTAAATGGTATTAAAATCTATTATATCCTTCAATTCTCATAGGATACATAAAACACTAGTGTATCATTTATGTATTTTTTGAGGGAACAAAACACCAGTGTAACCCTAATTACATGGTATTCACTTGAATGGGTACTGTACTTAAATAATTTATCTATTGGTGATGATCGAATGGAACAATAAACTAATGAACAATGAAACCATATTCCCTATTATTTATGTTTCAATAGACCAATACAAAGGTTCAAGTCCAGTAAAATCATAATAACAATTTGAGATGAGTGATATACCAATCTGATTATGATCATATAATGAACCTATATATATGTTCATTATGAGAGAATATCTAAATCCATTGTGGATGAGTAAATAATATCACATTAATACTATGGATTTGTTAATAAATTTAGGGCCCTCTTTGTGTGTGAAAATTATACACATAACATCTATTTAATGCCATATTCGGTAGTGATAAAACTACATATTTCCTTTAAATATGAATTTAATCTATAATGAAACCACACATTCCCTCATAAACCATGCTCTAATATTACCCATGCTTTGAATATGGGATTATATAAATAATATTATGGTCCTTTCACACTCATAATATTAATCCAATCACATTTTAATTTTTTTTTCTCCCCACTATGGTTTCTAGTAGTGTAGAAAAACTATAATTATTTAAAAGAAGGATTTCACGAGCATTTAAAAAATCTACAAGAGACTCATGAACTTTAAAACAATATAATTCTTTATATGAGATAACCAATCATCCTATATTTTTTGGGTAATAACCATTTATTCGTAGAAAAGAATATTCATGGGAGTACATCCCCAACAAAAAAAATAATAGTCACTCCAAAATCAAATCTATTTCCTAAAAATATATTGAATGGATGTGAAATTTTTATTATGATACATCACATTCATATTTTTTACAGTCGTATAATCCCAAATTTCTTATACTGGTGGTCATTGTATTAATATAACCACTTATAGGAGAGGATATAACCCAACAGTGACTAGATCCTTATGAATTCACTATCAGTATACTTTTGTCTCCTATAGAATAATTTCAACTGCTACAGTAAATACTATACCTATTTTATTAGAATACAAACTATGTATATACTACAATCTATATAATCATATACTATGTTCCCTCATTCAAGAGTATTTGGGGGAAGGGTTGATTCCAACTTGTTTAGTATCATAATAAAACCTATAATGGATAAGGCTAGGTTGGTGTATTTCAATGTAAAATGATAACGATGAGAAGGTACCCCCATATCTATATATAATAGTCTTAGGATATTCTATACCACACATTACAATATTATCCCACTATACATATGGGAGGCCATTTAAGACATTTTTTAGGATTCTACAACTTTTTTTGAGCCACCAAGGAGGGATCCCACCCATTGTGTCCATTACCAACACCAACAGAACCCTATTATATCATAGGTTATTGAGGGTATTCCAAATCCATTGGAAAATACCACAGAATCTAGGAGGATGTCTTATTGAAGATAGACAAAATCCATCATTCAAGAGAATATTACTTATAGCATCCCAACATTTAATTACATAACTATAATATCAGGATATTTTAAAAGGAAACACAATTCCAAATAATGATTACATGAAGTACTAAATACAATGTGAACTTTATATACATGTCTTTAAACATAATTTTTGCGCTTCCATGATTTGGATTTCTTAAAACAGAGAAACACAGTTGCAATCAGTAATTTATTTAGATTCGTATAAGATCAAGTTATTTTTTTAGTAAATAGTAACATACCCTTATTAATAGTAACATACCCTTTGAAAAAGTAATGTTTCCATTATGAGTAGTAATATGACCCTTATGAATGGTAAATCATCCAAATTAATAGTATCCTCACCCATGAATGTATAAATAAAATCTAGGTAATCTTATTATTGACAATATGATAATAATATAAGTGTTGGTATTTTTATAAGTCATAAATATTTAATTATAATTTTATTATTAATTTAATAATTTAAATAAAAATTTATTTTCATAAAATTTATTAATAAATTAATATTTTGTTCTCTTATGATCATATGATAATTTTATAATATGTTGATTAATTTTCAAGGTGTTATAAATCAGTTATAGTTTTAAATTTTTTATTTTTCAAATAAATAATGATTTTATTTAAAAATTAAATTTACTTTATTTAAAAATTTATTTTGATAAAATGGATTTCAAATTCGACATGTCAAAAAATGGTTGGGGTGAATTTTTTTGTCTTTTTTTGAAATACTTGAATTTTTAGTGAATGATGAAATACAATAATTTACCATATATATATATACATTATATGTTTAATACCGTATACCAAACATCATGATTGATTTAAGAAACCTTGGTTCAAACACACACACCCACTTTACTATTTTTGTCACAAGAATCAGGGCTATTAATATTCTTAATAAAAAATATTTAACTAACGATTAAAATAATGGAAAACCCCTTCTCTCCTCCACTATAAATTCCACCCTCACCCCCATCTTCCTCAAACACCTCTCAACCATTGAGAATCATATAAATTCTGACCAATATTATTCTCAAGGCTCTTCCCCATGTCAAAGACCTTTTTGTCTCACAAAAAAGCCAAAACCAATGGCATTAAGGAGGATCTCAAGGATTAGAGATCAAGAGGTAAAAATCCAATTTCTTTTTCTTGAATTCTCCATTGAGTTCTTTTATTTTCTTATATCTCTTCACCTAACCTTATCCAAGAGGAATGAAAAACATATTATCATATATACTATAGATTTTTATCATGTTTATGGAAATATTAATCACCATTACTTTTCTTTTCTCCCTCATATTTTAAAAATAAAAACACCATTCATGATTTGTTTATTTACAGACATTGTGGAAGATTCATTTTAAATTTCCTTTACTTACTTCCTAACTAGTTATAAAACCATTTTCATGATTGTAAAAAATTATAAATTGTATAATATAATATATTTTATGTTAATTAATATATATTTGGATAATATTATATTATATAACAAAACTAGTTTTTGATTATCGAAGAACCACCAAAATGATCTAAACGAATATCATTAATGTTTTATCTGATTATTTATCATAATATATGATAAAAATGATTTATGAAATAAGTTAATTTTATGGAAATATATTAATAACATTTAATTACACTTTTGATGTTTCTCTTTCTTTTGACAAGAAACTTCGTTACAATCCGACCGTGGAAACCATGTAAAGAATGCATCCGAAATAATGTAAATAACAAAATATTATAAATAGAAGAGTGGAATGATGTAATATAATTGTCATATAAAATGGTATAAAAAGGATTATAATTTTATAAAGTATTAATAACACTATTTTAACCATTACATAGGAGTATTAAAGATGTTTGATGTAAGAAAATATCAAGGTAATGGAATTCTTAAACCAATTTCCAATCTTGGGGATAACCTTCTACATTATTCATTATGTGGTATTAAGGTTATTTTTGGGATTAAATTTATTTATATAATGTTTTATTTTGTGTATTTAATGTGTATAAACATTGTCAATCCATTCTAATTAATTCTCACGATAATTATATATGTAAGGGATTTTCCATTTAAAACCCTTTTGAAAGTCTCTTTAATGAAACTCAAAAAGATATTTTTTATATATAGATTGAGTGGTTTGTACTTATTCCAAGATTCATTATTACTAATATGTTTCCATTATATGTTGACATATTATTTTTTGATGAATATTATTTTGTTATTTCATGCATATTTGTTTATATTTTAAATGTGATTTGTTATAAAAAAAGGGTATTTTAAAAATATGAATGTGTTTTACTGAAGGGATTAAATGATTTATCAAGTTTTTAAATCATGATATGTTCATTTTAAATACATATGTTGTGTTGGTCCCATTAAAAATCAATATATTTTGGGTTGAATCCCATTATAGATCAAGATATGTTGAGTTGAGGCCATTATATCACAAAATATGATAGATGTGCGCCATTATATCTCTCTAATGCATTGGGTACTCCAGTGATGGAAGTAGACCGTATGGTTATTCAAAATGTAAGGCTGATTGTATGTGTGATATGGTAAATATTTCCCTTTTAAACTATATGATTTTTTCTATGAATGCTAACTAGTTTTTATGAAATGGGTTTTGTTGGTTTTTATGTTTTGACTTGACTAACAGTTTCCTTGTTTATATCCCTTACTAAGATATTTTGGCTCATACCATGTTTTTAAAATATTTTTCACCAGATTTCTTAGAAGTTTAGAGGACAGTTAAGATGATAATGTAGATGAATCCAATTAGTTATTTTGTAATTATTTTTTTAAACATTGATTTAATGTATTATTTGTCTAATCTTATAAAATCAACACCAAAAGGTCCTTGATTGTATAATTCACTATGTATTTTTCAATTAATATTTTTTTAAAAAAATACATAGCATGTTTTAGAACAAAATCCAGAAGTGCAGATATATGGATTTGAAATTGCTATCATAAGAGAGGTCTAGATATCTTTAGGGGTTAGACATTGTTGTCTTTTAATTAGTGACATAATTTACTTTCAAACTTATAGATAATTAAGTACACATAATAAAATATTTTTTCTTAATTCGAAATATGAAAATTCATAATTAAAATTACAATGAATGAATTGTGAGGGCATAATTCATTTAAATGGGGGATAAGGTAACATCCCAATATTATAAAATGAAACAAAATCCCATATCATGCTTTCATAAATTACTTAAATACTATGTGACCTTTATATAATATTCCTTAAATATAATTTCTCTTCTTCTAGGAAATGAATTTGAAAAAATGGACATACACTGTTGTGATTAGTATATTACTTAGAGGATGACCCGATCAAGTTAATTTTTTGTGAATAATAACATGCCCTTATGAATAGTAACATACACTTATGAGTAGTAATATTACCCTTAGGAATAGTAATATGACTTTTATGAATAGTAAACCGTCAAAAAATGAATATTAACAATACCCATGAATGTACAATTAAAATCTGGGCAATCTTATAAGTGATAATATGATCAAAGCCTAAGTGTTGGTATTTTTCTAAGTCATAAGTATTTAATTACAATTTTATTATTAATTTAATAATTTAAAAAAAAATTAAATTAAAAAATGTATTAATAATTTAATATTTTTTTCATATGATTATAAGATAATTTTATGTGACCTTGATTCCTATTCCAATGTGTTATAATATCAGTTATAGTTTTAAAATTATTACACTTAGAATAAATTATGATTTTATTAAAAAATTAAATTTGTAATATTTAGAAAATTATATTGATAAAATGGATTTAATTTTTTAATTTTACACATCGAGAAATATATAGGGTGAATTTTTGGGGTTTTTATGACATACTTGATTTTTTGTTGAATAGTGGAATACAGTAATTTACCAGATATATAAATTATATATTAAATACGCTATTCCTATCATCATGGATTATTTATGTACAATTTTTTCAAACTCACATTAGTTCTTTAATATTTTTTTCAAAAGAATCAAGACTATTTATATCCATGAAAAAAATTAACCTAACAATTAAAATAGTGGAAAACTCATCTCGTCCACTATAAATACCACCCTCACCCACTCTTCTTGACACACATCTATAGATTTAAAATTTTTCAAAATTCTACCCAATATTCTTCCCAACACTCCTCCTAATATCTGAGACCTTCTGGTCTCATAAAAATTCCTTAATTAGGATCTAAAGGAGAAGGGATCAAGAGGTAAAAATCCTCTTTCATTTTCTTGTAATTTCCCTTCAATTCTTTTCTTTACTTATACACTCTTAAACTCCCCTTGAACTAGAAGAATGAATGATCCAGTATTTTATATATTCATTATTTTTATCATGTTTATGGAAAAATTCATATTTTCATTTCTTCTCCTCTCTCTTTTATTCAAAAAATAAAAACACAATCTGTGATGTGTCGATTTACCAACATCGTAGATGATGTGTTTTCAATTTACTTGTATTCCTTAAAAACTGGTTGTAAAACTATTTTAATGGTTGTAATAGATATTAACGTGTATGATATAAGCTCTTTTATTCTTTTTAGTTTACATATATTCATAATAATATATTATATAATGAAATTAGTTCATGATTATCGAAGAACCCCCAAAATGATCTGAACGTATTTAATTAATTATTTATCTAATGATTCATCATTATGTATTATAAAATATTTGATTTATGGTATAATTTAATATTCTGGAAACATATTAATACCATTTCATTCCACTTATTGAGTTTCACTTCCATCCAACAAGAAAATACATTACGAACCGACAATGGAAACCATGTAAAGAATGCATTCGAAACAGTGTAAATGAAAAATATAATTAATAAATGTGTGGATGGATGTTATAAATTTTTCATATAACTTGTTATAAAAATAATTATGCTTCTTTAAATAATTAATAAAACTTTTTTAACCATTATACAGGAGGTTTAAATAGATTTTAAATAAGACAAACTTGATGTACCTGAATTCTTAACCCAATTTCCATTCTTTGGGTTAAGCTTAAACATTATTCAAAATATGGTTTTAAGGTTATTTGTACGATGATTTTTTGTTTATATTATGTTATATTATGTTTATTTGTAGTGCAGATAAATATCCACTCCATTATAATTAATTATTACTCCAATTATATTTTTAAGGGACTTACCTTTTAAAATCCTTTTAAAAGTCCATTTTATGAAATTCAAAAAACTATATATATATATATATATATAATTTGTTGATTCTCCTAATTTCATGGTGATTTATTTCTGTTATGTTTCCATTATATATTAACATATTAATTTTTGATGAATATTTTTTCATTATTGTGTGCATGTTTTTTTATATTTTAAAAGTTTTTTTATGGAAAACGGTTATTTTGAAATATGAATGTGTTTTCTTCAAGTGTTTAAACGAGTTATAATGTGTTTTATTCATGATATTTTCGTTGGACATGGTTATGTTACTCTGGGCCCATTATATTTCAAGATATGATATGTTGATCCCCATTATTGTTCAAGATATGTTGGTTTGGGCCCATTATAGCTCAAGATGTGTCAAGTGATACCCATTATAGCTCTCTAATGCATTGGGTACTCCATTGATGGAATTTGACCATATGGTTATTACATTTGTAAGGGAGATTGTATGAGTGATGTGGTAAACATGTCCCAAGGAAACTACATGAAGTTTTATATAAATGTTAATGAGTTTTTATGAAATTTTTTTCATTTGATTTTATGTTATCACTTGACTAAAAGTTTCTTTCTTTATATCCCTTACTGAGTTTTTTATGCTCACCCCATGTTTTTTAAATATTTTCACTGGATTTTTTAGAGGTTCAATGGAAAATTCAGATGATAATTCACATGAATCAAATTTGTTATTTTGTTATTATTTTTGTAAAATGTTATTTAATTTTTGGTTTGTCTAATCCTAAAAAATATTTACCATAAAAGGTCCTCCATTTTATAATGTACTATGTATTTTTCAATTAATAATTTATTAAAAAAATACATAGATTGTTTTAGTACTGAATTTTGAAGTGTGGGTACATTTATTTACAATAACTATGACCTCATTTTTCATATAAACAACTTAATAGATATACAAATGTACGATCAAAACAATTAATGTCTTGAAAAAATTAATATCTTAAGTAAAATTTACATAATAAAACATATTTTGTTTAATCATTTTTATTTATACTAAAAAAAACAGATTCTCTTTCGTACATGTAATCACCTGATGATATATCTCAAATAAAGGGGTGAGCTAAATTACTTGTAAGAAGATCAACATGGGAAATTAATCAATATAACATGGGTGAGAATAACCATCACCATCATATAATAATAATTGTATAATCATTAACATTATGAGGGAAACATGTGATAATGTAATGGAATGTGGCAATGCATACAAATGAAACATCATGTCTTAGTGGTTAAATACCACACATAGTTTTGAACTAATATAGCATCATGTTCATGCATAACATATGTGCATAATCCTAAAATTATCATTGTAAAAAATATAGAATCATATTCATGAATAATAAGAATACTCTCATGAGATAAATCACATTACCGAATGAATTTAAGGGCTATATAATTGTTGTCCCACCCATCACATCATAATATTTATGTAATCATGCATTCCACATAGAACATATTGAAATTATATTTAGGAATTAAACAATAGAATGAATTAGATTAATAAGGACTTCATAAATCAAGATTTCATGAATAAATATGGTATTCTGAAATAAAAAAGGGAAATAACATATTTAGTATAATAATCATCATTCATTAGGAAATGAAGAAAAAAATAAGGATGCGTCAAATATGTTTTTTTCTAAAGAAGATCTATTTTTGAAAATATTAGTATTTGTGAAAAAATTAATTGGAAATTATTTATATTACTAAAAATAAAATAGAAGAATAATGACATGATATTCAATTAGGTAGAAACCTTGTTGTTTCCTTATAATAATTTGGAATAGTTCTGCATATATTTCTAGAGATAGATGCTGAGAGGACTTGGAATTACAAGGTCGAGTGTGCCCAAAATTAATTTTGTAAAAATATTAAGTATAAATTATACTATGAACATGATCGAAGTGGGATATCTATCAAATAGTAGATCACATATGAAATATGCGGCCATGGTTGAGTCTGGAGAATGATGCTTAACCTAGATGGAGTATAAATTTAGTTGACACGGGCCTTCTGTGGAAAATTTTTTAGAGGGAATATTCATAAATAAATAATTTATTTATTTTAGATTTCATATTGAATAAAATTTGAACAGAGTATTAGGTTAGAAATATGATACCACTGTTGAGTTCGTAACATAGTTTTTACCCTAAGCATGACCTAAAGTGAGAGGGTGTGGGATGTTCAGATCCAATGAACATTAGAGGATGTGGTTAAATAGTTCTTTGACTTAATATAAATAGGTCATTGTGTGTTCCTAAATAGGGTTTCATCAAAACCCTTCCACTGGCGGAAAGTTATCCTCCTCTCCTCCCTTTGGAAATTCAATAATGGATCTTCAACGAATCACAATGATTGTTTGTAGACGTGCTCATCGATGATGAACAAATCCAAACTCGAAGTAGGACTCATAAATTGTGGTTTTCACCCAATTGATTAATTTTTTTAATCATGGATAATTATCAGCTATTTAATTATTCTTAAAATGAGCCCCGTAATTTATTAGTTACAACTATTATTCTATATTCATCATTATAATGATGATGAATTGATCCTGACCCAAAAAATAGGCATAGTTTGTTCTTCAAATATATTAACTTGGCCATGTTCTTCTCTTTTCTCCCATTCATCGTTGTAATTTATTTTGGTTGGGGGTTTCATAAAAACCAGAAATTAATCATTGTGAAACTAATCCATGAAACAACAGATCAATTAGGTGAACACTGATTTAGGATCAATAAAGGTTAAATATGGTTTGATGGAAGATTGGAAATATATTGAAGACTCAGATTGACAGTTCAAGTACGTGGCCTGGAATGGAAGATGTGTGATTACTGAATATCATTATATGTGTAGATCGGGGTGTTGAGACCTGACCACTAGTGATGGATTGATAGGAGACAATGGTTTGATGACAAGGATGCAAAGAAAACCCTTGGTATTGTGCAATGGTTTGTGATGTCATGCAGAGGTGCGCAATAGGGGTAGTGCATCCCATGTTAGGGCCATGATGGAATTATAACGACCCATACTTTACATACATTATTAATACTTCAAAATTGAAGCATACTTATTACAACATATAACAAAACCACGAAAGGACCGTATAGGTATAGTGTCTTTAGAAACTGGGAAACATAAACAACTGGTTCATAAAGCGTCTACACTGTCTCCCATTTATTTCATCATATCTATAGTCCCTTTTGGCATATCTTACTTAATAACCTTCTTCCTGACCTGGGGAAAGAAAACATACAAAAGGGTGAGCTCAAATGCTCAGTAAGGGTAAACAAAAGAAATATCAATCACATCATATACATAAGCACATAACTTTTGGAAATCTTAACCTGCAAAAGAGATCATAATTTTATAACATGGGATAAATCATGGAAGTGAAATGTAATCACAATAATCATAACTTAAAACATGAAAATTTGTGGCATACACACATAATCATAGAGAATCATTTCTTGTTAGTCAAGACTCATTGCCAAGACTATCTTAGTGGACAAAGTCCATTTCTGAACCGAGTCACCCTCGTTTCAGTACTGTTTCACTGAACCGGTATAACCTACCGTTCTAGCAATGTCTATCTCATGAGATATAAAATCTTTACCCAATGCATTGGAGGGAGATATAGGTCCCACCCATCTCATAATGATACCATTCTTATGTGTGCCACAAAATCACAAATCATACATCATTGCATAACCCATGTAATAAAAATGGGAATCTTAAACATCGTGACATCATAAAACAATTCATATAAGATAAAGGAATTCTTAAAAATAATTCCATCACAAAATAATCAAATCAATAGGGATAAAAACAGAACCCTTTATTATCTTAGATGGAAAATAATTTTGATAAAACACTTAAACTCCATTCTTGAGGAAAATATCCTTTCTGGTTCAAAAACACTTTTCCTTTCGTAACATGTCGTACAACTATAAACTAAAAGAAGTTGATTAAAAATAAACTTGAAAACTTGTAAAGGAAGCTTCTTGGAAATAATGTTTTAAAAATTCATTCATGCCGTATAGGTTAAAAAAACATTCTTCTCGTACTTTTGTCGGAAATGTCAAAAAGTACCTCGTACAAAAAACGCCAAAATATTCCTTTCATATCTTTTACTAAAATCTCACCGAAGGGTAAAATTTGATATAAACTATTGTAGAAGGATATAAATATTACATATTGGGGAAACATGGATGTGGATGATAAAATACACCCCAGTAAATACCAAAGTATAAACAATCTCGGATAAAATGAGATTGTGACATTTCCCTTACCTTAGGTCTGATTTGCTTTGTACGTGTCCGAAGCTCCTGTATAATGGTTTAAATAATGTTATTGACTTATTCCAGAATCATAAATATTGATATGATATCATATATGGTCATATTCTTAGCTTATTATTAGTAATATTTCATTGTTACTTGTTACTCGGGTCTTTATTGCCTTTTGTTCTTATGCATGTTTTGCCGAATAAATTCTTATTCTTATTTTAAGGTTATAGATACCTTATATCCAGAATGGTATTAGTGTAACATATATCATATTTATTCATTCAATTCATTTATATAATTACTATGTAATGATGATCATGTAGAACGAGTCACATCACATCGTGGAGACGGTATTCCGTACGTACGCACGAGGGATGATATTGTTCCCATGATCGTGGAATTGTATTTAAGTGTATTTATACTATTTAAGTATCAATATTACTTTATAATAATCATATATAGTTACTCATTACACCATTATACCAATCCTTGTAAGGTGATGGTGGAAAATAGATTACACCACGGCGTGGAGACGGTATTCCGTACGTACGCACGCGCGGTGATTTCATTTTTCCGTAGGATGGATAGAAGGTGAATTAGGGTTGCTTCATATTTATAATAACATATCTGTACGTAAGTAATACTGATGCTATTACTTTATCATGAAAAAACTAAATAAGAAGAAGTTGAAGAAGAAAGAAATTGAAAAGATCGGTAATGGATATTACCTCTTCTTTGAAATGCCTCTTTGAATCCTCCACTTAGGGAACTAAGATTGGTCTTTGAAGAAGACCAGGACCTCTAGGATTATTCTAGGGAAGTGGAGAAGGGATTTCGTCAGGGGTTGGGCGAGCTTGAGTGCTCAAATTGGTGTGAGGAGGAGGGGAAGGAGGTGCCCTTTTATAAGGGAGGAGAGGGGCACCTTAGGAATATCTCAAAATATTATTTTATATTAAAGTCAAAATCGGTTTATAATGGTTACAAAGGGTCTTATTTAGAAGGTAAAGTGGGGATGGGTCGAAATCCTATCAACCAATAGGATTTAGACAAGTTTAAGTTATTATTTTAACCTTATCAATTAGATTTAACTCTACGTTAAATAATTTAACTTTTACCGTGACTTTTTGTTTTCTTACACTATATGGTTAATACACTTACTATAACATGCCAAAAGAACCCCAAGTTGTTTATTATTAATATATATATCCTTATCTAAGTCATTTGGCCGAACCTTAGATTTTTAGGAATAAAATAACAATTAATAATATAATATTTGTTTTAAAAACTATTTTATGTCAATTTTGACACTATTTAGTAATTGATTTTTTGTGAAAATCATAACAGAATTATATGTTCTAACCAAGTTGATTAAATCAACACTAATATATCATAGTAACCTATAAAATTAGTGTAATTCATAAAAAGTCTCAAATTACATTTATTTGAGCATTTATAACATCAATTATGTTAACATTTCCTTAAAAGGGTAATTACTACATCATCGTTGTGTCATAAATAAATTAATTTATTTAAAGTCTAAAAATTATAAATAAAATATAATTATGTAGGAAATCCTTTTAGATTTATAATTAATATTTATAGACTAATTTATCTTATGTATAACCCCATATTAAAAATTATTTACTTATTAAACTTTGATTTTAACTATTTTAAACCTTTTTTAAATAAATTAATAATAAATGTCCTAATCTAATCCAAGTGGGGCTAAATGGTCATATTTTATTCCTAAGTTTGTTTTTGGTCGAATTACACTTATCCAATAGAATTAGGACATGTGTTAGGGTAATAATAATATCATCTTTACCCTTACTTACCCTATTGACTTTTTACCGTGGTAAAAAAAGTAAAAAGTTACTATTCACCAAAAATTATTTTCATCTCATTGAACCACATTTTAGTCCTTGATATTAACCGTGTCTCTTGGATTTTAGAAATTCCACTCACTGAAGCTGTAAAATTAAGTTTTATGAAAAATTTAGTTTTTTAACTACCACTTAGTGGTTTCACTATTCATCAAAAATTGAAAGTTTTCAGAAAAATACCAAAATTTCACCCTAGGCTTATTTAGATATTCCGAATCCAAAAATGAAGTCCATTTTGAAAAATAAAATTTATAAAATTTCAAAAAGTTGTTATTACTATTCATAACGGCTAGTTTTAATAATATTTTAATAGCATATCGTTGTTTAGTGAAACTCGGTATTGCGTACGATGCACATTATTGAGGAAGGTCGCGATTTCGTGTAAAGCAAACCAAGCAAGTGTTGTGTAGAAAAAGATTCCTTTGATGATTTATATAACATAAAAGTCTCAGGTGTTACATTCTACCCCCCTTAAAATGAATTTCTCCCTCGAAATTCGTCACATTGTAACAAACAGATGAGGATAACTCTCCCTCATCATATCCTCAAGCTCCCATGTAGCTTCTTATAATTGGTGGTTCCTCCATAAAACTTTCACCAATCGAGTGGTCTTGTTTCATAGGACTTTTTCGCTACCATCCAGAATCTCTATCGGTTGTTCTTCATACGAAAGATCTTGCTCCAGCGGTACAACTTCTGAGCTGAGTACATGTGAAGGATTAGGTATGTAATTTCTCAGGAGAGATACATGGAACACATCGTGAACTTGAGAGAGATTCGGTGGAAGTGCCAATCGGTAAGCTACCTTCCCAACACGATCCAGTATTTCGAAAGGACCGATATATCTAGGGCTCAACTTCCCCTTCTTTCCAAATCTCATAACCCTATTCCAGGGAGATATTCGTAAGAACACTTTATCACCCAATTCAAACTCTAGGTCTTTTCTTCAGTTGTCGGCATAACTTTTCTGTTGACTCTGAGCTGCTCTTATGTGTTGTTGAATAGATCTGACCTTTTCTGCCATTTCATCAATGAGATCAGGTCCTAGTAGCTTTCTTCCCCCAACTTCATCCCAGCAAGTTGGAGTCCTGCATTTCTTTCCATAGAGAGCTTCATAAGGAGCCATCAGAATACAAGAGTGAAAGCTATTATTATAAGAAAATTACACCAAATGTAGGTGTTGATCCCAACCTCCTTTGAAATCCATAGAGCAAGCTCTCAACATATCTTCTAGGGTTTGAATTGTTCTCTCAGACTGACCGTCTGTCTGAGGATGATAAGCAGTGCTGAAACTCAACTCTGTATCCAGAGTATGCTGAAGACTTCGCCAGAACTTCGAGGTAAATCTCGGATCCCAATCAGATATAATAGAAAGTGGTACTCCATGCAATCTTAGCACTTCCTTTACATATATCCTGGCAAACTGATCTAGAGAGAAATCCTCTCTAATAGCAATGAAGTGTGCAGACTTTGTAAGACGTTCAACTATGACCCAGATAGCATTATTGCCTTTGGATGTTTTAGGAAGTCCTATGACAAAGTCCATAGTGATGTTTTCCCACTTCCATTCGGGTATAGGTAATGGTTGTAACATCCACTTAGACTTCTGTCTCTCAGCCTTAACTTGTGGACAAACCAAACATCGAGAGACATATTCAGCAACATCTCTTTTCATGCCATCCCACCAGAAGTACTCTTTCAGGTCCCTATACATCTTCATGCTTCCAGGATGAATAGAGAATGAAGAACTATGAGCCTCATCCAGCAGCTCCTTCTTTAATTCGGGGATGGGAGGAACACAAACCCGATTCCTGAACTTTATTATCCCATCACAATCAAGGTTGAATTCAGGAACATTTCTCACCTTCTTTTGTAACTCGACATCTTCTTTCGGTGCCTCTTTAATCTTCACATGTATAGATGGTTGAACATTCATTTGAGAAAGATAAGATTTTTCCCCTTCCATTATAATTCCAAGATCCATCCTTTGTAAATCCATAAATATTGGATCTTTTGTGATCCTCATCATGGATAAACTAGCATGGTCTTGTCGACTTAATGCATCTGCCACCTTGTTTGCTTTCCCAGGGTGGTAATGGATTGAGCAGTCGTAATCCTTAATCAGCTCCAACCATCTTCTTTGACGCATATTCAGCTTCTTTTGTGTGAAAATATACTTTAAACTTTTATGATCAGTATAAATATCACACCTTTCACCATAAAGGTAATGCCTCCAAATCTTTAATGCAAAGATTACCGCAGCTAACTCCAAATCATGTGTTGGGTAATTTTTCTCATGGATTTTCAACTGTCATGAGGCATAAGCTATCACCATATCATTTTGCATAAGAACACACCCTAATCCCTTCTTGGATGCATCAGTATAGATCACAAAACTTTCTCCAATACAAGGCAGTGTGAGCACATGTGCACTGGATAACCTTCTTTTCAACTCCTTTAAATTCTCTTCACATTCTTCTGTCCAGACAAACTTAACTCCTTTCCGAGTCAACTTGGTGAGTGGATTAGATAATCGTGAAAAATATTTCACAAAACGTCGATAATATCCAGCCAAACCAAGAAAAATTCGTATCTTAGTTACTGTTGTTGGTCTCGACCATCTTTTGATAACCTCTGTTTTTGTTGGATCCACAAATATCCCCTCTTTTGAGATTATGTGACCAAAAAATGCAACTTTTTGAAGCCAAAATTCACACTTGGTAAATTTGGCATAAAGACTCTCCTTTCTCAGGGTCTTAAATATAATTCTCAAGTTATCTTCATGTTCTTCCTTTCTCTTTGAATAGACAAGAATATCGTCTATAAAGACTACCACAAAATGATCAAGATAGTCTCTAAAGACTCTATTCATTAGATCCATGAAGATAGCAGGGGCATTAGTAAGACCAAATGGCATCACTATAAATTCATAGTGTCCATACATTGTACGGAAAGCCGTCTTTGGTATATCCTCCCTTTTTACCCTTAATTGATGATACCCTGAACGAAGATCAATCTTGGAAAAGTATTGAGCTCCGCGTAGTTGGTCAAATAAGTCATCAATGCGTGGGAGAGGGTATTTGTTCTTAATAGTGATCTTGTTAAGTTCTTGATAATCAATGCAGAGTCTCATTGATCCATCTTTCTTCTTAACAAATAGAACAGGTTCTCCCCAAGGTGACTCACTAGGGCGTATGAATCCCTTATCAAGATTCTCTTGTAGTTTCTTCTTCAGTTCCAGCAACTCAATTGGGGCCATTCTATAAGGTGTCTTTGAAATAGGCAAAGCACCCGGTACGGGTTCTATTGAAAACTCAAAATCACGATTTGGTGGGAGAACCGGTAATTCCTATGGAAAGACATCATCAAACTCCCGTACAATGGGCATATTCTTAATCGTGAGTTTCTCACCAACCATTTGAAATAAATAACCTTCATTTAGTGGAATCAATTCCCATAAAATGGAAGAAATTTCCACTGGAAGGTTATGTTCATCCTTGCATCGATAGATGATCATAGATTGATCTGGAATATGAAGTGTGACTTCCCTTCTTTGGCAATTGATATGAGCTCCATGTAGAGAAATCCAATCCATGCCAAGAATCACATCAAATTCCACTATAGGAAGGACCACAAGATTTGCAGGAAGCACTTCCCCACAAACTTCGATCGGAGAAGAATTATAAACTTTTGATGCGACTGTTGTGCCATTAGGTGTTGTCACAGCTAACTCAACATCTAATTGTTGAGGTAATACGGTGATACCCTTAGAAAATTCTTCAGAAATAAAAGAGTGGGTGGATCCAGAATCAAATAAAACATTTGCTACTTTAGAGTGGATGGTAAGTGTACCTTTCACCACTTCGTTATTGTACTCCACATCGCTGATATAAATTGCATGTGACTTTCCTTTGTCTTTAGACTTAAGAGTATATTGACGTCAACCATCATCATCAACCCTTGGATTTGGGCATTGATTGGCATAATGCCCCATCTCCTTGCACTTGAAACATTGAAGTGTAGTAGGTTCATTCTGTGTATCCCTTCCTTTGTTTGCATCATTAGACATATTATTCCCATTATCACGGCATTCAAATGCCCAATGACCTTCCTTTCCACATTTGAAACATTTACTTGTTTCTTTAAGACAACTCCCTCCATGTTTCTTTCCACACTTTGAGCATAAGGGAAAGCTCATCTTCTTTTCAGTGTGCTCTTTAGATTTTCATTTGAATTCCATTTTCCTGTTCTTATCAAACCCATATGACTGATGGGTTACTCCAATCTCTATCTCGACTTTGAGAGCACATCGAACGATTTCCTCGTAGCTATTGAAGTCCCTTATGGATAACGCCCTTCGAAGACTTGGTTTTAAGCCACTAAAGAATCGATCTTACTCTCAGATTGGATAATAATACCAGAAGCGTACCTTGCAATTCTTGTAAAATTTTCTTCATAGGTACCAACAGATTCATAATCCCTTTGCTTCAGTTCAAGAAACTCTTTCTCCATCTTTGTTCGGAGAATACAAGCGAAGTACTTATTGAAAAATAAGTTCTTGAACTCGTCCCATTCCATGGACTCAATTTCATCCCTTTGCCTCGTATTCTTAATAATATTCCACCATTTATCAGCATCTCCTTCCAAACGAAACACTGCTATGATGACTTTATCATGTTCAAAACATTGAAGAACTGAAAATATCTTTTCAGTAGTACCAATCCATTGTTCAGCAACTAATGGATCAGTAGACCCACTGAAAGAAGGTGGACGCTGCCTCATGAAGGATTCAACAGAATGTTCCTCCTTCCTTTGCTCGTTTGGAAGTCCTGCATGATTCATAGCCTGAGAAAGTTGTGTGAGCATTGCTACAATATTTTTCATTCCAACTCTCATATCGTTTTGTTGCTCAGGGGGACAATCATTGCATTTCCCATCGCATTCCGCATTAACACGGTTCCTTCGGGTTCCATCCATTGACTAAAACCAAGAAGAATAGTGTGAGAAACACTAATTATAATAGGAAAACCACATAAGAATAAAATTTTCATGCTTAAGGTCTTATCCTAGGTTATTCATGGCCATTTATAAAACACTAAGATTGTGTTCTATGCTTAGACTTATCATTAGGGTTCTTACTAAGGCTTTCACATCCTAGTTTCCAAAGGTTGACTATAACTTTCCTCTGATACCAACTATAACGACCCATACTTTACATAAATTATTAATACTTCAAAATTCAAGCATACTTATTACAACATATAAAAAAACCACGAAAGGACCGTATAGGTATAGTGTCTTTAGAAACTGGGAAACATAAACAACTGGTTCATAAAGCGTCTACACTGTCTCCCATTTATTTCATAATATCTATAGTCTCTTTGGGAATATCTTACTTAATAACCTTCTTCCTGACCTGGGGAAAGAAAACATACAAAAGGGTGAGCTCAAATTCTCTGTAAGGGTAAACAAAAGAAATATCAATCACATCATATGCATAAGCACATAACTTTTGGAAATCTTAACCTGCAAAAGAGATCATAATTTCATAACATGGGATAAATCATGGAAGTGAAATGTAATCACAATAATCATAACTTAAAACATGAAACTTTGTGGCATACACACATAATCATAGAGAATCATTTCTTGTTAGTCAAGACTCATTTCCAAGACTATCTTAGTGGACAAAGTCCATTTCTGAACCGAGTCACCCTCGTTTCAGTCCTGTTTCACTGAACCGGTATAACCTACCGTTCCAGCCATGTCTATCTCATGAGATATAAAATCTTTACCCAATTCATTGGAGGGAGATATAGGTCTTACCCATCTCATAATTATACCATTCTTATGTGTGCTACAAAATCACAAATCATACATCATTGCATAACCCATGTAATAAAAATGGGAATCTTAAACATCGTGACATCATAAAACAATTCATATAAGATAAAGGAATTCCTAAAAATAATTCCATCATAACATAATCAAATCAATAGGGACAAAAACCGAACCCTTTATTATCTTAGATGGAAAATAATTTTGATAAAACACTTGAACTCCATTCTTGAGAAAAATATCCTTTCTGCTTCAAAAACACTTTTCCTTTCTTAACATGTCGTACAATTATAAACTAAAAGAAGTTGATTAAAAATAAACTTGAAAACTTGTAAAGGAAGCTTCTTGGAAATAATGTTTTAAAAATTCATTCATGCCATATAAGTTAAAAGACATTCTTCTCGTACTTTTGTCGGAAAAGTCAAAAAGTACCTCGTACGAAAAACGCCAAAAGATTCCTTTCATATCTTTTACTAAAATCTCACCGGAGGGTAAAATTTTATATAAACTATTGTAGAAGTATATAAATATTACATATTGGGAAACATGGATGTGGATGATAAAATACACCCCAGTAAATACAAAAGTATAAACAATCTCGGATAAAATGAGATTGTGACATTTCCCTTACCTTAGGTCCTATTTGCTTTGTACGTGTCCGAAGCTCCTGTATAATGGTTTAAATAATGTTATTTACTTATTCCGGAATCATACATATTGATATGATATCATATATGGTCATATTCTTAGCTTCTTATTAGTAATATTTCATTGTTCCTTGTTACTCGGGTCTTTATTGCCTTTTGTTCTTATGCGTGTTTTGCCGAATAAATTCTTATTCTTCTTTTATGGTTATAGATAACTTATATCCAGAATGGTATTAGTGTAACATATATCATATTTATTCATTCAATTCATTTATATAATTACTATGTAATGATGATCATGTAGAACGAGTCACATCACATCGTGGAGACGGTATTCCGTACGTACGCACGAGCGATGATATTGTTCCCATGATCGTGGACTTGTATTTAAGTGTATTTATACTATTTCAGTATCAATATTACATTATAATAATCATATATAGTTACTCATTACACCATTATACCCATCCTTGTAAGGTGATGGTGGAAAATAGATTACACCACGGCGTGGAGACGGTATTCCGTACGTACGCACGCGCGGTGATTTCATTTTTCCGTAGGATAGATAGAAGGTGAATTAGGGTTTTTTTATATTTATAATAACATATTAGTATTTAATTAATACTGATGCTATTACTTTATCATTAAACAACTAAAGAAGAAGAAGTTGAATAAGAAATAAATTGAAAAGATCGGTAATGGATATTACCTCTTCTTTGAAACGCCTCTTTGAATCCTCCACTTAGGGAACTAAGATTGGTCTTCGAAGAAGACCAAGACCTCTAGGATTATTCTAGGGAAGTGGATAAGGGATTTTGGCAGGGTTTGGCCGAGCATGAGTGCTCAAATTGGTGTGAGGAGGAGGGGAAGGAGGTGCCCTTTTATAAGGGAGGAGAGGGGCACCTTAGGAATATCTCAAAATATTATTTTATATTAAAGTCAAAATCGGTTTATAATGGTTCCAAAGGGTCTTATTTCGAAGGTAAAGTGGGGATGGGTCGAAATACTATCAACCAATAGGATTTAGACAAGTTTAGGTTATTATTTTAACCTTATCAATTAGATTTAACTCTAAGTTAAATAATTTAACTTTTACCGTGACCTTTTGTTTTCTTACACTATATGGTTAATACACTTACTATAAAATGCCAAATGAACCCCAAGTTGTTTATTATTAATATATATATCCTTATCTAAGTCATTTGTCCGAACCTTAGATTTTTAGGAATAAAATAACAATTAATAATATAATATTTGTTTTAAAAAACTATTTTATGTCAATTTTGACACTATTTAGTAATTGATT
The DNA here is from genome assembly GCA_963277665.1 of Viscum album. Classification (NCBI taxonomy): domain Eukaryota; kingdom Viridiplantae; phylum Streptophyta; class Magnoliopsida; order Santalales; family Viscaceae; genus Viscum; species Viscum album. The sequence goes on from OY728143.1 coordinate 821,285,382, forward strand.
TTTTGTGAAAATCATAACAGAATTATATGTTCGAACCAAGTTGATTAAATCAACACTAATATATCATAGTAACCTATAAAATTAGTGGAATTCATAAAAAGTCTCAAATTACATTTATTTGAGCATTTATAACATCAATTATGTTAACATTTCCTTAAAAGGGTAATTACTGCGTCATCGTTGTGTCATAAATAAATTAATTTATATAAAGTCTAAAAATTATAAATAAAATATAATTATGTAGGAAATCATTTTATCTTTCTAATGAATATTTATAGTCGAATTTATCTTATGTATAACCCCATATTAAAAATTATTTACTTATTAAACATTGATTTTAACTATTTTAACCCTTTTATAAATAAATTAATAATAAATGTCCTAATCTAATCCAAGTGGGGCTAAATGGTCATATTTTATTCCTAAGTTTTTTTGGGTCGAATTAAACTTATCCAATAGAATTAGGACATGTGTTAGGGTAATAATAATATCATCTTTACCCTTACTTACCCTATTTACTTTTTACCATGGTAAAAAAAAGTAAAAAGTTACTATTCACCAAAAATTATTTTCATCTCATTGAACCACATTTTAGTCCTTGATATTAACCGTGTCTCTCAGATTTTTGAAATTCCACTCACAGAAGCGTTAAAATTAATTTTTATGAAAAATTCAGTTTTTTAACTACCACTTAGTGGTTTCACTATTCATCAAAAATTGAAAGTTTTCAGAAAAATACCAAAATTTCACCCTAGGCTAATTTCGATATTCCGAATCCAAAAATGAAGTCCATTTTGAAAAATAAAATTTATAAAATTTCAAAAAGTGGTTATTACTATTCATAACGGCTAGTTTTAATAATATTTTAATAGCATATCGTTGTTTAGTGAAACTCGGTATTGCGTACGACGCACGCTATCGAGGAAGGTCGCGATTTCGTGTAAAGCAAGCCAAGAAAGTGTTGTGTAGAAAAATATTCCTTTGATGATTTATATAACATAAAAGTCTCGGGTGTTACAGGCATGGTGGTTTTTGGAATCCAAATGTAGTGTGGATTTTCAATGCTTTTGGATAGGTTACCTTCCATTAAGGATTACCACTATGGTTTATTGCTGCTTCCCAGGAGGTCACTACCCATCATGGCCAGCTAGTGTTGTTCCTTAGTGCTTTCCAAGACATACCATCCAACAGGGATGGCTAGAGTAGTTTCTGGGCTTACCCTTAGCTGGGCTGGGTAGTGGTCCCAAATGACTATTTCTAGGCATACCACCAACCAGATAGGGTAGTGGTTCCTGATGGCATTTTTTGAGCTTACCTTCAGCTGGGTTGGGAAGTGGTATACAATGGAAGTATCCAGGCATAGCCACCTGATGGTTTGGGTAGTGGGTCCCCTTTTACATGTGACATGATCTCTCAACTCTGTGATAGTGATGAGGTGTGAATTGACATTCCATTGGAATAAGAAGGAAGAGGGATGCTTTCCCCCTCAAGACACATCCTTGTGATGTGACCAAAAATCATCAGGTCGATACAATGTGAACTAAAGAGAACAATATCAAGGTGAGGTGATTGATTCCCTTTAACTTGTAGTTTATGGAAGACGTGTGGGACACTAGGCATCGATGTTGGTTAGTTATGAGACTATTGGATACTCACTTTTTTGGGCTAAGCTAAGAGATGAAGATCCCCTTAATCTCTCATTTGGGTTTCTTTGAATGATCACTTATATATATATATATATATTCTATTTATAGTCCCCACTCTGTGGGTTTTTTGATACTCTCCTACGAGAAGAGGTGATGGCGCATGTGGTATGCCACATGATTTTCATGTCTAAATTCTAAAGTTTGGGTGAGATTACTCTCCTATTATAGGCAGCGATGACTCAATGAGATGTTCTTCCTCTCACTGTTTATTTCTCCTTGTGTTTGGATGAGTGTACTTCACTATATTTTTGGGTGGAGTGTCACTACTTTTACTTTACGTTTTCCTCTCAACTACTTTCTATTGTTCTGAGTATCTCTTATGGCTCCATACTCTCTTTTTTTGTGGGGTCTGGTTAAGTATTTTTATTCTTACCTTTACATGGACATAGCACACATGTGTCGTGTCTTATAAAGATGACATAAAAGTTTGTCGTGACTTCAGAGGAGCATAGGGGATACATGTGATTGTATCATGTATGATGGTTATAACATGGGATTCCAGAGCAGGGCTCTCTCTGCTGTTTTACTTATTTTGTAATTTCTAGGTTGTGGCAATTATCTTGTTCGGTGTGCATTTTTACCCTTTTCCATTTCAGTTCACCTGATTGCACTTGTACTATTTAGTAGATCATGCACGATTGGTTTATTTATATCAGTGTAGAATTTTTTTCCTTACCTTTTCACTTTTACATTGAGTTGGCTGCATGTGTGTACAGGTTCAGAGGCAAAGTCTTCCCCATGTATGTTGTGCCTTTTGCACTTTTCACTACACCTAGCTTATAGAGGTGGTCTTGAGGTAGTTGCAGCATGAGACTTGTCTTGGGTTGTGTCAAGAAAAAGGAACATTACTGGAGTAATCATACAAATGATGTCATGAAATAGGGATAACCCAAAAAAAAGGAGTTGGGTTTGAGAACCTCCTTTCCTTTATTCCTACTTTATTTCATCACTTTTTCACCTACTAAATAATAGAATACAATTTATTAATAAATTTTCATAGAAGTGAATTAATTTAATTTTATCAACTATTTATCAATTATAGAAATTTTATTATATTTATTAATTTCTTTGATTATAGGGTAGTCATTCTGATATCATTTTTTACATAAACATTTCCCATTTTTCCTCGATTATGCTATTTTGTTCATTGAAATTTATACATTAGTATAATAAATTCAACAAGATCATAATTCATATAACAATATTTTTATATATTATATATAATTTATAATATCCATCACTTATGGTGGTTATATCTATTGACTGGAAAATTCCTCCGTAGGTGGTTAACCAAGCTTTGACGGGACACAACTAGGAGAATGATAAATTGATGTTTGAAATATATATATATATATATATATTAAATATGATACATAAAATAGGATAAAATCATTAATATAATTTTACCTTACATAATAATTAATATTTTATTGTATGGTTTTGAAATGTCTCGTGAAAAATGAAATAGAAGAAGTATAAGAAATGAAAATAATAGAGTTGACAGAAACTTACTTAATCCTTTGTGTAACTTCAATTTTATACTACTAAAAATCCATTGATGTTTGGAGTTGGATTACTCTAGAAAATCCCACGGAATTTTATGTGGCATAAGTGTAATGATTTTGTAAGAGGAATTCCTTTGAAAATAGAGTTATGAGTGACTTCCACGGGGAGGGAGATGGATAATTTTACATGAGGAGAAGAATATTTCTAGAAAAAAATATCGAATAAAATATTTTATCATAGATAAATCGTAAAATTTTGAATATTTGACAATATATATAATATATAAATATTATAAAATGTGTTTGAGAATTTAAATCCCCTTTATAATTTGAATTCATTAGTTTATTAAAAACTAATTTGGAAAAAATTGTTATTTTAATGAATTACTTTTGATTTTCGGTTTTGGAATGTAATTTTTGTGTTTGGAAATTAAGTTTCTTTTATTTTAATGAATCTTTTATAAAATACAATTTATTATAAATGAAAATAAATTTATGTAATGTATTTTTTTCTTCATTACATCAACAATGATATAATTTAAGATACAATGGCTATGTGAATGACTATATTTTTACTATTCATTAGAAAATAGATGTATTTGGGAAGTTTTTAAAAAAAATAAACATTGAATATTTTTTCATGATTATTAAAAAAATGATATTAAATTCTTAAAAATAAATATATAATAAATTTATTTTAAAATTTTAATATAAAATAATGTTTTTTACAGAATACTGTAAAATAATGTCTATAATGTGTTCATATTTTAATTGAGTTTTCAATCATGGTATTTATTTTGTATAATTATAATATTTAAATTTACTTATGTTGATCGTGATAAATATTATTTTTTATATATTTTATTAATTTGAGGTGAAATAACTATATCAATGATCATGTTACTATTCTCAATGGCCAGGTTATTATTCTAATCATTACATTACTATTCAAACGGTCACCTTACCTTTTAAAAATTCCACTATATTATTTCACTCAACATTCAAATAAATCATTATCGTGGTTATATGTTTCCATTTTTAATATTTTTATTGGTTTACTAATATTTTTTTACTTTTATACAGATATGTCAGTGGGGTTGATGATTCTAGTAGATTTGGGAGATCCATATTTTCCAATATTTTATTTTATAGTTTATATTTTTTCCAATTATAATATATTGAATTTTAAATGATTTAATTACCTATTAATGTATAGATATTTATTAATGAAATATATTTGTTGGTTTCTTTTTGTGTATTGTACTATATAGTATATTATAACACACATTTATTTCATTAGACAAATATCACTTAGAAACTTCGGGTTGTTACATTCTTCCACCCTTTAGAAATTAATCCCCAAAAATTTCAACTCGTTTTCTCAATTGAGAATATATGTGGGTACTTATGTTTCATTTTTTCCTTTGTTCCCATGTTTCCTCTTCATAATTATGGTTCTTACAAAACAATTTGATTAGATGAGCTTTTTTACTTTCGTAGAACATTGTCTCTATGTCCATGATTTGCACCATAAAAAATTTATATGAGATGTAATTCTCAAGTTGTACTACCTATAGATTCTGTACATGTGCTGTATTAGGTATGTACTTCATCAAGAGTGATACATGAAACACATCACGAACATAATCCATACATAGTATAAGTGCAATCCTATAATCCATTGATCCTATGAGATCATGGATCTCAAAGGTGCCAATATACCTTGGGATAAGCTTCCCTTTCCTTAAAAACCACATTACTCTCTTCCATGGTGATATTCAAAGGAATTATTTGCCTCTAAAATTTAACTCCATGTCCCCTTCAATGGTTTCCATCATCACTCTTTTTCTGAATCTGAGCAGATTTTATATATTATTGGGTGGATTGAACCATCTATGACATCTCTTGAAAATGTCCAAGTCCATGTATCTTTTATTCACCAAATTCATCCCAACAAGTTCAAAAATTATATCGCGCCCTATATAGATCATCATATGAAATGATTTTAATACCCTAGTGGAAGCTCTTGTTATAAGAGAAGTCAAAAAATCAGAGTTGTTGATCCCATCCAACATTGAATTACATTAAATAGGCTCTTATAATTTCATCAAGTGTCTAAATATTAATTTTAGATTGGATATCTATTTTGGGTTAGGACATTCTAAAATTCAATTTAGTACTCAAATAATGTTGAATAATTATCTACAATATAGACATGAACCTTGGATAATGATCAGATATGATCGAAATAGGAACCCCATACAAACTTACCTCATCCCTCTTAAATATCCCTTAATGTTTCTAGGTGAAAAAACTTCTTGAATAGAGATAATGTGGGATGTTTGGGTGATTCTATCTACTATAATACATAACACATTTTTCATTTGGATGTATTTAAGATGCCAATTAAAAATTCAATGGTGACATTATCTCTTTTCCATGTGTGTATAGTAAATGGTAGAATCATCCCCTTGGAAATTATTGACTCTTCTTTAAGTTTCTGACATAGCGAACACCATGATAAATACTCTAGAATCATATTCTTCATATTACCCCAAAAGAAGTTCTCTCGAATATCACAGTACATCTTGGTACTTCTAGGATGGATAGAGAAAGATGGTTTATGTTCATTATCTATCCGCTCCATTATTATCTCAGGTGATGAAGGAACACAAAGCCTCATTCGAAACCAAATAATACCATTATCAACAATGTGGAACTGATATATATATATATCCATACATTACTACATTTACATTATTTTATAGCTCCAAATCATCCCTTTGCTTGTCCTTGATCATCACATGGATAGATGGTGGGGTAACAATTTTAGCATGTTAGGATGTATTCCCTTCTATTATAATTTAAAAATCCATCCATTGAGTTTCCATGAAGATAAGGTATTTCTCCATCTGAATCCTGGATAGAGTAGGAGATTGTTTTCTGCTAATTGCATCATCTACCTTGTTAACCATTCACAAAGGGTAGTGAATAGAGTAATCATAGTACTTGATTAGATCTTAACTTCTTCATTAATGAATGTTAAGGTCCTTATGTGTGAATATATACATCAAAATCTCAGGATCAGTATACATATAATGATTTTTCCACTGATGTAGTGGCACCAAATCTTCTGAGAAATGATCCTAGTTTCTTACTCTAGATCACATGTCATGTAGTTCTTCTCATTAATCTTCAAATATCCTAAGGCATATTCTATAAATGTATCATTATACATGTATACAAAAGTAAATAATTTCTGAGAATATTCATTGAATATCAAAAAACCTTCTATAATTGTTTCTAGTAGGTGTACTAGAGTAGTGATTGACCTCTTCAAGAGCTCCATGAATCTTTTCTCTTATTCTTCCATCCAGAAATAATTTACCTCATTCTGTGTTAATGTAGTTTTAGGGATATAAAATCATGAGAAATTTCCCACAAAATTTTGCTAGTACACTGATAAGCCTAGAAAACTAAATAGTTTAGTGACAACAATTGGTTTATGGCATTCCTAAATTATCGTTTCCTTGGAAGGGTCTATAGATATTCCCTCAATTACGATCATGTTCCCCAAGAATGCAACTTGTTGCATCCAAAAGTCACACTTTATAAAATAAGTATAGATAATCTCTTTCCATAATATCTATAGAAAAATATAGAGATATTTTTCATGTTATTCCTTACACCTAGAGTAAATAAGAATATTTTCATTAAAAACTATGATGAATTTTTCAATGTAGTATTGAAAGACTCTATTCAACAAATCCATAAATATTTCTGCATAATTAATATGTAAAAAAGGGAATTTATATGGTGTCCAAGTTCTTATACTTTTTATGGAATGCTATATTCTAAATATCTTCCTTCTTCACCTTTATTAGATGATATCCAGAATGAAGATCCACCATTTAAAAGTACCATGCTCCAAATTTTTTATCAAACAATATACCAATGCATGGAAAAGGATACTTGTTCTCTATATTGATCTTATTGAGCTACCAATAATTGATACCCATATATATTAGTCCATCATTTTTCATTAAAAATATAACTAACACAACCCAAGGAGCTTTACTACGGTGTATGAACCTTTTTTCCAAATTCTATTGCAGCTTATTGTTTACCTCTTATAGTTCAATCAGAGCCACCTATAAGGGAATATTGAGATAGGAGTGGAATTGGGAATAAGTTGTATTGATAATTATAACTCAATTCTGGGGTAATTTCATGGTAATTAATTGATAAGTAGATTAGTGTATTCTTTAATACTGGGAATTTCCTCCAAGTTGATACCTTCCTTTGAATCATCCATTTTGGTAAGGTAGTCTTCATCATAGGGAATAAAAACATACATATATAATGGATTTTAAAAAAGGTATTCATGATCATATTTGTATTTATAGAGATTAATTGGTTTGTTCACCATTTTAAAAGAAATTTCCTTTTTCAGACAGTTCATGTGTGCTCTATAAAATGGGAGAAAATCCATGCCCAGTATAGCATTGAATTACCGCAAGGAAATTATTATAAGATTTTATTAAAGAATCTTCCCACAGAGGCTTACAAGATAAGATTACAACACTTGTGTTTCAGTGATTGGACTAACAAGTGTTTTTACATATATACTATTTTAAGGTATTGTGGATTCGATTCAGTAGTTCTAGAAAAAATTTAGGATACAATGTGATATATAAAAATAGAATCAAATAAATAATTTTACATTGTTGAGTTTATAATAATTGTACCTTGTATGATTTCATTTTCATGCTATAATGCAGTAGTAGTAATGGAATAATATTTCCCTTTCTCCTTTTAATTTTGTGGTTATTGAAGATAATTACCCTCAAGGAATTGTGGTTTAGTGTTATGGATTTCATATATCTATTTCTCCCTAATGTTTAAGCTTTGAACCATCGGTGGTGTATTATAGGGTTATTTTTGTTCCTCCATCATGTTGGATGGATTATTCTTTTCTCTTATACATTTATGATCTTCTTTTCCTTCTCTCATACACGTAAAGTATTTCACTATCCCTTCAAGATAAGTCCTAGGATACTTCTTTCCTATTTTTGGACATGTGGGTTGTATGATCAACTTTCATAATTTATCATATGACCCACTTCCTAGAAAAAAAATTATTCTACTATTATCTTCATATACATGGGACCATTCTCCAAACACCACCTCCACTTTGAATGCACTTTGAACCAATTCACCCTAAATCCTGAAGTCTCATATAGAAAAATAGTTTCAAATGTGTAGTTTTAAACCACTAAAGATTATATCTATTTTTATATCAATTTTTATAATCAAACATGAGGCATATATTTTAAGACTTATGATTTTTTAATCATAATGTAGGAAATACACCCCTTCCTTTTGTTAGCTACATGAATTCTCTCTATATCTTTTTTCGAAAGATATCGTAGGAAATACTTGTTCAGAATTATTTTCTTAATTTTGTCCCACACCTTCTCTTACATTTCATCCTTCTACTTAGTGATAATTATAAATTCAAAAAATTTATTATCTTATCTATTTAAATAATAGATAACCAATTTTAAATTATCCTTATCCGAGTAGTGGATCATAAAATTGATATTTTATATTGAGTGAACATTCTGTTTTGTGACTATTGGATCAGAAAATCCAATAAATGTTGGGGGTGATAACCACATAAGATACTCATTGTCTAATATATCATTCTTGGGTGAAGTCATAAATTCCACATGTTTCAAATTATTATTCATAGCCTAAGGTAACTGGGTAAGAATCACCATAATGTTTTGAACTCCATCTCCCAATGAATTGGTGATGTTTTTTAGAAAACCATTGCATTGTCCATTACATGAGTTATTGGCCAAGTTTATTCTAGTTCCCACCATTTTCTAAAAAAGAAAATGTTTTCAAAAAATGTACTCCACGAAATAATGAATAATTTATTCTTTTACACTATAAACCCAAAAGGCATATCTTAGAGGATTACCATTTGTATCCATTTCTAAAATTATTCTTTTAGGATGTTTTACTTATACATAAGATTATAATTATGGTTATTATTTTCTTATCCTGATTCCTAAATTTACTAAACTATGAAATATTACCAACTATACATGCCCTATTTTCATTACAAAACTATTTCATCATTTTTAAGATAAAAAATATCATAGAAACAAATCCACAAACAAAAGGCATAGTTTCTTGGGAAAATTAGCCTTATACATAACATTTACATAATAAAACATAAAAAAATATTTAAAATTTTCATCTTTATCAGTTTTAAACCACTTGTTTTCTTTCTTACATGTAATATATTGAGGATATACATCAAATAAAGGGTTGACCTAAACTTCCTATAAGAGGATTAATAGGGTACATGAATCAATATATCATGGGTGAGAATAAGAATCATCATCATATCGTAAGAATATGATTATCATCCACGTAATAAGGGAAACTTGTGATTAATTCATGGAATTTAAAAATTCCTAAAAATTAAATATCATGCCGTAGTATAAAATTACCACACACAGTTTCCAATAAAGAAATAATCTTGTTCCCGTATAACATATGAGCATACTCATAACATAACCATTGTGAACAAAGTTATAATGATGTTTAAACATAACACACATCACCTCATGAGATACATCTTAATTCTAAATATATAGGACGATTATATAATTCAAGGCCCACCCATCACATCATAATATTTACATAATCATACATGAAATATAATATGTATTACAATCATAGTAATGAATTAAATAGTGGAAAGGAATGTGTTTGATATGGTTTTAAAACAATCATTTTTTATTAATAAACATGGGGTGAGAAAATAAAAAATGGAAGAAAAATATTTAGTATAATAAACATAATTATTTTAGAGGAGAAGAAAAAAATCAATATAGGTTAAAGAAATGTTTTGGAAAAAATTATTTCTTTTGTAAACAGTTGTATTTGTCATAAAATGAAGTTGAAAACATGTATATCCCAAAAACTAAAAGGTAAGAATAATTAAATTATATTTATAGAACAATAGTGGAGTATTAATACCAGTGATGTCCTTAAATAGGGATGGCCTAGAGAAAATTAATTGGGTTTGGGAATCCCCTTACCTTTATTCCCACTTTATTTTATCACTTTTGTGCCTCCCGAATAATATATTTTGATTTATTAAAAAAAATTCAAAAAGTGATTATTGTAATTTTTAAAGATATTTATAGTTGATAGTTATTTTATTATATTTCTTCATTTCCTTAGCTATAAGCTGTTCATTCTGATATGATGTTTTACTTAAAAATTTCCCATGATTTCAAGATTTTTCTACTCTAGTAAATGTAATTTATAAATTAGAATAATGAATTCCAGAAAATCAAAATATATATTATTAAATTTTTATATATTATATATATTTTATAAAATCCATCCATGATAAAGGAAATATGTGTAGAGATGGAAAGTTATTTGTAGGTGGTTAACCAACCATTGATGAGACATTGGCAGGAGAGTAGGGAAGGGATGTTTGAAATATTCATATATATATTAAATATGATACATATATTAGGATAAAATCATTAATATAATGTTAACGTAATACATAATTAAACTTATATGGTTTGGTTGTGAATGGTGTGGTGGAAAAAGATGATATGAAGAAGATGAAATTAAAATAATAAGAGAAGATCCAAACTTACTTAATCCCTAGTGTAGCATATATTGTACTCCACTAAAAATAACTTAATCTTGAGAGAATTTTTAGTCCATAATGTCTTTAGGTATTATCAGGGGATTGAGAGGGATGATTTTGGTAGGTTATTATTATTGTTAAGGGTTTTGTGGGAGATTTTCCTAGGAGAGGGAGGGGAGTTATTTATATATTAGGATATAGGTATTTTGGGAATAAAATGTTATATCAAAGGGAAAAAACATAATTGTTAATTTTTAAAAATAAAAATCATATATAAAAATAATATAATTATTTTAAGACTTTATATTCCTTTTATAATTTTAATTCACTAGTTTATTAAAAATTAATGATAACAAAACTGAACATTTTAATTTCACAAATTAATTTTGACTTTATGTTTTGTAATGAAATTTTTTGGTTTGGAAATAGAACATACCATAATATAATGAATCATTTATGAAATAAAAAATATCATGGTCAAAACCCAAGTTCATGAGATGATTACATCATTTTTATTGTAGCAACCAGACCACTGTAAGCCAAGAGCCTAAGTCATTCTACCATTACTTTGGCATAAGATTCAAGTAAATCAAAACCCAAACTCCCAAAAAAATGCAGTAGACTTTGAAAACAAGACACATAGAAAATTATTTTATTATAATTTAAAACAAAAAAATACAACTTATTTTTTTAAGAATTATAACATCAATCCATCTAGTTTATCATTGCACATCTTTATTAATAGAATTTTGGGAGACCTGGGAAAAGGAAACATAATATCGGTGAGCTCAACTGATTAAAAATAGTTAATTATAGCACAAAAATAATGAATCAATGAGAATAGTCAATATGGAAAGGCAACTACTGAAGACACATTCCTTTTAATCAATAAATAGATAATGAGTACGTAAATAACATAGAATAGTAAATAACTAAACCCACATGCAATTCAAAATTAATATATAATAAATAATCAATATGGAAAGTTAATGAACTGAAAACCAATCCATTTAATCAATAAACTGATAATTAAATCCATCCATAGAAATGTCAATGAAAAAATCAAATGGATAAATAATAACTGAGTCTGAATGAGGAAAATTCTTAATTATTGGACACCTTGTATCCCAGGTATATGGAACCATTACCATATATACCATTCAATAGATGATTTAGCATATCTGGTAGAAACCCATATAATTCTATCCAACTGAACTATCCGATGCGACTACCAATGCAAAAAGGTATTATCTATTATCGGCCCCCACATGTGTCATAATTGTCCAAAGCATTCCTCATATATAGAATATTGACATTAATTCATGAAAAACATGCCATATCAAATGCCATATCAAATATCCATATGTATTATAAGAAAAATATTATCAGTATTACCCTAGTTAATCAACTAAAATTCATGTACAAATATATGTAACAATGATATAAGTTTTAGGAAATAATCATATCCATGATAAATGACATGGATATTTAGGGGAAACATAATGTTCAATGATCGCTGAAATTGAAAATTTTAAGGGGACCATAAAAATGAATCAAGGAAGTGAATATCTATTTATCCTTGTCCAAATTAGTCATAAACCATCTAAGTAATGAATAAGGATTATATATATACAAAATGTCCCCATGTTAAGAAAGGATAAAGGGGCTTCTCGTTGATGAATATAAATACTATGAAAATATCATTTCAAAATATTCTTGAAGAAAATAATCTTTTCATTTTGAAAACACATTGATAATCTATATCTTTGAAAATAAATTTTAAAAATTTTCTTTATAAATAACCTTTTATTCATTAAAATAAATATTCAAAGAAAATACTATTGTGTCATTCGTACATCATACAAGGTAAACAAACATTCCTTTTACATGGTAAAAGTAAAGAAAAGTTCCTGTTCAGAAAAACAACGATATTCATTTGAAAACAATTGTAAAATAAAAACGAATAAAAATTACTTTATTAAAACACTTTGAAAAGGGTTAAATAATTTTATAAAACCTTCATATAAAACTAGTTTTATTTGGAAAATATGTTCTCCGAACAAAGAGAGAAATAAAGTTGGTTTCTCTTAAAAAAATTATATACATCCTTTGAGGACGAAAGTGTGAAAAAATTATAATATTACATGAATAAGTAAATTAAAAACAATAGGATAAGAAAATAAAATGGTTTATTTATTGATTATAAATTAGTTTACTCTAATTGAAATTCAAGTGTAGACAATGTGGAATAAATTTAGATTGTAATGTAATCTCTTAAAAAGACCATAACATTAGAGTGAGACTGATACAATTAATTTATTATGTGTATCAATAATAAAACCTCATAATGGATGTTTAAATACATAAATATATGGAAAAAATAATTATACCCATAGTTATATAATATTAACAGAAATGAGGAAGTAATATAACCCAATGAAATGGATTTCGGTTATTAAATTTCTTGACCACACAGATAACATTAATTGTAAATCACATTAGATAAAATAATTGAGATTAAAAATAAATATATAATAATGAAATAATGAATAAAAATATTACATGTCATATTTGCATTATGTACACCAAATATAGGAAATTACGTTTATAATAATAAATCATGACTCAATGAATGGAAACTGAGATTATGTCCATAACCACTATGGTAGCATATGAATTGGAAGAACCAAGGAAATAATAATTATATGAAACATTTAATAGATTTAAAAAAAATTATTCATTTTATAGTATATCAAATATTTCACAAGGTACAGCACACAAAATAATTAAGTGTTGAAAATGGTGTATGACTCATAGAAACAAAAGTGAGACAAGATTCCCTTACATTGTGTTTCCATTAGGAAGATCATCATTTAAACTCATATATAAGGGGTTTAATGAGGTCAGTAAATTATAATATAAACATACTCATATTTATAGTACCACATATTGACAACATATAATATCTTATTACCCATTTTCTAACTATCTTTCATTATTTTCATCATTTCAGGTGTTAGTTTTCATGTTTTCAGAGTCTATTTTGACTTGTTATTTTTTCCCTCTTATGTTATTCAATATTTCCTAACCTAAAATATTTAAATAATTATTTTATTATCATATATATTTATATCATATTCCATTACAATAATCCATAATTTTGGGAGATAAGAATAGAAATTCACTATTCGTGGAGACTGTAGGCCGTATGTATGCATGAATGCTACTTCAATTTCATTATCGTAATAAAAGAATCAAAATTAAATGAGATATATAAGTATATTATAATTAATGTATCATATTTATTCTATATATTAAATTTTTGATTATTGAAATAACCAATTAAATATTTCATATATATCATGAATAAATCACATCGCTTTGAGGAGGGGGTAGTTCACACTTCCACTAATGTTGATATCATATTCCCACAAAATGTAAAGCACAATTGCAAGTAATATATAGAATTAAATATTTATAAATAAATTATAAATATAAAATATATCAAATATAAACAATGTTTATGTTATAATTCCCAACTATGAGAGGTGGTGAAGGAAAAATGAACAATATTGTTTCCTGAGGCTGTAGTTTGGTTTACACTAACTATAAGTTCATTACCCATTTGATAGAAGTTTGTGTAGTTTTTAGGTAAAAATGTTACTATATTTATGATAATTATTTTATTATTTAATAATATAATAAGAATATTTTATGGGGTAGATAATGAAAATTAAACAAAGAGATTGAGTACAAATTTTACTTCTTTTTTGGATAACTCCATTTAGTTTTCACCAAAGGGCTTACTTGGACGGATATCTTCATAAATTGAAGTTTATAGGATTATAGTAGTTATTTTTAGAATATATTTTGGAGAATTTTTTTCGACCCATTATGGATTAATAGGTTTGAGGAAGTGGGAGGTGTGAATGCCTTTTTATAGTGAAAGAGTGGAACTCTTGTAATTTTTATAGAAAGGTAATTCCAACCAATTTATTCCACTATTAATTGGGTAAAATAATGAAATAAATAAATAAATGTGATTATAGGGTATAAATATGAAGAAAAAAAATTAGTTTTGGTAAAATTTTTAGGTCATTTGGACACTTATGTTTAAGGTTTAGTTTTTTCTAAGATAATTTTTCTCATAATCACTATAATTTAGTTTAATTATTATATCCATTAGATTTTTTCAAAAAATTTGATGAACTTATTAAAAATTATAAATTATAATGATTAAAAATATGGAATAAACTTTTACAAATTCAAATCATATATGTGGAAGAAATGGTTTTATATTTAATCTTGGAAATGGGACGATAAAGCCGATTTTTAATGTAAAAATGTTCAAATATTTTAACTCTTTTGATGACCAATTTCATTGTGAAATTATTTCAAATGACCTAAATTTGATTAAATTATATAAAATTCATCCTATTATTCTTCTAAAGAAAAAAAATATAATTACTCCCTAATAAAAAATTAGTCACAAAATCCTTTTTGAATTAAAATTCAGTATTTTCACTATTCATTAAAAAATGAAACCTCGCAAAAAAATACCAAATGTTCACCCTAAGATATTTTTTATATTTTATTTTATTTTATATATAAACTTTATTTTTACATATAAAATTTATAAACATTCTAAAAATTGGATTTAATATAAGTTCATTATTAAATGGTGGTAAAATTGCCTTTAGAAAAATATATGTTTTTATGAGAAAATTTTGGTATATATTATATTACGAATTTATAATATATTGTATAAATATAAAAAATATTTGAATTAATTTAATATATATATATATATATTAAATTAATTTCACTCACTAATTGTAAATAATTTAATTTATTTGGATAATAGAGCTTTGTGAGAAAAAATTTAATTTTCTATAAAAATAGCCTCTTTATATTCAATTGGTTCTTATATTCATTTCTAATTAATTTGTAACCAATGATTTCATTTTATATTTTTTTAAACCATAGTTTTTATTAAGTTATTTAATCCTTTTTATAAATACTAATTTAACAGATCGAGTAAGTCTTATTATAATAAATAATAATATTTTAATAATATAATGTTTTTCAGTAAAACTTTATCTTCCGGGTAAAATAAGCTACCAAAAAACATTTTTTTGCATGATATTCAAGATAAATCAGTATTTCAGACTTTTGAAGCTATATCAAAGGAATAATTTATTTAATATATTAATTATATTATAATGTATAAGGATATTATATTACCTTACACACTTGGTGATGCGTGTCATACATGATATCAAATACAATGACGTTATTTTCAAATTTTGGGGTGTTAAATTTTCCAACACTTAAATAAATTACATCCTTAAAAATTATCCTTTATATCATTAATCTAGAGTTTTATATTTTAAAATTACCTTGTTGATAAACCCACATCGTAAAAGTGTTTTTAAAATATCCTCATTATAAGAGGGGATGTTAAGTAAAAAGGTCACATGGAATAATGTATAACTAGGTATCTATGTTGGAGAAAATTAGTGGAAAGTAAAAATATGGACTTGGAGGAAAGTTATAATTCTTTATTGGGAGTGATTAAGTAAATTTATCAGAAACAAGTGAATGATCAATGTAAATTTGAGTTTTTCAAATTCATAAATCTATGATGATTTATAAGACCATTGGTTCAACAAAAAGTATGGTATGAAGAATTTTTTGGATCATATTATTAAGTGTGTGTAATTATTTTACTCTATAATAATATATATTAATATAATTAATCGATAGGTTTCCATTTCCTATGATCAATTATATATTTTGGTTGTAATTAAATGAAATTATAATTTATCCCATGTTCCATGAAATGGTTATCCTAGAATGAACACCATTTTTTGAAGAACTGAAATTATCTTTTATTGAATTATATTACCCTTAAAATAGTGACATTTATTTTAACTATTCTCCAAATCAAATATAGTTATTACATTAATTTATAATCCTAAAGAGTAACTGTATCATTTCATCATTAATATTAATTCATCAAATAGTTCAACTAAAAAGTGACATATTAATTAGGGAATTGCGTAGAATAGTGGTGAGTGTTAAACCCTCATCATCCATCAGTCATGGCTTATCATCCATCAGTCATGGGTTTATGACCCACTACCTTACTGAAT
Source organism: Viscum album (assembly GCA_963277665.1). Lineage (NCBI taxonomy): Eukaryota > Viridiplantae > Streptophyta > Magnoliopsida > Santalales > Viscaceae > Viscum > Viscum album. Next base: position 821,302,441 of record OY728143.1, read on the forward strand.
TTGATGGGGTTTCTCCTAGAATAAATTTTTCCCTGTTCTAAAACCATATTAACATAATTACTGTGATGTTCCAAAAATATATTAGACATCCTTGAAATTTAATCACTGAATATTTATTTAACTATGGTTTTAAATACAACCCCAATATATAAATACATCATCCATTTATTTCAACATAAGTCCTTTATTAGTAAAACGTTTAATCTTTGTCTTTAATTTTTATTATCTATTAATATTGTTCATAATATATTCTAAAGATAATGTTAATTATTCCAAACATATCCCCAAGGAGTGTCAGACCATGTGCACCATAATGACTATTATTGTGTACGAGGTTACACTTGAGTAAGTCCCAACCCAAATTTTGAAAGAGGCCACCCCTAGGTACAATATTTCAAGAACCACATCCATATGTTGTATCTATACATCGATGTATTGATAGGATAACCACAAAATATCTATCTAACAAAAACTATAGGATATTATTCTATACATACCCTCAATGTCTATCTTAGGGTTATGTTATCTAATATATGCTTCTATAAATCAAGTTTCCAAGGTTTCTACTAAACTTTATCTGATACCAACTATACAGATCCGACACCAATAATCCTAGATCCAATGTTTATCTACAATTAAATTTTCATGAGATACAGGTAAATCTCATCTCAAAAGACCGACCTATTTATTTTTCTTGGTAAAGTATTTATATACACGAGTCTTGTATTAAAAAGGACACAAAAATTACATCATATTTTTTATGAGGAAAATAGCTTAATTCGAATTAATGTGTGCTTTAATAACTTTAATAATACACTTAAGGGAGTACAAGGGAAAAGAAACATAATAAGGGTGATCTCAAATGATCAGTAATGGTTGTGTGTGGATGAAAAAACAATGATTCAATGAGAATAATCAATATAGCAAGGTAATAACTAAAGAAATAGGCTATGTAATTATTAAACTCAGAAGAATTATGTAATCAATATGGAATGGTAAAAAAATGATCACACATACCATTCAAAATAACCAGATAAGGCATAATAAATATGGAAAGGTAAATAATAATAAAACATTACATTTAATCAATAAAATGAGAATAAAATACATCCATTTATATTTCCAAACAATGATATCATGGATAAATAATAATTGAGTCTGAAAAGGGAATTTCTTAATTATTGGAAACCATGTTTCCTATATACATGGAACCTTTACCATTACACCCTTTCACAAAATGGTTTAGAATAACATTCTGAAACACATATAAGGATATCCAACTGATCTATCCTATAAGACATCTGATCCATGGAGGGGATATACTTAACTAGACCCCACCAATGTCATACAACTCCAAATAATTTCTCATATATCAAATATTCAATTAATTTCCATAGTAATATTCATTAAAAAATATTGATATGGAGTATATGATAACGATTTATCCATATTTCCAAAGTTAATAAAATAAATTCCAATTACCTATCATATGTAAAAATGGTATATGGTTTAGGAAACAGTCACATCCATGATAAATGAAATGGATATTTATGGGAAACATAATGTTAAATGATCACTAGAAATTGAATATTTCAAGGGAACTAAAAAAATGAATCAAGAAAATTAATGTCAATAAAATCGCTATCAAAATAAATCATAAACCATATAAAAATGGTATAAGTATGCTATCAATACAAAATATCCAAAGTTGGGAAATAATAAAGGGATTTTTTTGTTGATGAATAAAAATACTATAAAAATATCATTTAAAAAACACTCTAGGAAATAATCCTTTTTTTTCAAAAATATTTTGAAAATAATTTTCTTTGAAAATAAGATAAAAAGAAAAATAATTAAAAATAAACTTTCAAAACATGAAAAGGATGTTCCAATGAAACTACACTGGGTAATTATGTACATGTCATATAAGGTAAGAATAACTTCCCTTTTGTAAGGTAAAAATTATGAAATTTATCTTTCTTGGAAAAAGAAATAGAGATTCCTTTGAAAACATTTGTAAAAGAAACAAAGGATAAAAATTTATATAAGTCATAATTTTTAAAAAGTTAAAAATATATATCAAAACCATTTTATCAAAATGTGTTTTTAGAGGAAAGCAGGTTCTCTAACCAAAGTGAAGAATGAATTCAGGTTTTCCTAAAATAAATTTCAAAAAAATAGTACCAAAGGGTGGAAAATGTTAATATAACATGAAATGGTCATTAAAAACTAGAGGAGAATAAAATTAATATATTTATTAAATTATGGTCAAATAATTTTCTCTATTGTAAATTCAAATGTAAACAATCACAGTGAAAATAGGATTGTAAAGTAAACCCTTGAAAAGACCATAACATTGGAGTGAGACTCAAATAATTAATCGATTATGTTTATCAACAATAAATCCACATGGGGGAAGTGGAAACAAATAAATGTATGGTAAAAATAAATATTCACATAATCATATAACATTAACAACAATGTGGAAGTAATATTAGCTAAAGAAAAGGAATTGGGCTATGAATTTTATTCACCACATGGGTAATGTTATGAGTAAATACCCTTATGTGGAATAATTAAAATTAAAATTATAAATATCATTAAGAATTTATAAATCATTATATTTGTTGTAAAAGTGGTAGTATGTACACCATATATAATTATTCAGGTGTACAAAAATATAGGTTTCCTCAATGAATGGAAATTGGGAAGAAGTCCTATACCACTGTGGTGATAGATGATTTAGATAACCAAAGTAATAATAATTAAATTAAATAATAAAATTATAGGAATATAAAAATAATTCAGGATATATTTTATGAAAATGGGCACTAGTTTCAACACTCAATATAATTATTTTTTGAAAATGGTGTATGGCCCACATAAAGAAAAGTGAGAAAAGAATTCTTTGGCCTTTGTTTCCTTTTAGGTGAACATCTTTTAACATCCCATTTAATGGTTCTAAAATGTCAATAATTATAATATAATCATGATAATAAATATAATATTATTTATTATCTTATTATAAAATCATATATTATCTTCTTGTAATATCTTATTATCTTTTTTCTAACAATCATTTATTATTTTAATCATTGCAAGTGTTAATTATTGTGTTTTCCAAGCATGTTTTTACAGGTTAACTTTTTTCTCCTTACAAAGGTAATGATTTAATAGTACAAATTATTAAATTTTCATAGAAATTTGTATATATTTATTTATTATAATCCATAATGTTTGGAGATAATAAATTAAATGCATCGTTTATGGAGATGGTAGGTTATACAAACGCATGAATGATACTTCCATTTCTTTGTCATATTAAAATAATTAAGTGTAAAAGATATATATATATCTATGTGTGTGTGTGTTATAAGAAAATGAGAATATATATTTCATATACTTCACATATAATAATTTAAACCATCCTTTATACCTTCTATGTATAGTGTGAATAAATCACGTCGCTTTGAAGAGGCGGTAGTCCATACTTTCATAAATGACGTTATCATATTCCGACAAAGTGGAAGACATAAAGTTATGTTACATATACAAATTATAAAATAATAAAGAAATTATATATATCATATATATCATATATAAACCACATATTCATCATAATTCCCAACCATGATAGGTGGTAAAGAAAAAACGAACGACATCGTTACGTGGGGGGTGGAGGGTAGTTTTCCGTACAAGAACGATATGTTTTTTACCCATTTAATTGATGTGTGTGTATATATAGGTAGAAACAATAACATTAAAATTTATCAGTATATTTAGGATACTTATTTTATTATTTAATAATGGAATGAGAATATAATAGGGGGTGGATAATGAAAATAAAACAAAAGAGCTTGATGAAAGATGTTACCTCTTCTTTGGGTAACTCTTTTTTTTTTCACCAAAGGGATTCCTTGGATGTATTAATAAAAAATGTGAGTCTTTTAGGATGAGGGGGTATATTTTGAGGATATATTTTGTAATATTATGTTCTATCCATAGTGTCTTGAGAGTTTTTGAGGAATTGGGATGTGTGAGTGGCTTTTTATAGTGGAGGACACTCTAGTAAATTTTTGGAAAGTGAATTCCACACATGTTATCCCATGTAAAGTGGGTCCAATAATCAATAAAATTATATAAATGGGATTATAGGATAGAAATAAGAATATAAATATTCTTTTGGACAAATTTATATGTCATTTTCCCTATTAGTCTATGGCTTAGTCCCTCGTTTAGCTAATTTGTCTCTAAATTGCAGTAATTAATATTAATGAAATTCACTAATATTTTTTGAAAAAAAATAGTTTTGAGATTAATAGAGATTATAAATAATGTCTATATCAAATATAGATTCAATTTTTCTTAAATTACAATAACATAATATGAAAAAATTAATTAAAATTTAATCACGTAGAGAGCACTACAAAGCTGATTTTTAAATTAAAAAAAAGATCAAAATTTTGAAGTATTTATTTCTATAATTTTATTGTGAAATAGGTAAAAAATACCTATATTATATTAAAAGATATAAAATTTATCTAATTAATCATTTAAACGAATAAAATATATAATTTATCCTTATAAATATATAAGATGAAAATGCAGTTTTGATTTGAAAATTTCCATTTCTCACTATTCATCAGAAAAAGAAATCTTAGAGAAAATACCAATAATTAAACATAAGATAATTTTTATATTCCTATTTGATATATAATTTCTATTTGGACATTTAAAATATTTAAAATAAGAAAAAAATGATATTTAAAATAGGTTCTCTATTAAATGGTGGTAAAACTTCCACTAGAAAAATAGAGGATTTATACATAAAATTGGGTTTCATATTATCATTATCCTATAAAAACTATTGGATAAATATGAAAAATATTTTAATGAATATATGAGATATACATTAAATTAAATCACATTGTAATTATAAATAATTTAAATCATTAGGATAAAATATCTTTGTTAAAATAAATAGTTTTCTATAAAAATATTCCCTTTATATTCAATTGGTTCTTATATTCACTTTTAATTAAATTGTACCCAATGAATTAAATTTATATATATATATAGAAAATAGATTTTTATATTTTAGTTAATCTGTTTCATAACTACTATTTAATGGCTTAGATATTTATTATTATATTAAACAATAATATTTTAATAATATATTGGTCTTCGCAAAAAATATGTATGGAGTGTAACATATAAAATTGATAAACTCGTTGTTGATTATGATGCAACATAACTCAGTATTGTGTGAATATCAATACATATCATAGATTGAATTTATTTAATATAGTAATTGTATTTTAAAGTCTAAGATATTAAATTCCTTTACATTCATGGTGATACATGTCATGAATGCTATCTAATACAATGTCCTTATTTTCAAATTCTAGGGTGTTATAATTACATCATTAATGATGTAATTTATGTTACACAAATAATGTGAAAAATTGTATTTTTAATATTCTCCTGAAAATTGAAGTGTTTCATAAAATTACAAAACAATCACCCTTAGATAATTTTGAGTTGATGACTTTAAAAAGGATATTCATTTTATCAATTCTTTTCATGTGTAATTTTAATTTTTAGTATAAAAATTATTATTTTTATGATATAAATTAAAATATATATTCTTAATGATGTGAAAATATTTCCTTGATTATTTCAATTAATGTATTTATTTTTCAGTATTATAATATTTATATATTAACTATATTAATCATGATAACTATTAATTATCAAATACGTTTTTATTTTGAGGTCAAATTACATATCCAATAATCTTGTTATAATTGTTTCAACCACATTAATATTACACCAATCAACTTACTTTTGATAAATAACATGTCATTATTTCACTCAATATTCAACTAAATTCCTCCCAAGGTTCTATATTTCAATTTTCCAAGATGTTGGTTAGTTTACTAATACATTCTTTTGTTTCAATAGATTTGGTAGTGGGGGTGATGAGTCTATTAGATTAGAGTGATTCATATTTTTCCATTTTATATTTTCTATTATATATTGTTTGTCTAATCAAAATTTTAGGAATTTTAGTTTCTTCCGTTGATTATTTATTTAATAATGTTTTTAATGAAATATTGTTTTTCAGTTTCTTTATGTGTATAATACTATATTTAATATTATAACACTCATTTATTTCATGAGACAAATATCATTTATAAAATCTGGATTTTTATATTATCACCCAAACAACTATTATTATAACATATATTTGTCTCTTATCCCAGATGGTGAATTAGGGAAACATTCAAGTTACTTTGGAATAGAGGCTTCAGTTTACTAGATGATGAAGGGTAATATTTAAACATCTAGGAATTATCTTTACAGAGTATAAAAGTTATCAAAGAGGCTATCCATATAGATATATTACTACCTTACATGGTTAATTTACCCATGGATATTCTGAAAACCTTTTATAAGGGTGGCTACCCATTAATATGAAACATCGTCTAATGGGCCTTAATAGTAGGTGGTTATTACTTCTCTAATGCCCCGTCATAAAAATTGTTATAGAAAGGATATCAACACAAATGCATCCTTCACATTAGAGAATTTTCCTTGATTTATGAGCATATGTATATCAGATGAATTAATACACACTATACCTATTTTCATCAATAAATATATTCATATAGGGAAAAGAATGAAACCTCTTAAAGTATCCCAATATTTTAATACATAAATATTAAATCATCTTAGATGAATATTCAATGCATACCATTATGATCCATTTCATAATCGTAATGTATTATTGTCTTTTGGGACAACATTCAAAAATATATTATTTAGTTATAACATTCATCATATATCATAAAGTTATTCTAAAATTTTAACCTTCTTAAAATACCCTATTTAAAACATTTCTTCATAACCTAGGGAAACAAAACATAAAAGGGTGATCTTGAATTCCCAGTAAGGGAAACCAATATAATTATCAGTAGATGATCATATGTAAGCATAATAAAAAAATAAGAGTATGCAAATTTGACTATAACTTACAATGTCCACACAATATTTTTCATGGATCATAATCATGAATAGTGAAAGAAATCTATATCATTTGATATACACGTATATCAATAAAAAGAGAGATAAACCATTACTAATCAATCACGAACCACAAGTTTAAATCATAAATATAAATACATATCACTAAAGTGTGGTATCATAATATTCATATAAATAATTTCATATGTTAAGTTTGACTACTAGGACAATCAAATCATAACGTATTAGGCATCAACTACTATTTCCCATATCATAACAGATCAAGTATCACCTGTAATTTCCCATTATGGATCCTAAATTAATAACTTTTTCTTATATTTGATTGAGCATGTCAACTCATTTCCCATAAATATATCTTGTGATAAAAATATTTATCCAATTATTTTGAGGTATATATAATTATATTTCCACCATATTATATTGAAAATCATTGATATGTGTTCCACAATACCATGAAAATATATAATATCATCATAACCAAACCCATGGAAAGGAAGCATATTTCATAATAATTTCTTCATTTTATTATTGAATAATCCATGGAAAATAAACCAGTTTCCTAAAAATATCATCCACATAATTATAAAATATCTAGATAAAGAATATGGATGTTATTATGGGATCATATCCATAGTAAATTATAATTAACATCAAAGGATATTATTATATATTTAAATCCCATTAAAATATCATTCGATTATTTCTTGAGAAAAAATGTTTTTTTAATTTTGAAATCACGCATTTAAAAAACAATTAAAAACATTTTACGATATATATGTTTTTTAGAAATAACCATAGAAACATATCTAGGAAGCCTTAGATATTTGATTAATCATGGTGGGGGAAATTTTAGTTCATGATGTATACATTAAAACAATGATTATTTTCACATTTTATATTAAAATGTAAATAGTACATTGTTTGTAAAACACAAATAGTGCTCCCTTTAATAATTTTATTAAAAATTATATCATTTGTTAAAATAACATTAAACAATAATAAGGGATTAACTAAAAATTCTTAAACTTTTATAATAAAACATTATTATGGAAGAAAAAGATTCAGGATCAAAGATGAAATATAGTATGCTTTTTTGAAAAACATTTTCCCGATAATTTTATTTACCAAAGAGAAGAAAAATGAAATATTACATGAGATTATAATGATAAATAAAGGATAATAAAATTATGTTTATTTGTCATATTGGGATCACATAATTTCTTCAATTGAAATCCAAAGAGAACCATTCCTGATTAAAATTGTATTCAAACATAAATCTTATACCTCAACTCTCATCTATAATTAAATGAATTAGAACCTCCGTTATAATAAATATATAATTTTTATAAATATATTATAGAACCATAATCATATATCTCATACTATATAGTATTTACTTATAACATATTTTCTCTAGTTTATTATTATATTGTTATTAAAATCACTCTTCAGGGTGATCTCTACTTCATTTTTCATACAAGATTTGGTTCATAAATTCTTGTTCTTAAACCATGATCATGGTTCTATCCACCCTATAATGTTCATATTTTAATAATTAAAATATTTATTAATTATATTTACTTTTATAACTAAAATATAATATAGGGATTAAAAATGAATTACATCATTTCATGGGGATGGTAGTCTATATAAACACATGAATAATGTTTCCATTTTTCAATGGATGAAATAAAAAAATGTAATTAATAAAAACACTATAGAATAATTATTATATCATATATATCAAATATATTAATTAAATTTATCATTACTTCCTTCTATTTAAAGTGGAAATGAGAAAGGTATCACATCACTTCATTGAGGTGGTCATCTACATGTATGCATGAGAGACATTATCATTTTCTAAAGAATGGGAAGAAGGTGGATAATGGTCGATCCAAAATCATAATAATAATTAACTATATTTTATTTATGAATTTATTATTTTATATTGGATACCGTATATTTATAGGAGGTTTAATAAAAATAAAATTGAAAATTCCTAGTTAAGAGTTACACATCGTCATTGAGAAACCATTTTTCCACTTAGGACATAAAAATATGATATGTTGGAGTGAAAAGAATATATATTATTTGGTAAAGTAATATAGGATGATATTATTATTGGTATTATCCAATATATAAATCTCATGCATTGTGAATATTATAGGAGAGGAGCTTTTCATTTATATGTTAGGGGAGGGGCACACATGGAATTACATAAAGTATTAATACAAATTACCATTCATTGAAAATTTATCCTAAATGATAAAATTTTAAGATAATATAAATATGAATCCAAATCCCATCATCCAATAAAATTTCAGTTTTTAATGTTTTTATTGCTATCTATTAGTTTTAACACTTATTTGTCCTTCTGACAATTACCTCAATATAAATGTTTTCTACACTTTAATGGTTAATAATATTACTATAGAATATAATTTTACTCATAAATAGACCATGATTGATATTTTCAAAAAACTCATATTCTCATGGTTTATTAGAGGATTTTTATAAATTTTAAATAATTTAAAAAAAATTATTTTTTATAATTTATCATTAATTTATTTTTTTGAATAATTCAAATAATTTGACATTGAAAAAAATTAAATAAAATGAATTAAAATATAATCTCTAAAAACCATAATATATTATATTTATTTATAATATTTATAGGGAACTATAACCCAGCAATAAAATATTACTTTTTGATTTTTTTAAAATCATTAATTTTATTTTTCGACATCTTACATAAGAAATAAATCGTCACAGTGTAAGGATATAAAAAATTTATTCCATCACCAAAATTTAAAAATAAATATAAATGATAAAAAATTATTCAAATTTCAAATAATCATTAAGAACTATACTTATGTTCTTTTATCCTTTTGAGAAACATTTATTGATATTAATGTTAGGAAGTGACATTTTATATTTATTATTTTCTTAAAATAAGATAACGATCATAAAAATATTAAAATGGAACAATGTGGCCATATTTTCAATATATGGATGATAATTTTTTATTTTAATTGATCTAATTGGATAAATTAAATTTTTATACAATTATTAAAACCTTTCTGTAATTTTTTAACATATTTTTACCTTTTTCACACTTAACAAGGTGAAAAAAGTTACTAATGTTTCTATCACAATAAAATAAAATAAAATATACATATTTAAAAATTTTATTTCTCTTAATTATAAATATTTTACAATTTATTCAATATTCACTTACTAAAAGTGTGATAAAATAATTATAAGATTAATGTGTAAAAAATGAAAATGGATTTCTGAATAAATCCACATTTGAATGTAAAATTGGATTTATTCTTTTCCCATGCATTTTAAAAATTATTATATGAGTATTAAAACATTTTATTGAATATATAATCATTTCATTTCATCAAAATATTCAATCAGTAGTTAATAATAAAATTTATCTATATAAAAACACATTTTAAACAAATCACTATTATTTAATAAAAACATCACTACTTACATTCAAATAATCTAATTTGTATTTATAAAATTTTGACAACCGATGAATTTATTTAATATATATGTAAAAATTAATATTAATATTTATTTATCTATATTAATACCCTACAATTAAATTGTTAGGCCATACCTTTCATATTAAATAATAATTTATTAATAGTATATCACAGATAATTTAAACACAATATTATGTTTAAAATTATTTATCGATGAAATAAAATATATTTATAGATAAATATATCATAAAATATTGTGGGGTTAAGCATCAAAGCCTAGTTTTCTATCCCTTATGATTAATATTTTGATCTTGTGTTACTATGTGTTCCTCAGCTTGTGGATAATCTAGAAATGGAAATGGTTCCCTCCAACCCAATGATGAACATATGGATGAAATTATTTCCATAAAGTTTTTCATTGTGAGAAGTTGACATCTCAAAAAAATTATTACACATCAATGGGTAACAGCCATAATTTATCAATATAATGGACAATCTTTGTCTGGATGATATTAGAGGTTACTAGGAGCCACTACTGAGAGGATTCCCTTATAATAAAAATATTCATATGGTCAATCTACATACAACAAAAGAATTATAAATTAAATTTTTGAGAATTGGAAGAAGATAATAATCTAATCCTATATTGGCCATTTTTGACCCAAAAATTTTATATTCCAAATATTTTCAAGATATATCATGTGAAATATGATTACTAAAACCTCTGGGAGAATGCAATATCCTAATTGGTAGGAAAATAAAATATATATAATTTTTAGAGTTCTTTAAAATTCTTAATGAAGATGTTCAATAGGTCTATCTTAATGAACTTTATGTAGCTAGAAATCTTATATATTATAGAAAACTAGATAATATTAGACATATCTTTATAAATTTATAAAATTACATTATCTAACATATCAAATATTTCAACCCTCATTAATCTATAAAATTATATAAAGAATATATAGTGTTTCATTTCCTCCTATGGGTGCACTGATAGGAAGATACCAAGAGTTTTTCAGGACTCAAGTATTTAAAACCTCACCAATGGAGGATTTTTTTTCATTTAGTGGAACCACACCTTTGAGGAAATGAAATTTCAACTAGTATACCCAATATGATTTAAAAATATCAATGTCCCAAAGGAGATGTTCACAATGATATAGAGAAATGATGTAACTTATTTATGAAGAGACAACTGATAAAAGTAGTTCCAAATTGTAAAAGTGTGAGACCTCACACTACTAGGATTCCCCTATAATGATTACTCGCTGACCATCATCGATTGATTTGGTGGAAGCCCCCAATGGACCATCTATTTGGAATGTTTTAGGAAACATGAGTGAGAAGATTAATGTACTCCTTTATCCATAACATTATCCGAACATCCACAATATACCAAAAATATATAGGTATTTATACCAAACTCTATTACCCACACCACTATTCAAACAAAATATGGATTCGTTGGCAGTGGAACACTCTCCACAGGATTTGATGTTCTGAAGACTAGTAATAGTACCAAAAGGCTACTGAATCAACCACCCTTCTGAGTGCATGACTAATGGAGTTCTAAGTACACTCCATCAAAATCATATTTCAATGATAATCCTAAATTTAATTATATATACTCATATATAATAATAAGGGAAAATGTCACAAGGGTTTTAGATTTTTAATATCCTCTAGAAAATCCATCCTCATTGGGTTGTTTAATCCAAGAATGGATCTATACTATATAGATGCATATAAATAAGTCATCCCTTGGGTATATTCTTTCATACATGTCTTCATGGATAATTCATTGATGTATCAACAAATTTTAGTGAAGAAAATTAGAGAAAGGATGATCTATTAATGGAAAATTTTCCCCATGAAAAACACTTGATAAAGGAGTATATAAAAAACTAAATAGTCAGAAATAATGTACAAGGTAATTATTTCAACAATATAATTTTTTCCTTTTATATAGGATACTTGATGTGTCACTCCCTAGATGCCATTGAGTGGTGCTCCAAGAAAGATGGTCAGATGGCCTCAAGCATGCCTCCCCATATGCTAGAGGATGCATACTAGAGTGAGGGGATATGGCGTGTCTGTGGAGAGTCAATACCCTCATGAGTCAAAGTGAAACATTAGGGTAAATGGTATATGGGAATCGTTAGAAGCAGTAATAAACAAGCCGTTGCAGAATAATAAATAAACATATAATAAATATAAACTAGTAGAATCTGGATAAAAAATAGTTATAAATTTATGATTATGATAATGTCATGTAGATATAAAAATATGTACATGATAATATAGGGGAATATAAATATTTTATATTCTATACAAAAATACCAAAATGTCTAAAAGTAGTTATAGCTTGCCTTGTGAGCATGGGCTAAGAACTCTTCCCCCATACATCATCCTAGAAATGAAAATCAAGCATATAAATATAGAAATTTCCTTTTATCCACACCTTCAATCATGAAGTCTACTTGTGTACATAGGGAATACCATGAATGGTATGAGATATACGCATTAGGCCACCACCAATGGTGTCTAGATATAAATAGTATGTCCATATAAAATGAGCACTGTGACGATAATGATATATTTAAGGTAAAAAATAATTAAATACATCAGAATAAGTTCTTCTTGGGATACCTGTATCATTATACCTTCCTCATCCTAATATAGATATATCTAAACCAATGTAAACTATAAAAGTATGATATAATGTATAAAGAGCTGTTATGATTAATGTATAAAATATGAGTTCTACCCCCAAACATTTGATTTGGCTTGGCAGATACATCCCTAGATGTTCAGTTATGAATTTTTATTCATTAATATAAATTGCATATTTATAATTTAAGATTATTTACACTGATCCCATCAAAGGTGATCTCAAATGAATCCCATGTATCCATCCCAGGGCACTATAAATTAATAATACAAAAATGATTCCATCCAAGGTGATCCACAAACAGAACCCCATGTATCACTCTCACATTTCATGAAATTAACACTTTGAGTCCATCAATGATATATCATATAGAGGAATGAGTATTTCTTGTGATAAAATTTTATGATCTAGGTGCCAAGCCTATCCATGATATCTCTCCATGGGAGCTGGTGTCTGTCACATGAAGGTAAGGTAAAAAAATGGTGACCCCATGCACATCATAATTGGTATAACTCCAAGTGTTTTTAAAATTCATAAGAAAAACTAATTGAAAAGATTTATGAGACTGTAATTTAAATATTATAAGGTTATAAGTATCTCTATATCCTTGGACTTGAATATATATCTTATCTATCATAATCCGCCTAGTTATAAAGGAATTACACTTATTGTATTTTAAACAAGTTTTCTAGGATATTATATTCACGAAATTCTATTTTAGCATAAATATTAGGGCCTAAATAATTTCCAAGAATCTTCTTAATTCATCTCACATACTAAAATATTTATTACAATGGAAACACACCTATAATGGCATTTCAAACAGTCTAAGGAAAAGGGGGAATATGACTCTATAGAAGTTACCCTTATGAGGGTGGATCAAGTTAAAGAAATCAACCCATGGTGGTGATTTTCTAAAGTTTAGGAATTTCATATGGATAATGAAACATTTACTTTAATTTACCAAATATTCTGGAGTATTTGATTGAAAAATAAAATGTGCAGCACAATGACACATAGTATATAGAAAACCAAACATAAGAGAAATAAATTGGATGACCTACCTTAGTTTCATTTATGTTCACTCATTCACTATTGACTTATCATTTGAGCTAAAACAAGAGGAGTGATGTGAAAAAACCAAAATCCAGAAATTTAGGAAAATGAGTTTGCACTAAAAAAGTGAAATATGTTGGAATAGAAATTAGAAATTGAATAAAGAGGATTGGGGACCCTACCATTACAGATCCAATTCACTCAATGGAAAAGAAAACAGAACACAAATGGTGTACAAAGAAAGGAACCTATGTCTTGGTGGTAGTGGACTCCTATGCATGGATCGTAGTTTGAAAGGGATGAGAAAACAAGACTCTATCTAAAAAATAAGGGGTTTTTTCTTTTTCAAAAAACTGGACCATACATTTATATTGTGTGTAAACTCATTATATGTATTATAATGTTTGGAAATTCCCTCCTAGGGAAAAGCCTCTTCAAAATATGAAGGGGTCATTCCATTCAAATAGATGTTGTTTATTTACTATATGTTGTGTATTTAGATACATTAAATGTAATTGGTCATCACTCAGGTTCTATCTGACCAACTATCTCCTTTTTTGAAACAAAATATCCAGCCCTTGAGAAATATCTCCAAATTTCACCAAAACTAAAAGACAACATACCTCGATAAAAATCTAGGATGTTAAAACCTCACCTCTTTAAAATAACTCATCCTCGATTTTCTCTTCCAAGTGTAATAAATTTTTTTCTGTGAAATATTCCAGCCACTGAGCATGCACATCGTCCACTCCCTCCCATGCCTTATCCTACACATGGTCGTGCTTCCATAATACCAAGACTAGTAGAACAAACCATTGTTAGTGATCCATCACACTCCAATCAATGATATATATTAGATTATCCTTAAAGGATGAACATAGATAAAACTCAAAATTAGCAAGATTATTTGTATGATATGGGAAGAATGATACCTGTGAAGATATGATACATAGAAGACTTCTTTCATGGAATCGTACCACTGGGGTAACTACAACTAATAGTCTATGGGTTCGACTTTCCCCATGACATCAAATAGACTGACATGATAAGGTGATAGGTTTTCCTATCTCGAAAAGCATCTGTGAACCAATCTATGTGATTATGGGAAAAGAAAAAATTTCCCACCTCAAACTCCATTGTTTTATAATGATGATGAGTATAATAATTATTCCTAGACTATGCTCTATACATAAATCAGTGAATCAATTTTACTTCCTTTGAAGTTTCCTAAATGAGATGAGGACCTAGTAGTGCAACCTCGCCTACCTCTAACCATCATATTGGGGAATGTAATGAACTACCATAAAGGGCCTCATAGGAAGCCATTTGAATAATTTCCAAAAATAATCAATATTGAAAACTAAATAAGAAGTATAAATTTCTCCCATGAACCCCTAGAACCAAGGATGAAATCCTAGATCATTTCCTCTAACACCGAAATTGTACACCTGGTTTTAACATCAGTCAGAGTGTGTTACACAATACTCAAGAGATAATGTGACCCAAGGACTTCTTCAAAACCTACCGAAAACATGATTTAAACCATGAATCTCTATCATATTTAGTAGAATGAGGTATAACCTGATGGTGTGAAATCTTCCAAATATATAGCCTCCCATTCTCACCAACTGAGAAGGTATCCCTGATAGGTAGGAAGTGTGATACATTGGTCAACTTGACGATGATCACCCATACTGCATCGCTTCATCATGGAGATCTTAGAAGGAATTTCAAAAAAAATCATTGGAGACACTATTCTATTTCAACTCAGGAATGGATAGTGGAATTTGAAATCCAGCAGGTCGGTGGTGCCCTTCCTTCACGTGCTGAAATGTGGAACACATTGTGATAAAACCTACAATATATTTCTTCATACTAGGCCTTAAATACTGATAACATGTGTTTGAAAACATCTGGATAATCCTAGGATGAAATTTCCAAAGAGATGGATGATATTCCTATAGGAAATCTTACCATATGTCAGAAGGAACCCAAATACATCCAGGGAACTGTAGGATATCATTATCATCAACAAACCAACTAGGAAGTGTCTTCTAAAGATAGACAATGTACATCAGGACAAGCCCCTTAGTGTTATATAGATGTAGGATCAACAACAACCAAAAAAATTGATTAATTCCCTATTATAGCTGCTAAAACAGGCTTCCCATGTTATTCCAGATCCTCCAAGTGCATATCAGAAAATAGATACATCAACTGTGACTCCTTGATGGACTCCTAAATGATATGTGTCTATGTTATCTGACATAAGGTGTCAGCTATAACATTATTCTTACTAAGTGTATAATAAAGCAAAATTTCAAAAGAGTACATATATTCTACCCACCTATAATGCCCTAGATTCAACTATCACTGAATGTATATATGTATTAAAGACATTTATTGTCTATGTAAATGATTAATCACCAAAATAGTAGATAATATCTCCAACAGCCTAAAGGATGATCCATGACTGCTAGATTGATGCCCTAGGTAGGGAAATTCTACTCCTCATGTCGTATATAGAGAGAACCATATTCTAGAATTTGGTTACCCCATATCATAACCTCTCCTAGACTAATTCATGAAGCATCATAATAAATAGTATGACTTTCACCCAACCCTAGAAGAATCAGGATTAGTGCTAGAGTCAGTCACCCCTCAACTCTTGAAAATTATTCAAACAATCGTTTTACCCTAAGAATTTCACACACTTTTTGGTTAAGCCCGTAATAGGTGTTATGAGGCATGAGAAGTCCAATATTAATTACTTTTAATAGATATCTGTCCCTAAGAAACTATTTATTGTAAATACATTATTTGGTTACTCTTAAGAAACTATGACCCCCACCATCTCTAGGTCAACAAACCCACTTTCCTGTGAAATGATATGACCCTGTAATTGAATATTATTGATCCAAAAGTGGAGTTTAATAATCTTATGATACAACAAATGCTCTATCAGAGTATTCTGCATTATCTCAAGATGGGTGGAATAGTCTTGTCTAGTGTGAGAATACCCCAAGATGACAATATTGAAGACTCCCAAAAATGAATCTAAGTATAGGTAGAAAACATGATTCCCTATGGCCATGGGAATGACTAGTGTGTTTGTAAGACTGAACGACATAACTACATACTCATATATAACATAACTTCTTTCGAATTTAGTATGTTGTATGTATGATGTCCTCACACACACCTGATGGTAGCCTGACCTGATATTGATCATTGAGAAAACAACTTATCCTCAGAGCAGGATGATGAGGTCATCAATACGAGGCACTAGATATCAGTTCATCATCATAAAATGGTTCAATCTTCTGAAATACATGCACAAACTAAGGGTATAATTTTTATTCTTGTATAAAAGTATAAGTGAACCTAATGGAGATGTATTGTGTTGAATAAAACCCTTTTATCTAAGCCTTCCAATTTATTATTATGTTTTAGGAGCACTATATGTAGAGACCTGAAGCTTGACGTACATAGATATTAAATTACATTTTCGGGATACATAATACATAACAAAAACAGACACACAAGGACCGTAATAGTTTAGTGTCTTTGTAAACTTAGAACGTAATCTTCTAATCGTGGTGAAAGATCTTCAACATCTCCTATAAAGATCTTACACTTTTTGTTTCCTTACCTAAAACCTTTCTTTTAATCCTGGGGGAAATTAAAACATAAGAAGGGTGAGCTCAAATGCTCAATAAGGGTAAGTATAGATAAAATAAAACATACCATATACATTTGAACCTAAAAACATGAACATAATGTTTAAACATCAAAATCTTGAGCAACAACTTAAAACATGGAAGTACATAAGGCATAGATCATAATGGAACATAAATCATGATAACATATCATGGGAATAAAACTTTTAATTGTGGAATCCATTTATCACATGTAATGATTTCAATGGTAGCCAAGGAATTGCTGCTAAGACCATCTTAGTGGACAAAGTCCCTTTCTGAATCGAGTTCACTCCTCGTTCCAGTCCTGTAACACTGAACCTGATTAACTTACTGTTCCATCCATGTCTATCTCATGAGATATAAATCATAACCCAATGATTTTGAAGGAGATATAGGTCCCACCCATCTCATAATGAAATCATTCTTACTAGTTCCACAAAATAAACTTGAAACATTCATCATAACCCAATGAATAAAATGGGTTTCATAAACATCATCCCATCATCACATAATCCATATAAAACAAATGGATATATCAACATAAGAAAAGTGAAACCATGTAAATAATAGGGAAATTATACTTGAAACATAAACATATAAAATAATGTCATCTTACATGGAAAAATGGTTTTGATAAAACACTTGAAATGAATTCTTGAGAAAAATATCCTTTCTTCTTCAAAATCAATTTCTTTTCACAAAACATCATGCAATTTTAAAAGAAAGAGATTTTTTTTGAAAATAGTCATGAAATATGTTGGAGGAAGCTTCATGAAAATAATTCTTTATAAAACCATAAAAATACTTTAATTCCGTACACGTTAAAAAACATTCTTCTCATACTTTTATCGGAAAAGTCAAAAAGTACCTTGTAGGGTAAATAAAAGAAATATTACTTCCATACCATGGGGTAAAAGTCAGAATGGGTAAAAATTAATTTAAACATACATGAATACAATTTTATAAAACATGGACATGGATGATAGGAATAACCCCAATAAATACTTACGAATAAGAAATCTCAGATAAAAATGAGATTTGAAAAATTATCCCTTACCTTAGGTCCGATATGCTTTGTATGTATCCGAACCTCCTGTATAATGATTTAAATAATTTCATTGAAATATTACAGAATCGTATTCATTGTTATGATATCATATATGGTTCACTTATGACTTTATATTACCTGTTCTTTTGTAAATTCCTTGTTAAAGAGCGTTTTGGGTAAAATCGTTTCATTTGCCGTCCGTGTTTTGACTTGTAATTATTAATATGATTACTTAGATCATGATTACTTAATTCCATAATATAAAACATGATATATATATAATATATATTCAGAATATACATATATATAATAGATCGATAAATGGAAATAAATACACCGTTCATGGAGACGGTAGGCCGTAAGTACGCATGAACGTTGTTTTCGTTTCCTCATTGAATTGAATGGAATTAATTGGATAGCATAACTATATATATACATAAATCCAGTATCATTATTATGTCATATATTTCATGATTACTTATTATATATACTTTATAATCATTTATGAATGGTTAATCATTGAGAATGAATCTCATCGCGTCGTGGAGACGGTATTCCGTACGTACGCACGAGCGATGATATCGTTCACATGATCGTGGAATTTTAATGGAGTGTATGTATACTATTACAGAATAAATATCACTTTAAAATAATCATATATAGTTATTATTTTCACCATTATACCCATCCAAGTAAGGTGGTGGTGGAAAATAGATTACACCACGGTGTGGAGACGGTATTCCGTACGTACGCACCCGCGGTGATTTCATTTTCCGCAGGATGGATAGATGGTGAAATAGGGTTGTTTAATACTTATAATAACATATCTGTATATGAGTGATACTGATGTTATTACTTCATACTGAAACAACATAATAAGAAGAAGTGGAAGAAGAAATAAATTTGAAATAATCGGTAATGGACATTACCTCTTCTTTGAAGCGCCTCTTTGAGACCTCCTCTTAGGGAACTAAAATTGGTCTTTGAAGAATACCAGGACCTCTAGGATGCTTCTAGGGAAGTGGAGAAGAGAAATTGGCAGGGGTGTCCGATCTTGAAGGCTCAAAGTGGTGTTAGGAAGAGAGGGAGGAGGTGCTCTTTTATAAGGGAGGAGAGGGGCACCTTTGGAATTACTAAAATATTATTTTATTATAAAGTCATATTCAGTTTTTAATATCTTCAAATCGATTTATTTCTAATCTAAGGTGGGGATGGGTCTAAATACTCTCATCCAAAATAATTTAGACAATTTTAGGTCATTATATTAACCTTAACGTTTAGTTTTAACTCTTAGTTAGTTAGATTGACATTTACCATGTCACTTTGTATTTTTATATTATATAGTTAATAAACAAACCATATACATCCAAGAGACACCCACGTTGTCCATTAATGATACACCTATCATGGTATAAGTATCTTGGCCTAACATTATATTTTTAGTAATATAATAACAATTTATAATATAATATTTGTTTTAAAAACTATTTTATGTCAATTTTGACACTATTTGGTAATTGTTTTTTGTGAAAATCATAACAGAATAATTAGTTCTATAAAAGTTAATTAAATCAATAATAACATGTGATATTAAAATATAAAATTATTTTAATTCATAAAAAGTCTCAAATAACATTTATTTGGGTATTTATAACATCAATTATGTCAATATTTCATTAATAAGATAATTAATGCATCATCATTGTTTCATAAATAAATTAAATTATTTTAAGTATAAAATTTATAAATAAAATACCATTATGTAGGAAATCGTTTTAGCTTTCTAATGAATATTTATAGTCGAATTTATCTTATGTATAACCCTATATTAAAAATGATTTATTTATTAAACATTGATTTTAACTATTTTAACCCTTCTTTAAATAAATTAATAATAAATCTCCTAATCTAATCCAAGTGGGCCTAAATGGTCATATTTTATTCCTAAGGTTGCTTTTGGCCGAATTACACTTATCCAATAGAATTAGGACATGTGTTAGGGTAATAATAATATCATTTTTACCCTTAATTACCCTATTTACTTTTAACCGTGGTAAAAAAAGAGTAAAAAGTTACTATTCACCAAAAATTATTTTCATCTCATTGAACCACATTTTAGTCCTTGATATTAACCGTGTCTCTTGGATTTTCGAAATTACACTCACAGAAGCGTTAAAATTATGTTTTATGAAAAATTCAGTTTTTTTAACTACCACTTAATGGTTTCACTATTCATCTAAAAATGAAAATTTCCAGAAAAATACCAAAAATTAGGCCTAATCTATATTTGATAATATGAATTCAAAAATTTTGTCTATTTTACCAAATTCAAAAAATATCAGTTGCATTAATTAATTTAAAAAATAGTTCTCGTCGTCAACACAAATATCATGTTTTTAAGAGATAATAACTATCAAAAGATTGACACTTGTTTATGTCTGGTTTAAATGTGAAATTACATCCAATGACCAAAATTGTATTAAATTGTAAAAATATATTCTAAATATACTTTAAAACCACTCAAATTAATAATTTATCATTATTAATTATTCCGATTAAAAAAGTTTTTTTATCTAAAATTTAGTAATTTCCACTATTCATCAGAATATGAAAGTTATCCAAAAAGTACCAAAATTTCACCCTAAGATAATTTCGATATTCCGAATCCAAAAATGAAGTCCATTTTGAAAGATAAAATTTATAAAATTTCAAAAATTTGGTATGAGTATTCATAACGGCTAGTTCATAATAATATTATAATAATATCTCGTTTAGTGAAACCCGGTATTACGTACTACACACGGTATCGAGGAAGGTCGTGATTGCGTCTAATGCAAGGCAAGTCAAGAATGTGTGTTGTGCAAGATCCTTTTCGTGTAGCGTACAACACAATAAATTAATGAAATTAAAAAGAAAATTTTTCATAGAATCTCGGGGTGTTACATTCTACCCCCCTTAAAATGAATTTCGCCCTCGAAATTCGTCATGGTTAAAAATGGTTTACTACTTGAAAGTTTATTTAATAGAAACCCACATTGTAAAAAAATAATACCAAAACATTGATTTAAAAACTAATGTATGAAATGTAACAGTTACCCAAATTAACTCATCACTAGGTTTCCACATAGGAGAACATAGGTGAAAATATGGATATGGAAGAAAAATCTAACCATCAAGTTCTTATGGAGAGTGGTAGAGAACATGTCTATGAAAAATCCAAAAATCACAAAGCCATAAATTTGTGATGATCTAAGGTACCATCTGAATCATCGGATATAAGAGAACTAGGGCAACATTTTTGGTTTTCAAGATCATTTCCCTAAAGTTGATGAAATTGGAATTAGAAGAAATACTTTCATGATTTTGGTACAATCTCACCGTTGGTCATTCATTTGACAATTTCCACTTAATCTCTTAATGAAATGATGTTGAATTTGTCATTCGCGATGTGTTAGCAAATCATGTGATAGAATTATGGGTCATTCCATCTGTCTCAATTAAAAGGATAGAAAAGTTATCAAAAAATACATAAGTCCATATATAGTGAGATTAATCATATATGGTTCCAAAAATGTACTTATACTTCATATATCATAGTGCTTAATATAATAAAACTAGTTTCTACTAAATAGGGACTTCTTGTAGGCTAGTGGTAGGTGATAAAGGCCAGTCGCACTTCGGTTGTGGGTTCGATTCCCACAGCCTTGTCCGACACGATGGGTTGTCGCCCATCCTGCAGGTTGTCCTTTTTTCTACATTACTATAACATCCCATCAATAATATCGAAAAAACTTCTATCCTTAAACAATACTAACTTATGTCCAACATAATCCATTCCAATATTTAGGCTTATACAAAATACTACTGTCTAATCTCATATTATAGTGAAAACGATTACCAAAGAGTTCATATAACAAGCATGTTAATACCATCGTTGATCCCCGTATATCATGAGATGTGTCTTGTTGGTCAAATTACAAACATTTGAAGGCCTGAATCAGGTATTCTCTTGAAAAATGAATACCCATTGAATCTTAGTGAAAACATGAGTGCTGTCAAAAGTTAACTCTTTTCACATACCAAAACCTCAAACCAAGATATAACTATTTCCTTATATCAATCATGAGCTCATGAATATTGTCAAACATTTCATTTTCTCCTTATATGTTCATTATGCACATATCAATATCTCAATCACTTTCCATTGTTACCGGTACCATAAAATTATTGAAAACCATAATAGACCAATACATAAATATTCCAATATTCCACGATACTATATGCAACATTATTTTGGAATCACATTACATAAACACTTAATCATTCCACCACATCGTTGCCAATAGTGATCGCATGTGACTTCCCTTTGTCCTTTTCCTTAAGTGGTTCCTCATGTCGATCATCACTAACCCTTGGATAAGAGAATTTATTAGTATAATGCCTCATTTCCTTGCACTTTAATCATTGAAGTGTTGGTGGTGCATTCTCTGCAGTCTTTTCTTTATTCACGTCATTAGAAACCCTCTTTCCATTACTTTGACACTCAACTGCTCGATGATCTTCTTTTCCACACTTAAAACATTTTCTAGTCACTTTAAGACAATCTCCACCATGCTTCTTTCCACACTTTGAGCATAAGGAAACATTAATCTTTATTTCACCATTATTCTGAGATTTGTCCTTGAACTCCATCTTTCGTTTCTTGTCAAAACTATGAGATGGATAAGTAACACTGGCTTCCTTTTCTACCCTGATAGCAAAACGCACAATTTCTTCATAGCTACTGAAGTCTCTTGTAGCTAATGCCCTTCAAATATTTGGTTTTAAGCCACTGAAGAATCGATCAACTTTACTTTCAGGTTCGATGATTAAGCTAGATGCATACCTTGCAAGCCTTGTAAAATTCGCTTCGTAAACACCAAAAGATTCATCATCCTTTTTCTTTAGTTCAAGAAACTCCTTCTCCATCTTTGTTCGAAGAATACGAGGGAAGTACTTATTGAAAAATAAGTTCTTGAACTCGTCCCATTCCATGGAATCAATTTCATATCATGGCCATGTATTCTTGATAAGATTCCACCATTGACCAGCTTCACCTTCCAAATGATATATTTCTAAGATGACTTTATCATGTTCAAAAAATTGAAGAACTAAAAATATCTTTTCAGTGGTACTGATCCATTGTTCAGCAACAAGTGGATCAGAAGACCCACTGAAAGAAGGTGGATGTTGCCTCATGAAGGACTCAATAGATTATTGTTCCCTTATCTGCCCATTTGGAAGTCCATAATGATTCATATCTTGTGTAAGTATAGCAATAAGATTTTTCACTCCATCTCCCATAGCATTTGTTTGTTCAGGGGGAAAATCATTGCATTGCCCATTGAATTGATCAACACGGTTCCTTCGGGTTCCAGCCATCGTCTAAAACCCAAAAATAATAGTGTGAGAGGCAAAAATGATGCTAGGGAAAACAACATAATAAAGGGGGAGTACCTTCAATATCTAACATCTTAGTTTTAACTCTATGATCGTTACTATAATTCTAGGACTATAACCTATACTTATACTTAACCTTAGGGACATCCCTAGATATACCTTAGAAATGTCTCTAGGGATATCACTAAAGTTCTCGCATCATAGTTTCCAAAGGTTGACTAATCCTTTCATCTGATACCATCTGTAGAGACCTGAAGCTTGATGTACATAGATATTACATTACTTTTGCGTAATACATAATACATAACAAAAACAGACACACAAGGACCGTAATATTTTAGTGTCTTTGGAAACGTGGAACATAATCTTCTAATCGTGGTGAAAGATCATAAACATCTCCTACAAAGATATTACACTTTTTGTTTCCTTACCAAAAAACTTTATTTTAATCATGGGGGAAAATAAAACATAAAAAGGGTGAGCTCAAATTATCAGAAAGGGTAAGCATGGATAAAATAAAACATACCATATACATTTGAACCTAAAAACATGAACATAATGTTTAAACATCAAAATCTTGAGCAACGACTTAAAACATGGAAGTACATAAGGAATAGATCATAATGGAACATAAATCATGATAACATACCATGGGAAAAAAACATGTAATTGTGGCATCCATTTAGCACATTTAATGATTTCCATAGTATCCAAGGCATTGCTTCTAAGACCATCTTAGTGGACAAAGTCCCTTTCTGAATTGAGTTCACTCCTCATTCCAGTCCTGTAATACTGAACCAGATTAACTTACCGTTCCATCCATGTCTATCTCATGAGATATAAATCTCTTCCTAATGCATTGGAGGGTGATATAGGTCCCACCCATCTCATAATGAAATCATTTTTACTTGTGCCACAAAATAATCTTGAAATATTCATCGTAACCCAAAGAATAAAATGGGATTCATAAACATCATCCCATCATCACATAATCCATATAAAACAAATGGATATATCAACATAAGAAAAGTGAAACCATGTAAATCATAGGGACATTATACTTGAAAAACACACATATAAAATAATGTCATCTTAGATGGAAAATTGATTTTGATAAAACACTTGAAATGAATTCTTGAGTAAAATATCCCTTCTTCTTCAAAATCAATTTCTTTTCACAAAAGGTCATGCAATTTTAAAAGAAATATTTTTTTTAAAATAGTCATGAAATCTGTTGGAGGAAGCTTCATGAAAATAAGGCTTTATAAAACCGTAAAAATCCTTTCATTCCGTATTCGTTAAAAAACATTCTTCTCGTACTTTTGTCAGAAAAGTCAAAAAGTACCTTTTAGAGTAAATAAAAGAATGATTCCTCCCATACCATGGGGTAAAAGTCAGAATGGGTAAAACTGAATTTAAACATACATGAATACACTTCTATCAAACATGGACATGGATGATAGCAATAACCCCAGTAAATACTTACGAATAAGAAATCTCATATAAAAATGAGATTTGAAAAATTATCCCTTACCTTAGGTCCGATATGCTTCGTATGTATCCGAACCTCATGTATAATGATTTAAATAATGTCATTGACTTATTATAGAATCATATTCATTATTATGATATCATATATGGTTCACTTATGAGTTTATATTACCCGTTCTTTTGTAAATTCCATGTTAAAGAGCGTTTTGGGTAAAATCGTTTCATTTGTCCTCCGTGTTTTGACTTGTAATTATTAATATGATTACATAGATCATGATTACTTAATTCTAGAATATAAAACATGATTTATATATAATATATATTCAGAATATACATATATATAATAGATCGATAAATGGAAAGAAATACACCGTTCATGGAGACGGTAGGCCGTACGTACGCATAAACGTTGTTTTCGTTTCCTCATTGAATTGAATGGAATTAATTGGATAGAATAAATATATATATACATAAATACAGTATCATTATTATGTCATATATTTCATTATTACTTATTATATATATTTTATAATCATTTATTAATGGTTAATCATTGAGAATGAATCTCATCGCGTTGTGGGGACGGTATTCCGTACGTACGCAGGAGCGATGATATCATTCCCTTGATCATGGAATTCTATTGGAGTGTATGTATACAATTATAGAATAAATATCACTTTACAATAATAATATATAGTTATTATTTACACCATTATACCCATCCAAGTAAGGTGGTGGTGGAAAATAAATTACACCACGGCGTGGAGACGGTATTCCATACGTACGCACGAGCGGTGATTTATTTTTCCATAGGATGGATAGATGGTGAAATAGGGATGTTTCATACTTATAATAACATATCAGTATATGATTGATACTGATGTTATTACTTCATACTGAAACAACCTAAGAAGAATAAGTGGAAGAATAAATAAAGTTGAAAGAATCAGTAATGGACATTACCTATTCTTTGAAGTGCCTCTTTGAGACCTCCTCTTAGGGCACTAAAATTGGTCTTTGAAGAAAACTAGGATCTCTAGGAAGTTTCTAGGGAAGTGGAGAAGAGAAATTTTCATTGTTTGGCCGAGCTTGAAGGCTCAAAGTGGTGTGAGAAAGAGAGGGAGGAGGTTCCCTTTTATAAGGTAGGAGAGGGGAACCTTTGGAATAACTAAAAATATTATTTTATTATAAAGTAATATTCGGTTTTTAATAGCTCCAAATCGATTTATTTTGAAGATAAGGTGGGGGTGGGTCTAAATCCTCTCATCCAATAGAATTTAGACAAGTTTAGGTCATTATATTAACCTTATCTTTTAGTTTTAACTCTTAGTTAATTAGATTGACATTTACCATGCCACTTTGTATTTTTATATTATATAGTAAATAAACATACCATATACATTAAAGAGACCCCAAGTGCTCCATTAATGATAAACCTATCATTATATAAGTATCTTTTCCGAACCTTAGATTTTTAGGAATATAATAAAAATTTATAATATAATATTTGTTTTAAAAACTATTTTATGTAAATTTTGAAACTATTTGGTAATTTATATTTGTGAAAATCATAACAGAATACTTATTTCCAAAAAAATTTAATTAAATCAATACTAACATGTAATATTAACATATAAAATTCTTAGAATTCATAAAAAGTGTCAAATTACATTTATTTGGGTATTTATAACTTCAATTATGTCAATATTTCATTAATAAGATAATTACTAGATCATCATTTTTTCATAAATAAATTAAATTATTTTAAGTCTAAAAATTATAAATAAAATTCCATTATTTAGGAAATATTTTTAGATTTATAATGAATATTTATAATCGAATTTATTCTATGTATTAACCTATATTAAAAATTATTTAGTTATTAAACATTGATTTTAACTATTTTAAACCTTCTTTAAATAAATTAACAATAAATGTCCTAATCTAATCCAAGTGGGCCTAAATTGTCATATTTTATTCCTAAGGTTGTTTTTGGACGAATTACACTTATCAAATAGAATTAGGTCATGTGTTAGGGTAATAATAATATCATTTTTACCCTTAATTACACTTAACCGTGGTGAGAAAAAGTAAAAAGTTACTATTCATCAAAAATTATTTTCATCTCATTGAAACAAATTTTTGTCCTTGATATTAACCATGTCTCTTGGATTTTTGAAATTCCACTCATAGAAGCAGTAAAATTATGTTTTATGAAAAATTCAGTTTTTTTAACTACCACTTAGTGGTTTCACTATTCATCAAAAAATGAATGTTTCAAGAAAAATACCAAAAATTAGGCCTAAGATATATTTGATATTATGAATTCAAAAATGATGTCTATTTTACCAAATTCAAAACATATCAGTTGCATTAATTAATTTTAAAATTAGTTCTCGTCGTCAAAACAGATAGCATGTTCTTAAGAGATAATAACTATCAAAACATTGACACTTGTTTATGTCTGGTTTAAATGTGAAATTACATCCAATGACCAACATTGTATTAAATTGTAAAAATATATTCTAAATATACTTTTAAACCACTCAAATTAATAATTTATCACTACTAATTATTTCGATTAAAAAAGTTGTTTTTAATTAAAATTTAGTAATTTCCACTATTCATCAGAATATGAATGTTATCCGAAAAGTACAAAAATTTCACCCTAAGATAACTTCGATATTCCAAATCCAAAAATGAAGTCCATTTCGAAATATAAAATTTAAAAATTTTCAAAAAGTGGGTATTACTATTCATAACGGCTAGTTCATAATAATATTATAATAATATCTCGTTTAGTGAAACCTGGTATTGTGTACTACACACGCTATCGAGGAAGGTCGCGATTGCATGTAATGCAAGGCAAGATAGGAATGCGTGTTGTGCAAGATCCTTTTGGTGTAGCGTACAACACTAGACATTAATGAAATTAAAAAAAAATCATAAAATCTTGGGGTGTTACACTATATGTGACATCCTATAGGGAGGAATGGAAACTTTTTCCACACCTATAACTAGATCGATGGTGAAATCCACCTGTCTCATGGGAGAATATTTGTAAATCTTCAAGAAAGACATCCTTAAAATGATCCACCATAAGAGGTAATTCTACAGGCTGAATTCCATGATCACTCATAAAGATACTACCATATGGGATGTCAATCTTCCCAGTTTAGAATCCTATGGTCCATCTCGACTCTCCTTGATATCCCATTTTCCATTATCAATAAATGAGCTTCACTTGGGCGAGGAAAATGAAACCCATTGATGATATCAATCAACATGGGCATGATAAGGCACTATCTAGTCTATACCAAAAAAATAAGGGTTAAACTAATCATCATGAGGAGAAATAAATTCCACAGAAAATGGTACTCACATATCTAAAGGGGGATCTCCTTTTAGTTACATATATTCTATGATCTGACCCCAAATGGTGTGGTGAGAGTCATAACACTACTAAAGTTGTCTTTATCTAGGCCTATGTATTCTATAACTATAGAAGATATGCAGTGTGATACACCTATATCAAATAAATATTAAACCAATGTAGAAGATTCCATAATATTACCCAAAAATGTAGAATGACTTATACTATACTCCTCAGGTGTAGGTTTCACTATATAGATAATTCTTGATCTATAGCCCTGAGATGCAACATGACAAACCTGTGATGGTCTGATCTAATGGAGCTGAATCTCTAAGGTCTGAGTTCATCACCCATGGAAACCTACTCGACCTGCTCTTGTGATAGTATAAAAAATTTCATCTTAATATGGGGTCAATAATATTATACTTGAATGTTGTGATGGAATAGTTCATATCTCACTAAATACAGGAGGAAATGCTCAACATAAGGGATGATAGTGACCCATCCAACAACAAGATAGGCCCGCAACCAGGTTCCTCATACCCTGGTGATTCCTATTCCACGTCCTTCTACATAGGTGACACGCCTCATAGTAGTTCGTATTGTTGGGTCGGAACAAACGAGGAATGATGGCAAGAGGGGGTGAATTGCCTTTTTAAAAAATTGATTAACAAATTAAAAAATCAAAGTAAAGTGCAGCGGAAATAAAGAGGCAATCACACAAGAAATTGATAACGGAGTTCGGCCAACACCCGGCCTACGTCTCCGCTGGGTCGGAACAAACGAGGAATGATGGCAAGAGGGGGTGAATTGCCTTTTTAAAAAATTGATTAACAAATTAAAAAATCAAAGTAAAGTGCAGCGGAAATAAAGAGGCAATCACACAAGAAATTGATAACGGAGCTCGGCCAACACCCGGCCTACGTCTCCGCTCCCAACTCAACCGTTGAGAGATTCCTACCGCTTGCTTTTCAATGGTTTTAGCAAGAAACCCACTAGGCTTTGAGGTAGCACTAGGACCTATTACAGCTTGCTTTTATTGGTTTAGCAAGAACCCACTTGCTTTTAATGGTTAAGCAAGAACCCACTAGCCTTTTTAACGGGTGAAGGCTAGCTCACCGCAACACAAGCCTTTTAAAAGGAAAGGCTTGAAGAAACCTCTTCACACCTTAATGGTGGTGTGAAACCCAAAAGAAAGGGGGAAGAGAAAAGGGTTGGGGTTTGTAGGCACAAACCCAATTTTAAGCTCAAAATAAATAAATGCAATAAAACCCGTAATTGGGAAGACTCGGGCGCCAATGGATGATGGAGTTTGATGAGCGTGCTCTCCCAAGCTTCTTGAGTGGAGCTCCTTGGATGTGGAAGTTGTTGGAGCTCTTGGGGTTCCTTTGAAGGAAGTCGCCGGAGGTTGGCCAATTGATCCAAAATATGTCCGTTGGCTTCGTATATGATCCGACATTGTTCCGGGGCTTCCTTGGCCTTTATTTATAGGCAAGGAACCCTTGGGGAGCCTTCGGAGCCGTTGGAGAAGTCCTCGGAGCCGTTGGAGGCCAAAAGAAGGTTGACTGGTCAAACCCAACGGCTAGTTTGACTGGGCTACCGGCTGGCCGGTGCAGGGCCACCGGCTGGCCGGTGCCTTGAAAAAGAGAGACTTGTTCTGTCCAGGCTCCACCGGTCGACCGGTGCCAGAGCCACCGGCTGGCCGGTGGCAAGACAGTAGCTTGCACTATTCAGTCTGGGTGCCACCGGCTGGCCGGTGCTGAGGCCACCGGTTGGCCGGTGGTAAGGCAGTGGCTCCCTCTTGAGTGCAAGTGCCACCGGCTGGCCGGTGGTGTGCCACCGGCTGGCCGGTGGACTGAATTTCAGTCCACTTGAGATGCTTTCTTGGGCCATTCCTTTGGCAATCTCTTGCCTATCATCCACAATACTTAAAACACAATATTAGATAAATAAGAAAGTGATTGTGATCATGAAAATTAAACCACGAGGGGATACGAGAGGTACAACAATCTCCCCCTATTTTGATGATCACAATCACCGAAACAATTTAAAGTAAAAACATGAATTAAAGGCATGCTTTAATGAATAAAAAGAAATGTAAAGCAAAGCATGATCAAAAAGGTTTCTCCCCCAATCAATCAAGAAATTTCTCCCCCTTTGTGATTATCAAAATAGCGTGGGGCATAATACTTGATTGAGGGAAAATGAGATTTGAAAAACAAGATTTGAGATTTGAAAATCAATTGAAATTTTTGAGAAATTTGAATTGAAAGTTTTGAATCAAAATTGAAAATTTTGAAATTGAATTTGAATACCAAATTGTTGGAAATTTAGAAATGAGAATTTAAAAGAAAATTTTGAATTGAAAGAATTGATACTAAGAGTTGGAATTGAAATGAAAAGATTTGAATACACAAAAAGACTTAAAAGATCCTAACTCCCCCTAAATAAAAACAATGAATCACCGGGGAGAGGGATTTTGAAAAGAAACAATTTTAGGCCCGGAGAGACTTGCTAATAGGGATTTTTCAATCCATACTTGCCTCATAGCGGGTCTTCTCCTATAAAATTCATCGGAATAGAAAATACCTTTGGGTTGACCATACCGGGCGTTTTTACAATTACACTCATAAATGAGGTGCCCGGATTTTTTGCAATAGTTACAAAATTTAAAATCGGAGCTCCCCCTTACAAAAATAGTGGGTGCATGGGAGGAGGAAGCTTGGTTGGTATAGCCAAGTCCATTGGTGGTTCGGGAAACCCTTTGTGAACCAAGCAAATTGTTCAAATTTTGTTCACCTTGGGTGAACTTGGCTAGGGTCTCTCTAAGGTCTTTGATGGTTGATTCCATGGAATCAACATTTGGAAAATTTTGGATTTTAAGGGTGAGTTCCTCCTTCTCTTTGAGAAGTTGGTCTTTTTCGGAGGAAAGTTTTTTAAAAGACTTTTTCAACGCGAAAAATTTAGAAGAGATTTCATGAAAACCTTTTTCTAATTGGTCTCTAGCAAATGAGAGTTCTTCATAAGAAAGATGATTTAAAGAATTGGAATTTGAAGAACATGAGGAAGAGGAATCGGAAGATGTTACCTCATGGAATGCCATTAGGCATTTTGTACCTTGGTCACTCGAGGAGGAGGAGGAGGATGAGGAGGTGTCACTCCATGTGGCCTTGAAGACCTTCTTCTTTCCTTTTTCATTGGCCCGTTTTTTGTTGAGTGGGAAATCGGGCTTGTAATGGCCCTTTTCACCGCACCCGTAGCATTTTACCTTTGGCTCGATTCTTGCGGTGGGTTCTTGCTTTCGCGCCTTGCGAGATTTCTTCTTCTTCTTGTGCTTCTTCATAAACTTGTGCATTTGGCGGGCGAGATTCTCCATTTCCGAGTCGCCGCTTGAAGATGAAGTAGATGAGGAAGATGAGGATGAGGAGGAGCTTACTTCTTTTTGAACCTTGAGGGCGATGTTCTTTGGAGTTTTGATAGGGGTGCCCTCCTTTTGTGCTTGCCTCCTCATCGTGATCTCGTAGGTCATTAGGGATCCGATGAGCTCCTCGACCGGCATATTTTTGACGTCCTTAGCTTCTTGGATCGCCGTCACCTTTGGTGCCCATGAGCTCGGAAGGACCCATAAGATCTTCTTGACCATCGTCTCGGCTGAAACATCATCACCAAGAGATTTCCTTCCATTGCAAATGTCAGTGAAGCGTGTAAACATATCGGTAATAGATTCGGAAGAATGCATAGTAAAGCTTTCAAAATCTTGTCTATACATGTCTAACCGAGTGTCCTTAACTTTGTTAGTGCCCTCATGAGTTACTTCTAAAAGTTTCCAAATTTCATGTGAGGAGGTGCAAGTAGACACTCGATTGAACTCATTTTTATCTAAGCCGCAATGGAGAGCGTTCATGGATTTGCCATCAAGCTCAAAATTCCTAATATCGGCGGGGGTCCATTTGGATTCATCGGGGGTAGACAAAGTGTAACCTTGCATGACTATTTTGTAAATCGGATAACCTATGCTTCTTAAAAAAGTGGTCATGCGGGTTTTCCAATAATTATAGTCGGTCCCATCAAAAAATGGAGCCCGACCCAATGAAAAGCCTTCGGGGGCGAAAGAGGTTGATGCCATCTAAATGGATCTTAAATTTGAAACCGGGTTAGGGTATTACTCAAATTTCCCTCTGATACCAATTGTTGAGTCGGAAGATAAACGAGGAATGATGGCAAGAGGGGGTGAATTGCCTTTTTAAAAAATTGATTAACAAATTAAAAAATCAAAGTAAAGTGCAGCGGAAATAAAGAGGCAATCACACAAGAAATTGATAACGGAGTTCGGCCAACACCCGGCCTACGTCTCCGCTCCCAACTCAACCGTTGAGAGATTCCTACCGCTTTCTTTTCAATGGTTTTAGCAAGAAACCCACTAGGCTTTGAGGTAGCACTAGGACCTATTACAGCTTGCTTTTATTGGTTTAGCAAGAACCCACTTGCTTTTAATGGTTAAGCAAGAACCCACTAGCCTTTTTAACGGGTGAAGGCTAGCTCACCGCAACACAAGCCTTTTAAAAGGAAAGGCTTGAAGAAACCTCTTCACACCTTAATGGTGGTGTGAAACCCAAAAGAAAGGGGGAAGAGAAAAGGGTTGGGGTTTGTAGGCACAAACCCAATTTTAAGCTCAAAATAAATAAATGCAATAAAACCCGTAATTGGGAAGACTCGGGCGCCAATGGATGATGGAGTTTGATGAGCGTGCTCTCCCAAGCTTCTTGAGTGGAGCTCCTTGGATGTGGAAGTTGTTGGAGCTCTTGGGGTTCCTTTGAAGGAAGTCACCGGAGGTTGGCTAATTGATCCAAAATATGTCCGTTGGCTTCGTATATGATCCGACATTGTTCCGGGGCTTCCTTGGCCTTTATTTATAGGCTAGGAACCCTTGGGGAGCCTTCGGAGCCGTTGGAGAAGTCCTCGGAGCCGTTGGAGGCCAAAAGAAGGTTGACTGGTCAAACCCAACGGCTAGTTTGACTGGGCTACCGGCTGGCCGGTGCAGGGCCACCGGCTGGCCGGTGCCTTGAAAAAGAGAGACTTGTTCTGTCCAGGCTCCACCGGTCGACCGGTGCCAGAGCCACCGGCTGGCCGGTGGCAAGACAGTAGCTTGCACTATTCAGTCTGGGTGCCACCGGCTGGCCGGTGCTGAGGCCACCGGTTGGCCGGTGGTAAGGCAGTGGCTCCCTCTTGAGTGCAGGTGCCACCGGCTGGCCGGTGGACTGAATTTCAGTCCACTTGAGATGCTTTCTTGGGCCATTCCTTTGGCAATCTCTTGCCTATCATCCACAATACTTAAAACACAATATTAGATAAATAAGAAAGTGATTGTGATCATGAAAATTAAACCACGAGGGGATACGAGAGGTACAACAGGTATGAGTCATCTAGATGGAACATCCCTTGCATGAACCCTCAAAACTTATCTTCCTTTTACTATATAAAACATATACCTTCATGGAAAGTGAACTGATCTAGATGAATTTTCCTTATTTCCTCAAGTTTTACTACATGATGAGGGATCAATTAACTATTTTTTAATTTTTGGTCATCCAAAAAATATTCACCTATAATTGGATGACAAATGAATGACCATCCTCAAAAAATATCATAGAGGTCAGCTTGTCACCGGTTAGAGTCAGTGAAAAATGGGGGATCTTGATAAAGTGATATGAATAATCCATTACTTATATAACACTATGTTATTGACACTTAACTATTTGGAAATACCTTCTTGCAACGTCTGGGAGAATAAGTAATCACAAAATTCCTTTTGGAAGCCTTCACAAACCATACCCTGATGATTTATGGCCTGGGTAACAGCACCCCACCAATGTTTTCCAGATTTATAGAGCATGTAGGTACAGATCATGACCCTCTAATATAAAAGCATCTCAAGATTCTTGATTATTGAAAGCATGGACTCTATACAAAACTAAACAACCAAAGGTCTGGCATCCCCCAAGAAGGTGGGAGAATTCTTCGACTGGAAATCCACCGTCAGTAATTCCATAGTAGGTGTAGGTCATGAAGAACCTAGTATAGACTGTATGAAGTAGAATAACATATAAAATAATTGGGAATTGACGTATAGTGTAATATATATAAAATATTCCTCAGGTGGAACTATACATAGAAATACTGGTGGATCAAGACCCACCTCCTTTAGAGTATGGTCATCTCTACCCTATTGGAATACGACTCAAGGACATCAAGGCTACATAGTTCAATAATTTCCAAGTGCATGCCTCATATTTGATTTCACAACGGGGATAATAAATAGATAATATAAGAAAGGATAAGTGAACAATAATTATAGAAAATATCACAATACTCAACCTTATCTTAATACTATGTCCCTTAGAAAAGGGGGATCCCCAAAAATATCACAATAGAAACAAACTATTTTCGACTACTAAGGTCGGTTTAAGGTCTCTATATCACACAACAATACAAAGGATTCAGTATACTGATTTTCAATTGAAAGGTATAGAGGAAAACAACCATTACTTTTCAATTGGAATCCCATCTAGAGGTAACTATTTAATTTTAATAAATTAATTTATTAAATTTATTTCTAATTTAATTAGATGTAGATATCTCAATCTAGTTATGTGTTTCACTAATTTCATGTTTATAAATGAACATACTCTTTATATATTGAAATGGGCATGTCATGTAACTAAAACCTATCTTGTACATCTAGTTTCAAGTTGTATCATGTTATGTATTATGATTTTATTAAATTAAATACCCTTACCAATTAATATATTTACTCGATTCTTAAATTTTCATTTGAATTAATTTTTAAATAAACTAACGATTCAACACTTAGATCCATTGGTTTAGGAATCAATGTTGAATAATTGGTTAATTAAGGTTCCATCATCAAGCTATATTAGAAAACACCATTTAGATTTATTTTGGAATGAAAATTAATCAATTATATTATTCCTAAAATAAACTCTAGTACAATAGAATATATAATAAACATGTCACTGAAAAAAATCGCATGAAGTAAATGAAATTCATTCATTATATATATATAGCATGGAAGAAATCAATACATGTATGTTTGAAGGATCCTATAAAGATGAATATGTTCATATTACCTCATATAATTTTGACAAGATAAATAAATATCATTGTAATAACATCAATAGTAATAACATCATAGAATATGTGCGTTAAACTGTGGTGAAATTAATTCATCCATAATAGGAACAAAAAAATATCAATAATAACAATCCAAGGTAATATGGGTTTCCTCAAATGTTGGCTAACTACTCCTAAGAACATGGTCATTTTAAAATTCAATTACATCTAACATTTCCCTCTAATACCCAAACAATATGAAAAATGGAAAAAGGCTATGATACCACTTGGTGGAATCCTGCCCTACAAGCCACAAAGTGGTTCCTCGAGATAGTTGGCCACATGACCTCAAGAACGACTACTCCTATACTAGAGGCTTTTGAATAGTTGTGAGGGTCTAGGGTGTGTCCATGGGGATACTATTTCATCATGATTCATAGTGGAGAAAAATAGTTAATATTAAATGGTAAACAACATAAATAGTAATAAATATGTTACAATGGAATAATAAATGAACATACAATAACTACAAACACAAAGAATATTGATAATCAATATTTAAAAAATGAAGAAGATGATAATGTCATGTATCCATAAAAAACGATTACATGGGAATATATGGGAACATCCATACACCACATGCTATATATAAATACGCAAATCTCTAAAAGTAGATATAACTAGAATCACTAGAAAAGATTAGTCCTCTTCCCCCGTAATCCATAATAGAACTGACAACCAAGCATTAAAATATTGAAGCATCCCTTTATCCATACCTTAAATCATATAGTCTACATGTGTACCATGGTTGGTCCAAGTAAGGTGTGAGTTCTACTTAGTATTCCACCACCGATGATGTATAAATCAATATAGTTTGTGCATATAAAATGATAAGTCTTCCAATAATCTTGAATTTAAGGTAGAAAATAAATAAAATACATCGGACTGGGTTCCCCTTGGGATAACTATCTGATTATATGAACTTCATCATAATTTTGATGTCTCTAATCCAAGGTAACCTATACAAGTATGACATAATGTATAAAAAGATGTTATCATTAAAGTATAAGAATGTATGAACCATCCCCAAGGATTTGATTTGTCATTGAGAATGAATCACTAGAATATTAGTTAAAATTATTATTCACTAATTTAAATTCAAACTTTAATATTTCAAAAGAGGTAACAAGATCCCATAAAAGGTGACCTAGAAGGAATCCCGTGTACAAATCCAGGGGCACGGTAGATTCTCAATACCATAAGAGTAAATCCTAGGATATCCATAAATGGAACCCCACGTATTGTTCTTAGCATGATATGAAATCTACCCTCTCATCTTGTCCCTTGTATCTCACGTAGGGGATGTATTATCACCCTTGAATTGGTATGACCATCTAGATACTGATCCCATCAACGATGTCTCCCCTGGAGAACAAGTATTGATAAAATGAAGGTAAGGTAATCTTTTGGTGAACCCATCCTCATGAAAACTATTATCAATATATAAGTGTATATAATTCCTATAAAAAACTAATTGTAATTCTCAATGATACCATAAAATAATTCCCATATGGATCCAAGTATCTCTCTCAGCTTTGATATGAAAATGTGTCTTAGAAAACATAATTAATCTAGTTAGAAAGGAATCACACTTATCTTATTTTAAAAAATATTTCCAATAAATTTAACTCAATCAATTCAATTTTGGATAAAAAAAGTCCTAACTTATGCCCAAGAAGATTCTTAATTCATTTTATATCATAATATATTTATTACATGGTAAATAAATGTCATAATGGTTTTCACACAATCTATGGAAAAGGGGAAAACATGACTTTAAATACATCACACCCATGAGGGTGGCTCAAGTCATATAAATCAACCCATAGCTGTGATTCACTGATATCTAGGATGTTCATAATAATGATGAACCATTTAGATTAATTTACTGAAAATTTTAGTGGTGTGGAAAGAAAATTTTGGTGCATGACACAACAAATCACCTTATAAAGAAAACCATATTTTAGGGAAATTAACTGACACACCTAACTTATGTTAATTGATGAAAACTAATATTTTTCCAACCATTTACTCAATCTAGAATAGTATAAATTTGGAGAAAAGAAAAAAACCCTAAAAATAAGTAAAATGAGTTCCTAAAAAATATTTCAAGAGGTAGGAATAGAAACAATAAATTTAATGAAGAGGATCAAAGAAATTGGCATTGTAGATCCAATGCACAAAACAATGATAAAAATAGAGCTCAAATAGAGGTGGAATGGAGGAACATATGTTTTTGTAAAGTGGGACTCCAATTTTCTATTAGTGCTATTAAAGGGAGGAAAAAATAAGTCCCAATCTAAAAACAAGGGATAGTTTCCCCTTTTTCTTTAAAAATGTCACATGCATTTACTCAATGTATAAATGCATTACACGTCATATATCTATAATTATTTCCCTCAAAGGGAAAAGTATCCACACGACATTAAGGGGTTTGGACAGCCATATACATGTAATGTATTTACTTATAACTCATCTATCTAGATACACACCAATTGATTGGTATGAAAACATTTCTTGTCCCACATGCTACCTCCTTTACAGAAATAAAATATCCTTCACTTAGCCATGATTTTAGGATTTATCCAAAACTAAAAGGGAACATACCTCAATAAAAATATGGGACACTACACAACTAATATGGATTAAGGTAATGGAATAATCACAACATTATTCCATTTTACTTTAGAAGTATTTGGGAGCCTCTTTTAGGGAGGTATTCACTAAGATAAAATAAGATAATGATGCACTAAAATAATATTACATTGCATTGTATTAGAGAAACATACATAGTTATGTTAAAATTTGTGTCAAATTCCAATAAATATTATCTGATCATACCCAAAAACATGGGATCACACAGCCTAAGAAAATAGAACCTACCCATTATAGTATTTATGGGTGGCACCATCATTTATGGATAACAACTTCCCAATAAGATCACATGGATTTACATCCACAGAAGTATCATCCATCTATAGTTAAACCAATCTATCTAAGGAATGTCTTTATATAAGTAAGGTCATCACATGCTATGATTCTTGAGGGATTAAATGATTTATTTTATTCAATATAAATGAAAATTACCCAATACATCCACAAAGGAAACTTTATTCAGAATGATCTAATTTTTACCCTCTACTATATAATTATGATAATTATCACTTTTCATACATCAATATAATATGATATATAGAGTAACACATTAACCACTTTTCTCGGTGTGGAACGATATTAAGAACCATCAAATAAAAACTTGCATCCTAGTTAAGGTGTTTTCTAAAAACATTGGAAGTACCCAAATACTTCTTTTATAGAAACCTCTTTTATTTGTCAATGTTTATTTAGGGATATATATATATACATGTCTTAAATAATTTTAGTTTAAAATTTATTGAAATTAGAATCCATGACATCTCTAATTACATGAAATGACATAATTAAAGGGGTACCTATTTAATTTTATAATTGATGTAATTGTATTTATCTCTTGTAAAATTTTTAACCTATATGTGTATTTTTGAAATATCTATGAAAAAATAATAGGATGAGTAAACTATTCTCTGGATCCTATAAAATTATCATGGTGAGTTTCAGGATGTTCCCATAATGAAACATGGATTGGATGCTATTATTCTTTATAAAATGATGAAATTGAATTAGGAATGATCTTAAAAAATTAATCCAATGAAAGTATAGATAACAATGGTCACTCTAAATATAGTATTGAAATCTAACCGTGATTAGAAACCAATATATTTCTAGGAAGAAATTCCACCAAGACCTCAACAAAATAGTAACACATGTTTCTAAACCCAAATCTGAATGATTTGTGAGGGAGAGAGAAGAATCATATATTTGGATATAAGAAAGACCTAGTTTATTTATTTAAATAGAGTAATTTTTGTGGATACTTTTTATCTTCCCAATAAAAACATGATCTCCCCATTGGAGTCTTGAAAAAATAATAAGAAAGTTCTTGATATCACTCTAAATTTCAACCACCATCATTAGATATTAGTTCACAATATAAAATATTTATATGAATTGAAGTATATACTCCAGATAAAGGTAGATGAGGAATATGTGGTATTAATATTTATATCTCTATCATGAAAAATTATATTTCAATACCCAAAATTTAATCATGAAGAATCCATATAGTACCCAAAATCTATTGTACATCTCATGGATTCCATGACCCCAATATTGGGAGAGTGAGCACCACCAATCTAAATGAAATCCTATTTTAATAAAGATAAAAAAAATTTACCCCTTTATTTTTATTCAATCAAAATATTTTTTTATCAAGGTAAATATAATTTAAATTAAATAAATTACTTTGATTATATTCATGAAATTGGTCACAATTGTATGGGAAGAAACACTTAAAGTCTACCTTAGAAATGATGATTATACTAGATAAAATTATACAAGCCATAAATACATGGAGAATATAAATCCAATGGGATCAAAGGAAGTGATTGTGTAATATATATCCCTCATGAACTCACCAATCCCTAATTCTGATGGTATACCAATTAGCTGAAGCACAATCCCCTTTATAGTCATAGAGCCTCTTGTATCTAGGAACTTCCAGCCTTCATGTCACAAAGGCATGATCACCCTAGAATATAGGGTAATCTTATTCATAATATCCAATACCTTAAGAATTTAAACCTTAACAATGGGTCCCAAGAAGGAAAATATAGTCCCTAGTCTAGAAATATTATTATTTAAATAATATCCTAATCTTGATAGTGTGACTATTTATTCTATAAACTATTTTATAGTCTATGAATATTAGAGAATATTTTTTCGATTCCGTAATAAACTCATAATATTTAAATACTAAATTATATATCTCTAGTGCATGAAATGCTGAGAATGAACTCATAATAATGCTCATCTTTCCATCTATTATATAATTTAACGTAATAGATAAGGGTATAAGATAGAATTAGGCCACTAAATTTTTCCAAACTACATATTGATGTTTTTATTCATTAGGTCATAAATGATAATGGATCATAGATTAACCTAATTATTTCTCAAACAACACACTATATCGGGTTAAAGGAGGATAAATTGGCCTCATATTACTTGAAAATATATGGGTATGATAAGAGTGAGAAACATTCCGAACAAAAAAACTCTTGTTTCAGGAATTTTTGATAGAAAGTTTTTTAACTATAAATTAATTGTTCTTATATAGGTAATATAATTTAATTCCTTGTTGGGAAGACTATAGTTAAATAATTATATGATAATTTCATATTCCTTCAAGCAATTCCTAATGTATTTCATCACTTGGTTAGTGATAGTACATGATAGTGACAACTCCCCCTTTTACAGTTGTGGGAACTAGTATATTAAATCTTGCTACAAAAAAAGGAAAGGAAATAAGTAAAAAAATATGTTTTATTGTAGGTGGATGAAGAAAAGGGATTGGATGCTATGCCATATTGACACTCGAATGATTTAAAAGAAAAAATTATAATCCAATTCTTTAACATTGATGAAAATATTGAATACTTTGGTAAACACTATGTGATACCATAAATTTTGAAACAACTTATGAATAACCTTTTATCCTACAAAAGATAATAGTATAAATTAAATAAATAAACCTCCCAAAAGAAAAGAGAAAGTTACAAATACAACCCGTGAGAGAAGACCCCCCATGGTCCATGGATCTACCTATATTTCATCTTGACTAATACCCATTATATATATCTCAAATCTCTCAATAGAATAAAGCAATGTTACAAACAATTATATATGACTTGGGATCTTTGAATATGTCCACATGATTTGTGTGGAGCTAAAAAGACTCCACAAGCCTTTAATAATAGTTACATAAATTATGAATATGCCAATAAAACAAGATAATTTGATTTGGAGAAGTAATTTTAATCATACACATACCCAATCGTAAAAAATTGGATCTTAGAGATGCTCTACCCACCTTTGAATATAGAATTTCACTAAATTTTTATGAAATCATCTAGGTAAACTTAAGAATTTATTAAGATACATATACCATGTTAAAAAATTTTCTATGACTACTAAAGAGTGATTTTTTCACGTAATATTCCTTAATAATTATAGATTAATTTTTTATGTAACAATAAAGAAATGATGGGGATAAATACTTATGTCACCATTCATATACTTGGCCTTATATCTAATATTACTGGTAATGAAAAAAGTTAAAACATGGATGCACATACCCCAAAATGCCACATCAGACACTGGAGTAGATAAGATAATAAAATAACATTTCATTTTCGATGATTGGTATCCATAATTTACAATAAACATTATTACTATTAAGAAGAATAATTGAAAAATCAAAAACTCTATTGACATAAAAGACCTCAATCAATATTAACTAAAAGAAGTTTTTCATGTACAAATTAGTGAATTATTGTTCATAATAAAAAAATATTTAAAGATGTATCCTTTATGAAAGGATTATTTTAGATATAATCATATAAAAATTTTCCATGAAGATAAATATTTCATACCTTTTTTTCACCCTAATGGGGTGTAATGGTATCTGGGGATGTCCATCGGATTGAAGAATGTTGGGACCACCTACTAGGGGTATATAAATTATATTTTTAATACCCAATTAATTAACAAAGTTTATAGTCATATAGTTGAACATGTGGTCAGATATAAATAGTTTTGGTGTCTTTTTACTAACCTTGACATAAGATTCTTCAAGATTCAATGACATAGTATAAAGATAATGCCACCCAAATATTTATTTTGAGTCTCTTGAAAAAAATGTAATTTTTTATCCACCACTAAAAAATTGAGGTAATTATTGAAAGAACTAAATAAACTATAAATGTTAAACCTTTAAATATCCATGTGTTAAAAGACCATTTATAATTTCTTATCTATAAAATTAATTTCAATGAAAATATAATTTGATGATGTATTTTCTCTATAAAATTGAGGAAGTATGGGTTAAGATACAAGTGACATAGATATTTACAATTTTTATTTGATATCTTAAAGAAATATTACACCCTCTAGTTTTGATGCTTCCATGAATGGAAACCCCATACCCTTATCATGTAAGCTTGAGAGTGGCCTCTCAATGAACTTATAGCCTACATATAACATAATAGTAAAGAGATTTTTTTAATTACAGTAAATTAACAATGTTAAATTATATTAGATAATATAATATAGTCTAGAAAAAATATTCCATCAAAATTATTATAGTATCTATGTTGTGACTATATTTTTAGTATTAGGGGGAACTATTGGATTGAACTAGGAAAGGCCCTTATGAGACCACCATCTACCACAATGATTATTCAACTGATTGGAATCAAACAATACACTAGGTGAAATAAAATTCATATGTCTATAAGACACATTATTACCCAAAAGGGTATGAAATATTTATTCCCTGAAAATAATAGAAAAATAAAAGATAAGAAAAAAATGAAATATGAAAGAAGAAAACAAGGGGGAAATGAATAAAAAATTCAGGAATAACACAAAAGTGGTTACTTCAAAATCATAGAGATGAAAGGTTTCTAGGATCTGGGGTTGTTCTAGAATTATTTACCATATGTTTATTTCACACCCTATATAATTTCTCATGACTTACCAGATTAATTAAATGATGCAAATTCATTGGATAAATAAGACATAATGACTAGGAATTCATAAAACTACCACATCAGAAACACATTTGAGAGTAGTACTTCTGATAAGAATATGGAATTGAAAGTGTATATTCTTATAGGAATGGATTCATGGATTTAGACTCTTTACCAGGTGGGTAACCCAAATGTTAACCACGGAATATCAGGTTTCCCACCATAATGAGAGGCTTTAAGAAAATTAGCTCAAGTTGGAACACTATTTCTACCATATTTTAAAACAATACATGCCTGAATGAAAAAACTCAGTCACTAAGACAAAGATGAATACCCATCACAATGATTTGACACTTTAAAAAACCACTCCTTACCACCTTTGGGGAATAGGGAACCATCTCCAAGAAATATTAAACATACTCGATTACTGGTGATTAACCAAGCTGAATACCTATAATATTTTTCCACTTTATTCGCCTTCACTTCCTTATAGATGAACAATTGGACAAATAAAAACATAATTATTTCATAATTCATAGAATTTTTAAATGAGGATGAAATAGTTTATTCTCAATACTCCAAACCTATCCCATCGAATAGACTCTAGGTAACTCACAACCTTATAGAATCTAGAGTTTCCAAGTATCTAAAGATCCTTTCAATTTCCATTAACCTCTCTATATCCTCTAGTGG
Organism: Viscum album; assembly: GCA_963277665.1. Taxonomy (NCBI): domain Eukaryota; kingdom Viridiplantae; phylum Streptophyta; class Magnoliopsida; order Santalales; family Viscaceae; genus Viscum; species Viscum album. Next base: position 821,347,285 of record OY728143.1, read on the forward strand.
ACCGAGATCACTATAGAAAATGAAAAATGGTTGAAAAGATTTTGGATCTACCACTCCAAAAGGATCTTGGGTAGAGTCAATAATTGATGTATACTCATAAGAAACCCTTGGGACCATTGTGGTTAACAAACTCTAGGTAACATGAAAATCACAAAACAAAAAACATATTAAACCATATCTCAATAAAAAATCAATCAAGACAATAGTTTAATTAAAAATAAAATACATTTAAAGACCAATTCCTAAAAAATTTGAATAATAATAAACTTTTAAAAACTACCAATTTTATTATAGATTCAAAACTCACTTCACCATATAACCATTTTATATAAAATTTTAATTCCTAAATCAATTTCATACACTAAAACCATTTCAAAATCTATCTTCAAAACCAAAAAATAATTCAAATAAAAAAATATTTATATTTTTCCCCTATGAAACTCCAAAACAAAAGTTTTAGTATTTCATTAAAAACATAATTACATTAGTTAGAAACACCTCTATAATATTTCTAAAATAAAAAAATATTTTTAATTCGTAACTCTATCATGCCAATTAAAATCAAAATAATAACATTGTCAACACTAAATCTTCTTAAATACTGAAAAAGTGGTTATTCATGAATCGGCCTCATCGTTTAGATAAAAAATGATTTATTCATACCCCAACCACCATAGTCATCAATAACCATGAACTAGGGCTCTATATAGTTTGATACTCCTTGTAATATCACCAAGTTACACTTGTTCAATTAAAATTATAATTTCCAACATACGAAGAACCATCAAAAAAAATTAATCAGTTACCATATAAATATAAAATAAATATTAAGAACTCAAATACCAAAAAAACACTTATGACTCAAGGCTTGAGATGTGTATGAGTTCATGAATCTCCACCAACAACTACATTATAAATCCTATCATTCATATCTCTTGTGTACTTGACATCACAAATAAAAAAGGGCTCTTTTGATACATTTTTTCATGCACCAGCTTGGGTCATCCCCAAACCGGTCTTTGAAAAATTTAGAAGGGTATCCATATACCACATGTGATAAACTAAAACATTAGGTATTTGAATGATATATCTTTGTGGATAATTTCACATAATAAACAGAAACATAAAATGAAAAGAGAAAAATATCTTTGAACTAACCAGAATAAAATATTCTCAAAACATAAGTAAACAAACTACATAATTAATAAGACATGATATATATAAAATGTAGATAACAAAAACTAAAATGGAAAATAAATAGGCACAATCTTTTTGTGACATCTTTGTCCCTATCAATCCAAAATAACCAACCCACTCCAAAAGTGATCATAAGATGGAACCAAACTTGCACATGTGAATATATTGGTCCTTCTAATGATGAGTGGAATATGTAAAGTTGTGATCATAAAAAACAAACTAGGTAAATGAAACAAAATCCATGAAAATCCATTATATAAAAAGATTATAAAGAATAGTTTCAAAAAAAATTATAAAAAAAGTTTTTTCCATTCAAATAGATAAAGAACTCTGCTCAAATTCCTCTTTAGAAAGTATTTAAGACATTACTTTAAAAAATTACCATTTTAAAATAATATTTTGAGAACCAACCTGATGATATGAAGTATATCTTCGGTAAATGCATAAGAATGGAGAATAAAATGTAAATATAAGGAGAAGTGTTTATCAAAATGAAATATATGTAGAATTGACAAGGATGAAAGGTCATATTGTTGAAAACCTACAGGGAATAAAGTGAAACAAAATAGTGATAACAATAACAAGTGTTTAATCAAGAACATATCAAAAAAAATATTGAGAGCAGACCCTATGCATATTTGGTTCAGAACCATATATTATCGTGTTGATGTGATCCTTAGTCAACAACCAACCAAATGCTCTGCACTAGCCTAAATAGTTTCATAGCCCACCATGGCCATTTGTGTACCATGGTGGATCATGTTTTCTCTAGTCAAGACCAAATAGTAACTATACCATGACACTTTGGATGATTCCTAGGAATGCAACACATTAGTAAAAAGGTCAGCGGGGAATAAATTTTGAGTAAAATTACCAATCATGAATCCAATTGAATCATCACACATGATATACCCAACTCCTAAAAAAATCCATCCAAAGACCCTCAAAATACTAGAGGACTCAATTGTGGGTGTGAAATTTAAATGAATATATTTAAGAAGAAATGGATAGGTCATATCATTTAAGAATCAAATCATATCCAAAGAAAAATATATTTTTCAAATCCATCATCCAAAACAATGAGAAAAATAAACTATATTTTTTGTGTACTAAACAATCCTTTGAATCGAGTGTTTCAAAAACTCCACATTAAAATTAAATTTGGGAAATATTTTGAAATTTCAGAAGATTTTAAATGAAATAAGGAAGAAATATAAAAATAATGTCTGAGAAATTATTGTTTATCATGATGGAAACCCTATGAAATTCCAATTTATATACATATAGAAATATATATATACATATATACTCCATGCATATATGGATATGCACATTAAACATTTTTATATATATGGAATATATAGGAATTTAATTTATTTGATTGAAATGAATACATGAAGATAATTTTGGACATGCATAATCATTTCTCAATTCAATATACAAAATCTTCAAAGGAAACCAAAATCTAGTAAAAAACAAAAAATGCAACCCAATCATTCAAAAATGTAAAAAAAATATAATTTTTTATTTAAATGCCAAAAAAGAATTTAACATCCCCACATACATTTTAAAAAACACTTATCATATATAAAAAATGAATACATATATAAATAAATATAAAAATATATAGACAACCACTTCCCCATTCACACTATCATGATAAGACTCTTGACATTATAATTTATAAATCCTGAAACATGCGAGACAATATTTAATATTTTAGAATGAATAAATAATCACATGACATATTTTTGAAAGCAAATAGACTAAGACACCTACCAAAACAATGTGTGAATGAAATTAAACATTCAAAAGTAGAAATAACCAAACCCACATGGGAAAATATAAACACTAACTTCAATTAAAGAAACCCAAAAAATAAAACACTACCTATTACATTCATACAAGAGATAAAAAATCTAATAGAGAAACAAGAAAAAGAGATAAAGAAGACTATAAATGAAAAAAATACCAAATTCAATGAAAAAATTCTGAATGTTGATGGAGTATATTCGAGGATTAGAGATGAAAAGGGAGTGGGGTTTGGATACGCCTTTATTTGAAAAAATAAAATGAGGGAAATAATGGGTTGAATGGGGTTTAATGTTTAGTATGGTAGAATACCAAATTACACTTTTAGTGATTTTGGGAATGAAGTATAGTTTACAAAATCATGTGCCAACTATGATGGCCCCTCTTAAAGGAATGAATTCCTTAAATAGTTTGGATATATGTTTATAAAATTATTTTCTTACCATGTAAATTATGTCTATAAAAAATTCTAGCACTTTCAATTACTTTCTTTATGGTTTCCCCAAACCATGTGGATATTGTACACTAGTTCACAAACATCATAAAAAGGTCACACATTTACTACTATGAATCACATGGTTTGGGATCAATCATGACCATCCTATATGATACAAAAAGTGAAACAATAATATGAATTGGGAATTACAATTTGATCACCTAGACACATGATTTCTCCCTAAACCATGTGTACTAACCGTCCGGATATTGAAAAAAAATGAAAACATAAATAACATAAAATTTCACTTTGAATTCATGTAAGAAATCAGTGAAAATATTAAACACTAAAAAAAATTAAATATATAAGGAAAATAAATGTCCAGTTGTATTAATTTTAAACATAATAAAAAAGTCTTCCCCAAAAAATTCACAAAATTCATAGCGTGAAATAGAAATGGAACTTTTAAACCCAATGATTAAACCTCTTAAAAATACACAAAAAGTAAACAAAAATATAAACAAAACCTCTAACTGCAGTTTCAATTCTTTAATCCCATATGTACACCTAACTAGGATAGAAGTGAAGGAAGATAAATCTCATAGTGGGTCTCTCCAGTATTTTAGAGCCAACGAACATGGTGATTCAACTAGGGAAGAACCTAAAAAGGCTACCCACTAACATCATGAGGGTTAAACCAAATATATTCAATTAGAATACCAGGTATAGCTACAATTAATAATTCCATATGAAAAATTCATCTCCAAAGAGGTATGAAATATTGAGTCACCCAAAACAACACACAAATTGATGATAAGAAAGAAACTAGAAGGGAAAAGAAAAAATACGAGTAATATAAGAGAACAAAATAGGTAAAAGATTACAAAATGTTATAAGGGGTTACATCAAAGTCTTAGAGAGGATTCTTTTCTCGAATATGGAGTTAAACTATACTTATTTATCCTCTCCCAAGATTATACTCTGTAGGATATTACACGATGTCCTAGTTGACAATATCGATGAATTTTTATTGGAGAATTATGGAAAGACGACTTGGAATGGCTAGAATGACCACACTACAAGCTCATAAGAATTATTACCATCTGATATGATTCTAGAACTAATATCAGTGTCTATCATGTTAATAATAACATTTATATAAAATCATATGATATATAGAAAATTAATTTTCTGTTGTAAAATGTGTTCTTAATGAATAATTTATCTAATTATTATTTGTTATCAATTTATGATTAAATTAGTGTTAATTGATTTATTTGTTGAAACATAAATTTAAAGTTATTATTTAAAAGAGAAAAAATTTATCTATAAAAATTACAATGTAGTTATAAAAAATATCACTTATACTATTTTCATATTAATTAAATTTAATCCCGATAACATATTTTTTATGTTTAAATATGAATTATCACAAATTAAATAATTTTAACATGATAATTTAAAATATAAATATTATATTTCATGATTCTTATTATTAATGTGACATAAATTAGTTTTTAATAAAGTTTGCATAATGCATTATTTTTTCATTGGAAAAATGTATTTTATATGTGTTAAAATGAATTTTTTACTTGCTTGATAATAACAATTGGATGTATATTAATTTATATTAATTTATATATTATAAAAAATTTAAAAAAATTTATATTTAATAATAATATAATAAAAAGCAATGAATATAAAAAGGTAATTTTTAGTAAATTATTATTTTTTGTATAAAATAATTTTATTAGTTATTTAGCTATACTAATTGAATTATATTAGTGTATTAGTATTATAAATGAACTTTATTTTCATTTTTAAATATATTTAATAATGAGGTCTCCTATATTTATACCTTATAACATTATTAATTTATTATAATGTTTATATTTACTGCTTCTAATATTATCTTCATAAAATAGAACATGGTTTCTTTTTGTTCATTGTTCAATGTTAGAAAATTTGTTTAAAATGGTGGCTACATAAATCAAAATATATAAAAAAGTCATAAAGGTTTTTACCCTTTTCCCCATTAAATAAATTATTTCCTTTTGATTTTAATTTTAACAGTCTTATAAAAATATAAAATGGGTTTCATAAGATTAACATGAATGAAGATATAATTTTTAATGGGTATTGACCTCATTATTCAATATAATACAAGAAACTCATCTATTTCTTCATAAATAGAATATTTTTTTATTTTTATCTAGTGTGAAAAATTATTTCTCATCACCCGGTAATAAGTCTTAAAATTTTATACAAAAATGGCTTCGACACATTTTTTTCATGATCTTATTAACAACTAAAAAAATACATATCAATGTTTTATTATACTATCAAAAAAAATTAGTGTAAATTGTATTATGAATATGAAAAAACAATCTATAATGTATTCTCCCACGAAAATATTATGTTGAAAAGGAAGAAATTTTTTTACTACGACACAATTATATCATCTATAAATTTTTTATTCTAACAGAGGTTTTCCATGGTTATATTCATATTAAGTTGTCTGAAGTAAATAATTATATATCACATACTCAAATTCCATCTAAATCCTTTATATTGTTTCATAAAGATCATGTGAATTATCAATTTGTTTCCATAGGGAGTGTCAAACCATGTGTGTAGTTACACATCATAGATTCGCACTGAGTGAATATCGAGTTAATAACCAACTAGACATTATCGTGTTTATTACCGATAGTTGTATTTGTCAAAGAGACAACATCCATATGTTTTAATCTTGATTGGGAATCCATTACTAGGAAACCAAAATTGTTATTCTTTACCAAAATTCTAGGATATGATCTAATTTTAGTATTATACATAGAGTAATAACTATTGTTTTATAATCCTAATATTCAAATATAAATAACCCCTTATTTTATAAAACTGAGACACCCCAGACCACACTCTGAGATCGTTTTCTAAAAGCATGTTCACCACACGCGGTGCACGATTGCACGCCGGTTACCCAAGCGTTTACGCGGTGCCGGACCCCGTTGGGGAACTGGGCTTCACCCCTTGGGTGGGCCTGGGGAAGGTAGGGGATTTTCGGGCCACTGCATGCCTGACCACATAACCACTCGTTGGATGGGCCATCACCCGCATTGTTTTTCGGCCCCTGCCTTTTATCAACAAAATAAAACTTATTTTACAACACTTGTAAACATCCCTACATTATCAGAACCCTATAGACCACCTTCTTGACATCCCATAATTCATAATTATATCGATAACTTGGGTAATGGAAACATGTGAAGGGGTGGGATGATATTCTTAGTAATTGTAAGATTAAGATATAAGTATTTATAATAATATGTGGGCATAAGACAACTATGTGGGTATAAAATCAATTTAATGGTTAATGAACCTAAAATTAGAAAATCATACCCAAATAAGCATGGATTACTAATAATAAATCCAGGAACTTGATCTGAACATAATACATGAGTAATCATAACAAGAGATTTTATAATATCAGGACATTATGATTTAGACATATGAATCTAAAACCATTTAACTTATCAAGGATCACTACTAGTTTCATTATAAGATATTAAAAACTATCAAATAATATATTCGGTTCACTAACCCATCTCATAAACATAGTGGGCAATGTCCAATATTGTATTGGGTAAACACCTTATTCCTTTACCTTTCAGCTTACGAGATATGTGTCTTTAACAAATGCATTAGAGGGTTGTATAATATTGGCCCCTCCTATCAATTGATTGCCATAAAGCCATATATTATTGGGTTTAATCACCATTCCCTTTCATATTATCTCAATGTATATATAGAAATATTTAATCATTGAATTATATGTCTATATAATATTTGGTCCATCAATCTCATAAGGAAAATCATACATATTTGTTCTAAGAGAACATTAAAACACTAATATTTTGAACATCACTAAATTAACATGTTAAAAATTGATGGGTTTCATGAAAAAATCCATAGATAATTTCAAAATCCATCCAATTAAACATGGATAATGGTTGTATAAAAACATATACCTAGTGAATCATAATTTGTTGATGTTTTTTTAATGATTGAAACTCATTTATAAGAAGAACACATCAAACTATACAACATATAAAAGTATAAATAATTTAATCATTTGATACCATGAGTTTAATTCCCAAAAATAAAATTAATACTAGAAAAATTGGATGTTAATTAATTAAAAATAATTTTTAGGTAAACAATAAATTTTTTGAAAAAGAAAAATGTGGTATCAAAAAAAAGTTATTTTATAAAACATTTTAAGCATTTGGTAAAAAATGTTATGATTTACTCTCAGAAATCAATTTAAAAAATATTATTGAAGGTAAATTTTTAAAAAATATTTTATAAATATGTTACAATAATTGAGAATTCATTGTACATAAATTTCATTTTGAATAAATATTCAATAAATGAAAATACATATATATGTCGTGGGAAAATATTTTCTACTTTTTTATAATACCTTTACGGAATCCCACATAAGAAAAAATGGTAAAACAGTATTTTAAAAATATAAAAATATAAATAATAACATCAAATGATATGATAAATATTTGTGTTTAAAATAATAAGTTAATAATTTAATGAAATAATAAATATGGATAGGGAAAACCCATTAGAGTATGATAATTATTCTTAACAAAGATGAATTTTTATAAAGAAAGAAGTACCCCATTGATGAATAATTATGGTAATAACCCTTCAAAAAATGTTATCAATTAATAATTTTAAATACCAATAAAATATAAATTAAATAATCACACAATCATATGTTATAATTCTCCCAACTTATAGTAATTGTTTTCTAGAAGAATCATTATAAGTTAATGAAATTAAATTGAGGTAAAAAACAAATTCAACTTTGGTAACATTTGAAAACCATTTGAATGAATGAAAATTATATGGATTTTTAATTACATTGAAATTTATTATATTTTTTATAAAAATATATTTATGTGTTTTATGTATGAAACACAGATGAAATAAAGTGGTGAAAATAGAAGATATCAAAATGAATAAAAATAGGGATAAGAAAAACAATATGCATATTATAACATTTGAATCAAGCCATACAGAGAGAGAACATGAAATATTAATGTAATAACTATTAATTAAATATTTAATAATAATATAATATGTCAAATTGGCTAAGTACACAACATGAAAAATATAATGGGTGCATCAAAAAAATACATCTCAATGACTTAAAATTGATATAAACCCCTTACTACTTTGGTATTAAAGGAAATAGAAGAGTATGAAGAAGGGGTCATGAAATTATGAGAATACTATATGGTATAATAATTATAAAATTGAATATAATTTAATGAATATTAAGTAAACCATAAAATGTTAATAGGTACACAATAAGAATAAATGTCCCAATGAAGGGAAATTGATATTAAACCCCTTACCTTAACTTATGACGTCCCTAGAATCCTATTAAACTCATTTATAGTAAAAAAATAATCTCAGAAAAATATTTAAAATCTTTTAAATTTATAATATATTTTAAAAACGTTAATTATAATCATTTATTAAACATTATTATTTATATTTTTTTCCACATATGATGTTAGTAATTTTGGTTGCAATTCACATGCTCTATAATGTCAATGTTGATCCCCATACATTGATACCAAGTTAATAATTCCATTATTAATTAAGTTGCTATAATAGATATTTCATAATTATTTATAATGTTATAATTTGATTTCATTTGATTTTTATTCCTGATTTTTCATGTTGAAATAAATAATGAGTTTATTTCTAGTAATTTTCCTATATCAAACTATATATTTATAAAGATCACTTTTTTTTCATGGTTGATTAATAAAATTCATGAAATTAATTTATATAGAGTATAATATATATTAAAAAAAATACATTTATAGAACCATCCATGTACGACATTGATGAAAAATGAAACAAATCGTCCATGGAGGTGGTAGTTGACACGTACATAAGAGAAATATTTTCATTTTTATATAGATGGAATGAAAAGAAGGAAAATAATTATTTATTTCTAAATAATAATAATTAAATAATATAAATAATATTTATTCATTAAATAAGTTCTTGAAATCATTAATTGAAGGTAGTGATAAAAACAAACCACATAATTCATGGAGATGGTTGTTTGTATATAAAAACGAGTGACGTTTTTATTATTCGACTGAATGAGATGGTAATTGACAATGGTTTTACCATGAATATAAAAAAATATTTATATAAAATAAGACTAATGTCATTATATTAATATGTATAGTATTATTTTAGTGTATGATAGATGAGATAGATAAATAAGAAAGATTAGGGGTAGACATTACTCAAACTATGGATTTGAGTATTCTATTGGAAGAATTCATAGAATTGGAGGATTTAGAACAAATATTTGAAATATCTGGATTTTTTTAAATGATAATATATAATAGGTAAAATGGGTTGGGGTTCAAGGAAATTATGAATTGTATTCTTTTTCTTCAAGTTAGTTTATATGAGCTCATTTTATGGGCAAAGACAAAGGCTTTTCTAGGGAATTTAATTGTGTGTGAGGCATAAGATTGAAATTGGATGAGCGTTAAGTGAGTTATGTGAGTAAACGTTGGTGATATGTATAGGTATGAATTTTAATCCATAAAAAGGTATTATATAATTTTTTCTTTGATCATGTTAATTAATTAAAATTTCTGAAATATTTTTGTTATATATATTTACCCTTATTAACCACTATAGAAAATATTAATGGCAATTTATATTACCATAAATATAATGTCACCCATATTTCCAATTTTAAACATGATGAATCTAAAATTTTACTCAATTTTCTCTAATATTATTTATATATATTTTAAAATTAAATTGAAATTAAAAGTTATGATATATAGAAAAAAATCATGTTGGAAGATAAAAATTTATGTATTAATCATTCTTATTCATATTTCTTATCAACTTATAATAAATGCACGTTAATTTATTTTTTAAAAATTTTAAAAACTATATTAGACTCAATATTTAAATGTGATCAATTTAACTAATAAAAATTCTACAATGTTTGTGACAAAAAATCTTTGAAAATAACACCTTTTCCTTCATCTTGGTATTTAACATTAATCTCAGTAAAATACTTCTTTTTGAAAATAAAATAAAATTTTATTAATAAATAATTTTAAAATTCTATTACAAAATATTCAAATAATTTTATATTATTCATTTTCATAAAGGAATAAAAATTATTTTTAATGTAAGCACACATAGTACATAAAAATAATTTTTTAGAGAAATATATCTTTTAAGCATAACATTGAACTTACTATATGGCTATAATAACTTTTGGATGAGTGTGAAATTATTTTATTTTATATTTTACTAATAAATTTCATTAAAATAATTATTTAACCATAATAATACAATATTCATTTTGAATTAAATAGGAATATTTTGAAAAATATTGTTATAAATTAGACATTTTAATTACTAATATGGCCACAAAAAATGAATTTTCTCACTGAATTAGAAATAAAAATGTCCATTATTTTTATTTTTAAAAATATTTCATAATTTGGTTAACTCTATTTATACATTAAAAATTAATATCGATATTATATTAATTTTATTTACAACTTTTAATTTTTCATTAACGAAATATATAAAGTTTTGTTTTGGTTTGATGTTGTTTGTAAAAAAAACTATTATAAATAATATTTATCTCAAAGAAATTACACTATAAAATCATTGGGTTTTAAATTATCCCCCATTTAAATAAATTTTATTCTTATAATTTTAATTATCACTTATCAAAACAGCTAATGTTATCTATAATATAGACATTAATTTAAATATAATATATTATGGCATATCAACATCATTATCCATGGTAATATTAGGAAACTCTTATATACCATTATAATAGTAATATATAGTAATTTTCAACCATTTTTATAAAATATGTATACTTAATTAGCTATTTGTATTTGGAGTTTATAGACATAGCCTTTCCAAACATTATTTTCATGATCCTATTTCTACACAAATAATACATCCAAAATGGTTATCCTACTATCTTACAAAAATGGAGTAAATTATCATATGCATATGAAAATAAAATCTCTATATTTATTCTATTATAACACCTTACTCTCATTTTATTAAACATTCTATTAAAAATTGATATAATTGTATAAATATATAAATCATTCAATCTAATATAGGTTGTCCATGGTCAAATTTTTATTAGGTACCTTGACCTAACTTGTTATATATTACATCCCGAAATTCCATTTAATACATAATAATGATTTATAAAAAGAATGTGAATTAATAATGCATAACCCCTTTAATTGAAAAAATAAGTGTTTGGTTATACTAATTCATCATTTATTGAGTGAAGAAAAATTTAAAATCTAACCATCCTTTTTAGGATTATTATCCATCGTGTATATGTGCCACTATTTAATTTTGTTGTTTGTGTAAAAAAGGATATAATTACAAGGAAAATCCAAATTCCATAATTTATACTTTTTTATATATTCTATTTAGTTTTTCATTTCTATAGGGTTATCACTGAGTTTTTCAATTCATAATCTGCAAAAATAATTAATTACTTTTTTAAAGCCAATTGAGGATCCCCATACCAAAACTCCTAGACATGGTGTTGAAAACACAATATTTAAACATTAGATTCCATACAAATTGATATAACCCCAGATAATAATTCAAATCATTCACATTAATAATACTTATTATAATAATATCAAATAATATTTATAATCATTAGGTTTGATGTCATTGGATACTAGATAAGTAAATAAATTATTTAACAACACTTCAGAACATTTTATCATAATCATAAACATACTGATCAATTTCTAGAATTATAATAATCTTTTCTCTTAAATATAACAAAGGTAATAGAGCCATATAAATGTTGGGTTCTCATAATCATAGTAAGGGTAAAAACAAGTGATAAAAATTAATAATGATATGTGATCACAAGATTAGCATGTGTGTATGAGATCATAGTCATGTTACTTGAAAATAACATTATAAAATCATTCATAAAGAAACATTGATATTTAATAATAAATCAATGAAAAAGGATATGAACATAATAGTGTAGTCATCATAATATTAAAGAATAGAAAAACATAATATTCTGATAAAAACATTAATATATAAAATCATTTCCTTTGGCATGGATATTTTCTAAAACCATCATAACATAGTGGAGAGATTCCCATAGTGGATTGTATTAACTCCCAAATCCCATTAATATAGTATATATAGTCCCATAATGGATTGGGTTCACTCCACAATCCCTAAAGAGTATACTCATTATATATAAGTCTTTACCAAATGCATTGGATGACTACATATTTTTTAGTCTACTATATACTAAATGTTTATAGCACATTATTGTTCTGGATTAACTCTCCATTACCTTTAATATTATATCACGAGAAACAATTATTTATCTAATTAATTTCTGAAAAAAAATTATGAGTCGACCCCTCACATAATGAAAATCATGTACATGTTTTCCAAGAGAACATAAAAACAATAACATTTAAAATATCAATTAATTATCCCATGGTAAATAGGCAGATTTGATTAATACTACCATTAAACATTTAATAATAATAAAAATAAATATTTTGTATGGTGTTACAATAAAATATCTCTAGTTAAGACTAAAAAGATTAAAGGATGATGAAATTTATGAAAAGCACTTTTCTAAGTGTAATAGATAGAACTATATCACAGTAGAAGATATCACGAATTAAATAATTAGATATCATGAGATTTATTACCAAAAATAAAAACATGTCATTTTATTAATTGACTGATTTATATGAAAAACATTTCTAAGGAAATAATTTTTTTGAGATAAAGAAGAAAATAAAGGCAAAATCCTAAAATTTGATTTCATAAAACATTTTTAACATTGTTATAAAATGATGATGTTATGAATCAATTTCAAAAATAGTTTTGTTGATGGTTTTTTGAAATATATTTTTAAAACAAAACTTAAAATAATTCCCAAAAATTTATCCTTCTAACAATATAATCATAATCCTGAGAAAATGTTTAGAAAAAGGATTAAACATAAACACATGAATGGAAAAGGTATTCTAAAATTTGGAAATTGAATTATTGAACCCACATCAAAAAAAGGATCATAAAAACTATGTTTAGAATAATTAGAGGGAGAAATTAGACCACATGAGAAAATTCATATTTGTTTTTAAAAATATGAAATTAAAAATTTTGATTAATTAAATAATATATAAATAATTGAAAAAAACTATTAATAAGATTATAATTATAATTAACTATATTAAAATTTAATAAACATTTAATTCTGGAAATGGAGAAGGATATGGGTAAAAACCCTTTGATTAATGTTTAAGGAGGTAAAAAAGGTAAATAACATAAAAAAATTAGAAATAAAGCATAGTATATATATATAAAATAAAATACCCTAAACTTATAATAATTGAGTTAAATAAAAAAATTATACCTCAATGAATGAATATTGAGTTTGGAAAACACTTAAGACTTTGGTAACCATAGAAAAATACCTTGGAGAGATAACCTTATATTAATTTTTAAATAAGTTGAAATATTTTATATTATGATAAAAATATATCCATGGGTATTATATACACCACACAAAATGATGTAAGTGGGGATATACAACGGATCCCAAAGAATAAAAATTATGACAGATAAACCAATACATCCTTCAAAACATTAGAACCAAAAAATCATGAGAGATAGAACATCAATATAGCATATAATACCATTATTTAATTATTTAATCATGATATAATAAGTAAAAGAGGTGGTATACACTCTATATAAAATAAAATAGACGCATGATACAAAAACAATCTCAAGGAAATAAAATTTAGATAAATCTATTACTACTTTGGTAATAAAGTAAATCAAAGAATATAAAGGAAGTGTAAGAAAAATACAAGTTTTTAAATAAAATATTCATTAATAATGAGATTATGTTCTATTAGGAGGTAATTAAACCATTAAATTAGAATAGGTTTGCAATATGAATACATTTTTCAATGGAGGGAAATTGAGATGAAAACACATATCTTTACACACTACTTCCAAGAAAAAACATTAAACCCCATATAATGAAAATAAATATAAGTAACATATTTCAGAATATTATTAATATATATTACCTTTTATAATATTTAATTATAATAATTTATTATTTATTTTCTTTATTATATGCGAGTAATTTGTATTCATTTGCAAATAATTTTTAATGTCGATGCTGATCACTATAAGTTTTATAGATTTTATCATTAATATATTATTTTAAAATATCTAATAGATATTACTTTATTATTTTTAATGTGATTATTTGATTACATGAAAGTTTTATTCATGATTTTTGAAGTTGGATTTGACGTCAAGCATATTTCGAGTAATTTCTGATATCAAGAGACTAATTTATAATAATCGTTGACTTTGATTCAAACTATTAGAGTAATATTCATTAAATATATTACTTATTTATATTATATATGATAATCTATATTTTTTATTCTCATCAATATATGGAGGTGATGAAATGTGAGACATGTCGTCTACAGAGGTGGTAGTCCGTACGTATGAAAAAAACATTTTCATTTTTGAAAATATAGAAAAATAAGGTAAATAATGAATAATATTTATATAATATTAATTATTTAATAGATATAATATTTTTCAATTAAATAAATTATTTTCACTATCTATGTTATGAGGTGTTGGAAAATGAAGTATGTCATTCATGGAGGTATTAGTTTGCATATATTGACGAGCAAAGTGATCTTTTTTTTCAAATAATGAGAGAAGAATAATTAATAATTGTACAATATATATAATAAAATTTAGTTATACCAATGATAATGATTTTAATAATATTAATTTTGATATAATAGGTTTATATTAGTATGGATGAGAAAGATAAAGCACAAAAGACTAGGTATGTATATTTCTCACATTGTGGATTTGAGTCTTCTCAATGAAGACATCTTAGAATCGAAGTACATGGGCCAATATATTTCAAACAAGGGATACATAACATGAAAAGAGATTCTAGTAGAGGGAAAATGGGTAGTGGTTCAATGAAATGTATAAGTAGAGTTCTGAATTCATGTGGGTGGAAGTGAGCTCCTTCTATTGGGGAAAAGTGGAACTTTTCCTTAGAATTGAATTTTATGAGAGAGGTTTGAATGGAATTTCATGATATGTATAATATATAGTATAGAAATGTTATTGAAGAACGTATTTATAAATTTAAATCCAAAAAAATGTATTATATAAATTTTTTTTTCAAATTTTACTTAGTAACATTTGATCCACTTTATGTTATGCATTTTTACCCTTATTAACCTAGATATAAAAATTAACCATGTGAATTATTTTTTTAATAAAAATATAATTTTATCAATTTTAAAAAATATTTACATGATTAATATATTATTTTATACCATATAACATTATTTTATTTCTAAATATGCTAAATTTATCTTCTGTTTAAAACAGTTGATATATTGAGAAAACCGTTTTCGTTGATATATTTTTTAATAATTTAACAATTAAATTTTTTATTTAATATACAATATGAAATAAATGGGTGATAATATATTTATAAATATTTTTAATAATCACATGTGATTCATTACTTAAAAAACAATATTTATTAAAAACACATGTAATTATTAGGAAAACAATTATTTAAAAATAACCCTTTTACCATTAATGGAGTAATTAAATTTAATCTCGGTATGTTTTTTGAATATGAATGAAAATTAGCTAAATAAATAATTTATATATTCATATTCAAAATATAAAAATAATATTATTTGATTTAATTTATAAAAGGTATTAAAATCAATTTTAATGTTAGCCCACAGAGCACAATAAAAAAATTCAGAGAAAATTTATTTACTAAGTAAAAAAATGAATTTATTACTTATCTTATAGTAACTATTTGATGGATGTTAAATTACTTTACAATATATATTATCCAAAAATTTCCTTAAAATCATTATTTATCCATAATATAATAAAATTCATATCGAATAAAAAGAAAATTGTTGGTAAATTATAATTTTATTTATATAATAATCATTTTAGTTATTTATATACACTAATTAAATTCTATAAATGAAATACTATTAAAAATGAATGTTATTGTTTTTATACATATATTTCACAATTTTTTACCCATAATTATACCCAATAATAAAATTTCTATGTTATATATGTACTATATATAACTTATAGTTTTATCATAATAATTAATATTATAATTCGTTTTTATTTTCTATTGTGTTTGGAAATATTATTAAAAAATGTATATATTTAAAGAAATATACAAAAAAATATGGTTTTATTGAACCATGATCATTTAAACTCCCCGTTTGGTTCCCAAATCTTTCATTTTTGTAGGCCTTCATTCGTATTGAAAATTCACATCCATCAACACACTAATCGATAATGTATTTTTCAAAACTATGTATGTATTCATTCTTTTAGTCCTAGAATATGTAGTTATAGACATCCCCATTATCCTAGGATAAAATATATAATTAAATTTCATTTCAGGATTGTACAATTTTTGTTAGAGTGGTGTTTTTCTATGGTATTTCACATTTGGTTCCTCTTTATAACCTAAAAACTAGATAACATTAATTACATTTTCAAATAATATATAGAAATAACTAAATATTCTATCTCTATCCTATGTAAATAATACAATTCCCTATTTATCCATGTGTATAGGTTTTATATTTCACATAAGTAATCCTACTATGAACCTATATGTACATAAAACTAAAATTTTATCTTAAAAATTTATGTGTCTGGATTCATATTTTCAATGGAAATATTGTGAGGTTTGGATCACCTATAGTATACTTAACTATAAATTTATTTTTAATTAAATTCTGTGATTTTATAATGGTTCCAAATATTCACCAATTTATTTTTTATTTTGGAAAATTTTATAATATCCACTGTATAACTTCATTTAATATGATTTTTCTCAGGTATAAGTTCAAAACATGTACATTGATTTTTGATGGACCTAATCATCATATGGGTGGCTTATAATTCATTAAGGGAATTTCCCATTGATCAGACAGAAGAAAATGGAATTACTAATTTATAACGTTGTGTTTCATGATTTTTTTCATTACATTATAAATAGTGTCACATGGATATCCTATCCTGAGTTTAGTGTAAATTTTCCCCTAACATCCACTCCTTTTAGAAACATTATATGGATCCAATTTGATCTGCATGAAGATGGAGTATTTAAAAAAAACATTTTAAACATACCTTCTATATAAAATACATCATAACATGGATATTTTTGTTCCATCAGACATTTCATGGCTATTTGATATTAGAATATATAATCTATGGGACACTATAAGGTATATTGATGGTATATGAACAACATATTTGACATATTTATACCCATATTGGGAAATATACAAGCCCAATAAAAAATATTATAAAATTTCATATGACTGTGATGGTTTTTCTGTATAACATATCATTTAAAAATATGTAATGATCATTATAAATATATATTTCCAATGTATGATAGATTGTCTATTTTCTAAAATTGGTCTATGATTTCCCTAGACTATCTATTATTATACCATAATACCCAATTCAAGTATTCATTACAATGATTTTAGAAATCTAGTGCACTTCTGGTCATGGAATTAGAAATTATACTTTATTTTTTTTTAATGTGTCTTAAATTAATTTTAATTGAATTTATAATACCCCCTTTCATCATCCAAACCATTTATAGTCTATATCAAACAAATTTCATCAATCAAATGAACACCCCATAAATGTTTTTAATAATTAAATAATCTATAAAAAATGAAACTAGAACCCCATACTGGGCCTAATAGTGTAACCCTAAATTATGTGTGACTCCATTTCTAATCTCTTAGTTTCATACACCAATATTTAATTCATCATTCAACACATTTTTGTTAGAAATACATTGATGATAATGATTTTATAGACTGTTTTCTAGTTTAATTTATTTATTCTATTCATAAACAATATTTTATTCATAAATTTTGATATATTTTCAAATTTTTAGTGAATTTTATATAATAATATTAATATATTTTAAATCATTAAATATTAATGTGTCTGGTATTTTATTAATATTATTTGGGGTCGTTATAATATATTTTGTGAATTTTATTGGCTGGTTATTAAGTACATATAATTAATTTTAAGATTTATATTTTCTAGTAAACTATATATGAATAATTATTTTATTTGATATGTAGGATTAAGTTTATATGACATTAATAGTAATGATAAATCAAAATAAATGGGTTACCAAAAAACTATAAATTATTTTATATAAAAATTGTGAAATATTATATTAATTTTTTCAAGGATTTTCATAATTGGTTCATTTGGATGTTCTGTAAGAAAGTTTTATAGCTCTCATGTGATTAAATCATTAGATCCACATGTATGAAGGGAAATGAACCATTTTATGTATGATTGAAATGCATGATTTCCCTACATGTAAATATTATTTGCTAAATTTGATCTCATGTAATAATTACTCAAGGGAAATGTAATCTATATATTAACAGAAAATTTTATGTTTCCGATATAATCAACTAAATGATATATATTGAATTAATATCATCCATTTAATTTATGCTAAATAAATAGAAACATTCCAGGTAATATATGAGTTTTGATATTTTTAAATACCATAAGGGAGAGAATTGGGAGAGAAATCATGAATCATGTTTGTCATTTTTCTTGAACAAGGAAAAGATTAAAATTAAGTAATAACCTTTTAAAATAGATATTCATATAAATTGAGGTTTCTAATAGTTTTAATTTATTGATGGGATACCTTTCTATGATTCAAGTTCAAAGTTATAAACATGGTTCGAGGTTGTCTCATTACTCATTGAGAATTTTACTTTTTTAAACGAAACCAAAATAAAGATTCAAATAGGATACAATTTGTTCAATGATGAGCATGGTAATTTAGGAATATTAATACATTCACTAATGGCCACTAATTTAAATTTATTTTGGAAAAAATATCTTTTTATGGGGATTCAAAACCATTTGTGATAGTTTTATATTTCTTCTATTTTATTACTTAATTATGGGGATTCTCTAGAGATTGAGTGAGGATTTGGTCAAGACTTTTGAGAGGATAGATATTACTCAATAATTGAAGGATTTTATTGATTTAAAATATGATAATGGTAATATGACAGTGGATAGTAGATGATTCAAATCCATGGTAGAATAATCCTCATTGTAACCGAGCATTAGGAGAGCCCATGTTATTTCATCGCTTATCATTATTTCTAATCTAACAATTTTAATATTTGGAGAGATTATAGACAAATGATAAAGCTTTTTTTGAATGTATGTTGTATTTATATAAATTTCAAATATACTTCTTTCTCCTTTGAAATTTTTAAATCAATTCAATTAAAATATTATTTTACTATTTGTGTAGTTCAATGAATTCTAAATTGAATAATTGTGTTTTACATTGAATTTATAATGTTGAAGGTTCCCTTCTCTTAATTATTTTTTAGATCATGGTATATATTCAATTTAATATTAAATAAGTCATTATTGAATAATTTTAAACTATCATTGGTGGAATGTTATTTCCCACAAAAATTATTGTGAATAAGATATTCTATTTTAACCATATATGTTCTGGGTTTATGATCATTAATATTGTAAAAAACATTATTTTTGTTAGATAAATATTAATACATAATAAAATTGAAAACTAGTTGTCTGAAGTTGGTTTTGGTTACTTCATACAATCTAATTTATAACCTCTTTAAACACAAATTATTTCCATTTTCAAAATACTATTCATTACATTCTTTTTTTCCTTCTAAACTCCAAAAATATTTTATAATAACATTAATCCATTTTCATAAAACATAACTTCTTCATTTATAAATCATTAAATATTTCAAATTAAAAATATATGAATTGGAAAATTTATTATAGATCAGCCTATGGGGTTCTACTATGATTTATACCAGTGAAAAAATACATTAATTAAAGCATTGAGACAATACTCTTACAAAATAGTAATATCATTACTAGAGATATAAGCCTTATATTGATGCGAAGTATTTCCTCTAAATATCCTCCATATTATAATGTAATAGTAAATACTGAATTTACGTTAATAATTGAGTAGAATATAACTCTTAAATTTATCAATATAACATTCCCTCAATAACCATAGAATCCACATATTTAATGAATATACTAGAAACATTATGAAACTTTCACCATGGGTAAATAATCCAACTGTTAATAAATTTTATAGAAATAATTTTTTTTATGTGAATTAAATTCATCAAATTTATTAATATTCCCCAACTATCATACTCCACATAAAAATATTCAATCCTAGTATTATTCATATTTTTGGTTTAGTTTAAATAATTCTTTTTTTTTCAATAAATGAAAACACCATATCTAGCTATGTATCCTTTATCTAGTATCTTTGAAAAAAACCACCCTTGAAAAATATAATAATTATCAAAATCATTTTATCTAAATTAAAATTAGTAATGGATCTCAATTATAAAAAAATATGGACTCCACTCAACCATATAAATGAACATGATTTTTAGTTACTATATTTAGTGACTCTATCAAGGCACCTCAATGTACACAAAACTCTAACATACCCCCAAAAGTACTTCATCATTTATAATTAAATAAATAGATCTTATCAATTAAATATCAATAACATAGTCGAGTTTAATAAATTTTAATTGGGTATTTGATCTTAAAAAAATTATTATCACTTTATATAATTATAATAAATGTAATTTCTAAAAAATGAATATTTTTACCTTTTTAATTTTTATATTTTCTGGAAGTGGCATTGTGTAATGTGAGTATGAGTGAAAATTTCACAATGTATGGATGTGACCGCATGAAAAAAAACTAAGTGACCACATGAAAAAAAATGAAGAGAACAAAATTTCAGTGACGCATGGATATAAATTAAGGTAACGTGTTAAAGAGATTGTTGTGACACATGGATAGAAATGTTGTGATTTTATGAACATTAATTAAGTGACAATATGAAAAAAAATTATGTGAAAACATGACAAAAGTAAAGTGACTACAATAATAAAAATTAAGTGACCATAAGATTAAAAAGGAAATGACTGGATGTTTAAATTAAGAAATATTGAACATAATTTATGACATATTTTCACTTAATGTTTTCATATTTTAGCTTGAAACATTCTCTATTTATTTATACTTCTATATTTTGAATTATGTCATGTTATTTTCCTATGTTTATCTTGAATTTATTATTCATTAAATAAGTAGAAATTATTTTGATACTAAATAGTTATATTTGGAAAAAAATTATGTAGTATTAAATTATAATTACATGTTTTTATGAATTATACTGTTTTTTTGAGAAAACCAAAGTTCTAAATTAATTTTTGTTCAAATTTGAGCGGTTTATCTTTAATTTTATACATTATTTTTTAAAGGTAAATTAACATTGATTATAATTATTTTTTTTCTATAATAACTATTATAATGTGTTATCATAGTATATCACGTTTTTAATATTACAAATTATAAATGAAATCTAGGCCAGTATGGTTTTTAGGTGCATTCAATGAAAAAATCACATGTTATCATGGGAAAGATAAATTAAAATGGGCATCAAGATTTAAATATTATGTGTATTAAAGAACTATATAAAATGAGTTTGATGGATCTAAATCAACATATACAAGGTTAATGATATCATTAAACTATAAATGTTATACCTAATTTAGATATCAAATACTTCTATCAACTGAAGTAAAATATTTCAAAACATTGTTATTGGAGAGAAAATTTCTACCTCGACACTCATTTCCAAAATTTTCTATCTGGTTTTGTAGTTTTAATTCAGCATATTCTATTAAATATGTTTAATTCTTCTAGGTTATAATAACATATTAAAATTAATGTGTGTATGGATGACGACTCTAGAAAAATGATTCAGTTTGGGTTGTGTCTCCCTATGAAAAATGTTTTATCGTTCCTGTTGTACTTGTAATTGAAAAAATACAAGACTATTTGGTTTATGCCTCAAAGGGAAAGGGAAGGACTGTTTAGTTTATTCCTCTAGATAGAAAATTTAGTTTTTTCTATGTTTTAACCCTATCGGGGGAAAATGATTTTTAATTTGGTTGTGACTCCAAGTGTGAAACATTATTTGTATGACTCCACGGTAAGTGGGTGTCAAATCTCTATGCATTTTAGTGGTGGGAATTGTAGTGTATATTATCTTATTTAGTAATATTTTTAATCTCTAAATCATATTTTATCATTGATCAAATAATCTCATGTTTTTTATATTCCTCAATGGTCTTTATTTTTATCTATAACAAACATTTTTTTATTCGACATATTAGGTAGATCCCTAGTAAGTCTTTCAACAAGAACATGGTTTCCCAATGTTTCACATAACGAACTCACCCCATTAATATAATATTAGTTACAGACTAAAAAATTTAATAAATAAGATAATATAAAGATAAAGGGAATTAATTTTTTGTCAAATTTTTTTTCTTACACTACTAATTCTATGTTATAGTGAAGTGATAGGAATGATGCAATAAAAGTCAAAGTGGAGGTTAGATATCTTGTATGTCCATACTATCAGATCTCAATGTCTGCAAATAGAGGTGGTAGGATATTTTAGAAGTGGGAACTGACTCAATGATAGTTTAGAAATTGCTTCAAGGGCTAGGTAAAATTTCTTGGATTATTGAATACATTATTCACAAATTTCATGGCTTCATGGGAGAAATCACTAAAGTGTCTAACACATGGTTGGAGGGGAATAAGGCATCGTACTACCTCGCCTCTCTTGACACACCAGGCTTGGAGAGCTTAGTTTTACATAACCTTCATACATGGAAGCCTTTGGGTATTAATATCATTAGAGGTAATTACCTTCATATCCACTACTTTAGACCCCCATTGTTGTGATTACCTTTTTTTGGAATCTTGTGTAATTTTATTCTCCCATTTGAAAAAAAATTACATGATGATGTTAATTTCATGTAAAATAAGAAATATAATTTTATTTCCAATGATGATCAAGAAGTATACTATTATAAGTTCTAAAAAAATTGGACATATCAATCTTGATTGGCCAAGATTAAATAATGAGAAAATAATAACAGGAAGTAGTATAATATAAAAAATATTGAAATGAAAGTTATAGAGAGTCACACTGATTATTATAGTTCTAATGAATAATGTAGTTTAGAAAAATATATTTAAAATTTATGCATAATGGATTAATAAAATTTAGTGGGTGAGCATAATTTTTATTCTACCTTTGAAACTGATAATAAAACCCCTAATTTAGATTAACTTCTTAATGAAGATGAAAAACATAATAATAAACATAAAAAGATAACTACTTTATATAATACCCCAAATATTTAATATAAGGATGTTATTATAGAATATTAATAACTGAATAATTATAACCAGTAAGACTTAAAAACTGAACCAATAGATGTAATATATAAAAAATATAAAAATTACTTTGTCTAAAAAATAAAAAATAATGAAATAAATTGATTTAATGTCAAATTTCAATGAATATAAATTATATAATTTTGATACTATTATTAAATATAATGAACAACTTATAAATTAAATTGAATTTATAAGTCAAATCTATCAACAATTTTAAAGGTAGAAATACATTTATAAAATGACATGTTTTAGTATAATAAAAAAATTGATCAGTTGTGGTTTAAGAAAATAATTTACCCAAAATGTATAAGAAATTCATTTTTAAGAGAACTATGAAGAGTACATTTTATATAAAATGTTTTAGATATCAAATAAAATTCCATTATGAAATAATTTCCCTTCATCATTTCCCTAATCTATTGGAACTACAATGGATTTCATTTATTAAAATCAGTTTTCTAGATTACCTATAACCAATTTTTTTAAATTAGTTTGTGTTACCAAGAATTCATATTCTAATCCCATTGGGCCAAAATGATAATCAGTATAATTTTACGAAAATATTTATTTATAGGAAATATGTCATAAAATCATTAAAAATGGTTTCTGGTACTTAGATCAAGGATTTATATAACATATGTGATGTGATATAACAAAATTTCAATTAATTAATTTATTTGATGAAGCTATGTTTACTTTGTGTGATAATTCTAAAAGAAAGGTAAAAGGTTTCTATGAGGTTGGAATCTTAGTTTTTTTATTATTTTAAAGGTTCATATGTTAATGGATTGAAACATAACATAATAAACATTTTACAACAATGTGATCATAAAATCTTTCTAAAAATTTAAAATGATAAATTCATTTTATTTAAATATAAATCTATTTTGTTTTATTAAAATATAAAATAAAACATTTATTCAATTAATTTTATGGAATTAACATATTAAAATGTAAAAAAGCTTAAATGTAATACAATATGATAACATCAGGTGGAATTAGAGGCTGATATATACCAATTTGAGGTTAATGAGAATGATAACCAACAATCTAACACTTCTATTGACTCATGATCATAAAGATGAAAAATCATAATCTCTGAATCCAACATGATAGGGAAACAAAACTGTTGAAATTAGAATTCAATAAAATAAGTTATGAATTTAATGGAAGTTTATATTTTTCATTTAGATTTATTTGGTCTTATAAAACCTTCTAGATTTTTTAATAAGAGATACTTTTTTCATTATTGATGATTTTACTAGATACACATGGGTTTTTTTTCATTCACTAAAATATTAATCATTATCTATGTTTATCACTTTTTGTAAATTGAATCAAAAATAAAATGAAAAATTAATTAAATAAATTATAGGTGATCATGGGGTGAATTATAGAACCTATAATTTATCAATTTTTGTGAATAAAATATTTATTTTGAAAACTTTGGTCTTCTTATAATACCAAAAAAAATATTGTAGTAGAAGGGAAGAAATAGAACTCTTGAATAAATGGTTAGGTCCATTTTAAATGAGTTTTATATCTCTTTATATTTTTGAGAAGAAGTTTTGAATGCATAATGTAATTTTAAAAATAAAAATATCTTTAAACCCTTTTGAAAAGGACATATTATGAGCTTCAAAATGTGAGAAAACCTAGAATTGGATATTTTAGATTTTATGGGACGAATAATTTCATTATCAATACTTAAAATGCTTTAGATAAATTTGATATAAATTGTGATAGATTTATTTTCATAGGATATTAAAATAATATCCATGCATACATAGTATGTAAAAAATAACTATAATTGTTGATGAATAAACTCTAGATATATTTGATAAAAAATATTTTATTAAAAGGGATGATGATATTGATCAACTTTACGAAGAATTTATGTATTTTAATTTCAACTAGGAATATCCTTATAGTAAAGATGAACTTATTAGGAGGGGTGGTATTTTTACTCAATATGAACATATTCATGAAAGATCTAATAAGACTCATACAACTAATACAATATATGATGTGATTCGAAATGTTGATTCAATATTTCAAAATAAAAAAAATCTTTGGAATATTTGTGTATGTCATGCTTTCATTTCAGATTATAAACCTAAATATATTGATTAATATTTAAATCAATATAATTTAATATTTTAAATATTATTTAATACAAATAAATTTACTATAAATAATGTTTGTACATTAGTTTTTCTCCCAAATTATTCTCATGAGAATGAGAATAAATTGATCTTTCAAAACAAATTTTATGAAGCCACAAATATTGTTAAAAAAAGGTGTATTAGTTTATCAAGGATATTATCATAAAGAGTTTATTAATTTTTAAGAATACTTTTCACCTTTTTCTAGATTATAATCAATTAGAATAATATTATTTTTGGTTTATTTTCATGGATTTAAATTATTTATAATGAATTTCAACGTCACATTAAAAAATGGTTATATTTTTTAAGAATTATATGAGTAACAAAACCCAAGTTTTGAAAACGAATAACATCTAAATAATATTTTTTAACTATATAAATAGTTTTTTTATTTTGAAACAATATCCTAGAAATTGGTATGAATTTTTTACTATTTTACTTTTGTCAGACATTATTTAGAAAGAAAATTTTTATCCTCTTATATTTTTTATGAAACATCATAATGATATATTGATTGTTCAAATTATTGTTGATGAAATTATTTATGGATCTTCATGTGAAAAAATTGAAATGAATTTTAAAAATTAATGAAATTTTAATTTGATATTGGTATTATGGGAGAATTTATATTGTTTTTTTATGCAAATAATTCTATGAAATTATGAAATATTTGTTAATAAATCCAATTATGTTAAAGTGTTTTCTAAGTGATTTCATTTAGAATATTGTAAAAGTATAAATACTATCCTGAATACTATATGAAAATTATATTTATATAAATACCATATATTAAATGATGTTACAAATTATATACGCATGATTTGATGTTTGTTATACTTGCATTCAAGACTAATTTAGTGATTTCAGTTTTCATGTGTTCTTGATTTCAAAGTGACCCTAGAAAAATTCAAATTATATAAGTTAAAAGGATTTTTAAATATTCTAAAGGATTATTGAATCATGGATTATATTACCATGGAAAAAAAATTATTTTAAAATCTATTATGATTTAAATTTTGGTTGATTTATGATAGATAGAAACGAAACTTTAGGTATGTGTCATTTACATAGTAATTATTTAGTTTCCCATGCTTCAAGGAAATAAATTTTTGTTTCCCTTTTAAATACTAAATCTGAATACATGGTTTTGGAATCATGTTTTGATTAACCATTATGTATTATGAAAACACTTTCTGATTCATATTTTGATTTTTAAAATATTCCTATGTTCTATGGAAATAAGTCATCTATTTACATTTCAAAAAATCACTTATAAAATGCATTGAATTAGAAACTTAATATTAAATGTCATTTCCATAAAGATAATGTAAAAAAATGAAATATAAATTTGGAATTTATTACTCTATAAAATCATATTGATTATATCTATTCATAGCCAATAGACATTACTATGTTTCATAAAATCATGTTTTTACAGTGGAAAATGGATATTTCACCCAAAATCATATATTTATGGGGACTCTGACTATAATTTTTAGTTAAAACTTTTACCTTTTTTCTTTTAGACACTTTATGTATTGAATATATTTTATTTTATTGTCTTATTTTGATTTTTTAAAATAGTTTGTTACTATTTAATTCCTTGAAAGTCATTAAGTCATTCCTTAAAAATAATGAAAATTTTTAATGCCTCCTCAATTATTCTAACAAGTTATTAGAAATAAATTTATAATACTATAAAAAATTATCATTTTATGTATGTACATACTATTTGAAAATTTATAAATTTTTGGGAAGACTAATTATGTGTTGACGTTAATTTTATGGACAGTTTCATTCCCAGTAATAATTAAGTGTGAAATTTGATAAATGATAACATTAAAAGTGTTAGTTTCTTTCCTAGTGATGAAAATATTTCTTAGGGGGAATCTGTAAACCATCAACTATTGGTATATTTGAAGAACCACTAAAAAATAATTTTGAACAACTTTAAAAGGGGGGAGAAATTTTTGAAAATGCAATTTATGTTGCAATAATCCAAAGAGGGGATATTGAATTGGCTACCTAGTCCATCTTTTTTATTTGTATTTTCAATAATTTTAATAAGAAAAATTTCTCATTCACTTTAATAATTAAATATTTTTAGTATTAAAATATGTTGGATGGAAACTTTAGTGATGTGACAATGAGTGATATTTTGAAAATTTTTAGAAGTGACATGTACTGAATTAACTATGGGTGTAAATTATTCAATGTTTAGAAGTGACCACATTGAAAAAACATAAGTGAATACACAAAAGAATAAAGTAACTAGAAGAATAAAAATTAAATAAACAACAGAAAAAATGAAGTGACAACATCAAAAAAACTAACAGATTGAATGAAGAAAAATGAATTGACTACATGGGAAAAAAATGGTGTAACCACATGAACAAAAAATGAAGTGAGTGCATGCAAAAATTGATGTGAGTGCATGAAAAAAATAAAGTGAACCTTATAAGAAAAATAACATGACAAAAATTAGAAATTTGGAATATATTTAACTTATATTATAACCTATGTTCACTAAATTCCTTTATATTAACTTTATTCAAAAAATTCTATCTTTTTTATAATTCTATATATTGAATTATTGTATGTTTTTCATCAAATACATTTTTTTATTTAATTATTCCTAAAACAATTGTTAAATTTTTTTGAAAAAAAATATTTTAAATTGGATTAATTTTATATAGGACTAAATTTTAATCACATTGGTTGAATTTTCAAACTATTTTATTGGTAAAACATGAGGACCAAATTAAATTTGGTTTAAATTTGAAAATTTTATATCAAATACTTTATAGTAGTTTTACAAAGAACTATAATGTTGATCATAATTATATTTTTTTAACTTTATCATTATTATAATGGTTTATTATTAGAAATTACATTTTTAATATTATATATTATATAATTCACCCATGTGGGTATGTTTCACATGTTTATTTAGTGAATAAATTAGATGTTTAATTTAGAGAGAAGAACTGTAAATGGATTTATTATTTGAATATGTAATGTATTGAAGAACTCTATATAATACTTTTATTATATCTAGATCAATATATAAAAGATTGATGAAATTATATAATTGTATATGTTTTTTATAATTTGGACATTTTCTACAACTCTCAACAGATGTTAAATAATTTGATTCTTTGTTGCTATATTGAATATTGATTCTTTGATACTCATACCCTAAATTATAAAATTAATTTAATTGTTTTAATCCATTATATTTTATTCTACATGCATACATTTAATTGGTTATACTATCACTTTAACATGTATGTGTGTGTGGGTAGTGAGTCCCTAGAAAAAAGTCAGTTTGGGTTTTGCCTCCTGGGGAAAAGGATTGGTTCTTCAGATTATGTATCCTTGAGAAAAAGGTAGCATTATTTAGGTTGTTACTCAAAGGAAAAAGATATGATTTTTTATTTTCAATATCCAAGGGAAAAAATGGAGTTTAGTTTTGGGTTTAATCATCCCGGGGAATAATGATTTATAATTGGGTTGTGTCTCGAGGTGTGAAACTTTTAGTGTCAGATTCTATATTGAGTGGGTGTCCATTATCATTGCATTTGAGATGGGTCAATAATAGATTATGATCAATTGTTTTTGAAATACTATAAAAATAACTCCTCCCTATTCATTTTTTTCTAAAAAATTAACATTAAAATTATAATATTTTCATTTAATTTAATTAAAAAGGATTGTTTAAACCCCTATTTCCTATTATACTATATTCCTTTAGGGAAACAAATAGTAGCACAATTTATTTTATCTATACATAGTTTTTTTCAACTTGAGTTTTTTTTTCACAAAACTAGATTTTTCATAAAACCCTTATACATAAGGAAATATTCTAATAAATGAGTAGTTTGGGTGCTTCTTCTATATGGATCACATAGTTTAATCTTATTAGAGTTACGAAAATTTCTTAAACAAGGAAAAGTGAATCACATATACAATTCCTTAAATATATAATGTATATTATTTGAAAAATATCTCAAAACTACTTTATTCTTATGTAGGGAACCTGCATATTCCTATATAGATTCTCAATTCATGGCTAGGTGAATTGAATCATGTGTATCTAACCAGATAGTAAATTATTCATATATATTTAAAATATATCATAAACCATGATGCTGAATTGTTTTTATATAAAAATATTCCTAAAAAAACATTATTAAATTAAGAAGATGATAAAAATAGAAATAAAATTCTAAACACATTAAAATCCAAACAATTAACCAATTTTTTTATTATCTAAAATTCACAGAAATAAAATTTATTAAAACTTAATATGTAAGAGTCGTGAAAGAATATGATTAGTGAATTATAATAAAAAATAATTATCTAAACCTTGATATCAGTTAATATCCTTAACAGATATATTATCTTAATATGGATTTGGAGGAGCTCCTCTCCTATCAATATAAATTATAAAATCATTGTTTCATTTATTTTTATATTATTCAATTTATTTAGATTCTAAATGTGAGTATAGGAGTTATTTATTATCCATGTAAAGTTAATCTTTCTAGTGAAAAATCCTTGAGTAAATCAATATAATTTCATCTCATGTATTTCATAATACTTGATGTATTTATAATTTTGGATATATTATATACATATCTTGATGATTTTATTCTATTTTTATATTCACTTATTAAATTTAAATAACAATTTTACTTACTTTAAATTATTAATATTTTTCAATATAAGTTTTATTATCTTTAAAATATATTTTTATTAATTTATAATTGTCTAAGTGCTTGTTACATGGAATTTTAATTTCTAAAACATACATTATCTATGTTGAGGATATAAAAATGATATGTATTCTATTAAATATTTAATATTTGACTTATAAATAATTTAATATTCTTTTTGGTAGAATTTTCATTTCCACTATAATTATAGTAAAAAACATATTCTATGTCATCTGTATTAGTTCTTGAGTTGTGATTATTAATCTATTGTTAAAAACATAATTTTTGGATGAAATATTTACACATAAATAGAAATAACCCTTGGGGTTTGAACATGGCTATGTTCACTAGTATAAATAAGATTTATACCATCATTAAATTATTATTCCTTCAATTAAAAATAATTTTTTTAATTTTTTTGACACTTTATATCTTTTTGAGACCCCTAATTTGAGTAAAAATATTTAACCTTTTCCATTAACCATAATAATTTCATTTTTGAATAAAAAACCATTTAATTAATAAATATTTCAAGAGGGAAACCTTTTCATGATTGATCTAGGTTATAAAACTATGTTACAAATTAGTAAACATTTACTCTGATTTAATCTTAAAAAAAATTTCTTTCATCAAATTGGAACTGTTGTTAGGGTGGTTCCCATATAATTTATTATTTTTCAAACATTGATTCAAATCATTATGTATACCCAATATTTTCTTGTTAAAAAATTTTAAACACATATATATTAGAATTTAAAGCCAAATATTTCACTGTTGAAATATTATTTCAACCATAAAAATCACTAATTTCAATCTAGAAATATATTTAATATGATTTTGAATCATTTAACACCATGTTTTTTGTTATTTTTAATAAAATTTGAAACACGCAAAAATTGATTTAGATAAAACATACCCTAAAATTGAGTGGTTTCAATATATATGAGATAAGGAATCCGGGAGAGAGATTATATGACATTTAATGTGTTTTTTATGCATCAAAATGCAAAATAAATCCATGAACCATCTATTTCTATAAAAGAAAATTTTAAATTTGAAAAACCTGAGTGCCCAAAACATATTGAAATCATTTATGAATCATGAAATTTTTATCATCACTTGACCAAGAAACCCACCAAAATTATAAAGTATACCATATATCAAAGGATATTTTTTAATTGAAATATTTGGTTAATTCATCATTTATACATGTTTTATGAACATCCTAGAGAATATATAGACAAAAAACAAAAATAATTCCTCTTTTTTGTGTTGAAATAAAACAACAACATACCTATAGAGATATAATAAAAAGTATGATTTCTTATCTTCCTTAGATATAATATTCAAATCATGGTTTTAATACTCTCTTTCATAACGTATTGGGAGTAAGATATATTTAAAAATAATTTCTTATAAATAAAATTTATCAACTAGAACATCTATTCATCAGAGAGAAATTTTTGGGTGAGGCAAATTCAAGGATATAGTTATTTTTTGGGAGTTTGTAATGGTTCAAAATAATATTCTCTAGTTATCCCCATCATCAAATTAGTGTCTATCGACTCTTTCTCCAATTCATTGAATTTTTATCTTATATTGATAGAAGTGTGATTTCTACAATAAATGGTGGACTTTTATTAGAAAAAAACTCATTTATTATCTGAACCTCATTGAAAATGTGTCCTGAAATGATCAGGAATTTGGTAGGGAGGGATTATTCGTGTCAAATATTCCCAAAAGGTACCTATCAATCATCTTAAGAATAATCGAATATATAAAAAATTAAGTTTCCTTAATACCAGGGTAATGTAAATAATGTTATTTATAACACCTCACTTGTTACCAAAAAACACTACATGAAACTCAATTTCCACCAAAATAATATTTTTGAATTAGTAATTCAAAATACTAGTTTAGTGAGAATATCCCATAGCTACAAGATTCATCTAAATAATGTAATTTAATGTATCCAGGTTCATTATTCATCCAAATCCTCAACCCAAAAACCTTGAAAATGAGGGGTTGGTTATAGTTAATATATAAATGACTAATAAAACTGAACTACCCTTTGACTTATTGACTATGTTATCCCCGTTTTCATCCCTATTTTAGAAATATGATTATATTTCTTCCAAGTATAATGGAGTTTCTCAGAATTAAATTTCAAATGTTTTGTGATGCATTCAAATATTCTTAGATTACTATGAAAATTTAATTTATTAATTTCATCACAAGAATAAATGTAACCACCATATTATGAATTTTATATAAACGAAAATTTGTTACTTTAAGGTCGGATAATTATTTTAAGTGAAATGTAATTGTAGTTTGAATGTATTACAATACATGTTAGGATTACTAAAAAATTGTTGAGTTATATCAAGGTAACTCCAAAACTATGTAAAGTTTGTAAGACCTATGATCACTAAATTTTACACTACATAGTGATAGTAATATTTTGATGTGTAAAGGTAATATTGGCTTGAAATGAGCTATATAAATTCCATTGATGATATTTTAATGTTGTTTAAATTAATATTTTATGTTGAATAAATATGTAATTAAAATACTAGAGTTGTGTATTAGTAAATTAGAGGTTACATAATTTAATGTTGAAGTGATAAAAACATTATATATTATCAAAAGTAAATCATAAGATTATTTTTTTGATATTATTAAATTATTATTTTTCAAAACAATATCGATAATAATTGTGACTCAATCATAGTTAATTAATTTTAAATGAATAACATTCTATAAGAGAAGATCACATACCAAATAGAGGAATTTGGCTACACCATAGTGTATGAAATCATTTCTATTAGTTGATGGAAAGACTATCATTGTGTGAAATTTCATTGGGTTTTTTCTTCATCATTGATGAGTTATAAGGTAAAATATATGAATGGGATGAAATATTAAAAAAATCACTATGGCATAGTGTTGATAATTTCAGGTGAGATATTTACCTGCAAAAACATTGATTTTCCTCCCATTCATATGGGATGTTGTTGTTCTATGTAATTAATCAAGGTGTTGAACAAATAAAATGTTGTGAGATTTATTTTAAGGATTGGTTCTTAGTTATTTAAATACTACATGATAAACTAACATTGAGTCTTCATGATATATAAATTGGGATATTATTTTAGTTTTAAATATATTTAAAGGCTAAAACTCAAGATAATTAAAACTACCAAGGATTAGATAAAAAGAGACTTATTATTATGAGAATACTTGGAATAAAATACAAATACTTTTTTAATATTTATTCTAGGGTAATAAAAAGTAAAACAATTAAATTTTTTTGATATAGCTCTTGATACTCATCCAAATTGAAGAGGTAAAAGATATAGAAGGTCGTGTAGTACAATATTACTATTAATTAAGAGTATTTTATAAATAATTCATTATTAATATAGATTTTTTATCTCATTAGTGATAAGGAATAATATTATCCGATGTCAACAAGCTGTCATTCATGAGATGATTATTCTATATATAATGTGATATTATGATTAATATGTTATTGTTGCATAGTTATATTTCTGGTAGTTGAATCATTTATTGAATAAGATCAACTATATTGTGTTAAAGAATTCAATTATTTTTGAAATATAAGATTCAAACACAATGATAAAAATATATTCTAATCTACTATTGGTCATATTTAAAATAAAACCATTTAGATTATTGCCTGAAGTTGATGAAACCTACCCTCATAGCGAAGTGGAGAAAACCTACTAGAACCTTTGGTTCCAATTGCATGAATTTTTTATCACTATAATTTAATGTGATAATAAAATTTAATGTATAACCAAAGGTTAATCTTGGAGAGGAGTAGGATATTACCTTCAGTTTGAATAATTTAAAACAATTTTTTACTATTTCAATATCTTAATTGTGTAAAAATATTAGTAACTGAATCCAGATATTGAATCACAACGTTAACCATTCATAGGTGTTCAATTCTATATGAAGAATGTGTAAAATATAGGTACCTTTTAATAACTCCCCCCTTTCATAGTGGTTTCCTATTTAAACTAGGTTCTTGATGTGATATTAGAGAAAATTATTTTCCCTAGAGATTATAATCATCTAAGGTTAATTAAGGAGAACTATAATTTTTGGAATAATATAATAATTATCTTCTTTTAGGGAAATAACTTTAATCAGTTAATGAATCGAGTTATATCATTTATATTATCATAAAGACTTGAAGTGGATGACATTTACACTATTGGTTATCCTTGAATTGGATGGATAGTTTGATAAAATTTTATATAATAACAATTTTATGATAAATGTAAAAGAAATAAATAAAATACTATCTTCCTTGTTCTAAAATTTTTGCAACAATGTGATTGGGATATAAAATGATACAAAAATATAGGATCAACATGGAAATATATATTAGCATAATAATATTGAAAATATTCAATGTATAAAATAATTAGAAAAATTATAAAGGCACCATATTGGTTGAAGATAAGAATCAAAATTACTATTTTTCTATTATTAATGATGCCATTTTTTATATTTGAGGCTTTGGAGACAAGCTGGATTATTCAACCATGGTGTAAAAATAATGAGGAAATTTAAATTCTATTAAAAAAATATAATATAATTGGATTAAATTCATGAACTATCCATTGATGATCTCTACATGAACCTTCTAAATTATTTGATA
This sequence comes from Viscum album, assembly GCA_963277665.1. NCBI lineage: Eukaryota > Viridiplantae > Streptophyta > Magnoliopsida > Santalales > Viscaceae > Viscum > Viscum album. Next base: position 821,382,928 of record OY728143.1, read on the forward strand.
ATATGATAGTCATTTTTCTAGAAAAAGAAAAAAAATAAATGAAATTCAAAAATTTAAAAAATTTGATGATCAAGGAAAATAAATAGGTTAATCTCTAATTTTATTTAGATTAATATGATTAGAGTTATTATAATCATATGAAAACTATGTCTCTAATATATAAACAATCATAAAATGGATAATTGTAAATGTAAATGAAATCGTGTGCATAGTTTTTTTGATATGGAGTTATTGGATTTTTTTTTGAAAAATATCATAATAAGAAGAAATTTATGGGGTACTATAATGAAAAAAAATAAGAAAATATTCAATGAATTATAGATGGTAAACAAACTAAAATGTTCAAAAAATACTTGATAAAATAAAGTAGATAAAATGTAGAGGGAAAATAGAAAATAATTTAGTAAATAAAATGGTGGCATCTCTTCACTAAGATATGATTCATAGGAGTTATGTTTAAGAAATAATGATAACATGATAAAATATATTTAACATAAATAATAGGCTTCCTATTGATAAGAAGATAAATGAGGTGAATATTACATTATTCTTATATTAAGGACAACATAGGATGTCTTTATTGAAAAGAATAACAAACTCACTAAAAAATGTAAATATTATATGAATGAAATTGTATAGGATGAATAATGATGATGTTTTGTTAAAAAAATAAGATATATTAAATTTTAGCGATTAAAATTCTCAATTTTCATGTTAGAAAGTGTGAGTGAATTTTAAACGGATCTCGGAATATGTTGGAATTTCATTAAGAAGAAACAATTCAATATAAATAAATGTGTCTTAAAAATTAATCAGACCTTAGAAAATTATGTTTCAATTTAATAAAGTTGTTGATGTTAGTGATAAATTAACCTAAAAATGTTTAAAATAATTTTTCATCATCTCAGTTGAAATATTTAAATGTTGAATCAAAAAAATTAAAATATTTACAAATCTGATAGTAAAATCCTAATATTAAATTATATAAATAACAAGGTTGCGAGAAACCACCCAAGTTTATTACACGGAAGGGGATTTAGAGTAATCTGAAGGTGAAAGAGTATTCAAAATATTCAAAAAATATGATTTATTTTATACCAAAATAATTATTATATTTTCCAATAAAATAATATTTTTTTATTAAAGATATAACATTAGGAGTTATTGATGGTGGAGTTGATCCATTGGACCTAAAACTTATGTTTTCTTATATAATTTTTTTTCCACTGGAATGAATGAGGGTCAAAATTTAGGGGTTTTTACTATGAAAATTATCGAAATATTTTTTTGAATTAATTAGAATATAGATGGCTAATAAGTATAACAACTCAAAATAGATATAGTATCATCAATAAATCATTGTATAGTGTGACTAAAAAACTAACAATTCATAATAGTTTATTATTATTAATGAAAGTAAATAAAAATATTTTTTAGAAGGAATAATGGAATAAAAAAATGTAATATAGAAAATTCATTGATTGTTGAGGTTGATTTAAAATCTTGAAACAGTGAAAGGCTAGGGATTCGTGATAGTGGATGGTCATCACACAAGATTGAATTTACCAAGATCCTGAAATGCATTGAATAATATGATAGCGGAATAATGAATTTTTTATATTCATTTTCTTTAAAAAAGAAGGGATCTATTTTGATTGTGATTGAAAATGAAAAACTAAATTTACAAGTGGTTTGATTTTTTATATGCTTATGAATAACCTCTTTATGGTGTGTCTATTACATTGTGTTGATAATGATATTATCATAAATAATAAACCATTTCCCATAAGATTATTTGTATATGGTTGAATTATCACATCAAGAAAAATAGTTATTATAAATTTTTTTCATATTGTAGATCCTTGTAATTCATGTTATCTCATTAATGGGGAATAAATAATCATTGGTGTAGAATAAATTTTCACAATTTTTAATATAATATGAGTAAAATCATAGGGAAAATATTTCAAGAGACTTTCTACAATTGAGTTGGGATAGAGATCACATTTTTAGAATATATCATAAAGGGAAACAGTTAACGTGATAAAAAAACAGTGAATACATAATGAAAAATTTATTTTGAATTATTTGTCTAAAAAAATTTCCAGACCAAAGAAAAAATATACAAAAAAGATGAATAATACTTTAACAAAATCTTTGATGACTATAAAATGATAGAAAAAGTGTTTTTTTAATCTCATGTTAAAGGTTGTGGCTACTTTTTTATTTAGAAAAGTGAATTTGAAAGAGAACTTGGTATTAAAATAAATAATTTGAGAACAGATAATGGGAAATAGTACATTGGTAGTGATTTTGAGTTTTACATTAGTAATTATGGATTTAAATATTAATATATAACTATTTACAAAACCCAAAATAATAGGGGTGTTTATAGAATAACTAAAACCACTATGAATATAGGGAGAACAATTGTTATTGAGTGACGAAGGTCAAAATAATTTGAGATAAGTTATATAAAATACTAAGAAAACTCAAAATTAATTATTTATAGTAAAAAAATCAAATCAAAACTCCTATGAGATGTATTTTAACCCAATGAAAAAAATCATTTACTTTAGTGTCTTCAAAATCAATTTAATAATAAAAATTTAATACTCAATCCTTTGATATTTTAGAGAGAAGACTGAGGAATTTATATTAGTTTGTTACTTTTATAATTGTAAAATCTATAACTAATGGAATAAGGGAATTAACAGTATGGTTTACTGTTATGATATTAATATTATGGAAAACCAAAATAAAAATAATTCTCTAGATAATTTAATTTAATGAAATTGGTGGATCCATCTGGGTAATTTCTGGATAGAAAAAAAAAGGAAATAGATTGAGGTTGAATCAGGATATATATATATATAATTAATAATATCAAACAAAATAAGATAAAAAGGCTAGTAATAATGAAAAATTAATGTTTTATAGGTGGATGTAACATGTGGTGTTAGATGAAATCCTTAGAGAATAGTCTACACTTATGTAGACATGAAGGGAGATATAATATTATGTCCTAATAGTGGAATCATAAAAAAGAAGAAAATGGTTTTAAAATAAAATACTAATCATTTTATTGGTTAATAAACATTTAGTGATATATTTTATTTAACAAGAAGAGCAGAATGATAATAGGAATGTAGAGATGAATTAGATTAAAAAAAATTCAACATGGGATCCTATTCGAGGAAATGGGGATAAAGTAATCATTTAGAACATGTGATTTTTTATGAAAAAGATAAATGAATAGAGATAAAATGTCATGAATTAATTCAATCTTGTATTCAAGTGATGTTCTCATGTATAAAAATTTTATTTCAATGAAAATTTTACACTAGTTTTAAGGTCATAAGAAATCATCATGTTCGTTGTAGTGGAATCTTGTTAGAAGTATAAATATTTTATATTTATGTAGAATATGTCTTCTTAAATGGTTAAAATAAATAAGAGGTTTCCATTGAGTATCCAGATGGTTAATATATTAATAATTAAGGGAAAATAGTTTAAAAATTGAAGAAGGCTATATATGTATTAAATTAGTCCCAATGAAAATTGAATTCAAGAGTGTAAAATTGTATATAGGTGATAAAATTAATTAAATTAAAAATGGAAAAAACCTATATACAAAATAAATAAATAAAAATACACTCACTATAATGTTGTATGTGGATTATATCATTTTTATAGATGATCATGATAATGAATGTTAATATTTTTCAAATGAAATAACTCAAATATTTTATAATTGCATTCATGGGGAATAAAGAAACTTCATGGGATTACATATGATGGAAATAAGGAAAATTTCATTTTCTTAACCCAATAGAAATATTTAAGAGACCAATTAATGATATTTTAAATTGGGATGAAAATGATGGTATATACACCAATGAATTTGGTACTAAAATTTTCCAATTATTATGATAATAAATGTGTTAATAAATGATAATTCATACGACTTATTGGAATCTTACTTTATCTAATGTCTTATAGACCATATATTGTATATAATGTGAGTCTTTGCGAAGCATATCATATTTAACAAATTATGTCAAATATTACAGATGATAAAATGGTTAAAAAATAAGTTAAATAAAATTTAATTTTTGTCTAATTTACAAGATGAGAAACAATTTATATTTTCTTAGATTTCTAAAAGTGGAACGGGTACGATACAGTGATTATAGAAAATATAAATCAAGTGTAATTTTTATATTAGTATTCAACTATGGTAGTTGGCACATTATAAAAACTAACATAGTCACACTATGTACAACATAGACAGAATATATTAATGAAAATAGTTATTACACTCAATTTATTTAGATAAAGGATAATTTTAATGATTTGAGGGTGATTTTTGAGAGAAATCTATGAATTTAATGTGAAAATCAAAGTTCTATAGACCTATCAAAAAATAATGTGCAACACTGAAGTTCCATGAATATTGAGATCATATTTCACATCATCAAGGAGGAGGTTGAAAATGGAGACCTGAATATGTGATTTATTTATACTTGAGATCAACTAGAAAAAATTTTCATTAAGGTTCTCCCGAAGGAAATATTTGGGACAATGAGGCTAAATAAGGGTGTTCACCCCCTATTATAAGATGAAAATTATTTTCGAGAAAACCCCCTATTAGACTTAGATATTGGCCTTAAAGGGGTAAGAGTTAGTGAACAAATCCTTCTATAAAATAATTTTTTTCAAAGGGGGATATGGGCATTCCTATCCTATTTTTTATTGAAAATATTTGTTGTGAAAAGTGGGAGCATATCTAAAGTAGGGAGTTCATTAATTGAGTGGGGTGGGGGGGGGGGGGTAAAAATATCTCTTATAAAACTATCATTTCAATAAGATATTAATTTCTATAAAAACACTACACTAACATGTGATGTGTTTTAAATACGTTTTTCCTTTAACAAAGGCTATGTTCTTATATCACATGAATAAGAAGTAATGTAGTTTTTTAAAAATAAAATATTGATAAATAATTTCATTGGTTTAAAATGAATCCAAAAGGGGAGATTGATGTTCCCTTTTAATTATTAATGGTTCTTGTTTTTTCAACCCTGTATGAGAAATATTTTTGAGGGTTTTTTAGTCTATTGAAGGTTCCAAAATTGAATTTGTGATGGGTTTTTTATGTTCTCATGGTTTTTTATATTTATTAAAGTTAGTATGATAGTTTCATCACCAATATAATGTTAACCATATATTTATGAATAATATATATGTTTCATTATGATACATGAAGTTCAAATTATTATTTACAAATTGACATTAATGTAGTCTCTATTTTTTACAAGATGTGTGAGGGTCACTCGAATATTTTGGAGGTACGTTCAGGTGACTCAACATATTTGTAAATGTTTTTGGAGATAGTTTCAATGTATTTTATATTATCTTCATGATTATAATTAGTATAAATTTAGTTTATGTTGGTATGGAACGAAGATATGTAATGGTGTATTGGAATTTTGATAACTACATAAAGGTTTCATTGATGATTTGTAAATTTATCAATGAAAAAAAGCTATGTAATGGTAAATTATAGGCCATATAAATGTATTTTTATGTATAAAAAATATTATATATAGTATTAAGAATAGTAAAAAAGATGTTTTATGTGATGTTCTGTGGGGATTCATCATCAAAATTAGATCAAAACTCTTCATGACTTATAATGAGATATTTATCTTTAAATGAAATCCCATATATCGAGATATAATTGTCTAATGGGTAAATGATGTTTGATACACCTTAGTGTAAGCCATAGTTTCTGTGACGTGATAACAAGACTAAGATATAGTGACATTTTTTTGGGTTTTTATTCATCATGGAAGACATGTGAGTATGAAAAGTGGATGTTATAAATTAGGGAAAAAATAATCAACACCTAATAGTGGTGAATATTTCAGGTGAGATATTTCCCAATGAGAAATAATGATTATCATCCACTTTATTGTTGATTCAATGGTGTTGTTTGATTCATACATATATAAAGAAATCTAATTATACACGATCTAAGGAGAGGATAATTTTGGGAATATTCAAATACCTCATGTGAAAAAAAATTAATCATTAAGAGATTAAATGAGGAGATTATCTCAGTATCAAAAGAATAAAAAATATGAAGTCTAGGGGGGAATTCAAACTACCAAGGATGAGATAATATAGCTGAAGAACAGGAACACATCATTTAATTCATGCGATATGAGATTAGATTATTATTATTATGGTTTTCCGAACTATATATGCTATAACTAATACTATAGTGAAAGTTTGGGGTCAATCCCACGGGGAGTGTTGCTAGATTCTATGAGTCAACGGATTAATACCATTTGGGATAGAAGTCGTTTATAGTTTTCTATAGTTTGGGAAATTCTAAATCTATGGTGGTTGATAGTTTTTGAAAGAAAGGTAGAGGAATTGGGAAAAATTTTGGTGATCTGTAAGAAGGAAGATCTTAATTATAATCTTGGTAGGCTCTTATGGTTTAGGTTGTGAATAAAGTTGAAGCTGGTAGTTGACTTTGGTCAAATCACCTAGTTACACATAGGAGGGATTTATCCCTTTATTAGAAGTTAGAACAAACCTAGATACACTAATATTATCTCATATGGATGAATTTATATTAGACTATTAGTTGTACTTTAATCTACTCCAACCATGATATTATCTTCTAGATGAATATCCCATGTTCAGAGATGTTCATATAAAATGGATATATATATATATATTTTTTATCATAAGTACTAATCCTTAAGGATACTATGTTTTAGAATAATATATTTAATTATTTAGATTTCCCTAATATTGATCCCTACCTGTGGGTGGTTTTATCCACTCATGGTAGGTGGAGATGAAAATAAATAAATAAAAACCATGATTTCCCTGATAAGACAATTTGAAATTAAAAATTTCACAATAATTCATTGATTCACATTCACAATGGTGATGAGCATGAAATCGGGGTAATAAATCACAACATAATGAAAATACTTACTAGGATTGAAAGAGAATAAGGATCCAACATGAATTCATTAGTAAATGAGGATAAATGACAATTTCCATGTGAAAAAAATGAAAGCGATGATGGAAACACAATCCAAAACATTTTTATTAACATAAAGAATGAAACATCCAAGAAAATTGAGTTTGAGAGGGATAATTTCTATAAAAATATAAGTATAAGAAAAGTAAAAAGTAATTATACTATGTGATGCTCTCAAAATGACTATCGAGATATTATATATGTATAGGATAAATTAAATGATGTGTAATGGATTACTTTATGTGTGGTGATGATATTAGTAGATTAATGTGGGTTTTCAATATTACATGTATCTCTTGCATATCTTTACCATAATATGAGTATTGACAACTTTCAATTCATGTAATGATAACTCATAACATGTACTAGCCTTCCAGCTATATCTCTGAAGTAGATTTGCCATTCAACGGGTTTGAATGAGGTCATGTCTTGTATCATCCATTCATGATGTGTACTGGATTGATTCTTTGAACTCTTCATGACTTGATACATGACTTGGAACATGACTTGTTTGATGCTATGAAATCCTATTACACAACATGTATTATTGGTTCACGATGTGTAATAGTTCAATTCTTCAATTTTTACAGACTTACTCCACTGAATCCCTCGAATCCTCACTACTATAAAACTAAGAACATACCAATAACATTATTAATTAAAGCTATAAAAATCATTATGTAAATGGAAGAAAAAATAATATATGAATTTTTCTTATGAAATTCCCCCAAAATTGAACAATTTATGATCCTCAAGAAAAAATTACAAAACAATAAATTTAAAAAGACAATAAATTTTTAAAATATGAAAGATTCATCTCCTCCAAAAAAATAAAACTATTTATAATAAGAAAAGGTTTGCCTCTAGAATTATACCCACATAGAAAATTTTTCATTCCACGTAGATCAGTTCTTTAAAAGAAATTTTAATATTTAAATTATAGTCTTTTAACTATTACTTGAATTATATACCCATATTTAATTTTCCTCACAATTAATTTTCTCTAATTACTCTTGGTAAAATGAAATTGGAGTTATGATCATACATTGAGTAGATGCTCGTAATAATTGGCATGAATTGGTTCATTCATCTCCAATTTATAAATACATGTTCAAAAGTAATCACAAGGGCTTCAAAAATTAGGTTATAATGGCTCTGAGTCTATGGGTTGGTGGGTAGAATGTGAAAATAAAGATCAAAAGGAGGGTAATATTTGAATCACAATGCATAAATGTTTAAATAAGTGTAATACAATCCCCTCTCCAAGATAATCAATTCAACACTCCAAATACACTGGTTGTATCCATATATATGTAAATTAAGTGATAGATGGGTATCACGTTCCTTTACTTTTTCTTTTGTATTTCTATTTTCAAATGTCATGTTTAGGCCAGATCATACATTTATTATCTTACAACATAAGATCCACTTGGTTAATAAGAATAGAAAAATAAATCGGTAATCATATTCGGTATACAACAATGTAATAATATAATTAATCATAATTTCCTAACTGTTGAACTTGAATTATATTTCGGTGAACAAAAATCATTCTAAAATTATAAATAGAGTCAAAACATGGATTCTAACAATTCTAACTTAAAATTTTCTTTAATTTAAATAAGAAAAGTATTTTTCAGGCTTAAAGAATGATTTCAATTGGAAACTTTTCCCCTACACAGGTGAGAATAGAAAATAAGTCATGTCTATTGAGAGTAAAAATCATGAGAAACTCCCCCATACAGAGAAAGATACACTTTCCGTGTTGTCCATAAATTTTTTATGGGGGTGTTTGGGCAAGTAAATCTTAGCAAAATTGAAATGGAATTTAATAATTTAAAAATTGAGGTAATTGAGAGCCTCATAGATAAAGTGGCATGCCATGGGGGAATTTGGATGTCTTTATGGAATATTTGGGCCACAAGTAAAATTCAGTAGAAAAAATAGTCTCATTTCATGATAAATTAGTCCACATGTTTTAAACATTATAAAAGTAGAGGTATATGAATGTTCATAATATGTTGAATAAGAATAACTAGTTTCATTTAAATTTAATATATGTTTTTAATAGAGCTCAACAAGGGACTCAAAATGAAAATAAAAAAGACTCATGAATGAAAACTCAATCAAGAAAAATGATTAACTTTGTGATTCCTCTTATAAATCACTAATACAATGTCATCAGCCAGAAAAATAGACCAAAAAATCTTATAGTGGGGTCTATTGGATCAGTGGATCCTATTGGGTCTGTAGCTAATAATGGCCATGTATTCTAGTTACTGAGGTCTCTTAAACTCATTAATTACAATTGGAAAATCAGCATGAGTATGGATAAGATGTGGTGGAAATGGAACCATCGCTCGTAGTGATCAATGTTAGGCATGGATCTCTAATAAATTTCCTGATGTTGTCTTTCAATTTCTATGACACTCTGGGTTACCCTTTGGACCAGAACAGATGGTGGAATGGGGCCATAAACTACTATAGAAATCATATAAGAGATAGACCTAACTATTAAATATATTAATGAAATGAAAATGAAGCCAAATAATAATAAAAGTAAAACAAATTATGTAAAAACCAATCCCCACACCTATATATACAAATATATATATCAATGATCAGGAGAAAAATAAGGTCATATACAGACGACAAAATGAAATGACCATTCCTATCATAAAAAGTATAAATCCCAAAAAATGAACCGAAATGGCTGATTGGGAATCCATAAAAAATATCCTCCATCATCAGATTCCCATATAGTGGTGAAGGTAGTAGGTTTTCTAGATCGTTAGCAGTGGCTGCAGAAGGGGTAAATGGACCAGCAACAGATGATGGAGTCGTAATGCTGGGGAACTGTGTAGGGCTATGTGGTGGAGAGGTGTCGGTCTGGAGTGAGGCTGGGGATATGCCAGTTGTGTTGATGAAAGGAACCTTTACAGTGGTATCGATGGCAAGACCCTTGCCCTACCTATCTTTCTATGCTAAAAACTCTTGTCGGTCAGTAGAATCGGTGATGTTTGCTTGAAATTCACGATGGGTCATGAGAACAGTACGAGATGAGTGGTTGATATGAGGTGGGTGGAGGTGGTGTGGTAAACTCTGAAGGAATAATGATAGTGAGGTCAAGATGAGTGTAAATTTGGAACATGTTCTCTAGGATTCACTATTTTGTAGCGTAGATATTAGAATGGATGGTATGGGTGGGTGGAGGAACGTTAGAGGAGGTGGGTTATATATGAGGATTAATTGGTGTTGTTGGTGGTGACGTGGTTTGTGTCTCAAAAGGAGGTTATGCTTTTACATGTAGCGGTTCTGCCACCTACACGCTCGGTTCCCAATAGTAAAAATCATCCTCCCTCACCAACAACATCATCTTGTGCAATATCACAATATAAATAAGTTCAATGGGTCCTAGGGAGTTGAGTGATAGTGTTGTGTCAAACACTCCTAGTTTTTGATCTAGGTGAGTCATAAATGAGACTATCATTATTGTACAGTGATTCCGCTGGTTGAGGGATTCGTATTAATGAAAAAACATGGTATCCATGTTAACGGTTTGGCCACCCATGGCTGTTGTGAGAATACGCACATCAATCTGGTTAAAACTCCCATGAGACTCTGTCTTAGTGAACCATCCATGTGTCATAGATCGATGAAAATTTCGTAAAGATGGGCCCCATAGATAGGTAAATTTCATGATGTGAAACTCATGCAGAAACTAAATTAAATGGGGAATCATCTTCCATAGATACTAAGAATTGGCTTGGGGGGGTCTAGCTAAAGTGTTGGATACATGTTTTAAGTAAAAAACTCATCGGTAAATATGCTGAGGCCTATGTCATGATAAACATGGTTAAGTAAATATCATGTGGCTAGACACCCAATAGAAATATAATGCTATCAATGGGAATGTAAAAATTGGACTGGATCTCTAGAATCCGCTAACTAAAAGTATCCTCTTGAACCTTGATAATTTTGTCGATAAAGAGTGTCTCTAGGTGTCCAAGGATGACATCACTAATGTTAAACATAGCTAAGATGGGTTGGTCCATAGTTTTGTTCATGTGAATCGTCATGGCCTACAACATGAGGATATTTAATGAGTTCATTAGATTGGTAAATAATTAGATGGGGTTCCAGTTTCATCATTGAAGGTTGATTTAGACTCTTGTTGAGTAGGTGTTGTAGCGTGGGATGCTGTAGGCGGTGAAAAAAGGTGAGGTGTGAAATGAAGATGCAACACCATGATGGATTTTGGCTGGTGGAATCTCATTAGAGACTAAGGAGGAAGAGGTGGAGGGTTGGGGCCAATTCTTTCTTTCCATCACAGAAGGAGGGTATGGGGGTAGAGAATGAGAAAGGGTTGGGTGTGGGTGTGGGTGCATTTACTTGACCGATAGGAGGAGGGTTTGGGGGATTGGGTTTGTGCATGGAGGGTGGGTCAAGATTAGGTTGTCTGTGATTTGAAGGGGGATAAGGGAGAGAGGTAGAAGGGTGGTTGTGGGTGTTTGGAATAGAGGATAAGGAAGGTGTGGGGATGGGTGGGTGCAGATGTTTGAGAAGGGTGAAAAGTGAGGTGAGGGGTTGGGGTGGGTTACGGGTTCTGAACCTTGGGTGCATGACCTATGTTATAAAAAACCCCAAAACTACATGATGTGTACTTTTGGATTATATCATTTAATGGGGTATTAAAATGTATTTTTGGAAATAATGTTTTCTGACATGTAAGTGGGTAACACAATATGTTATTTACTGTTTTAATTCAAGTTTGTTTTTCATTCCTTGCTTTTATCTCCTATCCTAACTGAAACATTCCTAGGAAAATCGTAATCTAACACCAAAAAAGATGAATTCCCAGGGTTTCCTCCCATTCAAAAGTTCCTTTTATGTTGAGAGAATCAATCAGTTAAGGCTCAATTTACTTTAGGCTGATGACACATCCCATGTATAAATGTTATTGGATGATTTTTGGTTTTTAACCATTCACTTTAAAAGGTGGTCTACACTCCCTTTGAATTTTTATGGCCCCATAAGTAAATAATTGAATTAATTCAAAGGGGACCGACCATCAATATTTTACTTTAACAAGGAATAGTATCAATCTTGAGCTAAAAGAATAAACTTATTCCACAGTACAAAGATACCACTATCAATGCATTAATCATTCCATTTCATTGTTTTTTCATTATAGATACTATAATTGTCATAGGAATCCAATTTTATTTCTTGTAATTCGATTAACTACATCATCCTAGCTTTTACCACATTCTCAGAATCTAAATTCAGTTTCATAATCGCCAAAAATGAATAATCCTGCAGCTCAATTGGGAGATTGAATGGTTTCCCTAAAACGAGTCTGAATGGTGTTGTTCCTATAGGTGTCTTATATGTAGTGCTATTTTCCAATATTGCATCATCTAGTTTTAGATTTCAATCACTTATTCTTGTATTTAATGTATTTCGAATTTTCTTTATTTATTTCTTCGAATGTTTTACATTCCAACTTGTTTGTGTGTTTTATGGAGTTCTTGTATTGTATGAAATTACCTATTTCTCTTGAAAACCTCCCACATCTTAGTTTCTGATATGTGTTCCCCATTCACTAATGAGTAATCTTGGGAATCCAAATCATTAAAACACATTCGTTTTCAAAAATTTCATGACCACTTTCACTATGTAATTTTTTGTTTCTTCAACTTCAACCCATTTGAATACATATTGAATGCCATCCATAATGTAGGATTTTTCGAATGATGTATGAAAAGGTCTCATGATGTCTATCCTACAAACCTCATAGATTTTAACTTCCATGATGAGATTTTGAACCATTTCATTCTCCTTTTCAATGTTTCCAGTCTGTTGTAATATATCACATCATTCATAGAATTCCTTTGTGTATTAGTGTAGTGAGGTCCATAAAATTACAATTTGAAAAATTTAATCTATTGTACACTCATATCTATGATGATCACCTTCTAGGGGTATATAAAACATTTTGGTTAAATTCTGGATTTCATTTTCAGGAATGAATCATCACAATAATACATTTGCACAACATGTTAACAGAAAAGGTTCTTCCTAATAGTAATTCTAAAAATTAGCTAGAAATATTCTATTATATTGGTATGAAATGTATTGATGAAAAAATCATGTGAAAAAATAATTTGCGATATTAAAGAAATAATGTTGAACCTTGATTCTCAAAAGTGTTTCATTTGAATGATCTACTTCAATGTCATCCTCGCCATCTTCCTTGATGATTGATAAGGGAAGTCAGGATAGATGGTCAACAATGACATTTCTACGCCATCCATGTCCATTATTAAAATCTCATACTCTTTCAAAAAGAGGATCCACCATACCATCCTTGGTTTTGTATCCTTATTGTTCACAATTTATCTTAGTGGAGAATGATCAGTATGTGCAAACTCTTTAGAAAATAAACAATATGAATAGAATTTCTCAAAGGCATAGAGAAGGGCTAAGACTTCTTTATCGACAATCATGTAACTGACTTGAGCTTCACTTAGCATGTGGCTTTCATAATAGATGGGAAAAAAGATATGACCAATTCACTATCCTAACATAAAACCAATATCAAGGTCACTTTCATCACACATTAACCCATATTCAGAATCCTAATCAGGTGAAATGATGATTGGGTAGGCTATGAGGCTTGTTTTCAAAATTTTAAATACCTTCTGACTTTCCTTAGTGAAATATAAAGGGACTTCTTTTGAAATAATGGTGTCCATAGATGGGACACTTTTTTAAATTCTTTTACAAACCATCTATACCATTGGGCATGGCCTTGAAATATTCATATACCTTTAATGGTTGAGGGGTTGAGTAAATCCTTAATGGGTTTTATTTTGGATGCATTTAACTATATTCCTTCCATGGAGATTTTATGCCGGAGGACTATTCATCATTGGAAAAAAATGACATTTTTCCTAAATCAATACAAGGGTATTTCCTTCACTGCAATGGATAAATAATACCAAATTGGTTAAAAAACAACAAATGACATTCCATATACTGATAAGCCATTCATGAAAATTTAATGGAATTCTTATTCCATATCATGGAAAAATTGTGTCATGAATCTCTAAAATGTAATTAGAGCATTGAAAATTCTAATTCATAATCACCTATAGGAAAAATAACTAAATGGGGATGTCAATGTGGTGTTAGGGTAATCCATGGGGTTGACTACAATTTGGTTGTATTCTGAATATCCATCTAGTTAATAATTGGATTCATGTCCCACAAGTATTTTTGGAGTTCGATCCATGAATGGTAAAGTAAAATTATCCTTCCTTATTGTTGAATTCAAGCATCTATAATCTAAACATACTCTCCATCCAGTGATAGAGCGTGTTGAAATCAATTTGTTTTCATCAGTTCCCTATACTATGATATCTCCATTATTATGAAAAACTTGTTGAGGAATTACCAATTCACTTCCTGATATGGTAAATATTATTCCAACATCCAATAGTTTCAAAACGTCCTTTTTTATTATTTCCTTCATCGATGGTGTGACATTCCTTTGAGGTTGGTAGTTTGGATTTTCATATTCCTCGAGTAAAATCTTGTGAGTGCATTCAGTTAGATTGATTCCTTTGATGTCTTCCACTCCCCAATAAATTGACTACTTCTATCCCTTCAAAACATCAACTTATTTTTCTTATTCTTCCTAATATAGTTCAGTGCTAATAATAAATAGCATAGGGGTTTATGCTCCAATTTATGATTACTTAAGAGTAATGGGAATAGTTTTAATTCCAGCTTTTATGGTTGAATTATGGAGGTGATGAATGGTGGCAAGGTATCCCTTATGGGATCTTAAATGAATATTTCATCCTAAAAATCATACTCTTATTCCTTCTCTAAAATTTAATATTCATTTTTTTATTCAATGAACATGTACTAATATCCTTTTTGGGTAAGAGAGATATCATTGCAATCAACATTATCATGCTCTTATTGGGATTATCTAACCAAGTTCAAAGCTACTTGTTATTCTACAACTCAGAAGATCGAGAGACCTTGATTTACATCTATCATATCATTTCCTATGGATAAGAATGTTATTACAAGTATAATGGGGATGGAATCATCTTCTTTCATGTCCAAAACTAGGAAGTCAGATGGAATGATGAATTTTCTGACCAAACTTGAAACAACATCATGAATTCCCCTAGGGTACCTTGCTAATTGGTGAGGAAGTTTTAATTATACCTTATATTTTATGAATTTTTTGGAGTCCTAACTTTGTGGAATACACTCATTTTAAATTAGTTGATTCTAGATCCAATATCACATAGAGTTATACCAAACATGCATTCTCTAATAGGACATGGAATTGAAAAACTTCTAGAATCAATCATTTTTTGGGATTTTCTTCTACACAACAACAGATCATTTTTAATTTAATGGGATGAAACCAAGATCTTCTATTTTAATTTTATTGGATATAAGATCATTGAGAAATTTTTTAAAAAATTCTCAATAGGAAATGGATTCTAAAAATGGTATGTTGATGTGAAATTGCTTGAAAATTTCTAGTAAATTCTTGTATTTTGCCTCTTGTGGCCTTTTCTCACTCTTTTTGAGAAAGAATTATGTTGCATGTATGGGGGTTGGTAAACATAAAATGGTTTCATTTATTTCTTAATAGTTTTATCTATTTCAACTAGTGATACTTCTTGAGGTTTGGTTTTCTCATATTCTTCTTCTAATGGTGGTTCTTTCTTAGGCTCTTCAGTTTTTATTTCATCTCTTCCACTTGGTTGTTGAAAATACAATCGCTTATCCAATATCAAAACTAATTCTTTAGCTTCCTCTATTGGGTATTTCTCTATATTAACATGTAGGGTACCTAGTAATCTATTAGATAAAGTATTCGGGATTTGAGGCATTTTAATTTCATAATTTTTCAAAGCTTCTCTTGGGTTCTGTATTTATATTTCCTATGTTTTTATTATTTGATCTGATTTTTGAATGAATGTAGGTATGTGGTTTTTTAGGTTACTTTGAGGATGACCAATTTGTTTCTATGATCTAGGCTAAGAGGGTTAGAATGATGATCTCTTTTTGATAAGGTTTGTTATTGAATCTATTGATGAGGTCTTGGAACTCGGTTCGTCATTGTATACCCTGGCTGTCCTTGATTCCAAATTGGTGCTTAACGAATTCGCTATTGAAAATATCCTGGGTTATTATGAGTTTACTTCTAAGTAGGCCTCTACTAGTATTATGGTTGCTTCGGTTGTAAAGGTGGTTTCTGTTGATTGAAATTGATGAAATTATAATCCTCATGTAATTAAAATCATGTGTTGAGACCATGGTAATGATGTGGGATACCGTACAACTCACATGATTGTATCTACATTATAGGTACATTAGGGGGTTGTTCCATAAGAATTTTATATTATTTAGGATTTTTAATATGGGATTAAACTTTTACTACTAAACTGGTGTTCTCATCCACCTGGTGGATACCATGTTGAGGTGTCCAATGATATTTTTTCCATAGTTTCACATTGTGATAAACATCATTAAGAATTTATCTTTCAACTTCTAGGGTTTTAAACATCATTCCCCCTTTAGTGGCATCATCGAAGACAGTTCTTATGGAAAGTTGGAGTCCATGGTATAACATCTATAACTGAATAACATATCTATTATATGGTGTGTGAACTCTCTCTTTATCTCTTTGAATCTATCCCACACTTCCCAAATAGATCCTTCATCAGTTTGAGCATGGTTCTGCTTTTTTTTTCAAAGCTTCCATGTCTAAATCGGTGGAATGCTTTTATCAAAAATATATCATGTAAATATCATCCAAATTCATGATTGACTTGGTAGAGTGACTTTTTATACATTTCATAGATCATTATATTAAAGAGAAAGGGAATATGAACAATCTGATTAAGACTTATGAATATATCTATATTAAAAATCTATTGCAAACTTCGAGGATGTTAGAGATGTGAACATGTAAGGATTTTCTCTAGAGGACACTAAATTGCCCCATGTTCTGGATCATTTCAATGAGTCCAGGTTTGATATGGATGATATGAGCTTGAATTGGGGGACACAATATGATCAGTTTTCCACCATGGATTGATGTAAATCCATAATCTGTGATGGTCTTCTCATTATGCATATTATACTCCCTCACAATTACTTGTTGTATGTTTTGAAGGTTTAGCGGGTTGGGTCCTACTATATTACTAGGGTCATCCATCGTTGACCGGTAGTGTGAAAATATCAACATTTAAATCAAAGGATTAAAAGCTAATGGTTCATTTTTCACAAGGTTCTTTGAATTAGTTGACATATCGTTGGTACATTCACTATACTGTATAATATAGATGCAAGGGAATATTAAAAGGAATGAAGGAAAGGGGGTGAAGGAAAAAAATACCATGTCTTAATTTCTAGAGGATGGTATTAGGTTGACTCCCTGATAACATCACCAAAATTTGACACACCATCAGACATCATTGAATTCAATAGGGCTATGATCATATTAAAAAATTTTAAGGTTTTTCTAAACAACACATGCTACAGGGTATAGTACAATGAAAGTATGGGGTCGGTCCCATAGAGTGGATAGATATATTTTGTGAGTTAAAGGTTTAAGAACCATTCGAGTGGTATTTCTTTCTAGTTTTCTATAGTATGGGATGTACAAAATCAATGGTGGTTGATATTTGATCCAATAATGAGGGATGGATCATGATCAATTTCAGGGATTTTTAAGAAGGATGATCTTAATTTTATGCAGGGCATGATCCATTGGTTTATTTTTTCAAGCAATCATAAGGTTCTAGTTGACTTTGGTGAAGTCACCTAGTTCTACCAAAAAGGTTTCTATTTATTGACTGGGATATAGCATCAATATAGATGCATTAATCATAGATCCAATAGAATAAATTATTTTAGTCTATTGACCATAGCCTAATCTACTCCATCATGGATAGGGTCCATCACATGAATATCCTTGGGTCAAGGACATTCAAATGAAATGCGTATATGTTTAGTATTTTTCCCAATTACAAATCCTTATGGTCACCGGGTTTATGAATTATAGATTTAATTATTCATATTAACCGACTCTCAATCCCTACCCCTAGGTGGTTTTAGCCACTCATGGTAGGAGGAGATGAAAATAAATATATAAAAACTATGCTTGACATGCTAAGAGAATTTGAAATTTTAAAATTCACAATAATTGAAAGATTTATATTCACAATGGGAATGGGAATGCGATAGGGGTTATAAATCATAACTTAGTGAAAATACATACTTGGAATGAAATAATTAATCGATCTAATATGAATTCGTTGGTAAATTATGATTAATGATGGTGGTGATGTGAAATGGAAATTTATTCGATGATGAAAACAAAATGCATGAAATTTGTATTGGAATAAAATAATAATACAATTCAAAAATGTTTGTTTTGAGAGGGAGGGAGACAAATGAAGCGAAAAATAAAACAAAATCAAAAAAGAATTATTCTCTAGGATTCCCTCAAAACCACATCTGAGATGCTATATATATAGGTGAAAAATTACACAATGTCTAATGATGATATTTCATGTACTGCCGATATCTATAGATCATTGTGGTTTTTGAATCCTATTCATATCTCGTGTATATTTCAATTTTAACATATTGTTTGACCACTTTCACATCGTGTACTGATGACTCATGATGTTTACTGGACTTCCATATTTATATCTAGAGTATATTTATTGTTTAAAGGGTTTGAAATAGGTAATTTAATGTGTTGTATATTAATGACATGACCTTGATTCTTTATTTTCTCTCTTCATGACTTGGCTCATGACTTATTGGATGTTGTGAAATCTAATTACATGACCTGTAATAATGGTTCATGATGTGAAATAGTTGAATTTTTCACTTTTTCTACATTTTTTCTTTTGAAAACCTAGAAGCCACATTCCTACGAAACTAATCCCATACCTAGATCATTATCATATAATGTAATAAAAATCCTTATGTAAATGGAAGAAAAAAGAGTATCTATATTAAGCTTATCAATAACATCTCATACATTTCATTAGTTAATAATACATCTTATTAAATGAATATTTAATACATAACATTAGAACCCACACAACTACCTTAATGACTTAATATATTTAGAAAATTGGATACACAAATAAAAAGTTCATAAAATATCTACATAATCTCTCATTTATTTATAAAAAGAACTTTTCTTAAACACAACAAATATTCAAGTTTTCTTCATATATTGGGGAAAATAAAAAATAATAAAGAGTGAGCTCAAATATTCAATATGTTTAAAAAAGATAGATATCAAGGATCATTTAAATTTAATTTGTGCATAATTGGTATGAGTACATGGGAATAACCTTTCAAAATCATACACAAGAATTCAGATATCATAAGCTTGAGTCATGGAATAAATAATGATTGTTGATAAGACATGAATCATAAAGGTGTCATAGAACATGATACATGGGAACATAACATTGGAATTCGATCATTTCATAAAATAGATAAAAAAGGTATGGTATGATAATAATCATAGAAATCATATGTTAACCAAAATCACTTGGAAATTCATAACAAGATAGGCTTAGACAAACTACCAATGTACATATGTCAGTGTTGGAATAACCTCTCATGTACCCTCTTCTGTGATTGAGATAACCTCCCATTTACTCTTGTTTTTTATTAGGGTAACCTCCTAGGTTACCTTTTATCAAACATAACGAAAATATTTTCCAAATTCATTATATATATATATACAATTTTGGGACCACTCAACACATAATCATAAATCCATTCATATGTATGCCACAAGATCATAAAATCATTCATCATTACTTAATCTATTGAAAAGAATGTTGGTTTCATTAATATTTAATTATTTACCCTAAACCATTTATAAAAAGAATAAATATGGTATTATTGGATCATGTACCATGAAAACAAAAATTAACATCATTTTAAGTCATCATAGATTAGAAATTACCTAAAAATATCACTGGAATATTTATTGAGTGAAATACCTTATTCATTTCAAAATCACATATTAAAATCTAAAAATATAGAAAAAATTAAGGAAAACATTTTATTTTAAAATAAATTTATAAATTTTAAAGGAAACATAAAATAATTTGGTGGTCATAATGGTTTGAAATTCAGTCAATCTTGTCTACCTTAAAACATACATTCCTTTCACATATTCAGTAAAAAAATCAAAATATACTCATTTGGAAAATGACTCATAGATTCAATTCAAACCATTTTATAAAATTTAAAACAAGGATAAAAAATACTTATAAAAAACTATTATAATTTTTAAATAATTCATGAAAATATATTAATAATACATGGTTTTAGGAGAAAAAGGATTTTCAACCAACAAGATAAATGAAGTCGGTATTACATAAAAATGTTATTTAAGTCCATTGTGTACTTAATGTGTGATATATTATAAGAAAAAAAATATTATAGATAAATATAATTACAGTAATAAAATTTATGATATTATCAAGATATGGACCAAGAAATTTCATTATTGGAAATATAATCATAAATAATCATAATAAAAAATTAGATGGTAACATAAATCTCTTATGTTATGTTCGACTTGATTTGAAAGTTAATTAACATCATTTATAATAAATTTAAATTTATTACACCAATATACCATATTTATTACATCCTCAATATATTATATACTATTCAATAATAACAATTCAACAACAATTTATTAATTTTTGTTTATTAAAATTGATATTTTTTAGTGTTAACTATTTCATTTTTATGGGAATTTATGTTTGGTAGCACCAATACATATTCATTTATTATGGTTACATCATATATATAATTTTAAATTTGGTAAAAATATCACATATTTCATTAAACATACAATGATCCATAAAATATTTAGATAAGAAAATGAATTACAATAGTCATGGAGACGGTAGGTCGTACACACACTTAAACGATATTTTCACTTTTCAAAGGAAGGAAGGAAAGAAATTTAAATAATGATTCACCTTTATAAAATAATTATTATATCTTAAATAACATATATATTGATTAAATAAATCATCATCTATATCCGTGTAGAGTGAGAATAAATAAAGAATCACATCACTTTGTGGAGGTTGTAGTCCACATGTACACATCACTGACATTATCATTTTCAAAAGGATAAAAATGTAAGATTATAGATTTGATATTATATTTATAGAAGAATAATTGTTTCATAAATATGATATATAAAAGTTCAGATGATCATAACATCCGTCCATGAAATATGGTGATATAATATCAATTGTATCTATACGTGGAGGATTTGGTCCATACATACACATGATAGACACTTTTACATCCTATTTGAGGGAAAATAGGGTAGATAATGGTAGTTTAATAATAATAATAACAACATTTAATTATTTTTATTTGAAATAATGTATTATTTTATGATGAATACCATACATTTATAGAAGGTATAATAGTAAATTGGTTTAAAGTACTTGTGTAGCAATATTACTACTTCTTTATTTTGATTCTATATGAACCCTTCTTAGGGACCCTTATAATTATCTTTAATTAATACCCAAAAAAGAAAATTATTAATAAATAAGTATATATGTAAATTTGTAATGTTTTGGTAGATTTATATTGTTGAATGTTGTGTTATTCAAAGAGATAATGGGTGTCTTTTTTAAGGGAGGGAAAGGATGCACAAGTAATTACGAGAAATATCAAAAATATATTTAAGAAATTCTCAAGAAAAATGCTTCAAAATCCATATAGATTTAAATAAAGAGAGTTTATTTTTGAATAATCATCATCCAATTAAATTTATTCAGATTTTGGTGTTATATAAAATTTTATTTAGAGGTTTAACCCCTTGGTTAGCCAATTTTAACCTTAACTTTGGTAATGAATTTTTCAATATTAAAGCATTATAATGTAACTTATAAGGTAATAATTACACAAGAAATTATTAAGGGATAAAATATTTGACCATTTTTCATCCTATATATCCACATTCAATATTATAATGATTTATAAATAATTTAAGGAGATATTTTTATCATAAAATACAAAAAATGTCTTTTTAAGAACTATTCATAAAATTTAAATTTTAAAGAACACAATAGAAATGGATTTTGAATATAATTACCTAAAACATATATAATATGTTATATTAATCTAGATGATTCTTTATAACTATAAATCACCCAAACAATGTGACTTTAGAGTTTTTAATAACATCTACAAGATTTTTTAACTCATTTAACAAGAATTGTGTCGTCCTCATGTAAATATTTAACGTAATTATTTAATGAGTACAAAATTATAAAAAAATTACCAATATTAATGAAATTTAATTATATTTATGATAAAAAAAGTATCCAAACATATCCTATTTTTATACTCATGTAAAATATTTTTGTGATATTGAATTCATGAGAGTCACATTTTGTAATTTTATTTTCTTAATTTAATATCGATTTCATTATGAAGATAAAATATCAAAGAAACATTCCCTATATTTAAAACATGTATAGAAATATCCAAAATCCACTAATATAATTGCATAATGGAATGTTCTATATAAATATAAATTCCTTATCATAATTTCTGAACCCTAATTAACACAATTTTACCCTTACCGAGGTGACGAATATTAACCAAGGTTACACTTCATAATGAACCAAAATAAAAGATCCCTTTTTACTAAATATAATCCTCATGATTTTAAATATAGAATCAATTTTTAAATATCTAATTTCTATTATTGGGTGAAAATAATTTTAAAATTAATGTTTAAAAAGTGATGAAAACAATTTTCTAGAAAAAATCATTTTTAAGAAATAATGGGATTTATTCTTATCCCATATATAGAAATTTCATTAGATGAATTTCAAAACATTTGAATAAATTTAAAATATATTAATTTCCTTAAAGTTATTCACCAATCATGAATAATTTAATTTAGTATGAAACTGCATATTATGCATATAAAATTGTTTTTTAGAAAGGAAATATATTTTAATTGCATGTGTTTTTTATTTTAATTTATAATTAATTTATAAGTAATTAATTCATTTCATAAATGTGTAAATTATAGATTTTTTATAATTTACAGAATCCAATTCGGCCCCTCTAATCCTATGGCTTGGATTGAACTCTCATATTAAGTAATAATATTTAAATAGTTTAATGTGCCTCATTTGAAGACAAAGTCTAGTGTAATGAAAGTTATTAAGGAAATAAATTTTTTTATAAAAAAAATATACCATCATATATTGAGGAGATACTTTTCTCCCCCAATAAAATGAGTTTTGTAATCTATATTTCAAAACTTATATACAAGAAATAATTATATATATGTTTCATCACATTCTCATCTTCCCATCACTACTAGATATATAGACTTTAGAGACTTCCAAAATCGGCAGCTAAAGGCCTATAGAGGGCGCCATGTGACCGCTTTTGATGGTTGAAGTTACACCATCAGTTTTGATCAATAGTGATCACCATTGGTGGTCCCTAAAACCACACCCGATTTTTCGTGTCGATGGTGCATTTGGTGCAAGCAAGGATATAGGTGGGACATGGTGTTGGGGTGAGATGGACCGAAAGATCTGGCCACCGACCATGTCCGATCTTCAGTGGCTGGAGGAGGGTCATGTGTGACGTTGAGGCCTTTTGGGAAGGCGGTTGAACCTCAGATGGACAAAGGTTTTAGTGGCTAGTGTGGCAAGTGAAATGTGGAATGATGGGGGTGGTGACGGGGGTAACCGCAGGTGGAATGGCCGTGATGGGGGAAACTAAGGGTCTCAAGGGAGTTGCAGCGGTGGAATCGCAGAAGACATAGGAAGGGGTTGGAAATATCTTGTGAATTTATTTTTTAGTATTAGCAGCCACCATAGGCAGTTTCTAAAACTATCAATAGCGACTACCACTGGGAGTCGCCCATTTCCCCAGGCGCAAAAGACTATTATTATAATTTTTCATATAGCTTTATTGAATTTTTTATTCCTCTAGAGAAATTTATCCCAATTATTAATATTATTATTTAGTTATTTTTCCCAATGGTCCATGATTTCAACCTATAGTTAGTCATTGGAATGGTCATGATTGATTATTATTAACATTTATTTCAATGTATGTGTTGTATTAGTTCTCTACTTATTTGGGAGAGATACATGGAAAAAATCATGAACTTGATAGAGGTTTTAATGTAACTGACCGTCAATAAGCTATTTTTTGTACTCAATCAAGAATTTCTACGTGGAAAATATACCTAGAAATAATATTTCCTTTCATTGAAATTATCAAAACCTTATTCCATGGATAAATTCATAGTAATAACTTCCCACCATATAAAAATTATATATTTCGTGAATGATTATAAGCATAACTTCCCTATCAACACTCAAATGACCTGATTTTCAGTTAAATAGTTCTGAATTTCTCGACCATTTACTCATATAGTTCAAGATCCAATATCAATTATTATCCAACTTCAATCTACAGAATTGGAATTCAATACTTCATTTGATTAAAGGATTTATAAGAAGCCATATGAATGCTTGATTGAATGCTATTTCTATGTTAAAACATGACTAGAAGAATATTTTGAATTGAAACGGCATCAAATTTCATAAATATATGTAAATATATACTTTAGGGATTTAATGGATCTATATGGGTGGCCATCTATATGATAATTATAAGTTTCATTGAAACTAAACTCGGTATCTAGAGCCTACTAAAGACCATTCCATAACATTGAGGTATACCGTAGATCTGAATAAGATACAATAGAAAGTAATAAACCATGAAATGATACCACTTATTTAATTTATATTCTGAAAAAATGAACAAGATATAAATATTCTGAAATATAAATAAAGTGTAGTTACTTTTTATGTTGATCAAATAAAACCTAAATAGAAATACAGACATTGTACATTATAGGGAGTTCAATGACATGATATGTGGAGATGTTTTCCCATTACAAATTTGGAATGGGTAATTGTTGTAATATCTCATTCGAATTTTTTATCATGTCCTTAAAATTTTAATATTCCATGTAACAAGATACATATAGTACAATATCTCTTCTCATGATGTCCCACTATAAATTCTCTTTTAGATCTCTATACATATTCTTACTTCATGTATGAATAGAGAGCATTGAACTATGAGATTCATCCAATATCTCCTTCTTATAATATAGTATATATTGAGTCGATACATTGTTATTGTACCTTATCCTTCCATAAAAATTAGAGACAAAATTTAGAAAATCTATAATATTTTCTATAGTTCCCCTTCTAACTTCAACACATCTTCAATCCTAAAATTAATAGATTTTATAACACTCATTGGAGGAAGATAATATTTCTCCCATTTAGTAATGATTTATATATCCACTACATTTAAATAGAAAAATATTCTGTATTTTCTAATCTTCATCATAGAAAAACAAGCATGACACTTTTGACTCAATTAATTGACAACCATTTTCACTTTCCTTGTGTAGTAACATATTGAGTCGTAAAAATATTAAATCAACTAAAACCACATTCTCTAGGATATATTCATGTATTTTATGAGTTAATATAAACTTTAAACTATTAAGATCAGTACATATATCAAAACATTATTTGGAACCATAATTCCACTATATCATTAATGTAAAAAATATTATTGAAAACTATATATCAGGAGTTGGGTAATTTTACTCATGAACCTTCAATTAGAATGACACATAATACATCACCTTATCATTATGATTGAGTAATAATATAAGTCCATTATTCTATCCATCATTATAGATTACTATGCCCCATTTACTATAGGGTAGATTATATACAGGTGTTCTAACTGGCCTTCACTTCAATTGAACGATATTTTATTCATATTTAATAATCCAAATGATTTTGGATCCCTTACAAGGTTACATGGTCATTGGATTAGATATCCCTGAGAAATTATACAAAAAGTGTGGATAAAATCTAGATAATCCAAGAAAAATATGAAACTTTTTTATTGTATTTAGTCAGGTCCAATGGTAAATAACTTTCATCGTCGATGGATCCACTAATATAAACTTCCATGAGATTATATGACATAAAAATGATACTTTATATTTCCATAATTAACACATAGTAAATTTAGCATACACATTCTCTATTCATAGGGTCATTAATAAAATTCATAAGTTATATTCATAATCTTCCTCAATATTTTAATATATTAGAATACTATTTGTAAATACTAACACAATAAGATCAATGTAATCTATAAAGACTATTATTAATAAATATTTAATCATAGTAGGGGAATTAGTAAGACAAAATGTTATAAATATAAATTAGTAGTGTATGTATACTATACATACTGCTAACTTGGGTATATCTCACTTATTTACCCTGAATTGAGGATATCTAGATTGATGTTCAATCATGGAAAAGTGTTGAACTACACATGTTAGTCATAGATGTAATAAATACATGGTAAAGGATACTAATTCTTAATAGTGGTCTCATTATGTTCTCAATAATAAATGTAGAGTCGTATTGATCAATTATTCTTCTTAACAAAATTTACAGATGCACCATAATGTGATTGACTTGGCCAATTGAATCCATTTAATAGATTCTCCATAAATCTATTCTTCAATTCACATAACTATATTAGGTCCTTTCTATATGGACTATTTTAAATAGGTGTATCCCCGGGTATGAGCTCTATTGAAAACTCAATATCCTGATTCAAGGGAAGAATTGAAATCTATTCTAGAATGACTTCAAAATATTCTTAAATCATATGCATATCATCGATGCTGAGTTTCTCTCCAAAAATATGAGATAAACACACCTTTTGAATATGAATCATGGAAAATATAATCAATGTGATTTCCATTATATGTTTATATTTATTGTCACATTTAAGGATAGTCATAGGTTGGCTTGTAATATCAAACATGACTTCCCTTCCTTGGTAATTGATTTGGGATTTTTGTAATGAAACCCACTCTATGACTAAGACAACCTAAAATTCAAATTGAGGAAGAATAACTAAACTGTTTAGATGCAAATTCCCCTAAACATATTTAGGATATGAATCATAGACATGAAATGAAATCATCATACCATTAGAGGATTTTCCTATTAAGTTAATAACCAATAAATTATTTAGTATTGTGGTATCCTTTGATAATTCTTAATATATAAAAGAGTTGGTAGATCGAGAATCAAATAAGACAACAATAGTTTTAGATAGGATGGTATATAAAGAACCATGATTTTCATTCATAAATATCACATAGCCTTAGATTAATATTCATTAAATTTAATAAACACACACATTAGGACCATAAATAGATTAGATAATTTAGATACTAGAACCAAAATCATCATATCTCATGAAATATATTAAATATATCCCATAAAATTAATCTCATATAGTACTCCTCTTAGGCATAACCTACCAAAACCATTCTTCATAACATGGGGATGGAAATATAAAAAATGGTGAGATTAGATTATCAATACGGCTAAACATAGAATATATATATATATATATATGATCATATGAAATCCTAATATAATAATTAGGGTATGTGAACAAGATCATAACTTACAAAGTTAATATAGAACATGTCATAGATCATAATTATGACTTATGAAAAAAAATCATCATTTTAGAAAATATAGCCTCTATGAATGAGAAATCATTACAAATCAATCATTAACAACAAGCTCATGTCATAAATGTGTGGCACCATCATAAATATATAACCACATTTCATATTTCGAGGTTAAAAAGAATTACTATAAAAATATTGCAAATTCAATTGTTACTCATTTTCCATTGTGGATCTCGATACACCAGTTTCCCATTATGGATTAAGATTCAACTATTTCCTATAGTGGTTCAAGACCATCACCTTGTTTTCAATTGTTATCTCGTTATATATGAACCTATACCCAATTCATTTAAGGGAGACATATGTATCACCCATATCATAATGAAAATAATACATATGTATGCCACAATATCATAAAATGTTCTTCATGTCATCAAATGATAAATTGTGTAATGAAAATTGGTTTCAAAAACATTTAATCAATTCACAATTTTATAAAGCATAATAAAAAATGGGATTCAAAAACATTTCATCAATATAAATATTAAACATCCATAGAGAGAATAATGACGGTATCATTCATTCATATATGAAGTTAGGAATATGTAACATAAAAGGATGTCATACTAGATGGAAAATAATTTTTAAATAACCCATACAATATTTATTGAGGAAAACAACCTTTCTACGTAGAAAAAAAACTTTTTAAAACAAAAAAAATTCATTTATAAAAAATTACCCTGGAATGTTATAATGCAGTATATAAAAATAATTGAAAACATTTATTGAATAAAATAACCTTTCTATTATAAAAACAAATAAAATTCATAAAATATTTCATAAATTAATCTCATATATAATTTACATTGAAAATTAAAAATTAATCTCTAAAAAAATTATTGTTCATGATGGAGACAAATTTATTCATGTTTTACATGTTGAAACAAGGATTTATTTCATATTTTTAGTAAAATAAAAACATATGTTGTAAAAAATGATATGAATATTGATTTGAAATCATATTCTAAGATGTAAAACAATGGTAAAATTTTATTTTAAAATATTTTTATAAAAATAAAAACATTTTTGGATTTTTTTAGAAAACATGATATTGCAGGAAAACAGATTTTTAACCAAATGGAGATTTAAAGCTTTTTTTTCTTTAAAAACATAATTTTGAAACACTAGAGTACCTAAAGAGATGAAAATGAAGTGAAAAAATGTATTATCCATAAATAACTAGTGAAGATTAAAATTATTGAATTTATTGAGATATTAATCATAATAGTTTTTCATTAGAAGCATAAACATAACAATCATGATATAGAATGAGATTATAACAACAATCTTTTATTACTTTGAAATATTTTGAATCATTTGACAGATTATGTAATAAAAAAATAAAACACTTAATATCAATAAAATAATTATATTCATGATATAAAAATTAAAATGGGTTGTTTATACATCTCAAATAATAAGATAGGTTCATTAAATAACTTTTGTCCTAATAAAGACAATTTGAAACAAAAATCTCTTACCTCTTTGGTAACATCTAAATTGTAAACATCATTAATGGTTGATAGTAAAATAGATATTTTAAACATAATAACTGTCAGTATATTTTTACTTAAAGAAAATAATTGGTAGTACATAAAACACATAAATAAAATAGGCGATGAATATGGCATGTGTCTCACTGAAGTAAAAAGTGAGACGAAAATCCCATACCTTAAGTCTCATCATCCATTATACACATTCAAACCAACAATATAATAAATTTATCTTTATTATAAATATGTTTTAAAAACATAATTATATATATCATACCATATATTATTTACTTATGAACTTTTATTCTCCATTTATTAACAATTCTAGGTTGAAGTCACATTTTGTGTAATATTTCCTTCATTTTTTGTGTATGTTTTGAATTTGTATTTTACAACCAATTATAATGATCATGGTTACATAATCTAAATAATGTTAAACAAGTTATAAATATTTTATATTTTTAGTATATATGTATTTCGAGTAATCCATGATAGTTATAGATATAAAATGAAATTAATCATTTGTCGAGACGGTAATTTGTACACACACATGAACACTTTTTTGATTTTCTAATAGGAAGAAATAAAATAAATTTAAATAATATATCAACATTAATTATTCATTTATTCATGATATATATAAGAAAAATTCATTAAATATACTATTATTACCTTCTATTAAATGTTTTAGTGAAAAATAAATCACATCGCTTCATGATAAAGAAATCCTCTGTACACACGAACGAAGTTATCGCATACCCCACATAATGAAAATTATGAATGTGTATGTGGTACCATCATTTAAAATGTATAATTATGTTATAAATATCATAAATATTTATTATATATATTTTTATTTATATAAAATTGAAACAAAAATGAAAAACATATCACTTCGCTCGAGTGGTAGCAGTCCGTTTTACAGATGAGCGACGCTATTATTTTCCAACAAATTTGGAGGTAAGAAGTTAGATGTGGTATTAAATTATATAGGAATAATATTATCATAATTAATATATATATATATATATATATTAAATCTATAATTATATCCACCTATGACATGTTTTGTGGAAAAATGAATAACATAGGTTCGCGAGGTGATAATTCTCCATAGACACAGTCAATGGTTCTGTTTTCAATTTTAGGGAGGAGGATAAGGTTTCAATTCAAAAAATTAACATAAAAAATAATAGTGTATGGAATAAATTGACATTATTATTTCATATTGGTTCAATATGTTTTTAAAGAGGTGGAGGAAAAATAAAATAAAATGCTCGATTACAGACATTCCCTCATCTTTAGAGGACATCTTTTAGTTAGCACCAAAAGACTTTATTGATTGTATTTATAACCAATATAAGTATTTTTTGATGATGTGAAGTATTTAATAATTTTTTGTTGAATATATTGGATAAACCATTGGGTTATCAAATTTTTAGTTAGATTGGAGATGGGTTTTCCTTTTATAAGTGAGGTGACAAGCACACATTTTTGTTTATATTTTCAAAAAAATTCCTAAAATTTGAGAAAATAATTAATTTCTAAATAATTTATCATAAGGAAACAAAACTACTTTTTAGACAAATACATTTTAAACTTGTAAAATTGGATTTATTCTTAACTCTTGTCTAGAAATCACGAAAAATGACTATTAATAAATTTATAAAATATATAATATTTAAATTTAATTAAAAAAATTCACCAATAGTGATTTGTGTTATTTATTAAGTTATTTTTTTTGAAAATATAAAATATTCTTCCAAAAAAGATTTCCATTATTATTAAATGGGTTTTATTTTCATTTCCAATTAATTAGTCACCAAATAATTAATTGAATTTACATGATTATAAAATATATTTTCTTAATTTTGTAAATCTTATTATTACTTGATATTCTAATGTCTAGGTGATAAAAATCATATGAAATAATAATATTTAATATTATGTCATGTTTTGTCAAAACTCGATGTTGTGGGTAAATCAAGATAAACATTGTTTTGCAAGCCAAAAAATGATAATATATGTTTTGAGTGTAATTAATGAAAAATATTGTTTTTAGTCAAACAAATCAGTGTTTTTTAATTAAATCTATCTAAGAAATTAAATATAATAAAAAATTTATTTCATACATTCCCTAGGTGTTACATTGTAAGTGTACTCTTCACCACATTTTTATCACACCCCTCATCTACAAAAGTGATTATTTGGTATTTTTATTTTTCATTAGGATTAATTTTAGTATATTTCAATCATTATCACAGAACTTTGGGTTTTCATACTTCTTAAAATAATGCCCATACTCATTACGTTTGAAACACTAAAGTGTGGGGGTGTATTCTATAGTTCCCTTCCGTCATCATTGGTTAACTTATTTCAATCTCCTTCGTATTTCATTTTATGAAGACCTTCCTTTGCACAGAAAATAAATTCATTATTATCATTAAGATAAATTCTTCCGAGTTACCTTCCTCACTTTGAGTATAACAGAAGGTTTATCTTCTTCCCTCTATGGTTTTTATTATTAGAATCTCCATTGAATTATATATTCCTTTAATTATGAAACAAATTATACATATGGGTAAATCAAATTTCAATTTACACCTTGGTTTCACATCAAATTATTTCTTCATAAATATGTTCCCTTATAGATAACACACTTGGTGACTTTGTTTTATGCCACCAGTGTATTGGCCAATCTTACACTCATGTTCAATAATAATTCCTGAACTCTACATATGAAATTTGGTAAAAATTTTCTCTTATTTCTATAATAGATTCAATATACATTTTCATTTATCACGAAAATCTCTACGCATTTTTATATTATTATTAGTAGAAGATTACATATTGAAAAAAATATGAACTCGTTCCACTCCATGGAATCTATTTCTTCTTATTTCCTTGTATTCTTAAAAAGAGTATACTATTAATATTATTTAAATTATAAATTATATATATCTAAAAGTACCATTTAATAATCCAAAAATTGGATTCCATATAATAAAAAAAGATAGTGGATGTTTTTATCATTTCTCAATCCTAGGTTTTGGACTCTATTTAATAAGATAACCAAAACCACAAACCTTCCCTTGTTTCTGGACAATATTCATTCTAAAAGAGAGTGTTTTTCATTTCCTTAAAATTCTACTGGACAAACATTTTAAAATATTTCCCTTCAACACGTGGAGGTGAGTCACACTCTTAAAGATATGAATTTTAAACCATAAAATATATTATATGTTTTGGAGGACTCATAATAGATCTATATAACTATTAAAATAAACATAAGATAACGTTATTTTAGAGTAAAAATCTATATTTTGTCTTATATACAATTTATAGTGTTTATTACACCACTTTTGGGTCATTATAATGTCATAATAGACACTTTATATTTGTATAGTATTTAATTTGTACATGAAAATTTGACTATCTCAATAAATAATGGAAAATTAACTGAGGGATAATTTGATCATATTGATTCCAAAAATAAGATTCAATTTTTCTAATTAATTTTCTAAATATGTGAATTTTCACATTTAAAATACTAATCTTTTTTTTGAGAAATGATATGTTTTTCGACAATAATTATTTTTAAATACTGGTAAAAAATTAAAATTTTATTCATAAAAATTATATGAACATGTATATTTAATAATATTTATTTAATAATAATATTTTATTGAAATTTTATTTATTTCATAAATCCATGAATTCATAAAAAATAAATTCCTTAATTGAATTTCAATATTGACAAAAAATACAATTTGTGTTTAATTGTATCATAAATAAAAAAATTATAATGTAACGATAAGAAGGAAATATGGAAATTACTCAATACCATATTCTTATTAATATTATTATGGTATTGATAAATATACATTTAACACACCAGAAAAAACCATAAGGGTAAGGTAAACAATGACGATATTTTCATAGGGTGGTCCAATGAACATGGTTTGGGTTGTGATCTCAATGAGTTTGAACATCTCCCATGATTAGTTTCTCTTGTACATAAGTTTTTGGATCTCATATTGGGAGATAGTTACAGGAAAATACCAGAGAATATAACTCCCTTGTATGCTCTGATAAATGGACTTTATAGGGTATGGTCCTATAGGTAGAGGTTATCACCTCCTTTGTCTGTTTCAATTATATATGTTAAAACCATATTATTATACTCATCATAATATAACTATTTAATGACTATATTATTAGTATTTTTGATTCTTAATTGTATCTTATATCCTATATAATATATTAAAATCAAATAAGTGCATGTTTTTTCTTTAACCATATTAAAAAATAATAAATTTAATTAAATCAAAAGCGGAATTTTTGTTTATAATAGTTCAGGTCGTTACAATAGCCACGGTAGAGATGACCTACATGATGGTTCATTCACTCCATTATAGATGAAAAGGATTTGTACCCCATAGGTTTCAATGAGACCCCTATCATTCATAAAACATCCTATATGGGGACCAGGGAACCATATATATGTGGGGAATCTATGATTTTTTAAGTCCTATTCCTCATGAGACCCACCTTTATGAACCCCGTATACTACATGACATGATTCCTCCTTTATGAAGAAAAATCATGCCTTAATCATCTTCGAGTCTGGTATCATAAAACATCATGAATGAGTCCTTTTATTCAAGAACAACTTAGATTGTTTTGTCTCCTATTATGCATAATCATAGGCACCATAACATCAAGACCCCCACCTGTCACCTTGGTGGTTTCATTACAAAGGGAAACTAATTTATTTTCCCTCTGATGAAGGCATGTGTTTATTCATCCTCTCATCATATCGTGATCAGGAATGGAAATCCCATATTGTAATTCCCATAAATTTCATAGAATAAAGTCATTAAAATTCATTAAGAAAATGTTCGAGTCACACAACAATAAAAATCATGAGAATTTCTTATTCATATATTGTTAAACTGTAGGAAAATGTCCATGAAACATGATTTTAAATTGCATGATAACATCCTTAGAACATGAAATTAAAGAAAATAATTACCATGTGGGACAAAAATAGGATGTGTCATGTCATATTTGTTTGATTATTCTCCATATTCTTGTAATATTATATATATAGACCACACACCATCCCATGTTATCACTCTGTTTATGAGAGGAGATTAATTTCCAAATAATGTCAACATGCATGGATCAGTCCTGCCACAAGACCTAAAATTGTGCACTCAAAATACATGAGTTTTGATCCCTATTTCAAAGTTGGGTGCATAGAATTCCTCTCTAAGATCTATTCCTAACACCCTAATGTCACCATATATCATTATACCCTCCCCAGGGAGGTGACAACACCAAAGTGTGAACCTCTTCTTTGGGTAAAAACATAACCTCACCGTCCAAATATAATTTCCTTACTAAACCTCTACATTTAAATGTAATGATAATCCATATCTAGCCCAGTACAAAAAAAGTGAATATGGGAAACATCACCACAAGGCATTAATCCTGTGACCACATTCCCACAAGTCTTTAAAATAATAACCACATCCAAAAAAGTCTTTAATTTTGTGGCGATGTTCCAAGAAGATCATAAATATATGACCTCTCCTGATGCTTCATAATCTCTACATCATTTGAAGAACATGATAAACCCATGGAAATGACCCTAGGATTCCTTAAACCACAGGTGTATGTTTCCCCGTGATAGAGATGATATTACTTGGGTTCCACCCCTATGATTAATCATACATAATATACTATTATTGTCAAAAGAGGAAGGTATTTACTGATTCCTAAAACAATATATATACATTGATGTCTACAGCTTTCCAATGTCAACATTAGTTCTTTTCATAGGTGGATTCCCATTCCCAATAGAAGTAGTGTAGTTGATCGTTCTCCACTTTAAGATGGCACTGTGAATGAGATTCACAAACAAGTCTCAAATCTATGATGGAGACCCATACGAGGAGGAAATCCCTAATTATGTATTCATGGAAGTAATATTTGATATCCCATCATGTCATTTTGATATGGGTGTTGAAATCATCTATATTGGTGCTAGAGGCTACCCATTTTGTGATAGGAGATTATGGGGCCACCACCCTAGAGGGTTCATGACCATTTGAAGTATATAGTCCACTCCAGAAGGGGAAATAAAAGTATTTTCACACACGATGCATGATCTAGTTGAAAGAGTTAGAAAGAAATAGTTCCCCTAATGTAATAATATTATTCTAAAATCCTGATCAAATGATTCAAAATAGTCACCAACTGGTTTGAAAGCCATTTCAGATAGAAATTTCTATCACAATCCTCATGATACAATTTTTTTGGTCTTACATGAATCAATTATCATACAAAAAGGGTAAAATGAAAACTGCTGGGACTTCACAGCCTAGTACATCATTAGTGGGTATCCTTCCTCTTCCGTGGAAAGTTTGAATATTTTTTGGAACAAAATAATCACTATCATATGATATATATTATCATTTTTATACATGTATAACAGCAGACTAAAGTCAATAGAAATTCCCAATAGCCTTCCCACAAGGGGATTCAACGTATTAGAATCAATGGTACATAAATTTCACAAAACTACACTCCCATATGGAATCCACCACACACATTTGTTCCAAGTTACCTCACTCCATATCATCTTTTGATTTCATACTACAGAGGGTCAAAAAACCCCTAGTTCGACAGAATGAACAAGAAGGGTTCATCCCAAAATGGGACTTATCATAGTAGGTCCTGAAAAAATCATCAAAAATTGATGCTTCCTCCCCAAGGGTCCCTGTAGGGGAACCCCCAGACATAACCAAATCTATTTTAGGAGCCTATACATAGACTATTCTAAAATATTTATCCCTTATTCCAATGAGAGAGGGACCATATGGGTTTTTACCATTGTGTAAACTATCCTGTAATCTCCCAATAGGGCACCCATATGGTCACACCAACAATACAAACAAACTATATAGGCTGAAGAGAAAGTTGATCCAGTCCCTACTCTTCCAATCAAAGCCTAAAACACCCATCATCAATGTTTTTTGTAGGACAAAAACACTACCTCATAGGAGGCCTCTCAAATAGATCCATTGGCCCCTTCCACCCTCATTTCACCTCCTCATGATCTCTTATCCACCATGTGATTAAATTTATTCAACTTGTTGGGATTGTGACACCATCCACCCAAAAGACATGACGAGTTGACTCTCTCTATTTGAGAAACCACCATGAACTTTCATTATCATCCAATCATTGATATTTCCATTGTATAATTCCTCCTTAAAACACCATCAATGAACATTGAGATCCTCCAAATGATGAATATAGTACCTTACCTAAATATAGATGCTTTGGAAGTAGGGAAAACAACCATATTGATGGGTCGTACCCATAGAATGAAATTCAACACATAAAGATAAATTCCCTTTTACCCCTAGAGGTTCATAATCGGTCAACTCCAATATTGGTTAATGTAGGAATGAGGAAAAAATATAATCAAAATGGATATGTTTGAATCTGATGTATTGGGAAAATTGATGTAAAAACCTCTATCTCCGCAACCAGAGGTAGGGGCAGGAGCTCGCTGGTTAAGGCTGACCATCCTTGATGCTAGGTTCAACTAGTTCCCTAGATCCCTGCATTCGTACCTTCATGTGGAATATGTTATAGTCTCCTTACAACGGTTTTCTATTCAACTTCCCCTTCCACCATCAATATCCCTCTTCTATATGTTCACCATTAAGTAGGGGTTATGTAAGGGTCTAGTTTGGCACCATCAAAAGATGGTGGGCACTCTACTAAGAAAAAAATTATTCAGGAAAATACAGTATATATGCCACATATATATCATCATATATGGATATTATTATGAAAAAATCCCCACCACTAGAATGAACATTGACATTATATATATTATTGACCCATATAATTCCCACTATACAAAAAAACAATAGTATAGATGGTCTACATTACTTCAACCCACTATTTTATGATAAAAGATCAATGTATAATTATGTGATAAAGAATATAAATATGATCTAGATAATTATTGTGATGATAAATTTTGGTAGATCTAGGCCACTGACCACCTATCGGTCATATTCTAACCACCTTCCAGTGAATGTTTCATCATTCTTGAGTTCATCATTATGAACCATGCGACCCGCCTCCACTAGAATATCTTATAGGCATGCCAATACCTCTAATATTCCAAATTTAACATTAAAAATCTATGAGAAACTAATTTCTATCAAAAATATTTCTAGATTCATGAAATCACCACCCTCATGATATATCAACCCCCAACTCATATGGGAAGAACATGAGTTTTTTATGAACCTAAGTTTGGATCCACACTTTTATTCAGTGGATCATTAAATAATAATCTCAACATGTTCATAATAGTGGTTAGTGATAATATACTTCCCTGTACTATATCCTCCTTCAAAATAAACATCAAGATCATCAATCTAGCCCATGCACTGTGAAGAAAGATCCCCTCTAACCATTTCCATTATAAATTTCATTAGGATTAATCCCCTATATTATATAATAAAATAGATCGACAAAACATGGAATTATGTGAAGTACCCACCCCTAGTTTAGACATAATAATTTTTATAACTCCTGATAAGAGTATTCACTCATTATCCGAGAGTGATCTTGGGGTACATATGTCCACCCATAGTGGAATTTTCCCCAACTAATCAGCATCTCAATAAAGGAAGTAGATTTTACAACCCCTTCAACCCATCTATGGTTATCAAAATGAAAAAATAGTTATTAGATTGGATATATTATGGTATGAAATTGAGGTATTTAATATTTTCGTTACCAATTTCCTCACCAAGGGGGATTATTATTTTAGGGGACCCTACACCTCCTCAGGATGAACATCAATTCCTTTATAGCGAAGAAACATTTATCGAGGAAAGTGGTATCTTGAAAAAATTTAAATGTTACTGGTTTCTTAAAATTAACTAGATATGATCCACATACCTCACTTAAGCATCATGACTTCCAACCTTGGGTCCATGATCACCTGGCATCTCAAGCCAACATGTTGATCAAAGCATTGGTGACTGATCTCTACCACCAATAAGACTTGATAATATCCCTAATAAACCATATTAAGGCTTTATAGATGCATTATATCTCGATCCCACATTATTAGAATTCATATCCATAATGGGTGGACCATTTCCTTGAACCCACATCATTAAATTATCTATGATTCAACCCATTCAACGGAGTAGAGAATTAGTTATAGCACGTGGACCACATTGTTTCATTGTTCAATATGATGATGGGGAATCTTGAGTAGCAAGATAATAATATATTTTTATAGGCCATGGAGTCATTTTTATAGGCAAATTAAATAATTGTCCATTATATACTGGGAAGATATCTATATGAACTTACTTTAATAGTTTCACTCCACCATATGAATAAAATAATCACTAACCTCTCCAAAATTAAAATAGTGAGATACTGAGAAGGTTGTTTAAATTATTTGCTGATGGAACAGATCAAAAAATTAGTCAATGTGAATATTTATTTGTAATGAATATTGTGGATGTGCATGGAGAATTTCAATGATAAGACAGTACTTACCCTTATCTCCCTGAGATATCCTAGTCGATTTCCACAAATTTATAAAATATAAAAATGTTTCAATGAAGCCTTCCATAGGACCAAATAATGATCAATAACAATACATATTATATCTCCCTTGTCAGATATGGTAATTCTAGGGAAAGCTTCCACTAAATAGAATCAGTCCATGCAATCGATATACCTTCTAGAATGTTTGTAAGAGAGGCCTCACTAAGCACAATCTTTCCTTAAGAATGTTTCCTGATGCCCTCATCATTTCTATTAATCTATAATTACCTTCAAAAATTGGAATAAAATGTTATACTCCTTCAAGTATTTTTTGGTCCCATTGTAGTTCATCTCGGCCATGGAAAACAATACTATGAATCATTGTGAAACCAAGAGGCCCCTAGAAGTTAAAATCACTATTATTTCTAACTACTTCCAATATTTAAAGGGCCTTGGACACAACATCAATGATTGATTAATCATTAAATATTGACTCCATGAATACTTATACTATGGCCTATTTGAATTTGGTTATGTCCTTACTAAAGTGTCGTATGTCTCTCCCAGCATTGATAGTGAAAACAAGGACTTGGTGAGTGGCAGTAGGTTCTCGCCCATTACACATGAAAGTAAAACGTTTGGATGGATCATAAGGTGGTAACTCAAGCTAACATCATTATATGTTCCTGGTTGAGTAAACTGGAACATCTTATATCCACTATATCCACCCCCAGACACTTCATCGACATCACATCCTTCCATGTGATGGAAGAATATGCACTAAAGACACTATGGAAATATGATTCCCCTAATAGTGCCAATGAAATCTTGCAATCTCAATGACTTCATGCCCACTGAGTTGGAAAATTTTAATATATTTGTTTTTTTCTTTGATTAGTCCATTGATGAGTAAAATAAATATTTCTCCATCAATTCCATTAGACTAGTGGATCATCATATGATTTATAGAGATTATGTTCACCATGGAACCAATTCAGAAACCTCTTGATAACATCATAGAGCAAGGACTGGGAATCCCTCTAACATGAAATATTTTTATACTATTACATTAAGAGGGATGTTAGATGCCACAAAATAAAAAACAAGACTCACTCGAGTCCCAATATTCACAATCTTTATAGGTTATTCCATCAAAAACTCTGCCACAACCAACAATATTGGTTGTCCATACAACTCAGCCACCATTGACTACTGTTAAGTTGTGGCTAGCCAAGCCCAAAACTAGGCACCTACTACTTACCCTAATTCAAATAATAAAAAACTATACAAGGGAAAAAACTAGATAGTCTCCAACATATCTATCATTGATTTTCACCACACTATGTTAAGGAGTAATGTTTACGGAGAAGTAACATGTATCCTCCCAGAAGCATGATGTACGGAAGCAACTCCCCAACATACCCATGAGTATATCAATCCATGAGAGAATATCTTTTTCAAATAAGTTCTATTAAGCCTTTATTATGACCGTGAAGAACCATTTCCAAATTGATACTGAGGAAGCTACTATAAAGAACTATCCTTCATAGGCATCCGAGTAGTATGAATTTTATCCCATCCTCTCCTTATCCAAATAAGATGAGGGTGAAATTATTCCAGGGAACATATGCCCATTGTTTGTCACATGCTAGTTCAAAATTATGGTAATCCATCAATTCTTGGTGGATATTGGCTCTGGGATCACTCTTATCCATAACCACACACTATATGAGACATGGTCACATACAAGAATCTGAACCCCCCACCTGATGACATATGGGTATGAGAAGATAAATTAGAATCCACATGACCATATTATCTTATAGAACCTTTTTAGTGACTTGGTGGTAAAAACTACATCATGGTTGTCTCATAGGACACCGCCTACAATTCATTATTGGGAATTCCTTGTCTTTATATGTGTACATTGATCCCCTTAGCATACATGTAGTTCCTCAAATAATTTCTCAATGACCGAGTAGGGGTACTCTAGGGTGAATATTTTCTATTTTAATCCTATTAATCCCTCTATCATGATGTTAAGTACTTACAAAT
This sequence comes from Viscum album, assembly GCA_963277665.1. NCBI lineage: Eukaryota > Viridiplantae > Streptophyta > Magnoliopsida > Santalales > Viscaceae > Viscum > Viscum album. Next base: position 821,423,915 of record OY728143.1, read on the forward strand.
GTTTTTGAAAACTACTACATACCAATAGGGTCATGTCTATCAGTGCTCGTAGTGATCTAACAACCATATTAGAAAATCCTTATGCAATACACATGGATTTAAAAGAATAATTTTTTTCGATAGTGTATATTACACACAACAAAAATATTATGATACAATTAAACTACATAAGACTATATCAAATATATATTTTTAAAAAGTCAATTTTTTGGATATCTTATGATGCATTCAACATCGGGATTAAACGAAACATGACACACTATAAAAAATATTTATTCAAACATAAAAATTATAACATAGAAATTAAATCATATGGTATGAATAAAAATATATGAATTATGAATAATATATCTAAAATTATATAAAAAAATAAATTGTTATTTTAATTAAAAATAAATTATGAACCACTTTTTTTAGAAAGAATTTTTTTTTGATGAACTATATTTTTCTGAATGGAAAATTAGTTAGGCCTTGAGCACATATTTTAGAATTAATTATTAAAAAAGTTATAAAAAATTTGATAAAATAAAATTCAGTCTTTAAATATAAATTTAAAAATCATCTTTCGGAGTGATTTTTTGGAATTTATGGACAATTTATTTTTTTGATGAATAGTGAAAAATTAATATTTTTATTGAGAAATTAATTTTTGTTTAAATAATTTTCACAAGTAAGTTATATTTTTAATTTGTTTTAATGTAAATGTAATTCGAATATATTAAAATTTTACTTATTTAAGATATAATGAAAATTTTAATATTTAATTATGATATAAAAACATTTTTAACTTTTATTTGTTTTTCTTTTGGAAAACAATGTTTTTTGATATGTTATTCGGTTTAATTATAAATTAAATTCAGTAACTTCCATGAAAATAATTCCAAAAAATGAATTAAATTTTTTTAATAAGAATAAATAATATTATATAATAGTTTAAACTAAAATATGGACAATGATTAATAGTAAAAAAAGTAAACATTATTTACCACAGTTAAGGTAAAAAAGAGTTTATTAGGGGTTAAACAAAAAACATAAGTTTAAAAAATTACACAAAACATGTATAACTTTTGTTGGATAATAAAATTTAATCCAAATATGTTATATTATTTTAAATTTATCATTTTTTATAAATATTTACAATAATTTGATGTGGAATTATTGAGAATCATTGAAAATTAAAAATTGTCCTACTCGCCTCAATTATAAAATACCACCACCACTATATCGATTTTACACATACAGAATGATTTTATATAGATATTACCTACCCATATTACTTATTTAATTCCTTAAAATAATATAATCATCATTTTCTTAATCGAAAATCCCTTCTTGGAGGGATTTTGCTGAATGCCAAAAGTAGTCGTTCCAAAATGAGGTAACATTCTTAATAGAGCATTTTATTTTATTTCTTCCTCCACCTCTTTCAAATACTATAAAACCATGTTAATTTAAGAACCATAGTATATTACATATTTTTAAATTATTATATTTTATTCTCATGAACTAAAACATTCTTATCCTCCCTCGAATGGAAATGAAACCGTTGATTGAGTGTATGGAGGACTACCGCCTTACAAACCAAAGAAATTCTTTTTCTGTCACTACATATCATAGATGTATATATTGATATATCTATTTTTTATGTATTATATTTAATATATAATTGTAATTATGGAATTATAATATCATATAAACTAACTTACATTCCATTTCATAGAGAAAATGATAATGTCGTTCGTGTGTTTGGTAGACTACAGCATCACAAAGTGATGTAAGTCGGTATTTACATACGCATTATATGGAAGGTGATAGGGATTAATTTGATGTTAATATATGAAATTAATGATCTATTAATAATTATATAACATACATAAATGATATAAATTCTTACCATATCATTCATTGAATAAATGATAACGTTGTTTTTGTGTATGACAGGCGACCACCTCAAAAAATGATGTGATTTTTTTGTTACTGCATCACATTGATGGAATATGTAAGAATATTTAATGAATTAAAATTATATTGATTATATAATTGAAATAACATAATCCCTATAATGACTCTTAATTTATTTCCATCATGATCATAGAAAAAATGGGAATAGTGGTCATGTGTACATACGACCAACCGTCTCCATTAATGATGTATTTAATTTTATATCTCTAACTTTTATCAATTAATATAAAACAATATATGATGAATATATACTTTTTTATGTAATTATTAAAATTATTGTTTTGGTTGAATCATGATCAAGGTAAGAGGATAGTAAATACCAAATGAAAACCAACATGAAAAACCAAGCAGTTATTACTTGAAACACGATTTTAACAATGGATTTTTAATAAATCTGTAATAAAATGATTTAAGTAAACCATATATGGAATAATGTATATAAATATGGTATGTAAAATATTTATAATAAAAAAATATTTATTATATAAGAGGTTTTAATGTGTTCGAATAACGTTGAGACTAAAGGTAAGGTTTTTTTCCAATTTTCCTTCTTTGATACATATGGTATGTTATACACCTATCAAACATTATGAGCTGTATATCCTTCTCATTTGACATGTTATTTTCAGAATATATATTTACTAAAAATATTTATAGTTCCATTTGATTCTATTATTTAATGGTGTTTAGATTCAAAAGTAACCAAAATGGATAGGTCTTGATGCAATAATCTCATTTATTATTAGGATTGTATATGATTATGAATTCATGGATGAAATTAGAATTTTTAAATCTCATGAAATTAATTAAATTTCTCACAACATATTTATTCATTGTGATTAATTTTTTCACTCAACATTCTTTTATTTATATTCTCAATAATCTAGAATTTTTATTTATTTAAAGAAAATGAATTAATTTCACTCTTTAGTTGAAACCCATTTTTCCTCCAAATTAATTTTTACTAAAATCGTTTTAATTTTTTTAATATTCCTCTATATATTTCATAAATTAAATTTTACACTTTTTGTATTTTCTAAAAATAGTTTAAAAGGAATCATCATGTCATTTTCAAAAACAATTTATGTTTGGCTATTATGGAAATTTTGAATAAAATATTTGTTTTAATCATGTACGATATAAAAATAATTCCCACCTATAATGATAACTCGATGTTTTAAATATTACATTATATGTTTCCAAGGTTATTTTCAATGTAATTTATTTCCAAAATAATTTGTGAATTTTATTTTCTTAAAAAGTTATTTTCAAAATGAAAGGGTTTTTTCCTTAAAAATAGTTTTCAATATTTTAAATATTATTCTATTAAAAAACAAAAGAAATTATTAATGTCATGGAATTATTCTAAATAATTCATATGTGTCTCTTAAATTTATATAATTCTCACTATCTATTAGTTTTCTGTGCTAATACATTCCTTATGATCATTTCCCAAATTCATTCAATATGAATGTTTTATTGATTATGTTTTGATGCATGATTATGAAACTCATTTTCCTTCAATGGGAAATAATCATTTTATTCCTTATGATAAATTTCCTTTTGTGTAACTCATATATGATGAATAAGTTATGATGAGTGTTCCTAGGGAGTTCTACAATGTATCTGGTAAAATATTAGTCTAATGAGGTTTAATGTATGTATTTGAATGTAAACCTAATCTATTATATAATTTTTTCCATCATGTGATGTTATCTATGAAGTCATACTTGACTCATGTTTAGGTCATGTTTTGTCTTCCCATCTCATTTCTTATGTTACCATAATATTATCATACCATTTTCTTTATGTAATGATTCATTTTAATTATTAATTTGAATTATCTTTTATGAAATCATGTAATATATTTGACACATACATTATGTTTCCTTATCATGTTTATTACCTTACAGGGATTTATAGATCACTGCTTTAATTTATTTATTCCCTAGATTATCACATGTAGTTTTAGGTGGTCAAATTATTTTAAGATATCATTCAGGAAAGAAAAAAAATTAAGATACAATTTTTTAGTTTCCTTTTATAATTAAGATCCCAGACTTTCAAAGACAATAGGCCTCACAATAGTTGTGATATATTAGTTGATATTGATGTTTAAGAATCATGAAACAAATTGCTTGTAGGATATGGTTCACCATAAATTATGTTAGAGGAATGTTTTAGTTAACATTTGAAAACTAGAGTGAAAAATATTTTTTCAGAACCATATTGATAAATATAGGGATAAGACTAATTACCAAAAAAATATCATGTAACATTTTTTAACTATCAAGAGAGTGGGTTCCATGATATTTCAACCCTTTCTCGATAATAAAAGTGGTTTTGGTTCTAGAACACATTTACCTAGGGGTAATAGCACTGAAAAAGGAACATTATTCTTTACTCTAGTGTTAGCTAGTACATGAAAATAGGTCTTAGCATTTACCTAGTTTGACAGTACTAGAGGATATTCTTTAGAAATTTACAGACTATTATTTAAGAATCATAACGAATTTGAATAGTTTATGACTATTATTGACATAGGATAAACCTATTGTGTCATATATTGATATTAATTGTTAAATAATTATACATATTATAAATTATGTTTTCATAATTATGTGGTTTCCTACTATGATTATTATTGATCATAGTATGATTTGTGGTTTTATTCAATATATGGAACTATGTGGAATTATATTAACATTTTATTTTAAGGAAACAATAGTGATTATGAGTATCTAAAATGTATGATGATTAGAATATAAGATAATATGACTATTCATAATCAACTGTTGTAGTATATTATTAACAACATGATCATTGGTTAAATTCTTAAAAAGTAGAATAAGAGGAGTATGCATTTTATGAGTGTTTTTGTTAATGAAAATATTTGAAAGAATATTCATCTTTGCATATGTAAAATTTTTGCGATGAAGAACCGTGATGAATATCTGAAAATTAGGGGAAGATGTTTCTTATATGGAAATATATTTCAAAGAGAAATTAATTTCGAAGCAATACGAATTATTATATGTCAAGAACATAGAAACTATTATAGTGAATTCCTTAGACTAAGTGTAATCCCCTAAAATAAATAAAGTCTAATGTCATAAAAATAACTTTAGTAAAGGGGTTGAATTATTTATTTATTCCTATTCATGAATTATTATATAGAATTAATGTTTCCAATGTTATTTTAGTTATAATAAAAATTAAGATTTTAATTATTATACAAATTTAGTAAAAATATATGTATTAATGTATGATTATCTTAAGAGATATAGATTCCAGAATGGGTTTTTGAGTTTGAGGTTGATCATAAGTTCAATGTAATATAAAATCCTATTTATATTATAATTAATTGGATATCGAGTCAAAACATAATATTCTAAGAGACATCTTATTTGGTTGAGGTACATAAAACATTTTTGTCTACCATAAATGATTATTTGGGAAGATTGATATTATGTTTTTAGATATGTAAATAAATGTTTTTATGGATATAAAAAAATTTAAAGGATTATTTTGAACTTTGGGAGATATAATCATGGTATTAGTGATTAATATATTATATTGGATAACTTGTTATAACACATTTTTCTTTATTTATGACTAGTGGAATATATTTTTCTTATTTTGTTGATTATTTGATCCATTTAAAGTTAATTTTAGTGATTTGGGAAAACAAAACATATTGAATCCTCATTGTTTTGAGAAAAATATTATATTGGATTGTAGATTGAATAAAGGATTAAATTCAACATGTCAAGTAAGGCTATTTTCATATGTGCATAATCTCTATGGTAAAAGAATTCCCCAAATATAGATAAATTCTATTGATACATAAATATAATTGTATTACCAATATATATGAGGAATAAATTATAATTTAACAAACCAAATTTTTATGGGATTGAGTTCCTTATCTTTTAATTGGTATTTGAATACCTTATTATCAATGAATTCTATCAGTATCCAAAATTATTTATCATTTTCCTCCTTGTCTATGTTGTCCAATCTAACAAAGTTCTCATATTTGGTAACCCGGTGCATGTTATTGAATATAATATTCATATATACCTATATATATTATCAAGATAATGTTTTATTAGTCTTTTTAATGATGTTTCTTTTTAATAAAGGTATTTTAAAATTTAGATCCCTTGATTATCGATATCAAGATAATATTATAACAATGAGATTTATTTTAGGGATAGAATGTAAAACCCAATTTTTTAAAATAATAGAATTATGTTCAATTGGATATATGACATGAAACACCAAGATTATATGGGAATGTAACACCTTGATTATTTATGATATATTTCCTTTCAAATATTTTCAATCTCTTTATAAGTGTGTGATTCCCACAAAACCGAGTAAAAAAAACAGGATACTTCATTAAAGAATTTTTATTTAAATATTATAATTATAACCTAGTCATTAAATTGGAGTGTTCGAATAGTTATACCTAAATTATGAATATTTATTTTACACTTGTATAAAAGAAATTAAATTGTTATATATTTATTATAAATAAAATAAAAACATTTTAAATATAATGAAATATTTTTCAAAAACATTATTTTACTAAAAGGTGGATTAGTTTCTCTTTTCAGAGAAAATATTAAATTAATTTATACCACATTTATGAAATTTATTTGAAGAAATAAAATAAAATTTTCAATTATAATTTATAAAATAATCTTTGGGATAATATTTGATAATTTTCTAGAAAAAGTTATTTTTTGTGGAATTGTGAAAAATAATGATTTTTATTGAAAACAACATTTTCATATAAATTATTTATATAATTAAATTATATTGTAAATATATATTAATGTAAAATTAATTCAATTATATTTATATTTATAAAATTTAGGTCATTGGTATCAATTTCATATTCAATTCTGATATAAAAACATCATAGTTTTTTTAATGCTTTTTCTTGGAAAATTGACTAATACCTGTCATATGGAATTGAAAGAGAAAATTTATTCTCCTAATGCAGCACAGAAGCTGACCAGGATTGTCTCCCTTAAAGATATTTCTTAGTCATTCATCCACTTATTCTATCTCAACTAAAATAATTCTTTTTTTTTGTTTATTCATTGAATGCAATGAAATTTAGAAGAAAAATGAAATTCTTAAAATCATACTAACATGATTTGACAGAATGAGATATGTTAATAAATAACATTTCCACTTTGGTTTATTTTTTTGGTTCTGTTATTCTACTTTTTTGGGTTTAGATTATATTTTCTAATTAAATTCTTATATCCCATGCATGAATCACTATTATTTTATTTAGTGTTGTGAAATCTTGAATGCATTTATGATTCTTAATTTCACACTTCCTATAATGAAGGTTGATGGTACACCTCAACTGAGAGGGTTAAAGAAATGTTAATTTATAAAAATTGATCGAAATAAATATTTAACATACTATAAATGGAACTGGTATTGATACACCCCTATCATAGTTTGTTAAAATAGAAAATTTATATTTTTATTATAGAACATATGTTGACCAGAGTTGTCTCACTTGAGGATCATCACAGTTGGTTAAATCAATAATTATAGTTCACCAAAACTAATTTTTTAGATATTATTAATATTCATTAAAAAAATTAGGATTTTTTAAAATTTTTAATTAGAAAATGAAATTAAAAATTAAAATCAAAATGAAGATATAGACAAAATAAAAATTAGAAATAAATGTCTTTGTCAAGTGATTGATAACAAAGGATCACTCATTATTTAGTTATTGTTTAAATTCAATTTTAAAATTCGTTTGATGAAACATACGTAATGAATTACATTACTCTGATTTATTGAGTTTGTGATTTTATAATTCGACAATCACAAAACAACGACACCTACTTCAATAGTAAAATTTGATAACACCTTAAAAGAGAATGTAATTCCTAAAAGACCACACTTTACCGTATTCCACTTCATCCCTTTAGGCAACCCCAACTTCATTATATGTTGGGTTTTAATAATAGATGATATGGAAAATATTGAATCAAATAAAATAATGTAATTGGAAATAATTTCATGGTGGGTGACTATCCCACCCATGCAATACAATTACATCCACCACAAATTGATTTAAAATATGTTTAATTGAATCGCAATAACCAAGAACATAGTGAAACCTCCCCTAGGGTCAACCATAGGTTAGTTAATTGAAATATAAAAATTTATAAGAGATTAAGATGAATATATGGAAGGGATATAATTAGAATATGGTTGAAAGAGTACAGGGGGTAGAATAATAAAGACAAACACTTTAATTAAAATATGAATGCATCTTACATGGGAAAATAAAACAACAATAAACAAAAATAAAATTCCTAAAGCATGGTCATCATGTAGATCTTCACCCTCTAATTGATATTCTCTTCAATATAACACTATACCCCTTTTATGGGAATGGAAGAGGCGTAAGGCCGTTATATGTGACTATTAATGTGATTCATGACATAATGCTTCCTCAAATGTTGAAATTTTGGTTCAAGAATATGTCCTTAAAATTTCTTCACATGGTAACCCATCGTTGTGTCATAATGGAATAAATTAGTCTTGTGAAATTTTTTTCAAAAATATAGTATATATTATAACTCCAATTTTCATCTCCCTTTTCTTATTGGTAAAATATGTTATGGCCTAATTACTGAGATATTTTATTATGGCAGAATATTCCCTTAATCATCATTCAATGTTGAGCATCTAATGTCTGCATTAGCGAAAGAAATAACTCCTTCAAATTAAATATGGAAATGAAACAAGTCATTATGTTTCAAATACATATATAATAACCTGTTTTAGAGGTTTGTATCCTGATTTTTCCTCATTTCTTGAGGTGTGGTCCAGTCTGTCTGCATGAATTTTTTTATTTGATTTATTTTTTTGAGCCCTTATATGTTCGATTGAGCCCTTGGCCCAAAATAAAAACTTGGATAAAATAAATCAAAGATCCCTAGAAAAAAAATAATCACTCAAATTGGACTAATATGTAAAAATTTATTCTCATAATACCAATGTGATTGAAATATCCTAAAATTCCATAATTAATTAATTCTCATAATTTAACACAAAACACGCCATAAATCAAAAATTGATAAAAATAAGATAAAACTGATAAATTTGGAGGGGTTAAATAATATATGTACACATAAAAATGATGAAAAAATTAGATCTATCATTTTCCCCACAAATAAACCTTGATTTTCCTTAAGCATAAAATATTAACATGGAATTTAAAGGGAACCCATGTCAGCAATATTCAAATTTCAATGAAATAATATAAAAAACTTTATATGTAAAATGAAATATTAAAAATCTAAAATAAAACACCAATTTAATTTCTCTATTTTAAAATAAAAAAAATAGTTCATGAAATTTATTTTCCCCCTATGAATATGATGGAACTTCTCTATTCTTTCATTTATTTTTCTCAATTAATTATCATTAATCATGCTGAATTATGATCTAACTCACAATGGATTATTTTCTCTCAACACTTAGCATATAATTATTTTACAGTTGTGATCAAATCATGTTAACATTTTCCTTGTGCATAGTATTTTAAAGGATTTACATTATCCACTTTGTAAATACGAAAGCCACAAAAATTAGGAGGGATTTCATTACAGAATGAAATGATTATAAGGCTTATGTTTGGTATGAAATGATATTTAAAAATTAAGGATCAAGGAGTAAGTTTATATACTATGTACAAAGCATGATATAATAAATAAACGTGTAATGAAATTCTCTCCTTCATATTATCAACAACCATTTCCCCAAAACTCAATGAACATTTCATGAATAATGATAACATAATGAATTATGCAAACCTTCTTGAAAATTTCATTACTTTTTTAATGTATTTTTTTTAATTATTTAATTTTTTTATGTTATGGAATTAACCTCACATCCACAAAATAACCATATATGATCAAAATCATTAGTCCATTGATGGTGATGTACGACTCTTGTAAGTCACAACACATTCCTTTTTTTCATTTTTTTATGAAGGGAAATCGTGTAAGTAATGTGAATGAATAAAAAAACATAAATTAATATCACAATAGAATACAGAAACTTCTTCAATAAAATTTAATTCATCCCTTCCACCAGAAATCCCTTCAACCCCACACATCAATTTTATAATATAATGTAAATTCTAAGAGTAAGGTTTGGATGGATAATTTTTTTTTTGAAATATAGATCATTCTTAAAATTTTCATTCATGTTATCTATGAGCTAATGAAGGATGGATGTATTGGGGTCATTTAATATAAATTGGTTGATCAAAAGACACCTCATCCATTTTAAATGTGTTTTTGTACAGTCATTATTTTGAAAATGTCTAATGCATGTTTTCGTTCGTGTCATGTACCAAAATCAATCAAGAAATATACTCAATACAAATAGTAAGTTCTTAATATAGAAATCCTCTCAGTAATGAGAAATGTGTATTGAACAATCAATCAAGACGTGATTAATAATTTCTAATCAATTTAAATTAATTTATAAAATCCAAATCATAAAAAATAGTTTGGAAATTTCGTATAGATGAATCAATCAGTTCCCTAAAATCATGAGTCCTCATTTAAATATCCATTATTCAATTTAATAATTCAATTATCCATTTTTTCATTCAATTTCATTAAAATTGAAATCTAAATCATGGAAACATAGGATTCTTATGAAACTTATGTCTCTTAGGCTCTTATTGTATTGAAATATTTTATGTTTGGATATGCAATTTCAGTTTAAAGGTCAAAAAAATTGGAGAATCTTTGTAGAGAGTTTGACCGATAAACTATATAAGTCAAATATATTTTGAAATGAGGCTTAGTAATTTTAGTATATAGTTTGAATCCTCATTAGACCATCATGAACCTCAATAACATAATTACTCAACAATTCGCAATTTTCAATTCATTTATGCTCAAAATAGATAGAAGGGAGTGGGATATAGGTTCCGAGCGCAGTAGAAGCACAAGGATTGGTGTACTAACCTTTAATTTTTTTTCATTAACAATGATCAATCTTAGATCTGTCATGATGATAAAATGTTGTATCATTAGAATAGGTTTAAGAAAACAAAATGTAAAGAGGGATGTCCTAGAACCGTGGAGAGGCTCAACATATGTTAGTTATAATTAATTTCCTTACAAGACGAGAGTTAACATGAAGGAATTCTCTCTCCGTTGATGTTTCCAGTCACGATCCGATGTGATATGTCAATGTTTCGTAGAATCCAAGTGTTTTATTACTCTAGCGGTGATCCAAATGTGCTCCATGTATCACTAGACATCATCGAAGGAATCCATGGGTGCTATTAGGGAATTTCCTTCACATGTGATGTCCACCTTCGATAGCATTGAGCGCAGCTTCCAAAGAACTCTCCATGTTTGGGTGGAGGAGGATCTCTTTTGTAACATGAGATCATTATTTGAGGAAAGGAATTATCACTTGGCTTGAAAGATTTCTCTAGATCTATTGTGCACAAACAAAAATAATGGCTATGCTTAATGAGAATAATGTAAATGGGATTTATAATACATATAATAATACAATAAAATAATTGCCCACATGTATTTATTTATTTCATATAATTCCTAGTAAGACTCCAAGTCTAATAATAGTGTTAGACTATTATTATCAATTATCATGTTCCCAAGGAATTAAACCTAATATTATTTAATTTAATAAATAATATTATTTCTCACAAATTGCTAGAAAACTACATGTTATGTATATTAATAGACACGATGTTTATTTTTGTTTTCCAACTTTCTCTATTTCCTCTACCACATTTATTAGACATTGAATAATGACTATTTATTTCTTAAATAAATATCACTATGTTATTCTCTAATAAATATATTATTTCACCAATAATATATTCTCTCTATTATCCAGTGTCTACAAAAATGCGATTAGGAATCCTTGAATAATTATAAAACAACAATCGGTAATAATTTTTATTCATATTGCTAAATGAATTTTTAACCGAGATACTTGGATACACTTAGTGTGTGACCCTTTATGCCTCTTTCTCAGTGGAATTAGGTGGAGCCTTCCTAATGTCAAAGATTGGCATCTTGAAACATGCCAAGGCACCCATAGATAAAGAAGTTAAAGCCAAAATGAAATTTCACCTACTATGAATGCTTACAATGTAATGTAATCTTGTTGTCTCAATATCATCAATCATGTAGGTTGCATGCTAGTGCCGACAACTCAGGTGCTTGATTATTCTTTCTTTGACTACCAAAAATTTAACTTTCTCATTCCTCGTCATAGCCATGGATTTGTTTAGGCTTTATCAATTCCATAAAAGGGACCAAAATATCAACTTCCATTTTGGAATATAATGGTAAAATCCTTTCTCTCGTTGTCTATTACTGTAGTATTACTCGTGACACACCCAAAATATCCTAACTCACTATGAACTATGTTTCATCATAGTTTTCATCAATATTTCTATGTTCTTAAGTTGTAATACCCATTAGTAATAACCTTATTGTCCAATGGCCAATACACACATCCACAGACACGAAAATTGAATGACACTATAAAATGTATATTTCCAACTAGCATGTCTCATTCTCATTAATTACTTCTAGATATTAGCAAGGTCACACACCATGTGATGGTGCCTTAATATTTTTTTGAGTCCTCACACCTAATGGATTGTATTATTTTTTTCCTTCAAATAACATCATCTGGCCACAGAATGTATATTCAAGAATAGTGTTATGGTACTTCCAGTTTCTCATCATAGAAGACATCTTCTTGGACCATTTAGTTCAATAGTTGTCCTTTGGACATTATCACATGCATTGTCATATAGAAGAGAAATAAATATATGATAATGTGATTATTAATGTTCAAATCCATGAATATAAGATTATCATAATATAAAAATTAGTTGGCTTTAGGACACCAACTCCAACAGACTCCCTCTTGGACTAGATCCAATTGCATACAACATTTAACCTGCTTGCTCTCACATGAAATTGATGATTCTTCTGAGTTATGCCTTTAGTTAGGGGGTCTTCCACATTCCCTTCTATGGAAACTATTCTCACTTAATCTTCACCACTTTAATAGAAATTCATCAAGATGTTATACTACTGTAGAATGTTTTTTTTCATTGATGAGTCCATGGTTCTTTTTCAAGAGCCACCACTGTAGTATAATCACAATACAATGTGATAGGATCTTTACTACATGGAACCACATCATGATCCTAGTAAATGTTCTGAATCCAGATGTCTTCCTTAGAAGCATTAAAATCTTCTCTATATTCATACTCAACTATAGATTCGGTGATATATATCTTCTATGAACTCTTCCACCTCATAGTTCCTTCATTGTGATAGAAAACATATCCTGATTGTAACATCATATCGTTATGATCTATCTAAAAACTAGCATCAACATAGCCTCTGATGACAATATCCTTGTATCCTCCAAACACAAGGAACATATCCTTAGTTCCTATTGGATATTTAATGATAGTCTTAACAGTAGTCCAATGTTGTTCTCTTAGATCTTCCTGATATCTACCGACCATGCTTAGTGCATAGGCAATATCAAACTAGGTAAAAATCTAGGATACAAAAGAGATACTATGTTCAAAGTTTACGGGATCATAATCATCCTATCTTTCTCCTGTTGTGTATGAGGAAACGTTCTATTATAAAGATATAGGTCATGTGACACTGGAACCAATTCCCACTTCGATTGTTCCATACTATATCTCTTTAGTATCTGGTCAACGTATTTAAAATGAATTTGTCCTAGAAGCAGCTTAGATATGTCACAAATGATCCTGATCCCTAGAATGTAGGCTGATTCACCTATGTCCATCATGGGGAAACACTTGTTCCAATAGTCCTTTACTGGAAATAACATTGGTACATCGTTTCCAATAGAATATATGTCTTCACCATATACTACTCGGATAATGAATTCATTCCCATTAATCCTATTATAAACATATGAATAACATTAATTCATAATGAATCAAAATTATTTTATGGATTCATTAAATCAAATGTTCCATGAACTATATTCTTGATTTAATCCATAAATGGATTTATGCAACTTGGAAACTCGTTTGCCTTCACCTCATGACACAAAACATTCCGGTTGTGTCATATAGACATCTTCTTGAAGGTTCCCATTAAGGAATGCTATTTTGAGATCAATATTCCAAATCTCATAGTCATGGTAAGCTTCTATGGAAAGTATGATTCTAATGGATTTAAACATGGAAACTCACATGAAGTGTTCGTTATAGTTAATTACTTGATGTCGTCTAAATACTTTATCCACTAGAATTACTTCATTGGTTCTAACTTGACCTTCGATGTCCATATTTTTCTTGAATACATATTTTCATTAAACATGCTTTACATCAACTGGATCATCGACCAGAACCTATACTTGGTTCTGATACATGGAATGAATCTCATAATTCATAGTTTCTAGCCATCTTGAAGATTCTGAGATCTCTACATCTTCAATGTAAGAGATATGTTCATCATTGTCCAATTATAGTTATTCTCCATCCTTGGTGACAATGAAACCAAATCTATCTAGTTCTCTTATTTATCTTGAGCACCTACGCGGTACTTGTGTTTTGGGAGCCTCTTCCCTGAGGACCTGTGGAACTTGATCCTGCACCAACTACTATGTATCGTGAGTATCAATATAGTGAAATTAAAACTTACACCCCTAACCTTTTTGAGGATGTGTTTCCTCTCAAGAAATATGTCTTGTCTGGCGACATTATTTTTCTTTTCTAAATGGTTATATAGGTAGTATCCTTTCATTTCCTTGCGATAAATTATAAAGATATACCTCGTGCCCTAGTTTTCTAGTTTGCTTCCTAATAATTCTTTAACAAATGCCTCTAATCCTCATACATGTGTGATCTACAAAATGGGTTTCATTCCATTAAATAGCTCAGAAGAAATTCTGTTTTCTCCAAATTTGGTACTCGGATTAATGTGTATGTTTTAGTTTGTAATGCATATCCCCAAACGTATAATGTACGAACTTCATGACTCATCATCGACCTCAACATGTCCAACAAGCTGTAGTTCCCCATTTAACTAACACCATTCAACTATAGTTTATAAGTAGGAGTGAGTTGATATAGAATCCAAAACTCTCATAAAAGGTCGATGACCCAAACATTTAGATATTCTCCACCTCGATCTGATCAAAGCATATTTATCATCTTACCAAGAAGATTCTCTACATCATTCATGAATTCCGTAAATTTATCCTAGGACTATAACATATACCTAATTAATTATATGTATCCATATATACTCAAATCATTAGTAAAATTAATAATGTAAGAATATCCACCTCTAGCTTCTAGTAGAAATGGTCCAGACACATCTGGGTGCCCTGCTCATAGAAATTTTGTGGCCCTTTTACCATTTCTGCTAAAAGGGATCTTATTCATTTTACATTGTAAAAAAGCATGACATCTATCAAGTGGTTTCAGCTCAGTAGAGTCTAAATAACCATCTTGTAAGATCTGTTTCAATATATTCTCATTTACATGACTAAGATAGTGATTCAACAACTTGGTGTTGTATGAGTCATGTGAGTTTGTTTCATTATCAATTTCCAAAACTTAGTTTTCATAGTTTAATACATACAAACCATTATTTAAATTCTCCATACTACAACATATGTTGTTCTTATAAAAGAAACAACCCTTATTTCTATATATGAAAAGAAATCAATCCATATCCAAACATGGTACATAAATTATGTTCTTGGTAACACTAGGAACATAATAATAATTATTTAAAACTAAAAGAAGATAGATGGTAATCATCGATGGCCAACACAGCCAGCCTCATGCCATTGGAAACTAGAATATCTAACACAAATCTATAAATCATTCTAAATCTATTTGGTTCCTACATTTGAATGCAGTTGTGAGCCCCAAATGTTGTATCTAATACACAATGTGTAGAAATAGAAAGATTATAATCAATAACGAATGAACCTTTAACACCCACATGCTTCTAGGTGCAGTTCCTCTTTCAGTGGTCTGGCCTCCCAAATCAAATACACACCTCCTCCTTTCTATTCTTTGCCTTTGGATATTCCCCTTCCTGGAGAGATGGTTCTCGGGGGCTGTAGAGAATTTATAAATCATTTTCCCCTTTTCTTTTTTCCTTCCTCTACTTATTCACCATAAGGACTGTGGGTTTGTCATTATCCTTGTCTATATCTACCTAGAGAATTAAGGTAAGATGTTTTGATAAAATCTTATCATTGTTTCTCATGTTATATTTTACAATAAAGCTGGAGAAGGTCTTGGGCAGTGATGATCAGATGAGATCGGTATGAAACTCATCCAGGAACATAATCCCTAAGATTTCCTAGCATTAAATGTAGCTAATAATCATGACTATAGGAGGCCCAACAGGCGTAGACTCTCCAATCTTATTTGGGAACAAAGTGTTGGAGATCTCATATATCATCTGCCTCGCCTTCCCATGATTGAGGTACTTGGGGTGATAAATCTTGCTATAGTCATCCATAATTTCATGTTGCTTTAATAACTCATTAGATAAGGCCAATAGCATAAAACATTTGAAATATATGGAATCATACTAATGTTTCATATACAAATATATTTCTTCATCCTTATCCTCTTTTTGAGGCACAACTAGAACAGTCTCCTCCAGCACATTCAATTTTTTCTCGTGGTGAAGGATGACCTGTAAACATCTATTCCCCTCCTTGAAATTGGGGCTATTGGGAATGTTTTACTTCTCGAATATGATTCAAAATCATATGTTTGGAGTCATTTTTTCGTTCCATTTCAACAAATTAAGATGAAAATTAATTTATTACTTTATCAAGATAAAACTAAGAAAAATAAATAACTTAATAATTATTAGTCTCTAACAGTTTTATAGAAATCCAATATCCCTCACCATTGAATTTAGAATATTTTGTTACATGAATATTATAGTGGCAAGGATCCATATTTCCCTTCACATTACCCCAACGAGGGTTGGTCAAGAAACATAAAAAGTTTTAGGTTGGCATTCGAAATGGAAACTACATTAACTCACAACCCCTTGATCCACTGAGTTGAATCCCCAATCATGAAATCCTTTTATTTTGGATTTCATCAACCTTTTATTCTTAGTCAAACCAAGCCCTATTCAGGTAGTCATATCATGATGTGAACCAACTCACATCAACACAAAAAAATTAATTATAATTCTCTAATAATTGAAGTCACCCCAACTAGGGTTGGTCAAACACATTGAACTATGGTTCGATTCTAACCAATATTTTAGAAATCTATAATGACATAATATTTCATTGAGAAATTTTATCCTTATACATTAATTACAATTTTATTATCTTTTGTACATGCTTGATAATTTTAATTGGGATATACATATGTGATTAACCATGTACAAGGAAATATTTATGCATAAGCTGATATTATTTAAGTTTTGTCTTTCAAGAATGTTTAATTCATTATTTGTGAGATCATGACAACACACCCATAATAAATAAACCACGAAACTAAATGAAATAAAATAAATGGCATGATCATGATCTTGTTCTATTGGCTAGTTTATATAGCAGTTGATAAATTAACCCAAGACCTAGGGGATAAAACAACTTGAACCTTTTAGGTTCATGTTTATAGCTTTCCAACTATACACCTTTGTATCTTTTTAGGTTGGTTTCACCTAAGCTTCTATCTTGATCCACCTCCACTAGCTTGGGACATCAATCTATTACATATTCTTTTATCGCACATGTAGGTGATGGGTAAAACAGGGGTTTACATAAATGAAACATTGGGAACATAAGCCCTGTATATTAATAAAGAGAAGGATCACATGCCAAAAAATTTAATTTAAATAAATAAATTAAAATCAACCATCAACATAAAATGTTCATAGTGTAGCTCATGATCATCCATACATGCAACGATTTTTACCCAAAAATAAAACTGGAATTCAATTCGTTAATCGTTCTTGTTTATGTTAAATCATACATGAATCAATTAACTACATTTAATTAATCCATCCTTTTAACTTAAACCCTTTTCTAAATTTCCTTGAGATTTTCATGCAGCATAATTCTAAAAAAAAAATAATTTAAAATTAACTTGGTACATTACCTTTACCATGGTGGAATCCGGGTGAATTTCTATTCATAACTACCCAATGAATGGAAATAAACAATACAATGATGTTAAATTAAAAACATATATATACAACACAAATCATGTGTTGTGCCTCAGCATTACACCCGCACCATGGTACACGTTTCAAGGGTTTGTATAATATAATATAAACTTTTAATAAATCTACTTAATTTGGAGGAGTATGTGGCATGTAGTTCCAACTACACTATGTGTAATATTTTCACCATATATCTGAATTACATACCCGATGATTCAATATCTTAGTGTACATAGAAAATATTTGGAGTACATAGTGGGTCTAGTGGGCCACACACCATGTTCAATCCGCATTACATAGTCTCTATCCAGGAAATTCGTGTACATGGTACATGGTCCATCCCAAACCTGAAGGCACTACACAACATGTACAGTGGACCTCACAATGTGTAATCTAGAAATTGCATACCACCTATTCCTAATCATCACATAGCATCATTATTACTCAGACAAAATCCAATGACACAACATGGTTTGGCAGACCAGACTTGACGCATTGATCCTTGAATACATGACATATACTACCGAATACACGCCATGTGTTCTAGTTTTGTACATCCATGAACCTTTTCCACCAATATATGAGATCCTGTGTTTTATTTTAATCAAAATTAAAAGAAAATATCATTTTGTTATGGTGAACGAGAAAAGAATGTGGACGAACAGATCTCAATGTTCCAATTTGCATAATAATTAAAATGAATTGATACAACTAAATTATTATATTCATAAATCATAAAAAAAACAAAATAACTATAATCAAAAATTTGATCCACTGATACCACTTGTAGATTCCGGGTGTAGTGGAAGAACTTGGATTGTTGTACCCATCATTAATTTTTCCATTAACAACAATCAATCTGAGATTCATCACAATGATAAATCATCGGATCTTCAAAATATAATGAAGTAAAAAAAGAAAGGTGGAAGTCCCATAACCATAAAGAGGATCATCAAATGTCGGTTATAATTAATTTAATTAAAATATAAGAATTTCCTTGATGGAATTCTCACTCATTTGATATTTCTAGTCATCATATGATGTGATCTTTCATTGTTTCATATAATCCAAGTGTAGGATTCCTCTAGTGGTCATCCACACATTCTCCAGGTATCTCTAGATACTAATGAAGGAATCTTCAAGTGATATCACTAAATAGACTTATCTTTTCATTTCTACCTTTGATCACCTTGAGAGAATCTTCCAAATCACTCTCTATGATCTGGTGGTGGAGGATCTCTCTCATAACAAGTGAACATACTTGGAGGAAATAAATTCTCACTTCAGTTGAGATATCTCTCCAGATTTGTTGTGAACACCCAAAAACAGTGTCTAGGATTAATAATAATAATGTAATTTGGATTTATATTACATAGGATAATAAAATAAAATAATTACCCACATGTTTTTTATTGGATTTAATTATTAGTAAGACCCCATGTCTAATAATAGTGTTTGAATATTATTATCACTTGAAATCCACCCATGTGCTTGATTATTTTTTCTTTGAATTCCCAGAATTGAACATGCCCATTTCTCACCATATCCATGGATTTATTTAGGTTATATCAATTACATCAAAGGGCCTGAGAAATCAACATCTATTGAGTATCAATAGGGACAAATCCTTTCTCGCTTTATCAATTAATGCAGTATTACTTAGGACACACCCAACATATGATACCTCACTGCGAACAATGTGTCATCATAGTTTTCATCAATACATCTAAGTGCACCAGTTGTAATACCCATTAATAATAATCTTAATGTCAAAGGACCAATACACACGTCTACAGACAAGAACATCCAATGATAATATGAAATATTGATTTCCTAATTATGGGTCTCGATATAATAATATCTTTCTAGATATTATCAAGTGTGAAAAATATTAGAAGGTTTCTCAATGTTTTTTGAATCCTTACACATAATGGATTTTATTATTTTTGTCCTTAAAATAACATCATACGGCCATAGAATGTATATTCAAGAATAGATTTATAGCAATTCCGATTTCTTATCATAGCAAGGATATTCTATGATCCTTTAGTTTAACAACTATACTTAAGAAATTATCACAAGAATTTTCATGCATAAGAAAAATCAAGATTCGATAAGGTAATTATTAATTTTAAAATCCATGAATATGAGTTTATAAAAAAGTACAAATTAGTTGGTTATAGGACACCAACTCCAACATGGGATGCATACCAGACTAATTCCAGAGACTAAATTTGAAATCTAAATTCCTTGAATGAATATTGAGATAAATATTTTCATTATTTACCAAGTGGTAACATAATGGTTACTATCTCCAGAGGGTAGTAGACGATTTTATCCATAATATATTGGTGGATTATTCTTCCTTGACTTGAACTGCCACATTTTCGTCCCAGCATCCACTTGTTTGTTCTTATTGAGGATGTTTCTATATATATAGTATAATTAATCTTCCCCCATTTCAATGTGGTAAAATTTTCATGGAAGGTGTAGGATGAAGTATAAAACCTCCTCCTCTTTGGTTGCGAAATGTGAACCATCATATTCACTATCAAGTGGTTTCTCCCAATGCATTTCCATAAAAGACCAATCAAAGGTAGATTTAGAATGTAATTTGATATTAATAAAATTTAAATTTAAATAATTAATTACAAAATAATCTCGTTCTATTGTGGGATATTTTTTATCATGTTAATTCAGAAAATCAACTAGGAACTCTTATTGTACTTTTCAAGTAAATTTTTAATATCTATAGGTATCTCTAGGTATTCCTTAATAGGTGAATCTTTATTTTCATCATATTCCTCTATTGAAACATGAGAGTCAACCAAATATGTAATATAAAAATACATGGGAGTTCTTCTAAATTCATTTATAATGAAACTACAAAATAAAAAGTTAATTAAAGGATCAATTCCATAAATTGGTTCTTCTTCAATCTCCTCTTCAATGGATAGTAACATTTAGAGGCGATCTACACTGGATTAAGGGAGGTAGTCAGGCTCCCCCATCCTTTCATCAAATTCGACAACTTGGGTGGCTTCTTCTTCTTCCGAGGAAAGATATATATGAAACAGTGGAATCTCTTATACTTTATATGGAATGATAAGATCATGTTACATTTTATTTTTTTCCCATTCACACCAACATTTAACCAAATTTACATGATCTCACTCGTATATATCAATAGAAGATAATTTTTCATTTATCTCTTCCAACAATGTTTTATTGTGTTGGAATGTATATTTAGGCACCTCCACCTTTAACCCCTCAGGTTCTCAAATTTCAATAATGGTTGATGAGTTTTCTTCCACCACTACCTCAGGTTCTTTCTCTTTCCCATGGTCAGGTTACTCTATTATATAACAAACATGTCCAATTGCTATTTCATATTTTCTCATAAGTGGTTCTATGATTTTTCTTTGTACATTCACTTGAGATCTATTATAATATTCTTGTTTTTATATTGTTTCACATTTGAGTAATCTACCCATGTATAATAATCATAATTTTAATACACCATGGAAATAGGTTTTTTGATGATTTTTTTAAAGAAACAAATAAAAATATTAACAAAAATGTGAATTTAGAAAAATTGGTCAAAATAAGTATTTAGATCCCCTAAAACATCCCCATTTTTGAGTCACACCTTTTATGGGCATGGAAAAATCATATTTATATTCCTAATGTAGAATATAGGCTGACCATGGTTGTATCGCATGAGGAGTGTCACAGTCTGTTCAATCTGAAATTCTAATTCACCTAATCTAAATTTTTGGTTTTGTTATTATTGTTCAAAAAAATTATTTGGACTTTTTAAAATGTGCAATTAAAATAATGAAATTAATTATTTAAATCTAAATGAATATTTAGACTAAATTCAGAATTTAAATAAAGGTCTTGTCCAAGGGTTTGATAATTCGAGTTCATTAATTATTTATTTCTTGTTTAAATTCAATTTGATAGTTAATTTGATTAAACTTGATTAAAGAATTACATTCCTTTGATTTACTTAGTGTGTTATTTTAGCATGCTATTTTTGCACAAATCAACACCTTCTCTAATATTCAAATCTATAACACATCAACCGAGAATGCAATTCCAAAAAGACTTGGCTCCACTATATGTCATTTCATCCCTTCAGGAAACCCAAAATTCACCGTATGATGTATTTTCCTAATAGAAAATTGGAGAAAATAATTAATCAAAGAAAAATAATTTAATAAGAAATATTTTCAAGTTGTTCGACTACCATACCCAAATAATACTCTTTCTTACAACAAAAAATAGTTTTAAAACATGTTCAATTGAAGCATAATAACAATGAATGTTGTGAAACCTCTCCCATGGACAATCCTTCAGTTATTAACTTTGATTGAAAAGTGAAAAAATATCATGATAGAAATATGGAAGGGAAAGAAAATAGATTAGGGTGGGAAGATAAAAAATGGAATATGGAAGGGAAAGTGTTTAATTAAAATATGAATGCACATTACGTTTGAAAATAAAACAAAAATAAAGAAAATAAAAGTCCTAAAACATTTCTATCATCCAAATATTCACTCTCCAATTATTATTATCTTTAATCCACCACTAGATTATTTTGTATAGAAATGGAAGAGTCTTGGAGGTGTCATAAATGGCTATTAATTTTCATTGGGACTCTATCGATCCTCAACGATTTAAATTTCAGCTCTAGAAGCTTATCTTAAATTGTTTTCAAATTTTAACCCTTTGTTTTTTTCTAAATCAGCTATTGTAGTTTTAAGAAAATTAGTTCTATAATTTATTAGTAGTTTGACATACAAATTTTATCTCTATCAACATTGTGTAAAAGAATTAATGGCCCAATTACATGGAACTTTTATTCAGGGTGAATGTTCCCTAATTCATTATTTAATGTCAATCATCAATTTTATTCATCAATTAGTGAATAACTATGTGAAATTATTTTAAAAATGTTTCAATGAATCATATTTCCAATCTATTTTGAATCACCTCAATTTCAGGTGTGTATCCTGATTTATGCCTCATTTACGGGGGGTAACATTGGCCTCCTAAAAGTATTTTCAATTTCATTTATTTTTCTGATCATTTATATGTTTAAATGACCTCTTGGTAAAAAACGTTTTATCCAATAAATATAGTAAGACCAAAAATGAATCACTTTAATTGGAATAATATTTTAAATGTTATTCCAAAAATACCAAGGTGATTAAAATCTACCAAAATTCCAAAAATAATTAATTTTTACATTTTAGCCCAAAACAAACATAAATAAAAAATGAAAGATCAAATTGATACATTGGGGGGGGGGTTAAATAACTGAATTACTTATAAAAAAATTAATAGATTATTATCTTTACATACAACTGTTTTCTTGACCCGTCTATAGGTTTAATTTTAAATTATATTCCACCACTTATGTGATTTGAATTTAGAAAAAATGATTCCATATTTTGAATCATCATAATTTATATTTTATAATAATTTCCATATGAGTTTTTTACCATAATCAATAGTGAATACAAAAAAAAAATTATTTATTGTGGTTAAGGTAAAAACATGTTTTCCATTGGTTAAATTAAAAAGATAAGATTTAAGAATGATATAAAACATGTTCAATTCAAATATTATGGTTGTACAAAGATTTTACATTTTAATAGTGATGAAAATTTCTCAATTTAGATCCATATTTCAAAAAAATAACTTAATGTTGTTGAGAATCATAAAAAATTACAAAGTGTATCACTCCCCTCAATTATATTAGTCCACCTCCTCGCCTCTCCACTTCCCAATTTCAAAACCAATTGGATCATCCAATACATTTCAAAATAACTTCCCAACTACAATCCCCTAATACCAAAGGATAATTTTTTATCATAATTTCAACCATGGATGGATTTTGGTGAAAAATAAATGAATTTTTAATAATAATAGTTAACACCATTAACCAGGAATTTTATTTAATTTAATCCACCACTAAATTAATGTGTAATTAAACCATTTTGATATAATAAATTTATTATAATTACAATAATGAGATTTTTTTTTTCATTTTTTTCATGACCTAAAACAATCTACTCCTCCCTCAAATGGAAAATAAAATAATTAATCGTTTGTATGGTTGAATAACGCCTCATAACCAATAAAAATTCATTCATCATCACCACTTATCAATCCCATATATAATAATGTATCTAATATTTGTATTTTATATTATTGATATTGTTATACATCTATAATTATACTATCATATATACCTTTATATAATAAGCTCCATAGAAAATGTTATTATGTAATTCGTATGTATGGAAGACTACCGTCTCATGAACAAATATGATTCATTTTTCACTTATTCTATACATGCGAGGTTATAAGGAATATTTTTACTTTTATATCTGATATTAATAACATATTAATTATTATGGAAATTAAATATATTATATAATTTCTTACATTATCTTCAATTGGATAAATGATAGGGTCGTTCTTTTGTATAGACAACTATCACCTCATGAAGTGATGTGATTCGTTTTTATTACCACATCTCATGGATTGCATATGATAGGGTAATTGAAGAAGTAATATGATATTTATGATATAATTATCATCCTGGGAATATTTTATAATAGTTACCTTAATTCCATCATAATTGCTGGGAAAATTGAAACAATGCTTATGCGTATATACGGTCTACCCTCTCTATGAACAATGTCTTTCCTTTTCTATCTCTGAATTATATGGATTAATATAAATGCATATATAATGAAGGTATATAGTATTTATATCATGGATTACATTCAGGATATTATGGAACTGTGATCAATGTTATAGGGCCAAAAATACCAAATCAAAGGCTACAGGAAAAACACAACAGTTATTATATGAAATGTGATTTTGATGTGGAATGGTTTATAAATCAGTAATAAATGTTAATAAGTAAATAATATATGATATATATATATGTTTATATTCCTTTAATATATTAATAATAATCATATATTTTGTTTAAAAAGGATGTCTGAACATGTATGAATGAAGTTGATACTTAACATCTTGGATTTTTTCCTCTATTTTCATTATTTGAGATATATGTTATGTTAGGCTCCTGTTTTATTTTTATGAGGTTTATATACTACTCATTTAACATTTTATATAATGAATATACTTATATTATTTATATTTATTATTTTTTTGATTTAAATCTTAAATTGGGGTTAAGATCAAAAAGATACTGAATTAGGATTGGTTTGTTGTTAAAATCTTATTATTTATCAGGATTATTTCTCATTATGATTTTATTGTTGAAATGTTGGATTTAATATTAATTAATGTAAATATTTTTATTTCCATATATTTATAATACATGTTTTACCATCACTTTACAATCTTTATTTACTAATGATACCAAAATAATTTATTGTAATGAAAACTGTTTTTTATCCCTTAATTTATAGAAATTTTTTTCCGTAATTTTTGTTTTATAAAAATGTTTTCAAAATTTCATAATTTTACTACCTGATTGATTAAATTCAACTGTATGATTTTTTAATTTTATAAAATGTTTTAAACTGAAACATCATGTCATTTTGCAGAACATGGCTCATTTCGCTTTTAACAAAAAATGTGAAAATAATATTTGTTTTAAACATATATGATAAGAATGTTATTTTACTCCAATAAGAAAACTCAACATTTTAAATTTTACTTTTATAAATTTACTATTTTATTTTTATGTAAAATTACCTCCACTCTAATTTTTGAAATTTATTTTTTCAAAAAAATGATTTCCAAAGAGGAAAAGTTTATTTTCCTAAAAAATGTTTTTATAGATATTTTTAATATATTTTATTTATTGATGGTAAAAAATTAATTTTGTTAGTTGGTTTTATATATCTTTTATATATATCATAAGTGTATACCTTTCTCTATACCAATTTAATTTATGGAGAAATTTAGGCATTCTGATCATTTCTCAAATGCCTTCATTATGAAATTTCTACTGATTATGATATGAAGCAAGATTTTGAAACCCATATTAATTCCATCGGTAATTCCTATATTATGAATTATGAATTAATTCCTTTATGTGGAACACATATATTATGAACACATATTGATTGGTCTGTTCAAATAGAGCTCTAATTCATCAGTTAAAACTTTAGTCTCTTAGGGCGTCATGTGTGGGATTAGGGAGTTAGCCTAAGCCATTATGGGAATTTTTCTAAAATTTGATATTTTATAAGAATTTGGCCTTCATCCTTGTTTATGCCATGTTTTTTGTTTCAACCACACTTCATATGTTATCGTTATCTTATGATACCATGCCATTTATTGTATACATCCTGGTGACTACTCATGTGCCTTCTATTTTATGTCATCTAGTTACATATTTTACTCTCTTATTATGATTACATATCATGTTTATTATCTTAATAACATTTCAAGATCACTTTTATCATTTATGTATTCTCTATGTTATCTCTTGTAATTTTAGGAGCTCAAAATGATTTAGAAGCTCAATATAGAAAAGAAGAAAAATAAGGATTAAAATTTTCTAGTTACCTTTTATATATTTTCATCCTAGTATTCCCAAGACACAAGTTATCATGGTCATATTATTTTATTATTGTATTTTTAATTTTATGAATCTTTTAATAAAAATTGTAAATTGAATGGGACTTTATACCATTGGTGGATTTTAAGGACATCATTATCCTGCCCATCAACTAGTGGTTGTTGATGACCTCATATCTTGTGAGATATTTCATAATACAAATTAAGAAGGAATGTTCATAGACTAACTCAAATTCTTACTTAGGATAGACTTAGTTGACACATGAAATCCCTACTCTAATTAGTACATAGTGGTTTTCCACTTGGCCAATAATTTGCAGCAGCACCATATGCTCCGAAGGTAGGGTTGACTGGATGGATTTACACTCATCATCACTATTTTTTTTATAAAATGTGGATCCCTCCATCTAAAACCACAAGGGATAATATCATTAGATTTTGTCTCCATGGAATCCATATTTAAAGAATTCTTTATTAAGGATCCCACTGAACAAACGTAGGATATTTTATCCTTTCGTAGTTTCCTGTTACACTGTAATTGTCTCCATGAATTTATCCTTATATGCCATCTGATGAATATGATTTGGATGATGTCCTTCATAAATTTTTAGTGGTTGTATCTTCCATAATTAATATGTTGGAAAGGTTATCATTGGAACTAATGAAAAATCAAGGCTGACATTATTATGCACAGTCAGGTCTCCGGAGGGAAAACCCTTATGTGGAATTCATAAAGTATAACAATTACTTATTATCATTTTGATATAAGTAAATTCTAGGGATTTATCCCTAGATTTCGTTTTTTCACTTGGGACTCTTATTGTGCCAAAATGTGTTCAAACAACTTCCTAAATTGATGCATCCTTCCCATAGTAACATGTTTTAGTCCAAAGATCACAAGATTACCAACCCTACATCATTATGGGAATCCAGTACCCCTAGTGGTTAAGAAAAATATTCATTATGAGGAAGATGAATGTATATATAAGAGTCTTAATTGAATTCCATGACCTAAATACCGTTGCTATAAATATCATTTTTTTTCTTTAAATGATAAATCTACTAATCAACCCCATCAAATGTTTCTAGGCCCTATCCTTCATGGATGGATACATTGGGTGTAAACACATATGAATATCCCCCAATGATAAATAAACCACTTCATTAAGTGAAACTTAACAAAATTTAAATTAAATGGTGATTCCATTTGGTTTTAATAGTTCTATTGCTACCTACCATCATGTCATACTTCAAATATCTATGTAACTCCTTGAGGGATTGGCTGAATGTAATTTGGATGATTTGGAGGTCCAATCCTGGAAGCATCATGACCCTATAAATTATATGGTGATTTTTTGGCATCATACATTGTCACGACCAAAAAATGAACCACTTGTAGTGTGAATTTGAGGTAACCACTCATATGTTCCTTCAATTTATCATCAAATATAGAGGCATTGAGGTTGATCGATATAAGATTAAGGATATAAACATTTTTCAACATACACATAACCTCAAGGATCTTTGAGTATTCTATGGATACATGGATTTAATCAATCCAGTCATCTCCAACCTAACAGGTATGTGGAATCCATTTTTAATGCTTTTGAATAATGAGACCAACTATCAGTGGCATGAAGAGTGTTAGACCATGTTCATGGTAATCATGTAGTATCTCCTACATATTATTGTTCTGATTCCTACCATTAATAGAAACCCATGGGAAATTAATTTAAAATATAATAGAATGGACTTTTTTCCCTTATAGAGCATAATTAAAATTAGAGTTTGGTAAAAAAACAACACTACCTCCACTTCTTACTACTCGACAAAGAGATCATATATTCTCCCATTGAGAAGGGATGCCTCACCATGGATTGGTAGTCAAAAATCTATGAAACTACCTACATAACCAAAAGATACATTCTGCATCCTAAAATTCCCCTCAAATTAACATCCTCAATAAACTCATATTAATTGTGTGACTGGTATTCAATATAGTAATTCATCCACCATTCATCATCGGGATCACCCTTAGAAGGATGCAATGGTCCAGGAAAGGTATATATCCTAGATGTACATATAGACCCTAATGAAATACCCCACTATGTTGATGTACTATATGAATTCAAATTCTCAATCGATGTGGTGAAACTATGTTGAAATATGAACTTGGATGACACCCTTAGGGGATGATCAAGAGAAACCTCAATAACCCCATACTCAACCTTGTGGTTTTTGATTATTTTTATCTCCCTAACATAAGACATCTTTCCATACTCATTATTGTAATATGAGGTAAACACTAAAATTATGGCCGATGAATATCATCAGATCACTTTCCTTAAGTTAGACCTCAAGATTGATGTCTTGGGTTTTCATGTGAAGGGAACTCTAAAATTGTCGTCAAACATATCAATGGTAACAACGTCATCTAGGAGGAAGAACAAAATTCCTTGGGGGAATGATCCTATGAGTAGATAGATAGGTTCTCTTCCCATGTAAAATTAAATAATGTTCCTTGATCATATAATGACCGAGAATATTCCTTGGAGTTCCTATTCACATTCATTATAGATCCCAAGCAAAATAAATTGGTGATTAATATGTCTCACTAGAGGGTTATCTCCCTCATCACATTTGATGATGAAACAATATTTAGTGAATCAGTTGGTCATTATAACTACTATGTCAAAACCCTAAAACACCCTATTTAATTAATAAAACACCTTATAAGATGACTCCCTTTTCTGAAAATCACTAACACATGACTATCCAGCTAGAACAACCTGAGCTTGATTGGATATGTTGCCTTGAAATAAAGTACACCATTTGGGATAACCCCAAAATGAAGCAGGCCCTCTGTAGGTGCATCATGAATGGAATCCTTTCCTATATCATCCATGTAAATAAGATCCCTTTGGTTCTTCAAGAGGTCTATCTTAGGTCTTGTGGGCCACACAAAGAAGCATTGAATCCCCCCCATCTAATTTTGAGATTTTGGTATTTCCACCCCACCAGGGTTCATTAATATAATAAGTTTACCAAGATGTGTCATTCATTCATGATCCATGATAACATTATGCACCCCCACTAGAGGTTCTCCATGACATTATGTACTTGTATCCCTTTATTGTGTTTGTAATCTGTATTGTGGGTCCAAAATCACTGGTAAGATATTGACGGTGTGAGTTCATTTTCAATTCCATATAATTATTGTCAATGTGGGAAAAATACATCCCCCTCAAAGGCCACAATACTCGATCTGTGACTGAGTTTCCGAAATCCCATATATTGCATCAATTTTTGATTCCTCGTTCTATTCTCGGAAATAGTGACATCAACATTCGAGTCACTGAGATGAAGAATCTATACAGAAAGTGTAACTTTCAGTCCATGTACACCACCTCTTGTCATGTGTAGGAAAATTAAAATATATTGGCATTCAAAAAAATCTATAATATCCTACAAAATAAGTTTTTTCAAAATAAGAGGTTTTTGACTTATAGTATCTCTAGTTCCCTCTTATTCTATTGGATGATAAACCAAAATTCCACTCAGGAGACTCTATAATGACTACTGTATGAGAGTAAAGTGTTTTTTCTTAAATTGTATAAACTATCATCACTCTAAATGGATATTTATTGTTAAATGATTCAAAAATGGGAATATGTCCTCCTAGTTGAGTTTTAATCCCTAGATGAGAGCAATCTTCATGGGGTACAAAACCAAAAAAGATAAAATATTTTGTGTGTTGTGGTGTTTAATAAAATTCTCCACCTACAAACATTCATTTAAATAAATAATGTATTATCCTTAAGGATGCATATGATACATGGGAAAATCCATAGATGTTATAACCAAAATAGAAAGGACCTTATTTAATTTATAAGGCCTACTCTAAATGTGCGTACTCATTGGTCACCATGGAAGGGTAGAACTTCATAACTCCTACCAATGAAAGCTTCCTCAATTAGTACATAATATGACTCCATGCCTTTTCCATGTAAAATAATGTGAAACTATGAAACAATTTCCTTGTCTTATAACATATATATATATATATTAAAATCTCTTAGTCACATGATGTCAAACTATATGAAAATGTCTTAGTCTCATGACTTTAAATTTTAGGAAAACTTGGTAAAATATATGAAGCATTAAACATCAACAACCCTATCCATACTATAAAACATTGAATTGCATGCCTAACAACCTTTCTTAAAGATTTAAAACAACATGGTTCACATTCCCATAATACGATGTAAATCTAAATGATTCCTTTATCCCTCACCTGAGGGGGTTACCCCCACATCTTGTGTTAGTCTGCTATCATTCCACATTCTATAACTATGTAAGTCCTAATTCCCATTCATAAAAAATGATATTTAGTGACACCTAGAGTGGAAATAATGGGACTAAACCAACTACCTACCTATTTTAGTGTTCCCCCCTTGGGAATGTGGTCTAGTATTTCATTCAAATATACCCATTAACTATTTCCAAGTGTTTGTCACAATGGATACTAGATTATTTTTAATTCCATTGATCATGATCACTTATCCAGCTCAACAATTTGATAATTCCTTAATATAGATCCCCATCATTCCCCATATCTGAAGAATCCCCCTAATGGTTAAGGTTACTATCCAAATTTGGTTCATATATCATCTGAGGCATGTGCCTTAAAGGATCTCATGTTAGAAATGGTACTTCCGATGTTTTTAATGTTGTCAATGCTCGATATAAAGTTTTCATTTACAAATATCAAATAGTTTTTTAATGGTACACATTTTTCGAACATGGTGAACACGCATTCCATAATCATTGTTCACTTCCCATTAATAGTATATATATTGGAATTCACGATTGACCTCTTTTACACCACCTTTTTTTCTTGTAATGTTTTAAAACCCTTGATAACTTTCCCTTAAGCATTAATTCAAGATAACCATTAAATCTAGTGTCATTGGAACCCTTCTTATCCATTTTCCCCTCTAACAGTTTTGTAATCCCATTTAATAGAGGGAACTTATCAACATTATTTATTTATCACACCAAGCATGGTTCTGCTGGGATTAGGTGGAATCGTAGGATCTTCCCCATCATGGTAGGGACACACATGCATTCAAAAATATATTGTCCCTTATAGTCCAAAAATCATGACATTAAACTATGTGAATATTTTCATGGAGACTTTTATTAAATCACATGGCCTTATCAAAACTCCCTTAATGTCAATTTTCTTATATTTTGTGCTTCACGTTATACCAAAGATTCACAAACCCATATTTGAAGATCTAATACATTAAACTAGCCTGAAAACATGGTTAATGATATGTGAACATAAAATAACATCACCTTTTACCTACCTTATAGCATTAAACTATATGTCCTAAATCCTTACCTCATGAAATTAAACTGTATGTTTCACATCCACATTTCACAATGTAAAACTATGTGATTCTTTTACACCTCATATATGAGGTCACCACTGGTGTTGGTTTCCTACTACATCGGGTTATAGAACAACATAAGGTATCATTACTATTCTTATGAAGGATTTGTAGAGACCCCAAAATACAATATCCTTGGCTCAGTCCAAATAATAACATATTCTATGGTCATCCAACCATTTATATATTTTTAGTTATACCATGTTGTTATGTCCATTTAGTGCATTAGGGAATGTACTGGGATATCTCAACAATTGTTTAACTTCACATAGAACATGCCAACATCTTTACATCCATATTTCAGGCCTTCCATGGTTTAGATCCTCATTACCCTCTCAATATAAATTGGACCCCTTACTATGATAGTGCATGGAAAAATTGGATCACCTCCCATACTAGGCACAGACGTCATAGGAAACTTTGCAACATAAAAGAGTTTGAGTGTTTTGAAGAAGGTTAATGTTAAATATGATATTTTCACTCCCATCCTTGACCAGAGTGATTGTGGGACATATTTTTCTAACATGATTAGAAGTGTTTCAATACCCATTATTCTCACCAATTCTCTATCCAGATCTTCAAATTCATGATTTACCTCTTTTCCATCTACCTTTGTTCTCATGTATCCTTAACACTCTCGGTGTTATCCTCCCCAAAATTCACACATGATGACCAAGTATTTCAATTTTTTTAGAACCATCCCTAATGATTTTCATTTCTCTATACTTCTCTCTCCTTTATGATAATGGGATCTCTTTAATACTCCATGATTCTCTCAATGGGATTGGTTCACATGTACATTAATTATTTCTGGGATTTTCCCATGGTGGGGATGAAAATGTACTGATGTTCCAAAATAGATTGTCACCCATTTGGTCAATGATCTCCAACCATAAAATTTTAGCATCCCATATTGTCTAAACATCATGAACATAAACTATGTCAAACATACCTCATATATGCCTCATGTGGTGCATTTTATTTAGTCAGCATTTCATTGTGGGTTTCTTCTCTTAGTAACTATACAAACATCCTAGGGAGACAACCCCCATGGTTCAATTATCCCAAATATAAACATTATGAAAAACTACATGGTACAAGTCCCATTAACATATACTATAATTTATCCCCCATTGTACAAACATCGTGACCCTAAACTATATGAACACCTCCATGGTCCATTTATCATAGGATCTTATTTCATATAAACCCTTTATGGTCTAAGAACCCCAACCATAAACTATGTGAAATGTTTTGTAGTACTGAGCATTCTCAGCCATCACTTTGCATGGGGTTATAATACCTCCCATTCCACAAAATATTCTCTACAAGGTCTAAGCACTACATAATTAAGATAACATCCATATTTCAATAATCATGCCCTTAAGCATTGTTTAATTTTACACAAATAAGGTCATAAATGTGTACCTATAATTTCTATTTAAATGATCCAAAAGTTTTCCATGGACGGAGGCACAAATTATTGTGTGGTTAAAAATAATAAGTTTAATCTCTGAAAAAAATACTTTCACCAGCCATATGGACCCTGAAAATTGGAAAAAATAATGGTTTTGAATGTAAAAGGTTCATGGATTTTGAAACAAACCACTAAAAAACGTATTATGCTCACATGACCCACTAGTTCAGGAAAGAGTAATAGAGAGACCATAGATTCCTTTTTTATGTTCCATTATGAGATCCCCCATTGTTTACCAACCAATGTGTAGCCTTTTCAAATATCCCAGTACACTAATAGGGAATACACAATTCATTTTGGGTCAAACAACCTGGTCAGAATATGCAAAACTTTTTTATTTACATCCTGGTCACAAGATGATAATGTTTTCTATGTACATCCCAGTCACATGAAATTAAAATTTTTTAAGCATCGTCCCCACCGTCTGAAATTAAACTATGTGGTCACCATCCTTTCTATAACACATAAAACAATATTCTTCTTATCCTCGTTGCAACATGTAACATTGAAAAATGTATTATTCCATTCCTAGAGAAGTTATTTTCCACAAATCATTTTTATATACCTTTAGTAAAACTTTAGTTCATTGGTCATCACTATGGAACTAAGGGGACACCCAACTAGAAGGAAAATTTGGATTTCACTTGGCCTGATATGCCCACCCACTATGTATTGATCCATGATGGTGTAATACCTTGAGAACTAATCAACATTCCTTAATTTCCTCAGTTTAACCCTATACTTTATATAATAATTGGTTCAAATCCCCTCTATCATCCATGTTTGAACATGACCACTAACAATGACGATTCATAAAGAGTTTTTTACCTCCCATCCTAGTCACACACGTTGAAGAAATTATCAGACTAATTTAATATGTCCTCTGATTTGAACAATGTTAATGGTTGACCGTAATTTTAATTTTGACACACTTGAAAGTGTGATTATGGAATATGAATTTGGAACCTGGTCGACAGTATTTTTCATTCATCATTCCACATATCTTCTAATCCCATGTCCAAGACATATTGAATCATATTCTTTATCACAACCCTTTTTGGTAGAGTCCAATGACTCTGGCTGGCCCACACTCATTCACCTACGCATATGGGGAAAATAATTTTTCTATGAAAAGTCACTCTCTACATATAATGATTTCCTAATATGGATAGTCACAGTGGTTTATGGGTTATTCCAAGTTAATAAGGTGATGTTGAACCTTGTTTTTGACACTGATCATCACTCAATTTAGGTGCATCGTGTTCCGATCATCATTTTGGATCCAAAACTTTAGTGTTTCTCCATTAGGTAAGAAGATTTATGTTATTTCAATTATGGTCATAGTTTATGCATTATTTTATTATGTAAATTCACTATTATGACTGCTAGAGACCCCTTGGGTGATGATATGTGGGTTTAGGAGGAAATCAGTGAGTTTTGAGTTGCTCGTTGGGGATTCCTATTCTGAATTCATAATAACACGATATGTAGTGTATGAACACACACTGTGTGTTATTCACGTTTTTTGAAGATGAACAGTGGGTATTATACATCTTGTACTGAGGGTGATTATAGTGTATTAACCCTAGGCTGTCTAGTAGAGGACATGTGAAGGTATGCTATGAATGTGGGCATGGATGTGTGTGAGTACAAATACCGAGCCCCTGGGGTGTACATGGGATAATGTAAATAGCCAGGTGCATGTGAATGAGGTAGTGTACACAGGCATGGGATACCAAACATGGAAATATGATGAGGACATTCCCAAGTATCCCGGTGGTCATGAAAGACCATGTATAATGGAATATACATTACATACATAGATATTAATTTCAAATCAATGAATATTAATTATAAAACATCAAAAACCCATACTAGGACAATATAGCTTCAGTGTATTTAGAAACTGGGAAACCTAAACAACTGGTTCATAAGACATCCTCATTGCCTCCCACTTATTCCATCATTTATAGACCCATTTTTACATATCTTAATTAATAACCATCATCATAACATAGAGAAAAGAAACATAAGAAAGGGTGAGATCAGATTCTCAATAAGGGTAAATAACGGAGATTTCAATATTATCATATTCCTAATATATAAGAACATAACGTTTAAAAATGTTATCCTTCATTTGAAAGATCACGATATCATATCCTAGGATAAATCATAATTGTTTATTAAAAAATCACTAAATATATTCCCAAAAGTCATAACATAATACATGGGATTTGTGGCACACACGTAAGCCTAGAAAATCATATCATATTAGTCAAGGATCATTTACAAGACCAACATAACAAAAAAATCCATTATTGAACCGCGTTTACTCATCATTTCATCCATATATTACTGAACCCCACTTAGTTAATGCTCAATCCCTATAATACTGAACCAAGACCATTTACCATTTCAGCCTTATCTATCTCATGAGATATAAATCTTTACCCAATGAATTAGAGGTATATATAGTTCCCACCTATCTCTTAAAAAATAATTCTTACGTATCCCACAAAAACATAGATCACTCATCATAGTATAAACTATGGAATAAAATAGGTTTATTAAACATCATTTCATCATAACATAATCCATGAACTTCTATAAAACACACAATTGACATCACTATAATTAGCCTCTATCAGTGATAGAATAGTGTCGACAACCATGGCACGGTTAAAAGTTCGTGGCTTTTATCAACCCAAAAAAAGTGCTGATAAAAGACCCCATTTACCAACGCTTTTATTTAGCACTAACAAAAGGGATTTATCAGTTGTTTTATTTGCAGTGATAAAATTATGATATAGCAGTTATTTTTCATGCACTGATAAAAATATACATTATCAGAGCCTATATATTCACTTATAAAATAGTTCTTTATAGTTGCTGATAATAGATAAATTCATCTGTGCATTTATAAGGGCTAATAAAGGATAATATGTAGTGTGATGCTATATGACACTACATCACCAAACAAGTGTAGTGTCCATCACCTACACACAGCGTCAATATAAACAACCAAAAAGTTACCAAAAATAAGATACAATCATTTAATTTAAATGAAATAAAATTTCTAACACAATTAAAACAAAATTAAAACACTACATTAGATTAGGTTAGTTGTTTGTTTGACTAAAATTAATGTAAATTGTGAATAAAAAGATGCACATGGAGTCATATCGGTTACACCGTGAGGAGAAGTGAGGCGTGACTTCTTCCTACAAATCACAAATGACTTATGGATCATTTTATAAAAGTAACAAAACAATCATATCTCTTTTTCTTAGTTTTGAGTATGTCAATTGTTGTATTAAAATTAATGTCAATTTTGAAAAAAAAGGATGCACTTTGAGTCATACCAGTCACACCAATAATAATATTGAGATTCTTTTGATCCCTACACATCAAAAATTACATGTAGATTATTTTCCTAATATACCAAAATAATCATTATTTGTTTTATCGGTTTTGAGTACATCATTTTATTTTTTACTAAAATTAATGCCAATTTTAAATAAAGAAGATGCAATTTCAGTCATATCGATCACACCATGTGTTGGACTGAGGTGAAACTAATAGATAAACATACCAAATGAACCATGGATTGTATTCATGAAGTAACAAAAGGAATCAGAATGTGTTTCCTTGGTTTTGAATATGCTACATGTTATTTATAATAAAATGTCATTTTTACTCAAAACATGCATTTTGATCCATACAGGTGGAATCATGGGTTGTTGTGACGTTAGACTAATTCTTACATGTTAAAAATAAATTATTAATCATTTTAATAAATTATCCCAACAAAATGAGCACATTTTTTCATTTTTAGTGAGAAACACATTTTTTGTATTAAAATGTCAATTCTAAAGTGATAAAAGAAACTTGAAATAATACTGGTCACACCAAGAGTCAGAGTGAGGTGAGGTTGATCCCTACACATAAAAAATGATATATGTATCATCTTCCTAAAGTACTAATACATTCCAAATTATTTTTCTTAGGTTTGAGTATTCCAGTTGTTGTTTACTTATATAAATTTCAAATTTCAAAAAAAAAGATGCACATAGAGTCATACATGTCACACTGTGCATTAGATTCAGATGTGGATGATCCTTAAAAATAAAAAATGTTTTATAGATGGTTTTCCTAATTTAATAAGTCAATATTATTTGGATTCCTCAGTTCGGATTTGTTAGTTTTTTACATAAATTAATATATATTTTGAATAAAAAAGAAGCACTTGGAGTCATATCGGCCACATCGTGGGTCAGATTAAGGTACAACATATCCCTAGATTCCATAAATAATGTATGGATCATTTTGATGCTGTATAATAAAACAATATGAATCTTTTTTCTTAGTTTTTAGTATGTTGGTTTCCATTTTTACTAAAATTAATGTCGATTTTGAATTAATAGGACGCACTTGGAATCATACTGATCACGATTTGCATTAGACTATTGTATGACAGAACTCTAATTGTGATAAATTACATTTATATTATTGTACTAACGAACCAAAACAATCTGAATTTGATTTCTATGTTTTGAGTATGTATGTTGTTTTTTACTAAAATTAATTTCAATTTTGAATAAAAAAGACTCACATTGAATCGCACCAGTCACACCATGCATCAGATTGAGATTTAGATAATTTATACACATCTAAGAGGACTCATTTATCATTTTCATAATGTATCAAAACAATCAGAATGTCATTTCTCAGTTTTGAGTATGTCAGTTGTCTGTTTGATTAAAATTAATATCAATTTTGAATAAAAACAAGTACTTGGAGTCATACCGGTCATACCTTAGATTGAGGTGAGGATGTAACCTACATTCCACAAGTGACTGATGGATCATTCTACTATAGTATCAAAATAATTAGAATTTTTTTCCTTAGTTTTTAGTACTCCACATGTGTGTTTTACTAAAATGTCATTTTGAACATAAAAGAGGCACTTTGATCCATAATAGTCACATAGTGAGTCGGATTGAGGTTAGGTTGTTCACTACACATCACAATAAATTTATGTGTTGTTTTCATAATGTACCAAAATAATACCAAGGTGTTTGATTAGTATTGAGTATGCCACATGTGCTTTTTTACTAAAATGTAATTTTAAACTAGAAGTGCACACAATGACTCTTATCTTTGGTGAAAAGTGTTTTGTGCACTTTTAAAAACATTTATCAAACACAATCATTGTATATCACTTATTGTATTTCATTTCCTAAGAATTTTATTATTTTCATGCCATCCCTTATTATATTCCTCTTCCTCGTTCTCCACCTCTATCTTTGCCTCTTCCTCCACCACATCAGTCTCTGACTCTAACTCTTCCTTTGCCTTCAACTCTACCTCAACCATTGACTCCGAATTCTACTTCACCTCCACCTTTACCTCCGCATTTTCCCTACAATTTTATTGTTTTTAGGTCATCACTTTGAAACAAATTGATTTCATTAATTAATAACCTCCTTTATTAAGAGATAACAAATAATATATAATAATTTGGACACGAATGCTTCACACCCCAAATATATTATAAAGGGAACCACCTATAATAGATCACAAACAAAGTAAGTAATCACGTAAATTTTTTGTTGGTATAAATTATACCAAAAGTACACTTCCCCC
Organism: Viscum album; assembly: GCA_963277665.1. Taxonomy (NCBI): domain Eukaryota; kingdom Viridiplantae; phylum Streptophyta; class Magnoliopsida; order Santalales; family Viscaceae; genus Viscum; species Viscum album. Next base: position 821,463,322 of record OY728143.1, read on the forward strand.
TCATCTATAAACCAATTGAATTCCTATTTTGTGTAACTCTTTTGTCATCAATCATGATAGTACTGATAAAATATAAACAAAAAATGATTATAAAATATATTTAATGAAATTCTAATTACCTTCATAGATTAAATGTTGGATGATGTTTTTTACTTTCATTCTTTATGATTTCTCTATTAAATTTGCAAACATAATATCCACAATTGATTTCTTTATCTTGTTTCATACACTACAGAAACATTGACCAAAATAGATAATTTGTTTTGAAATTTTTTTTTATATTTAAATATTCATATATATACCTATAATTTTTTTCGCTTTTATTAATCCACATACATTACCTTTTTAGACCATGACTTCAATCCATAATTTATTCTATATTTAGTAATCGCTTTATTATAACAAAATTGTCATTAAATCACAGACTGAACACATGATTCAATGTTTATGTATAAAATGTTGATTTTTGTGTATTAATTCTTAACAATACACATAATTTATGGTTGGCTGGTTGGATATCCATGCATTGAATCCAAAAAATAAATAATTTTGTTGTCTATTGACTACTATTAGCATCTAGTGTTTCCTAAAAAACCAAAGACAATTACATAATGAAAAAATTTAAGAAATTGTTTATGTTATTAGATCATATAGTTTTACCCTTGAAATGTTGTAATAATGAACCATCCATCGTTTGATGATTCTTTACTAAATTTTTTGAGTAACTCTTCATTTCTCTTATTAATTTCATCCTCATTCATTGTAATTTCTATTGTAGAAATAATATAATAATTAATGAATCCAAATCATGGTTCACAAGATCTTCCCTATATATAGCTTTAATAAAAATTCCTATACAAAATATTAATTGTTATTAACATTAATAAACATATATATCTCACTATTTGAAAAAACATATAATGAAAATGTACCTTATGTTTGTATTCACACCTGAGATTCCCAACAATTAATGAATTAGAATCTCATTTAGAGTCTCAGACCAAATCCATATATAATGTAAGATCCATATATTTATTCTTCTTTATGAATGTAAGACATAGATTTATATTTAAATGTGGTCTCTGCATGAATTTGTAATGTTAATAAATTTTTCCTAAGAATTGGTGGAGAGATGGTACTCTCGGAAGTCAGTTTTGTTTTCTTATTCAATTTACAAGATTTTCTCGATGAGGCCTTTAATTTCTCTTCCACTTTATCCTTAAGTAATACTATACCTCACATCACACCATTTATCATAAACAATGACATATTATTTATATGAATTTTTTTCTAAATATGTACCTCATTTATCTTTATAAGATTATATGACCATGTTATAAAAGCTCCAATAGAATCTTTGAATGTTTTAAATATCTGGACCATCAAGTGGAATAGGAAACTCAGAAGTCTTCTTATAAGGTGTCTCAATCCCAACTCTTAGGTGATATTTTGGGAGGGTTTGATTGTGTATCTAGTATCTCATGATATTATACATTGTACCCCTCGGAACAAAGTGGTACATGGGTGTTGAAAGATAAAAATAACACGCAACTCCACCATGGAGAGTTTTACTAATATAAAGTTATTAGAATTTGATTGATTCGCATTCAAGAGAATGAGTAATGAAAAAATTGATTACCCTAGGTACAATTTGGGGTGAATGGATTGCATCAAATCAAGTGGGATCATTTTCTTCATGTGTGGATATTTGATCCACCATTGTTTCTCTTAGATATTTTCTTATACATTGATTTTCCAAACAAGACCACAAAATAATATATTGCATTGAGTCTAATTATGTCTAAATTTGTCTCATTATGTTATATGTTTCTTAATGTGGTTTAATCTTCTCGAAATATGTTCATGGAGGGACTCCAAAACCCAATCCCCTAATGAGGACACATTGTTTAGGTTGCTTCAAATATAATGAATGTCACATTTCAATTGGTGTGTCCATTCCCTATTCCTATGTATAAACCATACAAAAAATATGAACATTTTTAATTTTAAGTAATATTATTATAAATCATAACAACATACTATTATTTCATACATACACATAATGCCAATATTTATTTTGTGTTTTCATCAACTAATATACCATCTTTTTATAAACTATCCTCATTCCATAAAAATTATGTTCAATTTAAGTGGCTTCATATTTTGATTCATCAATATTCATATAAAAACGATCATGTGTTGTTTCATATCACATAATTAATCTTTTATTTTTGATTTAAAATACATTCCAATTTCTTCTCAAGAGAAGTATAACCCGTCCTTTATTTTTGATAGGGGTACACTAGTTTTGATGCACATTCTTTATTTTGAACAATATTTTATTGTTTCCTAAATTAACAATTTTGAATCATGTTTTATAAAATAAATAATTTCAAATAAAATAGTATTGACCAAAACACACCTGGAAGGATTTATCTTTGGGATGATTTTTAAAAGAAGTTCATGTTTTTTACTTTATAATTTTGTATAACAATGTGGTGGGTGGTACTTTTTTTACCATCATCATCCCGAATATGTCACTTCATTGGAAGTGTCTGGAATCCTCTTTGGTATTTTCTAGTGGCCATTAAGTCAAATTTCATACGACAATATTATAAAATAAATGATGTATAAAAGGAATATTGAAAACTAACTCAAATTTTCATTATATAATTTTTCATTAAAATAAAGAATTTATATTGTAACATTGACGTTATATATTCCCAATGGATTTCTTTCATTATTGTCTTGATACGGTGCCATGAGTCAATATCCATTGGTGCATTCATCCTCATTGTGAACCCAATAAAACTAATGAATTTTGACTTATTGGGGTAAATAGGTTGGCCATGTTGATTTCAACCAACCTCAACTTTTATTCCATGGCTTATTGCCTTGATAATTTTATTTGAAACTATCATTCTGCATCGTTCTTGTTTTTTTCATTTTTTTCATCAACAGGATGTTTATCCCATAAAAATTCTACTATTTCATCATCAACAGTCAGTTCTTCCTAGCTATTAGAGACATCCTGATGTTCAGAATACATTATCTGCACAAGTAGTCAGAAATTTAATTTATCTTGAATAATAACAATGAAATAAAGTTCATGTATAAAATTCCAAAATTTCAAGCATCTTGCATGAAAATTTTTACTATCTTGAACAAAGATATAACACATCTATACTACTAGTAAAACTAACCTCCACTGTCTTTATTTAATATTTCCCCATTTGCATGATTTCATTCCAACTCATGATAATGTGAGGATGTCTAGTTTGAAAGAGGGAGTCCAATCCATCATCAAGAGATAAAAGACAATCAATTGTCTAGGGATTAATGTATCGTATTAACCTACACTAATGGAATCAATCAGAAATTATCCTCAATTGAAGTGTAATTTTAATACATCCAATATAATGGTATTGAAGAAATTAATATCATCCCACGTACATAGGACATCACTTTTGTCTACTGTAGGCTTCCCCAACTTCCAATTTTGTATATTGTATTAATCCCCTATAATATCCCTATAGTAACATGCATCCCTTTAAAGAGTGAATTGTTCAACTTATGCTATGTATTGATGTAGAATTTGTTTCTCTTATAAATGATATGTATCTATTAAATGAAATAAAAATTTTATTATTATGAAATATTACCATAAAATCTATGAGGAACCATAGATAATTCATGTCATTGAAAATCAAACCACATAGCCTTAAGTAGATCTACAATTATTTATAGCAGAGTCCTACATTACAACTGATAATGATATTATCAGTTGTACAATATAATATTTAAGAGAGGTATCCCCAAAACTATTGACACTCTATTCCATCAAAGAGTCTAAAAATGAAAAAGGGAAATACTTTAGAAAAAAAGGATAAAACGCATGAAGAAAATCATGATTCGAAAAGTCATGAGATTTGGATCGCCATAGTCAGACCAAGGGGTTGTCAGCGCGTAGCCTACTTGTCCGCCCCTACCTGGAGTGCCACCTAGATGTGCACCCATTTTCATTTCACCCTAGGTCCTTTTTTCCTATAAATAGTCCCTTGGGGCCTTCATGTGTATGGACAAATTTCCCTAAATCCTAATGGCATATTTGGTCACCCCTAATGCTTCTCCCAATGCTTTTGAAACATTCTAGGTTATTCTTTAAAACCTAGAGCAGAGGATTTGAAGGAGGATCATAGTACATAATTCCTTTTAGTGTTTTAAATCCATAAAACTTGTGCGCATAAAGCACCCAACTTCCCTAAATCGGAATCACATAAGCGCCACCAATTCATTTCATAGGAACTTGAGGGCCCCACATCTGGGAAAACCTATGAGTACTCTTGAAGGATTTATTCCAGTCTCTCCCATGTATTAACATACAGGTTGTTCATCGCTTAAGTGAACATCGGGTCTCCCAATCCTACTTACATGCCCATAATTGTGTGTCAGTACCTACTTTTTATTTTCTCATTGATTCACCAACTGACTTCAGTCTATAAGGCATCGATCCCTCCTCGATGCCATTCATGGAAAGGCTTCTTCTTCATTGGCTCCCTTGTCTGAAAGGGATTATGTTAGTACCTCAACCAAAGCCTCACGACTAATCAATAAATTGGGAAATACATGTCAATGTGTCTCTTATTTGGGTTTATATATCTTCATTCAGAGGTTTCCCACAATGGTTACACAATGGGTTAGGATTCATGAAGTGTCTTTGGGTTTTTATATCCAGAGTCACATGGAACTTTCTCTAAGGAACAGTGTTGAGAAATTTCTATTTTGGAGTATTAGGGTTTGGGACCCAAACTCTCCCTTCTCAAAGACCTAGAACCTTGGGTCTTTGGTAGGGAAGGTATGATTCAAAATTTCTTTTTAATTCAAGAAAATGAATAGTATCCCTCTCGTACCAAGATCAATTTTAGGGAAGCCATACTGGTGTGTGACCCTACCCTTCATCCCTTCTTCTTTCTATTGAACCCTTGTCCAATGTAAATTGATGTGGGGATGGTTCGTAGGAAAGCCCTCTTCCAACATCTCCTCACCCTCATCCACCCCGGTCTCTATAGGTGTTCCCTCTTCCACCGATGAAGGATGAAATGTGTTGGTGACTTTGTTCAATCTTTGACATCCTCTTATTTCTCAAAATGAGGATGAATCACGTGGTCTTAGAAATTTTCCATGGTCACAACATTTAAATGCTTTCTTGAACAATGATAACTTTGATTCCTATTCAAAACATGATATGTAAGAGGCCTTCTTGAAGGCCTCATATCAAAAGCGTACCCTTCAAAAGGGGTTTACCCAATCATGTCCCTTCTAATGGGTAGCTCTTATGCATAATCCATAACACACATTCTGAACTATGATAACTATTATTCATGTTCCAATGGGGTACGCAGGAAGCCTTATCAGGGCCCAATCTCACCATATATCTTCTTCATTAATCCAACTTTAATTATTTTAATCTAGTTGTCCTCTGTTGGAATAATCCCAAATTAATCTCCCAAATCATCAAGGGAAATTTCATTGGAAGTAATCCCAAACTCATTTCTCTCACAGGACTATACTCTCCTATGGGACATATTGTACTACATGGGCTTTAATTCGCATCAACATGGGATACATAGGAAGCCTCCTTAAGGTTCAAACCTAACCCTTCAAATCAACCATGTTCCCCTAGGTCCATATTCCCAACAGGGACTAATCTTACATGGAAAACCCATATCATTTCCTAGTTACCTAGGCTGCTTCAACATAAGTCCCACACCAAATATTGATGAAGCACCTTTCACATAGATGTCCTTACCACCTAACATTAAACTACATGATTAGTTACTTATTACATGATCTTAAAGGGTATGATTTGTCATGTTAGTCCTCACTGAACTATGATGTTTCTTATTCCTTTAACAAGGATATGTCGGTATCCAATTTTATGGGTACGATCCCAATATCAAAACAAACCTTCATCTCCTTAGACAAAAATAAATTCTAGAGTTCCCCACTAAGTGGATTAAAAACCAGTATCATCATAATGATGACTAAAAGAATCTTCAAATAGTATATGAGAGGTACCATTGATGGAGAGCCTCAAATACATGTGGATATCTCCATTAATGACGAACCTTGAATACATACAGATGATTCCAAATTTTACACATTTTAATAAGTGATTGAAAATTACAAGGTAACCTTACGTTAAACTAAGTAAATTTATAATAATTCAGGAAAATATCTTAAATTTATAAAGAGAGTCCCGAATTAGACTAAATTTCCCCCCAAATGGGTGTTATGAGTCCGACCTCCAATCCTCTAGAATAATGCACGTTATTAAGTATCCTAATGTTCAAATGTAATTAACACATAACTTTGAAAAGAAGGTCCATTTTGGATGAATAACTGTTGGGTGTTTCTGGTTCCATGAATAAATCCAATGGAAACCGCCTGGAAGCAGTGATTTTTACAACTTGAACACATGTTTCAAGTTAATACAAAACAAGAATAGAGAACCTGGTGGGAATCCTTAACCATGTTCATAATGTCACCCACCTGTCAGGACCCTATAAATTGGTAAAGGAAGGCCAAAAAAGGAATAAATAATTCATGTATCCATCTAAAAGATGTTTCTCAAATATAGTTTATTGTTGTTTCATGTTTTTTCTCAGAACTCCTTTCAGTCCAAAATGGTTTTCTTTAAGACGCCATGTGTGAACTTCCCGACCACTACTCAGGCTGGATCCTCATCCAACAGAAAGATATTATCACCCACCCAATGTCTTCAATTATGGATCACTAATTTGATAGTAATGGAGTACTATAATCATGGTATGATCCCAACTTTGGAGGCTTCCCAATAAGAACTCCAGGTTAATAACAATACTCGATCTTCTGGCCAACGATGACAGATGATCAAGAGATAAACGGTGCCAACCACCAACTTCAACCATTTCAGGCCTTTGTCCCTAGAACGCAATAACCAGTCCCTTCTGTACTATAGGGGGTAGATAAAGATGCCACTCAGGGCCTCAATCCAAAGATGAAGGGGTCCTTCCTAAGGAAACCCACCAAAAATCACCGCTAGAAATATCGAACGATAGTGAACCCCAAAATTGATGGGGTTATTTTCTTTGGGTGTTCAGACTAGGTCCCTCAGACCCAAGTGCACAAGAAGAACCTCCATGGAAAATGTTCTATCCATAGGGAGCATATTTATACCTCTTCTCCCTCTAGAAAATCCCAACAACCTATCCTGATAGCGAACAACGAGCGAGTATATAAACTCATCCTTCGTAAATCCTCTTCCCAGCAAACTCATCTAGTAGAAACCCACCAAGCACACAAGGAAAATCCATTGGAGTTCTATGAATAAGCACATAAGCCTTTTTACCAATTATCTGAAAATTAGTAGGCTCATTTGACTACATTTAAAAGAAGCTCTCCAATCCAATGTGGTAGAAACTGGTAAACCAAAACATACACCTGCTTACAATATCCAATTCTTCCATCAGTATGATATTCCATTATTGAAGGAAGTTCATCATACATGCATGATAGAAAATATGTAGAAGGCATATAAGCCATCCAATTTTAATCAAGCCTGCCAACAGTCTTGTTTGGTAGCACCAGGAGAAGCGAGTTAGAAAGCTCTGATGACAAATTAGGGGCAGAACCAACTCTCTGCCCCCATACATAAGTACTATCAATACCCATTGACTATAATAGGAAGAAAAGAGCTGGTATATACACCTACTCTTGATATGGAATGGACGTATATTCCAATTCTATTCTCTAATGTCACTAAACACATCTTATCAATGGTGAAATGGTAGAACAAAAATCTCTGCCCATATTCTGGAAGCTTGCCAGAATATTTAACAACTAATTCAGCTGTACCAAGGGAAAAAACACATAAATCTGTTTCCACACATGGGATGAAACATTGGCATGCCATTCCAGAACAGATACATACCTATGTTCCAATCCATGAAGTTCATGTGGAATACTTCCAAATTTCATATGGACAAATGGATTGGGAACATACACCCTTTCTGATTGTAGGTAATCGGTCTATTTTGGTAACCTCTCCAATGTTGGCACATTCAACGGCCCATGATAACCACTTCCCACAGAAAGTGGCCCCAACTATGTGTAAGATAGAATCCAAGAAGAGATGTCACAAAATATAGTTTGAAAATCAAGAGTCAAGTAGTAATATGGTTTCTCTTAATGCTGGAGTTCTTGAATCCCTAAGACATTTTTCTATTGTAGCTCAAGATCCAAGCCTCTAATTACCAAATTATGGGTGTATTAGCAGAAATTCTAAAGTTCCCCATCATCCACTTCATCATGGAGGATTTCTTCATAAAAAATCAGTCAATCCAGAAATCATATCTAAGGATGAGAGCCACAGAAACCCTCGATGTTGCCAAAAGACCAAGGAGCAAGATGATTTATCCCTTACTGTAATCTACCATGGGGATCCTCCCCATGATGTCATTAACTATGAATGTTCTCTCTGTAGAATGTTTTTGCATTGTCAAAATAATTCTTTAATTGAGAATATATTAATGAGAAATCCCTCTTATCTATATGCACTTTCCAATACAAGGCTAGTCATTTCTTTATTGCCTTGTCATTGATGGGTGAAATACATTCTCAACCAAAAGATATCTTAAGGGAACAAACATTCTCAGATCCTCCCATGGATCACTTGTCAACTAATACAACTCAGGAAAAAGCGATTGATTCCATTGTTTTTAATTAAACAATCAAGAAGCCCCCACTTTGGTAAGACCAATTAGATAAACCTCTCCTGAAAGGCGATGAAGATATGTTAAGGATGAGAGAACTATTTTCTAAAGGAGATATACCAATAATGTTCTTGACATTGAAAATTTTTCAATATAACATTCCCAAATTGATGGAAGATGATTTCATTAATTATGCCTGCTTAAAATAGTGAAATATGATTTGACATTTGAAAATCAAAGTATTACCATATGATGAATATCAAAAATGTGAAAAGGTAATAGGAAGTTTTAAACCTCAAATTGACTTGGAATCTCTCTTAGTTTCCCAAAATCCAATGGTTGAAAAGTAGTAGAGAACCCTTTAGTGTGAATGCCTCAATTCTATAAAGAGGCTACGCTAGTTAATTTCTGATTCCCCATATGATGTTTGTATTAGAGGATGTGGTACACATGGGGCATTTTATTTCACTACAATAGAAAATAAAAAAATCCCTCAAAATGTGGTCTATGCAATGTTATTCCTCATGACCAGCTACAATCACCAAATTTTGTATGAAATCAAGTGTATGCTCAAGAACATGCCTCAACTTGATCTCATCCGAGTCATGCCCAAAGAAAAAAATTTGTTGAGTTACATTTGCATCAAGAATATGAGAATCTTTAGAAGGCGTACCACTCAGAGGATGTCAGTCATTAGATAACACAAATGTCTGAAATATCACAACAATATTCTAGAAATAGGTGATTTGAGTTGTTTTTGGATAATTCACCCAGCTAATTTTAGAAAAATTCTCAAAATCAGAAGAGTAGCTACGTGAATCTCGACCATAGAATTTCTAGAGACACCCCAATATTCATGGCTGGTGTCTTGATTAATTCAACAATCAAATTCATTAAACTATGTTCAAGGTTTTGAAGAAGAAGAATAGGATCAACCCCAGCCTACAGGGCAGGGGGATTTTTCACATCTACAAACTCATCCTCAATGAAAGTCAGTTTTCTACCTATTAGGGAAGAAGCTAAAAAGAGAGCGTGTAATGGCCCAGACCTCTCCGGCCCATTCCTTTGTCAAAAGAAGGTCAAGAAGTGTTATGAAGGTTAAAATGAACTTTTCCCACATTTTCCAGAATTTTGAAACTACACGCCATGTATTTTGAGTACAAGTCATGTATCCCTTTTCCGGGTACACCCCGTGTCGCAGGACGTGTCCTTGTCATGTGCAATAAATGAGTATACGCTGTGTGTCCAGTTCTACACGTTGTGTAGTCCTTCCCCGCATACGTGTTACCAGTCAATGGCCGTGTACCATGTTGGAGCTGTGTCCTTTAAATGTGCAATAAATGAGTACACGTTGTGTGTCAAAACTACACGCCGTGTAGTCCCTCCCAGCGTATACGTTACCCTAAAACCGTTTGTTGACCAGTCAACAGCCGCGGAGCCATGTTGGAAGCCGCGTGGAGACCGTGTAAAATAACCGAGTACACGCCGTGTACCATAAATTACATGCCATGTAATTTTCATTTTCTCACCTAAAAATGGAGGGGTCCCATCCTCCTTTCAACTCACCCCTCTCCTCCCATTTCCTCTAAGAAGATCTCTCCCAAGAGACTCAAAGACTCATTTTCTTCCATAACTTCTTCATCCGAGCTCCGATTTACGATCCAGCTGCGGCCACGGGATCGTAAGGACGAGGCGGGACTTCCAAGCTTGGATCTATTGTCTTTCCTTTGGCCTTTACTTTAATACTTCCACCCAAGGAGGTTTTTCTGGGACTCGACGGAAGTGACGGACACCAACAGATGTCTTCTAAAGTTGATCTGTGGGAGCATTGTGATCAGAACCTATTGAGGTATGGATCTTACCTTCTTCTCTCTAAATTGTGCATCATGCGTGGTGGGTATCCTTATGCTTTCATGAGAAACAGTTGAACCATTAAATGAAGATAATAACTAGTTAAAGAACGGGGTTGGGAAGTTAGTGATTGATGTTACCTTATATCCTCTGATATTATGTTGTTAATTGAATAGTCTTATGCCTACTGAAAATCACGGTCGTTAGGGGCCTTTTCTTGTGCAATTAAATGTTGCTCTATCTTTCTAGAACGTTTTGTGGATGGAACTTTGTGGAATGTGGAAATTGGTTAATCACATAAAGTTGGCTGTTTAAAAATATGGAGCCCTTGTGTGATCACCCCGGTTGAAAAAATGGAATAATGAACATGTGGGTATTGGCTTGGTTGCGTGGCATGTGATGGGGGTGTTTTCTGGGTTGTTGTGGTTTGGGTGAGTAGTGGGGCTGCGGTTGACTTGGTTGTGGGTTGGTGTGAATGTTGTGTTTGTAACGGGCAGCGAGGCTGTGATAAATGGTATTAACGGGATAATGATGTATGGTGCGGTTGTGGTTGTGGTGGATGGTAGCGGGGCTGCAGGGATGGGTTGGAATGTGAACGGACTATGGGTTGTGAATAATCATAAAAGTGGAAGAGTTAATGAATGGTGGGGCGTGGTAACAGAATGGGATTAATAATCAATGGGGTTGGTTGGTTGAGAAGAAGGTCTTGGTTGTGTTACTTGTGTTTTTCTAACTTGTTTTGTGGATGACAGGGATATGTTTTATGAAAGATTGATGTGGTTGGTTGTAGATAGTTGCCCAGTAGTTAAGGAACTAAATAAAATAATTCTAATAAAACGTGAAAAACTAAATGGGGTTGGGGTTGTTTGTTGTATTCATGCTTCGTAGTAGTAGAGCCGATGCATGTGCTCAGTTTCTCTGTTTAGAACCCATAGGTTGGGCTGTGTGGTTGGTATATATATATATCAGTATCTTTTGTGTTTTATCGCACCCCACCCATGTTGATAACTTAGTGCCGAACACTCCCATTTCATGGGAGACAGTGTTTTCCCTTAGTTACTAGATCTTTCCTGCTCCTTCTCCCCTAGGCTGTGATGGCTTGAGGCGACCTTACACCTAAGACTCTTCGGGTAGGATTCGATTGGGGTGGCTTTATCCCAAGAATCTTTGGTCAGGTTCTACTGTTTCCTAAGAATCTTCGGGATGAGGCCTAGGTGTGTGCGGGCGAGATACGTGGTTGTGGGGCCCAGGTGTGTGGGGGGGGGATACCTGGTTGTGAGGCCTAGGTGTGTGCTGGAAGGATACGTGGTTGTGAGGCACAGGTGTGTGCGGGCGGGATACGTTGTTGTGAGGCCCAGGTGTGTGTGGGCTGGGAGAGTGTGGTAGTGTTAAGACGTTTTCCGTAAGGAAGAGCATCTAACTAAAGGGAAATGGTGCGGGGTACCCAATACTCTTGTTCTTACTAACTGTTGTGATTGTTTTTTTGGTGAGTGTGGCTGGTGAGGTTGGGTTGATAGAATTCTTTTCTAGGTTTATTCTGTTGTTCTCACGGGACATTAGGATGTCTCCCCACTTGTTCACGAGAGCTTTAGGTTTACCTACTGAGTATACTTGTATTCTCACCCTACGTTTACTTTCAGGTTTTTAGGAGGACTACCAGGGCCGTGCGGGACCCTACTAGTCGAACAGTTGGAGTTGTCGCTGTTGCTATAATTTTTCTTTTGGTATTGTACTTTGATCTTTCTTGTACTTGTACCTTGTTATAAAATTGTTTAAACATGCATGTGGGCTTGGTTTGGGTTTATTTCTATACACTTGTTCTTTTACATTTTGGTTGTTGACTTGTCCAATTTCCCGATATTAAAATAATAAAAGGGTAATTCCTACCATATTTGTGAAAACTCATACCCTTGGTGCTAGTCGCCAACCTGGGGCATACTGGAGGCGGGACTCGGTGGTCATTATCTCCCTTTCACCATTGCCAGCTCAGAGGGGCATCTTTGGTGGGAGGGGTCATGAACGAATGGTATCATCGGCTGATGGTTGAGAGATAGTATGGAGTCTGGAGTTAGGCATAGTGAGGATTTCATGGGATGGTAGAGAGCCAATGTTAGTTAATCTTGGTGCGTGACATAGGCCAGGGAAAACCGGCTAGGACATAGGATTTTAGGGCCCCCTGTGTTCCGATGCAAGGACTCTGATCCTACCGAACGACCAAGTTAGACTATATTGATTGCAGGGTATAGACCCTAGGTAAGGTACACGCATCATCATGATTGTGTTTTACTTGATTTGGGTGTTCTGGGAAAGAAATTGTAATAAAATGATAAAAAAATAAAACCTTGAGTTTTTCCTTACTACTTGGGCTTAGGAGATCTTTGTTTACCGTACTGCTATGGCACCTAGACATCGTCCCCAGGTGGCTCAGACGGCCGAGGCCCAGCAGATTCAGGTGGTCGATCAGTTGAGGATTGACCGAGAGGAGGAAGATAGCCAGTGGAAAAAAACTCTCTGTTCTTTCCAGCGGCAGACCCTCAAGAAGTATGAGGGTAGTACTTCAGATACAGAGACGGAGGGGTGGCTTGAGAAGCTAGGGATTTCTTTTACCTTGAACTGTGCTCGAAGGGAGTACTGGGTTCCCCTAGTGGTCAGTCAACTGAGAGGTGTGGCGTGATAGTGGTGGACGCTCTACCTCGGAGAGATGATAGAGGAAGAGGTTCCATGGGCTGACTTTTAGAAGGAATTTCGGGAGGAATTTCTTTCTTCCATGATCAAGGCGGAGAAGCGGAAGTAGTTACTCTCCCTTCAGTAGGGGATTATGTCAGTACGAGAGCTGGAGATCAAGTTCAAGGATCTCCTACGGTTTGCTCCGGATCTCTTTCCAGATGAGGAGTCTCAGGCGAGACGTTTGGAGGAGGCGCTTCGTCCTTCGCTCTAGTATGTTGTCACCCCCTTCACCCTTCTGATGTACTTGGCGGTACAGAAGAAGGCAGAGGTTGTAGAGAGGATTCACTCGCTGGGAGGTTCACCCCAAGAGGGGATCCAGCCGGGCTCGACGAAGTGGAAAGCAGTCACCAGCAGGTCTCCTACGACGGGACCTTCCAGGTTCAGGCCAGTGGGGAGCAGGCCCCAGCAGTTCCAGTTCAGATCTTCGGGTCCTCATCCCTTTTTCACGAGACCATGACCACCGTGTTTTTATTGTGGAGGTTTTTGGCACGTTCAGAGTCGGCGCCCAACCCGAGCTCAGTACGGTGGAGGTGGGTAGGTTCAGCGCCCACCTCAGCATCACCAGTTTCTGGCGAGGCCCTTCCAGCAACAGCAGGACCATGCTCCTCTGAGGGCAGACTTTGCGGGAGGAGGCCGATCTCAGGGTACCCCTCAGGGACCTCAGCCAGGGAATGGTCGGGGAGGTGAATGACATCAGACAGGCAGAGGAGCTGGGCGTGGACAGTTGCACGCAGCAGAGTTGACAGCTCCGGCAGGACCAGAGGTGGTGCGAGGCACGATTTGTTTGTTCAACACTCTTGTTTCTTCTTTGTTTGATTCGGGAGCATTGCACTCTTTGTTGCACCTGGTCTAGCCCATGATTTGGGACTAGACGTAGAGAGACTTTCCATACCACTGGTGCGGAGTACACTAGTTGGAGGCCAGACCAGCATATCTTGTGTTTTCCGGGGGTGTGGGCTGATGTTGGGACAACATCGATCTGGTGGGGACCTTCTTCTGTTACAGATGCAGCCATATGATGTCATCCTAGGCATCGACTGGTTGTTTTCTGCTAGTGCCGTTATCGACTACTTCCGGAGAAGAGTCATTTTCTCTGACGTGGACGGGCATCATGTAGCTTTTTCTAGCGAGAGGAGCTATCAGGTGGGAAGCCGACATGTGGAGCCTCTCCCTTCCTTGTTAGGTGCGATATCAGTTGTTCTAGCTGATACAGAGATGATAGATGTCTCGATGGTTGTTGGGGATTTCCTCAATGTTTTTCTTGAGGAGGTTGTGACTCTACCCACCCGACATGACATTGAGTTCGAGATAGACTTACAGCCTGGTGCTCGTCCGATTTTGATGTCCCCTAATCGGATGGCACTTTCGGAGTTGCTGGAGTTGCAGATTCAGATTGACGATCTGATGGAGAAGGGTTTTGTTTGACCCAGCGTACCACCATGGGGTGCTCCAGTTTTGTTAGTGAAGAAGGCAGATTGTGGTCTCAGGCTATGCATAGACTACCAAAGGTTGAACCAGGTAACGATCAAGAACCGCTATCCCCTCCCAAGGATAGATGATCTCTTTGACCAACTGACAGGAGCAGGTTGGTTTTCCAAGATTGATCTACTATCTGGATATCATCAGCTGAGGGTAAAAGACAGTGACATCTCGAAGAAGGATTGCAGGTGCAGGTATGGGCACTTCGAGTTTGTGGTGATACCGTTTGGAGTTACAAATGCACTGACTACGTTCATGGGACTTATGAACTTTGTCTTCCAGGAGTTTCTGGACCGGTTCGTCGTTGTGTTTATCGATGACATCCTGATCTACTCAAGGTCGGAGGAGGAGCACATTGAGCATCTCCGGGTAGTATTGGGAGTCCTTCGACACCACCATATTTATGGGAAATTGTAGAAGTGTAAGTTCTTGACACAAGAAGTACACTTCCTTGGGCACGTAGTGTCTCAGCATGGAGTGTCACTGGACCCGTCGAAGGTGGAGGCAGTTGTTTCTTGGGCAGTACCCAAGAGCATGGCAGAAGTTCGTAGTTTCCTGGGGTTAGCAGGTTACTATCAGAGGTTCGTTTTGGACTTCTGTCGAGTTGTTGCTCCATTGAAAGCTTTGACGAGGAAGAACTAGATCTTCCTATGGAGTGAGCAATGCCATAAATATTTCGACTACCTGAAGTAGAAGTTGGTCAGTTCTCCCGTACTCAAGTTTGTCGAGGAAGGGTTGTTGTATGAGGTGTTTTTTGATGCTTCTAGACATGGTCTGGGGTGCGTGCTGATGCAGAAGAAGGGAGTGATCTGTTATGGGTCTAGGCAGTTACGCCCTCACGAGCGTAACAATGCCACCCATGACCTAGAGCTTGCAGTAGTAGTGTTCGCACTAAAGTTGTGGCTACATTTCCTATTTGGGGAGCGCTTTGTGGTCTTCTCAGATCACAAGATCCTGCGTTACATCTTCTCCTAGCGTGACCTGAACTTACGGCAGCGGAGATGGGTTGAGTTTCTCCAAGACTGTGAATTTAATATCTCTTACACTGAAGGTAAGGGAAACGTTGTGGCTGATTCCATGAGCAAGAAGTTGCATAAAGAAGTGGTTCGGGAGTCCACTGATTCTTGGAAGGCGATGGGAGAGTTGGCCACCTTGCACTTGGATGCCAGGGAAGAAGGTGTTAGAGGATATTTGTTTTAGATGACGGTGCAATCCTCCTTGTTGCAATAGGTGGAAGAGTCTCAGTGGGGGGACACCGAGGTAGAAGTGATGCGGGATCGTGTCGATCAGGGGAACGCTCCAGAGGGATGGTCAGAGGACAGCCGGCATCAGATGTTTTTCCATGGAAGGTTGTTTATCCCGGAGACAATGTGTGATAGAGTTCTCCGTCAGTTCCATAGCTCAGCCTTGGCGGTACATCCAGGAGTTTCAAAAATGTACCGAGGCCTGAGGGAACAGTTTTGGTGGCCCGCGGAGAAATGGGCAGTGGTGGAGTTTGTGGCTATATTCCTGGTCTGTCAGCAAGTGAAGGTTGAACACCGTGTTCCCAGTGGTTTGTTGCATCCTTTAGATGTCCCTTAGTTGAAGTGGGATGACATTTCAATGGAATTTGTCACAGTACTACCCAGATCTCAGGGTGGTTATGATGCTATCTGGGTGGTGGTGGATCGACTGATGAAATCGGCTCACTTCGTAGCAATTAAAGAGTCGGCCTGGTGAGTACCATAACACAGAGGTACGTAGACGAAGTTGTGCGGTTGCATGGAGTCCCAAGGAATATCATCTCAGATCGGTATACTTGGTTTACTTCACGAGTCTGGAGGGGGTTACAACATGCTTTTGGCACCCAGCTATGCCTTAGCACAACTTTCCACCCCCAGACCGATGAGAAGACAGAGTGGCCTATCCAGACATTGGAGGACATGCTGCGAGCATGCATTCTGGATTTCAGAGGATCATGGGTACGACACTTGACTTTTGTAGAGTTTGCCTACAACAATATCTTCCACTATACTATTGGCATGGCACCATTTGAGGCTTTGTATGGAAGACCATGTCGTTCAGCCATTTTCTGGGCAGAGGTTGGTGAGACAGGTGCTCTTGGGCCAGAGGTAGTGTAGAGCACCACAGAGACAGTCCAACTTGTTCGTGAGAGGAATGAAAGCGGCTCAGGACAGGAAGAAGTCTTATGCTGATCGTCGGAGGAGGCCCTTGGAGTTCGAGGTGGGAGATCATGTGTTCTTGAAGGTTTCCCCTCGACGGGGGCAACAGAGGTTTGGGAAAGGAAGCAAGCTCTCACCTAGGTTCATCGGACCTTTTGAGGTGCTGAGGCGAGTCAGCGAGGTGGAATTTCAGCTGGCCCTGCCACCTTTGTTGGAGAAGGTTCATGACGTCTTCCACGTCTCCCAGCTTCTTCGGTACTTACACGACGACTCTCACGTTATCGAATGGGGAGAGTTAGATAAGGGAGACGATGCGAACTTCGAGGAACGACCAGTCAGAATCGAGGATCGTAAGGAGAAGGTGCTCCGTGGATGAACCATTCCCTTGGTTTTTGTGTTGTGGATGCATAGAGGCCTTGAGGAAAGCACTTGGGAGTAAGAGACCCAGATGCATGCTCAGTACCCGGATTTTTTTTATTAGTGTTTTGCCTTGTTCTTCTGAGCTTTGTTTTTGTACTTAGTACCTTTGATATATGGAATGCTTGGCTTTTCGGTTGTGAGACCTTTGTTTCCTTGTTCCCTGGTAATGTGTAACATGTCCGGATGTGTGGGAAAATGAAAAACCTGACCCTCAATCGAGACGAATTAATGCAGATGCGATTGAACCCGTGCGGGCGAGTCAGTACCGCCTAAAGAAAATAATATCTCGACATAGGAGAAGGAATTTCCAAAACCCACGTGTTTGGGCAGTGTGTTGGTTGTGTGGTTTTGGGGGTAGTATGAGTTGAAAAATCCTAATGTATGAAAGTGGTAAGACCCAATTCTTAACTGAGACACATTAATGAGGATGCGATTAAACCCATGCAGGCGAGTCAGTGCCGCCTAAAGTGGATAATATCTCAACATATGAGAAGGAATTCCTAACGCATATGATTAGGGTTGTTGGTTGGGTTCCTGTTATAACACAAACCCAAAGAGGTATCTTGTTAGGTTTCCTCTGGGTTGGATTTTGAATTCTTGGGGAAGAGAATGTTTTAAGTGGTATCTGATGTAATGGCCCATACCTCTCCGGCCCATTCAATTGTCAAAAGAAGGTCAATAAGTGTTCTAGAGGGTAAAATGGACTCTTCCCATACTTTCCAGAATTTTGAAACTACACGTCGTGTAGTTTGAGTACACGCTGTGTATCCCCTTTTTGGGTATACCCCATGTCATAGGTCGTGTCCTTGCCATGTGCAATAAATGAGTACATGCAGTTTGTCCAGTTCTACACGCCGTGTAGTCCTTCCCCGCGTACGCGTTGCCAGTCAACAGTCGTGTACCGTGTTGGAGCCATGTCCTTGCTGTGTGCAATAAATTAGTACATGTTGTGTGTCCAAACTACACACCGTATAGTCCCTCCCCGCGTATGCGTTACCCTCAAACCGTGTGTTGACCAGTCAATGGCCGCAAAGCCGTGTTGGAAGCCACGTGGAGACTGTGTAAAATAACCGAGTATATTCCATGTACCATAAAGTACATGCCGTGTACTTTTCCTTTTCTCGCCTATAAAAGGAGGGGTCCCCTCCTCCTTTCAACTCACCCATCTCCTTCCCTTTCCTCTGAGCAGAGCTCTCCCAAGAGGCTCGAAGGCTCCTTTTCTTCCATAACTTCTTCGTCCGAGCTCCGATTTACGATCTGTCAATGGCCACGGGATCGTAACGACGAGGAGGAACTTCCAAGATTGGATCAGTTGTCTTTCCTTCAGCATTTCCATTCCGACATCCACCCGAGTAGGTTTTGTCGGGACTCGACGGAAGTGATGGACGCCAACGGATGTCTTCTAAAGTTGATCCGGGGGAGCATTGGGATCGGAACCTGTTGAGGTAGGGATCTTACCTTCGTCTCTCTAAATTTTGCATCATGCGGGGTGGTTATCCTGTTGTTTTCATGAGAAATAGTGGAACCATTAAATGAAGATAATAAATTGTAAAATAACGGGGTTGGGAAGTTTGTGGTTGTTTTTACCTTATATCCTATGATATTATGTTGTGAATTGAATAGGCTTATGCCAACTGAAAATCACAGTCGTCGGGGGCCTTTTCTTGCGCAATAAAATGTTTCCCTATATTTCTAGACCATTTTTTTGGATGGAACATTGTGGAATTTGGAAATTGGTCAATCACGTAGGGTTGGATGTTTAAAAATATAGAGCCCTTGTGTGATCACCCCGGTTGATCAAAATTGAATAATGAACATGTGGGTGTTGGCTTGGTTACGTGGCATGTGATGGGGGTGTTTTGTCGGTTGTTGTGGTTTGACTGAGCAGCGGGGTTGTGGTTGACTTGGTTGTGGGTTGGTGTGAATGTTTTGTTGGTAATAGGCAGTGGGGCTGTGATAAATGGTATTAACGGGATAATGATGTACGGTGCAGTTGTGGTTATGGTGGATGGCAGCGGGGCTACAGGGATGGGTTGGAATGTGAACAGACTATGGGTTGTGAATAATAATAAAAGCGGAAGAGATAATGAATGGTGGGGTGTGGTAACGGAATGAGATTAATAATCAATGGGGTTGGTTGGTTGATAATAAGGTCTTGGTTGTGTTGCTTGTGTTTTCCTAACTTGTTTTGTGGATGGCAGGGATATGTTTTATGAACGATCAATGTGGTTAGTTGTGGATAGTTGCCCAGTAGTTAAGGAACTAAATAAACTATTTCTTCTAAAATGTGAAAACCTAAATGGGGTTGGGTTTCTTTTTTGTATGCATGCTTCGTAGTAGCAGTTCCAAGACAGATGCTCAGTTTCTCTGTTTAGAAGCCGTAGGTTGGGGTGTGTGGTTGGTGTATATATATATATATATCTGTATATTTTGTGTTTTATTGCACCCCACCCATGTAGAACACTTAGTGTCGAACACTCCCATTTCATGGGAGAGGGTGTTTTTCCTTATTTACAAGCTCCTTCCTTCTATTTCTCCCCTAGGCTTTGATGGCTTGAGGCGACCTTACACCTAAGACTCTTCTGGTAGGTTTCGATTGGGGTGGCTTTAGCCCAAGACTCTTTGGACAGGTTCTACTGTTTCCCAAGAATCTTCAAGATGAGGCCCAGGTGTGTGCAGGTGGGATACGTGGTTGTGAGGCCCAGGTGTGTGCGAGCAGGATACGTGGTTTTGAGGCCCAGGTGTGTGAGGGTGGGGAGAGTGTGGCAGCGTCAAGATTTTTGCCGTTAAGAAGAGCAGCAAACTAAAGGGAAATGGTGTGGGGTACCCAATACTCTTGTTCTTACTACTTTTTGTGATTGTGTTTTTGGTGAGTGTGGCTAGTGAGGTTGGTTGGATAGAATTATTTGCTAGGTTTATTATGTTGTTATCAAGGGACATTAGGATGTCTCCCCACTTGTGCATGAGAGCTTTAGGTTTCCCTACTGATTATACTTGTATTCTCAGCCTACGTTTACTTTCAGGTTTTCAAGCGGACTACCAGGGCCGTGCGAGACCCTACTAGTCGGATAGTTGGAGTTGTTGCTGTTTCTGTATGTTTTCTTTTGGTATTGTACTTTGAGCTTTCTTGTACTTATACCTTGTTATAAAATTGTTTAAACATGCATGTGGGATTGGTTTGGGTTTATTTCTATACACTTGTTCCTTTCCTTTTTGGTGGTTGACTTGTCCTATTTCCCGATATTAAAATAATAAAAGGGTAATGCCTCCCATATTTGTGAAAACTCATACCCTTGGTGCTAGTTTCCAACCCGAGGCCTACTGGAGGTGGGACTCAGGGGTCATTATCTCCCTTTCACCATTGCCAGCTCAGGAGGGGCATCTTTGGTGGGAGGGGGTCGTGACAGAGTGTACAATTGAAGTATCCAAGGGTTCCCTTTGTGTTTCTATTCTCCAAGCAGTTCTCGGGAATTCATCATATAGGGGAGCAAAGTCACATTAAATATATAGAAGGAGATGATCTTACAAAGATAATAACAAAATTCCATCAATTCATTATGTGTCAGTGAATTTTATTAAAACGATTGAAAAACATCCCCCAGAAATTGATTCTCGTTTAGGGGAATTAGAAGATGAGGTGTTGTTATCCATAATATGGTACATAGTGAATCAAATGAAGATTGTAAACTTACCCAAAATTAAAGGCATACCTCGAATCTAGGTATGCCTTCAAATAACCAACACCCACCACTCTTAAGGGCATCTGACAAGGGTAAATGTAAAATTCAGATTCTATCTCACTTTTCCATCGGTGAAAGTAAATATCATTCATTTAAAGATAGATTTTCATAGTAAGAAGAGGAGATGAAAGAGTTGAAATGACTGAATATAGAGTTCCTTCAATGTAATATTTTTGCAAGACATACTCCCCAGGAAGATCCTAAACTTTCACATACTATAGGAGTTCCCCATCAAAGATCATTTTTGGTAACTATAAATTCAGATATTGAATTCAATCCATTAGGTTTACATTCAGGATAAGAACAAATACATCTTTACAGGCCTGTTCATGTGGGTTATCCAAGAAAATACCAACACCACCATAAATGGGTTTTCCAATTGTTTCACCAGTTCATGATCCATCTACTATACCAATACAGGTGACAGATCATCTGGATATTCCCCAAGTTCTTATGAAAAAAATTGAGGCATTAACAACTCGATTGGAAGCCACAAAAGAACGGTGTGGGCTAGTTCAGCCGGAAACGAAAGATTGCCCCAAATGGGTGGTTCTTATGCCTCCCCAGCCAAATTTTTTGAATTCCACATTCCCAATATTTTATGGTTCAGGAGATCCAGAACAACATTTAATGCATTTATTTTTTCATTGTGATCCCATAATGGGAACTCTTCGAAAACAAGAAGCAGTAAAGCTTAGGTGTTTTGTGCAGTCATTACAAGGACAATTTTTTATGGAATAAATGTTTGAAATCTTAATCAATTACATGATGGGACTATTTCCATCAAAAATTCATTCTTCAATTAAGATCAATGCAACTGAGGACTAGAGTTTTTTATCTTAAAATATGAAAACAAAGGGAAAATGAAATAGTTTTAGATTTCATTTCTTGATGGAAAGTAATAACATATTCTTTAAATCTAGGACTCTCTCAGGAATATTTTCTACCAATTTGTATAGAAAATATGCATGATGAGTGACGCACACCACTGATCCCTATGAAATACAAAACAGGTTTACGAGACCTTTCTTCAATTTCTCAATAGACAGAATATTACATTATAGAAACTAATGATGAAACTCTTTTAATTCCACCAGTTCAAGGAAGGAGAACATGGAAATAAAAGGGTTCTATAGTTACACATAAGAAAGCACATATACCATTTTTCACTTCAAAAACATAATCATATCAATGGGCTCCACCTACCGATCATCAGCAACAATGAACACCTCTTCAAGATGATCAACAATACCAAGGGCGGAAAAAATATGAGGAGTTAAGGAAATTTTTTTATTTTTTTCTAGAATTAATAGGTTCTTGGTTACTTCATCTCAAATATATAAAGCAAATTGGTTTAGATTCTAAGGCTGAAGAAACAAAAAAATAAGTATATTAATATCATCCGAATTATTTTACCTTTCAAAAGATTTTGGGGAATACTATTCAGGGGTGTTTAATTTTTATGGACCTCCTACAAAAAATTGGTAGACTGTGGAGAAGTGAAACTAAAAAGTTTATTAGCTCATGTTGGATGTGTTACTGCTACTGATCTTGAAAAATAAGGCAAATAGATAGAAGTAAAAATGTAAAAATGTGTAGAAATATGATGATTGGATGATAAGGAAAATGATCAACCAAACTCATACCTCTCTATGAACACAGTTAAAGAAATGATTGTGTATTCCACCACTCCAACCCAAAAAATTATACCTCAATCAAAATACTAGTCCTCTAAATATCAATACTCAAAGAAGCAATGTTATCATAAGTGAAAAGAGTGGTCATAAGAAGACGATTCAATGTCTAGGCCAATGTTGTCTTTGAATCTGGAAGATTTCTGGCCATCTACTTCAAAAGCATGGGAACTTCCCTACCAAACTACACAACCAGAACATACCTTTCAAACATAATCCTTATCAGATCAAGAGTTGATCTTTGGTTCTTTAAACATTATCCACATAACGGATCCCTATGCCAATGGTGATTTTGATTATAATAATCCCAAGTTCCATGTACCTAAATATAGAACAAGTGGAAGAGGCCAAGGTAGAGGATACAAGGGAAGAATTGGGAATTCAAGAATCCACTATTTTAACTCTACCCCTACTTGATTAGTATATTCTTTAGAAACATGTGGACAAACCCTTCATTGGGCTCAACAAGAACAAGGAGACTCTTCCATTTATGAAATTTTCGGTCCTAACATGATTATTTTGAAGTACTGATTAGAAGTCACATCATCTTACTCTGAAAATATAGATAGAATTGGTCTGTCTAATCTACCAAAGCAAATATTATTTCTAGTTTCTTCTCTGACATATGGAACATCAATATCCTGAGTGTAAAATTCAAAGGCACCTGCAAAACTACATCACCATGATGGGAAACAAAAACCTCTAGAAAAAAAGTATTATATCTTGAAATAGCTGGCCCAAGTACTATCCACGTTTTCAATTTTGGATTCCTTTAATATTTCAAGAGATCATTGAGAAGAACTTATTGAAGCTTTGTCATGTCCTCAAGAGTTTGAAAATGAATTTTCTACTACTGAGGTTTACTGTAGAGAAAATGGTACTAAAAAATTCATGCAGTTATATCCTTTAGGGATGAAGATAAAGATGATGTTGTACATGGACATGTAAGGCCCTTGTATATATCCAGAATGGTCAATGTCATAGACATATGAAGATCAATCATTAATAATGGCTTAGGATTCAACATATTTCTTATTTGTACACTTCATTGATTAGGCCTCACTGAATCTGACTTATCTCCATCCACTTTTATGTTGCTAGATTATGAAAATAATGAGAAGAAACCTTGGGTGAGATTGCATTCAGAACTCAGTTTGGAGACTATATATCTATTTCAAATTTCAAGGTTTTTTGTCAGAACACAGCCTTTAACATTATGCTTGGAAGGAATTTTCAACATCAACATAGATCCACACATTCTTCATACTATCAATGTCTCAAATTTTGTATTAATGGTCAAATCAGGACATTTAATGGTGAGAAAGATCAATTAAAAATGTGTGAATCTCAATAAATTTAGGCATAATTTTCTCACATGAAGGGAATGTGGTCCATGAAAAAGGTGGTACCTAGAATTAAAGCTTTGAAAGTCTTGGAAAAGATCCCTGAAAACCCATTGATACATTTGAGTACATATTATGTGTTACAAGTCAATAAAATAAAAAAGGTAAGCCCAAATCCAAGCATTCATCCAGTAACTTCCATAAATGTCAATTGTAGAAATCGGGCATGACGGAAAGGGTGAAATTGTTAATTCACCAAGTAGTGGTGAATGATTAAATAAACATGTCTTCACTTCATCCATTGAACTTTAGAAAGCCTCTACTTAGAGAATTAGATTAGAATATTTTGTTGGAATACTAGAGGAATACAAGGATGTTGATTCTCAATCAATCATCTCCTCTTTATTACCCCAAGAAGACCCTTCATCATCAGTAGGGTCAGAAATGGTGGCCTCTTCTTCAAGATGTTCAAATAAAGACTTAACTCTGGTTGTTTTTATTTTTCATATACTATGAAAGTAGAAACAAAATTAGTAACATGTAATGAAGAAGAAGATGAAGATATTAAGGATGTTCCTCCAGCTTTGAGGAAGGTGTCTCAACCACTGTGGATGAGCTCAAAGAAATAAATATGGGTACAGAAGAAGATCCATGCCCAACTCTAATTACTGCGGCCATGAATTCTGAAAATTAAGAGATAGATACTTCATTTCTAAAGCAATATCTAGATATATTTTCATGGAACAATATAGAAATTCTAGGTCATAATACTGATGTAGCCACCCATAATTTGGGTTTTCCCGAAGAACATTGAGGATTTAAGTAGGCAGAAATTTGAAGAAACCCAACTCCTGCCTCTAAAATTGAAGTTGAAGTTGATAAGATTATAATGGATATCTTTTTCAGGGAGGATCAATATCCCAAATGGATGGCCAACATTATACTGGTGAAAAAGAATAATGTGAAAATCATAGTGTTCATTAATTTCAGATATCTTAACTAGCATTGTCCTAAAGATGACTATCCATTTCTGATCATAGAGTGTTTAATTGATGCAACTGCTGACTACGAATCTCATTCCTTCATGGATGGTTAATCTGGGTATAAACAAATCAGCATGGGCCTATAGGATGAATAATCCACATCCATCAGATCCCATCATGGTGTTTTTTTTATCGGGTAATGACCTTTGGCTTAATGATTGTAGGTGAAACATTTAAACAAACCATCCTCTATATCTTTAAACCCTTCTTATAGAAATTTGTCGAATATTATGTGGATTATTTGGTAGTTAAATCCAGACAACATTACAATCACTTGGATTATTGGGAGAGAATATTCAGCAACCATTGGCAACATAGTTTGATGATGAACTGCTTGAAATGTGCTTTCAGGGTAACCTCGAGGATGTTCCTCAGCTTTGTTGTATTCCATCATGGCATTGAAGTTGATCTTGAGAAAAAAAAAATAGTCCTTGGCATGTCACCTCATTGAACTTTGAATGAATTAAGTGGAATCCAAGTTCACTTGGTCTATATTGGGAAATTTATTTCTCATTTGGTTGGAATGTGTTTTTCCTTCACCAGAATAATAAAGATGGGAGTTACCTATCAATGTATTGAAGACTTCCAAGAAGAATTGGATACCCTCAATAAATGTCTTACGATTCCACTGGTATTAATGCAACTTGTTGATGTAAGACCACTAATTCATTATGTTACAGCTTTAGATCAATCACATGGTTCCTCCATTACCCAAAGGGCAATGTTGGGAATGAAAACATCCATTACTACCTCTATAAAACTATGAATGATGTAGAAAATCAATATTCAAGTATTGAAAAGTGCTTTCTAGAATTAATCTTTGCAGTTCATAAATTGAAGGAATACATACAACATCATGAGGTCCAATTTCTTTCTCATAATAACCCGCTCAAATTTATCCTCAGTTTTCCATTTCTAACAGGGCATCTGGAACAGTGGGAAGTTATTTGGTAATAGTTTGATATCCAATTTGTGCTTCAGAAGGCAATAAAAGGCCATACTCAAGCCAAATTTCTTACTAAACACCCATATACATAGGATACATCATCGAATACAAAAATTCTTGATTAATAATTCTTATCTATTCATGATAATCCTCAAACATTGGATATGTACTTTTATGGTGCGTCTAGATGTCGAATAGGGAAGAGAATGGAAAAACCTAAACTCCACAAAAGTTTTGTTAGGAATTGTCCATATTTCCTCAGAAAAGGCATTGTTTCCTTATTCCTTCCTTTTATCGGAAGTTCGAACCAATAATGAGGCTGAGTATCAAGATCTCATTGCATGAATGGAATTTTCCATTTAGGTGAAAGTGAATAACTTGAAATAGAATAGTAATTCAGATTTGGTGATCAAACAAATAAATGGGGATTATTCCATTTAAAAATCATAGTTAATCCCTTTGTGTGATTATGTCAGAGGTTTAATGGATGAATTTCCCTCATATCCAACATTTTCTTATGTCCCATGATTACAAAACTCCCAAGATAATGCATTGTACAATGCAACTACATCCCTGGAAGATCCAAAACAAGAAGAGATCATCATTAGTGTAGCCCATCGTTGTGTTGTATCACATTTCGTTAGAACTAGAATGGTGGAAATTAAAGAAATTATCCCTATTTTGGATCCATATTTTCATTCAATGAGATGAAGAGAACACATCATGGAATACCATGAAAATATAGTACATCAACTAGATAGGGTTGAAAAATAACAGATCTGACAAGAAGAGACCAATTTTACTCATTATGATAGTCTGGATCACCAGAAGATCCTATATAAATGAGGATTTGAATGAATCCTCTTCATGTGTATTAATGGATAAGAAACCACAAATATCATGAAATAAGTACATTTAGGATATTGTGGTTCTCACCAATCTGGGAATAGGTTTTCTGATCAAAAATGAGGTCTTGGATACTTCTGGCCTTCAATGAGGCAGAATTGCACAGATTTCTCCAAGAAATTTCATCCTTTCCAAGTGCATGCCAACATCATTCATCTACCACCATAGTTTTTACAGATATCTAAATACTACTATCTATCTTCAACATGGGAAATCGATAAAGTTGGACCTTATCCCCCAGCTACAACTAAGTAGTTCATGTATTTCCTTACTACTACAAACATCTTCTCTAAATGGGCTGAGGAAATTCCCCTCAATGAAATCAGAGCCAAAATCATTATTAGTTTTATCAAAACTAATATCATCACCATATTTGGTATCCCTCACACTATATTGAAAGAAAATTTCACCAATTTATATTCTATTGAGGTAAATAAGTTATATTAGGAGTACAATATCAAATCTAACCATTCACCTCATTATCATGTCACAACCAATGAATAGATAAAATATTTCAATAAGATCATATCAAATATACTCAAGAATATGGTGGATAAAGATATGAAATCTTTTCCTGATAAATATTCTCATGCTTTATGGGTTTATCAGACGACAACATGTACCACCACCCAAGAAGCTCCTTATTCATTTTGGTATAGAACAGAAGTAGTTTTTCCAACTGAAATTCCATTGCATTCTCTCAGAGTAGCAATCTGTGATTAGTTGTATATAGATGAGAGGTTTCAAAAATGGTTTACTGAGTTGGAAATATTAGATGAAAAAAAGAAATCAAAATTTGAATCATTTATTTGTATACCAGAATAGAATAGTGCAATCTTTTAACAAGAATGTTCACCTTTGATCATTTCTTTAAGGAGAATTGGTATTGGTCCACAGGAATCCAATGATTCCGGGAATGAAACCTCCAAAGATTAATCCAAAGTGGGAAGGACCTTATTCCATACATAAGGTGTACTCAAATGGATCATAGGACTTAATCCCAAAGGATGGGGAGATTATTACAACTCCAACCAATGCAATATTCTTGATGAAATACTTTGTGTAACTTCCTCGGCATCCTCATTTCATGACTGAAAACTATACAGCCCTCATGTACTCAATGCAAGACATAAAACAACACTAAAATACATCGTCATTGCATGACTCTAAACTACACAACACAATTTCAATGTCACAATACATTAAACTTCATAACAAACATATTCATCCATGTTGCTTGATGATAAAATGTGTAGCATATTTGTTCTTATCACATGACATTAAACTATATGACATCATTTGTCCTCGTCACGCAACATTTATCTATATAGATAATTTCTTCTCGACTTGACATTAGGAGCTTCCACATGTAAGCATAATTGACATCATTGTTGCTCATTAGTGGCATATGAGTCCCTTTCTTTCCTATGTCTGAGTCAGATCTGCATAAGGGCCTTATTTCAAGAACTATGTGTGGCATGATTCCCATCTATTTGAGATACATAGAGACACTGATATCTCCAATCATGTACCAAACCATAATCACAATTTTTTTCCTTTTTCCTTCTATATATGAATTAGATCTATACAGAGTGTTCCCTTAAGATACCTGGTCTGATCATTATACCATTTTGTCTCTTAACTTTAACCGTTCTTCATGAACTTTTCAAAACCCCCTTATCCCATATAAAACTCGATTGTGGTGGGAATTTATTGTTTAAAAAACTATGTACATCTCTATTCTTGTCTATATGAGATATATTGAGATGCCCAGATCTCCAATCTTAGTCCCCACCACAATATAACCCCCCTTGTATTCCTTATATAAGAATCAATCCTACACAGGGGATGTCTAAAGAACTATGTATGGATTGATTCTTGCCCCCAAAAAGACATGTAGTGACAATTGGGTATTATCCCATAGTCCATCTATAATATGTATTTCTTTTCACATCATTTCATCTTCAGTCTTACCACATAACGTTAAACTGCATGGAAATCTAAGAACTATGTTTTTCTTGATATTTTCTCAAATTAGATACATAGTGATCCTGGGTCCAATGCCTTGGCTCAACCATCACTTAATCATAATACCCCTATTCTTCACTTGTGTCGCCTATGTGTTACAAAAGAAGCATTTAATTATCGTTGTTTCTCAAACCAAGCATATCTCACATGGGATTAGGAATTGAGTAAAAACTTCTCTATATAAATAAGGTGTCTGTATTTTTTTAGGGTTAACAATGTCCTAAATTCCAGACTTAAAACTTCACAGAACAATGACCTCATGGAATGACATTAAACATCACATCATAATATTGATTAAAAGGAAATAAGGAATATATCCATTTTTACATAGGATTCATATCTATGTAAAGGACTTCAAACTCATGGTCAATATTGATTCAATATTTTTCATGTTCATTGAGAATAACCCCCTTCTGTATTTCACACTCTTAATCTTGAATATTTTCATATCATCATAATCTTTTTTACGGGTTCTGGTGACAGTGTTTCTAATATCTGAGATCACTTTTTCCTGACTATGAAGCATATTTCCTTGAGTGGCCATGCATAATGCTTCATACATAATGGGAATGTCAGTAAAAAGATTCCACTATTTGACTATTTAGTATATTACCTAGTTAGCCCTACATAATATAGCCCCCATAACGGTTTTGTCAAATGATGGTAATTTAATTCATGGTTATAGTGTCTCTATCCACTAAAACATTGATAACAATATACATGAATTTATTTTTCAAGAAAATCATGCTTGTATATTGTTCCCATTATCTTTATCTTGATCTAATATTATTAAAGACCATGGTTTACTCATCTCTCCCTCTCCCTGAGTTCAAAGAAATAAGAAAGAATCTTGGATCGCTTTAACACATTTCTTATATTGTTTCCATTTCTAGTCCTAGTCATATGAACTAAAACTAAAGACACTATACCTCCTATGTTTGGTTCTAACCATTGTGTAAATCATATTCATTGGATTCTTTGGAAATCATGATTTGATGTAATATCTTCATATTTAGGTACCTTTCTTCCTAAACAAAACTCTATGCATTCTAAATTCGGAATCTCTATAAACTTTATTTGGATTTTAGAAATAGAATTTCAAACTTCTAAGAGATCTTTTTCTTAACTAAGCAGTATGTTCCCTTAAGTGTCCTTTCTTAAGATTCCAACATAATAGGTCTATCAGTCAAAAGATTCCACTATTTGGTTATGCATCATATTTCTCAGTTGGCATTGCATAATAAAACCCCCATAAGGGGTTTGTCAAATAATGGTCTCTTCATTCATGGAAAAGAATTTCTCTAATGATTTTATCCCTTTTCCAATATCATTCCTCAGTTCTAGAAATTCTAAAATCACAGTTTTCAATTTTCCCTTCCATACCAAAATATGGTAGTATTTTTTCAAACAAATTATCATGAAATTTGAATAATCTCATAACTTTGGTAACAGATAATGACCTAAAATTAACGCCACAAAACATTCTAACTGCATGACATAAAACTGCAGTGTACAATTTCCTCAATACATGAATTGAAACTGCACAATACAATCTCTTCATGGCATGACTTAAATTTTTATAGTTTAATATCATAAATTATCATTTCTAATAAATTTTAATCATTCCTTACACCCCAAATGTGTATATGGTTTTCCTAGTCATGACATATGTCATCATAGATAACCCTTTATTCTCAATATTCCTTCTATTAAAAAAACTACCCACTTTGGTCTCGAGTCACCAAAATCTTATTTTACTATGTCTATCAGGAGTAAAATGTTAAATTTCACTGATGCCTTTTTCCTGACTATTCAGTATGCACCCTTTAGTGGCCATGAATAATTTTACTATATAACAGGCCTATCAGTCAAAATATAATACTATTTGACCATACAGCATATTCCCTAGTTGTCACTGTATAACACAAATACCATAACATATTTTTCAAATAATGGTAAATTCTCTCTTTGAAGAGGCATCCCTTATGTTTATACATGTTTTAGATTTGGTTACTATAAAAATCATGGCTCCAAACTCCCTTATGAAATATTTAAAATAATATTTGATATATTTTTAGACACTAAGGCTTGTTTCGAATCTAATTTCAAAATTAATGGTAAAAGTTATTTGACCATAAACATTATCCATTTATAGCCCAACATGCATGACTCTAAACATCCAACAAAAAGAGGCATGGTACTAAGAAGATTGGGAACCCATAAAGGGAACTCTGAATAAAAGTTGAGTCCCAACACACTAAACATACAATTTGTATGATTTAGGTAATATTGAGAAATAAGAAGCCAAAAGATATAATATTTGTGGAGTAGTTTGTATACACCTATAAAAAATAAAAGTATGCTTACTAGGACTATTGGCTAAGGTAAAAACTATTTAGTTAACAATATTGAAAATATAGAAGATTTTAGATGAATTTATTTTCATTTATGAGAAGAAACTCACATAGGAGAATCAAAAAATCGGAGTCTCGCTTTTTTCAAAAATCACAAATGGTTTTAAACGTAACTTCTCATCTAGTTAAAAAACTTCTTGAGACCCATCATTTGACCATTGAAGTATGTTCATCCATCCAGTTTCATTCTATTCATCATGATATAGTGCTTCTTTTGCTTCTGCAATGGATTTTAAACCATCCTTTTGGGCTTCCCTTAATGAGTTATTAAGATGATCAAGATCCACTATGATGATGTCTAATTCTTGTTGAAGACATAGCCACAGAATAGTATTTTCATTAATATTTTGCATCATTTCCTTTAATACTACAATATGATTAACTTAATCGTGGGACAATGCTGATTAGAATTCGTTAGTGTTGTTCAATTGTTTTATTTTATCAAGTCTTGCTGAATCTTCTGCTCTTGGTCCACCTTTTGGATAATCACCTTCACTACAGTATGAATTTCACTGTATTCAAAACCACCAAATCCAGACATGATAAATAGAGATTAAAGTCATAAAATTTCTGAAGGTAGTTTCTCAAGGGGAATTTGAGATACTATCATCCATATATTCTTCCATTCTTTGTGTTGTGCTAGAAGAAGGGCCTTTTTCAGATCCAGATATCATAAAGAGTCACTATCATAAGGATGGACATATTTTGGGATTAATTCACTTAAAGCAGTTCTTAGTGCTGCGTCTTCATTGACAATGGATGCTTCACCTTATAATACTATTTGAGCTGAGGCAGAGTCTTCACCTTTGGACCTAGCCATCGAAGTTGACATCCTAATAAGGTCAATTAAGAATTATGGTTACGATTAGTCTTAAGGGATATAAAAGTGAGTTCAATCACAATATTATTATCTCTTAACTAATAGTAGGTCAGAATATTGATAATAATTCTCCCCAATATTTTTAGTTTCAACAGTTTTGTTTGATGTCTCTAGGTGGAGAGTGATCTCATTAATTGTCTTAGGATCCTCATATTAAATATCAGGAAGATCTATTGTCTCGATATTCACCTGATCCAATGATTCTGTAATGATAGGATTGACATCAATGTCAATACATCATTTAAGAATCGTCACAACAATAGTTTCATTAGATGGAACTGCATATTTCAAACAACCATGGTTAGAAATTTAATCATAAGAAGATTAATAGGAAGAACAATGAAAACTCATGTCCAGTTGATTATATACAAGGAAAATTAAGATATAGTAAATAATTTGGTATATTAACTTGTTCTAACACTTCTTCAAAAGAAATTATAGGGTTCATCTGTTCATCCAATGATATCCTAGATCCTAGGTTAGTCTCACCAGTGGGAGCACTTTGTGCGTTTTCTTTGCAACCTTTCTCTGAGAACCTTGGACCCCAAACAGCATTCTCAGCAATAGTTGTGGGGTCAAAGTTAGATGTTTTTGGATTTTTTGGTGCATGTGATGAACCTAATCTTACATAGGATGGGTGTGAATTAATGTTTCATTTGATTTCCAATAAATAATTTTTGATTTAATATAGGCCTCCTCTCTTCTCATAGATAGAACATGAGCAATGCTGGGAGTAGGCGTTGGTTCCTATGACCTCAATGAATATCTCGAAACCATAGGTTTAGAAGGAATTTGTGCCTGTTTAGCAGAACCCTCCATGGTTCCATGAAGCTTATTAGTATTTTCTTTTAAGGAAGAAACTGAAGAATCCCCTGAAATTCAAAGATGTTTATACACTTTTTCATGACTAAAGACTAGAATTTATGATTATCAAAAAGTCTTAAGACTACTAAGAAATCATTTAACCATGGATTTCTTTCTTCAATTCTTTTGTTTCTTTTATTTCTTAGGAGTTCTTGCATCAACATCTCCAAAGACAGGTATTAGAGCCAACAATAACATTACCATCTCATCCTTCATGTCCTGCTAGCCTAGAGATATTTCTCCTGATTCATAGGGTGATACAATACCACCAAGAGCAGTTCCACCAGTGATATATCAAGGAAATGGAACTTCAGCTGATTTTACATTAACCAACTGTAAATTAAAAATGATATTTTACTTGTGTAACAACTCATTGACTAAATTCAAATTTCCAAGAAGAATATAATGTGAGAGAAAAAATAGAAAATTTACATCATCAGGATACAAAAAATCACGCCATTCTTCGACTAATAAAGGACTATTCCCTTTAGTGGTACCAAGATCTATCATTTTTTTCACCCACTTCATGGTAGTAATTGATTCATTAGTTGCATATATGAGTATTTCATGATCTCGTATGTAATTTATCACTTCATTATAATTTTCCTTAAATAAAAAATCTGTAGATTCCTATAGATCCCCTATACCTAGAATATGAAGCCCTTCACACAGATCCTTCCACATGGTTTCAACATCACAATATAAACTTTTCCATGTTTGAACAGCCTCTGGTCATAAATATTCATCCAGATGGTTGTAAATAGGATCCTACTGCCATGGATTTAGGTTTCTCCCCATCTCCCACAATCATAGATGTGGGATGGGAGAGTGGGAATCATCGCTATTCAGAATGATGGTGACTAGATCATCTTGGTACAGATTTAGTAAGCATTGATAGGGTGGCTCTCTTAACTCTCGCCGGTGGATTATATCTGGAACAAGGCTGCTTCAATGAATTTGGAGCCTCATCATCTCCACCCTCTAACTTTAATGAGTCTTCCTCTAATGACAAATAATTAAATTCCAAACTAAGGGGTTCCCTCTTTATATTTCTCTTTACCCCCAGTCGAGGGACAATATGGTTTTATACACCTTTAGGTTAAGATATGACCCAATTTTTTGCGTACCAAATAGTAAATCTTCTTTCTTCATCAGGGGAAGGTAAAATAAATATTTCCCCAATCTTCTCTTTAAATGTCAGCAACTATTGTCTTCAGGAATCCATCATATGTTACTTTAATATAACATGCACTAGGTGGGTATAGTAATTTTTTGTAGACATTTGAATTGATGGACAAATCTATAGTTAGAATAAGCCTCAAATATAATTTCTCCATCAGCCTTGGTGGAAAATTATTCATCCCTACAAGCTAACATGTATGCCCTTACCTCTAAAATGGTTATCCCATCATCAATGAATCACACCATAGGAAAATTCCCATAAGGAAAGAAATGAAATTACTGAAAAATACTCATCCTTCCCTTGATATTTTACGAGTTCAAAGACCAAGGTGGGATACCAAAAATTTTTTGAATAGATGGTTGGAAAGAACATCAAAAGACCAATACCCCACTTTGTATAGCATAAGTTGTGAAGTGAGTAGCAATCCATCCACATAACTACTAGATTTTTCCCACTGTTCTAAAAGGAGACCTCCCTATATTAATATGCAGTAATATCATATGAATCGTTTTCAAAATATGAGTGGCCAACACTACTATCCTCCCCTCAGCCATCTTAGAGGCAACAACAAATGTTCTTGGCCATACACCTCCTTCGGAATCTCATACTGGTAACAAGTACACATTGAGCCACAAGGCCAGGAAACCTTCCAAACGTGTCTTCACACAAATTCTTGGATTGAATCCATATCCCCACTTATCAAACACCCCATTCTCTAGTGTTGGCCAAAAAAATTTAGGTGTTTCTCTTTTCTTTGCCTTTGGATAGCTGGTCGGACGAGTTCAGGTGGGACCCTTTATTATCTTAATTACCAGAAATATTTCCATCCATTCCTATGGATGAATATCCCTTCTTGTGTGGGAATTTGTGGTGGTCACGTTCTTATGTTTTTTAAATATTTTCATCAACTCATGAACTATAGATTGTTTTTTCTCCAAGTAATTACATGTCACCTTGGTAGGAATAAACTCATCATACATGTCTCAAAGTAATGGAGCTCTAGAAGTTTTGTAGATATCCTACAAGTTAATGCATAATTCTCCATTTTTTAAATGGAAAGATATTGTTTTTGGGCTCCATCGACTAAGTAACTCTAGAAAAAAAGCATTATTCCTGTACACATAGGTTTTCCCAAACTAGACATCCTCATAAATCCCATAACTTTTTAAGCCTTTTGTAAATTATGCACATGTCTTGTGCACCCAGTTTTCCCACATCCATGCATGTTTTACACCTCCTCCAGGTAATAAATACCACCTTTTCATCCAACCTTTGGATTGATCCATCATATAATTTCGAAAGATATATGAATAATAGTGTGTCTTTATCTCGGGTGTGTGTGGTTTCAAATCTGGTGCACATTGGTTGTGATGTATGATATGATCATTTTCTATAATCCAAACATTAGAAAATGAGCCAACAAAAGAAACATTTGAAAATAAGAAGATATAATAATCATGAAACCATGATTGTGGAACATAGTTCTTCGGGTCTGGGATATTGACTTCTTAAAGATGTCTATAGCTGTACAGAGGCAAATAAGTGCTAAGGGGATAGTTATATTGATATTTCTTTATTTATTTTTTTCAATTCTAGAAGTGTGGTGTTGAAGAAATCATAGGGGTCATGATTGAAAACGTTTATCCTATCATAAATCCTCTTAATGTCCAATTCATCAGTAGTTCCAATTATTTTGGGATCCATTGAACCTGTATAAAGACATAAAACCATAATTAAGTAAGTTTTTTTGAAATTTTGACAAAAGAATTGAAAAAAATATAAAAATGCATTAAGGTGCACAAGTATAAAATATTCGGTGAAAGTATAATCTGGCGCAAAAGTGTGGAACCCCAGTTTTTAGTGTGAAAGTATAAACATACGGAAGAAGCAAGACTAAACAGAAGCATATGAACAAGAAATATCTTACAGTCCAAGAGCTAAAATTCTAGAAGTCGTGAAAATTTTTATGTAAGTGACGGTGTTATATATAAGTGATGTAGATCACCCTAAATACTTGAATCCAGTGCACTACCAACTTGTGCAACCTGATTCCTTCAGCGCTTAAAACATGAACACCCTAGTACCCTCTTTTAACATTCATTACTTTACCTCAGTATAGGATTCTATTTTCATTCCAGATCTAATTATGAGGGGGGGATTATGATGACACTTTGTTCCATCAAAGAGTCTTAAAAATGAAAAAGGGGAATACTTAAGAAAAAATAAGAGAAGACACCCAAATAAAAACATGATTTGTAAAGGCATGAGCTTTGGATTTCCCTAGTTAGAACAAGCGGCCGTTGGTGCACAGACTACTTGAGCACCCCTATCTGGTGCACATCCTACTTCCGTGCCGAATTTTATTTCTCCTAGGGTCAAGTTTTTTCCTATAAATCGACCCATGGGGCCTTCAATTGTATAGACGAATTTCCCTAAAGCGCAATTGATACTGTGGTCGCCCTATAGCTTCGCCCAAGTCTTCTGAAACTTTCAAGGTTGTTATTTAATACTTAGAGTGGGGGATTTGAAGGGGGATCATAGGACATAATTCCTTTAGTATATGAAATTAATAACACTTGTGCACCTAAAGTGCCAAAACTCCCTAAATCAGAAACACATGCGCACCACCTATTCCCTTCAAAGAAACATGAGCACCCCACTTCTAAGAACACCTGGGAATACTCTTCAAGGCTTGAGTCAAGTGTCTCCCAAGTGTTAACATAAAATTTGTTCATCACTTAAGTGAACATCATGTCCCCCAAGCCTACTTTCACACCCATACATATGTACCAGTATCTACTAGGGATCCTCTCTTTGAATCATCTACTCTCTTTAATCTATAAGACATAAATCCCTCCTCAAAGCTATTCATGGGAAGGCCTCTTCTGTAATGGATCCCTTTTCTAAAAGGGATTCAGTTGATACCTCTTCCAAAACCTCTTGATGTATA
Source organism: Viscum album (assembly GCA_963277665.1). Taxonomy (NCBI): domain Eukaryota; kingdom Viridiplantae; phylum Streptophyta; class Magnoliopsida; order Santalales; family Viscaceae; genus Viscum; species Viscum album. Next base: position 821,500,705 of record OY728143.1, read on the forward strand.
AAACCATTGGTAAAGGCACATCATCTTGTCTCCTATTTGGGTTTGTATATATGTTGTCAGAGGTTTCCCACATTTGTTTTGTAATGGGGTTAGGATTCTTGATATGTGTCTGGGTTTGTATATCCAAAGTCACATGGACCATTCTCCCAGGAATAGTTTTGGGATGTTCCCAGTTTGGGGGATTAGGGTTTTGGGACCCGACCTCTCCCTTCTCAAAGACCCAAAACCTCTGGTCTCTAGTAGAGAAAGGTACTATTCAAATTTTCATTTTAATTTAATAAAATTAAAAGTCTCTCTCTCCTTCTATGATCAAGTATATGGAAGCCATCTTGGTGTAATACCTAGGCCTTCATCCCTTGTTCCTTCCATTAAACCCTTGTTTGATGTAAATTGAAGAGAGGGAAGGCTCGTAGGCATGACCACTTCCATGGTCGCCTCGCCATTTTCAACCTTGGATGCTATAGGTGTTCCCTCTTCCACAAGCGGAAGAGGACATGAGTGGGTTCTTTTGTGGAATATTTGAAATCCTATTATTTCTCACAACAAGCATGACTCACGCGGGCTAATAGATTAGTCATGGTTGAAAAAATTTCACACTTTCTTGAAATATGTGAACTATGATTCCTATTCAAACTAGGATACATAGGATGCCAACATGAAGGCCCGATATCAAAAGGGTGCCCTTCCAAAATGGTTTACCCAATCATGTCCCCTCCAATGGGAAACCCTTATGAATAATCCCCAACATGCATTATGAACTATGAGAACTCTTATTCTTGTTCAAATGGCTTATGTAAGAATCCTTCTCAGGGCCTGAGCTCATTAGTTACCATATTCATGAATCCAATTCTAATTAATTTAATCGGGGTATCCTTTTTAAGAATAACCCTCAAATTAAACACCCAAATCATCCAGGAATCTTTTTCACGATGTAAGCCAAAACTCATTTCTCTAAAAGGTCTATACTGTCATATGAGACTTATAGATCAACATGGGATACATAGGAATCCACCTTAAGGTTCAAAAACAACACTTCAAATCAACCCTGTTCTCCTTGGTCCCTAATCCCAACAGGATGTAATCTTACATGGAAAACCCATATCCTTTCGAAGTTCCCTGGGATGATTTGGCATAGGTCGCACACCAAATATTGACTACGAACATTTTTATTAGATTTCCTTACTACTTGTCATTAAACCGTATGGTTTGGTCCTTATCACATGACCTTAAAAGGTATGATGTTCCCCATTAAGTGGCCCTGAACATCAAGGGTTATGATTCCTTTCACAAGGATACATAGGAATCCCATTTTATGGGTACGATCCTAATATAAAAAAACATTTTTCTCCCTTGATGACAATAAATTCTAGAGTGCCCCACTAAGTGTCTTAAAAACTAGTATCATCATAACATTGATTAAAAGAATCTCCAAGTTGAATATGAGAGGATACCATTAATGCAGAACCTCAAATATATATGGATATCTATATTAATGAAGAACCTCAAATACATACAGATGATTCCATGTTTTACACATGTTAATAAGTGATTGAACATTCCAATGTAAACATATGTTATACTTTGTAAATTAATAAGGATTGATGAAAATAACATAAATTTATAAAGAGAATCCCAGATTTGACAATATTTTTCCCCAAAAGGCTGTGATGAGTTCGACCTCCCATCCACTAGACCAATGCATGTTCTTAATTATTGTAACGTTCAATCCTAATGAATGCCTACCTTTAGAAAGCAGTTACCTTTTGGATAAAGAACTGTTGGGTGTTTTTGGTTCCATGAATAAATCCAATGGAAACCGCATGGTAGTAGTGATTCTTACAACTAGAACACAAATTTCAGGTAACTACAAAATTGAAAATCAATCATATTCTATAATGAAACATTATTCATATACTATGAATGACCTTAAAAAATATTATAGGAGATATCATATTTATTTTATCAAATTTAATAATTGAGGTGATATTGTATTGGTTCTTAGAACCAATATTTTCACATGAACCATGTATAGAGATATATATTATGATATGATAAATTGTATCATAAAGTGTAGTTCAAACACTTAGATTTTCTATGTGTCATTGCATGTGATATATAATAGCCATATTCAATGGCTGAACAAATAATTCCTTCATATCATAATATATGATATTGACATAATACAATATGACATTTACTTATTCTAAAAACTAATGGATTGCTACATTTATTCCTTGAATAAAATATCACTGATACCACTTGTGAGTTTTAGGGTATCATACTATGATCATTACATGGATGAAAAACCTATGCAGCAGTCGATTTGTCTCGAGGATCAATTTGAATTAAAAAAAAGAAAAAAACCTATGAAATACTTTTAATATAGTATCTCGGGAATACATATTGAAGCTTCAATGGAATATGTTTGATTTATAACACTGAATAAGAAAACAATGTATTCTGTCCTTTGATGATATTGCACTAGCTTTCAATCATAAAAATATTCTTGAGGACCCCCGGTCACCGAAAGAGTGGTAATACATTAACCATGTAATAAATTGTGATCAAATAAGAAGAGAGGTTTGGTTATGGAAAGAAACAAATGTTTAATTACATTAGGGGGAGCATATCTGTATTTTGTGCATTTTAGACATGGAAAAAAATTGTAATACTTCTTGGATATAAATATCCAACCCATAAAATGTATATTTTATTAAATATTTGTTCTCTCTATGTTTATTCAACTTTTAGATGGATTTTACAGTTATTTACTATACTATAAATTAATTATCAATATATTTTTATTAGTTAATCTATTAATAAATCAAATATCATAGTCTTGTAGGTCAACTATCCAAAAATAGATAACTCACATACTTTTGAAAAATACACTCTTTATATGTTATTGTGTGTCTCTAAGTCCATTTACCTAATGATTTCTCAACTCTATCCAATCAAGGATATTTTTAAAATGAAAATGGAGTATACTTTTCTAACCATTGATATTCCCCATCACTCTATCTAACCCATAGATAAGGTTTAATAATAATCTCGAATTAATTAAAAAAACTACCAATAAGAATCACTAAAATAATTTTGGGAAAATAACTAGTTAATTCATTATTTTGAATTTAATAAAAAATTATTCATCAAAATTGTAAATCTAAAGAACCCATTTCATGTTTTAACATTTTACATGAATTACCGAAATACACAAAACATTTTATAAATATTTTTACACTTACCTTGGTCCCCATATGTTCATCACCCATAAATGAGGGCCACAAATTGGCATCCCCTAATCCTTAAAAACCCTCATAATTATTCCTTTAGAATATATATAATGTAGTATATAAGATTAATTAAATTTGATAAACTATATATATTTCGGAACCCAATATTATTCAAATGAAGAAAAAACTAAGAGGGACTAGAGGTCTACTTATTAATATTGATATTAGAGTAGACCTTATATGTGTGTATGCAAGGAAAAATTGGATGGACACTCAAATACATATGAAAGAAGGAGAAAAAATATAACCGTACTCATTTTATTTCAATAGTGGTGAGAATATATGTAAGCTTCATCATGTTTAACAAAAACACAAAAACACAAAACACAGAACTCAAGACATCCAAAAAAGATAGAGGAATAGTAGAAAATAAAATACAATGGATTTTAGCCTTGATTAGTCTGAAGAAACATAGAGGATTCATGCCGGCACCAGAGGAGTTCTTTGAGTGCTTGAGAATCACAAGAAACTGAGTCGTTGTCAGGGTTTTTTAAATTGATTGGGGACACATTTAACAACCCTTCCAGAATAAAGCTGATAAAGATCCCTTTTATCAACACTAAATGTATAACCACTAACAAAAGGAATATTTATCAGATATTTTTTAGTGCTAATAAATCTTTAACTTTTTCAGCACTAAAAAATCACTAATAAAAGGCATATTTATTCGCACTAGCATTTTAGTGCAGATAAATATATTTTTAACTCCACTTTTTTAGTGCTGATAATGATTAACCATTGTGAGTGCTAAAAAAGTGATGATAATGTTTTATAATTATAATTATTTAAATAACATTATTATAAATCTTAAATTATTTAAACAAATTTATTATAATTTTATAATTATTTAAATATATATATAATTATCTATTTATAATTTTATAATTACTTATTTAAAAATAATAATAATTTCATTCTCATAATTTTAAATATAGTAAATATACATTTATATACATATTTATAAAAAATATTAATTGACCTATATATTTTTAACATTATTAATGGATATATAATCTTAAATACATGCATTTTAAAAATGAGTGAAATTTAATAATTCAAAATGTGTACACGTTAAAAATATTAAAAAATGGATAAGTTTTATTAATTAAATATATGTTAATATAAATAAATATGGATATATATATAAATATATATTGAACTGGATGAATACATACTGAAAATAATAAAGAATAGTAAATAAATAAATAAAAATAAATAATTGAAAATTTTCAAATTCAAAAATAAAATAAAAATAACAAAAAATTGAAAATTAATACCCTAAATATAGTTTTAAAAACAAATAAATAAAATTGACTGACTAGAAACATAATATATTTTATCCGTGTCATGTTATAATGAAATTCTAAAATATACTAAAAGGTAAATAAATTACATAAATATGAAGGGTATTTATTTATATATATTCCATTAATATATTTGTCTGTGAATTTGTGTATAAAAATGGATTAATATATATATATATATATATATATATATATCTGTGTGTGTGTGTGTGTGCGTGGAAAATAAATGGAACACATGATGTTTGATATAGGTTATATTGAAAATTCAAACAACATTAAAAAAGAATAGGACATTAATATATTTTTAATTAACATTTTATATATATTATAGTTATTCATTTAATATATATTCAATTAATATATTCGATTTACCTGTATTTACATTATATATATATACATATAATAAATTTATTAATTTTTATAAATAATTATTTAATTAATAAAAGAATTCATATTTTTTAATATATTTATTTTTTTTAATTTTTTATTTTATTTAGGACCTTTATCAACACTAAAAAGTGCTATTTACCATAAAAAATTATCCTTATTAAAAATGGGCAGATAAAAGGCACTATTTATCAGTTCTAAATTTAAAGAGATGAAAATGGTTACCTTTATCATTGCTTTACATTACCATTGATAAAAGGTACCTATAATCGGTTATAAAAAAGTGATGATAAATTATTCATTTTTATCAGTGTTTTTTAAGAGATTATAAAGGACTTTGATGGACAATAATTTTGATAGAACTCTTGAAATTAATTTTGGAGGAAAATATTCGTTCTAATTCAAAAAAAAAATCATTTCTCGAAATGAATCAAAATTTTAAAAAAATATTTCATTAAAAATAAAAATTCAATCTTGTTTAGAATGATTCTTGGAAATAATGTTTTATGAAAAATGTAAAAATCCATTCATGATATATATGTTAAAAGAAAAAAAATTCTCTTGCTTTTGTTAGATATGTCAACAAGATCTTTGTATCGAAAATGATAGAAGAATAATTTCATACCATTTAATAAAACATCCCATATTGGTAAAATTTACATTAAATAATTATAAAGTAACGTAAAAAATAATTTTGAATACATATTTAGGAAAAATGAACATGAATTATAAATATACCACAATAAATATTTACAAATAAACAATATCGGATAATAATGAGATTCCGAAATTGCCCCTTACATTAGGTTTCGGTTCCTTATGTATTGAAAATTACTTTATAATATATTAAAGTGTGTTATAAACATATTCCAAAACCACAATTATATTTATGATGACATATATGATCATATTATCATCATTTTAACAATATTTCATTGTTACTCTTCTTTTGCTGTTAACTGCTTTACTTTCTCATGCACATTTTGTAATATAAGTTCTTAGTATTATAAATAGGATATTGTTACATAATTTATAGAATTATATGAAAGTAATATTTATCATATTTATTCAGTATATAGATAATATTTTATGAATTTGGGACTTGTAAATTTATTATATCACATCACAGGGACGGTAGGTCGTATATACACATGAGAGATGGTATCATTTCCATAATATTAAAAATTATGAAAGATGACATTATATTTTTTGTTCAGGAATCAATATCATGTTATTATCACTATATATGTATATTATTTACATCATTATACCCATAATCATAATGTGGACATGAAAAAATATATCAAACCACGACGTGGAGATGGAAAGTTTTACATACGTATGCATGATGATTTCATTTTTCGGAGGATGGATAGAAGGTGGAAATTGGTTGTTCCAAAATCATAAGAGAATACCATAAAATATATGGTATTTTATTTATTATTTTATATTGGAAACAAATTAAGAATATTAAATATAAAAAAATGATCTTGAGAGAGTCGCTAAATGAGATTTCCTCTTCTTCGGGGAGCTCCCTCTAGACCTCCACATAGAGTCACTTTAATTGGTATATTGAGCTGACCATAAACTATAGAACATGGATAGGAATGTTAAGAATTTAATTTTGTAGGGTATGGTAAATATCAAATCATAAATGGGAATTTAATAAATGTGTGAGGAGGAGCCCTCTGATAATTGAGGCAAGGGGATCTTTTTGAATCTCCAAAATCATTAATTTATAATAAAATAAATCCCCATTAAAAAACATAAAAAATGTCACATTTTAGTGTTTTATAAGAGATAATGATGTAATATCATGTTTTAATAAATTTTAGATATATATTTCTATCAATATCAACATTATCATTTTAATTATTCCTTAGTTCATCTATTCTAATATTAACTAATGTAACAAATGCATCAATATTAAAAGAGTATAATTTTTATTTATTTATTTCATTTAGAACTTAAATGATCAATATAAAACATTCTAAACCATATAATAATTAATTTATCTTTTAAATAATTTATTATGATTTTTAAATAATTTAATAAATCATTGTTTTTATCAAAAAATCAGTAGTGTCAATTTTGACACTATTCAATTCACTGATTTTTAAAAATATTATAGTAACATGTTAAAATCAAAGAAAATATTTTATTATATTTCAATGTGGTCAAATTAATATTTAAAATACATTTGATATATTACTTTTCCAAAATTATATTAATTTTAATATTTTTAACAATATTTATTTGATATTTCCATTAATAAAATAATTAATACATCTATTACATGTAATTATTGAATATAAATATTTTTCGAAAAAAAATTAAAAATAAAATACCTTGACGAAGATAAATAATCAATATTTAATAATAATATTTATATTTTAAAATATCTTCTATAACTTCCCACATTAATAATGTTATATTTATTAAATCAAGATTGCGACAACTTTTACATCACATTAAATAAAAAATTGTAAGTTTTATAACTTATTAAATGTCACCAAATGGAATATAAAAAGTCCATTGGGATAATATTTTTGAGATATAATCAACCAAGATTATTCGGTCAAGTGTTTTGTTGTTTTAATTGTTATTATCATTTCAATTGTACTTTTTTTATTTATCATCAATTGAATAATTTCTACATCATCATTGTATAAGACAACAAGGTAATTATTTATTTCCTAATAATTAAAAATAAATTAAAATGATAATTAAAAACATTTTACAATTAAAATGAGTTTTTATAGTAGAATTTATCTGTTGTATAACCTTATATTAAAAATTATATATTTATTAAAATTTGATAAGGAAATATTAATCTTTTCTATAAATACAATATATTAAAATTTCTAATCACATCGAAATAGCTTCCAATGTATACCATTTAGACCAAATGGTTGATTTAGTTCGAAACACAATCATTAAATGATATTATGAAAAGTGTTATGTTAATTATATAAAATTATTGTTGACGCTCCTTTCCTTCACAGAGTCTAATGAATTGAAAAGGGAAATATCATGAACCCAAAGTGATTCATCCTTTGAAGAAACATCAAAAATTTACAAAGGCATGAACAAAGATTCAAAATGCACTTGTGTCGCGCATGTTCCACCAAGGTCGCACACGTATACTTGTGCGCCGCCCAGTGGGCGCGCAGGTGACGTGCGCGCCCTCTTTGAATTTCACCCAGGGTCTTCACCAGCCTATAAATGCCCCACGTGGGCCCCCCATTTCGAGGAGGAAGAATTCCAGAAACTCAGATTTGAGCTCATGGTGCCCTAGTCTCTTCTGAATGATTCCAAACACTTCTAAGGTAATTTTTTACCTAGAATGGAAGATCTAAAGAGGGGGAGTAAGGCCTAAGTGTTGAAACTCATCAACACTTGCGCGCCTAAGTGGCCAGCCCTTAAGGGAAATGTACACACTTGCGTGGTGCCTTACCCCTTCAACAGAACTTGTGCACCTCTCTTGTGGATGCCTCTAAGGATAGTACTAAGGGATTGAGCCATGCCACGACCATGTTGTACCCTAAGGGTTGACCATCACGCAAGTACACATGTGGCGCGCAGGTACACCTGCGCGACCAGGACTTGCACGCCCACGCATGACTTGTGCGCCCCTATCTTTTTGGGTGCCCTTTCTGCCCATTTCACCTATCTTATTCCTACCCACCTCTCCTATTCAAGATTCAGCCTTCAAACCCCTCTTCAAATCCATTTATGGCATGGTTCCTTTGTTGGAATCCTTATCTCAAAGTAATCCCATGGAACATTTCTTGAATCCTAGTGATTTACACATCTTTATGTCAGTAAGGTTAGAGATTTCATTCATTAAACCTCATCCTTTAAGATGAGAGAATCCTTAACCTTGGCCTCCTTTTCAGGAGTAAGCCCCAGTCCAAGTTTTCATTAATTTGGGCATCCTTCTTGGGAGTAAGCCCCAAGTCCCCTAACCTGGGAATCCTCCATAGGAGTATTCCCCAGTCATAATTTCCCAAATCTGGGCATCCTCCTTAAGAGTATTCCCCAGTCATAATTCCCTTAACCTGGGCTTCCTTTTCTAGAGTAAGCACCAGTCTCAATGTTCCCAAAATCTTGGCATCCTCCTCCAGATTAATCCCCAACCTTAATTCCCTTAATCTGGGCTTCCTTTTTAGGAGTAAGCCCCAGTCCCAAAATCTACAAATGTGGGCATCCCCCTTAGGATTAAGGCCCAACCAAAAATCCCTTATCATGGTCTTCCTTTTCAGGAGTAATCCCCAGTCTCAAAATGTACAAATATGGGCATCCTATCTAGGAGTAAGCCCCAAGTCCCTTAATTCTTAAAGTCCCTTAACCTGTGCCTCCTCTTTAGGAGTAAGCCCCAGTCTTCAAATCCATATAACATGGTCCTACTTATTAGGAGTAAGCCCGAGTATTAATTTCTCTTAACCAGTCTTGATCTAATTTTTGATCTGGGATTCCTTCTTAGGAATAAAACCCAATCATAAGTCCCACATAATTTGGGCATCTTCCTCAAGAGTAAGCCCCAAGTTAGAGTATCCAAATCTCCATAAAGTACATATACTTTTATGGATCATGTTCCTGGACTTCTTCTTTGAAATAAGTCCCAATATTTATCTATTTGGGTAGTCATACATACATAAGCCCCACATCATTTTCTATAATTGAATCTTTTATGGCACAATTTTCTTGTTTTACCAATACCTCTTGTTTCTCACACCGAGCATGACTCACGTGAGCTTAAAGTGTAAAATTAATTATGAAATCTTTCTTTGATCCATCAACCATACACAAACATCATACTAACTTACTCAAACTACATGGGTTCTAATTCTTTTTCTAAAAAAAGGATCTGTAGGTATCCCATCTGTGGGTATGATCCAAACTCTGAAATAATCCATGTCCTTCTGAATGACAATAAACTTCAAGTGCCCCCTGAGTGGATTTAATACCAGTATGGTCATCATAATGACCAAGTGAATTTTATATAATGTATTAAAGGATACCATTGACTAAGAATATCTAAAAAATACAGATTATTCTATATTGATGAAGAACCTTGAATACATATAAAGGATTCTCTAAATTTCCTACATATCAATCATTGATTTTCAGATCTAAAGGAATGATCATTTTATACTGGTAATTTAATAAGGATTCGCGAACATAACTTAAATCTATAAAGGGAGTCCCATAGTAGATAATAATTCCCCAAAAAAAGGTGTGATGATTTTGACCTCCCATCCTCTCGACCAATGCAAATTCTTAAGCCTTATCAGTTCACAACTAATGAGAACCTACCTTTTGAAAGTAGGTCCAAATGGATATAGAATCATTGGATGTCTCCGGTACTATGAACAAACCCGTTAGAAACCGCTTGGAATGTTTGAACCTTAAATCAATGAGTTCATCCCCATTTTCAGAGGAAACAAAAAGTGGTGAACCCCGAATACAGATGATTCTCTATTGATGAAGAACCTTGAATACATATAAAATATTCTCTAAATTTCCTACATATCAGTCATTGATTTTAAAATCTAAAGGAAATATCATCTTATACTTGGTAATTTAATAAGGATTCACGAACATAACATAAATCTATAAAGAGAGTCCTGGTGTAGACAATAATTTCCCTAAAAAATGTGTGATGAGTCCAACCTCTCATCCTCTCGACCAATGAAAATTATTAAGCCTTATCAGTTCACAACTAATGAGTACCTACCTTTGGAAAGTAGGTCCATATGGATATAGGATCATTGGATGTTTCCGGTTCTACGAACAAACCCGTTAGAAAATTCTTGGAATGTTTGAACCTTAAATCAACGAGGTCATCCACATTTCTAGATGAAACAAAAAAGGTGGTTCAGATAATGACCTACACCCCATGCTATCTTCTAATTGAGAAAGTAAATTATCTACCAATTTTGTTGAATAGGATGAAGCAACAAAGAAGCACCAAATCTGGTCTAATCAGGTAGAAGAATCTCCATTGAATGATAAAGAGTAAGTACTGAATATGAGAAAACAATTGGCGAATGGTGAAGTGCCATTTATGTTTTGGCATCTGGCTGACTCTCAGTATAACATTCCATAGATGTTGACAGAAGATGGAATTCACGATATTCTTCACAACATATAGAAAACTCTTTGTCAGTTGAAAAAGAAAATATTATCTTATGATGAATATGAAAATCATGTCAAGATAATAGATGGTTTACAATACCAAATTGATTTGGATTCTCTCTCAGTTTCTCGATATCCGAATGCTGAAAAGAAAAAGAGAGACCTTTAGCGTTCATGCCTTGGCGCACTAAGAAGATTGTGCAAGTTAATTGCCAATGACCCATTTGGTATTCATATCCGGGGATGGGGTGTTCATGGAGCACTACATTTCACTGTACTCTCCAGTCAGTAAAGCCCGCTGAAAATGGTTTCATGTAATGTTATTGCCCATGGTCGGCCATAGTCAATTGGCTTTGTTTGTAATCAAAGGTTTGCTCAGGAACATGCCTCAAATAGTTCTTCTCAAAATCAAGCAAACAGAGAACAAGTTGTTGAATTACTCCTGCATCAAGCAAACGATAATATTGAACATGCCTCTCGTTTGGAGCAATCACATCATCAAGTGATAGAAGGGTCAGAAATCATCCAACGGTCTTTTGAGTTGGGTGGTAAAAGTTGTCATAACCCGTCCTCGGGGCCCATGCCGTGACTACCCCATGCCCGCCTTCCATAAGCCAGGGGCTGGTAACTAGGACCAAAGCCGTAAATCCCAATAACTGGGAAGGCATTTCCTCTATAAAAGTAAACAAAACACCACAGAGTACAAGCAGAAGTAAAATACTAAGTACAAAGAGAAGTGCTAAAAGGTAAATGGGCCAGAATACAAACCCAAATGAAAGTACAACTACAACTGAGCAAAGTAAAACAGAAAAAGACAACAGCTGGAAGGACGGAAGTGGCTCCTAGTTCGTACTCCTCAGATCCTACCTGAAGTGTAGGTACAGATGGCGCAGCTCCTTGATCGTCCACCACGGATCCTACCTGAAGGGTAAGTATATATAGCCTCCACAACGCTCTCACCCGTCAACATCCTCCGAGTGTCGTCTCGCCGTGAAGTCCACCTCCGGATAATGACTCGTCGTGTAGTCCACCTCCGGGTACTGACTCGTCGTGTAGTCCACCTCCGGGTACCGTCCAGTCCTCGAACACTTGGCCTCCGTCAGCACTGCCCGTCGTCTTTAACCAACACAACGAGGTGCGGGCATAGCCCGTGCAGGGGTGAGTATAACAATACTCAGTAGGGACCCCGAGACTCTCAAGGTCTCACTAAATCCAACAAGGACAACCACAAAGAAGATCTCAACAGATAACCTCTACTTAGTTATATTCCCATACATATACCTAAGTTATCAAGTAACCCATCTCAATCATGAGGAAACACAAGGATTATGAAATCAACGGATAACCACTACCCAGGTATATGACCATAAATATACCTAAGTTATCAAGTAACCCAGCTTAATCATGAGGAAACACAAGGGTCATAGACTCATCTCAAACCAGGATTTTCATTATCGAAATCGTAACTGCTGAAGAGCTCTGTCTCTGGAGTGTATAGTGGTCCTATCATGACTCCGAGGTACTGCTCACTAACCTAAGACTGATGAGGTACTTCTCCTGTCAAGTACCACGGGTCAGCCACCCAAACACGGTAGTGCTTCCCACCGGGGTATGCCACCCAAACACAATAGTGCACACCCCTTAGTAGCCTGCGGAGGTACTCTCCAGATGAGTACCGCGGGTCTGTACTATCACGCAGGTAGTGCTCCTTCCACCATGGGTTTGCACCTCTCAAAGTAGTGCTCCGTCCACTGGGCTATTCGACTCACTCCAAGTCGATTCGGTCAAGCAGTCGTCAGGTCTCAGTCGGCTACACGGTCTCCGTACTCCACACGATCGTCTCTGGGAGGGTCCGCTCCATGAGCTACAGGTTGATACTCGAAGTATCTCAAAGTCCCACGAAGAAGTATCCCAAAGTACCGCCTCGTCATAGGGGTCTCAACGCAACAGACGGCGCGTCAGTCGAACACCCGGTCTCTGAGTTACTAGCCTTTTCGTCCCAAGGGCCCAGTTGGTTTCGTGTGTGAACCAACTCGGCCGTATCTCAACTATACCCCAACTCTCATAGGGTAAACTCAAAGGGACTGTTTCTCAACGTGATCACCAATGCCACTGACGGTTCGTCAAACGGACGTCCGGTCTGAAAGATATCAGCTTTTCCGTTCCAGGGGCCCGGTTGGATTTCAGGTACAATCCAACCCTACCACTATCCAATAGCAACCAAAACTCAGGCAAAGTTTGCCAAAATTTCCGGCTCATCAAGAGGAAATCAACAAGATAGACGGCGCGTCAATCGGATGCCCGGTCTGTGAGTTATTGGCCTTTTCGTTCCAGGGCCCCTGTTGGATTTCGTGAGTGAACCAACCCAACCGCACTGCAATGGCATCCAAACCTCAATAGGAGTAATCCAAAAGATCCTTCTCACTTATAGGAATCCATCAAAGTTGACGACACGTCAATCGGACGTCCGGAGCTCAAGTTGCGAGTGTTCCCGCTCCGAGGGCCCGGTTGGTTTCGTGTACGAACCAACCCATCCGAACCCAAAGTATTTTGAAACCTTGAGTGTGATATTTCAAAACGACCGACTCGATCCAAGGGTCACATCACAACTGACGGTGCGTCGATCAGATGTCCGTAGCCCAAGATATGTGCATTTGACCGAAAGTGATCCGAAAACGGGGGGTCTGGGCCCGGCCCAACCCCCCCCCCCCCCCCCCGGGTCGGCCCGAACAAGGTCGACCCGACCCGGGTCCAGGTTCGACCCATATGGAACGACCCGGCCCAGCAGGTGGGTCAGCTCTGCCGGTTACGGCCGAGCAGAGCGGAGCGGGACGATGCCCCTGCGTGAAGAACCGCGGCCCCGCGTGGGGCCGCCCGTGCCAGCGGATGCGGCAGCCAGCCGCGTCCCGCCGCCCCCCTCCGGTCCTGCGTGGTCATGGGACAACACTCTTCCACCACAGCTTTAGCCACGTTGACTTCTTCCGGCGGCGCACCAGGCGCCGCCGCCACCCACCGCCGTGCCGGCAAGGCGCGCCGGCGGGCTGTTCCGCGGACCACCGGACGGGTTCCAGTGGTCGGAAATTCGTGTCGTCTTCGCCAATGGCCATCTCAGGACCCATCCTTCACTACAATGATCCCACAATGCCCGTGCGGCTTTGTTTGTTGTTTTCTGGCGCGGCGCGACTGCGCCGTGGCTGGTTTAACTTCATCGGCGCGGCGTGACGGTGCCACGCTTCTTAGCCCTTCCTCGTAATTTCTGCACGGTGCAACAACACTGTGCCGCCTTTCACGTGCTGCAACAAATACAAACAAAAAGGGGGGATGAGGGTCGGCCGTTCTTGTGTGGTCCGACCTCCTCCCGTTATAATGATAGCAAGAGGCCATCTAATAGAAGTCGACGTACGGCAAAGAAATAATTCACGGACAAAAACAATAATCCTCAACATCAATCCGCATGAACGAACGATCTGCAGATCAACCTGGAATTGGTTGGTCCGCGCTCGTCGTTCTTTTCTCAAAAGATAAGGGAACACTAAATAAATTCCTCTACTTTGATATTTGACGTCTCACGTCGGGTGTCGCGGAGAACGGTGTCGCGGGGTCGGACGTAGATTCTGTGGACGTCGGGGTGCGTCCGAGGAGAAAATGACATCTCCTCACTTGTTGCTATGATAAAGAAGGAAGGTACATTGTCGTTGGTGATGTTCACCACGGTTGGAGACTTCTCCCTTGTCGTGGAGGAAGATGAAGACGGAAGAATCCGGGTCGTCGAGTCTTCTAAGTCGAATGGTCGATGTTCTTCGTCGGATAAGAACCGTTCTTCACGTTCTTCAACATGGAAGATGAAGTTCTTCAAAGTAAAGAACTCTCCCTCTCACAATTCTCCACAGAAAAAACCAAACTAAAATAAAATAAGCCTTTGCCTTCTTTTATTTACTTATGAAAACATTTTAAAAAATTCATAATTCAAAACACATAACTCACTTAATTAAGTTAATGTGTTGGATTTGAATTAAAGTGGGGAAAGGGAAAGTCACCCTAATCAATGGTGAGTTTTTAAGGGTTACACACTTAAGAGGGAGTTTTAGGAATTTAATGGGGTGAGGCTCGTGTGGGCCCCACCTCACAAATATCCTAACAAGAGAAGTTCAGATTTAGTGGGTCCCACCCCAACTCCCTCACATGGAAGTTAAACCACTTAGAAGATAGAAATAATGTTGTGACACAAATTTATTTCACTTAACACTTAAACCTCTTAGTAAAGAAATTAAATAAAATTATAAAACAATTATTTTTATTCCTCACATTTTTAACAACTCCTCCTGAGTAAATGCACCTTTGGAAAAGGTACTCCAAAGAAAATATCGGCGCTATGATTCCATCGGTGCCCTTGGAATTCAATTCCGAGCACCGGTTCAAAAGTTAGAAAAACCCACTTGTTCGTTCACTAAACGTACCCGATCTAAACTTCGGAAATTAATTCCGGGCACAACTAGCCTCAGAATCAGGCGCCGTCAGAAACTGCGTTCTTGTAAAATTCCAAATAAAATTAAGAAAAAAATTTCCATGAAATTTCTGGGTATTTACATTACTCCCACCTCAGGGTTTTACGTCCCCATAAAGCTTCAAGACAAACTAGGGTCACAAAAGCGGTACAGAGCATGCATCTGAGCCTTCCGCTCCCATGTGCTCACCTGGAGGTTCCTGTACTACCAAAGAAAGTGCAGCTGAGGAATTGATCGTTCTTGTAGGATCTGCTCCTATCGATCCTCGATCCCCACTAGAACCACCGTGAAAGACACCCCATCGCCATCGTCCAGCTCCCAATGGTCGATGATATGCGAAGGGTCGAGCATGTATCTCCTCAGTTGAGATACGTGGAAGTCGTCGTGCACTTGGTGCAACTGAGGTGGATGGGTCAATCGGTAGACCACCCTTCCTACCCATCTGAGGACCTAAGATGGTCCGCTGAACCTCGGTGATAACCTGATGCCTTGGTCACATCCCCTAAACCTCATCGAGTTGAGACCCGTATATGGACGTGATCACCATCCTTGAACTCCATAGGTCTCCAATTCCTGTTTAGAACTGGAACTCAAAAGGACTACTGCCACGAGGGTAAGGTTGACCGACTCAAGAGTGATCAGTTGCACCCTCCTGTGCATGAGTTACCCTGTGCTACCTGGGGTTTCCTTTTTTTTCGCCGACCAAGGAAAACCCATTCTGACGTCGTAGTTAAACCACAAACTTTTTGCCTAAAACAGTCAATTTGTGTATGAACTGTGATTGCCCAGTCCATACTCAAACCAACGTCGTATGACCTCGACACTACCACCAAGAGATTCCAACCGATACTATCGTCTTGAGGTTCTGACCACACTGTCGGCGTATGTGTGATTATCGAGTCTTCTCCCAAGCTATCTCCAGACGTGAGGGTCAAGTCTACGGCTTAACGGAAACTCTAGGTCTGGGACAAGATTTGTGGAAGGAATGAATGATTCGTATCAATGACTGTTACTACTGTAGCTAGTAGTGGACATAGACGGTCCCTTGAATCATTTTTAGAGCCACTGGGTCACACTCCTTGACTGCATGCAGCCGCACTCTTCCTCCGCCCTCCAGCTCCCTGAGCCTGGCGGGGATAACTAAGGCGAGTGGTTGTAGCATGTTAAGATGTACACCACCTCATGCTGCTCTCCTAGCTCTGCCTGCACGTCTGCTGCTTCGCAGACTAATCTTTCCTTAAAGCTTCCATTTCTTGAAAAATTTAACATGCCCATGTCTCTAAGACTGGTGCGAGTTTCCTATTTATTACTACACCGTGCAGTCTTTATTCACTCCTGGATGACCAGCACCTTCTTTGCCTATGATCTGAAAGAGCTGCTAAAAATTTCTCTTTTTCTGAAAATAGAAACTCGGTCTCATCACCTGGATGAACCACGCCCATTGCCTAATACATTCAATCCTGACATGAATGATGAATTCATGCCATGGATGACATCGTAAGGCATCGACGTAACTACCAAGAGATCCAACTGTCACTCTCACCTCTAAGGGTCGAGTTACGCTGTCGGCAACAGGGTGAGATCACTGGGTCTCCTCCAGTAGAAATCTAGAAAGTGAGGGTCAAGTCAACAGTTTTTAACCGGGACCTCCCAGTATCAACCAAACAAAAGGACAGGAAAGCAAAAATCACAAAGATAAGTGTTTTTTTATTATTGCAGCTCATAGTACAAAGACACGAATACAACAGCAACATGGAACTAGAAGTACAAGGGATGTATCCACTAGTTCCTCTCCTGTCCACCTGCTCCCAGAGCTCTACTGCCTTGTCCACTGCTCGACTGTTTCTCAAGCACCAGCCGCTGCTTCTATCTCGGTGGCTCCTCCAACACCCGTTGATCAACTGTGCGGGGGGTCGTACAGTCATGTGCCTGGTGACCCTTCCTGCCGCAGGAGAAACACTGTCCGTTTCTGGAACGCCTAGCTGTGACCCCACCCCAGGTGCCCTGCACCACCGATCCTAAAACCCGAGATCGCCCAACTGTTGGCCTGGTCCTCTTGGACCTCTGCATCATCTGTCTACTACCCACAGATGACTCAGCTATTGATCAAAAACCCTGCGGCAAAGGCAGAAGCTCCTGTACACGCTCGGGGTGTAGAGCTACTGGCACAAACTCCACCCTGAAGAAGGTCTCGAAGTATTCCCATGCGAAGGTCATCCCGTCGCAAAACTGGAACAAGTGGCTCCACCACCTGCCTGCTGCTGCCTGAAGAAGGCTAGCAGCAAAGATCACCGTGAAGTCTGCAGACGTCCCCACTAGCCTGAAGACTCTCACCACAGCCTCCAGCCAACCCTCAGCCGCCTGCGGTTCCGTCTCTCCCCGGAACCTGGGTGGCCTCTGGCGCTGGAACTCGTGCAGCGCGCTCAAGTGGCATGCATCACCTATTGCTGGGGCTGGTGGCATTGGTGGCCCAACGTATGGTAGTAACGCTGGTGCCTCTGCTGGTGCCTCAACTGCAAGAGGGCCCTGTACTGAAGTCTCGTCGCTCGGCAGGCTGTTAGTACGCACATCCCTCTAGGATCTAACTGGTCGTCCGTAAAAAGGCATCCTGAAGAAACAACATGACATGGTCAAACGATTATACCTGGTGAGCTGACATGGTTTGAGCTAACTTTTAAAAACTTCTGGAAACACACACGCAATCAGTGTTTTCGTGCACAAAGTCGAAAATTAGTTGTCAGGGTCCTGGTGTATGGATTCTTCGACCGCCTGCACCAACACTGGACTCCCTGAACTGAAAACCACACTCGGTACTCTTAACACTATTGCTTCACAGAAAGAAATATATCAAAGTTATAAGTTTTGCGGTAGAACTGACTCCATTGATACCAATTTGTCACGACCCATCCTCGGGGCCCATGCCGTGACACCCCAAGCCTGCCTTCCATAGGCCAGGGGCTGGCGACTAGCACCAAAGGCGTAAATCCCGATAACTGGGAAGGCATTGCCTTTATAAAAGTAAACAAAACACCACAGAGTACAAGCGGAAGTAAAACACTAAGTAAAAGAGAAGCGCTGAAAGGTAAATTGGCCAGAATACAAACCCAAATGAAAGTATAACTACAACTAAACAAAGTACAACGGAAAAAGACAATAGCTGGAAGGATGGAAGTGGCTCCTGGGTCGTCCTCCTCGGATCCTACCTGAAGGGTAGGTACAGATGGCATAGCTCCTAGATCATCCACCACGGATCCTACCTGAAGGGTAGGTATAGATAGCATCCACAACGCTCTCACCCGTCAACCTCCTCCGAGTGTCATCTCACCGTGAAGTCCACCTCTGGATAATAACTCGTCGTGTAGTCCACCTCTAGGTACTGACTCATCATGTAGTCCAGCTCCGGGTACCATCCAGTCCTTGAACACTCGGCCTCCGTCAACACTGCCTGTCGTCTGCAACCAACACAACGAGGTGTGGGCATAGCCCATGCAGGGGTGAGTATAACGATACTCAATAGGGACCCCAAGACCATGAAAGTCTCACTAAAACCAACAAGGATAACCACAAAAAAGATCTCCATAGATAACCTCTACTTAGGTATATGCCCATACATATACCTAAGTTATCAAGTAACCCATCTCATTCATGAGGAAACACAAGGATTATGAAATCAACAGATAACCACTACCCAGGTATATGCCCATACATATACCTAAGTTATCAAGTAACCCATCTCAATAATGAGTAAACACAAATGTCAAAGACACACCTCAAACCAGGATTTTCATTATCGAAATCGTAACTGCTAAAGAGCTCCGTCTGTGGAGTGTACAGTTGTCCTGTCATGACTCTGAGGTACTGCTCACTAACCTAATACTGGTATGTTACTCCTCCTGTCGAGTACCGCGGGTTAGCCACCCAAACACAGTAGTGCTTCCCACCGGGTCATGCCACCCAAACACAGTAGTGCACACCCCCTAGTAGCCTGCAGAGGTACTCTCCGAACGAGTACCGTGAGTCTACTCTGTCACACAAGTAGTGCTCCTTCCTCCATGGGTCTGCACTCACAAAGTAGTGCTCCGTCCACTGGGCTAGTCGACTCACTCCAAGTCGAGTCATTCAAGCAGTCGTCAGGTCTTAGTCGGCTACACGGTCTCCATACTCCACACACTCGTCTCTAGGAGGGTCCGGTCCACGAGCTACAGTTCGATACTCCAAGTATCTCAAAGTCCCACGAAGAAGTATCCCAAAGGACTGCCTCGTCACAGGGGTCTAAACGCAACAGACGGCGCGTCAATCGAACGCCCAGACTGTGAGTTACTAGCCCTTTCGTCCCAGGGGCCCGGTTGGTTTCGTGTGCGAACCAACCTGGCCGAATCTCAACTGTACCCCAACTCTCATAGGGTAAACTCAAAGGGACCATTTCTCAACGTGATCACCAACGCCGCTGACGGTTCGTCAAACGGACGTCTGGTCTGAAAGATATCAGCTTTTCCGTTCTAGGGGCCCGGTTGGATTTCGGGTACAATCCAACCCGGCCACTATCCAATAGCAACCAAACTCGGGTGAAGTATGCCAAAAGTTCCATCTCATCAAGAGAAAATCAATGAGACAGACGAAGCGTCAATCGGACGCCCGGTCTGTGAGTTATTGGCTTTTTCATTCCAGGGGCCCGGTTGGATTTCGTGAGCAAACCAACCCGAACGCACTTTGATGGCATCCAAACCTCGAGCGGAGTAATCCAAAAGATCCGTCTCACTTAGAGGAATCCATCAAAGTTGATGGCATGTCAATCGGATGTCCGGAGCTCAAGTTATGAGTGTTTCCGCTTCGAGGGCCCAGTTGGTTTCGTGTACGAACCAACCCGGCCGAACCCAAAGTATTCCGAAACCTTGAGTGCGATATGTCAAAAGGACCGTCTCGATCCAAGGGTCGCATCGCAACTGACGGTGAGTCGATCGGAGGTCTGTAGCCCATGATGCATTTGACCGAAAGTGATCCGAAAACGGGGGGTCCGGCCCCGGACCGACCCGGCCCAACCACCCCCCCCCCCTAGGTCGACCCGGCCCGGCCTGGGCGCGACCCGGCCCAGCCGGTGGGTCGGCTCGGCCGGTTACAACCGAGTGGAGCGGAGCGGGGCGCTGCCCCCGCGTGAAGAACTCCGGGCTCGCGTGGGGCCGCCCTTGCTAGCGGACGCGACAGCTGGCCGCGTCGCACCGCCCCACTCCGGTCTCGCATGGTCGCGGGACCGCGCTCTGCCGTCGCGGCTTCAGCCGCGGTGACTTCTTCTGGCGGCACACCGGGCACCACCGCCACCCGCCGCCGGCGCCACCGTGCCGACGAGGCCGTGCTTCTTAGACCTTCCTCATAATTTCCGCACAGTGCAACTGCACCGCACCGCCTTTCACGTGCCGCAACAAATTCAAACAACAAGGGGGAAGGAGGGTCGGTCGTGTTCATGCGGTCCGACCTCCTCCCGTTATAATGATAGCAATCAGCCATCTAATAGAAGTCGACGTATGACAAAGAAATAATTCGCGGACAAAAACAATAATCCTCCACATCAATCTGCATGAACGAACGATCCGCGGATCAACCTGGAATTGGTTGGTCCGTGCTCGTCGTTTTTTTCTCAAAATATATGAGAACACCAAATAAATTCCCCTACTTGGATATTTGACGTCGCACGTCAGGTGTCGCGGAGAATGGCGTCGCGGGGTCGGACGTAGATTCTGTGGATGTCGGGGTGCGTCCGAGGAGGAAATGACATCTCCTCACTTGTTTCTATGATAAAGAAGGAAGGTATGTTGTCGTTGGTGATGTTCACTACGGTCGGCGACTTCTCCCTTGTCGTGGAGGAAGATGAAGACGGAAGAATCCAGGTCGCCGAGTCTTCTAAGTCGAAGGGTCGATGTTCTTCGTCGGAGAGGAACCATTCTTCACGTTCTTCAATGTGGAAGATGAAGTTCTTCAAATTAAATAACTCTCCCTCTCACAATTCTCCACATAAAAAACCGAACTGAAATAAAATAAGGCTTTGCCTTATTTTATTTACTTATGAAAACATTTTCAAAAATTCAAAATTCAAAACACATAACTCACTTAATTAAGTTAATGTGTTGGCTTTGAATTAAAGTGGGGAGAGGGAAAGTCACCCTAATCAATGGTGAGTTTTTAATGGTTACACACTTAAGAGGGAGTTTTAATAATTTGAAAGGGTGAGGCTCGTGTGGGCCCCAACTCACAAATATCCTAACAAGAGAAGTTAGGATTTATTGGGTCCCACCCCAACTCCCTCACATGGAAGTTAAACCACTTAGAAGAGAGAAATAAAGTTGTGACACAACTTTATTTCACTTAACAATTAAACCTCTTATTAAAGAAATACAAAAAATTGTAAAACAATTATTTTTTTCCTCACATTTTTAACAACTCCTCTCGAGTAAACGAACCTTCGGAAATGGTGCTCTTAAGCAAATATCGGCGCTGCGATTCCATCAGTGCACTCAGAATTCGATTCCGAGCACCAGTTCAAAAGTTAGAAAAACACGCTTGTTCGTTCACTGAACGTACCCGCGCTAAACTTCGGAAATTAATTCCGGGCACAACGAGCCGCGAAATCAGGCGCCGTCAGAAACTGCGTTCTTGTAAAATTCCAAATAAAATTAAGATAAAAATTTCCTTGAAATTTCCGGGTATTTAAATTACTCCCACCTCAGGGCTTTACGTCTCCGTAAAGCTTCAACACAAACTAGGGTCACAAAAGTGGTACAGAGCACACATCTGAGCCTTCCGCTCCAATGTGCTCACCTGGAGGTTCCCGTACTGCCAAAAAAAATGTACCTGAGGAATCGATCGTCCTCTTAGGATCTGCTCCTATCGATCCTCGATTCCCACTAGAACCTCCGTGAAAGACACCCCATCGCCATCGTCCAGCTCCCCATGGTCGATGATATGCGAAGGGTCGAGCACGTATCTCCTCAGATGAGATACGTGGAAGTCTTCATGCACCTGGTGCAACTGAGGTGGATGGGTCAAGCGGTAAACCACCCCACCTACCCAGCTGAGGACCTAAGAATATAGCATCCCGCCTTTTATTCACATACACTTTCAATACATTTTACAAAACTGAGGATCTTTTAGGTTTAGTGTCTTGGAAACCGGGAACTTAAAACATGAAAACATAAAACCTTCTTGTTAAACACTTGAAAGGATTCTCCTCATGTTCATCCTAGGTTCATTACTGCATCTCAAACCTAGAGACATACATCAAAAGAAAGGGTGAGCAGAAGGCCCAGTAAGGGAAACAAGAGAAACATTTTACATGTGAACTTGAGATACTTCAATAAGGTCATGAAAAGAACTTTAAGGCATGAGAAAGAAATCATGAGGCATATCATAATAAAAATAAATTTTTTCATAACTTGAAGATGTGGATAAAACATTTAATATTGACAATAATTTCATTTCACCAAGGTCCATCCCCAAGGTTTCATTAAAAATTACCAAGGTTATTCACCAAGGTATCAGTCTATAAGGTCATCTCTAGAGATTAAGTCTTTACCCAATGCATTGGAGCGCTATCTGGGTGCACCCTTGACATGTCTTTATAATCATGTGAGCCACATATATCATCATCAATCATTTCATAGACAACCCATATAGCATAAAAGAAATGGGTTTCATTTCATAATCATAACGTTTTAAAAACTGCTTTTAATACATGATCTTTATGTCACTTTAAACCCACAAAAAAGGGAAAGCGGGTTTCATGTATGTAAATCCAAGAATTTAATATAGAAAATTTTGATATATATGTGAATACCCCTGTAGAAATAAGAGCTTTGAGTATTCACTTAATAACACAAAATAATTTTGAGATAAAGAGGGAGGCATTTTGAGACGAAAACTATGCAGCATAACGTCTACGATACATGGTTTTAGAAAACATTGAAAAGAGAGGGGACATGGGTCACCCACTCAAAAATGATAAATAAAACAGTAGGGGAACAAAATATATAGTATTTAAGAACATGGTAATGAATTTTGAATGATATACCATATAAAACGAAGAACTTTAAAGGAAGACAAAAATAAGATTTCTCTTATGAGAATTCGGCAGCCTAACGATGTCACTTAAGACATCCAAAAATGGATTGACGAGATCAAATAGAGTCTCTCATCATATGAACATAAATGATCATTATAACAGATATAGAGATCATACCCCAAAATAATAAAAAGGAACTTGAAATACTTGACATGAAAGTAGATCTTGAAAATGAGAAGGGTGAAAACCCCTTAGAAATTTGGCAGCCTAACGGCGCCACTTAAACTTCAACAAAAATGAATTGACGAGATCAAATTGGGTCTCTCATCATATGAACATAAATGATCAGTATGATAGATATAGAGATCATACCCCAAAATAATAAAAAGGAACTTGAAAAAATTGACATGAAAGTAGAACTTCAAAATGAGAAGGGTGAAGAACCACTTAAAAATTCGGTAGCCTAACGGTGCCACGTAAAACTTCAAAATAATGAATTGAAGAGATCAAATGGGGTCTCTCATCATATGGTCATAAAAGATAAGTATGATAGATATAGAGATCTTACCCCAACATAACAAAAAAGAACTTGAAATAATTGACATGAAAGTAGAACTTCAAAACGAGAAGGGTGAAGAACCACTTAAAAATTCGGCAGCCTAACGGCGCCACTTAAAACTTCAAAATACTGAATTGAAGAGATCAAATTGGGTCTCTCATCATATGATCATAAAAGATCAGTATGATAAATTTAGAGATCATACCCCAACATAATAAAAAGGAACTTGAAACACTTTTAATGAAAATAGATCTTGAAAAATGAGAAGGGAGTAAGAATCCGTTACAAAAATTTAGGCAGCCTAACGGCGCCACTTAAAACTTCATAAAACGAAATAATGAGAGTAAGAGGGGATCTCTCATTATGTGAACATGAAAAGGGAAGTAAGAGGAGTATAAAAGAACACCCTTTAACATAAGAACATTGAGCATAAAAGAAATTACATAAAATAGATTTCTTTAAAAGAAAGAGAGAGATCAGATCTCTTACCTTAAAACATAACTATTAAAACTCAAAGGTTGGGACCTTGAGGGACTGAGGGAACCTTGGGAGGACTCCTTGGGAGGTAATGAGACCAGAACATCGTTGGGGGAGGGTGGAGAGTCGAAATGGATGAGAGGATGGCTTGGTATTTATAGGGAAAGTGAGGGGATAAGGCATTAATGGCCAAGGGACACCTCAAAAGTGGTTTTTTCAAAACCATGTGCTCTCCCAAGATATTTCCCATGAAGTTTGGCCACATGGGCCCCACATACAATAATTCATCACCTTTGTTCGACCATCCCTTAAAATATCTCATGATATCATCATGACACAGTTGTGATGTCATTAAACATACCGAAACCCTAAAACTGTATTTTTACTATTCACTGAAAATTCAACTTTCTCAGAAAGATCCCAAAATTTCACCTTAACCAAATATCAATGCTCTGATTTCAAAAATGAACTCCATTTTATAAAAATATTTTTCTAAATATTTTTAATTTATTTTTTTAAATAAATACACTATTCACAGAAAATTCATTTTCTCAGAAAAAAACCCCAAAAATTAACATAACATAATATCGGTGCTCTGAGTTCAAAAATGAAATCCATTTTATAAAAATAATTTTTTAAATATTTTTAATTTAATTTTTAATTAAAAAACACTATTCACTCGAAAAAACTAATACTTGAATAATAATTTATTAAACCGTTATTTAACCATTTTATTGAATCACATTACTTAATCAAGGTACCTAGATTATATTAATACTTTATTTAAGTGAGATTACTAATCCATTTGGACACATTACTAATCCTAATCATAAAATCACTATTCATAATTTACTATTCATCAAAAATTAAGTTGATCTTATTAGACTCTATATTTCGTACTGAACATAATTGTAGAAGACAATTTTTGGAAAATCATTACACATTTTTAATTATTTATGGTTTACAAAAAAAATTTTAAAATATACTTTTTCTAAAATTCGTCAAAAATATGCATACTATATTTATCCGGTCATTTGAATATTCATAAACTTCATCATAAGAAGAAATCCCAATTTTTATTTAAAACCAAGGATTAAAAAAGGCAGTTACAATCTCCTTGCATATCCCCTTATCACACTAGCATAGGACCTAAGTGTAAGGTGTGCTAAGGTGAGAGAATCCGAGGAAGGCTCGGCCAACATTGCACGAGTAGTAATTTCTATCAGTTTGAACTTCTCGCGAAGGCGATCCTGTTCTAGCTTCACACGATTAAGTTCATCTTGGGATTGGTCTAGCGCAAAGCCCAGTGGTGCTACCTCCTTCCCAAGTTCTGTTATATGGGCTTCAATCGGTCCAAGACTACTGGGTGAGGCCATAGAATCTTCTTTCTATAATAATTAACCAAGATTACTTGTATTTAGAGACAAAAATAAAACGTTTAGTTTCCAGGGGTCATATTGACCAATGGTCATATAACAGTCAATACCCAATGGTCTCATTTTAATTATACTCATGTTATCAATGAATCATTTTTGTTGAGTATAAAAAAAAATAAAATAACACCTAAAATTACGAAGCAAGATTTATTCAAAATTTCGGGTCGTTACAAAGAAGGTCTGCTGAACCTCTGTGATAACCTGCCACCTTGGTCACATCCTGTAAACCTCATCGAGGTGAGACCCGTATAAGGAGGTGATCATCATCCTCGAACTCCACAGGTCTCCAATTCCTGTTTACAACTGGAACTCAAAACGACTGCTGCCACGAGGGTAAGGTTGACCGACTCAAGAGTGATCGGTCGCACCCTCATGTACATGAGTTAACCTGTGCTGCCTGTGGTTTCCTTTTTTTCTCCGAAAAAGGAAAACCCATTCTGACGTCGTAGTTAAACCACATCCTTTTTGCCTAAAACTGTCAATTTTTGAATGAACTGTGATTGCCCAGTCCATACTCAAACCAACATCGTAAGGCCTCGACGCTGCCACCAAGAGATTCCAATCGAAACTCTCACCTCAACAATATGACCACACTTCCAGCGTAAGTGTTTTTATCAAGTCTTCTCCCAAGGTATCTCCAGACGTGAGGGTCAAGTCTACGGCTTAACGGAAACTCTAGGTCTGGGACAAGATTTGTGGAAGGAAGGAATGATTCGTATCAACGCCTGTTACTACGACAGCTATTAGTGGACATAGACGGTCCCATGAATCATTTTTAGAGCCATTGGGTCACACTCCTTGACTGAATGTAGCCGCACTCTTCCTCCTCCCTCCAGCTCCCTGAGCCTGATGGGGATAACTAAGGCGGGTGGTTGTATCATGTTAAGATGTACACCACCTCATGCTGCTCTCCTCGCTCTGCCTCCACGTCTGCTGCTTCACAGACTCATATCTCCTTAAAGCTTCCACTTCATGAAACATTTAACATGCCTGTGTCTCTAAGACTGGTTCCAGTTTCCTGTTTCTTGCTGCACTGTGTAGTCTTTATCCGCTCCTGGATGACCTGCACGTTCTTTTCTTATGATTTGAAAGAGCTACTAAAAATTTCTCCTTTGCCGAAAAGAGAAACTCAGTCTCATCCCCTGGATGAACCACGTCCATTACCTAATACAGTCAATCCTGACATGAATGATGCATTCATGCCATGGATGATGTCGTAAGGCCTCGACGTAACTACCAAGAGATCCCACTGTCACTCTCGCCTCTAAGGGTCGAGTCACACTATCCACATCAGTGTGAGGTCACTAGGTCTCCTCCAGTAGAAATCTCGAAAGTGAGGGTCATGTCAACAGTTTTTAACCGAGACCTCTCAGTATCAACCAAACAAAAGGACAGGAACGAAAACATCACAAAGATAAGTGTCTTTTTATTATTGCAGCTCATAGTACCAAGACACAAATAAAACTACAACATGGAACTATAAGTACAAGGGACATATCCACTAGTTCCTCTCCTATCCACCTGCTCCCAGAGCTCTACTGCCTTGTCCACTGCTCCGCTGTTGCTCAAGCACTAGCCGTTGCTTCTGTCTTAGTGGCTCCTCCAACACCCGCTGATCAACTGTGCGGGGGGTCGTACAGTCACGTGCCAGGTGACCCTTCCTGCCGCAGGAGAAACACTATTCGTTTCTGGCATGCCTGGCTCTGACCCCACCCCGGGTACCCCGCACCACCGATCCTAAAACCCGAGATCGCCCAACTGCTGGCCTGGTCCCCCTGGACCTCTGCATCATCTGTCTACTGCCCACAGATGACTCGGCAACTGATCGAAAACCCTGCGGAAAAGGGAGAAGCTCCTGTACACGCTCGGGGTGTAGAGCTACTGGCACAAAATCCACCCTGAAGAAGGTCTCGAAGTCTTTCCATGCGAAGGTCATCCCGTCGCAAAACTGGAACAAGTGTCTCCACCACCTGCCTGTTGCTTCCTGAAGAAGGCTGGTAGCAAAGATCACCATGAAGTCTGTAGGCATCCCCACTAGCCTGAAGACTCTCACCACAGGCTCCAGCCAATCCCCAGCCACCTGCGGGTCCGTCTCTCCCCAGAACCTGGGTGGCCTCTGGCACTAGAACTCATGCAGCACGCTCAAGTGGCATGCATCGCCTACTGCTGGGGCTGGTGGCATCGGTGGACCAACTTATGGTAGTACCGCTGGTGCCTCCGCCGGTGCCTCAACTGCAAGAGGGCCCTGTACCGAAGCCTCGTCGCTCGGCAGGCTGTCAGTACGCACATCCCTTTGGGCTCTAGCTGGTCATCCGTAAAGAGGCATCCTGAAGAAACAACGTGACATGGTCAAACGATTATACCTGGTGAGCTGACCTGGTTTGAGATGACATTTAAAAACATCTGGAAACAGACACGCAATCAGTGTTTTCGTGCACAAAGTCGGAAATCAATTGTTAGGGTCCTGGTGTATGGATACGTCAGCCGCCCGGACCAACACTGGACTCCCTGAACTGAAAACCACACTTGTTACTCTTAACACTATTTCTTCACAGAAAGAAAATATCAGAGTCATAAGTTCTGCGGTAGAACTGACTCCTTTGATGCCAATTTGTCACGACCCGTCCTTGGGGCCCGTGCCGTGACTACCCCAAGCCCACCTTCCATTGGACAGGGGCTGGAGACTATCCCCAAAGGCATAAATCCCGATAACTGGGAAGGCATTGCCTTTATAAAAGTATACAAAACACCACAGAGTAAAAGAGGAAGTAAAACAGTAAGTACAAAGAGAAGTGCTGAAAGGTAAATGGGCCAGAATACAAACCCAAATGAAAGTACAACTACAACTGAACAAAGTACAACAGAAAAAGACAACAGCTGGAAGGACGGAAGTGGCTCCTGGTTCGTCCTCCTCGGATCCTACCTGAAGGGTAGGTACAGATGGCGCAGCTCCTGGATCGTCCACCACGGATCCTACCTGAAGGGTAGGTATAGATAGCCTCCACAACGCTCTCGCCCGTCAACCTCCTATGAGTGTTATCTCACCGTGATGTCCACCTCCGGATACTTACTCGTCGTGTAGTCCACCTCCGGGTATTGACTCGTCGTGTAGTCCACCTCCGGGTACCGTCTAGTCCTCGAACACTCGGCCTCCGTCAGCACTTTCCGTCGTCTGCAACCAACACAACGAGGTGCGGGCATAGCCCGTGCAGGGGTGAGTATAATGACACTTAGTAGGGACCCCAAGACCCTCAAGGTCTGACTAAAACCAACAAGGATAACCACAAATAAGATCTCAACAGGTAACCTCTACCTAGGTATATGCCCATACATATACCAAAGTTATCAAGTAACCCATCTCAATCATGAGAAAACACATGGATTATGAAATCAACGGATAACTACTACCCAGGTATATGCCCATACATATACCTAAGTTATCAAGTAACCCATCTCAATCATGAGGAAACACAAAGGTCATAGACTCAGCTCAAACCAGTATTTTCATTATCGAAATCGTAACTGCTGAAGAGCTCCGTCTCTAGAGTGTAAAGTGGTCCTGTAACGACTCTGAGGTACTGCTCACTAACCTAAGACTGCTGAGGTACTCCTCCTGTCGAGTACCGTGGGTCATCCACCCAAACATAGTAGTGCTTCTGGCTGGGGTATGCCACCCAAACACAGTAGTGAACACCCCCTAATAGCCTGCAGAGGTACTCTCTGGACGCGTATCGCGGGTCTGCACTGTCACACAGGTAGTGCTCCATCCACCATGGGTCTGCACCTCACAAATTAGTGCTCTGTCCACTGGGCTAGTCAACTCACTCCAACTCGAGTCGGTCAAGCAGTCGTCAGGTCTTAGTCAGCTACACGGTCTCCGTACTCCGCACGCTCGTCTCTGGGAGGGTCTGCTCCACGAGCTACAGGTCGATACTCCAAGTATCTCAGATTCCGACGAAGAAGTATCCCAAAGGACTGCCCCGTCACAGGGGTCTCAACGCAAAAGACGGCGTGTCAATTGAACACCTGGTCTATGAGTTACTAGCCATTTAATTCCAGGGGCCCTGTTGGTTTTGTGTGTGAACCAACCTGGCCGTATCTCAACTGTACCCCAACTATCATAGGGTAAACTCAAAGGGACCGTTTCTCAACGTGATCACCAATGCCACTGACGGTTCGTCAAACGGACGTCCGGTCTGAAAGATATCAGCTTTTCCATTCTAGGGCCCCGATTGGATTTCGGGTACAATACAACCCGGCCACTATCCAACAGAAACCAAAACTCGGGCGAAGTATGCCAAAAGTTCGGTCTCATCAAGAGGAAATCAACGAGACAAACGACACGTAAATCGGACGCCCAGTCTGTGTTTTATTGGCCTTTTCTTTCCAGGGGCCCGGTTGGATTTCATGAGTGAACCAACCCGACCGCACTCCGACGACATCCAAACCTCGAGCGGAGTAATCCCAAAGATCCGTCTCACTCAGAGGAATCCATCAAAGTCGACGACACGTCAATCAGACGTCCGGAGCTCAACTTATGAGTGTTTCCGCTCCGAGGGCCCGGTTGGTTTCGTGTACGAACCAACCCGGACGAACCCAAAGTATTCTAAAACCTTGAGTGTGATATGTCAAAACGACCGTCTTGATCCAAGGGTCGCATCACAACTGACGGTGTGTCGATCGGAGGTCCGTAGCCCAAGATATGGGCATTTGACCGAAAGTGATCCGAAAACGGGGGGTCTGGGCCCGAACCGACCCGCCGCAACCCCCCCCCCCCCCGGTTGGCCCGCACCTGGTCGACCCGACACGGGTCCGGGTCCGACCCTGATGGCGCGACCCGGCCCAGCCGGTGGGTCGGCTCGGCCGGTTACGGCCGAGCTGAGCGGAGCGGGGCGCTGCCCCCGCGTGAAGAATCGCGGCCCCGCGTGGGGACGCCCGTGCCAGCGGACGCGGCAGCCGGCCACGTCCTGCCACCCCCCTCCGGTCCCGCGCGGTCGTGGGACCGCGCTTTGCCTCTGTGGATTCAGTCGCGGTGGCTTCTTCCAGCGGCGCATCAGGCGCCGCCTCCAGCCGCCGTGCCGGCGAGGCGCGCAGGCGGGCTGTTCCGCGGACCACCGGACGGGTTCTGGTGGTCGTAAATTCATGGCGTCTTCACCAATGGCCCTCCCAAGACCCGTCCTTCACTACGAGGATCCCACAACACCCTTGCGGCTTCGTTTGTCGTTTTCCGGCGCGGCGCGACGGCGCCGTGGCTTGTTCAACTTCATCGACGCAGCATGATGGCGCCGCACTTCTTAGCCCTTCCTCATAATTTCCGTGCGGTGCAACAGCGCTGCGCCGCCTTTCACGTGCCACAACAAATTCAAACAACAAGGGGGGAGGAGGGTCGGTCATGTTCATGCGGTCCGACCTCCTCCCGTTATAATGATAGCAAGCGGCCGTCTAATAGAAGTCGGCGTACGATAAAGAAATAATTCACGGACAAAAACAATAATTCTCAACATCAATCTGCATGAACGAACGATCCGCGAATCAACCTGGAATTTGTTCGTCCACGCTCGTCATTCGTTTCTCAAAAGATAAGAGAACACCAAATAAATTCTCCTACTTGGATATTTGACGTCGCACGTTGGGTGTCGCGGAGAACGGCGTTGCAGGGTCGGACGTAGATTCCGTGGACGTCGGGGTGCGTCCGAGGAGGAAACAACATCTCCTCACTTGTTGCTATGATAAATAAGGAAGGTACGTTGTCGTTGGCGATGTTCACCACATTCTGCGACTTCTCCCTTGTCGTGGAGGAAGATGAAGATGGAAGAATCCGGGTCGCCGATTCTTCTAAGTTGAAGGGTCGATGTTCTTCGTCGGAGAAGAACTGTTCTTCACGTTCTTCAACGTGGAAGATGAAGTTCTTCAAAGTAAAGAACTCTCCCTCTCACAATTCTCCACAGAAAAAACCAAACTGAAATAAAATAAGGCTTTGCCTTATTTTATTTACTTATGCAAACATTTTCAAAAATTCAAAATTCAAAACACATAACTCATTTAATTAAGCTAATGTGTTGTCTTTGAATTAAAGTGGGGAGAGGGAAAGTCACCCTAATCAATGGTGAGTTTTTATGGGTTACACAATTAAGAGGGAGTTTTAAGAATTTGAAGCGGTGAGGCTCGTGTGGGCCCCACCTCACAAATATCCTAACAAGAGAAGTTAGGATTTAGTGGGTCCCACTCCAACTCCCTCACATGGAAGTTAAACCACTTAGAAGAGAGAAATAAAGTTGTAACACAACTTTATTTCACTTAACACTTAAACCTCTTAGTAAAGAAATAAAATAAAATTGCAAAACAATTATTTTTATTCCTCACATTTTTATTAACTCCTCCCGAGTAAACGCACCTTTGGAAAAGGTTCTCCTAAGCATATACCGGCGCTGTGATTCCATCGGTGCCCTCGGAATTTGATTCCGAGCACCGGTTCGAAAAGTTAGAAAAACCCGCTTGTTCGTTCACTGAACGTACCAGAGCTAAACTTCGGAAATTAATTTAGGGCACACCGGGCCTCGGAATCAGGTGCCGTTAGAAACTTCATTATTGTAAAATTCCAATGAAAATTAAGAAAACAATTTCCTTGAAATTTCCGGGTCTTTACAAAAGTGGAAGCAGGTTGATGCATCCAGCCAATTTCCGGACTAAGGTCTGAATGATCAAGAGATATTTCTAGAAAGACTCAGATATTGAATGTCAAGAACCACCCCAGCTTTCCAAATTGGGGACTCTTTTAACCCAACCCTCATAATCAACAAATAGGATTCGAGGAGTTGAGCAGGAACAACAGGAATAGCCCCAGTCCACCGGACTGGGGACTTTTTCAAATCCTCAATCTCTTCCTCAGAGAAAGTGAGTCTTCTCTCGATTAGGGAAGAATCCCCAAGAGGAACTAAGATCCAAATTATACAGAGATTCCCTCCAAATTACGGTTCGTCAAGAAATTCATGATGGATCAAATCGACAAAAGGAAATGTCTCGTCAGAGACATAGAAGAAGACAATATCGCAGAAATTCTGATAGAAAATATGAAATGCATTATGCATCAATTAACGTCATCAATGTAGTTGTTGATGATCCACCAGATGAGGTTCACTCAGAGGGATCAGATGAAGAGATTCCTGCTCAAGAAGTTGTATGCACAGACACAAATGACGAAGGTGTGCATACACGAAATCGATGGCTTACCCAGAATCTGGGTGTTCTTTCAGGTAACCCACTTCCCCATCTCCAAAAGGGATCCAACAAGGGTAAAGGAATGAATCATAGTACATATCCTTACTCTATAGAAGGCCAATCACTCTCACTAGAGAAAAGATTTGCACAATAGGAGGAAGAAATGAAGGAATTGAGGAGGATGAATGCAGAACTTCTTCAGGGTAGTCTTCCTCCTAAGTGTGGTGGAGTCAGCCAGCTAAGAGAATTTGTTGAAACTACTGATATGGATCAAGAATATCCTCCTCTATCAGTACACCATCACAGGTCTAATCCTACGGGTTAGGTGCAACAACAATCGGCGGTGCTACCATCGTTTGTAGTACCATCCACCACACCTATCCAACCTACAGTCAGTGAACCTGTTCAGATCCAAGCTCAACCGGATGTTTCTTAAAAGTTAATAACTACTATTGTGTCATTAATATCTCGGTTGGAAGCTATGGAGGGAAAAAAATCTCAATTTCAACCAGAAAAGAGACAGTACCCTGAATTGGTTGATGCAATTCCTCCCCCATCAAATTTTTCAAATACCACATTCCAAATCTTTAATGTTTTAGGAGATCTAGAGAAACACTTAACACATTTTGTTTATCGTTTCGATCCTATGATGGGAACCTCTCAGCAAAAGGAAGTAGTTAAGCTCGTGTGTTTTGTACAGTCATTACAAGGGCCTACTTTTGTCTTGTACACAAGCTTACAATCCTGGTCAATTACCGGATGGGAGGATCTCCGTCAACGATTCATTTGTTAGTTCAACTCAATGTTTCCAAGGACGAAAGTTTATGATCTTACACACTATAATCAAAGGTATAATGAAAGGGTTTCAGATTTCATTGCTCACTAGAAGAGATTAACATATTCCCTGAGCTTATTACTCCCTCAAGAAGAATTGTTTCCAATCTGTGTGGCAAATCTGAGTGATGAGTTACGCACTCCATTGATCCCTGTGAAATACATTGGAGGGTTTCGAGACCTTAATTCAATCGCTCAACAGATTGAAGATTCTCTTATGAAGACTAAGGACAAAACTCGTGAAATTCCATCATCTCAAGGAAGGAGAATGGGTAGAGAAGAGACTGCTACATTTATGCTTAAACAAACACATGTACCTGCTTATACTTCAAAACCTTTATCTTCTCGAAGGGCTCCGTCTCCTGAGTGTAAAAAAAGAGACCATTTCGTCAATATGATCAAAGAGATCAAAGAAGAAAAAAATTTGAGGATTTGAAAAAGCAAAGTTTACTCTTTTCGAAATGAACAAGTTCCTGGAAACTTCATTTCAGCTCCGGAAAATAATTTGGTTCAATTTTCAAGGCCCAACAACCCAAACAAGGAAGGAGATTAAGACTATCCCAACTATTGACCCTTTCATCAGATATTGGGGCATCCCATTCAGTAGTGTTTTGTCTTCAAGGACCTCCTGCAAAAAATTGTCGACTCGGGACAAGTCAAATTGAAAGGTTCTTCAGCTCAGGTAGCATGTGTTACTACTACAAATCCAGAGGAAGAAGGTGAGTGACATGAAGTCAAAATGAAAAATGTGCAGAAATATAATGATTGGATGGTTAGAAAAATGATCAACCGAACTCATGCCATTTTGTGAACACAGTTGAAGAAACCAATTGTGTCTTCTGCTATGAATGCCATAGCAAAACCCTCTTCATCAGAGGTAAAATCCTCAAAGAAACGGCATATTTCAAAGAAAGAGGAACAATCAAAAGAAGATGAGATCGTGTCAAAGACCATGTTGTCTTGGACTTTGGAAGATTTTATGAAATATACTTTGAAGCAATGGGAACCTCCCCACCAAATGGAATAGCCTAAATTGGATAATCAGGCAGAGTCTTCATCAGATGAAGAATTAATCTTCGGTTCAGTTAATATGATTCACTTAACAAATCCTTATGTCAGTCACAGTTTCGATCTCGATGAACCTGGGATCCCTATATCAAAAAGAGGAATTAGAGGGGGTACCAGAGGCTCAGGGTATAGGGGAAGACGTGGATCTTTCAAAGGCAACTATTCCAATTCTACCCCTGCTAGAACTGTGCGTGCGGCAGAAACTCGTGGCAGATCCGTTCAACGATCTCAACAAGAACAAGCCAGTTCATCCACACAAGGCAGATTCAGTCCTGGCACAGTTATTCTGGAGGATCAGTTGGAAGTTACACCTTCTTCCTCTAAGCAAGAAAATAGACCTATTCGGTCTAATCTTCCAAAGCCAGGAGTATTACCAACACCTACCCCAATACAAGATGCATCAACTTCCAAAGCATCAACTTCCAAGGCACCTGCTAAACCACATGTTTCTGTTGGGAAAGGCAGACCTTTGGATCAAAATTATGATGTATTGAAACGCCTGGCCCAAGTACCGGCCAAGTTATCAATTATGGATACCTTCAATTTATCAAAGGATCTTTGAGAGGAACTCATTGAGGCTTTGTCAAGTCCTTAGGAGTTTGAAACTGAAATTGCTGCAGCTGGAGCCTACCATGTTGAGAATAATCCTACAGAATGCCATGCTGTGATATCTTTCACAGATGAAGATGAAGATGAGGTCGTGCATGGACATATTAGACCATTGTACTTATCTGGAAAGGTCTATAGTGTAGACATCCGAAGAGCTTTCATTGATAATTGTTCAGGAGTCAACCTCATCCCCATTCATACACTTCATCGACTGGGTTCATGGAATCTAATTTATCTCCTTCTACTATGATGTTACAAGGATATGATAAAAATGAACAAGAACCACAGGATGAGATTACACTCAGAACTCAGTTTGGAGATCTTGTATCCAATTCAGATTTCATGGTTGTTGATCAAGACTCAGCCTTTAACATCTTTCTTGGAAGACCCTGGCTACATCAACATGTTTCTATCCCTTCATCATACCATCAATGTCTCAAATATTGTTTCGATGGTCAAATTGGGACATTGTATGGTGATAAGGCCCCATTCAAGACATGTGAATCTCAATACATTGAGGCGGAATTCTATCACATGAAGGGAAAGGAGAAATCTACAACAAGGGAGATTATCAAAGTTAATGCTCCATATGGTTTGGAAAAGATTCAAGTAAATCCATTCACACATGTGAGTACAGATTAAGTGTTTCCTATCAGTCAAATTGATAGGATAGACCCAAATCCAAATACTCTTATAGAAACAACCATAATGTCAATTACGACAATCAAGCCGGACAGCATGGGAGAAATTGGTGATTCACAAAGCACTAATGAAAGCTAAAATGGGGATGTCTTCATTTCATCTGCTGAAATCCAGCAAGTCTATACTTCCCCAACCAGGCCAGAAGAAGTTATAGTAATGCCAGAAGTGAACGATGATGTCGATTCTCAATCCATAATCTCCGCTTTATTATCCAATGAAGACCCTTCATCATCAATCAGGTCAGAAATGGAAGCTTCATCTTCATGATTTTCAAATTTTAACCTATCTTCTTATCATGGAAATTCTACTTCATCATCTACTATGCAAGTAGAAACAGAAGAAATAACATATGTTGACGAAGAAGTGGAAGATCTTAGGGATTCTCCTCCATCATTTTAAGAGGGTATCTCTACCATAGTGGATGAACTCGGGGAAATAAATCTGGGTACAAAAGAAGATCCACGCCCCACTTTAATTTGTGCGGTCATGACTCTTGAAGAGCAAGAGATGTATATTTCATTTTTGAAGCAAAATAGAGATTTATTTGCTTGGAACTATACAGAGATGCCAGACCTTGATCCTGATGTTGGTACTCATCGTTTGGGTTTTCCAGAAGAACATTGAGGATTCATGCAAGCTGCAAGAATAACACACCTAACTTATACTTCCAAAATTGAAGCTAACGTGGATAAGCTTATCAAAGCTAACTTCGTCAGAGAAGTTCAATATCCAAAATGGTTGGCTAATACTGTCCCTATGAAGAAGAAGAACGAACAAATTAGAGTTTTCATTGATTTCAGAGATCTTAATCGGCATTGTCCAAAGGATGATTTTCCAGTTCCGATCACATAACTCTTAATTGATGCAACAACTAGCTATGAAGCACTTTCCTTAATGGATGGATATTTCGGGTATAATCAAATTTGAATGGCTCCAGAGGATGATGGATCTACATCCTTCAGAGCCCCTCAGGGTGTGTTCTGCTATCAGGTAATGCCCTTTGGCCAAAAGAATGTAGGCCACTACAGGAAAAATCGCTATTTGCAACGGGCTATTTGTGACGAGAATAAATCTCGTCGCAAATTCCAAGTCCACGAAGCTATTTGCGATGGGGTGAAGTGCCCGTCACAAATAACCATTATTTGCGATGAGATTTCGTCTCCAGTCGCAAATAGTTTGGCGCGGCTTGCGCGCCAAACCGCGTGAAAACTATTTGCGATGGGGAGATGTCTTCCGTCGCAAATAGTATAGCGCGGCCTGCGCGCCAGGCCACACGGCTTGTACGCCAAACCGCCAAGGGTTAGTTGCGATGGATACCGTGGCAAATACCCAGTGGCGGTCAATAATTTTTTGCGATGGGATGTCGTCCAGTCGCAAAAAGACTGCCGGCAGGCACTATTTGCGACGATACCCATCGCAAATAACCTTTTAACCGCCGACTGTAATTAATGCGGGCGAGGGTAATTGCGACGGGACCAATCGCAATTACCAGCATTTGCGACGGGAAGCCTGTCGCTAATAATCTCGTCGCAACTAATCTAACCTATATATACCCTGATCCGTTTTTTCCCAAAACATTCAGATCTTTCTCTCTCTCTCTCTCTCTTCATTTTTCTGTTTTCAAAGAGAAATTTTTTTTAGTTGAAGTTTTTTTATATAAGAGCAATCAGAGGGCGTCAATATCTTCAAAATATCAGAGTTTAAGGTATTTATATTTTATTTTTTTGATATTAATTTTATTTTTTATGTTAATTTTAATTGTTGTTTAGGAGTTCTAATTTAATTAGATTTCAATTGATTTTTAATTATATTTAGTTTTACTAAGAAATTGATATTGTTAGTAATAATTATAAATAATTCGTTATAATTAATATTAATTATATAAAATTAGGAGTAAATAGATATAATTAGCAATATATATATATAATTAGCAATAAGTAGTTATAATTAAGAATAATTAGTAGCAATTAGTAATAATTAGTAATAATTAGATATAGTTAGTATTAATTAGATATAATTAGTATTAATTAGATATAATTAGTAATAATAAGGAATAATTAGTAATAATTTGGAATAATTAGTAATAATTAGGAATAATAAGGAATAACTAGTAATAATTATGAATAATTAGGAATATTTAAAAATAAATAGGAATAATTAGTAATAATTAGTAATAATTAGGAATAATTAGTAATAATTAGTCATAATTAGTAATAATTTGGAATAATTTGGAATAATTAGTAATAATTAGGAATAATTAGTAATAATTAGTAATAAATAGTAATAATTAGGAATAATTAGGAATAATTAGTCATAATTAGTAATAATTAGGAATAATTTGTAATAATTAGTATTAATTAGTAATAATTAGTAATAATTAGTAATAATTAGTTATAATTAGATATAATTAGATATAATTAGATATAATTAGATATAATTAGATATAATTAGAAATAATTTGTAATAATTAGCAATAATTAGGAATAATTAGGAATAATTAGTAATAATTAGTAATAGATAGGAATAATTAGGAATAATTATGAATAATTAGGTATAATTATTAATAATTAGGAATAATTAGTAATAATTAGTAATATTTAGTAATAAGTAGTAATAATTAGTAATAATTAGTAATAATTAGTAATAATTAGTAATAATTAGTCATAATTAGGGATAATTAGTAATAATTAGCAATAATTAGTCATAATTAGGGATAATTAGTCATAATTAGGGATAATTAGTCATAATTAGGGATAATTAGTCATAATTAGGGATAATTAGTCATAATTAGGGATAATTAGTCATAATTAGGTATTATTAGGGATTATTTGGGATTATTTGGGATTATTAAGAATAATTGGTAATAAATAGGAATAATTAGTACTAATTAAGAATAATTAGTAATAATTGGGAATAATTAGTAATAATCAGGAATAATTAGTAATAATTAGTAATAATTAGTAATAATTAGTAATAATTAAGAATATTTAGTAATAATTAGGAATATTTAGTAATAATTAGGAATATTTAGTAATAATTAGGAATATTTAGCAATAATTAGGAATAATTAGTCATAATTAGGAATAATTAGTCATAATTAGGAATAATTAGTCATAATTAGGAATAATTAGTCATAATTAGGAATAATTAGTCATAATTAGGAATAATTAGTCATAATTAGGAATAATTAGTCATAGTTAAGAATAATTAAGGAAAATTAGAAATAATTAGGAATAATTAATTATAATTAGGAATAATTAGTAATAATTAGGAATAATTAGTAAGAATTAGGAATAATTAGTAATAATTAGTAATAATTAGTAATAATTAGGAATAATTAGGAATAATTATTAATAATTAGGAATAATTAGTAATAATTAGGAATAATTAGTCATAATTAGGAATAATTAGTCATAATTAGATATAATTAGTCATAATTAGATATAATTAGTAATAATTAGACATAATTAGGAATAATTAGTAATAATTAGTAATAATTAGGAATAATTATGAATAATTAGGAATAATTAGTAATAATTAGAAATAATTAGTAATAATGAGGAATAATTTGTAATAATTAGGAATAATTAGTAATAATTATGAATAATTAGTAATACTTAGGACTAATTAGTAATAATTAGGAATAAATAGTAATAATTAGTAATAATTAGTAATAATAAGTAATAATTAGTATTAATTAGTATTAATTAGTAATAATTTGTAATAATTAGTAATAATTAGTAATAATTCGTAATAATTAGTAATAATTAGTAATAATTAGTAATAATTAGTCATAATTAGTCATAATTATGGATAATTAGTCATAATTAGGGATAATTAGTCATAATTAAGGGTCAATTAGTCATAATTAGGGATACTTAGTCATAATTAGGGATAATTAGTCATAATTAGGGATAATTAGTCATAATTTGGGATAATTTGGGATAATATTGGATAATTATGAATAATTAGGGATAATTAGTAATAATTAGAGATAATTAGGAATAATTAGGAATAATTAGGAATAATTAGGAATAATTAGGAATAATTAGGCATAATTATGAATAATTATGAATAATTAGGAATAATTCGGATGGGATAATTATGTATAATTCAGAATAATTAGGAATAATTAGGAACAATTAGAAAACCAAATCTGCTTGGATAATGAAGGGGAAATTTATAATCATCTCCACAATGAAGATTACTAAATTTCCTTTCATTATTCAAGAAGTTTTCCTTTAGATATGTATTTCTAAATTACTAATAAATAGTAATAATTAGTAATAATTAGTAATAATTAGTAATAAATTGTAATAATTAGTAATAAATTGTAATAATTAGTAACAAATTGTACTAATTAGTAACAATTATTAATAATTTTTAATAATTTGTAATAATTAGAAATAATTAGTAATAATTAGGAATAAGTATGAATAATTAGGAATAATTAGCAATTATTAGCAATAATATGTGTGAAAAAGATGCAATTAAATGAGCTATCGGACAAAAGACTAGCCGTCAATCTATTGGAAATTATGTTTCCCTTAATTAATGATAATTATTATGTAGTTGTAATTATTTATCTTCCTTTTTAGATAGTGTTTTTATAAATTCATACTATTCAAAAATAGTGATGATTTTATAATTTATGTAGAAAAATTTGGAATAAGGAAGTCGGCATCCGTCATTATTAGGTGAGCGAGCTTGGATAAATCAGTGCAAAAATCCAAATGGTTCTGGTTTAAATCATGTATATATTTAGGGTGTTAAAACATTCTTAGTATTTGCATCATTAAAACCGAAATATGTTTCAGAAGGCACAATTAGGTGTCCTTGTGGAAAATATGCTCTGAGAATTTTTGACACATTTGATAACGTTGGGTGACATCTCTTGCGGTTTGGTTTTCAACCAGATTATGTTTTTGGGTATCAACACAGTGAACGCAGTTCCCGAGAATATTTTTAATAACTTGATTCTGGATCCATCACGGTTTCAAAATTTTGTACATGATGTTGCAGGTCCATCTGTGCAACAAACTGAAACTCACGATGATATTGATTTAACTCCTGAGTCGGTACCATACGAATTTTATGAGTTATTGAGGTCTGTTGAGGATGAATTATATCCTGGTTGCAAGATTAGAAAATTAGAAGCGGTTGAAAATTTTTATGGCTGTCAAATCAAATAATGCACTGTCAAAAAATGTTTTGATGAGATATTTTCTTTGGTTAAAACATGGTTACCTGAAGGAAATGTGTTGCCTACCAATTACTATGAGAGCAAGAGGTTGATTCATAATTTGGGCCTTAGTTATCAAAAGATTCATGCATGTTCAAATGATTGCATCTAATATTCTGGCGAAAATGAGTCATTGGATATTTGTCTCACATGTGGACAATCGAGGTATAAGGAAGCTCAACTAGGAAAGTATAGATCTATTCTAGTAAAATAGTTGAGATATTTTCCCCTAACACCCAGATATCAACATTTATTTATGTCTCAGAACACAACGTCAATGATGTCATGGCACAAAACCAATATTTCAACTGATAAAAGTTTGAATCATTCATTTGATGGTGATTCATGGAAAAATTTTGACCGTCTACATCTGTCTTATTCTATAGAAGCCCGAAACATGCGACTGGGTCTTTATATAGACGGTTTTGACCATTTTGTTCTTATGTTAGTAAGTATTCATGTTTGAATGTCATTATAACCTCATACAATTTGCCTCCATGGACGTTGATAAAGGAGCTATATATCTTTTTGAATCTATTATTCCTAGGACATCTGAAAAAGAATATTGATGTTTATTTGAAACCATTGATTGATGAGTTAAATGCATTGTGGAGTGATGGTGTTAATACATATGATGTTTCTACGAAAAAAAATTTCATATTAAAAGCTGCATTGATGTGGACGATTAGTGACTTTCTGGCATATGGCATGTTATCTGGTTGAAGTACACATGGTCTGAAATCATATCCTTACTTTATGAAAGAAAACAAAGCCTTTATACTGGTCAATTGAAAAATCCTTTCTATTTTTATTTTCACCGTAGATTTCATTCAACTGATCATCCTTTTCGAGGGAACAAATCTCACTTTAGAAAAGGTATAGTTGAAAGAGGCCGACCTCCAAAAATGATATTAGGTAAAGAGTTAAAATCAGTTGTATTTTCATTACCCCCGATCACATTTGGACCAACAGTAAACCAACAAAAAATTCATGGCTTTAGGAAAGAACATAACTGGATAAAACAGAGCATTTTTTGGGATCTTCCATATTGGTCTAATTTGTTGGTCCACCACATGTTTGATGTTATGTGTATTGAGAAAAACTGTTTTGATAATTTATTTCATACAGTTTTGGATACACCAGGTAAGACCAAAGATACTGTAAAAGCACGATTAGATCTTGCCCAAATTTTCAGGCGACCAGAACATGAATTATTTGAAAATGTTAGATCACAGAGGTTAATGAAGCCAAAATCAACTTATACACTATCAAAAGAGAGTCTCTTAATATTTTTTCAGTGGATTGAAAATTTGAGACTTCCAGATGGCTATTCTTCCAATTTGGAAAGATGCATTAAAAATGATTATATTACTGGATTAAAAAGTCATGATTGTCATGTTATAATGGATAGACTTTTACAGATAGGATTCAGAGTTTGGTTGAATTCTATTATTTGGGATTCGATAACAGACATATCATATTTTTTTGAGACATTTGTGCACCGACAACAGACTACGATGTGCTAAGAAAACTAGAAGAAGATGTTGCTGTAATTATATGTAAACAGGAAAAAATATTTCTGCCGGAATTATTTGATTCAATGGAACATCTGATATTACATTTGCCACATGATGCTAAATATGGAGGTCCAGTACAGTTTCAATGGATGTTCCCATTCAAGAGATGCATTCATAAATTGAAGAAAAAAATACGTAACAATGCATCAGTTGAAGGATCAATTGCTGAAGCTTATTTGCAAGAGGAAATTTCTTTTTTATGCTCTCATTGCTTAGAATATCAATATCTCGAAAAACATAATCGAATGGAACGAAATGAGGAGAATGCTAATTAAGAAATGGAAAATCAATTAATAGTTTATAATCAGCCAAATCTTGGTTTCGGTGGAGTTCATCAACGATAGATTTCAGTTGATGAACATCATAGAGCTCATACATACGTACTGCTAAACTGTGAAGAAATGACATCATTTGTCCTGTAATTGATTCTATCACTTATTCTATAATTTATTTTACATCATTTAAACTTATTTTATTTGTAGGTTATATGATAATCATATCAAGAAACAACTACCACAAATTACAGTAGCTTCTCTTGAAGAATGGAGACAAGAAAATTCTCAATGGTTTCAAAAACTGGTAACATAAATTATTAATGGTTTAATATCAATTCCGTTTATTATATTTTATATTGATAATTGTTTTACAAATTTTCAGGTGTCTCAATATGCTGATAAAATTGATAAGAGACTATGTATGTTGAGTAACCCACCATCCAAAATGGTTAAATCTAATAATGAATATGTGGTGAATGGTTTTTGATTTCATACACATGCAAAAGGGGAATAAAAAAACAATGAACAGTGGATTTTTCTTGAGAGGATCACATTAGAGTGAAATTGAATTTGACTTTTATG
Organism: Viscum album; assembly: GCA_963277665.1. NCBI lineage: Eukaryota > Viridiplantae > Streptophyta > Magnoliopsida > Santalales > Viscaceae > Viscum > Viscum album. The sequence goes on from OY728143.1 coordinate 821,544,964, forward strand.
GCATTTTGGATGAAATTATTGAGCTATGATATCTAGGAAATAATTACATAACAATGTTTAAATGTCGGTGGTTGGATACAGAGAGAGGTTTGCATGTTCATCCGACTCATGGAATCGTCGATATTAAATATACATGTCTTCTTGCAGTAAATGAACCATTTTTACTGGCTCAACATACACATAAAATTTATTATGCAATGTCCTGTGATACATCAAGAGAATTGAGCGATTGGTGGTGCATAATAAAAATTAAATCTCAGGAAAATCAGTTTAGACAAACTAAATGTGGTTCTGATGAAGTGGAAGGAATTGAAATATTGCAAGAGATGGCTCAAAATCCATCTGATTCACAAAGAGACGTGAATATCGACGATGAAACGTCCAAAATTAAGGATTGATGGTGATGGAGATATTAATGATGTTACAAATGAATTTGAAATGACAAGAGATGTTGAAACTGAAACTCATATGGATATTGATGATGCTGAGGTGGAAGATGAAGACGTTGACTTTGACAGCTATGAAGAAGAGGATGAAAATGAACATTGACAATGTTAAATGGTGCATATAATCATAACTAATATATATCTATATATAATAGTTATTTTTAACAATCTACTAACAAAAATAATTTTTTTCAGATGGACTCTGATCTATTGCATGAGTTAGAGGAGGCTGAGCTACCTTTGGATGATGAGGATGTGGGATCAACTGACCCTCAGCCTACTGGTGGTTCAGGATGTACGCGGAGGGGGTGAGGTCTTGCCTGACTGATGACTTCTGACCCTATCCCCAAGCGACGTCCACATCTTGGTTTCGATCGACACACACGGAGGTATGGTAACCTTTATGTTTTAGTTAGATTTCATTAATTTTTTTATATATATAAAAATTGTTTGATTATTTATTCATTTTTCACAGTTTTTAGCATGTAGCTATTAGACAGGAGAGTGCTATGTTGCGCAATTATTTTTCTCAGCCATGTATCACATGGGAACAGATTCCCGTTGACGTGCGACACGACATGTTCCATCATTGGCTGGTACGTAAATAAATAATATTTATTTTTTAGTTTATTTTATTAAAAACTTGATATTATAAATTATTTTTAGAGATTATGGCATCTTATCGATGATAGCATGCGCGACGCTATCCAAACGGCATGGCAGGTTTCTATGCAAGACCGTTTCCGCCAGTTTTTGCACAATTTGAGAAGGAAAACCATTAAGAAAGTAGGGGTGATAGATTTTGATGATTCATGTAGAGCCCACCGACTAGAGTACATTTCATCTCACATTTGGGATAGATTATGTTTACACTGGTTGGGTGGTGGATTTCAGAGGAGATCTTTAGTGGGGCGACATAACCGGGGGAGATAGGAGGTGACACATCGAGCTGGTAGTCATACATTCAGTTCACATAAAGAGCATCTGGTAAGTATATTTTCTAAATAGATTTATATAACTTTAAATATAAACAGTTTATTTTATATTTCTGTAGGCATTCGAGCATCCCGATATTACGGAGTTCGACGATTATCGGAGGATGTACAATGATCCATCCACCGGAGAGATTAGAGGTGATCATCAGCGTCAGATTATGGTTAGAATTATTTTTTCAGTTTAACAATTAACTGCATATAATATTTTGAAAATTTTAATTTTAAATTTGAATTGAAGGACTCATATGAGGCTGCGACCTCTCAGACAGAGGGTGAGGGTCAGAAAGAGATGGCTGAGCAGACTAGTGCTCACTATATCGATGAGGTATCATGGATGCAGGTGACTCAGTATGGCTTTGAGAAGGTTAGAGTAGTTGCAATCAGCTCTCATTTGACTCCTGGTACTTATTTTGGTACTACTATGATGTTGGCGTCTAGCTCGAGAGGAGCTCGTGGAGAGGCATCATCTTCTGCTTCACAGTATCAAGAGCAGTTGCGAGCTCAGGCTGAGCATATAGAGACTTTGCAGAAGCAGCAAGAAGACATGTGTCAGCGGTAGCAGTAGCAGGAGCAGCATTACGAGGAGCAGAGCCGTTGATGAAAGCATTAGCATCAGGAGCAGATGGAGTACATGCTCTGTCTGACTCGTAGTTTAGGGATAGAATTTCCTCCACCACCTCCTTCAGCTCCTCCTCCTCCTCCAGATGACCCCCAGGTAATTTTTTTATGATAAAAAAATTTGAATTAAAATTTTAATATAAATTATTTACATTTTCTGTATTTTATATTGGTGCAAATATTACATAATTTAATTTTTAATATTTTTTTATTTTTTTATATTTTTTTGTGAATATTGAGAATTTTAATATTTTTTATTTTTTTATTTTTTTAATAATAATAATATTATTTTTTCATCAATCGTAATTTTATTAAATTTTATTTTTTAAAAATTAATTTATTATTTGTGACGGGGCCTTTTGCGACGGGACCCCGTCGCAAATAGCCTAACTAAATATTTTTCAAAACATATTTGTGACGGGTAAGTAATCCCCTCGCAAATAATTTTTTGCGATGGGCCCATCGTAGAACGTTATATATATATATATATATATATATATATATATATTGTGCTGGGACAATATCTCGTCGCAAATAGTTTTTGTGACGGGTCCGTCGTGAAAACGTTTATGTATATATAATACAAATAATCGGAAGCTTATTTTCGATGGGAAACATTCCCATCGCAAATAATTGTATTTACTATAGCATTTTCTGCAATGGGATATTTGTGACAGAGCCCCGTCACTAAAGCCTATTTGCGACGGGATCCCATCGTAAATAGGCCGTTGCAATTAACAAGAATTCCAGTAGTGGGTGCAACATATTAGTGTTCCATGCATCGTATCTTCAAACCCTTTTTAGGGAAATTTGTTGAATGTTATGTGGACAATTTGGTGGTTAAATCCGAACAACGTTCTAATCACTTGACTGATTTGGAGGTCATATTCCACAATCTTCGGCAACATAATTAGAAGATTAACCCCTTAAAATGTGCTTTTGGGGTAACCTCAGGAAAATTTCTCGGCTTTATTGTATGTCATCGTGGTATCGAAGTCGATCCAGAGAAGACAAAGTCAATCATTGGCATATCACCTCCTCGAAATTTGAAATAATTGAGAGGGCTTTTAAGACACTTTGCCTATATTCGATGTTTCATCACCAATTTGGGAGGAAGAAGTTTACCCTTCACCAAATTGATGAAGAAGGGAGTCACTTACCAGTGGATTGAAGAATGTCAAGAAGCATTCGATATTCTCATGAAGTATCTCTTGATTGCATCAGTATTAATTCCACCTGTTGAAGTAAGACCACTTATCCTCTATGTAACAGCTTTAGAGCGATCATTGGGTTCCTTTCTTACTCAGAAGAATGATGATGGGAATGAAAATAGCCACTACTATTTCAGTCGAACTATGCTTGCAGTAGAAACCCGATACTCAAGTATTGAGAAGTGATGCCTAGCATTAATCTTTATAGTTCAAAAGTTGAGACACTACCTGCAACATCATGTGGTCCAATTGGTATCTCGTAATAACCCACTAAAATTCATCCTTAGTCATCCAATGCTTACAAGACGTCTGGCAAGGTTGACAGTTATTTTTCAGAAATTTGATATCCAATATGTGTCTCAAAAGGCAATAAAGGGACAAGATCTTGCTAATTTCTTGCTGAACACCCTTCAATAGAAGATACATATTCAGATATTGATCATCCTAATGAAGAAGTCTTATTTATTCAAGATAGTTTTCAAAAATGGGAAATGCACTTTGATGGTGCTTCTAGAAGTTCAACAGGGATGAAAATAGAAAATCCTCAATTCAACAAAGCTGTGTTAGGAATTGTTCTCATTTCTCTAGAAAAGGCAGTGTTACCCTGTTCCTTCTCATTTTTGGGAGGTGGTACAAATAATGAAGTGGAATACCAAGCTCTAATTGTAGGCTTGGAGTTGGCACTTCAAGCACAAGTGAATCACTCAAAGGTGAAAGGTGATTCAGACCTGGTAATCAAACAAGTCAATGGGGATGATGCCATCAGAAAATAAGGACTAATCCCTTTGTATGATTATGTTAGAGAGTTAATGGCAGAATTTCCTATGGAACTGACATTTTCTTATGTCTGGCTGTCAGAAAATGCCCAAGCTGATGCACTGGTTAATATAGACACAACTCTGGAAGATACAAATCGGGACAAGACAAGCATTAGTATTTCCAAACATCGTACAATTTAGCCTTACGTTCAAATCAGAATAGAAGAAATCAATGAAATTAGACCCATTCCTGAACCATATGGTCATACTACAGGATGGATGAAACCTATCAGGGAATACCTTCAAAATGGAACACTTTCACCTGATAGAGCCAGGAAAGAACAAATCTGGCGACGTGTGGTCAATTTTACTCTTTATGACAACCCAGATTACAAAGAGACAATTCCTTACAAGCATGGTTTTGATGGAGTTCTCTTCATATGCATTGATGGTGAAGAGACAATGACTGTCATGAAAGATGTGCATACAGGAGTATGTGGTTCCCACCAGTCTGGACATAGACTATCTAATCAAATTCGAAGGCTTGGATACTTTTCGTCTTCAATGATACAAGATTTTATTGATTTCACAAAAAAGTGTCATACCTGTGAAGTACGTGCCAACTTCATTCATCATCCCCCAGCGTTTTTCATACACCTAAATACTCGTGGCCATTTTCCACATGGGGAATGGATGCGGTGGGACCTTACCATTCAGCTACAGCCAAGTAGTTTAAGCATATTCTTACTGCTACTAACATCTTTTCCAAATGGGCAGAGGAAATACCTCTCAAAGAAGTTAGTTCTAAATGCATTTTTAGCTTCATCAAGTCAAACATCATTACCAGATTTGGTGTCCCTCATACCATATTGACGGACAATGGCACCAATTTCTGTTCATCTGAGGTGAAGAAGTTGTACCAATAATACAACATCAAATCCAACCATTCATCACGGTACCATGCAGAAGGAAATGGCCTGATAGAAGCCTTCAACAAGAATCTTTCAAACATTATGCAAAAGATGGTGGTTGAATATAAGAATTCATGGCCAGATAAACTCTTTCATGCTTTATGGGCTTATAAGACCACCACCCGCACTGCAACGCAGTAAACTCCATATTCACTGGTATATGGAATGGAAGTAGTCTTTCCCAATGAAGTTCAATTACCTTCACTCAGAGTATCCATTTGTGATCAGTCATCCACAGATGAAAAATCTAAAAAGAGATTGGATCAATTGGAATGGTTATATGAGAAAATATTGTGCACCATGCACCACTTGGAAGTCCATTATAATCGAATAACACACGCTTTAAACAAAAAAGTTCGTCTTTGTTCATTCATTCAGGTAGAATTGGTATTGGTTCTCATAAATACATTGATACCAGGAATGAAACCTCCCAAGATTGAACCAAAATTGGAAGGACCTTAATCAATACACAAGGTCTACTCCAATGGAGCTTATTCCTTAATCTTAATGGATGGAGAACTCATCACTACTCTAACCAATGCCAGATTTCTGAAGAAGTATTTTGTATAAACACAAAATACATCATCAATGGTCTATTCATATGACCTTAAACTATTTGCATGCTTCATGTCCAGCAAGAAATTAAACTACACCATTATGGTCCATGCATATGACCTTAACTATTCACACCATCGTCCAACATGACGTTAAACTGTGAAAAAATCACTAATACGTCCAGCATGATGTTAAACTGTGTCCTCTTTTTTCCTTACTGCATGACATTAAACTGCATAGTCCCCCTTTCATCCAACATGACATTAAACTTTATTTTCCCCATCGTCTTAGCTACAAGACGCTAAACTTTACAACACCCTTATTATCAATCATTATGTTAAACTGTGTCTCTTTAATACATCCTACATGATGTTAAACTGTATTTTGTCCCTGCTACATGACACTAAACTGTGTAGCACCAATAGTCCTCACGGTAAGACTTTAAACTGAATAGTCACTTAATATGTCCTACATGACATTAAACTATGCATCATTAGGGTTGTTGCTACCTCTTTTCTCTCACACTGAGTATGACTCACGTGATCTTAGAGTAAACTTCAAACATAACACCCTCTTTGGGCTACTAACCATGCGTATGTCCCAACACCATTTTTTAGGTCATTGTACCCAAGAAAAACTTGATCACTAATTCATTTTTTAATTGAACTATGCGGACTTTGATCCTTGCCTTCAAATCTGGGTACATAGGAAACCTCCCAAGGTTCAATCCCAAAACCAATATCTTCACATCGGTTCACCTCTATCTCATACGATGCTGATTCGTGAAACCACCACCAGAATCAATATCTTTACATTGGTTCACCTTTTTCCTTGCAATATGACGTTAAAATGTACATCAATCTTGTCATGTATGACAATAAACTACAACATTCCTTGATACCCTCACCTAAGAGGGAATCATTATTTACATTTATTTCTAATCATGTTATATTTTAAATCTATGTGCATACATGGAAATGCCTGAACCCTTTATCTTGGGTTAAACCAACATTGCACTAAATTCCCCTTTCACCATTCACTTGTATGAACCAAATCTGTACAGAGGGTATTTCAAGAACTATGTGGGCTTCATTCCCATCCTTATGGGATACGTAGGAACATTCAAGTGTCCCTTGAATCCAGCCACATATCTTTTGGGCCTAACCCCAAATTCCACTTTCAGTCCCCTGGCTGAAAAGTCCCTGTGAAAACACACACTATGTATTCATTATTATGGTTTCAGCTCTATGACCCTAAACTAAGATCTCCCATAATTTCATCCCACATGACGTTAAACTGTATTTCAAGAACTACATGTGGCTTGATTCCCATCCTTACGGGATACATATGAAAGTTCGACATTTCAATTCAGGACCCAGCCACAACATGATTATGGTTAGCATTGATTTGTGTATCTCTACATACATTGGAAAATACACAGTTTTATGTGTCATAATCCTAACCTTAAATATTTTCAGATCTTCACAACCCTTTTCTTGAAATCTAGTAAAAAAATGTCAGATTTCTGAGAGTTCTTTTTTCCTGACTATGCAGCATGTGCTCTTAGGCGGCCTTGCATAAGTAGTCTACATAATAGACCTATCAGCCAAAAGATACTATTATTTGACTATGCAACAAATGCCCTTAGGTGGCCATGCATAATTCAACCCCCTAATGAGTTTGTTATATAATGTTTACTTCATTCTTGGGAAGAAAACCACTTTTTCCCTAATTTTTCTTAACGAAAATATGTAGGGATTCGCAAAAATAATGATCCTTAACATATTTGTCCCATATTATTTTTCATGATCTGAATGTATTCAAGTCTATGGTTTATATTTTCTTTCCCTACGCTTGGGTCAGACCTTCGTAGGAGTGACATTCATCCAGTTCTTAGACAATCTTGTTTGGAAATATCTTCTGCATATTCAATTACCGCTCTCCATAAAGCAAACTCTATGCTTCAGAAAAGTTGAATCTCCATAAACATTAACTGGCTTTTTATTAGTAGAAAAGTAAATTTCTGAGAGTTCTTTTCCCTGACTATGCAACAGATTCCCTTTGGCGGCTTTGCATAAGTATTCTACATAACGAACCTGTCATCCAAAAGATGATATTATTTGACTATGCATCCAATGCACTTAGGTGGCCCTGCATAGTTAAACCCCCTAATGGGTTTGTTATATAATGGTAACTTCATTCTTGGGAACTACTTCTTCTAATGCCTTTTAGCCATTTTTCATATCATTCCTCAGAATCAAAATTTCATAAGTCATAGTTTACATATTTTCCCTCATACTTGATTGTGGTAAAATGTTTTCAGATAAATTTTCAAGGAATTGAGTGAATTTTAATCCATTTTTTCAAAGCTATTTCGACCTTAAACATTAGCCTTTTATGTTCGACATGGATGACTTTAAACTACCCAAAAAAGACTAGGTAACTCTTAATAAAAGTCAAGTTCCAGCTCACTATACAAACATTTTGTATGATTTTAGGTAATATTGAGAAATAAAAAGTTTTAAAAGTTTGTAGGGTTATTTTTTAATAATCCTAGAAAAAATCGAACTATGCTTACTTGGACCATTGGATTAGGTAAAAATCTAAAGCAGGTAGAAAAAGAATGCAGGCACAAATGATTGTAGGTGAAAACGTTTTTTATTTGATGCAGAATAATTATAAGGACGTCCACAGATTGGAGTCTCTTATCTTTTCCAAGAAATTACCAGAGGCTGTCAACATAAGTCTTCACTTGATGTACAACATCCCGAGCTTCATCAGCAGCCACTTGAATCTCATGCACTCAACTAACTTCACTCTTTTCAGCTTGATGGAGTGATTTCTTAGCATCTGCGATGGCTTTCATACCATTCGTTTGAGCTCCCTCCAGTGAATTATTGAGTTGTTCAAGTTCCCCAGTAACAGCATCCAACTGTTGCTGAAGGTGCATCTGCTGGACGAATTTATCTTTGATCTTATGCTTCAGCTACTTCAACCTAGCAGCATAATCAGTCTCAGCTCGGGTTACCACAACCTCAAATTTGATGATATTGGATGACAGCCTCACCCTGGTCAAATATTGATGGTATCTCTGCTCCTGCTCCCTTCTTAAGATGACTTGTTTTACCGTGGCATGGATCTTTTGATATCCAAAACCGCCAAGTCCCAACATGACAAACAAGGATGACACTCGCGGGATCTTTGATAACAACTCTTTAAGAGGCACTTCAGATATTATCTTCCATATGTTTTTCCATGCCTTGTGTCATGAAAATTGGAGCGCCTTTTTACTTTTGGATTTGACTCAGCATCACCGTCATAGGGGGAATATAATCCAGGATTAATTCCCTTAGGGAAGTGCCCTGTTCTGATCCTTCCCCCCTAACCCATGTTTCTTCACTTTCAATTCCCATTGGGTTGGAGGCTGAGGCTTCACCTCCAGATCTAGCCACTAAAATTTATGGCCCTGCATAATCAATTTAAAGCTTTAGTTAGTTTAAAAGAATAACAAAAGTGGATTGGCTATCTTGTAAATTAAGTACAGTCGCAAAAATTGTTATTCCTTACCCAGCGGTAGATCAGTAACTTGAGAAGGATCCTCCCCATCTTTCCTAGCTTCAATAGGATTTTTAGGGTGAGTTGGAGGAAGCTCTATGGGGTTCAGCTCCTCTTGGGATAATGTCTCTGCAATAGTAGGGTTTTTTCTACCCCCTTTAGGCATTGGTAGTTCAGCAGCTTGCTCAGATAGAACTTCACATTTCAACCGATCATGATTAGAGATGTAATAAGATGTTATTTTTAATAGGATGGAGGATAACACTCACGTCCATAATCTTCTAAATTACATGGTAATTTAACATGATCTAAAAAATCATCAAAATATGTGACAAGATCCATCATTTCATCCAATTTAATTTCAGAATCCTGGTTAATATCACTTGTGGGAGCATTCGATATGTCTTCTTGGTGACCTTCATCCTGCGGTCTCTGACCCTGGACAGCATCTTCAGATAACATAGCGGTGTTAGTTGAAATGGCTGCCAAAAGATCTAGAGCAGGGGTTGAACCTAAAGTATCATAGAATGGAAGTCAGTTGATGTTTCATTCAACATTTTATGAAGCATTTTTAACTTACCAGAAGTAGGATCTTCTCTTCTTGTAATAGCAACATGAGGGATACTGAGAATAGATGCTGGCTCTTCTCCAGGAGTAGCCAAGTCTGCCTGAACTTGTAATTGTTCACCAGTACCCTCTGTGGTCCTCAAAGGAGGGTCAGTCCTCTCCCTCAGAGGGGAAATTGAAGAATCCCCTCCAATCCCAAAAAGTATGAGAAACCTTTTCCTGGGTTAAGACTCATGATTATCTAAAGGACATACCACTACTGATGAATCATTTAGTTGTGGACTTCTTCCTTCAATGCCTTTGTCTCTTTTCTTTTTTGGGAGTGTCGACAATCTCCCTTACAAGTTCATGAATTAGATAATGGAAAGTCTTGTCCAACTCCTCATCCATGGCCTTATGTCATTGAGATATCTCGCCCGATTCAGGAGGAGATTCATTAACCCCAATGGCAGTACCACTAGGGCTATACTGTGGCGAAGGAACCTCAACAGTTCCTTTCTTTTCAAGTTGCAGGATGAAGAAAATAGTCTCCTTGGGTAACAAATATTTGACTGAAATCAAGTTGCAATGAAAATAAGGAAAGAAACTTACATCTTCAAGAGCCACGTAACTGTGCCACTCCTCATCTCCAGAACTAGCAGTCCCCTCAGTGGCGCCATGATCAATCATTTCCTTCACCCCCTTGGTGACAGGAATGGAATCATCGGTGGAATATATGAGCATTTACATCTCATTGATGTAAGTCGACACTTCATCGGGGTTATACTTGTAATGGATATCTGTAGATTCTAGAAGATTCCCTATCATAGGGAGGTGTAGCCCCTCACACAAATCCAGCCAGGCAGTTTCAGCACCGCAGTATAAACTCTGCCATGTCTGGACAACCTCTGGTCGTAGATATTCAGTATGTGTACCAGAAGGCTACAAGGAAGGTCCTACAGTCTTGCACTTCAGATTATTCCCAACTCCTACTAATACATATAGAGAATATGAAAATAAGACTTGTTTCTCTATAAAGTAATGGTGATTAAATTTCCACAATGAGGTAACTCACTAGGAGTTGATGGAGTGGGTATTTTGATTCTGATAGGAGGATTATATCAGGCATGAGGCTGCGTTTCTGTATGTTGTGCCTCATCATCTCCATCTTAGTAATCCGGTGAGTCAGTCCTAGATGAGTAATCTGGAAAATTAGCTCTAGGTGGGAAAGCATCACCTTCCTAAGGAAGGGTTTCTTTCTCTACATTTCTCTTCCTTTTCCCCACCTGATAAACCTAGTGACTCAGCACCCCTCTAGGGTATGATTCTATCCAGTTCTCTTCATACCATGTAGTCAAGTTATTTTCCACTTTATCAATTGGTAGATCAAACATTACCCCGGTCTTCTACCTAGATGTCAGCAACCATAGTTGTCGGGCAACCATAGGATGTTTCTATGACCTGACATGCACAGGGGGAGATACAACGGTCTGCTACAAACACTGGAATTGGCATGAAAATCTCTATTGAGTATAGGCCTCACATATAATCTCTCCATCAATCCTGGTGACTAGTACACCATCTCTACAGGCCAACATGTATGCCCTCAATTCCATGCTGGCTATTCCATCATCAACAAACCGCCCGGTTGGTGGATTTCTATAAGGAAAGAAATTTAATTCCTTATGCATTCTTAGCCTCACCTCCATGTCATAGGAATTGAAAGATAGTAGAGAAATTCCAGAGAATGCCTGCACTGATGGCTTGAAGGAACCTCCAGGAACCCGTACTCCATTCTGTACATTATACGTCCAGATGTGAGTGGCAATCCATCCCCACAAAACATGGAATGGTCCCACTATTCTCAAAGGAGACTTACCCATGAAGACATGGAGTAATCTCTTGTGAATATTTGCTAAAATTGGGGTTTCCAACCCAATAATTTTTCCCTCGGCCAACTTATCTGCAATAATGAAGGTCCTTGGACTGACACCTCCCTTTGAGTCTCTGACTGGCAAAAGATAAAAACTGAGCCAAAAGGCCAAGATGCCCGCCAGACGAGTCTTCTTTGGGATTATCTGATTCACTTCGTATCCCCACTTCTCAAATTCTACAGCTTCTAGAGACAACCAGAATGTTCCAACAACACCCCTATTCTCTGTTTTGGGGCAGGTGGTAGGATGAGTGGGACTCTTCTCCTTGGGCTCCTTCTTCATGGATCTCTTCTCCTTTGATCCCTTCTCCTTTGGCTCCTTCTCCTGCTTCATGATAAGGAATATATTCATCCACTCCTCTGGATGAATATCCTTTTTAGAATGAGTTAAGGAGGTCTCTGAACTATTGAACTTATGGAATATTTTCAATAAGTTCTGAGCTAAAGCCAAAGTATTCTCTGAATTACTCCAAGTCGCCATGGGAGGGATGAATTCATCATACATATCACCCAAAATTGGAGGCCCTGAGATATTGTGGATATCCCACAGACTGATGCCTACTTCTCCATGAGTCAGATGGAAAGAATTGGTTTTTGGGCTCCAATGGCTGAGTATCTTCAGCATGAAGTTATCATGCATGTAAACATATGTTTTCCCAGCCCAGACGACTTCATATATCGCAACTCCTTTCAAATCCATGACAAACTCTGCACAGGTTTGTCACAACCAGTATGCCCACATCCAAGTTGGCTTCACACCTCCCCCAGTACAAAAGTCCCAAATTCTCTGATAGCCTTTGGATTGATCCATCTGAGAGTTTTAGAAAATTGAGGGATAACAATTTCGTTGCCGCTTGGGCTTATGAGGTTTCAGATCTGGCGTACATGGGCTATGATTCATTATGTATGTCTTCACCACTATTCTAACATTTTCAAATATTCCTCCACTTGAGATATTTTCTGAAGCAAAATTGGTGTAATTATGAAACCAAGAATTTGGGAGATAGTTCATTGCCTCTGGAATGGTGACTTCTCGCAGATGACCATAACTATACAAAGGCAGATAAATTCTTTGTGGGAAATCAAGATGATACTTCTTCAGGTACTTGTCCAAATCCAGGATAGTGCTGTCACAGATGGTATAGTAATCGTGTCCAATGATTCTCATCATATCATCAATTCATTTTCTAGCCAGTTCATCAGCTATTCCGATTCTCTTGGGATCCATTGAACCTTCACAAAATAAGAATAAATTAACTCTTAAATGGGTTGATTTTTCATAAAATTTGTGAAGAAATTCGAAAAAATGGCTAAGGCATTAAGGTGCACAAGTCTAAATTTTGGCGCGCATGTATGGATGTGTCGGGGAAGTATGGATGTGTCGCACATGTTTTGACACGTAGGTATCACCGTGAAAGTCAAAATACCTCTACAGCAGCGCGACAGAAATGAAACAGTTGAAAATAGATCAACTTGTGCAGCGAAGGTAACTTGCGCGGCGAGAGCTTGAAAGTTTGAAATCTAGGTACTGTTCTCGAGAATGGACGCATATATATAGGCCAGGCCTCAGCCTTGCAGGTCGACTCCTGCGCAGTTCACACTTGTGCGCCGCAATCTGTGCGCTCAATACTTGTGCGCCGCGTGTTCCTTTGTTTTCTTATTTTCCTCAGAGTTATATCCCCATTTCTTTCAGATCCAAATCTGAGGGGGGACTTTTCTTGATGCTTATTTTCATCAAAGAGTCTAAAGAATTTAAAAGAGAAATACCTTGAACCCAAAGTGATTCATCCTTTGAAGAAACATAAAAAATTGACAAAGGCATGAACAAAGATTCAAAATGAACTTTTGTCACGCAAGTTCCACCAAGGTCGTACAAGTATACTTGCGCGCCGCCCAGTGGTCACACAGGTGACTTGAGATCCCTCTTTGAATTTCACCCAGGGTCTTCACCAGCCTATAAATACCCCATGTGGGCCCCCCATTTCAAGGAGGAAAAATTCCAGAAACTCATATTTGAGCTCCCGGCGCCCTAGTCGCTTCTCAAAGATTCTGAACACTTCTAAAGTAACTTATTACCTAGAACCAAAGATCTAAAGAGGGGGAGTAAGGCCTAACTATTGAAACTCAACAACACTTGCGTGCCTAAGTGGCCAGCCCTTAAGGGAGATGGCCCCACTTGTGCGCTGCCTTACCCCTTCAACAGAACTTGTGCGCCTCTCTTATGGAAGCCTCTAGGGATAGTTCTAAGGTCTTGAGCCAAGCCTCATGCAAGTTTTACCCTAAGGGTTGACTGTCGCGCAAGTACACAAGTGTCGTGTAGGTCAACCTACTTGACCAGGACTTGCGCAACCACGTAGGACTTGCGTGCCCCTCTCTTTTTGGGTGCCCTTCCAGCCCATTTCACCTCTCTTATGCCTATCCTCCTATCCAATTCAAGATTCAGCATTCAAACCCCTCTTCAAAGTCATTTATGGCATGGTTACTTAGTTGGATTCCTTATCTGAAAGGAATTCCATGGAACATTTCTTGAAACCTAGTGATTTACACATCTTTATGTCACTAAGGTTAGATATTTCATTCATTCAACCTCATCCTTTAAGATGAGAGAATCCTTAACCTGGGACTCCTTTTCAGGAGTAATCCCGAGTCCAAGTTCTCATTAATTTGGGCATACTCCTTAGGAGTAAGACCCATGTCCCCTAACCTGGTCATCCTCCTTAGGAGTAATCCCCAGTCATAATTCCCTTAACCTGGGCTTCCTTTTCAGGAGTAAGCCCCAGTCTCAAATTTCCCAAAATTTGGGCATCCTCCTCCGGAGCAAGCCCCAAACTTAATTTCCTTAACCTGGGCTTCCTTTTCGGGAGTAAGCCCCAGTCCCAAAATCTAAAAATGTAGGCATCCTCTTTATAAGTAAGCCCCAATCATAATCCCCTTATCCTGGGCTTCCTTTTCAGAAGTAAGCCCCAATCTCAAAATCTACAAATATGGGCATCCTCCTTAGGAGTAATCCCCATTTCCCTTAATTTTAAAAGTCCCTTAACCTGGGCCTTCCCCTTATGAGTAAGCCCCAGTCTTCAAATCTCTTTAACCTATTCCTCCATCTCATGAGTAAGCCCCAGTGTTAATTTCTCTTAACCAGTCTTAATCTACTTTTTGATATGGGCTTCCTTCTTAGAAATAAAACCCAATCATAAGTCCCTCCTAATTTGGGCATCTTCCTCAAGAGTAAGCCCCAAGTTAGAGTATCCAAATATCCATAATGTACATATACCATTATGGACCCTGTTCCTGGTATTTTTCATTGAAATAAGTCCAGATATCTATCTATTTGGGTAGTCATATATACATAAGACCCACATAATTTTCTATGATTGCATCTTTCATGGAACAATTGTATGGTTTTACCAATTCCTATTGTTTCTCACACCGAGCATGAATCATGTGAGCTTATAGTGTAAAAGTAATTATGACGTCTTTCTTTGAGCCATCAATCATACATAAACATTATACTCCCTTACTCTAACTATGTGGGATCTGATTGTTTTTCTAAATAAAGGATACATAGCTAGCCCATCTACGAGTACGATCCCAATTCTGAAATAATCAATGTCCTTCTGAATAACAATAAACTTCAACTTCCCCACTGAGTGGGTTTAAAACCAGTATGGTCATCATAATGACCAAGAGAATTTTATATAATGTATTTAAGGATACCGTTGAATAGGAATATCTAACAAATACAGATGATTCTTTATCGATGGAGAACCTCGAATACATATAAAAGATTCTCTAAATTTCCTACATATCAATCATTGATTGTCAGATCTAAAGGAATGCCCATATTATACTTGATAATTTAATAAGGATTCACAAACATAACTTAAATATATAGAGAGAGTCCTAGAGTAGACAATAATTCCCCTCAAAAAGGTGTGATGAGTCTGACCTCCCATCCTCTCGACCAATGAAAATTCTTAAGCCTTATCAGTTCACAACTAATGAGAACCTACCTTTAGAAAGTAGGTCCAAATTGATATTGAATCATTGTATGTTTCTGGTTCTATGAACAAACCCGTTAGAAACTACTTGCAATGTTTGAACCTTAAATCAATGAGGTCAACCCCATTTCTAGAGGAAACAATTATTTTTACCTTTAATTACCTGATTTACCTTAATACAATATTAATAAAAAAATAAATGAAGTTAAAATTCCTAATTCCCAAAAAAATAAATATATTTAAATACTTTGGAACCAATGAATGAAAATATGGGTTCCTTTTTTACAAGTTCAAAACACCAATGTTTTAAAAAATAATTAAAATAAATCCTGTTTTTGGAATGAGAAAACGAGTTTTAATAGTTAAAACATCAAAAATATTGAAATGTTTCTACATCTAAACTCAGTGTAAAGTTAATGTAAATCGCTTAAATTATATTAAATGATAAAAATATAATAAATTTATACTTTAAAACTATTAAAATATATAATTTAACACTAAGAAAAAATATTACTAAATTTTTTTTTCCATTAAAATGAACTATTATTTTTATTGTTCACCCAAAACATGAAACTTATCAAAAAAATACAAAACATTCAAAAATAATAATGTTTTATACTCTTAATAAAAATAAGAAGTTTATTTTTTGAATAAAACTGTAAAAAACCTTTAAAAAATAGATTTAAAATTAGTGTGCCATCAAAAGTGGGGAAAACTGTGTTTTTTAAAAAATACATCATTTATTCGAAAAAATGAATTTGTTTTAATATAATATCAAAAAAAATATGATGAATTTTAAACATTATATTTAATATATTATGACATATTTTATTAATAAAATCCATCATGTGATATAATATTATTTTATAAACTCACTTATTTTTATTTAAATAGTTTTTAGGAAAATATTTTAGTTTAATTAAAAATGGTTTTATTTTAATTAATAATTAATTGGTCTCAAAAGAAATAATTATATAAAAATTTATATGAAATATTTCTAAAATTCAATTAATATTTTTTATACCTTCTATAATAACAACTAGGTTAAAAAGTAACATAACAATATTTTTTTGCATAAACTCGGACTTGTTTGAAATGAACTCTATCAAAAGAACTCAAAATTTTGTGTAACACAAGAAAAGAGGAGTTTTGGATATACCATAATAATATATGGTATTTTATGAAGTGAAATACTTTTTTGTGTAGCTTTCAACACAATAAATCACATAAATTAAAAAAATTTATCTCGACAAAATCTCAGATTGTTACATTCTACCTTACTTAAAATGAATTTCTCCGTTGAAATTCATCTTGGTTATAAAATTATTCATACATGAATGATTCTTTCATAAAATTCAACATCTTAAAAATAAATACATATTCTTCCTTTTAAAATTGATTGTTTGAAACATATTATTTACCAAAAGTAACTCATAAATATGTTCTCGTAGGAGAGAACATAGTTCGGAAGTGAAAACATGGAACTTGAGAAGAAATCTAACTATCATGTTCTGATGGAGAGTTATAGAGAACAGGTTCAAAAGAAAGTTATCGATCAAAAATACAAAAATTTGTGTTGATATAAGGGTATATTTTATTCATTGGATAACAAGGTAATGGGATACCATTTTTGGTTTCAAAATACTTTCCCTAAAGTTAATGATTTCTTTATGAGATGAAATCTGTACTTGATTTCGGTAGAATTTCACCGTTGGTTGTGCCTTGACCAATTTCAACTTAATCAATTATTCAAGTAAATAAAGGTGAATTTTTTATTCTTTAAGGGTTATCATATCATAAGATCTATGATTAGAATGATAAGTCATTCCATCTGTCATTATCAAAAGAAAAGGTTTTAAAAAGTTATCAAATATGAAAAAGTTCGCCAATGGTGATAACATAATTAATGTTAAATAACATCATCTAATGTTTAACATAAAAGTTTCATAATTTAATAACCATAAAATCATTCCAAAATATAAAAATACAAAAATTAATAAAGAGGTTCAATAACATGGCTCAAAATTTATCCCCCATATATCATACTATATATCTTGTTGGTCACTTTCCAAACATGTGAGTTCCTTCATCCTGTATTCTCTTGTGATACAGTAATAACATGAATTACCATAATACCATAGTGAAAACACAAGTTCATTCAATGATTAACTCTCTACATATACTATAATCCAAAAAATTTTGTATACTCTATAAATTATATCATAAATAACTTTTTTTATCATATCAGAATCAAGATCATTAATTTTTTCAAATAGCTCATTATTTTCTTATCGCAATCCTTTTGACATATTATGGGTTATCCTTCCCATAATGTCTTTTCCAAAAATTCCCGAATCAATTTTTATAGTTATAAGTACATATAATAATATACTCTTAAATAAATATTGAAATAATAATTAACTAATACATTGATATTTCATCATTCGATAATACTATAAAACTGATTCTATAACATTATTCTAGAATCTCATTATATAAACACTCAATAATTCCACCACATCATTTTTTTACACTACATCGCCAATTTTTATTGCATGTGATTATACTTTTTCATAAACATTATAATGTTGCTGATAGCAATCATCATCGATAACCATTGGATTAGAGAATTGGTTATCATAATAGCCCATTTCCTTGCATTTGTAATAATGAAGGGTGGGAGGAACATTTTGTGTAACATTTTCTCTATTCACATCATTACATATCTGTTTACCATTACTTCGGTACTCAGCTTTCCAATGAACATATTTTACACACTTAAAAAATTTACTAGTCACTTAAAGACCATCTAAATCTTGCTTATTTCCACACATTTAGCGTAAGGAAATGCTCATCCTCTTTTCACCATTGTTTTGAGATTCTCCCTTGAACTCTATCTTCTATTTCTTATAAAAAAACAATGATATTGATATGTAATTCCAACTGTAATTTTTACCTAGATATCACAACAAACAATATCTGTATTGATACTAATGTATTTTAGGGAAAACTCCCTTAAATGACATTGTTTCAATCCATTATAGAATTGATCAACCTTACAATCAGGTTGGATGACAATTGAAGAAGAAAAACATGAATTTCTTATAAAATTCACCACATATGTACTAGTGATCATCCTTTTTCTTATGTTCATGGAAATAAAATTCAATATTCATATAAAGAATACATGAATTTACTTGTTGAAAAACATGTTCTTGATCTCTTACTATCCCATAGATTCAATTTTTTCTTTTGTCCTTGTATTCTTGATTAGAGTCCATCTCTAGCCCACTTCTCCTTAAAAATATTAAACATCCAAATTTTTTTAAGTTTTTTGTAGTGGTGAATTGAAAATAGATTTTCAATGGTACTAATACATTTTTTAGAAAATCATGGATCATAAGAACCACTGAAATAATGTAGATGTGACCTCATGATGGAATTAATTGAGTGGTGTTCCCTTTTTAACCCATTTGGAAATACAGAATGATTCATGGGTCACGTAAGTATAGTGATAATATTTATCATTCCATCTCCCAAAACATTTGATTTTTTTTCTGAGGAAAATCTGTACAATTCTAATTTCATTCATCATTAACATGATATCTTAAGATTCCCACCATTTTATAAAACCCAAAAGGAATTGTATGAGAGGGAAAAAATCATACTCAGAAAAAAACATAATCAATGGTAGGTATATTTAATCTCTAATATCTTATGTTTAATCCATGTCTAAACATGATCATTACCAACATTAAATGATTACATCTTATATATTGACTTATCCTTAGGGAAATCACTAGATATGTCATTAGAAATTTTTTTGGGATCTCACTATTGTTTTCTCATCAAAGTATCCAAAGGTTATATAAACATTTTTATGATACCATCTACAATAGTCTATAATTTACTTACATATATATCACTTCAAAATTGAAGAATACTCATTTGAAAAAATCACAAACCCATGCTTGGACTGTATAGGTTTAGTGTCATTAGAAAATGTGAAACATAAATAACTATTTCATAATACATAGATATTATCTCCCACTTATTTCATCATATCTAGAACCTTTTTTGGACATATATTACTTAATACCCAACTTTATAACATGTTGAAAAGAAACATAAGAAAGGGTGATCTTAGATGCTCAGTAAGGTTAAACCTGGTATGAATCAGATCCTAATAATAAGACATAATAATTAACCATTTAATATTCTTGTCCTATATATATTAAAGGCTAGGATATCATGTCGTGGGATAAATCATAAAATATCATAAAGAATGAATGAACATATTCCCCAAATTCATCACATAAGAAATGGAATTTCTAAAATAAACATAATAATTGAAAATCAATTCATATTAGTCTAGTCTCATTTCTAGTAGAATCATATAGGATAAAGTCTATTACCAAACCAAGTTCACACCTAATTCAATCCCTATATTACTGAATCAAGTTATCATCTTGTTTATGTAATGTATTACTGAATGGAAACTATTTCATGTTCTATAAATTTCTATATCATGATATGTTAATCATTAAGAAATGATTTGAAGGGATAGGTCTCACCCATCTCATAATTAAATTATTTTTTAGTGTTCTACAAAAACATATATCATTCATTATAGAATAATTCAAGGAATAAATTGGGTTTCTTACACATCATTCCATCCTAACATAATCCATATAAAACAAATAGTTTTCTAAAATAGAATACAAGTGTAAACATAATCAGACTATTACAATAATAAGTATAGTATACTTGAAACATATCCCTATTAATGAATTCCAACTTATATGGAAAATAATATTTATAGAACAAATGGAATAAATTCTCTAGTAAAATATATTTTCTTTTCCCAAATAAATATCTGTTATAAAAATTCCATGAAATTTTAAATGAAAATAATTTATTTGAAAATTAACTTGAAATATTGTAATGAAATCTTATGGTAATATAGTGTTATGAAAATATAAAAGTAATTTCATTCTGTAAATGTTTGAACAAAAATTTCTTCATGTACTTTTGTTGGATACGTCAAAAGGGCCTCGTATCAAAAATGGAAAAAGTTTCCTTTCATACTGTTTAATAAAAACTATAAAATTGGTACAATCAAAACTAAAAAAATTATATAATAATATAAAATATATTTTGTAATACATATTTTAGAAACATAGATTTGGATGATAAATATTCCTCAGTAAATACTTATGTATATTCAATATTTGAAAATAACAAGATGGAAAAATTATTCCCTACCTTAGGTATGGGTTTCATAGAATGTATCTGAAGCTCCATTATAATGGATTAAATAGTTTTATAAACTTATTATAGAAACATATTTATTTTTATGATATCTTATATGATCATATTATTACCTTTTCAATAATATTTCACTATTTGTCTTCTTTTGGTGTTATCTTCTTTATTTTCTCATGCCTGTTTTGTCATAGAAGATCAATTGATGTAAATTGGATATAGTTACATTATCTAAAATATTGTATTAAGTTAATATATATATATATATATCATATTTATTCATTATATAAATAGTCATGCATGAATAATGGACACAGAAATAAATCACATCATGTCGTGGAGAAGACAAATCATACGTATACACGTGCGATGGTATCATTTCCTTAATTGTGAAAAGTATAGAAGTGGATGGTATATATATTGTTAAAAATAAATATCTTATTTTAATCACTATATATTTATATAATTTCCATCATTATACCCATAATCACAAATTGGTGATGATAAAGAGATTACACCACAACGTGGAGAGGGTAAGTCGAACATACACATGCGTGGTGATTTCATTTTTTGGAGGATTTATATAAGGTGGAATGTGGTTGTTCTATAATAATAATAATAATATCTAAAAATATATTTGACACTATATTTAATATTTTATATTTCAAACAACATATAAAGAGGAATTAGAAGAAGAAATGTTCATGAGAGATTCGGTAAAGAAGATTACCTATTCTTCGGTGAGTTCCCTCTATATCTCTTATTAAAGACACTAGAGTTGGTAT
Source organism: Viscum album (assembly GCA_963277665.1). Lineage (NCBI taxonomy): Eukaryota > Viridiplantae > Streptophyta > Magnoliopsida > Santalales > Viscaceae > Viscum > Viscum album. Next base: position 821,566,600 of record OY728143.1, read on the forward strand.
TTTGAAAATAAAAAACATCTAGAACATGTATATGAAATTTTGTAAGGTAATTGGTTAGTGTATGGCTGATATTGAAGTCTCAATGTGAATTTGCAAAATGAAGGAGGAGGTACCCTTTTATAATTTAGTTGAGGGGTACTTTTGGCATCTCCAAGAATATTAACTTTTAATAAAATCAAACCCCTTCAATAAAAACTCCAAAATTTATTACTCTGTAAGATAAGATGATATAGGGTTGTAATAACATCGATCAATAAATTTTAGACCATTTTTATATCAATTTAAATGTTATCATTTTAATTACCCTCTAGTGGATCCTTTTAAATTTTAACAAAGGTTACAATTGTTTCAATATTAAAATGGTATAATTTTTACTAGAATATTTCATTTATCCAATAAATGAATAATTTATATCATTAAAGAATATATCATAAGATTTTTTTTCTTAAAATTGAATAATTTTTACAGTATTCTATTCCATAATTATTTAAAATATTAATAAAATTATTTATCCTTGAAAAAATGTATTATTATATTTAAAAGAGGTCAAAGACATATATAAAATTCACTGGAAATTTTATATGTCCAAAATAATATTTATTTTAATAATTTTAATAACATTTTTTTGATATTTCCTTTAAAAAATAATTACTACAACAGTTTCGTGTAATTATTTAATATGAATATTTTTTAAAAACAAAATTAAATACAATGAAGAAGCTAAATCATCTATATTTCAGAATATTTCTTATAGTGGAATATATTTTCTGTAAAATCCTACAATAAATAGTTTATATTTATTAAAACATGAATATTAAAACTTTAACATAACATTAAATGAAATGTTATAAGTGTCATAATCTTTTTTATATGTCACCAAATAGACAATAACCCGAACCTTGGATGAATATTGATGATATGTATTCAACCAATAAGATTCAGTCAAGTGTTGTGGTGTTTTCATAGTCATTTTCATTTTAATTAAAATTAATTTATTGATTTTTCATCAATTAAATAATTTCAGCATCATCCTTATATAAGACATTAAGGTAATTATTTATTATCTAAAAAATAAAAATAAAGTATCATGATAAATAAAAACATCTTATATTGAAAAATAGTATTTCTATAATAATTTATATTCAATATAACCTTATATTATAAATGATATCATTATTAAATTTTTAGTAAGACATATTTATCTTTTCTTTAAATAATATATATTAAATGTCCTAATAAAATCCATGTGGCTTCTAAAGGATACCATTTTGACCCATGTATGATTTATATTGAAACAAACTCATCCCATGATAGTAGGACGACTCTTAGGCTAGGATTAAAAATATTATTTTTAACTTTAACTAATGAATTTACTTTTTTACCATATTAAAAAAATATTGAAGTTACTATTAAAAATTCCAATAAATAAAAAATAGATATTTACATAATTGATACCAAATGAATTAAAATATGGAGTTAATTTTTCAAAATTGAAAACCTAAAATTTTGAGGAATGAATTTAAAATTAGACCTGTCATTGGAATGAGAAAAAGAGTTTTAGTAGATAAAACCTGAAAAAGATTAAAATATATTTATATATAAACTCAATGTAAAAATAATTACAAAAACCTAAATTATATTAAATTATAAATAATAATATATTTTTTCTTTAAAAAAATACAAATATATACATTAACACTATAAATAAATTTGACAAAAACGTAGTTTTCTTTTAAAATAAAGTTTTAATATTAATCATATGTGAAACTTATCAAAAAACCGAAGAATTCAACAAAATTAAATCATGAAACTATCATTTCAAATCAGAAGTTTATTTTGTCAAAAAGAATATAATTTTTCTTAAAAACTGGATTTAAAATGGGTGCAACATCAAAAGACGTAAAAATGGGTTTTTTGAAAAACACTACTTTTATCCAAAAAATTGAATTTGTTCTTATATAATATCTATAAAAATTATAAGATGAATTTTAACCATTATATTCAATACATTACATATATATTTCAATAATAAAATCCAATGATAGTGGTTTTATTATTTAATAAACTCACTTATTTGAATTTAAAAAGTTTTAAAAAAAATTCATTCATTTAAAAAGGGTTTTTTTCATTTATAAATAATTGGTCACCAAATAATTAATTATATATACATATAAAAAGAATATTTTCATAATTCATCTAATATTGTTCATACCTTCCATTATAATTTCTTGGTTATTGTCACGACCCGGCCCTACCGGTCTCGAGCCGCAACTACCCCAAGCCGGCCTCCATAGGCCATGGGCTGGCAACAAGCACCGAAGGTGTAACAATCACAGGGAGGCCTTTTCCTAAGTACATGTACACACACACAACCCTCTTAATGCAGAAGTGTAGAGTAATAGGAAAACAAATTACTAAAAACTATAAAGAATCATCAGTCATGCATTAACTTTTAAAACAGAACAAGTAAAGTGCTAAAAAGTGGACTGACAAGCAAACTGAACAGTAAAGGGAAAAACACATGCCCAACTAGAACCATGCCAAAACCCAGCAACAGTTAAATGATAGTAAAAAGCTGGTGAGTCTCACACCTGTAACTCCTACTACGACCACTAAACGCAGCCCAAGATCTTGTGTCCTCTACGCTCCTCCGTAGTCTCGATCAACCTATCTGTCGTCTTCAAGGGCATACCATGTGTGGGAAAAGACCAAGCAGGGGTGAGTATAAAGATACTCAGTATGATTCCCTGAAAGCTCGAGGGAGTAACAGAGGAGGTACTAAAATAGTGAGCAGTAGACTAAACAAAGAACAGTGTAAGAGTACAACAAAGAGAGTGCAGCTCAACCCAACAGAAGAAAAGAAGTTGATTCGTCCAACCCAAGATGAGATAGACACGGAAAGCACCTGGCATACCCCATGCTTCTTCACCCATCCTAGGAGGATAGTAACTGAACCCATGGAATGTGAACAAAATTAGGGTGTATACATATATATATGCTGAAAAAGAAACCCGGACAAGTGTGTAAGGGGATCTCTATCTCCAAGATCATCCCAGGAAAAGTTGCCAACAGTCCTATAGATATCCATCCCTGATGCCCAATAATTCCTCACATCAAAGTGGCATCATTGCTTAACTATAAAACTGATGGTCCTACTCAGGTAATCAGGGAGAAAAGTCACTGACTAGCCTCATAAAAAGGGCTGAGTCTGAAAGAAGTAGTCGGGTAACCCACTACCCATCACAGATAGAGGGCAAACCCTAAGATGTCTTCGGGTAACCCACTGCCCATCCCCACAAGAGGGTAATCCCTAAAGTCAATGGGTAACCCACTTCCTAGCCCCGCATGAGGGTAACACCTATGGTTAATGGGTAACCAACTGCCCAGTCCCACTGGAGGGTAAACCCTAAGGCCAATGGGTAACCCACTCCCCAGCCCCGCTGGAGGTTAAACCGTACGGTAAATAGGTAACCCACTACCCAGCTCCACTAGAGGGTAAACCCTAAGGTCAATGGGTAACCCTCTACCCAGCCGCGCTGGGGGGTAAACCTGGAACTATTCTAATAACTCCACACTGCCCATGCCATCACTGGGTGTCACTAACACTACTACCGTGCATAGGTTTGGAGTGCATCAAAAGAACCTCTGACCAACACCCTTTCATGTTTCCAAATTTAAAGAGTTATTGAAAGAGGCTATGCATTCCCAAAAAGATTACACCATTGTAATCCTTATGAAAAAACTCGCGACGTAGACTATTTACTCACTGGAAACTGACTCCCGAAGAAAAAGTTATTCAACACCGCTTTATGCTCATACAACGTCTCGTGGGACCCACAACTCGGTCCCAAAAGAGGTTGGGCGAACTGTGCCATCGCAATGCTCTTGGAAAAAATGCCAAAATGACTATTCATACACCCCAAATGGACATCTGATGGACAGGTTGTAGTAAGTTTCACATAGCTTAAAAGACGGCCCGTGGGGCCCATTACTCAACTCCGGCTTCAATGTCTGAAACCACCCTTGTAAACTTCGCCTTGATGCCAGGGTTACAATGTCGTTGAAGGCGCCTAAAACGAAATCAGGGAGCATAAGATGCAACTCCCAGTGTTATTCAAACGGGGCCCTATGGGGCCCACACCTCAACCTCGAAACACACCTCAGGCCCGAATTTATTCGGGCGGATTGCGTCGTCCCAATCCCCTCAGAAGAACACTCGAAAAAGAGTACTCAAACACCCCAAACGGATGTCAGGTGAAAAGGTGGTGTTTCACCGTAAAACGTGTGAACTAGGCCCTGTGGGGCCCGAACCTTGTCTCCAACCCTAATGCGTCAAAAAGAATCTCAAAAATTCCACACGAGAACTGGGGTCACGCTGCCACTGATTATGCATCAAACAGATGCATCGTTTAGGAGATATGCCCCCTTGAACGAAGGGGGCCCAAAATTTGTGCCGGTCCAGACTGATGTCTCGTGGCCCAACCACGGGTCTGACCTGACTCGCCGTGGCCCTCCCCAGCAAAACAGGATCCCTCAGGGATGGTTCTTCAAAGTGTACCGGCTAAAGGCCGATCTTCATCCGCGTGGCACCAAGAGGACCCGTGGCTTGCGGGTCCTTGTCCACGCTGCACCCCTCCCAGGGTCTGCGCCTCGGGTGCTCCGCCCTGACCGCGACCTGCCGAGGCCATGGCTCCACCCACCAGCTGAGTGAACTACCACATGTGGGCCGCACATGCCACGTCTCCTCGGGTTCCCCGCTCCTCCACCTGGTTCCGCCGCACCGCACCAGCGCCTCCTAGGTCCGCCCCACTACATCGGCACTACCTCGTCTGCCCCTCCATTGAATCCCCTGAAGCCGCTGAACTCCGCTACCTCCGGCTTGACCTCGCCTGATGTCAGTGCTCCGGCCACACTCGACGTTGGTCCACCGAGCTCCGCCATGGCCTACCGCTCGCCGCGCTCTGTCACGCCTCCACCTCAACCTCCGGTTGTCGCCCATTGCCAGAGACGGACCTTCCGCCAGTCACCCCAACCACTCCGGTGGTCGGAAAAATTATCCAATCTTGGTTTCAGAAATCTCAAGGAAGGATATTCACAGCTCTGCCCCTCGCTCGTCGATCCATGACAGTTTGGGCGTGTTTGAAAATTGGTACGAATTACGCCTATGAACGAGAATCAAAAACAGGGCTCGGGCGTTGGCCGTGTTCGTTCGGCCATGTCCCCAATTCTAGAATAATATAATTTAAATGAAAAAATTGTAAAAAACTCAAGAAATTGATGAAGGTGTGAAAATTAATCGTAAATCCTACCTCGAATCGGTCGTGCGTCGTTGGTGGCACGTCCACGACGCTCCAGCTTTGTTACGCCAAGGTTCTAGCGGTGGTCACTCCTCGATTCGGTGAAGAATGGCGAAGAACACCAAAGAACAAGAGAGAGAGAGAGGGAGATAGAGAAGAAGAAGGATGGGTTCTCCCCTTATCTTAAGCAATTTTCTAAAGACTCGCTGAAATTCCACCCTTGGTCGCGGATTCCAAAACCTCCGCACCCACTTATTTTATATCTCGCCTAGGAAAAATACCAAATTTCAAACTCAACGGAAGTCTCATATTTCCATTCTGAGACTTCATTAAAATGTTATTCAAAAGGACTCCAATGATAAAAATCATTAAGTAATTATTTCCAAATGACAATTTTGACCCTGGGTGACATCTCTCACAACAGGCCCGCACCCGCAACTTTTACACCCATCCTAGGTTAAAAGGCAAGCTACGGACGCAACCATGCCCACATATTTTCTATCTGATCTACCGTTTAGGAGGAAACACAACCCCTCTATGTGCATACTATAGAAACAATTAATATTTTTATAAAATTTATTTCGGGTACACCTGGCCTCGAAATCACACGTCATCTCATCTCCTAACTCTAGAAATATATGTATAAATATTCCAAAGTTTTACAGGGAAAAAAAGGGTCTCGAAATCATTCCCTCCTTCAAGCTTTTCTTCCCCAAAAATAAAAACTAGTAAAAACAACTCGAGATATAGATCTCACACCTTTATCTCCCACTCCTAAGAAAACGTACACAATACCATGCCTGCACAACACGCGAACCAAGGGGAGGGTTCATACTCATAAGTTCTGCAACCTTTGATGACGTCTGTAGGAACACGCACGCATCTCATCAGCTGAGACACGTGGAAGATGTCATGTGCCCACTCCTACTATTTGGAGGTTTGGGCAAGACGGTAGGCAACCTCTCAATCTCTTACACATTTCCAAAACAGCCCAAAGAAACTCGGGTGACTTCCCTAGACAGACCTCTACATTCCACGCCATGACCGAAATCACGGATTCTTCTTGGAACATGGTGTCGTGATTCCCTCCTTCTGAATACCCATCTAGTGAAACACCCAAGGATATCCAGTCACATAAGTTTTCCCAGTCGGTGCATCCCAACCAAGACTCTCTTACATGCTCAAAAAGTGGATGAGTCAAGACCATCTACTGTAGAAAAGCCGTACAATCCTACTCCACAATGGTCAGCTGTAGGAAAGCTAACTACTACCAAACTTCCTGCACTTGATGAGTCTGGGACATTCTAGTAAGGGAACCTACTACAACAATTCCATTTTCCAGAACATAGACTCACTAGAAGTCATAGTCCGGCAGAAATTTCAACCAGAACTGTCGCCTCAGGTTTAAGTCTCCCTTGGTGAGGATGCACCTGAGAAACCGGTGGTCTGAGCAAACCACAAGGATATCTCCCAGAAGATAGTGTGTCCATAATCTCATGGAAAATACTACCACTACCAGAACCACATAGTGAAATGCATAGTTCTGTGTATGGTGTTTCCATCACCTCAACATGTACTTGATAATGGTATCAAGATTGACTTTGAGCACCAAGATACCAACGAACAGGGAAGGCGAGCAATCTCATCCAACCGCTAGATACTAGACATGAAAAGTACATGGAATAACCCACGTGTCTTTACCCCTCATGGAAGGAGAGTAATCCCCAAAACATTCACTCTTCCAAAACCACTAGTGGCACCTCAAGCAAACTGAGGTTAAGCAGAAAAGCCCCACTGGCAAATCTAGAACCCGCTCTGACACACCACTGCACAACCCCGCCATGAATACACATATCAGAGGGACTCATCCCCGAAACTCAATACTATCCTATTTGGGTGGTACTGACTCTCCCTCATGGTTTGGATCCCATAAAAAACGTGTCTCAATGGGGGAGGAACCCCCTTTTCCCATGCATTCAAAACTACGCTGGATAACACCAACACATGGTTACACCGATGCCCTGTGTCACCCTCAGTATCCCCTCGAACAAGAAGATAGATTAAAGGAGTACCTCAAGTAGTTTCTAACATGTTCTACTGAGAAAAGTAGAAAAATACACAGAGCGTACCTCTTATCATCTCATGCGATGTAGGATTGTAGACATCCATAGCACACAGCTGCCCGTGGCCCCGTCTGTTGGCTCCCTGAGCTGGACATGGGCCACCTAGTGGTGGTGGATGGACCTCGAAATGTTGTCCTCCAACCACAATTCTTACTACTTTTCAAACAACACCACCTCCCTGGGGACCACCCTGTCTTCAACTGGGAGTTCTCTGATCATGAAACTGCCTCTGTTGTGGCGGTGCATTAAACAACTATCTGGAAAACTCAGCACATTTGGTCGAGTAGTCTCACTCCACGTGACCTCACACATCACAATCATAACACTTTTACTCCCTATGATATCTTGGTTCTCTATGCTTTCCCCAACCATGTTCATGAGTCTCATCAAGGGGAGACCTCCGTCGGCAAGGCCCTGCCAATTGACGTTCCTCTGACATAAATTTCTCTGTCCCCAGGGCCTGCTCCAGCACCCTGAAATGGGTGAGGATGCACAAGGGAACTACATTGTCACATATATAGTCTACAAAGACCTTGATCAAACTTTTATTCTTGGAAGTTTCCATCATGGATCTTGTCCAAAGAGTACTGAGTATGGTCTGTGAAACTAGTTGCATACTCAGCCACTGCCTTCATTCGCCGCTAAAGCTCCAGCAGCTCCCGAAACCGTAAAAAGTGTAAGTTGGAGGGGTAGTACTCCTCACAAAATAGGTACTAGAAGTCATCCCACAAGAGTACCAAATCATCGTGAATCTGAGTAACACTGGCTCTACTAACACCAAACTGATTGGTGAAAAAACTTGCTATCAAAGCCACCATCTAACCGGTCATTGTCCGAAAAATCCTAAAGAGGCGGACCACCGACTCTAGCCAACCCATTATTGTCTGAGGGTATGGCTCACTGCGGAACCTAAGTGGTCTATGATGCTGGAAATCACGTAGCGCAACCAGTCTAAACTCATCATAGGCCTTCGCTGCCGACACTCTCTACTACTCCACAGGTGGAGGTGCTACTGCCTATCCTTCTGGAGAATTGGTAATCGAATGATGGATCTTGAAATAAGGCCTCGTTGCTTAGGGAGTCTTCATCATGAACCAGAGCTATTATCCTAGCTGTCTATCATCGCAGAGACTTCTTGAATCCGATCAAGGAGTATCGTGGTCAAATGAGCATATATATACCAACAACAATGGGAAGTTGACTCAAGAATTACAGTCAAAGAGTCAATCTTATATGATGCATGAAACAAATTCCCTACAACATGTGTCTCAGTGTGGCGAGTTGAAAAGTAGGTTATCAGGGTCCTGGTGAGTGGATACGTCAGCCGCCGTAGCATCACTGGACTCCCTGGCCTGAGAGCCTCTCTTGATACATGTTGACACCATTGCCCCAAAACTCAACCAATTCATTTTTCAGGACATCCGAATAATTCCCCAAGAAATGAACCACCTCTAATACCACTTTGTTATGACCTGACCCTACCAGTCTCGATCAGAAACTACCCCAAGCCCCCCTCCATAGGCCAGGGGCTGGCGACAAACACCGAAGGCGTAACAATCTCAGGGAGGCCTTTACCTATGTACCTGTACACACACACAAAACCCACTCAATGTAGAAGTGCAGAGTAAAAAAGGAAACAAAATTACAAACAACTATAACCCACCCTTATTCATGCATCAACTTCTAAAACACAACATGTAAAGTGATGAAAAGTGGACTGACAAGCAAACTGAACAGTAAATGGAAAAACACGCGCCCAACTAGAAAGGCGCAACAACCCAAAAACAGGTAAAAGAAAATAAAAAGTTGGTGAGTCAGACACCTCTAAGTCCTAATAAGACCATTGAACGTATACCAAGCTTATGTGTCCTCTATTCTTCTCCATAGCCTCGATCAATATTTCTATCATTTACAAAGGCACACCAAGTGTGGGCAAATCCCAAGCAGGGCTGCGTATAAAGATAGACAGTAGGATGCCCTGAAAGTTCGAGGGAGAAACAAAGGAGGAACTAAAACGGTGAGCAGTATATGGAATAAAGAACAGTTTAACAGTACAATAAAGAGAGTGAAGCTCAAACCAACAGAAGAAAAGAAGTAGACTCATCCATCCCAAGAAGGGCTAGACACGGAAAGCACGTGGCATACCTCGCGTATCTTCGCCCCTCCTAGGAGGACAGTAACTGAACCCAAGGAGTGGGAAAAAAGTAGGGTGTATACATATATATATGCTCAAAAAGAAACCTAAATGAGTGTGTAAGGCGATCTCTATCTGCAAGATCCGCACAGGAAAAATCACTAATAGTTATAAAAATATCCATCACTGATGCACAACAATCCCAAATGTCAAAGCAGCCTCATCGCTAAACCGTACAATCAAGGGTACCACTCAGGTAATCATGGAGAAAAGTCACTAACTAGCATCATAGAAAGGGTTGAGTCTAAAATAAGTAGTTGGGTAACCCACTACCAAACCCTACTGGAGGGTAATCCCTAAGAGGTCGTCAGGTAACCCACTGCACAACCCTTCTAGAGGGTAAACCCTAAAATCAATGAATAACCCACTGCCCATCCCAGTTGGAGGGTAAACCCTAATGTCAATGGGTAATCCACTTCCCCGCCCCGCTGGAGGGTTAACCCTATGGTCAACGGGTAACCCACTACCCAGCCCCGTTGGAGGGTAAACCATACAGTCAACGAGTAACCCACTACTCATCCCCGCTGAAATGTAAACCCTAAGATCAATGGGTAACCGACTACCTAGCCCCTCTGGAGGGTAAACTCAGAACTGGTCCAATAACTCCACACAATCCGTGCCATCACTGGGTTTCATTAACACCGCTACCGTGTGTAGGTTCAGAGTGCGTCAAAGGAACCTCCGACCAACACCCTTTCTTGTTTCCATATTTAATGAGATCTCGAAAGAGGCTTCACATTCCCAAACAAATTACACCGTTGTAATCTTGGCAGAAATAATCACGAGATAAACTATTTACTCGCTGGAAACAGACTCCTGACAAAAAATTTATTCAACACCACTTTAAGCTCATATGACGTCTCATGGGACCCACACCACAGTCCCAAAAGAAGTTGGGCGAACTGCACCATCGTAATTCTCTAGGAAAAACGTACCTAAACGACTATTCATACTCCCCAAATGGACGTTAGATGAAAAGGTCACAGTACACTGCACACAGCTTAAAAGGCGGCATGTGGGGCCCACTGCTCAACTCTGGCATCAACGTCTGAAACTACCCTAGTCAGCTTCGCCTCGATGCCAGGGTTTCAACACTGCTGACAACGCCAAAAATGGACTCTGGGAGTAGAAGTTGCAACTCCGCGCATTATGCAAATGGGGCCCTGTGGGGCCCCCACCTCGACCCCAAAACACCCCACGTAGATCGTACCGTTTCATTCCTTGTAGATAAGCATGAGGTATATGCTTTTCATTTTCCATGAACAGACTTATGAAGAATATACCATAAAAATGCAACATATGTATGAATGTTGCCTCGTGGCGCCCATGCCTCGGGCCCGAATTTAGGCAGGCAGATTGTTTCATCGTAATCCCCTCAGAAGAACACTCAGAAACAAGTACTCAAACACCCCAAACGGATGTTGGATGAAAAAGTGGTGTTTCAATGTAAAATGTGTGAACTAGGCCCTGTGGGGACCACACCATGTTTCTAACCCGAACGCTTCAGAAAGATTCTCAAAACGTCTGCACTAGGACTGGGGTCACGGTACCTCTGACGGCGCATCAAACATACTTGCCGTTTAAAAGATAGCCCCCCCTTGAACAAAGGGGGCCCAAAATTTGGGCCGGTCCAAACCGACCAGCCCGGTCCGGACTGCCGGCCCACAGCCCAGCTGTGGTTCTGGCTTGACTCACCCTGGCATACTGGCTACGCCCTGCCCCAGCAACACCAGACCCATCAGGTCTCGTTCTTCAATGCAGACCATCCAAAGGCTGGTCTTCGTCCGCGTCGCACCAGCAGGACCCGCGGCTTGCGAGTCCTTGTCCACGCCGCACCCCACCTAAGGTCTGCGCCTCAAGTGCTCCAACCCATGAGAGACCTGCCGAGGCCGCGTCTCCACCCACTGGATGAGCGCCCGGCTGCACGTCAACCACCCACGCCACGTTGCCTAGGCTCCCCGCTCTACCGCCTGGGTCCACCACATCACACTGGCGCAACCTGGATCCGTCACACTGCACTGGTGCCACCTCATCCACCCCTCCAATAGCTCCCCTGATGCTGCCACACTCTGCTACCTCCGGCGTGACCTCTCCCAACACCTCTTCTCCGACCACACCTGACGTTGGCCCTCCGAGCTCCGCCTCGGCCTACTGCCCGCCACGCTCCACTGTGCCTCCGGCTCAACCTTCTGTCATTGTCCCTTGTCGGAGCCGGACCTTCAGCCAGCCTCCCGACCATTCTGGTGGTTGGAAAAATTATCTGAAACCTGTTTCAGAGTCCTTAGTGCCGGATCTTCATAGTGTCACCCCTCGCTCGTCGATCCGTCGCGGTTTTGGCGCGTCCGAAAATTGGGACGAAGAATGCCCAAGAATGCGAATTAAAAATAAGGCTCAAGAGTTGTCCGTGTTCGTTCCACCATCACCCCAAGTCTAAAATTATAGAATTTAAATGAATAAATTGGAAAAAAACTCATGGGATGGACAAAGGTACGAAAATTAATCATAAATCCTACATCGAATCCGTCATGTGTCGTTTGTGGCGTGTCCACGACGCTCCTACTTCGATCCTCCAAGGTTCCGGCGGTGGTCGCTCCTCGATTTGGTGAAGAACGGTGAAGAATGCCGATGAATAAGAGAGAGAGAGAGAGGAAGAAGAAGAAGAAGGATTGATTCTCCCCTTATCTCTAGCAAATTTATAAAAACTCACTGAAATGCCACCCATAATCGCGGATTCTGAAACCTTCGCGCGCGATTATTTTATATCTCACCTAGGCATAACACCCCATTTCGATCTCAATAGAAGTCTCAAATTTCTATTTCGAGACTTTGTTTGAATGTTATTCGAAAGGACTCCAGAGACAAAAATCACTAAGTAATTATTTCAGAAGGAATATTTTTCCCCTTGGTGACATCTCTCACAGCAGGCCCGCGCCCACAACTTTTACACCCAGCCTTGGGTAAACGGAATGCTCTGGATGCAACTGTGCCCTTAGATTTTCTATCCAAGCTAACGTTTAGGAGGAAACACAACCCTGCCATGTGCATTGTATAGAAAAAAATAATATGTTTATAAAATTTATTCCGGGCACAACGGGCCTTAGAATCGCACTCCATCTCATCTCCTAGCTTTGGAAATATATGTAGAAATATTCCAAAGTCTTATAGGGAAAAAACCGGGTCTCTACAGTTATAATGTAACATAATAATATTTTGTGGATTGATTAAAATTGGTCTTGCATGAAATTAAATCTATCAATTTAGCTCAAAATTTTGTGTAACACAGGCCAAGATTTGTGTTGTGTATACTGAAAACTAAGCTGATGCTGACTGTAAAACATGATTATCATGGTGTAGTATACAGCAGAAGGAATCAATTAAAATAAAAACTATATATACCATAAACATTTCAGGGGGTTACACCATGTACTAAGGGTAAACTCCTTATGGGGTAACATGACGACATGAAATTGTATGGGAATGGGGATGCCCAAGAGATTGTAAGGGTTCACTTGCTATGTGACATGTGTTACATGCCAGGTATATTCCCAAATACACATTGTGTCTTGTTATGGGGGATGGCCAATGGATGGTTTCTTGAGACATGTCATGTATTATTGGTACATGTACTGTACTACTCATGGAGTCTTCTTTCTCATGATTATCTATTGTTATGACTCACATATATGACCATGAGTTTCCTATACTGTGTAATTTTCATCATTTATTATGATCGGCACTATGATTTTGGAATTATAGCTGTGAAATTATGTGACTTTTATGGATCGATTTAGTTAGAGATGTGTAGACTAGTATTAGTTGAGTGAGTTTCCTTACTCTATACTTCTGAGGGTAAAAATGTTGAATTATTTTCTAATCATATAATTCTGATCCCCTTGATAGGATGATCTTAGATAGAGTTTTTGTATCCCTTTGGGAGGCTGGAAAAGGATCCTCTCTCATTTCAAATTCCCTAGGTGATGTTCAAGGTATCTTTATGACCGACTCTACAGTGGAGGAGACCGTCTTTCATTCAGGATAGACTAGTATGGTTTTTGGCATCATCAAGTATACATTCTCCTACTTACCATGCACTTAAACATGGTTTCCGGCATCATTTTCATTACAATCCCCTACTTAGTGTGCTTTTCTCGATTTGTTTTTCAGAATCATCATGACTAAAACTAATCCAGTAGTGATCCCATACCAGGGAGATATGATCTATGTGGGATGATATTGGGTTTTTTGTGTCCCCTAGTGGTCCTGTGTGATATCACTTATTATCGAGATAAGATCATTAGTGTCTTGAGTAGGGTTCTAAGAGTTCACCATCGGGGATGGGGGAGATCCCTTATTAGAGCATCAAGATCCACTGAGTGAAAAATGATTTTCATTATGTATTGAACAGATGAGAATGTTCTCTCTATTGAATGCCACTTAAGATGGTAGGGTTTTTCCATCAACTTAATAATGCATGAAGAGTGAGATATCTCAAATTAATTCTATAAGATATGGAAGATATATTATTTATGGGTGATATATCATTGATATGTCTTGTTTGGGATGTTAATACTAGGTTAGTGAGTTATCATGGACAAGCATTACATTTTAACTTTGAGTATAATCTTGTGGTAGGTATTGAGGCTGGAAACCCATGAAACATAGAGTCTAAGAAGAATATATATGTTTAATTCTAGGATTCAATTAGGTTATGTCACATATCCAAATTGATATACACTATGGAGATAAGTGGAGTTTTCATGTATAGTCAAGGAGTGGTCAAGATGAAGTTTTTGTTCTCTCCTCCATGGGTTCTCTCCTGTAGATTTGGGACAAGTAGATTATTTCCATTCAGTTTATCCATTTTATATTGGAAATTTGTGGAACCTACTATGTATTTTTATACTTATCCATTCATTGGACATCCCAACATATGTCATTTCTTATGAAGATGGTAGTCCTTTTGATGGATCCCTAGGAGGACCTAGAGTATGTGTATTTTAGCGATATAGAAAGACCAAGGATCGTAATTTTGGTTTTATTTGATATTAGTCCCCTACATTTAATAAGTTTAGATGATTTTATAGTTATTGGTGGGAATTTATTTTACAATTTTATTTTTTATGTATTTTTTTTACTCTAGGTTGTGGTATATATGTAACACCCCAAGATTTTATGAAAACTTTTCTTTTTAATTTAATTAATGTCTTGTGTTGTACGCTACACCAAAAGGATCTTTCACAACACACATTCCTCACTTTCCTTGCATTATACGCAATCACGACCTTCTTCGATAGCGTGTGTAGTATGCAATACCGGGTTTCACTAAACGAGATATTATTATAATATTACTATGAACTAGCCATTATGAATAGTAATACCCTCTTTTTGAAATTTTATAAATTTTATCATTCAAAATGGACTTTATTTTTTGATTCGTAATATCGAAATTAGCTTAGGGTGAAATTTTGGTACTTTTTGGATAACTTTCATATTCTGATGAATAGTGGAAATTACTAAATTTTAATTAAAAACAACTATTTTAATCAAAATAATTAATAGTGATAAATTATTAATTTTAGTGGTTTTAAAGTATATTTATAATATATTTTTACAATTTAATACAATGTTTTTCATTGGATGTAATTTCACATTTAAACCAGACATAAACAAGTGTCAATCTTTTGATAGTTATTATCTCTTAAGAACACGCTATTTGTTTTGACGATGGGAACTAATTTTTAAATTAATTAATGAAACTGATATGTTTTGAATTTGGTAAAATAGAAATCATTTTTTAATTAATAATAACAAATATATCTTAGGCCTAATTTTTGGTATTTTTCTGGAAACTTTCATTTTTTGATGAATTGTGAAACCACTAAGTGGTAGTTAAAAAAACTGAATTTTTCATAAAACGTAATTTTACCGCTTCTGTGAGTGGAATTTCGCAAATATGAGAGACACGGATAATATTGAGGACTAAAATTTGGTTCAATGAGATGAAAATAATTTTTGATGAATATTAATTTTTTACTTTTTTTTACCACGGTTAAAAGTAAATAGGGTAATTAAGGGTAAAAATTATATTATTATTACCCTAACACATGTAAAAATTCTATTGGATAAGTGTAATTCGGCCAAAAACAACCTTAGGAGTAAAATATGACCATTTATGCCCACTTGGATTAGATTAGGACATTTATTATTAATTTATTTAAAGAAGGGTTAAAATAGTTAAAATCAATGTTTAATAACTAAATAATTTTTAATATAGGGTTATACAAAAGATAAATTAGACTATAAATATTAATTAGAAATATAAAAATATTTCCTATATAATGTTATTTCATTTATAAATTTTAGACTTAGAATAATTTAAGTTATTTATGAAACAATGATGATGCAGTAGTTATCTTATTAATGCAATATTGACATAATTGCTGTTATAAATACACAAATAAATGTAATTTCAGACTTTTTATGAATTACAATAATTTTCTATGATAATATTACATGTTAGTATTGATTTAATTAACTTTTTTCGAACTAATTATTCTGTTGTAATTTTCACAAAAATCAATTACAAAAGAGTGTCAAAATTGACATAAAATAGTTTTTAAAACAAATATTATATTATAAATTTTTATTATATTCCTAAAAATATAATATTCGTCCAAGATACTTATATCATGATAGGTGTATTATTAAAGGACCACTTTGGGGTCTCTTGGATGTATATGGTATGTTTATTAACTATATAATATAAAAATACAAAGTGACATGGTAAATGTCAATCTAATTAACTATGAGTTAAAACTAAAAGTTAAGGATAATATAATGACCTAAACTTTTATAAATTCTATTGGATGAAAGTATTTCTACCCCTCCCCACCTTATCTTCTAAATAAATAGATTTGGAGCTATTAAAACCCGAATATGACTTTATAATAAAATAATAATTTTAGTTATTCCAATGGTGCCTCTCTCCTCCCTTATAAAAGGGTACCTCCTCCCTATCTTCCTCACACCACTTTGAGACTTCAAGCTCTGCCAAATCCTGCCAATTTCTCTTCTCCACTTCCCTAGAAACATCCTAGAGTTCCTGGTCTTCTTCAAAGACCAATTTTAGTGCCCTAAGTGGAGGTCTCAGAGAGGCGCTTCAAAGAAGAGGTAATGTCCATTACCAATTCTTTCAACTTTATTTCTTCTTCCACTTCTTCTTATTAGGTTGGTTTATTATGAAGTAATAACATCATTATCACTAATATACTGATATTTTATTATAAGTATTAAACAACCCTATTTCACCATCTATCCATCCTACGGAAAATGAAATCACCGCGCATGCGTACGTACAGAATACCGTCTCCACGCCGTGGTGTAATCTATTTTCCACCACCACCTTACTCGGATGGCTATAATGGTGTAAATAATAACTATATATGATTATTTTAAATTGATATTTATTCTGTAATAGTATACATACACTCCAATAAAATTCCACGATCATGGGAACGATATCGTCGCTCGTGGGTACGTACGGAATACCGTCTCCACGACGTGATGAGATTCATTCTCAATGATTAACCATTCATATATGTTTATAAAGTATATATAATATGTAATCATGAAATATATGACATAATAATGATATTGTATTTATATATATATATTTATTCTATCCAATTAATTCCATTCAATTCAATGAGGAAACGAAAACAATGTTCATGCGTACGTACGACCTACTGTCTCCATGAATGGTGTATTTCATTCCATTTTTCGATCTATTATTTATATTTATATTCTGAATATATATTATATATAAATCATGTTTTATATTATGCAATTAAGTAATCATGATCTAAGTCATCATATTAATAATTACAAGTCAAAACACGGACGACAAATGAAACGATTTTACCCAAAACGCTCTTTAACATAGAATTTACAAAAGAACGGGTAATGTAAAGTCATAATTGAACCTTATATTATATCATAATAATGAATATGATTCTTTAATAAGTCAATGACATTATTTAAATCATTATAAAGGAGGTTCAGATACATACGAAGCATATCTGACCAAAGGTAAGGGATAAATATTCCGATCTCATTCTTATCCGAGATTGTTTATTCGTAAGTATTTACTGGGGTCATTGTTATTATCCATGTAAATTTTTTATAAAAATGTTTTCATGTATGTTTAAAGTACTTTATACCCATTTTTTTTTACTTTTACTACATGGTATGTATGGAATGATTCTTTTACGAGGTACTTTTTTTGCTTTTTCGGCAAAAGTACGAGAAGAATGTTTTTTTAACTTATATGGCATGAAAGGATTTTTTACAGTTTTATAAAGCCTTATTTTCATGAAGATTCCTCAAAAATATTTCATGACTATTTTCAAAAAAATCATTTTCTTTTATAATTTCATGACATTTTGTGAAAAGAAAATGATTTTGAAGAAAAATGATATTTTCCTCAAGAATTCATTTCAAGTGTTTTATCAAAACTATTTTCATCTAAGATGACGTTATGTCACATGTGTATGTTTCAAGTATTATGTATATATGATTTAAATGGATTCAATTTTCTAATTATTAAATGATATCCATTTCTTTTATATGGATTAGGTGATGATGGGATGATGTTTTTGAAACCCATTTTATTTATTGGGTTTTTATGAATGATGTATGTTTATTTTGTGACACAAGTAAGAATGATTTCATTATGAGATGGGTGGGACCTATATCTCCCTCCAATGCATTGGGTAAAGATTTATATCTCATGAGATAGACATGTCTGGAATGGTAAGTTAATCCAGTTCAGTATTACAGGACTGGAACGAGGAGTGAACTTGATTCAGAAAGGGACTTTGTCCACTAAAATGGTCTTGGCAGCAATGCCATGGCTACTATGGAAATCATTACATGTTCTAAATGGATTCCACAATTACATGTTTTATTCCCATGCTATGTTATCATGTTTTATGTTCCATTATGATCTATGCCTTATGTACTTCCATGTTTGAAGTCGTTGCTCAAGATTTTGATGTTTAAACATTATGTTCATGTTTTTAGGTTCAAATGTATATGGTATGTTTTATTATATCCATGCTTACCCTTATTGAGAATTTGAGCTCACCATTTTTATGTTTTATTTTCCCCCTGGATTAAAAGAAATGTTTTAGGTAAAGAAACAAAATGTGTAAGATCTTTATGGGAGATGTTGAAGATCTTTCACCACGATTAGAAGATTACGTTCCAAGTTTCCAAAGACACTAAACTATTACGATCATTGTGTGTCTGTTTTTGTTATGTATTATGTATTCTGCAAAAGTAATGTAATATCTATGTACGCAAAGCTTTAGGTCTCTACAGTTGGTATCAGAGGAAAGGTTTAGTCAACCATTGGAAACTAGGATGCCAGAACTTTAGTGAGATCCCTAGTGATATTTTTAAGGAATGTCTAGGGATTTCCCTATGGTTAAGTATAAGTATACGTTATAGTCATAGAATTACAGTAACAATCTTAGAATTAAAACTAATATGTTAGATATTGATGGTACTCCCCCTTTATTATGTTGTTTTCCCTAGCATGATTTTTGCCTCTCACACTATTCTTTTTGGGTTTTAGACGATGGCTGGAACCTGAAGGAACCTTGTTGATCAATGCAATGGACAATGCAATGATTTTCCTCCTAAACAAACAAATGTGATGGGATATGGAGTGAAAAATCTTATTGCTATACTTACACAAGCTATGAATCATTCTGGACTTCCAAATGAGCAGAGAAGGGAACAATATTCTATTGAGTCCTTCATGAGGAAATGCCCACCTTCTTTCAGTGGATCTTCTGATCCACTTGTTGCTGAACAATGGATCAGTACCACTGAAAAGATATTTTCATTTCGTCAATGTTCTGAACATGATAAATTCATCTTAGCAGTATATCGTTTGGAAGGTGAAGCTGATCAATGGTGGAATCTTATCAAGAATACAAGGCCATGATATGAAATTGAGTCCATGGAATGGGAAGAGTTCATGAACTTATTTTTCAATAAGTACTTCCCTCATATTCTTTGAACAAAGGTGGAGAAGGAGTTTCTTGAACTAAAGCAAAAGGATGATGAATATTTTGGTGTATACGAAGCGAATTTTACAAGGCTTGCAAGGTATGCATCTGGCTTTATCATCCTACCTGAAAGTAAAGTTGATCAATTATTCAGTGCCTTAAAACCAAATCATCGAAGGAAATTAGCTATAAGAAACTTTAGTAGCTATAAAGAAATTTTGTGTTGTGATATCAAGGTAGAAATGGAAGTTGGCATTACTTATCCATCTCATAGTTTTGACAAGAAACAAAAGATGGAGTTCAAGGAGAAATCTCAGAATAATGTTGAAAAGAAGATGAATGTTTCCTTATGCTCAAAGTTTGGAAAGAATCATGGTGGAGATTGTCTTAAAGGGACTAGAAAATGTTTTAAGTGTGGAAAATAAGGTCATCGAGCAGCTGATTGTTGAAGTAATGGAAAAATGGTTTCTAATGATGTGAATAAAGAAAAGACTGCAGAGAACATACCGCCAACACTTCAATGCTTCAAGTGCAAGGAAATGTGGAATTATGCTAATAAATTCCCTAATCCAAGGGTTAGTGATGATCGACATGAGAAACCACTTAAGGCAAAGGACAAAGGGAAGTCACATGCGATCACTATTGGAAACGATGTGGTGGAATGATTAAGTGTATGTAATGGGATTCCAAAATAATGTTGTATATAGTATCGTGGAATATTGGAATATTTATGAATTGGTCTATTGTGGTTTTCAATAATTTTGTGGTACCGATAACCATGGAATGTGATTGAGATATTGATATGCGCATAATTAAGGGATAAAGAGAAAATGAAATTTTTGACAGTATTCATGAGCTCATGACTGATATAAGGAAATAGTTATATCATGGTTTGAGGTTTTGGTATGTGAAAAGAGTTAACTTTTGACAGCACTCATGTTTTCACTAAGATTCAATGGGTAATAATTTTTCAAGAGAATACGTGATTAAGGTGTTCAAATGTTTGTAATGTGACCAACAAGACATATCTCATGATATATGGGGATCAATGATGGTATTAACATTCTTGTTATATGAACTCTTTGGTAATCGTTTTCACTATAATATGAGATTAGATAGAAGTATTTTGGATAAGCCTAAAGATTGGAGTGGATTATGCTGGACATAAGTTAGTATTGTTTAAGGATAAAAGTTTTTCGATATTATTGATGGGAAGTTATAGTAATGTAGAAAAAGGACAACCTGCAGGATGGGCGACAGCCCATCGCGTCGGACAAGGCTGTGGGAATCGAACCCACAACCGAAGTGCGACTGGCCTTTATCGCCTACCACTAGCCTAATGGAAGTCCCTGTTTAGTATAAACTAGTTTTATTATATTAAGAAGTATTATATATGAAGTATAAGTCCATTTTAGGAACCATATATGATTAATCTCACTATATATGGACTAATGTATTTTTTGATAACTTTTCTAACCTTTTGTTTGAGACAGATGGAATGACCCATAATTCTATCACATGATCTGCTAACACATCACGAATGACAAATTCAACATCATTTATTTAAGAGATGAAGTGTGAATTTTCCAAAGAACAACCAACAGTGAGATTGTACCAAAATCACGAAAGTATTTCTTCTAATTTCAATTTCATCAACTTTAGGGAAATGATATTGAAAACCAAAAATGTTGTCCTAGTGCTCTTATATCGGATGAATCAGATGGTAACTCAGATCGCCACAAATTTATGGCTTTGTGATTGTTGGATTTTTCAAAGCCATGTTCTCTACCACTCTCCATCAGAACATGATGGTTAGATTTTTCTTCTATATCCATATTTTCACCTATGTTCTCCTATGTGGAAACCTAGTGATGAGTTAATTTGGGTAACCGTTACGTTTCATACTTTAGTTTTTAAATCCGTGTTTTGGTATTGTTTTTTTTTATGATGTGGGTTTCTATTAAAGAAACATTCGAGTAGTAAACCATTTATAACCCCGACGAATTTCGAGGGCGAAATTCATTTTAAGGGGGGTAGAATGTAACACCCCAAGAATTTATGAAAAATTTTCTTTTTAATTTCATTAATGTCTTCTGTTGTACGCTACCCCAAAAGGATTTTTCACAACACACATTCCTGAATTTCCTTGCATTACACGCAATCACGACCTTCCCCGATAGCGTGTGTAGTACGCAATACCGGGTTTCACTAAACGAGATATTATTATAATATTATTATGAACTAGCTGTTATGAATAGTAATACCCACTTTTTGAAATTTTATAAATTTTATCTTCAAAATAGACTTCATTTTTGGATTCGGAATATCGAAATTATCTTAGGGTGAAATTTTGGTACTTTTCGGATAACTTTCATATTCTGATGAATAGTGGAAATTACTAAATTTTAATTAAAAACAACTTTTTTAATCGAAATAATTAATAGTGATAAATTATTAATTTGATTGGTTTTAAAGTATATTTATAATATATTTTTACAATTTAATACAATTTTGGTCATTGGATGTAAATTTTCACATTTAAACCAGACATAAACAAGTGTCAATCTTTTGATAGTTATTATCTCTTAAGAACACACTATTTGTTTGGACGACGGAAACTAATTTTTAAATTAATTAATGCAACTGATATGTTTTGAATTTGGTAAAATAGAGATCATTTTTGAATTCATAATATCAAATATAGCTTAGGCATAATTTTTGGTATTTTTCTTGAAACTTTCATTTTTTGATGAATAGTGAAACCACTAAGTGGTAGTTAAAAAAACTGATTTTTTCATAAAACATAATTTTACCGCTTCTGTGACTGGAATTTCGAAAATCTAAGAGACACGGTTAATATCAAAGACTAAAATGTGGTTCAATGAGATAAAAATAATTTTTGGTGAATAGTAACTTTTTACTTTTTTTTTTACCACGGTTAAAAGTAAATAGGGTAATTAAGGGTAAAAATTATATTATTATTACCCTAAAACATGTCCTAATTCGATTGGATAAGTGTAATTCGGCCAAAAACAACCTTAAGAATAACATATGACCATTTAGGGCCACATGGATTTGATTAGGACATTTATTATTAATTTATTTAAAGAAGGGTTAAAATAGTTAAAATCAATGTTTAATAACTAAATCATTTTTAATATAAATTTATACATAAGATAAATTCTACTATAAATATTCATTAGAAAGATAAAAATATTTCCTACATAATGGTATTTTATTTATAATTTTTAGACTTAAAATATATTAATTAATTTATGAAACAATGATGATGCAGTAATTATCTTATTAATGAAATATTGACATAATTGATGTTATAAATACCAAAATAAATGTAATTTGAGACATTTTATGAATTAAAATAATTTTATATGTTAATATGACATGTTAGTATTGATTTAATTAACTTTTTTCGAACTAATTATTCTTTTGTTATTTTCACAAAAATTAATTACCAAATAGTGTCAAAATTGACATAAAATAGTTTTTAAAACTAAGATTAAATTATAAATTGTTAATATATTTATAAAAATCTAAGGTTCAGCAAAAATACTTATATCATGATAGGCTTATCATTAATGGACCACTTGGGGGTCTCTTGGATGTATATGGTATGTTTATTAACTATATAATATAAAAATACAAAGTGACATGGTAAATGTCAATCTAATTAACTAAGAGTTAAAACTCAAATTTATGGTTAATATAATGACCTAAAATTGTATAAATTCTGCTGGATGATAGTATTTCGACCCATCCCCACATTATATTCGAAATAAATCGATTTAGAGCTATTAAAAACCGAATATGACTTTATAATAAAATAATCTTTTTAGTTATTCCGAAGGTGCCCCTCTCATCCCTTATAAAAGGGCACCTCCTCCCTCTCTTCCACACACCACTTTGAGCCTTCATGCTCGGCCAAACCCTACCGATTTCTATTCTCCACTTCCATAGAAACATCCTAGATGTCCTGGTATTCTTCAAAGACCAATTTTAGTGCCCTAAGAGGAGGTCTCAAAGAGGCGCTTCAAAGAAGAGGTAATGTCCATTACCGATTCATTCAACTTTATTTCTTATTCCACTTCATCTTCATAGGTTGATTCATTATGAAGTAATAACATCAGTATCACTCATATACTGATATGTTATTATAAGTATGAAACAACCCTATTTCACAATCTATCCATCCTACAGAAAACGAAATCACAGTGCGTGCGTACGTACGGAATACCGTCTCCACGCCATGGTGTAATCTATTTTCCACCACCACCTTACTTGGATGGGTATAATGGTGTAAATAATAACTATATATGACTAGTTTAAAGTGATATTTATTCTTTAATAGTATACATACACTCCAATAAAATTCCACGATCATGGGAACGATATCATCGCTCGTGCGTACGTACGAAATACCGTCTCCACGACAAGATGAGATTCATTCTCAATGATTAACCATTCATAAATGATTATAAAGTATATATAATAAGAAATAATTAAATATATGACTTAATAATGATAATTGATTTAGGTATATATATATATATTTATGCTATCCAATTAATTCCATTCAATTCAATGAGGAAACAAAAACAACGGTTATGCGTACGTATGGCCTACCGTCTCCATGAATGGTGTATTTCTTTCCATTTATCGATCTATTATATATATGTATATTCTGAAAATATATTATATATAAATCATGTTTTATATTCTGGAATTAATTAATCATGATCTAAGTAATCATATTAATAATTAAATGTCAAAACACGGACGACAAATGAAACGATTTTACCCAAAACGCTCTTTAACATGGAATTTACAAAAGAACGGGTAATATAAAGTCATAAGTGAACCATATATGATATCAGAACAATTAATATGATTCTTTAATAAGTAAATGACATTATTTAAATCATTATACAGGAGGTTCGGATACATACGAAGCATATCAGACCAAAGGTAAGGGATAAATATTCCAATCTCATTATTAACCGAGATTGTTTATTCGTATGTATTTACTGGGGTTATTGTTATTATCCATGTACATGTTTTATAAAAATGTTTTCATGTATTTTTAAAGTCTTTTTTACCAATTTTTTTACTTTTACTACATGGTATGTATGGACTGATTATTTTACGATGTACTTTTTGTCTTTTTCGGCAAAAGTACGAGAAGAATGTTTTTTTAACTTATACGGCATGAAAGGATTTTTTAAGATTTTATAAAGCCTTATTTTCATGAAGCTTCCACCAATAGATTTCATGAATATTTTCAGAAAAATACTTTTCTTTTAAAATTTCATGACATTTTCTGAAAAGAAAATGATTTTGAAGAAAAAAGGATATTTTCATCAAGAATTCATTTCAAGTGTTTTATCAAAACCATTTTCATCTAAGATGACATTATTTCACATGTGTATCTTTCAATTATCATGTATCTATGATTTAAATGGTTTCAGTTTTCTTAATATGAAATGATATCCATTTCTTTTATATTGATTATGTGATGATGGGATGATGTTTATGAAACCCATTTTATTTGTTGGGTTTTTATGAA
Source organism: Viscum album (assembly GCA_963277665.1). Taxonomy (NCBI): domain Eukaryota; kingdom Viridiplantae; phylum Streptophyta; class Magnoliopsida; order Santalales; family Viscaceae; genus Viscum; species Viscum album. The sequence goes on from OY728143.1 coordinate 821,591,871, forward strand.
TGATGTATGTTTATTTTGTGGCACTAGTAAGAATGATTTTATTATGAGATGGGTGTGACCTATATAACCTTCCAATGCATTGGGTAAAGATTTATATCTCATGATATAGACATGGATGGAACAGTAATTTAATCCGGTTCAGTATTACAGGACTGGAACAAGGAGTGAACTCGATTCAAAACAGGACTTTGTCCACTAAGATGGGTTTGGAAGCAATGCCTTGGCTACTGTGGAAATCATTACATGTGATAAATGGATTCCACAATTACATGTTTTATTCCCATGCTATGTTATCATGATTTATGTTCCATTATTAGCTATGCCTTATGTACTTCCATGTTTTAAGTCATTGCTCAACATTTTGATGTTTAAACATTATGATAATGTTTTAAGGTTCAAATGTATACGGTATGTTTTATTTTATCCATGATTAACCTTACTGAGAATTTGAGCTCACCCTTTTTATGTTTTATTTTCCCCCAGGATTAAAAGAATGGTTTTAGGTGAGGAAACAAAAAGTGTAAGATCTTTATGGGAGATGTTGAAGATATTTCACCACAATTAGAATATTACGTTCCAAGTTTACAAAGACACTAAACTATTACAGTCCTTGTGTGTCTGTTTTTGTTTTGTATTATGTATTACGCAAAAGTAATGTAATATCTATGTACATCAAGATTCGGGTCTCTACAATATATGTTTTCATGGATGTTATGTTTCTTTTTATTATTATTTATTCACCATTTCATGGAGATTTATGTATATTCATGCATACAGGTACCATATTCTTAGGCCTATCATGTGTCTTATATGCCTATTCTAAACTATTCTCCCTTCCATGGACTATTAGAGGTGGGTTTATGGTAGTGGAAAATCAACATTCTACTTTCCATGTGCGTCCTACTAGTATGGGTCATTACAGAGTGATATCAGATGGTATCCTTTCTGAGAAAAATAATTAGGTGTTTTCTATCTATGTTAATTTTTGGGGTTATTTGTAAACTATGTTAAAGTGTTTCACATTATAATTTCTAAAAATAGTCTCTAGTGTTAGTATATCGATCGACAAACCCATTCACAAGTACTATAATAACCTACTTATTTACTCAGAACGTATTAAAAATTATTTTAGGATTATTTTAGTACACACATCATATTGGACTTGGTTATGGGTTCTATGTACTTGTTTAATTTTTTACCTAGATATTCTCCTTGAATGTGGAACATATTTATTCTCTTTCAGGATTACACCATAATGAAATCTAGAGAGGATACTATTATAGGATTGTTATGATTATTTGCCCTGTGATATTGGTTCGGTGTATGGAATTTTTCATAATGTGGTACCTCTGGGTGGTCTACTAGAAGAACAACCACACATTGAGAAATATATTTTCTCGATAGTTAATGCTTTGGAAGTTCATAGGTTGAGCGCACTACATAAGATCCAATGGAAGATCCCTCCCATGCATCGAGGTGATCCAAACGCCCAAGAAGCTCATGAGTGTGTGGAGGCAGTCACACATGTTATCCACCTTATGATTAAACCTCCTGATCATATGGTGGTACTAGTGGTGAGTTCAATTCTATTATTGGGTAAAAAATGGAGGAGTTTGGGGAAGTATACACATGATGAGATGACAATCACTTAGATAAAGATTGAATGGATAATAATGGAAGAGTTTTTTCAAATAAATTTTAATCAGTGAGTGTTTGGAATAATTTGAATTTTCAATAGGGTATTATGACCCTGAAATAGTATCCAATAAGGTTCACATGGCTTTTTAGATACTCCCTAGATATGGTCAGAGATCAATTTTTATATGAATATACCTTTGAGTAGGGATTGTGTTTGGATATTTTTATTGGGTGAAGTCACTGTGCATTCCCACTTATTCGTGAGTGTTGGATAATAAAATGGTAGTGGAGATCTTTTTGGGTGAGTAGAAAATGAAATTTGGAATAGTTCACGCTAAATATGATTCCTTAAAATCTGGTAGCTAATGATATATGCATGGATCTGAGCATGTGAGATTATTTAGGAGAAGATATCAGGTTGGAGGGTCTATGGCTGAGGACTCCCAATCTGGATATGGTTAACCACAGGAGAGGTGATGTTTCTCTTTTGATGGTCTATCAAATATCACAATATATTTTCAAACCCACTGTGACACTAAGAGTGAGATGGATGATTAACCCCCTAGTCGAGACAACAACAAGAGTAGGGAGTTTCGCAATATGGAGTATGTGGAGGAGGAATGGTGAGAGTCTAAGGAGGTGCATGATGCTTCGATAAATTTACACCACCACCACCATGTGGTCTATGCCAGGATCATGGAGATAGAGTGTTGGGGATATTTAATATATATCCCACATTGTATTATGACCTTTAGGCTCCAAGGATTATTAGAGGCAAAATCAATGTTCATTCTAATTTTATGGTATTATTTTTTAATATAAGTATGATATTCCTTTTTCCTCCATCTTGTCACTCATGGATTATCCAGGGTCAAGAGGGGAATTGGTATATCCTTATATTGGTTTTGTTTAATGTTTATTTAGAATCAAAATGAAAAGATTCATTTCCCCCTCTTGATATGCATTCTTGTGTCGTGATACGAAACCATACTAGAGGGTAAATTCCGAATAAAGAATACACTATAGAGGTAGGGCATGTGAGTTTCTTTGACATGAGTGTTTGTGGTCTGTATATTTTTTAAGAGACATAGAAGGTCATAGTTGTCGAAGATAGGAAGTTGAGGGAAAGGATCAGCATTATGAATGGTATTATTTTTAATAGTCATGATTATTGTTTAGGATGGCACAAGTGACTTGAATACCTTAGTTGTTGTATCATAGGGCCATGAGCTACATTTCCCTAAATTTTCTCTTGTCCGAGGCATAGAAATATCAGTGGAGACTGGTTTCTAAACCCTTATTCTTGGTGAACCAGCAGAAAGTATTAGATTTCATAAAATCATATCTACATTTTCTCCAACATATGATGGAGGGAGTGACTCTCATAGAAAAAACCCATAGAGGTAACTAAAGGGACTAAAGTTCCTACATTAGTTTTTAATGATTTCTTGCCATCCATTATCAGATTGTTTCTTCTTGTACATGTAAAATTATTACCATCATGTGGGATGAAGTCTTCATCTTTTCTATAGGAGTGATCTCAGGATGATTTGGATAAGATCATGCATGAGTATATACAACCAACCATTATCATATAGATAGTATTACACATATATGAGTGGTGAAATGAGATTAATATTCCATGTAGTAGTGATGTAGTTGAGTACATATTCCATAGGATGTGTGGGGTTACCTCACCACTGAGGGTTAGGCTTAAACATATACTGGAACTTAGGGACTAACTCGATATTTGTTCCATCATATCGGTTGACACCCCTGGAGCTTCGTGAGCTGCAGTGTAGTTATAGGTTTATAGAAATATGTCCTAGTAAGATCTAGTTAGTAAACATGAGTTTCCTTTTTTTCACTAGTACCCTCATGTGCTTGATGTCGACACCGTAGGTGACATATATGTGGATGGAACATTATATTTCTTATTCTAGGTGGTAACCCCTATCTTTTTCTGCATGGTAGGGTGGAAGAACTAATATATTCAATTCATGAGGCATTACATGAATATATATCGACTAGAAATGTTATAGATTGGTTTTTTGAAGACAAAAAGTACATTGAACTTTAGTAGATAAAATATAACACTAGTCATGCTATGTGGTGAGCTTATGTGGAGATTTTTCCACTTAGTTCTCTACCCTGAAGAGGGGTGGTCAGACCAAGTAGAGTGAACTATTCGGGGTCAGCGTTTCTTGAAATGACCTTTCATGTTCGTGCGGTTTATTTTTCACTCCACAATCAGCATAACAACATTTTAGGTCACATTATGGAGACCAAAGAGTTCATTACAATACAATTCATATCCAGTGCGGGACAATGTTTCCATGCATAGAGTGGGTTCCAGAGATGTATTATGAGGCTATGTTTTATTCATGACCATTTAAGGGTTATCAGTTTTTATCTATATCATTGTTTCCTTAGAAAGGTGGTGTGCCACTAGTCTATGTGTTAATAGGAATACAAGGTGCTTAGTGTTCATCCACTAGTAAAAACTAAGGATACTTGTTCCCACTTTTATACATGATGGCATCCTGGATTGATTGAGATTATAGATCTGTAGTGGTATTTGGAGCCACCTAGTGGTGTTTCGTTTCTAACAAGAGAGGATCCTATTTGGGCATGTGGTTCCCATAAGTGGATGTTTCTAGATAGCAAGAGAACACTATGGTGAGCTCTCTATTGTGGGAGATTTAGTTGAGATCATAGTTTTATCCCTCGTGTGTAGGATTTTTCTTTTTAGAACAAAATTCCTTGAAGGCGGGGAGATTTTGTTTTCTATGTATTATCAATTTATGTATTATAAAAATTATAAGAATATTTATTAATCCAATAGATGAGTGTACATGTGAGTACATGGCTCCGATAGCCTCAATGTAGTCATATTAAAAATAAAAAATATATTTAATCTCGGGTGTGTTGTTTTTTAGTATGAATGGAATAAATTACTATAGGTGTCTTGGATTGGAAATCTAATCCAAAAATTGTGGTCATAATTTTTGTTATACTCTTGCAGTGGAATAATTCTTTTGGTGTTGAACATCTGATTGATGGAGTCCATTGGAAGGGAGTTAAATAGAGGTTTATTAATTTAACAAGATTAACCTAAAAAAAACCCTACCCTTTGGATTTCATGAATGGATTGTAGAGGGACCATCCCCCTCCCATGCATGAAGGATAACCTAAGGCTAAAACAAGGTGATTTTCTTTTACAAATCCCTATTTTTTGACCGTGATCATCACTGGATCATGGAACAGCAGGATCATAGTTTTGTTTTGGACCCGATTCTTGGTTGTTTTTTCATGATGTAATAATAAATTTAATATTTACATACCAAATTATGTTTATTAATTTTTATGGTTTAATAGAACCATTATGACTAATATAGATCCCCTGGGGGTATATCTATATGTTTTGATGGAAATCAGGGAGTTTCAAGTGGCTCATAGGGGATTCCTGTAAAGAATTCCTGATCACATGGCGTGTAGTGCAGGAGAAAAGGCCATGTATTATTACTATTAATAGAAGATGAACTATGGGTAATAAACACCATGTACTAAGGGTAAACCCCATTTACGGAGCCTAGGTGGTGTGGCCAATGACAATAATATGCACAACATGTAAGGGTACATATAGGTGTGGGAGTACATGGCCAGTGACCCTGGGGTGTGCATAGGTCAAAGTACACACAAAGGTACACTAACAATGGGTTACATAAAAAATAAATTGGTTCCAAACATGGGATTGGTTTGAGGACATTTCCATGTATATGGTTAGTTGAGACACAATGTGTACCAAGGTTACATGTTGTATGGGGTGACATGGCCAATCAACCATGGAAGTGAAAGGACATGTTGAGGATATTAGATAGGGTGAAACACCATGTTATATGAGGTATGTACATTGTATATTCCCAAATATATGTTGAGTACCATTAGGATACATGGATAGGGTACTATGTCTTAAGATTTTTTTTGTACTATGGATGCACACCATGTACTCCCCATGGATACTTCATCCTTTCGCATCTCTATCATTAGGAATTGGATGGAGGTCCTCAAGATGCATATCCTGAGTTGTTTTTTTGCATTGCATGTGATTTTAACCCTGGTTTTGGGGATAGAGATGTGAAACTTGTTGATTTTTATGGATAACATTTTTTAGTGACATATAGACTAGTATGGAATGAGTAAGTTCCCTTGGTCTATCCCTATGATGAAAAAATTTTACATTTTGTACCCGTCACAAGATTGTGATCCCCTAGACAGTATGAGATTGAATAAAGTGTTTGAATCCATCCATGAGCCTATGGTGGGATCCTCTATTGTTTCGACTTACCTCAGTGGGGTTCGAGGTATCTTAGTGACCAACACTACAGGAGAAGTGATCTCTTATCTATGAGGTTATCATATTAGGTTTTAATGGAATCGACAAGTATACAATCCACTACATAGAGGGTTGTTTTAATATGTTTTGTGGAATTATTAGGTATATAATCCCATGAATTTTAAAAAATTATAGTAGTTTTGTGGTATTTTTGCCTATAAAATCCCCTACATAGGAGGTTGTTCCAAAAGTGGTTTGCAGAATCATTGTGACCAACTTTACATGAGTGGTGATCCCCTGTCTGAATGATATGATCTCTGCAGTAATGTATTGGTTTCATGGTGGCCTCGAATAGTTTTGGATGTGATCCCCTATTTTTGAAATGATATATTCAGTGATTACAGTATATTTTGAGGAGTTCCCCAACAAGGATTGGTGAGATACCCTATAAGATTATCGAGATCAGAAGAGTAACAACTAGAATTTCTTCATGGCGTGACATAATGAGTATATTCTCTTGAATTTATACAACCTTAGATGGAAAGGATGTGCCACTATCTTAGAGATACCACATGAGTGATATATATTATATGTGTACCATCATGGGTGGCAGACCTATTCCCAATGATTGATATCTCTCAAATGAGTACCATCTAAGATGAAAGGACTCATAGTGCGAATTCTTCTAGATGATAATTACCTTTGATCCTCAAGTAGAATCATGCGACATTTAGTGAGGTTTGGAAGACACAAGACATGGAGATTGAGATGAATATACATGGGAAACTCTATATTTAGTTATGGTAATTTCATATATCTTGATTGACACACCATGTAATGATGATCTGAATTTTCATGAATAGTTGAGAAGAATTTGAGAAGGAGTTTCTTTATCTGTCTTGAATGGGTTTCCTCCTCTACCATTGGGATTAAAATATAATTTCATTTTAGATGAACCCTTTAATTTTATTATTTCTGGGATTCAAATAGTTAATGAAATACTCACGATTGCATGGGATCTTCATGCCAATGAGAAGATTATTTCATAAACCTCAAACACGAAAACCACCACTAATAATAAGCTGGATCATTGTAACAAGCCTCTCAATAACCAAATTTCATATGAAATATATCTGTCAAAATATATCCTACATTTCCACCTAAATAAAACCATACCACTACCTAAAATATCACGACCCATGATGGTCACCACACCGTTGTTCCTAATAACCAACAACACCAATGTTGTGGATCCAAGTGGGGGGATACTAGATCATAACTAGATCCTAAGATGAGGGTAATAATAGTGGATTAAAATGAATTTTTAATTCAATAAATCCCCCAAATTATCTATAGAAGAATAAGGAAGATGAAAAGTGTTATGATAAAATTAGAGAACAATTCGGCCTCCAGATCCACCAAAGAAGAACAGGAGAATGAAGACACCATCAAAACAACCACCACTGTAGCTGAGAGAATAATCATGAAAGAACATGAGAAATAAAAAATAGTGGGGTTTTGTTTACCCAAGTCTCAGATGATGTTTTCTCATTTAACTCACTCAACAATATCTTGGACCACAGTTTCTCAAGGGATAGTTACGTGTAGGTAAAAAATTAATATGGTTATAGTATCACCTGGAGTTGGTTGGAGAGGTGTGTATCCAATATGTATGTTATATCCAATTTCTCATGTGAAATTTTCATCCATTTTGATTCAACATTATTTGACCACACCCCTATTATATTTTATATCTAATTATATTTTTTTTAATACTGAAATATATTATTTTGTAAATCATTATAAGGATGATCAATCCTTAATGAACACAGTTCTCTCATCATGACATCTTCCCATGTATGTTCATATATGTGTAGAAATATTTAAAAAATATGGAATGTTAAAAGGGTAAATTATCATTTTTAAAACAAATAAATTTTCCCTACAACAACTTAGGAGTAATTTATTTAGAGATCAGTCAGGTTGATGGCTGGTTGTAGGAACCTTAGGATGTGGATAATTCCATGATGCTCACTAGTAAATGAATATATCTAGAGGATACACTAATTTAATAGGGGAGTGTATTTATAGAAATATTTAAAAATAGATATACGGAGGGATATAGAAATAAATTTTACTTTAATATATTCCTAAGGAGAATATGATCATTGGGATGTTCAAATTTCAACATAATGATGTCTCTTTATCAGGTTATATACAAAACATTGGACTTCTTTTAGTATTTCAATTCACTCGCTTACTCCTGATCCTCCATTAAGGAGTGAGAGATGAGTACTCAATATAAGAAGTTTATGATAAATTATTTTGAAACATTACAAGAGTATTTTTGAATGGGATAATCAAATAAAAAAATTCATCTATAAAGAATAAAATATCATACAACAATTAGTAATCTAAACTTAGATAGCGCCCTAGGGATGAATAATTTCCAAGACTCATTATACATTAGTACATGGGAATATATATATATTTTAAATATAATAAACAAAATATTAATTTAATGAAGGATACCTATCTAGAGTAACCATTGTAAATGTTTATGTTTTAATACCTATGGTAAATAAACAACATGATTTTGTTTAGTTTCTACACATCAGTATTGAATTTATTATTATGAAGTTGATGTTATTATCATTAAAAAAACAATCCCCCTTCTCCCCTATTGGTACCAAAATTTGGGAAGAAAAAAACATATGGAAGGCCCTTTGGGTTCCACGTGAAGCTTACCTACAGAGCCCAGCAACACCATGACCGGTGCAAATCTCCCCCTTCAAGAATCCACCATGGACAAAGGTGGTGGGGGATCTATGAAACCAATTGACATTTGCGAGCCCGCCACAGAGAAAGGATGTAGGAGGCTCCATGAACCCATTTCAAATTTGTGAACCCACTGCATAGAAAGGAGGCGGGAGGCTCCATGAACCCATTCGACATTTCGGATCCCACCATGGGGCAAGGAGACAGGAGGCTCTACAAACCCATTTTACGTTTGAGAACCTACCATAGAGAAAGAAGGAGGGACACTTCATGATTACAAAAATATGATACATGTCTTCCCACACAGCAAGATCTACTTCTCAGTGCCCTTTTTTTTAATACCAGGCTCCCCTCTATCCCAAAGGATGAATCCTCTGACCATTCACCTTCTTAGCTCTGAAATTTCGAAGCAATTTCTGCCCAAAAAACCATGATCACTTCAAAGAAATGTTGCATCGCAAAGTGCCTCTCTCTTGGCATGAATTCAGCCCCTCTTTAAAGAGGAATTCCCTTCGTGGATCCCACGGGCCTCCGCGATGGAAGGGGATCCCCAAGGGGACTCGGGTCATCGTGAAGAACTTATGCTTTACAAAATACCCTCCATCCACATGTGACCCACATGCTGAGGAAGGGTCATTGTGCTTCACAAAGCACAATGCTTCGCAATGCTACACATCGCAGGGAACCCTCGATTCGCAAATCAGTACTTCAAAAATTCCTTTCCACTTCATGAAGCACCTTCCATATGCACTTATTCTCTATGCCTAGTCTAGGCCAGTTCACTTTTTGAAGCATAACCCTTCACGAAGCCCCTCCACTGCATGGAGCACCAAAGATTCATGAGGCATCTACCTATAAACCCCTTTTCTCTACAACTACTTTTTCCATGTGACCCTCTAGGTTTTCACCAATTAATTTCCTAATACCTTGGGTGGTACTCCATATTGTGTTGCTTTGGATCATGCTTCTTTTCATATGCATGCTAACGGCTATTGATTCTTCGCATAGCCACTCAAACGTGGACCTCTAAATGGATCACTACATAAAAATTCTTGACTATGGAGTTGTTGAAGCCTTCCCTTCTCCATGGGATGGTGGGTATCAATTATGTAAGTCCAAGGGGTGTAGAGTGAACCCACCTTGTACGAGATGTAGGATGCTAAACTTCCAAGCACGATCATCCTAAGAACATGATGCTAAACTATGACCTCACCTCATGTCCATTACATGGGGTCCCCCACCTTGGTCACTCTTCATGTCCGCTCATCTCCACGGGAGTGATATCTTCATTACATGGAATGAGATCCTCTTTTTTTTAGCAGCGTCCGTACGTGGGGAATTGAAGACCAGTGAGTGGGGGATGGACACTGGTTCCCACCTTTCATTAGTGCCAAATCCCTCTCCCATTGGGATTTGTCGCCACTGGGCCTCCATTCCAGAGTAAATCCCAATCTCCATATTTTTGGGCTTCTAACCACATGTAAGGCCCTGTTTCAATTTTGGGCCGCTAACTATGTGTCATCCCCTCTCCACTTCTCATGGATGCACCTTCAGCAACGTGATTGATAGGTGTCTACCCCCTCTTGTTTCTCACACCGAGCATGACTCATGTGGTCTTAGAGTAAGCATCAATAATGACATCCTTTCTGGACAACCTAGAGTGTAAGCCCCAAACACCACCTGAACTACGTGGACTCTGATCCTTTCCAAGGAAAGGTATGTTGGGAGCCTCCTTGAGGTTCAAGCCCAACAACCATCAGTTCTGACCCCCTTCATGTTGGTTCCCAGAATCCCGAACTACGTGAAATTTGATCCTTTCCAAGGAAATGTATGTTGGAATCCTCCCTAAGGTTCAAGTCCAACAACCACTGTTTTTGACCCCCTCATGTCGTTTCCCACCATCTGGAATAATGTGGACTTTGATCTTCACCAAGAGAAGGTACATAGGAAGCCTCCCTGAGTTTTAGGCCCAACAACCATTGGTTCTGACCCCATTCACATCAGCTCCCACCCTCTGGAACTATGTGGACTTTGATTCTTTCAATGGCCAGGTACGTAGGAAGCCTCCCAGGGGTCCAAGACCAACACCTACTGCTCCCAACCATCTTCACATCGGTCTACCCCCATCCCACATGATGTTAAAGTGTATTACCCTTTTGCTACTCATGAAACTAAACTGTCCCCTATCCAGTGGTAAGGCATTGTGATCCCCTAACCAAAGGAAAGCCGAGGTGATCCCCTACCCAATGGTTAGCTGTTGTGATCCCCATCCAGTAGTAAGCCATTTTGATCCCTATTCAGCTGTGATATGTTGTCATCCCAATACCAGCGGTAAGTTGTTGGTGTTCCTTCCATTGGGACCCATATCTCTGGTCTACCGTAGTGGCGTTAGACCAACCTTGGGATGCTAACCACTTGAAATACCCGCCATATCATCGGGTCACTTTCCTCTTAGTAACTACAATCCTATACCCCATTCTGAACTACATGGACTTTTATTCCCTTCCACAGGGATATGTAGGAGGCCACTTCAAAGCTCAATCCCAACATCACTATCGCTCTCCGGTCGGCTCCATTTCATTCTCCATCCACTTCACTTTAACATCCATCATCCATCCTGATTCTTACTCAAGCCACCACATCCCGGTGAGATCATCCCAATTCACCTCTAAACATCATTTTTTCCCTCCAGGGGTTCCTCCCATCTGATCAACTGTAGTTATTGTTCCGATCAATCTAATACATCATCTATAGATATTAAACTCAAAACATACCCTGTGTTAAACATGCAAAGCTGAGGAAACCCTCAGATACATTCCTATGGAATATAATTCCCTGCATTCTATGTGGGATATGTTAGGCTTCCGTTCCCAGGATAAGCTGTATAATAATTGGAGGAAACCCAGACATGCTAGTGTTTCAGCATCCAAACAAACTAGTGATGTCCAACGTTACTACTCCCTTGACCGAAGGTTGCTGCCCTGACTGGAACCATTGGAATGTCCCGATATAAGTAGTGTAATTAACAAATGTCAATGAAAATATGACACTGGGAAGAGTTTCCTGAACAACATCTTAATCTATAAGGGAGACCTGAACTAGTTAATGAGTTCTGAGGAGGAATCCAAGGAAGGCAGAACCAATATCCCATCATCACATTTCGATCAAGAAGAAAACATCTTTGAATAAGTGATGGATGTCTCCCACCTTTGGAATGCTGGAATACGAGGAAACAACTCATGCATCCTCATAATCCTCAAACAGAAAGATGCGCAAATACCAAAAAAAGTGTAGGAAAAAGAAATGGTGAAACCGAAGTGAAGTCATTCTCCACAATGAAGATATTAGTATCATTCTAGGCATCAATGAATTAGCGTTTCACTGGATCTAGTTATCTGGCGCCAGGTCCCACAAATAAAATAGTAGGCCCATCGTGAAACTCACCAAATGTAAGGGTGGTTAAAATGTTTGGCATCCCGGTCTATCATGTTGTTAGTGTGGACCCTTCTTATCAGCCATAGATGATGGAATGATGCTCGAGAATTGGACATCGATTTATTTGTTTCAACACTAATAGTTTAATATCCCTACTTTTCAAGAACCAAGATGCTGCTTCGGGAATACGATCAGCACCCACCCAACAATGTAGGGGAAGGGGCATCACCCATGCATAAACCCTACATGGATCCACTACTTCTATGACAACATCCACACCCACAGCTGTTGGGCACCCATGGACCATCTCCGCTATCCGAATTCATTCAACAAAGGGTAATAAATGACCTCGTACTCTGATACGAGGAGGAGGAGACTATCCTGACTCTAGATATGGCCCACCAAGATTTAAATTTTTTTTCACCTCATCGCCGCTACCGTCCCCAAGGATCGCGCATGGGGCAACCACTCCCCACTACATCATACAATCGTTTCGAGAGACTCTCCTCAGAATGCCTCGATGACTCCCTACCCTACGTCAATGAGTTAGGATATTTCTGGGCCACATCGACTAAGATTTTGTTTCAGGGGCTCCGATGGATGGTTCCCACTAGCCGTGCCAGTGCCGCCACCTGGTACCATCGGATGAATAGAAGGTAAGCCATTTGCCTTCACTACTGGCCCCAGTTTGGCTGACCTGATGCTAGCATTGGGCATAGGCCAAGGAGGACACCCACCAAGGTGCGTCAACATCAACAACTATTGTGGCCCGTTCCATTTCCAACATGTAGCATCAGGATCTATGTATATTGAGGAGGGGGAATAATATAACGGATTTAGATCGAGGCCCCAACTGCCCCACTAGTAGGCTGGGTTGACTCTCCTAGTCGCCAATGTAGGGAGCACCCACCACGGACCAACCTCTAACAATGACAGCCAGTACAGAGGTACTCCTTGTACCACCACTTTGGATAATGCGAGTACTCCCATCTTCAAAGAGCAGTATGGAGGTCCTCTCCATGCCACCTTTATTCTGAACAATCCCCCCCCCCCATTATAGTGAAACTCAGTACGGAAGCCTCTCTTGTAATCATTACATCATGTATGGAGTTGTTCCTCCTACCGTAGGTCACCGGTGTAGGGACATTACACATCTTGCCAATCTACAACATTTTTTCCCTCCCCTTATCCTTGCAGCAGTTCGCAAAGGTCTACCTCACCTCAGAAATCAGAGGAGTGATGGTCAACTTCGCTTCCCCAAAACCCTGTACGGAGGTCCTACCCATGTTTAGATTCACCAGTACAAGGACCACCCTCGTGCTGATGCTTCCGGGGGAAACAAGCTGGAAGGTCCAACCGGTGCTTCTATCAGCTCCAGCATAAGTCCTACCCACTCCAGCACTTCCCACTGTGGTCCTCCCTGTGTTCCCTTTGACATCTATCCCGGTTATCCTCACACCCTAGCTTACTCAGGCGGAAATCCACTCCACCCCAACACTAGTACAACCAAAGTTCCTTCTCATGCTGGAAATATACCCAGTCCGGAAAACCCATCCTAGGGTAGGTGGGTTTGACATATCCACCATAAAAATAATGCTGAGAAGATTCAGACTGAGATTAAACCATAATGATTCTAATATTCTGAGGTATAATACAACTCAGTGATGTAACCATCGGCTGGATCCTCCATGTCAAGGGCCGTGGAAAGAAAATGGCGCAGCATCCACATACTTTCAAAATGTGAGGTCCATCGTATTCCCGCCTCACTCCATTGGTACATCAAGGAGGATAAAAATTTGGAAACTCCATAGGTTATGAGAGTTCAATCACCACCATCATCACCAGAATCACTCTCTACCTCGACTAGAGACCACAAAGAGCTATTCTAAGGACCAATGGAGAATGTGAAGTAGTGTGGTTTATCTCCAGTATCCTTAGTCCCTACACTAGAAACTATGTTTTCCAGCCTGCCTTACCACAATGTGGTGTTTAATTCAGTACACATTTCATAGGATAGTCTGAGATGTGGTGGGTTGTCAACTCACTCATTATCTTCTCCTCAGGCCAGCCTTCCATCTTAGCAGTCTACTTTAGTATTTCTATCGATTCCCCAGCTTCCTCCAGTTGACGTATGGGGAAATGATGGGCAAGGCCAAGAATCTGGACCAAGGATATTTTGGGATATTCTCACAGCAGACCATTTCCCTGAGATGTTTTGGATAGTTTCAACGCTGAATTTTAGGGCGCCATAAGCACTCACCCAGGAGGAGGTTGGATTCATTCACTAGACTCTATGGGTGACTCATTTCCTTCTTTGTCATTGATGAGTGGCCTACCCCATGAGTCAAGCACACTAAAAATACATTATCCAACAATGACATTTGGTGGATTTGGCTGTACTCCCAGTTTCCCAACACCTTGAGTCACCAGGCCGCCATAGGACCATCCAAAAAGATGTGTTCATATTTTTAATGTGCTCCACAGGATAATCAAGGAAGCTTCTCCCCATGTGCTATTCCATGGTTGGGGGTATTATGTGGCTCTGAATTTCAATTCCATCTAGCACCAACGTGATTTTCCAGGATACATAGAGGATATGATTCTAGCAGGGTTGCGGTTAACATGGCCAACCTGCCAGGGGGGTGAGAACGAGCTAGATCTTCTTGGAGAGGACCTACCCCCTGATGATGTTTCACACCTCTTGGATCCATTTGGAATGAATAATCATCCACAAAGTAATTTACTAGGCCTTTTAGTGCCCACCGAGGCATTGGTCCTCAGCTAAAATCCCATCAAGGTTAAGGAACACATCAGAACTGTCAAACACTCCAACCCATCCGGCATAATGCAGAAGATAGAAGACAATCATGAAAAAGCCGTGTTATGTCAAAAACTCTCCAAACATAAGAATATGGTTGATGAACACCTTTTTGAATGCATTTCAGAGTGACGACTAGACTACGAAGAACCTTGGCTAGGGCTGTAGGGGCAGGCACAACATCCCCTCAGAAAATTGCCTCCAGGTGACCCTGACCATCCTGCCCATGAAGACAGGGTTGATGTTGGAACTTATAGCAAGAGGGCATGGTATGTGTCTCAAAATCCTTATAAAGGGTGTCAAAATCTCTGTGACCCATCTATGGTTCCCCCAACTACTCCACATGTCATTCAACCAGCCACTCCACTAGCCTCTGGGCCTTCTTATCATGTTGAAGAACATGCCAATGTGCAGAGGTTAGGGATCCCCATCATGAAAAAAACACTCGCCTGGATGATCTAACAGAGGTACTCATTGCCCGCCTCGAGACATTTGAGACACAGTAGGTGTAAATCCCGCCTAATGGAAAGCCAAATCCATCATGGGTGGATGATATTCCAATAACCTCAGGTTTCATAAATCACACCTTCTCCCCCTTCAATTTGAAAGGGGACCTGTAGAAGCACCTTCACCAGTTTATCTCAAGTTTTGGACCCATTTTGGGAACCCCAACACAACACGAAGCCACCTAACTCCAGTGTTTTGTGCATACATTTGAGGTACCAGCGTTCGTCTGGTACAACCAACTTCCCATCAGATCAGTAGCCGGATGGGAAGACCTCCATAGTCAATTTCCCTACCAGTTCAGTTCCACCACTTGGAAGACAAGTAGCGCAGACCTCTTCAAGTTCAAACAGAGACCTGATGAGCGTGTTTAAAATTTTTTCACCTTGTGGAAAGGGAACACGTACTCCCTTGACATGACACTAACTCAAGAGAAACTACTGATGATGTGCGTAAGGAATGTCAATATGGAACTAGTACCCTCTTTGATTACCCAGAACTACCCCGGGGGATTACAAGACTTCTCTGATAAGGCCTGGTGCCTAGAGGAAGCCTTACAACAGGCTAAGCAGGCACGTCTGTTGCCTCCTACAATCCCCACGAGAAGGGATTCCTGGGTCGATCCCACTACAGTGGCTCAAACAAAGGCCCCCATGCAACTAGAGTTGTTACCAGTGGATTTGCCTCCATAGCCTCGTAGATACCCTCCACCTCATGTAGAGCCTCCGGCCCAACAGTGCCCACCTCAGAATCAGAAGGTTCCCCCGCGCAATGTGCCACCACCGCCCAGGTGATATAACCAATCACCACATCTTCAAATGGCTGTTCTAGCCACTCTTTAGGGTCATGATACCCGGGCACCCTTCCAATATAGGAGGAACCGGACCTACTCATTCAATGAATCTCGTGTCCCCAGCTACTTCTATAGTGCCTTGGAGCAAGGGATTGTACGTTTTCCTGAGTGAAGGATTCCATAAGAGACGAACCTCCCTGATCGCCCTAATTATTTCCCCTAGCACCAGATCATTGGTCACACCCTCAAATAGTGCTATGTGTTTAAAGACTGGCTTCAAGGCCAGGTGGATAATATCATAGTTTGGTTAGGACCAGCTCCGGCATAGGTGGAATGTGTCTTCCAGAGGCTAGACAAAAATAGTGATAGAGAAGGCGAGTGGAATTAGGTTTCTAACTATAGGTCACAGAAGTACGATGACTGGATGGCTTGTAAAAGAGTTGTTCATGCCCATGGTGTTATTCATGAACGGTTGAATCGACCAGAGCCTTCAGAAGCTACATCTACTACTTTAGCATTTTCATCTCTATAGTCCCCTTCTCATAATAGCAAACACCGGTGACACAAGGGAGAACATACACACTGACAATGATGTCGTCATCCCATACTCTCATCAATTTCATGCCCCCGAAGATGGATATTCCTCCTAAAATCTGTTCAGTAGTGGAAGACTCTTCATGTGACAGAAAACGGTATGCCTCGGTTAATACCATGGTGTTGGTAAACTCCTACATGATTCCTGACAATGAGGAGTGCCATGTGGGTCCTCCCAACGTCCCTAGATATCACCAACATCGATAGAGCCATAGCTATATGGGTCGTCGGAGTGCCTCAGTCAGCACTACCAGCTAGGTTTTATATGCTACCGAAACCAGGAGGCTGGGCTTGAGCAGACCTCAGCACACACAACCTTCTTATCTGGTGACATTAGGTTTGCCTTCATTGTCGTTCATGTTGTTGGATTAGGAAGATCCACCTCGACTATGTCGTGATCAGCCATGCTTTTCTACAAACTGGTCTCAGTCATTGGGCCCCCATCCGGTAGTCACTCCATAGGCTATGAATAGTGAGTATTGGGATATTCCTAGAACTAGTTAGTTGTCAATTCAGCTGGAAGGTCCCACCATACCTCCAGTCATAAATCAAAGTCCTATAAGTAGAATTTCACACTTGGAACGGATGTATGATGTTCTCAAACATATTTCCAGCATTCCAGCAAAGCTCTCCATCCTTTATTCCCTTTTCCAATCATCTGATATGTGTGAGGCCCTTACGGAGGCTTTAAGAAGCCCCCTCTAATTTGAGACATAGGTAGTAGTCATAAAATCCTTTCATGCTGAGGTGGTCTAGAATGTTGAATTCCATTCCATCATCTCATTCTCTGGAGAAGGTGAAGGCTCTCCATTACAGGGGCACATTTGATCACTATACATCACCGACCATATCAATGGTGTGGAGGTTCTTCACTATTTTGTTGAAACAAGATATGGAATAATCCTAATCTCGACTCACAGACTGCAAAAACTAAGGGTTTATAAGGATGATCTGAGTCCCTATGACCTATGAATTCAAGGTTATGCAAGGATAAAGCAGACACCTGTCAGAAATATCCATTTGAATACCTAGTTTTTTGGTCTAGTTTCCAGTACCATGTTTATGGTTGTCTCCTAGGACACTACCTACAATGCATTGATTGGCATACCACAAATACCCTTGAATGCGACAGTTCCCTCATCATATCACCAATTCCTCAAGTACTCCCTTAATGGTGAAGTGGTCATTATCTAAGGTGACATGTCTCCCTCTACCTCTTGTGAATCCCACTATCTGGATGTTGACTAATATAAGAGCAAAGACAAGAGGATTCAGGTTAACGAGGTTGAGCATGCCATGACCACGACAGGCCAGTGGATAGATCTAGATGATGCCAAAACCATTCCAATCCATCCAATGAAGGCTAAAACACTAGACATGGTAAAATTCTTCATTGTTTTGTGAATGAAGGGAGAACACATTCCCATGTCTATGCGATGCTGGAAGATCACCTCATACTCCTACACAAATCAGGATCATGTGAACCTGAAGCCTCATTCACCCATAAGGTATCAGGATGTCTACCCCATGGTAACGACAATACACCTTAATTGCTTGTTTCTCCAGGCTAGAATTAATCGGCTCAAGATAACATGACACTATTACTTTGATATAATCATGCGTGGCCCCTTAGGCCATAGACCAGATGGGATTGGATCAATAGCCTTCATCACTATGGTTTCGGCAGCACAAGAGCACCCTGATGCAGCGCACAGGCCTGTACCAGCCTCCCATCATGATTTGCTGACTCAGAAAAAATTCCTCCCACCAAGGATCCCTCCTCCATAAGTAAAGAAGTGGATTTAGAGGATTCTCTCCCCCCCCACAGTTGAAGAGGGCATCCCTACCACGATTGATTAATTGGTGTAGGTGAACCTCGGTAGAGAAGTGGACCTGAAAACCACACTGATCAGTGTTTCCATGCCCTTCAAGAAGCAACTAAAGTATATAGAAATCCTTAAAAAACATTGTGATGTGTTCCCCTGGAGTTATGATGAGATTCCAGGACTAGATCCTTAGGTTTTTGTCCACCTCCTCAGTCTCCCGGCAAACCATCGCGGGTTCAAGCAGCCTCCGAGAAAGATGCACCCTTCTCACGATATCAGGGTGAAGGCAGAAGTTGATAAGATAATCAGAGCCAATTTTGTTGAGGAGTTCCAGTACCCCAAATGGAAAGCCAACATTGTACCAGTCAAGAAGATGAACAGGCAGATCAATGTCTTCATCAAATTCTGGGATCTCAACTCTTAGTGTCCGAAGGAGGATTTTCCCCTTCTAGTGATGGAATTGTTGATCAACGCTACGGCTGGGTTCTAAGCCCTCTCTTTCAAGGATGGTTACTTCAGGAATAACCATATCTGAATGGCCCCTATGGACTAGGAGCCTATGACCTTAAGAGAACCAAAAGGCACCTTTTGTTACCAATTCATTCCATTCAGTTTAAAGAATACATGTTCCACCTATTAGTGGTCTATGCATCACATATTTAAGCTGATCCATGGAATGTTGGTGGAATGTTATGTGGATGATCTGGTGGTCAAATCCCTATAGCATCAGGACCATCTCAAAAAACATGATAAAGTGTTCGGCTTCCTCTGTTCCCTCCACCTGAATATGAATCCAATGAAGAGTAAACTTGGGGACACATATGGAATGTTTCTTGGCTTCATTGTAAGATACAGGGGCATCAAGATTGACCAAGAGAAGATCAAGGCCATTATCTAGATGTCTCCTCCAAGAAACCTTTTTGAGCTTCAAGTTTTCCATGGAAACTTGGCCTACATACATAAATTCATCATGAATCAGCCCGGAAAGTGTAAGCCATTTTCTCGGGTCATAAAGAAAGGAATTTTCTACGAGTAGGATGGAGAATGTCAGACTACTTTCGAGGAAATCAAGAAGTGGCTTCTCCAGCCTCTGATCTTAATTCCACCCTTCTCTGGAAATATGACGGTCTTTTAAGTGAACAACCTTGAACAGTATCTCGAAGCCTTTTTCAGCCAGCAGGATAATGAGGGGATGGAGAATAGCCTCTACTACCTCAACTGCATGCTCCTCGATATGGAACCAGATACTCCCCTATCAGGAAGAGCTTCCTTGCATTGGTATTCATAGTACAAAAATTATGGAATTACCCCCACCATCATGAGGTATAGGTGGTGTCCCAGGTAGATCCACTAAAGTACATCATGAATGGCCCCATGTTGATTGGACCTCTAGCTCAGTGGGAAGTGATTCACCAGTAGCTTGAAATCTGGTTTTTCCATCAAGAGGATATTAAGGAGAATGTGTTGGAAGACTTCCTTGGTTCCCATAAATATCCAATGGACCAGTCTCTAGACCTTGATTTTGCCAATATAGCGATCCTCTAGGTGGACCAAAACATGTCTTGCTGTCAAATTCACTTTGATGGTTCTTCCCAAAGCCCCACCAACAGAAGGCGCAATGACCCCATGATCAACATAGTAGGCCCTGGTATTATATTCATGACCCCAACATAAGCCATTTTGATGTATTATTTAATGTTGTCAGAAGGATACACCAACAATGAGGTGGAGTATTAGGCTCCCATTATTGGCCTCGAGCTAGCCCTCGAGATTGATGTCCCCCATTTTCATGTGAAAGGGGACTGAGAACTAGTCATCAAGTAGATCGACAATGACTATTTCTTCAAAAAGATAGAGATCATACCATTTTTTGAACACACTCTCCAGCTAATGGCCCAATTTCCATCTCTCTAGAATTCACTCTTGTCCCTAGATCTCAGAATGGTAGAGCTGATGTCTGAGCCACCCTAGCTACATCACTTGCAGAGCTTGAACAAGATAATCTGATTTTCCATGTGGCACTCTGGAGAGTCATTTTTCTCGTCACTCCAAATAATGATGACAAACCACAGGTAATCCTTCTTACCACTGGTGCATCCATGTACATACCTCCAGGTCCATGGATATAGTGATTTAAGTAACTACATACTGGAGAATCTCCATTGTCGAGTACCTCCAAAACGGTAATCTTCAGGAAGATCGGGCTGAGTGTGAGTGAATTTGACACCACCCATTAATGTTTACCCTCTAGGATGGTCCTAGTCATGAGAAGATCCTCTATAAGAGTGATTTTGATGGGGTTCTCCCCCATTGAATTCAAGGAGTCACAATTTCACAGGTCAGGTAGGAGGTGCATGCTAGTTCCTATAGGGCTCATCAGAATGGGCTGAAACGATCTCACCAGATCCAAAGACTGGGGTACTTTTGGCACTAATGATCCATGACTGAATTGAGTTCTCCAAAAGGTGCCAAAAATTACATGATCATTCCAACATTATGCATTGGCCTCCATATCCTCACCACACTACCAATTACTCTTGACAATTTTCTGTATGGGGACACGATGTCATGGGACGATATCCACCAACGAAGTCTTGCCAGTGCCTATTCATCCTGACCACTACGGATTTCATCTCCATGTGGGGAGAGGTAGTTCCACTATAGGAGGTCAAGCCTAGTTCTATCATTGACTTTGTAAGATCCAACATCATCTATAAATTTTTAGTCCATCACGCCATCCTCACCGATAACAACACAAACTTTTGGGCAGCTAAGCAGAAGAAATTGTACGCTAAGTACAACATCCTATCTAACCATACCTCTTGATTTCCTGCGCTTGCTGATGGATAGATCAAGGTGTTAAAAAAAACCTCTCAAAAATTTGGAAGATAATGGTTGGTCAGAATAAGAGGAGTTTTCCAGAAAATCTCCCCAATTCCATCTCGACTTATCGGACGATGACCTGTAATTCTACCCAGGTTACCCCATATTCTCTAGTGTATGAAATTGAGGTCATCCATCCAATTTAGATTCAGTTTCCCTCATTTCATGCAGTAGTCTATGATCGGTAAGAGCTAGATAAAGTAGCTAAAATCCATTTGGCTGAGTTGGAAGTGCTCGACGAGAATAGGTTTCGTGCCTTGCACAGTATAGAAAGGCATCAGAACAAGATAACTAGAGATTTCAACCAGATAGTTCGCATCTGATCCTTCTTGCATGGAGACTTGGTATTGGATATGAGGGAACCAATGATACCTGGCAGGAAACCACCCAAGTTGGAGCCCAAATGGGAAAAACCATACATCATTCAAAAGTTTTACTCCAATGGTGCGTACTCCATGGTTACCATGGATGGGGGGGTATATAACTCCTCACACCAATAACAACTTCCTCCTGAAATACATTGGTTGAGTCGCCTGGTCTCGCATGACCATAAACTATATGGTCCTGCACGACCCTAAACTGCATTGTGGTCCTACATAACCTTAAACTGTTGGATCCTACACGACCTTAAATTTTTGGGTCCTACATGACCATAAACTGTGAGGGCCTACATGACCTTAAATTGTCTGGTCCCACATGAACATAAATTGTAAAATATTGTCTTGAAAGACGTTAAATTGTGTGCCATAATGTAAGATGTTAAACTATGTGTCATCCTAGAAGATGTTAAACTACAAGAACTACGTATGTCTTGATTCCCATCCTCATGGGATACGTAGGAATGCCCAAACATTTCATCTCGAGTCCAGCCCCATGTTTCCACTCTGACTATCCCCCATGGGCATAGTTCTCTTGGAGGATCCTACATGGTGTCACATAGGCCTTTTTGGACCCACTCAAGTTAGTATTATGATGATTCCACCATGTTCCCTCCTTCGTTCTTCTCTCCTCCCACGTCTTCACCACATGACATTAAACTACATGGCCTTTAGAACTACGTATGGCTTGATTCCGATCCTTATGGGATACATAAGAACACCCATAAATTTCATCTATAATCCCATCCACCAAACTTCGAGACATTCCATTAGGTCGAAGCGCAAGATGCGATACATGAATTTTCCCTCATTCACGTTGATTTCATCTTGATCATACTGTGTATGCCTCCTCTCTAAATATCCCCACTTCTTCTACTGTCAAGAATGACTTTAAGTTGAAAAGGCACATTTATGCTCCCCAAACTCCATCATTTGGGTTTCAATTACCATTCACATCCAGGGATACATATCCAAAGGTCTCTCCTATCATTTCGGGCCAACTCCCTCGAGGACCTCAAATAAAAAATTGATACAAGTCTCATTTTGCGAATATGGCCAGTTGTTGATGCTTATTTGTTGTTCCCATTTTCAGGTCACACGGTGTGGATATTGTGTTTCAAATTTGGACAACAGCTATCCTTTTCATTGTCATCACCACCATATGTCCCAGACATGGAGTGTAGTGGTTCATTCTGCCCCACCGTCTCTTCAAACCTCAGTCTACCTCAGTCTGGAGTGCGATTCTAGCTGTTGGACCCTGATGTGATGGGGAGAGCCAAGTCCTACTCGTTGTTTCCCACATCGTGCATTGCTTACATTGTCTTAGGGGATGAGTTAAGGTGATACCCACATGATGGATCATATTTCTACAGTTATACATGATGCCTAGCCTTAGGTCCCTCGACCATTTCGGCCCCCAGGGTTGAGTTCTCATTTAGGATTGTGTGGTGTGGTATGTACTCACGTCCTTATTCATGTCGGGAAATTTTTCCACACCACACATATCCCCACGAGACATCCCTCCTTCACTTATCATCCTTTCATCATGTACATTCCTCTCCATGCTTCAGGAGCCACATCATTTGTGTTTCCATCATCTTCAATGTCCAAAAGGACCCCCGAATAGCACAGGTTCTTGGCCCAAGGGTCCCCTACCATTTTGGGCCAACATCCCCAAGTATTTGGAGAGAAAAATTAATACAAGTGCCATGTTGCGAATATAGTCAATAGTCGACAATCAATCTTTTTCCTCCAAACTCCGGTCACACAAGGACAGATACTATGTTGTAATCCTGGTCAACAATTATCCTCTATCATCGTTTCCACTTTGTGATTTTCCTTGGGCCCGAGGATTTTCTTCCCCAACTTTACATTCCCATGCATATAACATTAAACTAGATATCTACTTTATGATCCCTACAACCTTATACTAAGAGCACCACCATCCCCAATGCATGACAATAAACTGCACGTCATCCTTATCTAGAACTACGTGTGGATTGATTCTCATCTGTATGGGAACATAGGACCACCTGAATTTATAGTCTTTAGGTCCTACCACATCTCTTAGAGACATCCCTATCATCTTGGCCCCTTGGCCTTTGTTCTTCTAGGAGAGGGGTATATAGTTTGGTATGGGCTTATGTCCCCATTAACATCAGGTTTAAAAAAAGAATTCCACATATATCTCTCTCTCTTGAGTTCCATTTTCTCCATTTACATAACTCATCTGTTCATGTCAGCTGCTCTTATGTTGGGTCCCTTGACCGGATTCAGTGATTATTCAACGTGCCTAGGAGTACTTTGGTTCAGATCCTAGAGTGTTAGAGTCTACCCAGACATGCTTTCACCCATTTTTCAGGCTTCGTTTTCCCCTTCATTTGGGGTTTCATTATCTTTCACATTCGAAGGGACCCCAAAATGGCATGGATTCTCGGCCCAAGGGATATCCTACCATTATAGGCCATTGTCCTCAATGGTTTCAAACAAAAAATTTATACATATCCCGCGTAGCTAATATGGTTACTGGTCAATGCTCATTAGTTGTTCCCATTTCAAGTCACATGATAAAGATGATGTGTTTCAAACATGGTCAACAGTTATCCTCCATTGTCATGAACACTCCATAAATCCTTAAATGTCGACTAAATGATTCACATCATTTTCCACCCAATCATTTCCAAGTGGAATTTCGACACTCCTAGCACTTTACCTCAGTGCACATTTATACGTTAGGAGGAAAAAGTCATTATAAGGTGTCATTCATGGATCCACACTGAATTCCCATCTACTTTTATTCCGGATTTTGAAAAAACCACCTCCGCCCTTGTTTCCCACACCGAGTTTGACTCACGTGGGATTAGGGACTAGATTGAGGTCTGTGCTCACATAGAAGAGTTTCATTTCTCAATTAGTTGGAGCTCTAAGACCTTAAACAAATATGTCATTATACATAATCTTCTATAACTATGTTTGTATTGATTTCTATCCTCATGGGATACGTACGAATGCCCTAACATCTCATCTTTGGGTCCAGCTCTACTAAGAGCTAGCCTCTCCTGCCCCATATTATCTAACCTTCTCATCACGAGGTTACGTTCCTTGAATCTCATGTGGTGTAATGTGGACCTCTTCCTCATTCATGTTGTGTATTTTTTATCACGTCATGCACATTCCCTCTTAAACCTTATCTATCCTGTATATGTCTAAGCCATATGACTTTAAACTATGTCTCCAAGTCACACATGACTTTATGTTTTTGTGTCTATACTGCATGAAGTTAAAATTCATGGATGGTCCCATAACCTGACCCTAAATTGTGAAATTATCATCCTGGCCACACGAAGAAAAAAAAAACACTACATCATGGTGTTCTTATCCGAGATGACATCATGTTTTGTATCAGTCACATGCCATACCATTTTTCAATTCTTGCATACATCTTGATTCTTGTGGCGATGCCTAGAATTTCAATTCTAAGTCCATCACTTCACAAAAAAAACACATTTATCCTGAAGGACCCACAAGATCTATCAAATGCTACTTATTTTGGTATGAGGGTCAGACCCGCATGACCTTATTGCCTCGGGCATTGGTAACATACCATGCCACCCTGAGAACTACGTATTGCTTGATTCCCATTCTCATGAGATACATAAAAACACTCATGAACTTTTCCTCAGTCCCAACCTAACTTTCCCTTCTGGTCTCCTCAGCTAGATGTTTCTTAGGAAGTACATTATGGTGATACATACTCCTACTATCCTCATTCACATTGGGTTTTTCAATAGTCGCGCCATGTGCCTCTTATGTGTTTTCCTAGCCTGGTTCGTCTTCTATGGCCCAAAACTTTGATCTCCCTTAATATCCTATCCTAAGGCCATTATGTTGGAAGCATACAACCTCAGGACCCTTTTACATGGATGGTGGCTCAACTCTCGCTATCTAATATGACTTATTGTCATACTTAGATGCATTGTGATGAAGATACCAAAGTGTGGAAATTTCATGGGGAGAATCCCCTCATTCCATGACCAAGCTTCATGAGCCTTTTATTTGGATCCTCATCCTCTTCCATGTCTGAATGGTCCCTCCTTTTTTATAGTCTAGTCTCAGGACACATTGGCATACCTACTTTCTTAGGACGACATCCTTGAGGACCTCGACGACATTTTCGACCGGTCCCGTGTTTCAAACATAGTCAGTGATCAACACTCATTTGTATATCCCAATTTTAGGATAACACGATATGGATACTGTGTTTCGAATATAATCAAAATTTATCCTCTATCATCCCACCATTATCATTGTGGGCCATATCTCAAGCATCATGATTCATATACCTCCACTCCCATATGTTCAAGTGGATTTCTGTCATACTCCTCTTTACCCCTTCACGCATTTAGGTTTTTTTAGTAGGCGGGTCAGCATTATGGGGGCATCAGTCACCTAGAATCCCATTACCCCTAATTTGCGCCTTCTTGTGCTACGAAAGTCCCATCACTACTTCTTTTTTCCAACATCGAGCATGACTAATGTGGGCATAGTAGTTTTGGTAGAATGGGTACTGGAGCACACATGCCACACATGCCTTTCATTGCCCCACGTGACGTTAAACTGCGCTCTCCAAACTACGTGTGTCTTGATTCCAATCCTAATGGAGTACACCGGAACACCCGAGCACTTTTCCACATGCCGAACCTAAATTTAATTTATGGTTCCTCGACCAGAAAACCTTCTTCTAGGAATACGTGATATATTGTGGACTTCTTGGGTGCTCATTCATGTCGGGTTTATGGCTACCACATCACATGCTCCCTTTATGGGATTTCCCCTTTCACTTCCCATCCTATCATATGAAGTTAAATTTCACTAGTCCATATGTCCTCAACACATGATAATAAAATAAGGTTCTACCATGAACTAGTTCAGGGTGGCCCATGTTACTCATGGGATTCACCAGATCCCTTTCCTGAAAGGATTTACCCTACCAGTGTTGGTCCCTGACCACGTCGTTCTTCCAGAACTAAGCTTGGCCTGATTCTCATCCTTATGTGATATGTAGTGATGCCCAGGAATTTCTCCTTGGGCCTAGCCCCAAGGTCATTAACCCTTCTAGTCCCTGGGCCCGATCCTAGTCTAGGTAGTATGAACTTTAAACTATCTGCATTTTCCTCACCATATAATGTTTAAAAAATGTGTTTATCATCTTTATTTTTATGACATAAACTTGTAGATCACTCTAGGTCCTTTCCAAAGAGGTTCCGCTCGGATGTCTGTTTGATCCATAATCAGACTGATATCCCCACCTAATGTGTTTCCACCATAGTGTCATGATTTCAGGAGTGTTGGAATCCATTCGAACAACCCATTACTCCACACTCAATGCATTGTGTGCCCTTCATTCGGATCCTTGTACTCTTTCATGTCTAAAAGAACCCCATATAATATGGATTCTCAACCTATGGCTCGCCTACTATCCTGGGCCAACATTCTAGAAGACTAATTGATGACATTTCGAGCTAGGCCCCGTGTTTCGAATAAGTTCAATGGTCATCCCTCATTTGTTATCTCCATTTTAGGCTAATGCAATAAGGATAATTTATTTCAAATGTGGTCAATGGTTATCCTTCATTGTCTTGCCACCCCCACAATGTTGCAGATCTGGGGTATAATGATTCATACTTTCCAGTCTTTTATATGCAGGATGATTCTAAATGCCCTAGTGTTACCCCACTCATGCACTAGAGCACACTGGGAAGATGACGCGTTGATTGTTCTGAGGTCCTTGTCCTCTAGTCGAGCGTCTCCCTTTCTTCCTAGAAATCCATATTGGTTATTCAAACCCCAAATGCCCGGATCATGGTTTGCACTCTTATATTCAGATGGAATGGTAAGGTTGTCATCCATTGTTTCTCACATCGGGCCTGAGCCATGTGAGCATAGGGACTAATCGCTAGATTTTCCGTGACTGTAACATAAATGAAATATACCGAAGAAGAATAATAGAACGCATGCATGCATATAGCATGAATGATCAAAAAATGAAGGTGAGTCCAAAAGTTACATGCATCACTGTACCAGAGGATCGACCCCTCCCATGGATGGGTTGACCCCATCAAATGAGTGTTGCAGCTCCACCACCCTCTGGCTTGTGGCACCTAGGATTCGTTGTTGGATTTTTAGTTCCTGCTCCTCCTCAGCAACGATGTGGTGCAGTTCGTCAGCTGAGATCTGGGCCTTCTCCTCATCAATTCAGATAACGGTCATCTCCTCAGAGGTTTCGTCATATTATCTTTAGCCTCTTCTATCTAGGTATTCAGTCATGATATAATCACTGACTGTGAGTTGAATAAAGTAGAATATTCATCTACCCATATGTGCATTCACTGAATCTTGTTTTCAGCCTCCTGGAGCCTCTTGATGTTCACCGCTTTTCTCCACTACCTACCCACACCAAGGTCGTGATCATATTCCTAGATCTTGTTCATCCTGAGATCTTGGACAAGCACGTGGGGCTGCTGGGCATCCACTCCCCCAACGCACAGTTTACGCAGTCACGAATGCAGTCTTTCCATCTGGTCTGTCCATTGTGTTTGAGGGGTGTCATCGACAAAGAGCTTGATCAACTTCCATGATCAGTGGAAGAATATCTTTATATCCTCTTCATCAGAGTTATTCTTGTCCTAGTCCATGGGGTTGGTAGGATCATACATGGGGGAACACCCCCAAGAACTCGTCAGTATGGTACACATCTGGTGTCTGATCAGCTATAGAAAGACCCATGTTTTCCAAATGATCTTCATCATCGGATCCCACCATGATAATCTCAGGCTCAACCATGATAATGGTCTCAAAATTGATCATTATCACTATAGATTGGTCATTTTGGATATCCGCATCCACGACCACCAGCATTCCCGTGGGAAAGGATTTTCCAGAAGTACCAACCAACCTCTCCAAGGAAGCCCATGCCAGTTGAAGAATTGTGCATACCAAATAAGGGCACAGATGTCAGTTGGACTAGTCAATGGGTGGATGCCATGAATTTTGTAAAGGAGACTTACAGAGAACGAATTATCAGTATTGTTCCTGGGTTGTTGTGCTCGACACCCCAAGGTGTTCCCCTCTGTATATTTTTTGTATGTATGAAAAATACAGAAGAGACACCTCGGGTGTCCAGACCCTTATGAACGTGGTAATTTCCATAGCTGTGTGAATAGATTCTAAAGGCCCCAAATCTTAATTAATTGAGTGGAGAGTGTGGGTTCTATGTATGAGGCCATCCTTCATAGTTTAAATATTAGTGAGGGGTCTAAAGTATCCTATAAATCGATCCCGGGGAAAGAACTGAGGGTTTTACCTCAATAGCCTCTGAGAAATGTTCAAGATTTGGGTCCAAGTCACCAACTTCACCATCCTTAAATGGGCTCCATCTACTGGCCTCCCCCAAGAGAACTCATCTGATCATTCCTAAAAAGGCAAACACTTCCACAATTCTACAGCCGAAAACTATAGAGGGTTGTTCGATCCAAAAACACCTTCACCCGGTCTGTCATTGGACGCAGGGCACCCTAGGAGTGCACGAAGTACTCTAACTCAGCTAGGTATTTCTCCACCTCTATCTAGGATTCTAAAAAGCTAGACCTGATGGGGAAGATTCCCAAAAAATCCATCCTAATATTGTTCAAGATTTTTCACTTCTCGAATGGGCCAAGGAATTTTCTATTGACATCCCAACTGTCCTAGGCCTCCCGGAAGAAAACATTCTCCAACATGTCTATATGGTGAATCCACTTACCCAGAGCGTGAGTGGATATCCAACAGAATCCTCTTGGTGGTGTACCCTTGAGAAAACTCTTCTCTTCTGGGACCACCGGGTCTATAGCCACAGCTGGATCCACTGTTGCTGCCTCCACCTCTACTGGTGTGGGCCTCACCGCCACGGTAGCCCTGCCACTGTGGGATGTTCTAGCTACCATCCAGCCTCAGACCCAAGGTTGGGGAACCACACCATCACTGGCCTGAATGTTTGGGTGCTTCAGCATCTCCCATGGGTAGGCCCCCTCCCAGCTTTTGGCATATTATTTTACCAGTCTGGAGATGGATGAGGGTAGAGGCAGCTCATTCTGCATATTCCCATCTTCCCGTGTGAATGTGATCCACATCTGTCTCTTCACACAATGGTGGTCCTCATAGTGAACCCCTAAATAGAGTTGTGGGGTTAGTCGCTGCATGCACCAAAATCGCCTTTCAAATCGATGAGGGGTGTATGGCTCACATAGGGGATCACGGTCCACCCATGCTTCATGGACTCCACCTCGAAAGGCCAGGAGGTAGGACCAACGCTCTTCTGTTCCCTGGCCATTATCAGCGAATACACCCATCAGCAACGAGAACGAGTGGAAGTTGAACTCCTCTACCTTCCAGACCCGGTTTAGTACCACCTGGACGATCAACTTGGCTGAAAAGCTCTCTACAGAATTTATAATGGACATGCAGAAGTTTGATCCTGGAGGGGAGATGGGGTTTAGATATTCATAGATCCCCCTGACATGCGCCACAATCCACCCATAAAAGAGATGGGATGTACCACATATTCTTTGGGCCTTTTTTCCTTCACGAATATGCCACAACATCTTGTACATCATGGTGAGAATCGGGATCCTGAGGTTGACCCGTCCTCTTATCACAAGCCTGGATGCCATGATAAACTTTCTCGGTTGCACGACCATGTTCTTGTCTCTCACCGACAGGATCCAACTGCAGATGAGCACCGAAATGAATCTAGCCAACATGACTAGTGGTTTCTTATCATTAATGACACCGAATCCCCACATATTCAACTCACTATCCTTCAAAAGTTTCATGTAGGAGTCCTCCTTTCCTTATTGATCCCCCTTTAGGAATGACTGAGGTCTAATAGGAAACTGCCTATTTTTTGGGAAGTTCAAGAACTACATAATCCTCTATTTGATGTGGACATCCCGCACTAACTGCTTTTCCTCTCCCCATACTAGGTTCATCAATGTCATCGCTAAGGGTAAAATTTTCTCTGGATCCTCCCATGCACCCATGACATGGAGGAACTCATAATACATCGCCCACAGTATTGGGACCCCCGAGATCTGATGCAGGTCCCATAAACTGATTTCAACCTCTCCATGGTGTAAGTGGAAGGTGTTGGTTCTAAATGACCACCTTCTCAACAAATCCGACATCAGTTGCTTCGATTTATAGATATGGAATTGGGAGGCCCAATCCACCTCATACAGGCCCACTCTTATCATCTCTCCACAAAATTCCTTGCATGAGGAACCTATCCAGTAAGACCAGGCCCATTAGTCTGTGAAGTTTCTTCCCTAGTGTAGATCCCACTCATCAGACCACCCATTTCCCATGTTTCTTAGGGATGCCTTCAGGATAATATGATACATCGGGGAAGACGTCTATGACTACAATTCCTTCACTTCAACATTGTTCATGTTATTGTAAAGACAATCAACATTGAAAGGTGGGAAGTCTTATCAGGAATGGCCACCAGTTTCCCTAAACCACTATTGTTTGCACGACGTGCTCTTGAACTAGTAATTTGGCTAATCCCTACTTTCTTCAGGGACGAATACGTCATCCCCCAGTCCAAAGAACATACTGAGTAAGCCTCTTACACTGTGGACTATTATTTTGTCTTTCTAAAAGTAGATCCACCTGTGAATTATTATCAAAATGGATCTGCACAAACACTCTTATACTGGAGTTATATGTTATCTCTTCCCTCCAGGAATCATCCTCAATGACCTCCCATGATAGCCTCCTAGTTATCCATTCAGTTTTTTATTTTGGGATTTCGTTGGTTTTGGTTCGCGGAGCTCTTTCGTGGAGCTTGTTCGTGGATTCCGTTTGTGAAGGCAGTTCATGGAGCCCTTCCCAGGCCTTCAGATGTAAGCCACAGAGCACACCATCATGATGTAAAAAATATCACTATGCGTTGCGAAGAAGAAGATCTGATTCATGGAGAGAGATTATGGAGTATGCATTTCTTTGCGAATTGAGAGCGCTAAATGCCATATTGCAGTGATGAGAATGGAAAAAAGAAAATTAATCCTCCCATACTTGTAGTTGAGGACCCCCAGTGCTTGGTAGTAAGTTTGACTGAGGCGAGCATCACGACACGCTTAGCCCGTACATCACCCCTCCACTCTTCGAGCCTCCTTCGCGAGTCAGCTTCATGATTGGCTGAGGGATTTTTGATATTCACCCTTAGACATTGACCCTCACTTTCTCATTGGATCCCAGTCTTATGGGGTAATTTTTTGGTGCCAAAGTATGGGTAGAACAAGAAAAAACAAAAATCCCTTAGGGGTTCCTCGCGAAGCTTGCTCGCGGAGCCCCTTAGCATCACGACCGGCGCAAATATCCTCCTTTGTGAATCCGCCATAGAGAAAGGAGGTGGGAGGACCCACAAGCCCAGTTGAAATTTGCGAGCCAACCATGGATCAAGGAGGCAAGAGGCATCACAAAACCCTTTGATGTTTGAGAGCCCACCATGGAGTATGGAGGCGTGAGGCTCCACGAACCCATTTGACTTTTGTGAACCCGCCGCGGAGCAAGGAGGTAGGAGACTTCCCTGTTACGATAAAAGGACACGTGTATTTCTGCCCATCAAGCTCTGCTTCATTAAGACCATTTCTTATAAATTACGGGCTTTTTTCAACCCCAATGGATGGATCCTATGAACTTTCACCTTATAAGATCTCAAACCACAAAGCAATTTCTACTCTGCTTACCCTGAGCTCATCAAGATACTTTAGCATCCCAAGGTGCCTCTCCTATTGCTTGAATTCATCCCCTCATCAAAGAGGGTTGCCATTCATGGATCCCACGGGCCTCTACAATGTAAGGGGATCCCCATGGGGACTCGGGTCTTCATGGAGCACTAATGCTTTGTGAAATACCCTCCATGCACATGTGGCCCACATGCTAAGGTAGGGTCACTGTGCTTCGTGAAGCACATTGCTTCGCAATTCTATGCTTCACAGGGAACCCTTTCTTCATGAAACACTTTCCATATGAACCTATTACATATTCCTAGGCTAGGAGACTTAACCTCATGAAGCCTAACCCTTCGCGAAGCCCCTCCACTACATGGAGCACCAGAGCTTCACGAGGCTTCTACCTACGAAACCCTTTTCTCCGCAACTCCTTTTCCCGTACGACCCCACCAGTTTGCATGAATTTAATTCAAGATCCCTTGGGTGGTACTTCCTATTTTATTTCTTCACCTCATGCTTCTTTTCATTGGAATGCTAGCAGCTATTACTTATTCACATAGCCACACTAACGTGGACCCCTCAATGGATCACTCCATAACACCCCTTGACTATGGCATTTCTGATACCTTCCCTTCCCCAAGGGTGGGTGGGTATCAGTTATGTAAGTCCTAGGGGAAGGAGTGAACCCACCTCATCCGAGTTGCAGGATGTTAAACAAGTAAACACCATCATCCTCAATACATGATGTTAAACTGTCACCTCACCCTGTTCACTCTACACAAGGTCCCCCACCTTGTACATTCTTCACGTCCGCTCGTCTCCAAGGGAGTGAGATATTTCACACATGGAATTAGATCCTCTTTTTTAGAGTGGCGTCTATCTGTAGGGAAAGGAAAACCACTTTGGTGTAAGACCGAAGATTTTTTTGGGGGATGTTTCATCCTTTCTCCTCATATCTTCTTCCTGGTAGAAGACCATAGAGGGGGGATGGGCACCTGATCCCTACTTTCTTATATTAAAAATCCATCTCCCTTTGGACATTATCTCCACCAAGCCTTCATCCTAGAGTAAGTCCCAATCTCTATCTTCCTGGGATGCTAACCATGTGTGAGCCTTTGTTTCCATTTTGGGCCTCAAACTATGTGTCAGCCCCACTCCCCTTCTCACAGATGCACCTTTTGCGACGTGATCGTCAGGTCTCTCCCACCTCTTGTTTCTCACACCGAGCATGACTCATGTGGGATTAGAGTAAGCATTGACCATGAAATCCTCTCTGGGCAGCCTAGAGTGTAGGCCCCAAACACCACCTGAACTAAGTTGACTTTGATCCTTTCCAAGGAAAGGTATATAGGAATCCTCCCTGAGGATCAAGCCAAACAACAATTGGTTCCGACCCCCCTTCACATCGGTTCTCAACGTCCCGGACTACATAGACATTGATACTTGCCAAGGAAATGTATGTAGAAAGCCTCCATGATGTTCAGGATTAACAACCATTGGTTCCAACCCCCATCACATCAGTTCCCACAATCTGGAACTACATGGACATTCGTCATTTTCAAGGAAAGGTAAGTAGGAAGCCTCACTGAGGTTCGATCCCAACAACAATTGGTTATAAATCCCTTCACGCTGGTTCCCACTATCTGGAACTACGTTGACATTGATCCTTTCCAAGGCACGGTACATAGGAAGCCTCCCTAGGGTTCAAAACCCACACCAACTGGTCTTAACCATATTCACGTCGGTCCACCCCCATCCCGCATGACATTAAACTGTTCACCCATTTTCCCCTTATTACACTAACCGTCCCCTATCCAGTGGTACATGGTTGTGATCCCCTATCCAGTGGTAAACCGTTTTGATCCCTTACCCAATAGTAATCTATTGTAATCCTCATCCAGTGGTAAGGCATTCTGATCCCTATTCAGCGGTAAGCCATTGTCAACCCAAACCCAACGGTAACCTGTTGTTGTCCCTTTCATTGGGACCCATATCTCTGGTCCACCCCAGTGGTGTTAGAAAAATGTCGGGATTCTAAGAATGCATAAGCCCTAGTATATCATCAGGTCGTTGTCCTTGCACACACCCTGATCCTATACCCCGTCCTAAACTACATGGACCTTGATTCTCTGATGCAGGGATATGTAGGAAGTCTCTTCGAGGATCAAGCCCAGCGTCATTGTCTACCTCAGGTCGGCTCCATTTCATTCTCCATCCACGTCACTTATCCATCCTTCATCCATCCCGATTAATACTCAGGAAACCACATCCTGGTGAGATCATGAAAATTCACCTTCTATCATCAGTGTTCCCTCCAGGGGTTGCACCCATCTGATCCACTCTAGTCAGTGTTCCGATCAGTCTGATCTATCTCCACTAGACATTATGCTCGCAAAATACCTTGTGTTAAACATGGGATGTTGAGGAAAACCTAAGATACATGCCTATGACATATAATTCCCCACATTTGAGTTGGAATGACTCGGGCTTTTGTTCCCTTGAGAAGCCCTATAATAAGTGGAAGAAACCCAGATGTAATGGTGTTCCAGAATCTATACATGCCAATGATGTCCAACGTGACTACTCCCCCACCCAAATGTTGTTGCCCTGACCAGACCTCTTGGAATATCCCGTCAAATTCAGTGTAATTAACCTATGTCCCTGATGGTATGGCACTGGGAAGAGTTTCACAAACAACATCGTAATCTATAATGGTGACCCAGACTAGTTAATTAGTTCGGAGGAGGAATACATGGAAGAAAATATTGAAATCCCATCATCCTATTTCGATCAAGGAGAAAAAAATCCTTGAGTAAGCAATGGATTTCGACCACCTTTGGAAAGAGTAAATGTGGGGTATCAGCCAGTATGTCCTCATCATCCTCAAATAGACATATGTGTGTGCCCCGGTGAAAGCATCAGAATCATCCCCCATGATATATTGAATGAGAAATAATGAATCCTAAAATATAGAATCATATAGGGAGCGATCATTCTGAAAAAAAATGAAAGTGGACAATGACATGACATTGGTCATATATGAAATTATGGTAAAAATTTAAATGGATAAGGAAAATGATAAAAAGTAATGGATCTTCATAAAATGATTCTTAAAGTATTGTGGTTTCTCTTATGGGATCTATGAAATATTATTTCATTTCTACACTCCATCGTGGATCATGATTGATCTTATGGGAAAAATATTTTGAATATTATTGTTGGTTTGGGGTCTCTATCAAATTGATCCTATCCATCCAGGATTATTTTTCAAGGAAAACGATGTAATTTGTAATAATATTAACCGTGATATTTATTGAGGGATAGTGTATAAATTTATATAGTTAGTATATATTTATATAAATATATCATTTATTTTTCATGGAATACATGTTATTATTCTTTAATTGAAGGATAAACATGATTCAATAGTTTAAAATTATTTTGAATGAATATAGATGTATGAGTGGTCAGTTAAACTGTGAAACCAAGAGATGTTCTTAAATTTCCAACAAATAAATTGGTAGGAAGTTTCACTCATTAAAATATAGAATGGAATCTATTGATTGAAATTTCTTGTAGATTATCTAGGATCCCCATTATCAAACTAGTGAATTTCTATCTAATTAATTGATGTGATTCCTTATTGAATTATAGTTAGGATCACTAATTTTAATAGTAATTCCCTCTACTTTAGAGGCATGAAATCACTAATTAAAAGTTTTATCTCTTCTAATATATTAAATATTCTTTTAGTTATTTGTGCTACCATATTAGTTATTGAAGTAATTGAAATATTTTTCAACAACCTCATCAAGGACTCATAATAAAATGGTAGACATCATAGGGCTCGATGGTTAAGGCTGGAAAATCCAATGTATTAAAGAGATATTAATATTATAAGGATTGACAAAAATATGAACTATATACAAAATAAATTATAATGATATTTGTTCTCAATGAAATCCCTATGGTCAAAATTCATTATAATGTAGTATGGAAGCTCTCATAGATACTATCTTGAGATGAATTCAAAGGTCCCCCATATGTGGTTAATCCTCCAAGACCCCATAAATATCATTTTTTATTACTCACAATGGATTTTTGGTATGGGGGACATTTCATTATGGATATATAATGATTATTGGAACCATCTATTCTCCACATGGGGTGTAGTTACAGATTTTACATTCTAAAAAGGATCATAATTACCATATATTCAATGTTGTTTCACTTATAAAAAATTAAAAGTCCCCATATTACACCATCCAAATTATTTAGAAACCCAATAACTTCATTTTGACTCCCTCAACATTGTGAACCTTTAACATATCATATTATCATAAGTAAATTTATATGGAACAGTGTAATAAAAAAATCCAAACAATTTATGGTGAAAAAAAATTCCCACCAACGTCAATTTTCTTCTATAGTGTATTCAGAAACATTATATTTATATTACTGTTAAAAGACAAAATAAAGGTATCCATATTTCCTCAAAATTTATGAACCATGTAAATTACAAAACAGAATCAATCATTCAGTTTATTTTCATAGGGGGTGGGAGAGTAACGTATGGTTTACACTCACTGGATTGTAGTGGTGGTGAACTATTAATCCATGGATAATATCCTTGCTACAAGCTTTTAAATCAATTCATTTTTTTACACATATATCATTTCAATTCTATGATTTTATCATATTTTGATTATTTTATATGTGAGATTCATAACTAATAATGTTATTAGAGTTTAATACATACTAGATCCCGCATCAAAAAAATTATTTTCTTTAGTTGTTACCCTTAGTTCATTTTTCAAGAATTATATTCTCCCAAGGGTCACATCCCACACATTATAAATATAGGAACCAATAAATAAGAGAGACAAGGGATTCTATTCTAGTGTAATTTTCCGAGTCATGGGCTCTATCTTAACATGGAAAAATACTATTTTCATGAAATCATGCACATAGAAGGTATTATTCAACTCTAAAAATGTTCAATAATTTTGGATTACTATTCTTTATATAGAGAATGATGATATATTTTTACAGAATCTCATTCTATATTAACTATGTTTCTCATTGTAATTTAAACAATTTTCATGCTATATGTGATTGAATGAAATTAAAATTTCACTGTCCATCCCTTTTTGAGATAGTCAAATAGTCCCTAGAGCACTATATATATTATCAAATCATATAGAAGCATGTTCCATCAAAATGTGGGGATAAATCACAACTAGTGTGAGGGGAATATTGTTTTTCGTATTCTAGATCCAAGAGATAATAAAAGGGGGTAAAATTACTTATTCAATTATTGGTTATTTTCTGTTATATTGTATTTTCTTTATATATGGGGATTACCTTGGGATGTATCAGATAATAACTTTTTGATTATTATGTGAAATTCCTTATTTTTATATCAAAAATTATAAATTGTTATTCATAATAAGTATTAAAATG
Organism: Viscum album; assembly: GCA_963277665.1. Classification (NCBI taxonomy): domain Eukaryota; kingdom Viridiplantae; phylum Streptophyta; class Magnoliopsida; order Santalales; family Viscaceae; genus Viscum; species Viscum album. The sequence goes on from OY728143.1 coordinate 821,630,088, forward strand.
GTTTGAAAATGTATTTAGAAAATTTCCTTGGAAAATGAGTTTATATTCATTAGAACAAGTGGAATGAGAGGAATATTTCAATCAAGTATGTGTTATAATTGTAAAATTTTATGTAATAAGATAATACTTTGTTTCCACTTGGAGAATATCTTTCTATAAAATCTTTCATGAATTTCCATGTCATGATTCATGAACATTAGATTCTCAGAATCCACATTTTTTTTCTTGAACAATAAGATCATTATCAAAATTGAATGAAGATGATGGTTGTGTTTAATTTAATGAAAGAATACTATCCATAAATATTCAGTCCACCCCACAACATATTTATATTAAGAAATTCTGACATTAATAATAATTTAGTGAAACAATAAACAAAAAATAATAATGGTAGAAATATTTAATGGTTATATGACATAATAATGGAAATGCTTTTGGAGAATTCAAAATGGGTTAAACAACTCCCATAAATGAAATTTTTAATAAAACATAGACCCATGTTTTGAAATAAAGGGACATAAAATTTATCATCCAAATGACCAAAATAAACATCATTCCATTTTTTAAAATACAAAAGTCAAAACCTATGGCGCACTGAGGGCTTCAGTATCCCCATAATTATTTTTGTCTAATTTATTAAACCAGGTAATTGAAAAATAAAAATTTTAATTCTTTAGTTTATAATATTATATATATATATATATATATGACATCATGAAACTAAAAAAGGGAGTATCACAGATCATGAATCATTTTAAATACCATTTATTCTACCTTAAACTCAAAATATAACGATCACCTCTTGGTATGATTATGATCCAGCTTGGGTTACTACCCCAAATTGATGAATCAAAATTTTTTGGGGGGAAATGTCAATTGTGTTCATTAAACAATTAGTTTCATTCTATGTTCCAAAAGGAATCCCCTGAGATGTTAATTTTTAAAATTATTATATATTTAATTGATGCTGGAACAATGATCTTAGGTGCAATTGGAGGTGTTCACCTTAATGTGTGGATTGCCGACCCCTCTAACCCAGGTATTGAATTTCCTAGCACTGTGGAATCATTTTCAATATGAAACATTTTATATATTTCCATTATTAGTGGTGTTTTAGATGAATCATGCATTTTTCCGTCCATTCTGATGAACTACATATTCAAAGGCGGTATATACATCAATATCTAGTGAATCCCTGATCGAGGAGAAAATTAGTTGCATATTATAACCTATATCGGGATAAAACTAGAGTTCCTCAAACTACCCGAGGTCTGTTGTAATATTTATGATAATATTGAGGAATATTAAAAGGCAATATATGGCCATTCATATAAGATAATATAAACACAATTAGATTCGAACTTGATTACATAATGGATGAAAGACCCATTATTGCTGTATGATTTAGGATGGGAACTGCCCTATGGGACATATAGGGACCCGTAGAAATAAAATATGTTCCCTCCAATGGGATTCCTAAATTGGTATGGATTTTTGGAATGATTTTAGTTGATGAATCATGGTCCATAACATGTTTTATAAGAAAAACAAAACATGTTTACCTAGATAACAGATAAAATATTGGGTCGTGAATTACCTTAAATGACCAGAATCACCAATTTTATTCACTAAAAGAGAAGAATTAGTTTTTATCTTGGTCAAAATAGGGAACCCCCTATAGTGTTATTCTTCAAATTCTATAATTTCATCACTCAAATAGTGGTTCTCAAAATATCAATGCTAGCCACTGAGTAAATATTTACATCGAGTAGTTTTCCATTCATGTTATTTTAATGATATTGTAAAAGAAATGTGTCATATTCCTCTTATAATTAATGATATATGGCAATTAAAAATTACTAATACACAATAGCTCAAACATATAGATGTTTATCATGATGTCTTACTTTTTTGAATCAATCTCTTATTTGGAATCACACCGTTGTTATAATCTACTCTCATTATAAGAGTTATAAACTTATGAGATGATCATTTCTTTGAGGTTCTAGGTGGAAGATGTTTTTATTTGAATTTTGATCCTCATGGATATATGATCATCAACCATAATATATTATACCTTTGTCTTGAGATGACTTACATTTTCTTCGACCTCACTATAATTGTTATTACAATGAATATCCACCAAAACATTTTCACTTTTAGTCCCTTGATGTTTCATTCATGTATAGAAAGTTGCCTAAAGGATCACTAGGGATATGGTGTCCTTTAAGTTATTCATGAAATCTCATTCTATTGAATATGTCTTATCATTAAAAATTATATCTTATTTATTGGGTGATTATAAATAAGATATGGGATAAGAAATATTAATATGTTTAACTAGTAAAATCTTCTTCATTACAATTATCATCTCTTTTTTTCTATTAACTTAAATCCCCCTTCTAGTCGGTCATCGACTACCAGAAACTTCCCCTCTTCTCAATTTGGTTGAGCCTCAATAATTGAAGGATTTTGATTGAATTTGTTAAACGTTTTGGCCCTCAACAATTTGGTTTCTATTGGAGCATTAAATAGCATATCCTCGGTGTGCTACCCCAACCTTGTGAGAGTGATTCTTATAAAATTGAGGTATAATATATTATAATATAGTCCCCAGTTAAGAGTTAATATTTGTCATAGTATACTATTGTTTCAATATAACACTAGAGTCTTCTACGGGTATGGTATCTTGGGCTAGTGTATCCTTATAAATCATTAATGACACCCATACAAGGGTTAAATGCATCAAAAGGGAAAATATTTTCAAAGGGAAATCCCATAAAGAATGATCTATGAAAAACCATGTGCATGATCCTATAATGTTATGTGATCACTATACGTTACACAAAATATTGATGTACGTAGTCTGATAAAGCCCAACTAGGTGAGAAATCTACACATTCATTAATTTTCTCATTTTTCACTAAGGAATGGGGTGGTTTTCCCTAAATAAATATAGGATCTTACCCAGTTTGGAATTTTTCTTGTGAAAAAATCTAGGTGATCAAAGATGGACCAGAGGATTCACCTATTATGTTTTCCCTATCTTCATTTGATAATGAACATGTGATTTCTCTGGAAATGGTATGTGACACGCTTATAAAATCCTTTATGATAATTAAAATATTTATCCATCCTACCATATTTTAAGGGGAAAAGTAATCTAACCTAGATAATTATGTGTTTTGGATTGGGTATGTGATACATTGATGGGGAATCATCCAGAAAACCAGATTTTTCAAGTAGTTCCCATACCTCAAGACTATCCCCACTATTCACTAAGTACCAGGAAGTCTCACAAAATCTTGGTACTTGATATATTCTTGGATCCATCTAAATGAGCGGTCTTGTTATGTAGAATTGAATTACGCCAAGAGACTACTTGAATAATGTATCCTTAATATATGATTCCTAGGTGTAACCACTAACCTCAGGGCCCATGTACCACATGTAAAGACACCATTTCAATATCATTACACATTTATTACTTATTTTGTTGTTATATAATTATTTTTTGGATATTCAAGAGTTTAATGATGGTTTAGGTGGATGTTTTTAAGGGATTCGAAGGGTTCACTACTTGAGAATAATTAGTGGAAACCGTGAACCTTCTCTAAGAAACCATGTAATTATTATTTGGGAGGCACTAAACATGCACATTGTTGGAAACTTTTTTATCCATTTTGTGAGGGTTCATATGATAAATTTATAAAGAGATATTGGGAGGTTGAATGGTTTTGAAAAACCACACTTGTGTTGGGGAGACCATGTGCTAGGAGATAGAGCAAGGTACATGGTTGGAGAATGGATTGTCATATTATTAAAGGAAACTGTGAGAGGGTCTAGATTAGAGAAAGTATCATGTTCATGGTTAGTGCATGATTTTACAAACCATGCACTATAACTAGGGTATTTCTATTAAATACATTGTAATAATGATTTTGATTCAGTTTTATAACCCAAAACAACCATTTTTCTTGTCCTATACTAGGAATCCATGGTTTTTTCCATTGATATGGATGTTTATTTTGTCAAATACTATTTTGTTGTATTTTAGAAATAATCTATAAGTCTCTATTTCCTATATCTTTATTTAAATATTCATATTTTTTATCACCTAGAAGAATATATATAATATTTTTTTGATCGATATATGATATATGATGTGTTTTTATGATATCTTATTTGGATATATGTAAGAGAATATGTTTTATGGTTGGTTTTATTGGTTTTTTGTGTGATGAAATTCATTTTATTAATAATTGAGAGGTTGGTGGATTCTCTCTCTTCCCTACATATTCTAGAACATGATGTCTTAGTTTAATTTAATATTTTTCATGTATTCTCCTTATAAAAAAATTTATGATTTCTGTAAGGAAACACTTATTATGGTTTTTAGTTTGATATATTGAATTTTAAATAACTTTTAGAAATCCTATTTGATTCTGGATTTCCAATTATGGTTATAGTACACTATAGGAAATATTTCCTATTAATTAAATTAAAGGGATGAAAATTTTTATGTGGAATGAATTGATCTAATATTTTATCATACATGGTCATCATGAGTTCATTAACATTATAAGTGACCCTGAATAAGGGGCGTGTTCCACTAGGGCTCCCAGATATTGATCACCGTGTTATTTATTAGTGGATTAGTAGGTAACCACTCATGACTAAGGTACCATCATAAAAAATTCATGCATGTTTTTTTGTGATAGATAAATAAATATGAATGGATATTCTAGGTGTAAAGGAATGAAGATAAATGTAATTTACTTCCAATGTTCTTTGGAAAACATTTTTTTAAGGATAACTTTTTCTGATTTTACTTTTAAATATTTTAAATTTAATAACTGTTCTGATGTTCATATTTTTTAAAATATATTTTTTAAACATTGAGATAATGCGTTCATGTCTTAGTGTTGTGATTTGAAATTACTATTTGGAAAATCATATTGGATATGTTTACTCACCCCTAAATTTTAATGTTTGTGTGTATTTATATGTTATTCTCTATGAAACTGGTATATTAATGATATTTTATTTATGTAGTGGATCATCTTGATGATTGTTACTTATGTTTGTGTTTGTATCATGGTGTTTTCTTTTGGTGTCTTCAGGGTGATTCCACATTTATATTGCTATATTGAAATTTCATTCAGTTTATTTATATAATCATTTATTACATTTCAATTACTAATATAAATTAATTTTTATTTTTTTTAAAATTTTCATTGAATTTTTATTACACATTCATCATATAATTTGATTAGTTTTTTTATTTTATATTTACAGGATATGATTTTTCTTTAGGAAAAAATATCCCCAAAAAAATCATTAAGCCCTTTGAATTTATTCATAGTATTGAGAATCTTGTGGATGTCACCATAGATTAGTATCACCTATAACGTAGCTTAAGACAATGATTTTCATGAGGATTTTACAAATCATGCTAGTCCTAGATGTTTCATCAAATCTGCTTCGTAACAAGGAGCTAGGACTATCAATAACTAAAGTATATATAATGAAAGAAATAGGTTATCTCTTTTTGTTAATATTCAGGTTACCCAGGTAGTTCAACTAAAAAAAGCGTTATATGACACTTTAGGTGTATATAATTTTCATTTTAATGGGTTTAAGGGATAATTGTAGCATATCAGGCATTTTTTTCTTTAAACGGTGATGGCCTAGACGAAGTTGTCAAGTATAATTTATTTAAAAAGTAACTAGGTTACATAATTTTAATGGAAAGGATTTTATTACAATATTTCTCAAAAAGGAAAATAAGATCAGATGGTAATTCATCTAACAATGTAATCTCATTATTTACCCCTATACTGAAAAGTCTATCTAACACTATGTTATCTTCTTTTTAAGCATGGATGATGATGTAATTGAATTAAAAAATATATAATAGAAATTCCATCCATCTAGTTGTGAGATTCCATGATAGATGGACCACACCATTCCAAGTATCCTGAACAATAGTCGTGGATTCAATTTCAAGCTAAATATTGTACAAAGATTTTTAACTTGAAAAAGAAACCACGTTAATAAGGTTGATAATTTCCACCTCCATAAATGAGTAGATGCCACACGTACCATAGAAGCATTCAAGGTCTGTTCTAATGTTTCATGATTAATAACACCACAAATAGTATGAATAGAATTTTCTTTTTATACTCCACCAATTATAATTTTAATTATTCCTAGAATATTAGCATTCTAGAAATAATTGAAAAACTAACAAGATGATTTTATATACTAGAAACATTTATCCTTCAAATAACTAAGAAATCATGTACATTTTGTTTAATAGTGTATAGATTTAAGTGTTTTAGCCTCCTTGAACATGATGATGAGTCTCACCATCACTACTTGTATAGAATAGAGTGCCGTATTCTATATGAGATAGTTTTTTCCTAACCATATAATGAGCATCATTTCAGGAATAACCTCTATATACTGATTGTTTATTTGAAGATAAATCATAATAGATGTGCTATAATAAAGATGCAAAAAAATTGCTGGAATCCTATGGATGCAGGAATTAAAAAATATCATGAATATATTTCTAATGTGATGCGGTAGTGGCACAAGACATGAAAATATGATAAGACTGTTCTTTGTGCTAAATAAAAATTATATACCAAAAAAAGAGAAATTCCAAAAGATTATAAGCAATCAATTGTGGGAATTTGGTTTTGTGGAAGCATCTAAATAAAGACAAACTATAAAGGCCTCATCCATGGAATATAAAAACATTAAATAAGAGAAAATCATTATCAGTGTCAAAATAATTAGAAAAATAAAATATCTTAGTGACAAGAATGCAATATCGAGGAGGTTCCTAGATCATTATGTCTCTGTTTGGAGAAAAATAATAATTACTCAATACTTTGTTATAGTTTTCTAGGAACTGAATTTTGGGAATAACCAATAATTCATTAATGGAGACTTATGTATCTTGAGTAATATAATGAGAATCTACATGATATATAAGAGGAGTTCCCAACTAATTTTCAAGTCAAAAGTTATGTTAGGAATCCCTACTAGAAATCCATCTAATGTGGGACATGATGTTGGAGAATAAAGACATGATATCTGGAAAATAGAATAGTCCATAGTAGAGGTTTCCCAATTTTTTGTCAATATATATGGATCTAGGAATTCTAAGATCCATTAAATCACTATTCATAAATCCCAATGTGAATCTATCTTATAAAGCATTATTAAATAGAATGATTTTTTTGATTCCAAGACCACCATTTTCAAGAGTCCCACAACAATGATCAATAAAATAATGACCATTTTCATTGAAGTTTACTACCAAATCATAAAAATTTCTTGATTAAGAAATTGATATGCTTAAAAATATACATTGAACATTTATAAATCATAAATAATTGATCCCATTTTAAAATAATGGTTAATTATTCTAGGAATATATTTTGGTCCATTTAAAGGGACTTCCCATTCAATGATAAACATTTTTTTCTTCAATACTGAAAAAATAACTTGCTTTGGGTCTCCAAAAATATAAAGGAACACCAATATAAATAATGGGAACTATTGATTCTTTAATTACCACTCCCAATAAATGGTGACATCTTATAGAAGTGTGAATCCCCTCCCCAAAATTAAAAAATGAATTATTTTAATTGACAGTATACCCTAAAACATCCTCATAGTGTTGTAGGGAATCCATTGGATTATGAAAATATCTTTTAATTACTTGAAAAAAATAATTATTTATTCCACATATAAGAGATGGGTAGGAACAAAAATATTCACTAATTCATGTATGGGGTAATGCTTGACTTCTGTTACCATGTGAGTGAGAAAAAATCTTAAATAATCCTCATATATGGAGAATATAATGGATGAAAGCGGGTATACATTCCTAAATACCTTTTAAAATTTTAAATCCTTTTAGTATAATAGTTAATATGCACTACATCGTGAGACGTATCAAAAAGATCTTTAACCCATTTAACATAGAATTCAATTGAATATAAAAAAATGAATCACTTTGTATAAGAAATTCCAATCCATAGTACAAAAGAAACTCATTATGTCATGATTGATATCAACAATACCATATCTATTTTATTTCATGAGGATAATGGCACATTCATAGGTAATAATAAAGTAATCATTGATTGTTAAACCATTCAAAGGTAAACTTATTTTAAGAGAGAATCATATTTTAAATTTTTGTAAGTCAACTGGAAAGAAGATGGGAAATAATTTTTTAGATGGTATTGGTAAGAGATATGGGTCTGAAGAGGGGTATATTAGAGTTTTTTTCAACATTAAAAATTAGGGTGAGAATAGATCATTAATACCATGTCATAAGATACCTATATAATAAACCATTTAAACAATATGTAGACATCCATATGAATAACATCATAAAAGATTTGAAAAATAGAGATGGTAAAATGAGTAGTGTCCAATGCACTGCCAGGATTAAGAATAAAGACTTCTTAGCATATATCATAATCTATAGGGATGATAGTAAGTTATTTTTCATCCTCATCACTAATACTATATTGAATGATTTCAGTATCAAGGTCATTATCGAGATCATGAACATTAAATATATGTTTAATATATGAGGCTATATGATCAGTAAGGGATTCTTCATTATCAATAACCATGTCACTATATTAAAGGAAGGATAGGGGTCTAAAATACTTCATATATTTAGAAATAAAAATTACAATTTTTTTTATTTATATCCATATCCTTCATCCACTTGAACTTAAATTTTTCCCTTTTATGTTTTTCATTAATCGAGAGTAAAGAATAATTCTTATATGTAAGTGAAATTTATTGATGAATATCCATAAGAAAATCAGAATTAGTTGATTCATATTGCAACTAGTCTGGGCTAACATCATGGGATAAAATTTCATTTTCCATCATACTAGAGGTGTCCTTGCACAAACCCTTGAGTTTTAGATTCAAAGGATTCAGATTCATGATACAAGAAAAAGAATCACTACCACAATGATTAGAATTCCAAATATCAAGAACAAGCTTACCACAATAAGGGTAAAATACCATTCTTTACTAAATATAAAAGGTAGACTCATAATTCAATTCCTTGTAATACAGATCCCCAAAATTTGATAATGGTCATATTTTATCCTCAAAAGTGAAATAATTTAGATTTTTTTATCAATTATCATATACATGTTCATTGGAGAAGGCTTGTCGAAACATTCTGGAAAAATATTTCTAGTTGTGACCTATATAAAATTTTTTATGTTCCACAAATGAATTATTTTCAATCTAATTATGTTCATCAATTTAGTATTTAAACTCACTTTAAGAGACAATGGAATGAACAACAACCATCCATTCATGAGAAAAAAATGTCATTAAAATTTATAGGGATAATACAAGGATCTTGGAACCTATTATTGATGAAGTCCATGTTCCACCAAATCATTTACCTTTCATGATATTTATTTTAGGACTAATGAATGAATATAACATATGAATATTAGATAAGTCATCTTCACAAGTAATATTTTTTTCATCAATGTTGGAAGAAGAGACACTACTAATAGAAAAGTGATAAGAAAACATTTAGAGATTCACATTAAAAAAACAACTATTTCGACCAATGAATCAATGTCTTATATTTTCCATACTAGTAAGGAAATGATTATGTCTCATTTTGGGATAAAAAAGTATAGGGATTTTAAGATAATGACTTTAAATAAATCTATTTTAGGATATAGTTCAATTAGATTTTCCCTCTCCTTTATTGTTCTTAAAGGCAATATTTATGTGAATTTTTCCATGTGTTTGGATCCCCCTTTTTCATGCCTCCTGAATTATATTTTCTAGAATATTTCATATTTTTTAAATCCTTATTTTCATCATTATTTTGTCTGTTAATGTATTTTGATTGAACATAATATATTGAAGGACTTTTACTATTATTTCCATCATCTTTTGAGGTTGAAGAGCCTTCTACATCAGTGAAGGTGTTATATATTGGAATTACATCCATGATGCGACAAATAGTATCCAATATGATTGAATTACCCATTTCATCACCAAAAGGTGCAACAATTTTATTCAAGCTCATTCTAACAGAAGTTGGTGTAACATCAATCCCCAACTGATTAGATAAGGGGTGTTACAAGGAGTATAATATTCATGTACCTGATGGGTGTACTAAGATATTCCACCTCAATTTAGATCCTCCTATATATCATATATTCTGTGGATTGGATTGTTTGCATATATATTTTAATTTAGGAAATATTTTAGAAATTAACATTATTTAGAGGTCTTGGGGGGGGGGGGTCCACAATATCTTACAAGATAATTATAGATCCATTTTTTTCATGAAAATAAAATGTAACATCTTCATTTCACTCACATTATCCAAAAATAAGATTCCATTTATGAGGAATTAACATGGTTGGAAATTTCCAAGGAAATTTCAAATGAAATGATGTCTTCTTCAATATCTTGTTTATCATCAATAATAATAGAATACCATTATCTATTTTATTCATATTTTTAAATAGACATAAAATCTGGTTTTTTCTTCCATTTTAGAGTTTTATTATTCATCAATATCTTTACCTTATCTATGGAAATGTATTTTTCAATTTTATTTTATTTACCCATTTACCTTCATTCAAATCCAAATTTTCCTTTACCTTCTTCTTGATAACACTAAATTTTTAAATAGAGTGTCCAATTGTTCTATAAACATCAAATGGTGGTAGGGGGGTTATATGTATTCATTCATGATTTAAATGGTATGATCATTGGATAGGAAATTAATATCATCCAGGAGATTTGAATTCAAATTAATAACAACTTGTATCCATGAATAGAGTCCCAAATACACATTTAGAGTACAAAAATGTTGTTTTAATGAAATTATTATATTGTAGGAAATATCATTTATAATTTTTGTGTGTTAAAAACACAGTTCAATACATGAAAACTTACCCAAATATGTGTTGTCAAATTCCATTAAGTGAGGGGATTTAATGTGTAGTCCCATTCGGGGATTCTCAGAACAATATGATTCAAATTCCGATTATAATAATTCTATAATTAATTCAAATCCAAATTTTTTCAAATATTGGTTTTGAATAAACCCCTTAAAATGGATATTAGTTTCCAATTTCCATCACTAGAACAATGTGAAATAATGGATTTAAGATCTGTAATATTCCTTGTCTTGTCCTATTTTAATATGAGATATTCCAAAGGATGGATTATTTTTACATGTTATGTCATAGTTTAAGATCCTTTGGGTCACTGAACATAGAAATTTGACCATCTCCCATGTTTTCGAATGTAGGCAGCTTAGGTGAAGAATCTTTAGAGATATCTGATCTATGAAGTGCTTCCAAAAAAGACAAGTCTTTTCTTTTCAACAATGTGGCACTCTGCCAACTATAATAAATTTCTATGGAATTATTCTTTATCGTGGATGGATTTAACACCACTGTTATAAAACAAAGTTCTCATTATTGATTGAAAGAATCCATTTGTGAGGGAATGATTTATTAAATCAAATAGAAATCATAATGTAGATTCAGATAAAAAAAAGATGTTATTGAAATAGTGTTAATGAAGAACTACCAGAAGCCATCATATCCCTCTAATATATAATTAATATATCATGATTTAGTAAATATACATGTCACTAAGACTATATTATTTATATTATTATAATTTAATTATAGAAAAATTCTATGATGGTTATCGGTTTTGATTATTTTAGAAGTGACAGTTATGATGAAAATTCCCTTTGATGATTTAGAATTTTTATAGAAAATGTTTTCAATTGAGTAAGTATTATGTGTTGTTTTCTTCTCGTTATAGATTATTGGAACTAGTTTGAAGATATATAATCCCACATGAATGGTACATAAAAAAATGTGCTTCATATAAGCCATAATTTAATCAAAAACTTATACAGAGCATTGTCTATGAATTTAATGCTACCCAAAAGAGAACTCTAAATGATGTACAATATCAAGTGGATTATTCTGTGAATTTTATAAACAAAACCCTCCAATCTTTTAGGTGGTTTCAAATTTTTAAAATGTGGAAGTGTGGAATAATAGAATTAATCCTATTTTTTACTTCTTTAAAACATTGATTTATCCATAAGTGAAGTTAGTTGTCTAAATATTTGTGGATAATGAACAAAAATAGTGATATTAAGGTTTCCAAGTTATGGTAAAACATGACCTTATGTTGAAGGAATTTGAATAATTTTCAACAAATAAAAAATTCCCCGCATAGTTAAGATGACCTAAAAAATGGATTTTTTTTGGTCTTAAGAAAAGGAATATGTTTCTGATTGAATATGAAGCTATATTCAGTGGCATAGTATATTTTTGGACAAGAATTGGTTTTTAGTGTGTCCTTAAAGACACGCATCATTGTGTATAGAATATGACCAGAGATTCCATATAAAATATATGTTCTTTTTTATTATATATTATATAAATATTATTAATAGAGTTTATTTAGTACATAATCATTCAAGGTAAAAAAATATGGGTCAATAACACCAATTGTGATGAATATTTCTTACTAGTTAGTAGTATTCACTTTAGGGATTTTTGAAGTAATTAATATGTGAAAATTTCATGTTATTACGGATTTCTATCCATATTTATTTTCTGGTAATTTCTCAGTATTTTCTACTTAAAGAGATGAGTAATTTTTAATTGAACTACTACTAGCGACCAATAATATTTTATTTCCATCCCATAGGATGGTACCAATGGAATAAAAAGAATTTAATGTTTAGATGGAGGAATTTTAATGAAAGGGTTCATTTGAACTTGTAAGCCATAATGGACGAAACAAATTATTATTTTTTGAATAAATACATTTGAGGCCTTCATCGTTGTACAGATTGTCATAGGATGACCTAGGTTATGATAAGTAATAGAAAACATCTTCCTTGAATTTATGATTTTTATATAAATTTTAAATATTCATATTATTCTATAATATATATTTCTGATTAGGGTATCAACAACATCCTTTCCAGAATGGGTATACTTTAAATATAGATATTAGGATCCATTTTTGTTATTATAAATACCTAGTTATACTTATGGGCCTTATAAATTCCCCAATAGTGTTTATGGGATTGATGAATCAGATCATTAAAAAGTATACTCACTCATTTTGGGTGGTATTGGTTGATGATATTCTAGTGTATTTTAGGTGAATGTCCAATCATGCACAACAATTGGGCATATTATTGGTTATCTTTTGGGAACATCGCCTTTGTGTGATGCATTGAAAGAGAGATTTCTAGATAAATGGGGAAATAGTTCATTGAAAAAATATTTAATAAAGAGGAGTATCAGTATATCCAAAAAAGGTGGAGCCTATTTTATCTTTAAAACCACCTAATAATGACTTTTATATATACAGTTTCCTAAGCATTGTTTGGTACCAATGATTCTATTTTCATGAATTTTCATTAAATTCCACTCTTTTGGTAGCTTTTAAGAGGAACTATGTTCCTTTCAAATAGAGCAATGAGTGATATAAATATTAATAATATCTTAATGTTTGACTTACATCAGCATATATCTTTTCATTTTTTGAGTCAAGAATATGGTATGTGCTCTATCATGATATATACTGATCATGTTTCATGTGTGTTGTTATGCAAGGGGATAATGATATAGCTTATGTTTTATTAATTTTATGGTTGTATGAGAATAATTAAACAACATAGGATTTTGAAATACCTATTGTGGTCCATTTTTAAAAACCTGGTGTAAATATCTATTTGCTTAGCTATTTACAATGTTCACGGATCATAAATGTTTCAAACAATTCTCCACAAAGTGATATTTGAAACTAAGTAAAAAAATGGAAGGAATACCATTATATGTTTGATATTGACATTATGTGTACACCCAAATAGGGATATTTTGTTCCTGATTCATTGTATGTGAATTAATATAGTAATTTAATTTGGAAAAGTGGCTAATGATGATAATAACTGCTGATATGCATCTAGATTGTGTTGAGAAATGTAAGGTTACTTATTTATTTCTAGTTTCTTTTTTTCTTGATTTGATTATGATGAATAAATATTCCACAATATCTGATTTTGATGATATAACCAATAGGACAAAACTCAACACTGGGGAGACCATTCATGGATGGATTTTAGATGGGAGAACATTCATATGTTTTAGAGATTAGATTTTGGTTCCTCAAACATGTCAGGAACAAATCCTTTCTACTTACCACCACATAAGATCCATTTTTCATCCCATCATTAAGATGATGTGTAAGATGATGGGGTAAAATATGTTTTCGAATGGAATGAATATGAGGGTGGTGGAGTATGTCTCCAGATGCAACAATTGTCATTCAGTCAATGAAGAGCACCAATATCCAGCTATCATGTTGTAATATTTTCTTATTCTTATATGGAAATGGGAGAATATGGGAATTGATTTTGTTTTATTTTTACCAATAGTGGTTGGGGAACAATATTCTATTAGGGTGATTGTGGATCAACTCAACTAGTCATCTAATAATATCCCTATTACTGAATCCAATTTGGTCGAAGACTTTTCAAAATTCTAAATTTAAGATGTTATAAAGATTCATGAAATGTCAAATTCAATTTTGTATGACTGATATAGTTGGTTTATATATCAGTTTTGGAAATCCAAGCAATAAGAACTCAAAACGCAATTGACAATGAGCACATATTATCTTCATCAAATGCATTGATAGTCTAAAAAAATGATTTAAAAATTTTAAGACATCTATATATGTTATGTTATGTATTTTAGAAAATTATGGGAGGATCACATACTATTTGTGGAGTTATCATACAAGAATAGTTATCAGGAATCAATATATATGGATTCTTTTGAAGAAATATATAGTTATCCTTGTAATTCCCAACATTATTGGGTGGAAATAGGTGAGACATCACTTATTGAATGTAGAATTGTGCATGAGAAAATATTGAATATTTAGTAGACTAGGAAGAGAATGGTAGAAGATATGACCAATTAAAAGATGTATATACTTCATTATCATGAAATTTTATCATTTGATGTGGGTGATCTGGTGATCTTTAGAGTCTCCCCGTGTCTAGAGGACCAGTGTTGGGGTAAACAAGGTAAACCGCCACATCAGTACATTATCCCTTTTTGTATACAAAAAAAATTGGAGAAATTTATTTTTCATTGTATTTTCAATCAAGATTTATCTCTATAAAAAATTTATTTCTTTATCTCCGTTGAAGAAGTTCCAACTTGAACCTAAAAATGATATTTTATATGACCATATTTATGTTAAGCCTGATTCTACATTGATGTCATGGCCCGTCATAGTGGTTCCCAGGCCGTGACTACCCCAAGCCTACATCGGATAGGCCAGGGGATGGCGGCAAGAACGGAGTTGGAATATCCCACAAATGGTTGGCATTTTCTAATGTAGCTATACACACACACACATATACATTAACAAGATACTAAAATCTAAAAACAGTTGGTAAAAAAATGAATGCATCCACTATGATACCTACCATAGAGTAGGACGGTAAGAAAATTGGAAATTAAGTAGGGCTAGAATACCATCCCACCAAAATAAGAGTCTATCAAGGAGAATCAAAAGTTACTAAAAATCATCTATAGATTACACTACTTGAAGGGTGGTTGTGGGATAGATTTATGAAGCTGTAAGAGTACACACCATCCATCTGATATCTATATAAACCAGCTGGTCCTGGTCCACCTAGGACTCCATCAAAGCATTGATTGTCTTCAGCTGACATGACACGTGGGAGGAAATCCCATATAGGGGTGAGTAAAACAATACTCATTAGTAAACTGCCAAACTATAAATTAATAACACTAAGAAACACACAAATTATACCACAAAGGAAAACCATGAAGTATACCAAAAACAAAAAAAACACGAAGTATACCACAAAAGAGTCAAATGAAGTATAGTCAATGCAGTCAGTTGTCAAAAATATAAGTCTAAAGCATGAAGAGAATGATTTTTATATATATTACATAGATCTACCAAATTCCATGACACCTGGAGTTTCGAGGATGGATAGAGTGTCGATGATTAAGGAAGCATCGATGGATGATTGAAAGTTTATGGCACACAGAGCATAAATGGCACACAGAGTGTCGATGGAAAATGTAGCATTGATGGAACATGGAGAGTCATTGGTGCCCGGAGTTCTGATGGTTCCTAGAGCATCGATGGTGCACAAAGTGTCAATGGAGTGTAGAGATTCGATGGTGCATTGATCAGCGATGGGTCATGCAGCCCCAAAGTCACATAGTCACTAATTCATAGCCTATAGAAGGATTTTACTAGTTTCACACTTGTCTTATGATAACCTACTATTTAAGAAATTAATTCATAAAACAACATCCACAAAATCTCATGTAGAGTATCTCGAAATGTACCATCTCTTCATAAGGGTTCCAACACTGAAAATGACTCATCAAACAGACACACTATTTGAAATTTATGATTCTTTTTATGAAAAGGTATGACCTATGTTCGGCCCGGGACTGATCCAATGAACCGAACCGAACCCGACCTGGTCTAGCCAACCTGAAACGGCCTGACCTGGTACAACCTAGCTCAACCCACTAGGTTAGGCCAATTGAGTGCGGCTCATTGTGTATCTCCTTACTAGATGCATCCTAATTGGTCATGTATAGAGAGCCGCTAGAGTGGACAAACCTTTCTAGTCAGGCCCACCACATGCAAGCCAGTTTTTGGGCACTAGATGCAGCCTGCATTGGCCCTATCCATCGAGTCAACACCAAGCCATTCACATTTTACGTGGATGGCCCACCTCCTTCACCTGGTTACATAGCCTCACCGTCATTGTGGGATCCCTCTTACATGGTTTCAAGCTGCATCCTCCTACCACTGTTGTAGCCTCATACAATGCCCCACTAGTTTCGACCCATGATCTCTACTACAACGGGCTCCCACATAGTCCTCGCCGGACAGCATTCCACCTTTGATTCTGACCACCCTACCAGTGGCCCATCCTGCTCCACACTTTTCCAGCCCCGACCCCCACTTGGACACTATTACCTCTATTACTGATTGTCCTATTGGTGACCTATTTCCACCTCACACTCCCCCTAGACTGGCCCTGCCTGTTTCATCCTTCCCCCACCACTAGATTCCCCTCCAGTGGTCAATTTTGCGCCATTGTATGCCTCCACCTCACTTGATCCATACGATGCTTCTATTTCACCTCTGTTATGCTATCATGGGGGGGAGTCAAGCATTCAATCTTCTACCACTTCTCCATGTATCTAGGGAAAAACCTTCAATCGTTCACCTAGGGGTTTTAAGGGAGAAGAATGTATATAGAATGAAATAGATTGAAGGAGTAGAGATGAACCAAATTAATGTCAAATGACCATATCTATTCAATTTTAACATCTTCTAAATTTTTTCATGTTAACATAGTTAGGAAGAACAAATAAACGCATAGATCTAATCAACATTCAAACCTCGCAAGCATAACATCCACCCTGCATGGGATTAAACCGCGAATCAACCTATTTTTTGGTTTGTCGACATTCGTCGTTGGATAAATGAAGGAGAAATGAAAATAAAAAATATAATCAATATTATAACATGTGGATGGATTAGTTGTTGAGGAAGAATAATGGTCTGTGTATTCATCGATCATTGATCCACTGGATTTCATCATTGAGCAATATTCTGTCTAGATATTAAAGGAATTTCAGGATTATGGTTATAACCCTGAATTTCATAAAAATGGATATATTAAAAAGAAAAATTCTTTTTTATCCAATGAAATATTATTGATTATCTATTTTAATAATAGTTATATACAAATTATAACTCTTATAGTCATCCAACACCATTAAATATTAGGCCCTGTATTAGGTAAATTCTCTATGTTGAAAGCTACGGTGCCCTTAAATTTATGATATGGGAACCTATTTAGAATCTATTCATGTTTTTAAGAAAAACTACATGTATTATTTATTTAGAATATAAATTTTTTTACCATATCATTCTAGGAACACCGGGCCTCGAAATCCCATGGCTTCTTGGCACCTAGAATCAGAATTTTCCCAATTAAATTATAAGAATAAAACTTGGGAAAATCCAAGTCATAAAATTATCCCCACCTTTGGGAATTACATCCCCCAAAATCCAAAACAAGGGATACTAAAAAATATGATGTTTTTAACATGAATATGATCCTCCCACTCACTAGTGATCTCCTACAGATTCTCGTTATTTCATTGAACAGGAACCATATGAATAGACCTCTCATGATGTTTCTGCTCCTGTCAATCCTTGATCTCCAACTAGTACTCCAAAATAGTATACCCATCATCAATATCCAGCTCTTCCCAGTCAATGGAGTGTGATGGATCTTTTGCATAACTCCTCATTTGTGAAATGTGGAAGACATCATGCACTCAGTGCAACTGTGATGGTAGATATAGCAGGTACACCACCTCGCCAACTCTACAAAGAATATGAAAAGTGCCAATGTATCTCTGAGATAACATGTTGCCCCATCGAAATCTCCATAATCCATATCTCTGAGAGACCTGATGGAACACATGGTATCCTTTGATGAACTCCAAGGTCCTATGTCTCTTGTCAATATATGACATTTTTTGGCTTTGATCATTCCCCATCCGCTCTGTGATGATTTTCATCTTCTTAGTGGTAGCCCGCACTAACTCCGGACCCATTAGTGTAGAATCTTGAAGGTCAGTCCAAGAAACTTTTGACCTACATGGTCTCCCATAAAATCCCTCTAATGGTTCCATAACATTGGTGGAGTGATAATTTTTATTTTACCCAAACTCCACCATGGGTAGGTGAACCAACTAAATGTGGTTGAAGCCTAGGATGCAAGAACATAGAATTTCCTTAAGAACCTAGATGGTCCTCCGAGTCTTGCAATATTTGTGGAGATGAAACACTATGGTCTAGTGAAACTGAGTCCCCAACACCACTTAAAATCCCTTCCAAAACATGGATGTGAAATGAGCATCGTGATCTAAGCCGACCGTTGATGCCACTCAGTGAAGCCGAACTATCTTCTCTCTATAAAGGAATCCCCAGATCTCTATATAACTAAGCTCCCAAATTTGTAGGAAGTGGGATATTGTGGTGAGTTGGTCAGTAATCACCTAGATGGTATTTACCCTAGATGTGTGTGGTACACCTATTATGAAGTCCATATATATCCCATCACACACATAGTATGGCTCCTCAAGCAGTTGGGTTAATCCCACTTGAATCTGGAGCTCAGCATTCACTTCCTGACAAGTGTGGCATCGAGAAATGAACTCTACCACAACCTTCTTCACCCTCAGAGACTAGAATAATGTTAGAGGTCCTGATATATCTTCACCACAGCCATATGTACCACCAATGGGAAAGTGTGTAACTCCCATATAACCTCCTCCAAAAATTTCACAGGTAAAGTTGTGCACCCTCTAAAAATAATTAGGTGCTCCCCACCTTTAGAATATCCATCAAATGGATCCCCTTTGGAAGATATAGTACATCTGGTCTCAAAGTTTATATCCCCAAGATGTACCTCCCTGAATCATTATAATAGTGGTGGGGTGATAACCATTGGTTGGGGGTAAGATATTCAATATCCATCCATGAAAGATATATATAACATGACCAAATTCATTGATGACTCACTCAAAAACAATAAGATGGACCTCCTGCTGAGAGTGTTCACCATTAAACACCCCTTCCTAGGAGTATTGGTAATCTCAATGACATAGTCCTAGAGAACTCTACCCATCACCTCTATATCATGTTCATATCATTGTGAGAGGAGATATACGTGAGACTATTATGGTCAGAGTAGATAGTAAAACACTCACCCATTATGTAGTGTCTCCAAATCGACAATGCTAAGAATACCACCACTATTTTAGGGTCATGGGTTGTGTAGTTCTTCTCATGCTGACTGAACTGGTATAAATCATAAAGAATTACCGCTTTCTTGTGAATCAAGACACAACCAATCAGAGTACCTAATGCATCATATAACACTACATACATGATTCCCTCTTCTGGTAATATCTAGATGGGACCGCTCATCAATATCTACCTCATCTCCTGAGAGCACTACTGTAACTTAACTATCAAAAAAAGTGACTTCACATCCATTTCAATGTAGTCAACGGTTCTTCTACTCTGGAGTTGTCAGGTAAAAACCTTTAATAGTACACTTTTAGACCCAAGAAACTCAACACCTTGGAAACACTCTTGGTGGATCCCAAGAAATCACCCCCTCAATCATCATTCGATCCATAGCAACTCCATCCTCTAAAATGATGTTTCCAAGTAAGTGGACCTCCCAAATCCAGAACAAAAATGTTGATATCTTCCCATAAATCATTTGATTCCATAGTGTGTTAATGACTATCCTCAAGTGTATCTCATGCTCCTCCTCTAACTATAGGTACTCCAATATTTCATCAGTGAAGACCACCACGAATTGGTCTAAGTGAGGCTAGAAGATATTTTACATGAGTCCGGTGAAAAATTATAGCGATTTATTCATTCCAAACAACATTACCATGTACTCATTATGTCCGTAATGAAATCTAAAAGCCATATTCGGGATATCCTCATTTCATACTCAAACCCGATGATTTCCAAACCTTATGTCAATCTTTGAGAACCATCTTTTTCCCTTAATCTAATTTAAGATGTCATATATCCTTGATAGTGGATACTTATTCTTCATGGTCACCTGATTCAGGTTCAAGAAGTCTAAACATTACATCATCCTATCATCTACCTTCTTGGTAAATAAAACATGGGCATTCCATGATGAATCATTTGGTCTCATTAATCACTTCCTCTACAATCCTCCAATCGTACCCTCAACTCACAATGATCTATGACATCCATCTGATATGATAGTGTAGATATCACTGACATCAATAGGTATAGGTCGATGCAGAATTCTACATCCTTAAAGGGAGGTAATACAAGGATATCCTTCAGAAATACATCCCCAAACTCTACCACCACTGCATGAAACTGATGACTCATCTCATCCAAACTGTTGTTGGGTTGGCATTCCCACTGATGTGTGATAAGATGAACCATCCAATGTGTGAGTTTTTCTTAGGATTCATGTATTTCCATAACTCAGTCCCACCACTATGGACAAGATACACTCTACTACTAAAACAATCAATCTGAGCATGGAATATAGATAAGCAGTCCATACATAGAATGACATTGTATAGACTCTACACAACTTCAAAGAGATCCCAATTGAAACTACTTACTCTAAGAGTAATCTAAAACTATCAGAATCAGTGTGAAATCATTGAATCCCCTATCATAGAAGTCTCTACTCATATGTGTCATGTCAATGGTTCCACTGGAATATGTGAGTCTCAATATTGGGTTGTAGTGAGAAAAGAGTGAATGGAACCTGTGTCTAACAAAACCTCATCTTGTCTAGAAAAGTTATAGATTGTAACTCTAATCATATCTGAAGAACTAGGGTCATAAAACTTAATCACATGATGTTGGCCTCATCCATGTACACTAGATCACTATGCCCATAGTGGACCTGTTGTGGGTGGTGGAGGTGGTACCTCAAACCTCCTCCCTCCTCCTACTACCCAATCTGCTACTCTACCATGACCACCATACTATGGACCACACTCCTCTTTCCTATACCTCTATCTATATGGTAACATAACCATATCATAATTGGTTGTACAGCTGGTTAGTAAATCTCTTGCCATGTGTGCCAGACCGCCGCACAAGTTACACAACATATCCTAGGGTCATCCCCTATAGTGATTTACTCGATTGGATCCAGGCGTCTACTGTCGGCTACCTACCACTGAAGACTCATCTCCCTCATGCCTGTTGGTATCTCCCACAGCTGGCATTGGCTCTACCAGAATGCTCTATATGAGCATAAATCACTCCAAAACCCAATCATATATAGAGATGATAAGGGAAATAAAGGATTTTATAATCTCCCGGTTTATCCCTTGATTTAAGGTTTGGGCCCTGAAGAACAGGTCATGTACCATATCTGTGGAGTAGCGATAAAGAACCACAAATCTTGTTGAATACTCCACTACTATATAACTACCCAACTAACGATTTAGGATCTCATGTATGTGCACATAGCATAATGTCACTAGAAATAACTACTCTCTAAAGAGATGCTCATTGAATTTACAAGAGAGCATTGTCTCATCATGTGTTTGGATCACTAAACTCCACCCTTACTCCAATGGGCCCTTGAGAATGCTTGTGACTAGAACTGTCATCTGGTCCTAAGGTGTCCTCACAATGCATAAGGCAAACGTAACTGACTCCATCCAATCCTTTGCTACCTAGGGGTATGGATCACCCCTAATCTTTAAAGGTTCCTGCCTCTTAAACTCATGAAATACACTCAACCAGTGTGCATCCCCTACCAGTAGTGCTAGTAGTAATAGCTACTCTCTAGGTGGTGGTACCACTAGTACACCACTCAAAGGTGATATCTCCGGTACTGGTCCCTGTACCGACACCTCATCACATGGTGAATCATCCTTATGATCACGCAATGGAATCCAACTTTTCTATCTATGTGGATGCATCCTAATAGTGATCATGATGTACCATAGTCAATAGAGTATAACTGGTGATATGACTCAAGAAGGAAATGATAACACACTCAAAATACTATATGATTCTTGTACCATTTATTTTCACCATATATATTATTGTCAAGTATCAAGTCGAATCTTGGTGTATGGATACGTCGGCTGCTGGACCAACACTGGTGTCCCTTGTCTGAAAGCCAAACTCAAAATAGTTAACATTATTTCCCCAAACCAATCTCTCAAACTCTTGGTTCTTTCGATAGAACTAAAAACCTCTGATACTAATCTATCAAAATGTATCCCTGAAGTACCTATTCCTCCACTATCCTAATCCTTCCGATGATATTCCAAGGGATGTAGATAATCATCCGCAGGCATATCCCAAAAATGGGAGTCATTTTCATATGTTCCTCTACACACACAAACATCTCCAAGCCCAAAATTATTAAATGTAAAAAAAATTAATAAAAATGTTGAATGAATACACTAAGATACAAACCAAAGACTATGACAGTAAGGATACTAGTAAGTAAACAGGTCCAGAATAAAATCCAAACAAATAAAGAGTCTTTCTATGTGAATGCACGAGTTCTTGAAACTCATCTATGGAAAACCCTATATAAAGGGTGGGTGTGGGACATGTGTTTGAAGCCAAATGAGTAAACCTTGTCCATATAATATCTCTAATAAGCACCTAGCCCGTTTCCACCTAGGACTCCATCAAAGCATCGATCCTCTACACAACACATGACACATGTGAGAAAAGCCTGTGTAGGGGTGAGTAAAACAATACTCAGTAGGACACCCTGCAACCCCAATGGAATACCACTAAGAAACACACGAATACGAAAAAGTAAACAATTCATGTATAACCCAAAGAAAACACATAAATTATACAAAAAAGTAATCCCCTAAAGTATTGTCAATATTGTCAGCTCTTATAGATATTTTTCTATAGCACGAAGAGATGGATTTTCAGTTGTGTTTCACAGATCTCGTAGTTTCCATGACACTCAGAGTGTCGAGGATGCATGGAAAATAGATGGCACATGATGTTTCTAGGGATAATGAAGAATCGATGGATCATAGAGCATTGATGATGTATGAAGAATTGAAGTCACATAGAGTGTCGATGGTGTACAGAGCATTGATGGCAACAAGAGTGGTGATAACACCTGGAGCGTTGGTGGTGTATGGAGCGTCGATGGAATATGGGGGGTTGTTGGTGTACATAACAATGATGACACTTGGATAATTAAGGGTGCATGGAGTGTCACTGGAACACGGAGAATTAATGGAACATGGAGCATCGATGGGTCATCAAGTGCCCAAGTCTCACAGTCATCAAGTAACAACAAGTTGTTGGATTCCACTCATAGCACATTTATTTTGAATGAACCTACAAATCGAGCCATTTTATTGTAAAGAAACCTCCACAAAATCTCACATAGAGTATCTCAAAAATTAATTCCTTTTATCAGGGGTCCTAATGCCACAAATTCATCATCAAGAAGACACATGGTTTGAAATTTATGACTATTTTCCTGGAAATGTCCTTCCCGGGTCCGATCAAATCCACTAGAGCTGACACGACCAGACTAGACCTGATTCATCCTGTCCCAAACCGGATCGTCGCATTGGGTGTGGCCTGTTGGGTCTGAGAGACCCAGACCACACATTCCAGCCCGCAGGGCCACTAGAATTGTCCAACTTATTCAGTCAGGACCACTACATGTGGGCCAATTTGTGGGTGCGATATGAAACCCACCCTAGATGTGTACCCCAGGTCAACACAAAGTCATTATGCGTTTCACATGGATAGATCACCTTCTCCACCTGGTCCCATGACCTTACCATCACTGCAGGCCCCCTTTGACTTGGCTTCAAGCCACACACTTCTATTACCATCGTGGCCTTGTGTCTCCACCCCTGGTCACAACCAGTGGCCTCTACTATCGCGATCTCCCCTGTAATCCCCACTAGACCGCATTCTGCCTCCACTACTGACTGACCTTGTAGCAGTCAGTCCTTCTCCACACTCCACCAGGAACAGTCCCCACTATTCCACTAATGCCTCCGCTACTGGCCTCCCTATCGGCGACCTATCACCGCCCCACACTCCACCCGGACCAGCCTCGCAAGCCATATCTTACCCTCACTATTACCCACCCTACCGGTGGCCTGCCTTACGTTGTTGTATGCATCCACCTTTCCTGGGCACTAAAAAGCATCTATCTCCCTTTTTTATGTCATAGAAGGGTAAAACTTTTGTTCTCGAACCATTGATCCATGTATTAGGGGTGAAACAGTCGATTATTATCATAGGGGATTCAAGGGATAAGAATGTATGAAGAAAACTATAGATTGAGGGGGAGAGATGAATCACATTAACTACCAATGAATGGATCTTGGCCATTTCGTTTTTTCCTTGATACTTTCATGTTAGCAGAGTCACGAAGAAAAAAATCAACACATAAATTTACTCCCCATTCAATCCCCGGAAGCATAACACACATCCCACAAGTGATCGAACCATGGATCAACCAATTCATTAGTTGTTCCAGGTTTTTTGTTGCATATAAGAAGTGGAAAGGAAAATCACTAAGAGAATCGACATCGTGCCACATGGTTGGATTAGTCATTGACAAAGAATAGATGTCTTTGTTGTCATCAATCATTGATCAACCTCCATTTACTGTAGATAAATTTTCCTTCCATGCATCAGAGGAACTATATGGTTCTAGTGATAACCTAGAATTTCTAAAAATAGGTTTCATTAAAAAATTACACTATGAAAAATAAAATATTTCTATTAAAATATTTTAATGATTGTTACATCCAATTTATAACTCTAATAGTCAACCCATGATGGTCTATGTTCATCCCTACCAATGGTAAATTCGCTGCTCAAAATGCAACAGTGCCCTCAAATTTCTTTTCTTGGGAATAGTATAGAAGCTCTTCCTATTTCAAAGGAAAAATGTTCCAGCATGATTTATTAAAAGAATAAAAGTTTTCATCATATTGTTCATAGTACATCAGGCCTCAGAATCTTATGTTTTCTCAATGCCTGGTCTCATAATATTATCAATTAATTTATAAAACAAATTTAAGAAAATATGAGTCATTATAATTGATTCACATGATGATAGTTATTTAAATCATACATAAAAATATATTAAATGGGAAAATTATAGGTTGATTACAAGTATTATAGATGTATGGTTTTGTTCAAGATGAGGTGTGTGAATGTGGATCCTTTATGTTGTAGAAATGGCCCAATCTTTTTTAAAATAGAAGATATAACCAACTTTCTTATGATAGAAATAATAATGTATGGGAGATTGTAAAATACCTTGTTTTAGGTAAATTATAAATATATTATTTAATTAATTCAATATAATACTTGGGACGTGTTTTTAGAGATTTGGGATGGTTTTGTAGGGTTTCAGAAGGGCTTTTAAGGGTTCATTACTTGTATATGGTTAGTAAAAACTATAAACCTTCTTTATGAAACCATGTAAAGTGTTTTTGAGAGTCACTAGGAAAACATGATTTAGAAAATATTTTTGAGTTCCTAGGAGAAAAATGAATTATATTTTTTCTGAGTGTGTGTAGTTTTCCAAAACTATGTAGGTTCAAGGGGAGACTGTGCATTGGTAGACAGAGGGAAAAGCATCATCGAAACTCTATTTTCAATACATGAGATCCAACCATGTTAGGGTGATGTTTTGAGATAGTATAATGAGTTTGGATAGCACATGGTTTTCTAATCCGTATGTCCAAACCATACAAAATGCGTTAAATGCTCCAAATATTAGTGTTTAACTCAGTTTGACACCTTTAAACTCTCATTTTTAGTTTTCTTTCTATGTATTTCAAACTCATCACCTATGATAGGTATCCTTGGTGGTTCTATTTGAGTTTGAATGTGATGTTTTCAAATAAAAGTTCCTTGGGTCTTTTTAATCAATAGTAAGACTCAGTTTTTTCTATTTATCTTTATATATTATTATCTTATTTCAAATGGAAGATTATATCTAATTAATTTTTAATATATCTATGATGTAGGATGTCTTTTTATTAGATAACATATATCATTGCAGGATATATAATTTTTATGGGTCAATCCTTTTTTTATTAACTATTGATAGGTAGACAAAATCTATCTCTTATCCAATTATTGTATAACTTTAAGGATTATTTTTTATTGAATATTATTCTTTTATAATAAAAATTAAAATTTTATTTATTTCTTGAATAAAAACTTTTTCATGATTTGTAAATATGTAAATTTAATACAAATTGAATAACCCCATTGATTAAAAAATTTAAATTTTTCTTTTTAAATTGTTGTTTTGGATTAATGAATGAAATATATTATATGAAATGTTTCAAAGTGAATAAATTAATTATATAGAATGTATTGATATTACATTTTGGAATACATGGTGGGAATGTATTAATTTTCTTTGAATGTGACCTTGAATAAGGAGTGTGTTCCACTCGGTCACCTAGAGATTTGTCACCTTATGATGACTTAGTGGATCAGAGAGTAACCACTCTCGAGTATATAACTATTTCCAAAAATTGAATGTGAGTGGGTGTTAGTGTGAAATATGTATGGGTATTCCAAGTAGAATGGAAATAAGATAAAAGTTATTTATTTTTAATGTTTTTCTTAAAATTATTTATTTATGGATAAATAGTTATGATTTTAATTCAATAAATATCAAATTGTATAAAAGTTTGGATGTTCCACTTTTTGTTTTAATGTATGTATTTTTAATTAAGAGATAACATGTTCTTATTCACGTGGCCTGAGTTGGTATTTTTATTGGTGTAATACTACTGTGTATGTTTACTCACACGCAACATAGGAATTTTGGGACATCTTCAGTTTTTATTCCCTATGACAAAAAAAGGAAAGGTATCTTTTTTATCTAGTGGTGTTCCATGATTTGTTTTCATCAGTTTGGAGTTTGGATCATGGATTTCTCTCTTGGTGTTATTATGGTGACTCCATATTGGTGTAAATGTGTCGTGACTTCCTTTTTTTTATTTTATGTCATCATTGATTACTTTTTCACTTCTACATTAGTATACTTGTTTATTTTGTTTTAATTGGAATTTTATTATTATTACTCAAAAATTTTATAGTTTGATTGGATAAATTTATTTATCTTTTTGGGTGGTGTTTTTTGTTTAGGTAAAACCATCCCCCAATTTATTACTAATGTAACCGAATTTATTTCCAGCCTTTAGTGTATGGGGTTTGTCAATAAAGGATAGTAGAACCTCCTGCCTAACTCAAGAAAATGGGTTGGTTGGGGATGTTACACCCACCCCTTACCTATAAATACCTAGAATAATCCAAAAAAATACATATTAAAGGGAGGTGGGGATAATTTTTTTTGAGACCATAGAGAGATCCCAATGTAAAATCTATTAGGAAAACAATATTATGCATGTGCTAATAGGTTATCTTCATTAAGGGAATGCTGAAAAGAGAATCGAATTAATCATAATAAACTAAGTGAATTTTATTATGATAAATACACTAATAGAATTTCATCCTGAACATGTTCTATATACCATCCTCCCTTCAGATACCCCAACACTATGCTACACTCAGGGGTTTTGGAAAAAATTATCTATACATATTATATTGCTCTTGGATAATTCATACATAGTAAAATATTAGAAACTTTCATTGATTACTCTTCCCATATTAAAAAATGAATAGACTACTTCCCTTGTCACAATAACTATATCCAAAGAACAAGTCATTATGAAGAAAATTCAAAAGTACTTAATGAAATCCATTTTCTAATATCAAAACCCAATAGACAAATTTAATTCCTCTAAAACCACTAAACCCACATTATTTGGGAATGAACACCAACATGAACCAATTTAGTCATAAAATCCCTTAATAAATGGATTTCTCATGTTATCCAATTGGATAAATAGAACCATTAGGAAAATTATAATCATGCATTCAAAAAATAATTCAAGTCTCTATCTATAAGACACTATATTGGTCTCTCCATGCACTGTGATGGATTTATTTTACTCTCAATGGTTGATGGAAACATAGGGAATCTAACACAGACTAATAAAAATTCCTTTATTGTAGTATATAACCTCATTATATATCCATATTATACTGATAACTTCCAATTGGTAGGAAGATGAGAGGATGGGATATTCCTATTTGTATAGAAATTGATACGGTTCTTATTTGTGATGTAATCAGTGAGTTTGGGACACCAACAAAATGGAAGCATCTATGAATACTTCTCATTAAAATATATTTTTTTAATCAAATACATTTTTCTTGATATTATATTTTATATTTTTTATCCAATCGATAATGACTAATAAGGTGTTAGGGATTTGAGTTGATCATTCCACCAAAACTACTAAAATTCCTCAAATAAGGTCATCTTACTTGGTATAACATAAACTATGCTTTCTTTCACCTAAGAAATTTAATGGGTTTAGATGTTAATGGATGTTATATATTCGTAATCTCTACATGATAATATATTTTTACACCATTCAAGACACATATTTCGCCACAAAATGACTTTAAACTATCCGAACAGTGTTTCTTCCACATGATGTGAAACTACATGATATTATCTTTCCATTTAAACATAAACGGTGTCACTCAAACTATAGGTTATTTGATTATTATTTCACTAGGATACATAATATTCTTACATTATGTCCAAATATAATATAATTAAATCCTTATTTTCCATCATTATGGGGCTATATTTCTCCTGACACCACTTTCCTTGTTTCTTCTCTTAGATATATTCACATGAGCCTGAATTCCCCTTTCATTAGATACATATCCCATAGAATACTCACTGTATAGGGATATATTAGAAAATTATCATGCTCCCCCAAATAGAGGGCCAAATTTTATCAAATTCTCATAATTTCTTCATAGGGGTGAAATTCCTTATAAACCATTCTTATGGGGCTATATTCTTCATGACATCTTCCAAAACATTCTTTCACCATGTAATGACATTTGATTTTATAACTAGTCTCCTTAAATAAATATTATAATTTTAAAAATTTTACACCATATTAATATTAAATGAAACAAATTAGATAATTTTTTAAAGAAAATTATATGAAGTACAAAACCTCTAGAAGATAACAAGATAATAATTAATTAAAAATTCATATGTTTAGAGGATAAATAACTATTTTTTATAAAAGGATTATTATTTATAAAATGAGTATTTATAATGTTAATAAATTTGATGAACCATGTTTAAATAATTATTATGATAATATATAATATTAAATTCCATAATGTTGAAATTTTTGTGGAATAATATCAAGAACACTTAATGAGAAGAAATAGAATTCATCAATAAAAGCAGTTTTGTTTATATTTGCTATTTAAATTTTAAAACTAAATTTATAAATACTATAATTTAAATTATATTAAAATAATATTATTTTTATACTTCATTATTTAAAAATGATCATGGTATTAATTTTTTAGATTTTTATAAAAAGCAAATTTTTCCGTTAATTGTGAAAAATAAAAAATTCTCCAATACCCTGACATTTATGAAATCACACTGATGTAAGAATAATGAAAAAACCACACCTCATAAGAAAATAAATTTTTTAACATTAAAATTACATATATTAAAATACTATGTTTAATTTTAAACATTTATTTTTCATTTTAAAACTCATGTGGTATTTTTTTCAAAAAATATTTTAATACATTATACATTAACTTTTTAAAAAATGGGATTCATAACTTTTATAATGTTAATATAATATTTTTTTTTGAAATTTGAATTAATGTACATAATATTTAAAAAATTAAATTATTTTTTTTGGATTGAAAATGAATTATATAATTAATCACTTACTACTATTGTAAAAGCCATAAAAGTATAAAAAATGTTAACCGAAGGAGTAAAAGCACTATCATGTCAACAAAATGTTTCAAATTTAGTGTTTTATAGATTTTATGTATCAAACGATATCTTCACTCCATTATTTTGGATTTTGATCCATATGTACATGTGAAACAATTTCTCTCTTATTAAAATTTTGTTACAACCGCGAAAGCGGCACACACACAAGGAAGAAAATTACATATAAATCGCAAGCCCGGGGACTTGACCCCGCGACTTGCCCCTCACCCCCCCAAGACCTTACCACCCCACCACCAACGGTGGGGTTGAACATGTTGTATGGGTAACGAGGTATAGGGTTGGCCTGCCCACCTGCGCGCCGCACGCCCCAAGCTAGGCACAAGGTGGCCAACCCTTGGGCTTGGGCCAGTTCCCACGGAGTCGAGGGGACGAGAGGTTCGCTGAGAAATGGTGCGCGTTGCCTTTGTGAGGACTCGAACCCGGAACCTCAGAGACGGGTCGCCACCACCTTGAACCAACTCACCCAGCCCCCGCGGGCTCTCTCTTATTATTATGATGAAATATTATCAAATGTTATGTTCCCACGGGTTATAAATGGGGCATGTCACCACCACTTGAAGAGCACTCCCAATATTCTGAATCCTTTTGAAAATACTTCATATTTAAATTCCATGGGATCCTATTTAACCTAAATATGCTTCTCAAAACATTATTTTGGAATATGTTCTCCATTTATAGGGATTCTACCATAGGAAAACACGTGTTCTCAACGTGAGTATTACTATTTCCCCAATTTCTTTTCTATTGTAGTTCACTTTTCCAAAACATATTATAATTCATATATAATGAAATGAGTAATTTTTAAAATAAATTATATTTTTATATACTAACACTCGTTAACCAATGTTCAACCTTTCCATTAATAATAATGAACACATTGTTCGTGAGTATGCGTAGACAAATATCACCATAAATGTATTTGATTTTTCATATTCTACTATATTATGTGGTAGTAGGGACGAGATTTTTTATTATATTTTTAATAAATAATTTAATTATTATTAATATTATACATATTACAATCCACCTTCATTCACCCCCATTAATTGAGAAATGAAAATATTAATTGTGCATACATGCAGACTACCACCCCTATGGATCAATGTATTCTATTTTTCATCACCACATTTCATAGATTTTCATGAGGATTTTTAATGGATAAATATGTTGTTATGATATTAATTGTATTATTATAAGAAAAATATAAAAACGACTTAATATTATGTGGAAAAAATTGTTGTTGTAAATTTAACTGTCTAAAACATGCATACAAAAAACAAAACGACAACTTATTCGTAACATTTAATAGTTTAGTATCTATTTAAAAATCAAATAACTATTATAATTTTTTATATCTATTCAGTAAATCCTTAAAAATATCATTACTTGTATATAAATTTGATATTACAACAAAATCAAATCATATTTACCCATTAATTATGATATGTTCCTGTTTAGGTTAGTCTAAACAACTAGTTGAACTATTATATAAGATAATATCATGGATGACTTATAAATATTATTTAATCAACATATAATATATAAATAATTATTTAATTGTTTAATTTTTTACTGTAGAAATGGTAACATCAATATTAAAAGTATTAATTAATATATCAATTCTCATTCATTAAAATAACTTAAACATGCCCATCATAGATTTCATTTAAAAGGGTTGGAACAAAAAATGATATATAATTTAATTATAAATTATAAATAATTATAAATAATAATTTCAAGTATTTTTTATGATCTAGTTATGATGATAGTTGGGTGGTGAATTAATAGAAAAACTGCTATTACAAAACTAGTTCAAACATATCAAGATTTCTCACACCCAATATTGAAAAAAAATAACTTATTAATATAATTTTTGAGTTATAAAAGATTATGTATTTGAATAATTATATTAAAAGAGTTTTTTAACATAGTTATTTTTGTTATATAATATATTCAAGATCATTAGTTGGTTTTTGGAATTAAGGTAAATAATTCTTTGTCTGAAATTTGATTTCATGAGAGATATTTCATATTGTTCACTGTGATAAGTTTGATATGGTGTGATTAATAGCTGTTGTATTTATTTTAACATATTTATATAAATAATTTTATTTGATTATTTATATCTTAATCTCTCTTTAAATGTATTTTTATTCAAAATATTCTTGTGTAGTAATGGTTTATTGGTCACAATTTTCGACACTACGAGACATGTTTGATATTTATCACCAAATTTTATTTTATATTTTTCATTCACCATCCTACTTAATTAAACTATAGTAACCATATTTAATTTCACAATATTTTAATATCAATTTTTTTATCCCTCTTATACTCTATTGATTCTTGTGTAACCATTATTGTAGAGGCATTTCTTAACTCAATTCCATTTTTTTGAGATATAATTCAATTTATTAAAATATTTCTTAAAATACTTATTTCTTACACACTATTATTTTCTTTAATTTAATTTATAGTATTATATAGGGTAAAACTTATTTTAAATAGATATAATTTATCATAATAAATTTATTCTTCATAAATAATGTCATTTTTAAGAATAAATATGGTCCTCATTAATGAAGGTTTCTCATACATGTCCACATTTTCATCTTAGATTCACTGGAATCCATTATATTAGGAATACATATTAAGTGTTATCTCATGTTACCATATTTTTTCCTTATCCTATTTTTCAAATTAATATTTTAAAACCATTTTTACAATAGAGGATTTTAATAATGAAATTTTAAACTATTGAAATATTTTTCCATTCATGATCATATGTCATATCTTCCACTCAAAATTTCATCTAAAAACATTTATATATATTTTGAGACTCGTTTTTTATGTATTCCATAATTTTTGTTCAAAAGTATTAACTTTACATTATTGAAAATTAATTTTCTACATGACTCGTAACATTTCCATTTACAAGTGTGGTAAAAATATTTTCAGAAAACTTATTTTTGATTTCTATCATTGTATACGTATTATTCACTATAGATCATTATTATATAATTTAATATTTATTTCCAACTGATTTTAAAATTTTTTGATTTTGAAAATAGAAGGAATTATTTTCATATCTTTTAAAATAATATGTTTAACTTTTTATTTAAATCTTTATTTTAAAAGGCATTTAATGTCGTATGTTTTTAATAAAGAATGCTTAAATATTTTTGAGAAAATAATACATAAATAAAGATTGAATTCTAATATTTTTTCATTTTAATGTGAAATAATTAAATTTTGTTATCAATCTAAAATTATATCATTTTAAATAATATTTTTGAAGAGTTTTCAAAAATTTCAAAAAGGGGTGTCTATTTATTAATTACAATCATATTTATCCAATAACCTCAAAATGGTGTTTCTCCATTATTATTCAACAAAGCTTTAGTGTTCCTTATGTTTTATATGGGTTATATTTTAATAAAACAATTTATCTTATTTATCTATATCTCTTATATAATTTTCTAGGAATGGTTCTTTCATAATACCCATCTCTTATCCATTGTTTAATTATGTGATGTTTAAAGTATCAATGTTTTCATGTTCAAATAGAAAAAATATGTATGATTATTGTTATGTAGATTGGGGTCATTCAGATATATCTAATTAATTTCCTAACATTTTATATAATAATTGATGATAAATTATATTATTAATGTTATTACTGAATCATTGTTAGTATTTATTTAATTTTAAAGCTATTCGAAAAGATTTATTCAAATGTTTTCATGTGAACATGATGCATGAGTATTTATTAAATGATTGTTGTAAGAACATGATGTGGGAATATTTTTCAAAATATTTATATTTGAATGTGATTTAATAATTATTATCACAAGTATTTCGTGTTAATGTGATTTTGGATTTATTTCTCCAATGTTTTTTGTGTAAACATGCTGGAGGACTAATTTATTATAAGTTTTTTTATTTAAAAATCATGGTGGAAGATGTTTTCCCAAAAAATTAAGAATAAAATATGAGATATTTTTCTTATAGTTTTTTTGTATAAATGTGTGGAGATTAATATTTTTTACAATTTATTTCATAAACATGATGCAAATATCATAGTTTAGAAGATTTTATATGTTATGTTTGTTCCAAAATACATTATGATGATATGTTTCAATTTACTTCCATATTTTCAGTCAGATTTTATTATTCCCATTGGACCATATTTATTGTATCACACTATTTTACTTCATTATATTTTTTCCTTTGATTTTACATGTCCTTATATCATGAATTTTGAAAAAATGTTATTAACCATGTTTTTTAAATAAGGAATTTCTCTTCTTTAAATGTTTTCTTATATGATTATAATCTAACCCATCATTATATTTTGATGAGTTATTTTCCTTGATATATATTATAGTTAAACCCATTATTATGTTTCTATTATGTAGGTCATAAGAATTAGTTTAACTTATGATAATTCTTTTATGGAGTCTTGTGTGGTTTGATTTTTGGGAAATGTTGATATGTTTAGACAAATAACTTTCCAATGTTATTTGTCATCAACTAAATTAAATTTTCATTCTCGGGATTGTTTGTTATTTTTGATGTATAATGTTTATCATATGTAAATTATGTTAAATAAAGATAGGATTATCTCCATTTTTGTCAAATATAGTCCATAAATAGTTTGTTTTGAGCACCAAATCTAGGAGTGTAGGTATAGGACACATTAGTTGATTTCCGTTTAAAGATTAGTTATATTTTCGTGTTATTTTAGTTATTTTGTGAATTTTAATGGTACCAATTTAGTTAAAAACTTAGGCATAAGAATAATTATAAGATAAAATCATTTATATTTGGTAATGTTGAGATTATGTGGTTCCCCTTGCTGTTACATCCCTATCTAGATACAGGTATGTTGATGTGGCTGTTGAAAAGATGCACCTAGGTGGAATGTACCTGAAAATTTTTGGTTGATTATAACCCCATTCGTTAATATAGTGAATGATGAGTGGGAATATTACTACACACATAGAAGGACATTCATAGGGGATATGAATTGTTTAATAACATTCTCTCTATAATCCATTATAAATGATTTGTTATGTTAAGTAATTAAGTCATGAAATATTAGTGATCCCACATTAAATTTTCCCAAATTAAATCTAGAGACAATAACTACAAGTAAAGTTTTTATTTATTG
This sequence comes from Viscum album, assembly GCA_963277665.1. NCBI lineage: Eukaryota > Viridiplantae > Streptophyta > Magnoliopsida > Santalales > Viscaceae > Viscum > Viscum album. Next base: position 821,665,949 of record OY728143.1, read on the forward strand.
TTCACCCTACTCGTTTAAACATAACTTTTTCTACTAGGAAAATAAAATATTCACCCCAATGACTATATGATGAATTATTAATTAATATTTTAATGGGTATGATTATTTTATCCCAAATATATAACTCATATCTTGTAGTTATTTTTAGGAATCTTTAACCTTTAAACTCTTATTATCCTTCTTTTTGAAAAATTTGATGTGATATTGGTCATGTATAGGATATATTGACATATTTTCCATGATAGTTTATATGATAGTACAATCACATCTAAAAGTCATCCCATGCCCACTAAATAATATAACGCAGACTGTAAAGTCCCTATGAAACATGAATCACATTATATTTTGGTATTTTTCCCGAATGGTTAAATAAAAACATGAAAGTAGTCATATTCCTATTATGAAATAAAATATGAATTCAATATTTAACCCAAAATAGTAAGAAAGATTACTTAATTAAATTTACATCCTCACTTATGGGCACCCTAACAATTTCATGTGAATATTAACTAAAATTTTGAAGATACAATTTCTTAAAGGGGGGATGTGACGACCCGAGATTTAACTATGCATTTTACATAAATAAATATATGTTTGATCTACATGAAAAAATAATGTAAAATTACTCATGAAATATTAAATAAACATTTTTAAATAAAATTATAATAATAATCAATTATATATTAAATAAAATTATATAAATAACATTAGATTCTTATATTTTGAGGATAAATTACTAATAAGATTTAAAATTATTATTATTGATAAAATAATTTTTTAACAATATAATACATTAAATTAACAAATTTACAATTTTACTAAAGATATTATATAATATTAATTTTCTTAAATTATTAATATGTATATAATAATATCAATAATACGTAATTTTCATAATGGACATTTTTAATAAAATATGTCTTTATTATATATTATATTTTCATTTTAAAACTAAATTTATATTTTTTTAGAACATAAGTTATATAAAACTAATATAATATTTGAATATAAATTTTGAAAATTAGCATGGTATGAATTTTTGGGATTCTCGTGAATGGAATAGTCTTTTTGAGAATAATACAAGACAATATTTTCTAAAATATCACTTCATTATGTCAACACTAAGATTTAGAATAGTATCAAAATTATCAAAATTATTTATTAACCACATAATTTTTTTTATAAGTAACATTATATATTTAAAAATATTACATGAAATTTACAAAATGATATTTGGAATTTAAGAACATAATTTGTATTTTTTTCTCAAAAACTATATCAATATGTTATACATTTTTATTTTAAAATTAATTATCATCACATTTACAAATAAAATAAAATAATCTCAATTTATGATTATTTTATTATAATTTCAATAATATATTCGAATTTCCTTTTTTATATATGAAAATTATTTTCATAAACAAAAATTACTAATCATGGGAAAATCAAAAAAAATATTAGGGTTGGACGAAGGTGTAAAAATAATAACATGTTATAAATCTGTTTCAAATTGATTGAGTTAGGTTTTTATTGAAAAAAATAATATCAAATCTATTATTTTACATTTTAGGTGTTTTTGAATTGTGGAAAATGTTCACTCTTTATATTAAGATGAAATATTTACAAAACATAAATTCTCACAACTTATATATAGAACCTCTCGATATCCATTAATGGCCACTTCAAAATATTGGTTTACTCTTAAATATTTTACTTCTATATTTACTCTAGAATCCATTTTTAATAATTTAATATTAAAAAATAAATATGTTAGCCTATGTCCTCTTTTTCTGAATATTATTCCCTAGTGAAAACTATTGTTCTCAACATGGGTACTAATCAATCCATGATTTTTATTAATTTATAAATTAAATTCCTAGTAATAGGTTTCAAAATACAATATAATTTTTTTAATATTGATTTTATAATTAATTTTTCTATATTTTATGTTAGGAATCATTCATTTGATTTCCCCTATCCCATTCAGAAAAAAACATTATTTTTGTGTATGTGAAAATACTACCACCACAATGCAACGTCTTCCATTTTCACCACCAATTATATTAGATATTAATAGGGATTGAATTGATGAATAAATGTGAAATATATAATATAATTTATATTATGATATGAAAAAATTAAATCCACCAACATTCCCTCTCAATCATTAAGAAGAGAAAATGTTAATAATGTGTACATACAGAGTATCACCTCTATGGAATGGTATATTCCATTTTTTATCTCATTCTTTAATGGATGGTAATGAGAATTTGAATAATGTTTAAATAGTATTTTCATGAAATTATTATGAATATTTTATTATAAATAAAACATCGTATTAAAAATGTAAGTAAAAATTGAATGTTTCCAGTTCAAACGTATAAAACGAGCGTACTAAGAAGAAATGAAATTTATTCCTAATATGTGACAGTTTCAAATTAATTACCTATTATAGTAATTATAATAAATTAATATATATATATATAATAAAACCGAAAAATATCATTATTCATATGGAATAGAGGTATTATAAATAAATCACATCATAATTATCCACTTATTATGATATTTTCATGTTTAGGTCGATCTAACCACCTACATGAACCATGCTATAAAACAATATCATCGGTGACTATTAGAGCATAATTAATTATTATATAAATAATAAATAAGAGTAATATTATTTTATTTTGGGTATCTAATCGTAACATAAATAATAAAATCATTAATTATTATTCCAACGTTTGTTTGTTAAAAGTCAATGTAACATGTACATCATCAATTTTATTTTTAATGATCATTAAAAAATCCCATAGAATGAAATTGTAAAATTATAAATCATTATAAATAATTAATTCCTATAACTTTTATTATTTTTGAATGATTACCTATGGGATAATAATGAATAACAAAACCACTGTTACGAAATTAGTTCTAAATGATCATGATTACTCACATCTTATATTGAAAATGGATAATAAAGAACTAGTATGCATGTAGAGAAAAATTATAATTGCTATTTAGAAAAATATATAGATGTGAATATGGTTCATAAATAGGTTATTAAGATTTATTTTTATTTATATATGATATTCAAGTTATTTAGTTAAAGTTATGAATTATAGTAATGTTGTCTTTATCATAAATTAATTTTCATGAGACATATTTCATATTGTACAACTTGATATCGTAGATAGGGTGTTGTTACATAAAATTATGTGTATTTAACCATATATATATAATTCATTAGGATTCAATATCTATATCATGTTCTCACTATAAATGAAATTTAATTTAAAATATACAAAAGTTGTAAGGGTTTATTTGTATCTATTATAAAATCCATGAAACATGTTTCATATTGTACAAAATAATTTATTTTATATGGTGTATTTACTACCCAGCCTCAGAAGCCACAAATGATGACAACTAAGAAGGATGGCCCGAACTACCACCTCACTTCTTTCCCTTCTTGTCCCATATCCTCTTCATTTTATAAGAACGGTCTCTTCACACTAATGATACTACCTCATATAATCTATTCATTCTTCCACAATCAATCTCTACCATCATAGAATGATCCACCACCATAGCATAGGTCTTAAGCTTGGAAAATGTCCAGAGATCAGATCACTATCCACAACCCCCTCTCAAGACTTTGAAGCATCTTTTTTTCTTTGGAAATTATCTCGGGTGCATACCAAACTATCTCTAAAAATTTATTTGCATACTCCATCGTAGAATTATCTCAATGACTAAGCTCCATAAAATCTTGAGATCATGAGTAAATCAAAACATTCAAATAATAATGCTTATTGATAACGATGTTGAATACATTCCAACCCATCTAATCATGATTCCAAGATTGCACTACTGAATTCTACCACTTCTGATTGTTCCATCAATCATGAATATGGAATACATCACCTTGAAAACATCAGAATTATCAAGAATCTCGAAATTATGTTCTATATTCTGAACCCACTCCAATGCTTTCTATGGTTCTATGATCCCTCAGAAAGAAGGAGTCCTTATTTTAAGGAACTCATGACGTTTTTCATTTCCGGGACTTGTTTTTGATTCCCTAACCAGATCCATACCAGATCCCACTCCATATCCCAAAACTTGGATAAACCAAAATACTACTTCATTAATTCTTTGATCTATTTTTGAGAGATAAATCTCTCCAATCACTTCCTAAGGTTTAAAAAAATGTGAATAGAGAGTCATATTACAACAAAAAGAAATAACCACAAGGTAAAACCAACAATAAAACCATTCCCAAAAATATCTGCAAAAAAAAACAAATGCTAAAAAGTTCCATGAATAAAAAAACCAAATCAATAGTAATAAATAGACCAAACAAACCACCCCACCCCAACCCAAGGTCCATATATATTCTGCCACCTGTACATCACACTTGGACAAGAATCCAAATTAGAATAACAGTATCTCATAGAGTCTTGATATCTTTCATTAGGTGTGTTGTCTAGGTACCCCACTCGTAATAATAACCACAATCCCCTATTGTCATAGATCTGGTCTATCCAAACTCTTTCCCAAATATTATGACCTAAAACAATGAAACCTTCTATGATTCCATTTCTTCAAAACCAAGGAGTGATTTCATCAAACCAAATGACCAACCTAATCTATGGAATGTTCAAATAGGTATTCCAAATCTACATATGTTGGAAACTACTGCCAAGGTATCAACAATAAACATTGGTAATGATTTAAAATTTTCATATAATTGTAAAAAACAACAATAATAAACATCTAAATAACTTATAATAATAACCAAATGAGGTACAACAATTTTTTAATTCAATTTTTAAAAATTTAATATATATAAAATATACTCCAAAGGTTATGAAAACAATAAAAATAATACCATAATATACATGAAATAACTAGTGAATTGCCCTCAATCCCCCTCCACCAACACCTGGAGGAAGTGGAACATTAAAAAACATATCCACCATCACCACCACAATACATCATTCCTTTACCTAGGTCTTACATAACAATGTCATAATATACCCAAATGTGTAAATAGGGTGTGATCCAAATACTAGTAGGATATCACTAAAAAATGATTACATGCTAAAACATTAAAAGATAAATTAACATTTATATTTTCATAAGATCATTTGAAACATTTTAAGGAAATTTTTTTAAGGAAACAATTATCAAAGAAACACATTTAAGGAAAACCATTTCTTAAATAAACATTCTTGAAATAAAAACATACACAAGGTCAACCATGTACAGATTTCTAGCACCACATAAAATACAAATCATGTCACAATATATCACCAGGGGTAAATCCCTATAGGTAACTGGCATGTGCGGGACTATCAGAATACCATACCTCAGGGAACAAAATTTGGCAACTCAACTATCAACTACATTCCAATGTGAGAGACATTAGAGGGGATCCCATTACAATGTCAAATGGTCTATATATAATAATGCAATACCAATAGTGTTCAAATTATTAAGACACTAGAGGGGAACACATCCCAAGGCCTTGTGGTCTCTGATCATATGACATATCTAGTTAGTGTGGTAATCGTTAATCCTGTATTATAAATAGAATCCTCTCCTATTCCGAGACATCTAGTGTACTAGTTCTAGTTTTCACAACTATATACATGGGATTCTATTTGGGCTCAAATTCAGTTCACATATCACATAAATCACCACATTCAAATGAAAATTCCAAGAACCACAAGAACACAAGGAAATCAACACATTATATAGTGAAACGGGTTCCCTTCCACGTACACACCAAAAACATCTGGTAATAATTTTTTTACTATATACAAAATTTATGTAGCCCTTTTTAAAACACAACTAAAAGAACACAAATGGTATTCAACCATTTCATTAGGTGAATACCCTTTTAAAATCATGATGACATTAAAGATATTTTAAAATGTGTTTCATATTACTTTCACAATTCAATGATGCATTTAAGGTTAAAAAAAAGGAATTGAACATACAATAAAATAACCATTTCTCTTCAAAAATAAAATTTCAATAGATCCTCACCTTTAAATACATTTGAAAAATAAATCACACTTTCTACAAAAGGAATAAAACATTTTATAGAAATACTACAATGAATCACACAATTAATATAACCAATTATATTCAAAAAACCAACATCCATAACATATGCATGTGAAAACATTTCCAAAATATGTTACAAACCATAAAAATAATCCATGGAACTCATATAGTAAACCTATAAAGCATATGAAAATAATTTAATAATGTAAAAGAATGAAACCACCTACCTTAAAATTGGAAACTTATAGAAATCTATATGAAACCACATCTTCACCACCACAAAGAATTATAAAGGAATGATTCAATGATAAACATTAAAATATACCCCATAAAAAATATTAAACCCTAAATAGGTCAAACAACCAATTGGAAAATGAGAACCTATGAAAGGGGAAAGAGAGACCCTAAATGAGGGAGAAACCAAGGGAGAATATACTTTCATGATGATTCTTTGAGGTTCCATAATAAAAAAAAACAAGAAATAAAGATTGAAGGGAGATAATGAAGGAGGGATAGTTTCCTTTGCTGTATAATCCTAAATGGGATGGATTAGATGTTTTTTAGTGTTAAAATATTTTTGGGAAAGAAGGTACTTTTCTACTTTTTAATGAACAAGAGATGTATCATTGTTTTCTCACACAGTTTTCCAAACCGTGTGGAAACCGCGCATCTTATTCTATCCTAGTATGATGTTCCTCATGGTTAATCACATAGTATCCAAAACTGTGAACCAACTATGTGGTTTTCCACTATAAAAAAAATGAAATTGGTCGCACAGTTTCTTGGGAAAGGTGCACAGTTTCCACTAATCATACACCAACTGTGATATGTCTACTCCCATGCCCAAAACACCATTTTTCAATAAATTCATTGGGGGAATGGATAAGAAATATAATTAAAATAAAAAATGTATGACCTCAAAACAAATCACGGGTGTGATATATCATTTTATGATGATATAAAGGTGTTAGAAGCCTAAAGTAAACTAAAACATTTGGTTAAAATATATAATTATTATTCTGATAACCTTCTTATCGTTACAACAAAAAAAATATAAGGACAATATTAAACAAAAAATATTACCTATAGGAAATGGGAAGGGACAATAAGAATTTATTTGGATAGTTTTTTTATGAACTAAATGGTTCTTGTTGTTCGAAAAAAAGATGGGAGGTGGTTCACTTTTATAAGGGAGGGGAGGTGCACAATTGGAATTACAAAAAAGTATAAAATTAATATAAATTACCTTTCATGAAAAAATGAATCATAATTTATATAATTTTTAGATAATATGTGAATGTGTCGATATAATATCATCCAATAAAATATTTACATGTTTGGTCATATTTTCAACTAATAATTTTGTTTAAACCCCCATGTTAATCCTTTTGATAACTATCATGATATCAATGTTTTTATATAGTTTAGGTGTCATGAAAGATAATATAGAAGGAAAAATGACCCAAAATTGGATGATAATTATTATTTAAAACCATATCCCATTCACATAACATAATATATCTTTATCAATTTTAAATCAAATAATAAAATATTTACATTTATGGAATACCAGTAATGTATTTTTTGGAAGTATATTATATATTATAATATAATATGTTTCTAAGTCATGTAAAATTAATCCAAAATAAAATTTATTAAAAGAAGGGGAATATATGGCCTTAATTTAGTCATCAACTGATGGTTTCATAGGTATAGATATCATTTGAGACCTTATTATTTGGTTTAGCCATGTGGATAACCAATTATAACCATAACTATTGTATGGAATTTTACAATATCAAAGATTTATAATTTTATTGAGAAGCTATAAATTTTCTCATAAATGGAAATGTGATGATGTTTTTGACAATTTATAATCCATACTAACCTATTTCATGTTTTTTAGGATTTTTAAAAAAATTACTTAACAAACCCCTGATTTCTTTTGAGGTATTTTTTTATTTATTTTGGTATATCTTTTCCCGTTTGGGTTCTCTTTGAGTTTTTGAGAAAAATAATAAAATTTTGGTAAACATTAGATATGACACTATTTTGCAAAAAAAATTCTGTTGCCCAGCTAACTGTGTGGTAATGTGCTGGTTTTAGATATAGTCTTATTGCATGGTTAGCACACGATCTGTAAACCGTGTGAAAAAACCATTGAACATTTCCTACTTGTACTGTAAGGGGGGATAGTTTCTGTATAGTTTTGGAAAACCATACTGGAAAACCATGTGGCATATCTAGGTCAATAACATTTGATATTTTCTTTATCTCTATCTCTCTTATTTTTAACCATAAGCACTGATTTATCTCCTCATTTGGGATTCTTCTCCCTAGGTGCCCCTGTTCCTCATCCCACCCCTTGGGCTCCATTTTGGTAAGAGTTTGGAATGTATTCATCAAGATACCCTCAAGTAAGTCCCTTCTATATTGGTTTCACCATATTTTCTAGGATTATATTCATCCATATTTTGGGTGTAACACCCCAAGCTTCCACGGTACGTTTCCCTTTGAATAATGGAATGGCGTGCATTGTACGCAACTTCGAGATTCTAACAACACCACAACCAATAAAACTAGCTGTTATGGACAGTAATACCTACTTTTGGAAATTTTATAAATTTTATCTTTCTAAATGGATTTAATTTTTGGATTCTTAATATCTAAATTAGAATAGGGTGAAATTTTGGTACTTTTTAGATAACTTTCATATTTTGATGAATAGTGAAAATTACTAAATTTTAATTAAAAACAACTTTTTAATAGAAATAATTAATAATGATAAATTATTAATTTGAGTGGTTTTAAAGTATATTTAGAATATATTTTTACCATTTAACACAATTTCCATCATTGGATGTAATTTCACATTTAAACCAGACAAAAACAAGTGTCAATCTTTTGATAGTTATTATCTCTTAAAAACACGCTATTTGTTTTGACGACGGGAATTAATTTTTAAATTAATTAATGCAACTGATTTGTTTTTAATTTTGTAAAATAAACATCATTTTTGAATTCATAATATCAAATATAGCTTAGGTCTAATTTTTGGTATTTTTTTGGAAACTTTCATTTTTTGATGAATAGTGAAACCACAAAGTGGTAGTTAAAAAAATTGAATTTTTCATAAAACTTAATTTTACTGCTTCTGTGAGTGGAATTTCAAAAATCCAAGAGACACGGTTAATATCAAGAAGTAAAATTTGGTTCAATGAGATGAAAATTATTTTTGGTGAATAGTAACTTTTTACTATTATTTACCACAGTTAAAAGTAAATAGGCTAATTAAGGATAAAATCGATATTAATATTACCCAAACACATGTCCTAATTCTATTGGATAAGCATAATTAGACCAAAAAAACCTTAGGAATAAAATATTATCATTTAGGTCCACTTGGATTAGATTAGGACATTTATTATTATTTAATTCAAAGAAAAGTTAAAAGAGTTAAAATCAAAGTTTATTTACTAAAACATTTTTAATATAGGGATACACATAAGATAAATTCGATTATAAATATTAATTAGAAAGATAAAATGATTTCCTACATAATTATATTTTATTTATAATTTTTAGGCATGAAATAAGTTAATTTATTTATGACACAATGATGATGCAGTAATTACCATAATTGTGAAAAATTAAAATAATGTATATTATAAATACCAAAATAAATATAATTTGAGACTTTTTATGAATTACACTAATTTTATAGGTTAATATGACGTGTTAGTATTGATGTAATTAATGTTTTATTAAGTAATAATTCTGTTATAATTTTTTACAAAAATCAATTATTGAATAGTGTCAAAATTGACATAAAAGAGTTTTTAAAACAAATATTATATTATTAATTGCTATTAAATTCCTAAATATCTAAGGTTAGACAAAGAGACTCTATAATGATATGTGTATCATTAATGTACCACTTGGGGGTCGCTTGGATGTATATAGTAAGTTTATTAACCATATAATATAAAAATACAAAGAAACATTGTTAAAGTGAAACTAATTAACTAAGAGTTAATATTTAAAGACAAGGTTAATATTGTAACCCAAACCTATCTAAATAATATTGGTTGAGTGTTTTTCTACCTATCCCCACCTTAACCATTAAATAATCAACTTTGGAGCCATTAGAAACCGAATATGGATTTATGATAAAATAATATTTTTAGCTTTTCCAAAGGTGCCCCTCACCCCTCTTATAAAAGTGCACTCCCCCTTCTGACTAATTCACACATTCAAAGCCTTCTGGTTCGGCAAAACCCTGCCCAAATACTCTCTCAACTTCCCTCACTACAACCTATAGGCCTTATATTGATCAGAAAGCCAACCTAATGAGCCCTTGTGATCAAATCAAAAGGAAGAACCCGAAGAAGAGGTAATGTTTTAACCACCCTCTTTCAAGTTCTTTTCTTCTTCAACTTCTTATTTATTTGTTATTTCAATTCTAAAATAATAACTCCAGTATCTTTTATATACTTTGATTTTATTATAAATATGGTAAAACCATATTCAGTATTCTATCCATCCTTTGAATGGCATGTCACCATACGTGCGTATGTACGGCTTACCGTCTCCACGTCGTGGTGTAATTTTCATTCAATAAATTATTATTTGGATGGGTATAATAATGATGTTTAATTCATGTAAATAATAAATATAAAATTATAATTATTCTATCTATATGATATAACATCCAATTATATATTATTTTAACATCCAAAGAATGATATTTTCGCTCGTGCGTACGTACGGACTACCGTCTCCACGAACGCGTTGAGATTCATTCTCCATCGTATCCATTCAAGTATAATTCTCATTTGATGATTAAAAATAATGTTTAATAATTTGATATAATTCTGGATATTAATAATATACAACCTTTCCATAACAAACACGGCTTACGTAACAATGAATATAAAGGAAAACGAGTAAGTTAACACCCGAAATGACGATAATACTAAGATATTATTAACAAATCAATGTTAAAAGATAATATATAATATCATATTAATATAAATTATTCTTTTATAATTCAATAAAAATTATTTCACCATTATACATGAGGTTAACCTACCTTCTACAGGGGAAAAAGTACAAAGTAAGGGGTTTCTTATCTCACTTTTAATTCCGTGAGAATTCCATTGTTCGCCACTTATTTATTAAATGTGGTGTGTGTACTGACCATGTTTGTATTCATTGTGTAATATAATTTAATTCGTGTATATTTACATCATCATTTTATGATCCTTATTTCATGGGTGTATGTTTTTTATGTTACCAAATCAATAAGGGAATTTGAAATTTTAATTACCACTAATTCGGCTTTACACATACTTCATTGATTATTTTACTCCAAGATTAGGTGTAGAATCACGATTCATTTGATTATGTCAAAAATTACACTCCCCTTTCGGTGGATATAATATTTATATACATAATTACTCCACTGATAAATTCTCAAGTCATCATTATGAACTTGATAAGAGTAATTTTAATTCAATCTCCATTTGTTGAGTTAAATATCCAATTCATTAGTGATGTTCTTACAAGAATTTGTGTGAATGTAATCTGATTTATTTACACTAAATATCCAATCATATTGCGTGTATTTATATTTTTCACACATAATTAGGTTGTTGATTTATCCTTAAACTGAGAATATGGTCTTTATAAGAGAATTCATCTCAATTTACATTCCATTGAGACTTCTTTGTTGTTATACAGCAAATCACTTTTATGTGGTGTATATAATGTACTTTGACATAGTATATCATGAATCCCTTTATTCTCATGATATTACAAATTTTTTATTTCCTCAATTATTTTTATTCAAGTGTCTCTCTTTTAATTAGAAACTCTAACTTAAATACCATTTTTAAATGTTTTAAAGATTAATTCTTCTAAATCTGGCTCATTAATGTCCATGTTTCAAAAATGGTTTTAAGGATTTATTTATATGGAAATTAATGTTTTAAAATTAAAACTCCTTTAAAAGATTCAAAGTGGTATGGGACACTTTGATTCAAAAATCTATTTTTAAATGGATTCTTGACAAATAGTGTGACTTTTAAATGATTTCATGAAAAAGGGGGATATTTCACTCTAATTTTTTTGATGATTATTTTTATCTATGTCAATATCCTTCATCATTATTGATTGAGGTTAATATGATACAATAAAATATTTCATATTGTATCGAATGAGTTATTTTTGACTGTGGATGTGCTATTTTTATACCATTCATGGTTTATGGATAAAGTATTGAAATTTCATATGCTAGTTTTAATATGAATGTTTATGTTATGTTTAAACCTTTTCATATGGGAATGCATTGGAATTAATATGTGGTGGGTGGAGCCCGCTATAGCTCCTCGATGCATCGGTAGGTCTCATGAGACAAACTAGTGTCCTGCCATAAGGCCTTGGCAAAATCTTATTTGTAGTCTTGGCACGAGGCCATGGCTATGTGGTTATGATAGTCTGGCATTATGCATTCCATCATTATGAAAGTCATTATTGATATTTCATGTGAATGTTCGATTAATAGAATATCCATGTGAATAAGTAAATGGAATTATTTCATTTTATTTTTTCCATACTATGTTTAAGTTAAAGTTTAAAAGGCTTTTGTTTTAGTTATACATTTCCTTAAATGACTATTCTTATTTATGAAAGTTTCCTTTATATTGTTATCCTTAATGAGAATCTGAGATCACCCCTTTCAGTGATTTATTTTTCCCTGGATGTGAAGAAATAATTGATGAATGACCTGCAGGGATAGTATGAGCAGATATGAAGACAATATGTTGTTGTAGTTTTTCACTTATTGATGTAATGTAAACTTTATGAATATATCTAGTGTTTCCAAGGCTACTAAACTAATCGGTATTTCGAGACTTGATCTTTCTTGTGATCATGCCAATGTTATGTAATAATGCACCGACTCAGGGTATCTAGGGTCGGGGCTTTACATTGGGTTTCACATCTGTCCCAGTTTGGGTGTTATTTTAGGGTCAGATCATAATATTTTCAATTTAATCACAATGTCTTGGGTTAGTTCTTTCTTCTTAAGGGTGAAATTGATGTGTAGTTGAATTTTTCACCTAATTTCAAATGTGTCTTTACTCATGGTTGGTGGTTCCATTGTTAGACAATGTTTAATTAATTTAATATTCTTTATTGAATAATTATATGTGTTATATGGATTGTGTGTGTGGTAAAAAAGGTTATTTTTAAATGTTTTGATATGCATATGTATTTAAAGTTGTTTTAATAAAAGAATTTTTTTTGTAATTCATGTGTAAAACTATGTAGTGAATTTTGAACATGTTTAATAAATTATATTTGTTTTGTGAATCATATTTAGGTTTGTTTTACCGGGTGTTTGGATTTAAAATTGGTTATGGTTGTGAAAGTATTGATTTATCAAGAATATTTATATTTTTTAGCATATATTTATATGAATGTGACATTGTATGTGACAAGTGTAATTTGAATTGAGAACAATGGGAAACCTAAGAAACTAGGTGGGTGGACTGGGACTAGTACACAATCTGATTTAGAAGTGGCTCATCATGGTTTCTTTTAGCATGATTGACATTGACAACACTAACTAAATAAATATTATTGGAGACCACTAGGCCAATGGGGAATCCCCTCATAGTTTATCATTCATAAGAATTATTTTATTCTTGGTTTCTATACCACTTTTCACTAAAAAATGATGTACCTAGTGTCCCATTGATTGGTAGTTCCTACAGTATTTTACAATTAATTGGTTCACTTATGTAATATTGATTTAACTATTGGATTAATATTTACTTTTTTTGTTAATTTAAAATAAATAATTGTAACTTCTAAAAATGTTTTCCATAAAAATTTTTATAGTTTTCTTTAATAAAACATGCATTATTTAATATTATAATGTTTATTGAATGGAATATATTTATTTGGTGACATCCTACTGGGATTTGGATCATACCCTACTAATACCATTGGGTGTAAGTAGTCTTGGTAGTGTTTTAAAAAGGTAAAATAAATATGTTTCGAGATGGTGGTTTGGGATGCTAGAGACCTCCCCTTACAGGTGTTGTGGTGGTGTCTTGAGGATGATTCTACTGTTATCAAAGGTTTTTTTTGGGATATTTTTATCATTACAATTTATTTTAGCCCATTTTGGTTTCTTTTAAATGTTGTAAAACTGTATCTAAAAGAATTTATTCCATGTTAAGATGGGTTTATTTTGTTTTTGTTTATTCAAAATTATTGGTTGTTTATGTTTTTTAAAAAGTTAAAATCATCCAAAAGTTTCATTTTTGATAGAAATAATCTAGTTTCCATCCTATAGAAATTGGGAACACTATTTGATCCATTCCAAAGGCTGGGTCGACCACTGGTTTGAATGGATTCCTAGATTGTTTTTTGAAAAAATCTATCAGAGTAGGTTTTCTCTTTCTACGTCATGTAATTTAGGATGAGTATCGATAGACTAGAACTATGATCTTACAGGCTTGAGGTTCTAGTTTCAAGTAGGGTTCCTAGCTAGCAAACCTCATGATAAGACTCGAGTCCCTATGGTATGGTTGTAATTTTTTCTGACATCTCCCCTAGGTGAGACATACGGGTTGTATATTCTATATGGACATTGGGTGGGGGTGGAGTGGTTTGGTTGTCATGTTATTATGATGGGTTTGATTATATGGATATATGGAATTTGGTGTTTGTTTTTATTTCTAAAAATGTCCATAACAAACGTATTGGTGGTCTTCATTCTGGTTGTTGCAACATAAAGAAAAATGCAACCCCAAAGGATTTATGGGAAGCCACAAAAAGGGGATGGAGAGAGTTCTCCCTGTAAAATTGACCTAAGACTAGTGGATGCCAGGGCTCAGGATATTTAGGATTTGGGATATAGAGTGGGTTCTGGTCCTTTTACAGTTAGAGAAGATGAACTTGATATTTTAATGTACAAATCTTAGGAGTTTCTCAAGAACAAACCTCCTTCTATCTAGGGAAATGTTGAACCATGGGAAGTAGATGAGTGGTTAGAAAAGTTATAGTGGATTTTGAGTACCTTGATAACCCTTAGGACATTAGGGTTTAATGTGATTTGATCATTCTATAGGGTCCTAGTCATAGGTGTCAGGACTCAGCGGTTTAAACTAGGAATATTGAATAGATGAGTTGGAAATATTTCAGGATCAACTTTAACTACCATTGTTGTCCAAAGGTCTTGGCCAATGCTAGGTACCGAGACATTATAGATCATTTTGGATGACTGATCCATGATAGAGTATGCTAACAATTTTTTTGAGATAATGCGATACATACCCGAGATCCAATTAAATGAAGAGGTGAAAGCTTATAAGTTTGAGATGGGGCTGCAGGCAAATATTTATTCTCATATCTTTCTATCTAAGCTGAAGAACATTTCTCACATGGCTGATCAAGATTGGATGGTTGAGATCGATCAGAAAGGAATGTACAAGTTCCCTATATTAGTTTTAGTTGTGGGAAGTGTAATTTCATCATGAGAAGAAGAGGAAGCAGGATGAGAAGGGGAATAATGGAGGTGGTGGCTTAGTCCATCCTACCCAATGGTATTTATATGTGGCTCATAATTCTAGGTCAGTTGTGTTCCATCAACGCGGTAGGACAAGATACATTCATCCTCCATGAATATATCCTCCCAAACCATTCCATCAATATAGAGTTGTGGGACTCAAGCGATGTTTTAGTAAATTTATGTTTTCAAATCAGATTAGTGAAGGATATGTATCATCTAGGTGGATGTTGGACCAATAAAAGACATATATTATGGAAAGATCGTGATTTGGTGGCTATGGTGGTAGAAATGGATCCTTTTTGGATATATTTTGTTTTTGGAAGAGCCGAAATCTAGTGGTAGTTATCATAAATCGGCTGATATGAGGAAAATTCATGTGTTAGATATGGAATCAGTGAAACCATATGTAAAAGCATCGATAGTTCAAGGTAGCATTTTTATTAAATCATATAATTTTGTTGTTTAGTTTGATCGTGGGGATTCTATTTCATTTATCTCTACCCATTATATGGATTTTTTGAATTTTATAAACGAGATCATGTCATATGTGATGGAGTTTTTAATGCCTCTTAGTAAGATGTGAGATAAGGGTCTCATATTCCCATCTTGTGTAGTTACCATGTTAGGGGTCGAGATAGTAGGGTGTTTCTTGGTCTATGATGTGGATCTCTTTGATTTTATCCTCAGCATCGATTGGATTGTTATTTTTGAGGTAGATATTCACTACTATTGGAGGCAGGTGTGTTTTGTGGCACCAAATGGATGTTCCCATGTCTTTAATGGTGAATGGGATCCTTATTCAGGTTATGATGGACCTCCACTCCCAAAATTGGGTAATATTGTTTTTTGTTATCATTTCTCATGTTGGAGGATGATGGTGGCTCAGTTGAGGTTGGATTACCTCTTGTGGTGGATTATTTCACTGAGATATTTCCATGTTATATTTTCAGTCCCCCTCTAGAGTGGGATGTGGAGTTATCAATTGATTTTTCACTGGGAAAATTGTTGATATCTCTTCTGAAATATAGAATTCCTCCACCAAAATGAGTTAAATAAATGTATAGATGTATTATTTGTAATCCAAAGGATGCATTCACCTTATCGTATGTCCTTGGGCCTCCCTAGTATTTCATTCATATAATGCTGATGGATCTCTCTAGCTGTGTATTGATGATTGAAAACTGAACAAGGAGACTATCTATAACAAATATTCCTTTCCTCACATTGAGGACATGTTAGGTCCACTAAAAGATTCACAATTATTCTCAAATATATATATAAACTTTAGATATCGTCATGTTAGAATTAATTAGTTGGATGTCTGAAAAAACTGTTCAAAATTAGGTATGGTCATTTCTAGTATTTAGTCATGACATCCGGGTTGAAAAATTATGCAGTGCTTTCCATGGAGCTTATAAAGGGGGTGTTCCGCATATATCACTATTATTTTGTCATGGTATTCGTGGATAAAATCCTAGTTATTATGAATCTATGGAGAAGCATGAGTGACATCTATGGATTGTTTTAGGAAATTTTAGAGGCCATGTTCATTATGAAATTTTTTCTAACATCACTTTCTAGAAAATCGATGTAAAATTTCTAGGCCATGTTATTTCCATAGAAGGAGATTCAGTGGACCATGAGAAAATCCACACAGTAATTTCATGAGAGAAACTGAGAAATTTATTTGAGATTAGGAGTTTTTTTGGGAATTGAATGCTATTATAGATTATTTTTTAGTACATCTCTCAGCTTTGTTCTTCCATGAAGGTTCTCTCATAGAATGGGATGAATTTTAAATGGGTCCCAGAGTGTCAAGAATCATTAAATGAACTCAATAGTTTGTTTACTACCACTCATGTGTGGATCATTCCATATTCTGGAATGGTCTACATGGTTTAATATGATGCCTCAGGCATGTGGCTTGGGTATGTTCTTATGAGGGATGACCATGTGATGGAATATGGTTCTCTCCAACTATAACCACATGAATAGATTTACCCAACACATGACTTAAAGTTAAAATCAGTATTTAATTCCTTGAATACATGGTACAATTATCTCTTTGGTGAGAAATTTTTGATGTACTATGATCATAAGTTCATGGCCTACATTTTCTTCGAAAAATTATTTGAATTTAAGGCAGTATCGATAGGTTAAATATCACAAGGGATTTCACATTTATATTGTTTATAATATAGGAAAAGGTAATGTAGTAGTAGATAGTTTGAGAAAAAAAGTGCATGTGTGGGCATTGAATAAGTCTAGTGGTGTGTGGACATTGATGAGTCTTTTCCCCCAGTTGCATCTAGAGACCCATGAGCATAGTGGAGGTTCTTTCTTGGTTTGTGTTCAGCTAACTCCATCACTTATAGAGTTTATTCAGTAGGATCATCTTGGAGATGAGCTGTTCTAGAAGTATATATAGTTTCATTATGGCGGGGATTCTCTTTTTGATTTGTGATTATCTCTCAGTGGAACATTATTATTTAAGGTCCCCTATTGGGTGTCATTGTCTATAAGTAAGGTAGTGATGTAGGTTGGCCACCAATATCAATGGGTTGTTCATCCGGAATCTACCCTTATGTATTATGATGTGCGCTGGTAGTTTTGGTGTCCATTTATGAGGCAAAATATAGTTGACTTCGTATCATGGTGTTATACGTGTCTGTAGTTGAAAGCAAAGATCAAAGGCCCTCTAGTTTTCTTCATCCTCTACCCATTACTACTAGAATGTGATATAATGTTTCCATGGAATTTATTACTGGAATACCACATGAAACTTAGGGAAGGAATTCCATTTTCGGTGGTGGGTGATCATCTAACCAAATCATCACTTTTTATTATAATATGGGATTCATCCTAAGTGGGTGAGTTGGGATAGTTGTATATCAGAGAAATTGCAATGATTCTTGGTGTTTCTTAGACAATCCTAGAGACCCCCACACACATCACGGTTTTGGTAAGTCCTCTAAATGTCTATGGGGCTGATGATTAAGTTAATCAGGGCATACCGTCATCAAACAGACTGTCAAATGGGGCAGGTGAATCAATTCACAGAAGACATGATCTGAGCTTGTATCATGGATTTCTGTTATTCTTGGGATATCCATTTGGGGTTGGTTGAGGTTGTATATAGAAGTTGTTACTAGTACTTGATCTAAATGTATCCCTTTCAGGTGCTCTTTGGTCTGCCGTGTCAGTCTTTTTTGTGTTGGGATGAGGTAGGTGAGACCTCATAGTTGGTACCATGCTTAGTGAAAGAGATCGATGAGAAAGTCAAGCTAATCAGGAAATAGTTATTGACAACTCAGAGTTACTACAAATTTTATGTCGATTAGTGGCGTCGAGATCTTGAGGTTTTGGTGGGTGGATCATTGTTTCTAAAAGTAGAACCTATCTTGGGTCTTACCCATTTTTCAAATAATTGGAAGCTAACACTGAGGTATGTCGGACCAATCATTATCAAAAAGTGGGTTGGTAGGGTGGAATATATGTTAGATGTTCCTTTGTAGTTTACTTTTATTCATTATGTGTTCCATGTATACCAATTGGAGAAATACGACCCAGATCCATCTCATGTGCTAAATTGGAAAGATTTGGAAGTATAACCCATATTATATGTGGTTGAGGAGCTAGTACAGATTGCAGATTCCCAAGATAAGTTTTTTTAAAGGAATTATATTTTGGGGGTTCATGTCCTTAAGAAACACAGTAAGTATATGCATGAGACATGGGAGTGAAAGTCATTGGTTGAGTAAGAGTATCCATTTTTATTATTTGTTAACGATTCTAGTGGACCTTATGGGGGTGGAATGTTTACATGGTGGGGATAATTATCACACTAATGATTTATTTGGTTGTATTTTTTCATTTATTTTGTTATATATTTTTTCATTTGGGTTTCTTGTTTTTTTTTTTGAGAAAATTATGAAAATTTGTTTAAATAGTAGGTGGAACATGGTTTTTAAAATAGTGAGACATTTCCTTGGTAACCAAGCTTCCAAGTGGTGTTTTTTATAAATTATTATAACACAATTAACACATGGTCTACATACCGCATAGGAAATCCATGTAGTATTTCTTTTTGGATAATTATGGGAGAATAATTTCTGCACAGCTGGGAATATTGTGTAGGTAAACCATGAGGACTATATAGGTAATTAAAATTGGGGTTTTATTGTTTATATCTACCTAATTTTTATCCATACAAACCAATTTCTCTCCCCATTTTGGATTATTTACCCTAGGTTCACCCCCTTCCTCATTCCTCCCGTGGTCACTATTTCAGTGGCAAATTTGTATGTGAGTCTTTAGAAAACCTGTATGTAAGTACCTCAACTCTTTGTGTATCCCTTTTTTCTAGGGTTTCTTCTTATTTATTTGTGGTTTCACTTATCCAAATGTTTTGGTATTGTTTTTAGGATTCCATAATAGTCTTTTTGGTTTAATATTAATTTCTACAGTTCTATATTGCATATAAAGGGTGTGATCAAGTGGTGGTTAATGTTTTCTACCAGATTTCAGAAGTTTCTTCCTAAAAGGTATGTGGTTATATGCTAAAATGTTGTTTGATTAATCTAATATTCTTATTTGAATGTTTATATGTGTCACACATTTTACATTATTTTGTGGAAAATGTGTTTTTGAAATTTTCTGATATACGCATGGCTTAAAATTTATTTTTCCCAAGGAAATTTGAGGTATTTCATGGGTAAAATCCTATAGTGAATTTGGAAAATGTTTTATAAATTATGGAACATGCTTAATAAATATTACAAGTTTTGAAAATAATATTTTTTTTAGTTTTATGTTGATTTTGGATATAAAATTAATTTTGGTTGTGAAGGTGTCGATTTATCAAGTATTTTTATATTGTTTGCCATATGTTTATATAAATTTTGTGTTGTATGTGACATGTGGAATGTGAATTGAGTACAAAGGGAAACATGGGTTACTATGTGGGTGGAATAGGGCTAGTACGCTAGTAGATTCAAAAGTGGCTTCTTCTAGTTTCTTCAACTAGGATTGATGCTAAAAAGACTTACTAAAAAAATATGATTAGAGAACACTAGGCCCATGGTGTGTTCCCTACTAGTGGATCATGCGTGGGAATGTTGTTATTCCAAGTTACTATACTAATTTTTAGTGAGATACAATATATGTAGTGTACCGTTTCTAGATAGTGCTTATAGGGGTTTCCTGTGTGTTATTTCTCTTTTGTAATAAATCTCTTACATTCAGTATACGATGTACTTTGTGGGTTATTTCATAAAGAAACATGTTTTTCTTCAAAAAACAATTTCCAGATACATTTATCTAGTTTTTTTTAAAAAATCATGAATATTTGTTATATAATGTTTATATCATGAAATCTGTTTATTGGGTGGCATCCTATTGGGATTTAGCTCATACTCTACATACACATTTGGGTGTAAGTGCACATGGTTTTTTTTTTGACAAAGGAAAAAAGAAATATATTTAGAGATGGGGATTTGTGATGGTAGAGACCTACCAAGTCAAGTATTGTAGTGGTGACTTGAGGATTATTCTCCCCTTATAACTTGGCAGTTTTTTGGGATAATTTGCGATTTCTATTTGTTTGTAGCCCATTATAGTTTCAATTAAATGTTGTAAACCTGAATATGAATTTTTTTCCATGTTTTTTTGTTTTTATAAAGTTTTTATTTATTATTTATAGTTGGTTGTTTATGTTTATGAAAATAGGTGAAATCATTCCCATATTTCATTATGAAACTCAGGCACTTATTTCCAACACATTGAGATCGGGAACACTTTTCGGGCCTTGCCAAGGGCTCAGTTGAGCATTAGGCTAGATGTCATCCCATCTTGGTTCATGACCTTACTAGAATTTATTAAACCAACATATTATTAAAGTAATTTTAATATTTATAAAAATAATTTGACTTATAAAACTACAAGGAAGAAATAAAATTCGAATATAAACCTTTCAAAAAAATTAATATTTTATATTTGTCTTCAAAAATTTTGTGACAGTTTGACTCACCTTGAAAACATTACATTTATTATGCTTAATATCATTGACATTATTTTTGTACTTCTAGCACAAGAGTTTTGTCGGCACTGGGTAAGTATTTAAGGTAATTATTCTATCACTAAAAATTAAAAATAAGATATCATGATACTAAATATTTTATTTTTAAAACAATCATTTATAAACAAACATAAGTTGTTTTTATCACTATAATTATTTTTTGGTTATCAAAATTAATAGAGTTAAATTTTGGACTTTATATTTATTTCAAATAATATATGTTATTTTCAAAGAAAAATTGAAAAAATTTGAAAAAATTAGAATATTGGATTATTATGGGAAACACCCACTCATCCAATATATTCGTTGCAATATCTAGGGTTTTTTATCATTGACATATTCTTTTAAACCTTAATTACTTGATTTACCATTTCTTTGGTGAAAAATATTTACTATATATACTATTCATAATGACAGATTTAAAAAGAAAATATTTACTAAATTTGGGCCACATGATTTAAAATATATAATTAATCTGTTATGATTAAATTTATATATGTTATGGAAATTAAATTAATAATAAAATGAAAAACACATTGAAAATATTCTTTTGTTGAAATTTTTTATGCTCAAAAGGGATCTTATATGAAAATTAGAAAAAATAAGGATTCTTATTTAATTGAAAATAATATTTTTAATTAAATGATACTTTATTTTATATAAAAAAATAAAAATGTGGAATTTAATTGAAAATAAATTATTATTTTTATAAATCATCCAAAAAATTGTATTTTCACTATGCACAAAATATAAATAATTTTAGAGAAATATAAAAGATTTACTACAATTTAATTTTTATATTATTATTTAAAAAATGAAATTCATTTTTAAAAATAAATTTTATAAATGTTACATAAAATAATTATAATATTTTTACTTGAAATGTAATAGAAAATGTTTTTGAAGGAAATTTATTTTCCAAGGATACAATTCCATTGCTAAAAATTTAGTTCTTATTCAATAATAATTAATAAATAAATTTTTCAAGTATGAAAATTATAGTTTTTCATAGTTCTGTTAATCCAACTCATGCCTTTCTTTTCAATGACAATGTTATAATGGTCATATTTACATATTTTTTATAGTATATCCCAATTTTCATAAATCACAGTGTTTCATGTTAAGAAAGATATTGATCAAAGGTTTCCTTTTAAAATATGGGGTGCCATATAATAGATGAATCGTAATTTTTATATGAATAATTTTAGCTTGATGAATTTCATTCTAAAAAATTATATCATTTTCAAGAATAATTTCTAACATCTCTCTTGATATTTTCCCTTCCATGTCAATATATTCATCATTAGTGCTATTATTATACTTTATAAATGGAAACATAATTATGTTTTCTCTCATGTGACCTTAATCTTTAAATTATATTATTTTAAAATTATTTTTTAAATAATTTTTAATATGTGGGATCCAAAAAAGGTATTTATAATTTTTAAATGTTTTTTACTCATGATTTCATATTTAATCATCTGCTCCACCTTTACATTGACAACATTTATATATTTTCCAAGACTCAATTATTGAATATACTTTTTAAAAAATATATTTTTTAAATAAAATTTCACTTCAAATTTCTGAAAATTAATTTTCAATCTGACGAATAACTTCATCATATTTGAGTATAGGAAAACATTTAATAAAAACAATTTTATGGTTCATTTAATTGTATTTGAATTAATATTGAGGAAGATATATTTCATTTTTATAAGGTTTTAAAAATTATTTTAACTATTAATTATTTTTTAATCGAACAAAATATTCATATATTATTCAAAATTCAAATTTTCATTTAAAGGAAATATTTATTTTATAAATGATATCAAAATATTCTATTTTTATGAAAGAATTATTTAGTGTTATTGAAATAATATGAATTTTAAAAAGTTTCCCTTTTGGATAATCTTTTTTCTTTTAAAGGATTATTTATAAAATTCATTATCTATCTTATAGTGTTTCATTTTATAGAAATTTTTTTTGAGTATATTTTCCAGTATTCCCCAGAAATGCCTTTCTAATTTCATTACTTAATTAAAGTATTACATTAAAATATATTACCGAGAACTTTTATGTTTAGAGTTGTAGTGAATTAAAAAATAATAATAACTAACTAAATTAATGTTACTTTTATCAATTATATATTTTTTCAACTATATATAAAAAACTGATTAACCCTCAATAAGTCTTCAATATCACCCAAAAAATCTCCATATAAGAAACACTTATAGATATTTCAAAATTTTCATATCATCATAACCTAGGGAATGGAATCATATGAAATGGGTGATATCAAATTCTCTATAAGGGAAACATTTCAATGATTCATAAGGGTTTGATAAAAAGCATGTGATACAACATGGAAAATGAGAAAAATATATGAATACAATATCATTGGAGGAGATGACCATGATAATGTAATCATAGTGGACTAAAAATCATATCAATTATATTAAGAGTTTAAAAATAATCACGAATAATGGAAACATGAAAACATTTTTGTATATCCCAGTAAAATTAAAAAACATAAGGATATGCAAATTGAATCACTTAGTGGATTAGGAATCACATCATAATTAACATATCAATTTTGGCTTGTTCAAACAACCTTTGTATTGTGTCTAGGATCTGGGGTTAACACATGTACCTATTTGGTCTTATTCAATAACTCATGTACCCATTTAGGATTGAAAAATAATGCATGCACTACTTTATTGTTGGGATATAACCTTTGTTCCCCTTTTGGAATTGGAAAAATCACATTTTCCTCATTAGAAATGGGATAAAACCTATATCCCTTCATGATTTACTGTGATATTAAACATTAGTTCATGCATTGAAGGAAGATATCATACCACACTAGTCAAACATCCACAAATTATGATAAGCCTGAAAATATTCATCAACTATATCCTAAATAATCTACAGTAAGAAATTATGGGTCCACAACATTTCCCGAGGGCATCACCAAACTAAACATAGTAAGGAAAACCATTGATACAAAAAAAATTAGTCACCCGATAAGAGTATTTTATAATATAAATTTGAAGGTGATTAATGAAAAATAATTTCCAAATTAATAAATAATTTTAGGGTATGAGTTATATTGGTAGTTATATTGTGAAATAGGTTTGAGAAAAAGTTTCTATCATTGAACTAAATCAATATGGTTTGGATCACATTAAAAAGTCATTTTTATGAGGTGAAGTAAAATAATTGACTAAAAGTTATTTACATGGAATCATCCATAATTTTTCCATTAAAGGGAATATAAGATATGAAAAATAATTTGGAGAGGGGAATAATAAATTTTATTATGAAAGGGTTGAAAAACTATTTTAATATATTTAAATATGTTTCATGAAAACCATCAATGAAAAATGATTTTTTTTGAAATTGATAATGTGATATATGATGTCCACATGAGTTAATACATAATATGGTCTAAAAATTTGACAATTAATAATTATTGGGAATATTAAACATGGATATTCAATAAAAATCATCAGTTATGTATAATAAAATTGATTTGAATCATTTTATTTTTTTTATGAAAGAAGAATAAATTTCTCAGAATGAGATTTGAATTAAAACACATTTTTTATAATGAAATACAAGAGAGAATATCATATGAATTGGGAAAGGGTAGAATATATAGAACATATATTAACTATTTTTAAGATAAAATCAAATAAACTAATGAAAGAATACTATGTTACCGGAAATTACATATGGGAATTAAATTTCATGATGTAAGAATCTTTTCCAGAGGTTTTGATGTGGTAAAAGTAAAAATATCCCTAATTGAACATAAAATACAACATAATTCATTAATAGGTTATAATTTTCCCAAAATATATGAAATATAATCATTAATAATAATAATAACTCAATGAATAAAAATTTATTTAACACAAAATATTACAACTTGAGCCGAATTTAAATCAAATCCTCATAAAATATATATAAGGAAACCCCTATATTTAATTCGCATAATTTTATGATTTATAACATTAAATAACACATAAAAAATCCTATATGATCACAAATTCAATTTTATTTTTAAAATTAGGTAAATATTTTGTAATCATTAATCATGGATTAAAAAACATTATTGATAAAATCCATAACATTCTCTTAAAATCTCATCATACATCTAAAGTTGTATTGGATAACATGGGGATGTATATATATAAGAAATTTTTGTGGTGTAAATACACACAAGGGAATAAAAAAAGAATACCATGAGGTAAATTAGTTTATATATGACAATTTGAATATAAAGGTTACATAAGAGATGTGAGAATCATATTGTTGAACAATGAGGAATGATATAACATGATATCATAAATGAAATAGGGGAATGTTTCCACAACATATATAATATCATAAACACGAGTGATAGATAACTACTAAGAAAACATAACATGGTATAAAGAGACCAATAATTTGTTAAGATTATTCCATAATATCATACATTATGTCTCCTAAGACTAAAGATTTTCCCAATGCATTGGAGAGTTATCTAGGCAAACCAAATATAACATGTTATTTCTCATGTGTGCCACATTGTTAATTCAACAAAAGTAAAAATTTCATAAAATATAATCTCATGATCAGGGAGTGTTGGATACATACATTGATTTCCACAATAAATAAATTTTACATACAACTAGTTGAATAACCAATATTGAAAAGGTTTATGGGTATTCATAATATAAATGTTTGGAATTGAAAAATCATAGGATAATTTTGACAGAATAACATGGGAATGTAATGATTAATTAGAGGTATCAATAATAGAGTAAGGGGTCTCTCATCACCTGAAAATAAAAAGGTAACTAAGAAATATTTTTATAAAATATTTCAACCTGAAATAATGGAAAAAAAGAATAATATAAATGAGTTTCATGGATAATGATTAGGAGATGATCCCTTACCTTGAGGGGGTTCTTCTAAAACCATGGGAAGTGATTCATGGGAGCTTAGAGAAACATGGGAGGGATCTAAATAGCCCATGGTAGTGTAATTTAATGGTTAAATAGTTTTTATTGAACAACAATGGGAGTTTATGAGTGTTTATATATAAAAACAGAGTAGAATTCTATATTAATTTTCAAACATAGTTTTTGCAATCCATACGATAATGAAATAAAAACCACAAACCATACAATGGTATTTTCCCATGGATTCATTAATTTTGGAATTTTTTTTTATTTTTTTACATATTTGTGCTCTAGTATGATTAATATAATAACTGTGGATTTTTGTAATTGATTCATGTCTATAATGAATTGATTTTAAAACTATAAAATATAATATAGATATTGGAGGATTAATTAAATATTTTTAAATTGTATAAAATATCAGAATTACCCAAATATTTTAAAGGATAAGTTTATATTTGGTCATGAATACTTTTTTATGGAATATATTCCACAAGTTTTAGGTCATTATTACATCATAATCGACTGTGTATATTTATGTCAAATTTAATTTTGACACAAAAATCGATTGTTTTCCAAAATTGAGAA
Organism: Viscum album; assembly: GCA_963277665.1. NCBI lineage: Eukaryota > Viridiplantae > Streptophyta > Magnoliopsida > Santalales > Viscaceae > Viscum > Viscum album. The sequence continues at coordinate 821,693,229 of OY728143.1, forward strand.
AAAAAAACTCTTAAATAATAATTATTTTATTGATTTTAAAAAATATAAATATTTTATCTAGTTAAATATTTTTAAGATAATTTTATCTTTTATATCAAAAATCCATGTTTTGGTTAAAATAATGGTTTTTTTCTAATAATAATTTTTTGACCCATTTAAAAACAATTATCTACATCATTAAACTATATAGTCATCTATATGTAATAAATATTGGTTTGTAATTATAATTTTTTTCATATGTCATTAATTTAAACAAAATATTTATTTCATGAAAAATACTATTTATTGAATCTATATGTTTCTCAAAAAAAAATTATATTTCCTCATATAGAAATCTAATTTTTATTGAATTCATTAGTTAATCATTAATAAATGTAATAAAAAAAGTGGATAAATATAATAATTGATTTCTTAAAAGGTAAATATAAATAAAATTAATTTTAAGGTCCACATACATATCCCTTTATGACACTAGCGAATTTCCTAAGGGTATGGTGTGGGATGGTGATATTATCTTGGTGTGTTCCAGAATTCATAGTTTAGGTTGTGGATTTGATGAGCTTGAAAGACATCATTAAATTTGTTTTCATGTTATTTATTTATTGAATCTAGTATTTTTATTGGTTAGGGTAAAATCCTATAGATTTTATTTTCATTGGATGCTCTAATAAATGGGATCCATAGGTTGTGATCCCTCCATATGAGGACTTCACTTATTCCGCTCTTTTCAATTCCACTATATCATAACCCTTAATATACTAACATTAATGGCCACTACATAATGGAAATATTATCAATTATTTTGATTATTAATGGTATTTTTAATCTAATAGACTATAAGAGTAAAAAATTACAAAATAATTGGAACTTTTTCAATATCTACATTACTTGATAAAGTATTTGTTCATTTAAAAATGGTTTTTCTTTTATAAAAGGTCAAGTAATTACATTTTTATACTTCATTAGGGTCTTTAATCTCTCCATATGTTGGAACTCACATCTTTTACATAATATGATGTTTACTATGCTTGTTCATATTTTAACTATTGTGATAATAATAATGAATATCAGTTATGTAACCCTCTAATGTTAATGGATACTTCCAAATATAATCATTTTTATGTACCACACATTTATCTATCAAAATAACCATCTCCACTTATATTCTCTACCTTTGATATTGTAAGAAACTGACCCCAATTTCCCGATACTGGTGCCTTATTTGATTATATTGGCATAAAAACAAATAAAAAACATCTCAAAGGACCATGTAGTTTTGTATTGTTGGAAACATGATACATACACATGTTCAATATTACGTCATGAAATGAATGACAACATAGAAACTCTTTATAAAAACTCCAAAACTCCTAGGTTATTTCAACATTTCATTTATAATAAAATTCTTCATATCCTGAGAAAATGAATCATAAGAAAGGGGTGAACTAAAATGCTTAGTAAGAGTAAGCAATACATCGAATGATTATATAAAAATTAGACAAGATGAATAATTTAAAACACATGCCTTAAAAAACATGATCATAATATGGTAGAAATATGAGCTGAGAAAATATTATCATAATAAAACATAATCATGGGTATTATACTAGTCAAATAACCAAATGAACCATTAATACTATTTTCATAATGAGTTAATGCATAATACGAGACAACATAACCATATTGTCAAGGCCTCGTGTCAAGACCATAAATAATCATTTTTGTTAAGGCCTTGTGCGAAGACCATAGCTTGTCTCATGAGACCTACCGATGCACCGATGGGATATATTGGTACCCACCAGACACTTACTATATACAATGTATTCCTCATGTGAATGGGTATAAATATAAACTGCATATACATTCAAATTGAAATTAATATATGAAATGCAATGAACTTTCCCCGAACATTAAGCCTAAACACTAACCATTCAGAGTAAATTGGTGAATGGTTTTAAGATAACACATCCACAGACAAAATAATCATAATCCATTAAATTAAAAATATTATATGATATAATTTAATAATAATCCCAGTAATACATAATAATCATTAATATTTTTTAAATAGATGAAGAAATTGTTGTAAAATCTTCTAGTAAATCTCGAGAAAAATACTCTTACTTTGAAAACAATATTTATGTTGAATTTTTTTTGTATAAAACCATAAGTGAGTTAATATAGTATTTTCATAAAAAAAAATTTATTATATAATGATAATGGTTGCCAAAAATAGATTATATAATTCCCTTGAATATAGGGGAGAAATTCCCATGAATCATACTTGTATTTTTGATACAGTTTTGAAAGTTTCTTTTAAAACATGTAACTATCCATAAAATAGAGAATGATTCTAGTTGGTTTACATATATATAATACTAAATCAATATTTATTAGGAGTACATAATAATACATAATAATTTCATTGGGGTAATTAGATAATGAATGTAACCCGAATTAAAATGGACGTTTGGGTGAAAAACCCTTACCTTAAGTCTGAATGTGTTCCGCACTTTAACATAACCTCCTGGAATATTAAACTAGGTTTATTAATAAATTATTTAAGTACATATTATTCATTTATTTATTTTATCATAATTATATTTAGTTCAGTTATTCCCTTAGTGCCACTTTATTATATAGAATTTCATCATTCTGGAGTGTTCGTTTTCTTTATTTTCCAAATCGGTTCACTTGTTCTTATGTAATGGAGTGGAATGGATTTAAATCTCTAGAATTGTCATTAAATAATATTTATCAACATAAATAAGTAATAATGGTTATTTATATCATTTTATTTCATGTAATGATGATGAATCATTATATGAAATATATATGACATTTACTATGTTTATTTCGCAGTATTTTGATTATTAAGAACTAGTGTGGTAATACAATTTAATAATACATATGTATACTAGTTCCTGAATATTAATTAGTTTGTAATAAATATATTAATATATGTATCAAGCATAAAAATGGGTAAATGACCAGTAATGAAGGATAATTTTAAGAATAAAACATCATCATCCATGAAGGTTATAAATTGGAACCTCATGGACGTTGATTTTGTCTATAAAATAAAAGAGAGAGAGAGAGGGGATATTGATGATGGTTATTACATTAAAATGATATAATTACAGTATATATATGATAATGGATCAATTATGGTCATTTTTATATAGGATTTATGAATAGGATTACAAAATAAATGAAAATGAAATGAAACTAAATGATAAAGAAAGGTGCTTTACCTCTAGATATAACCTCCTTGGGAACCTCTTTAAGTAAAGAGGTTTTTGTATTTTGGAAATAACAATAGATTCCTGGATGTGGGGAGTTACTAGGTAAGGATATTTGGGTAGAAATTTGAGGATATTCAAGGCTTAGTGGAGTGATGAGAATAGGGAGTGGTTGGGTGTTTTAGTGCAAGAGAGGAGTGAATTTTGAATATTTAATTCACTATTTATTATTTCGCTCAAGACAACCAATATTGTTGTTTCATGTGACCTCTAATAGTAATAAGTGAATGTTATTTCAATCTATGTGGGCATATATCACTTGTGATTTCAAAAATATTTAATTTTACTAATAATTTGTATATACGTTATTTTGATGTATTTCAATATTCATAAAAAATTCAGGAATTTCAGAAAAATCCCAAAAATTCACCCCTACCATTATTCAATTTGTAGAATTCAAAAATGAAATCAATTTTTTAAAAATAATTTTCTAAATATTATTATTTTAGTTTTTAAATAAAAAAATAGTTAATTAAAAAAACAATTTTAACGACATAATTAGATTTATATCACATTGAAAAATTAATTAAGATATAATTTCCTTATTACCATAAGAATATAAAATATTATCATTATTTACTATTCATAAGGGTCATATTACTATTTATATTATTATTCATAACGGTATGTTAAAATTAAACAAAAATGATGTTTGTTCAATCAGACTTGAAATGACTTACTGATCACAACTCTAGATGACTTCTTTTCAAAATTCCAACCATAGATAAGGAAATGTTGTGTTTAATTTCTAGATTATAAAATGAATTTATTTTCAAAACCTTAGGGTGTTACATTGTTCCCTCCTTACAAAATTGTTTCCTCAAAATTCACAAAATGTTACCTATAAACATTCGGGTATGTCTTCAACATAAGCTCCTAAGGCTACCATGCTGCTTCCTCTATCTTATGGTTCCTCCAAAGAACCTTTACTAGATGAGTTATTCGATTTATAAATACATGTTCTCTAAAATCACGAATCTTGATAGCCTCTTCACAATAAGACATATCAGGCTCAAGTTTTATTTCTTCATAACTGAGTACATGTGTTGTGTCGGGCATGTATTTATGTATCATTAATACGTGAACACATTGTTAAATTTTGAAAGACGTGGTGGTATTTCCAAATGGTAAGATACAAATCCAATTTGATCCAGAATTTCAAAAGGTCTGATGTAATTGGGACTTAATTTTCCCTTATTACTGAATCTTACAATACCCTTCCATGGAGATACTTTTATGAAAAATGACCACCTTCTTTAAATTCCAAATCCCTCCTTTGGTTATCAACATATCTCTTTTGCCGACATTGATCTGTTATGATATAGTTTTGGATAATATTCACCGTTTACGTTGCTTCCTAATTATGTTATGGTCCTACGAGCTTTCCTTCACCAATATTGTCCCAACAAGTTGTTGTATGACAACTCTATCCATACAACACTCCATATGGTTCCATCTGAATAATTGAATGGAATTTGTTTTTATAGGAAAATTCTATGAGAGGTAAATACTAAACCCACATGCCTTTAACATCATGTGAACAAGGCCTCAAAATGTCTTACAGAGCTTGAATATTCGGTTCTGATTTTCCATCGGTTTCATGGAAGTAGGCAGTGCTCAAACGAAGATCGTTATCAAGTGATTTTTGAAGAATTTTCCAGAATTGTGATATAAAATAGGAAACACGATTAGAAAAAAATGACAAGGGTACACCATGAAGTCTTACAACATTATTAATATATAGTCTTACTAAACATTTAAGTAGTAAATATTCTCTTATATCATGAAAATGTGTTGATTTTGTAACATGGTAAACAATGACCCATATCACATCATTCTTTCTTGGAGTCTCTGGTAGACCTAGGAAAAATTCCATCGTAATATCATCCCATTTACACATAGGTATAGAAAGGGGTTGCATTACTCTACCAGGATGTTGCCTTCCATCCTTCACCTCTTGAAAAACCAAACATCTTGACACATAATCAGCAATATCCCTCATCAGTTTTCCCACCATAAATGATTCTTTAGATCTCTATACATCTTTTTCCTACCAGAATTTGTAGAGAAATTTGATCTATGAGCATCAACCAATAGTTCCCTATTTAGCTTAGGAATAGAAGGAACCGAAAGCCTATTTTCGAATTTCAAAATTCCACCTTCATATATGAATCCTGTCAATATCCCATCATTTATTGCTTTATTTTTTTTGAAACTACTCACCATCATCCTGAGAAAATTTAATACTTTCTAGTAAAGAAGGATTAGAAACCATTTGATAATGTTGGGATGTGTTTCCATGAAAATTCCAATATCCATCTTTACTAAATCCTTGAATGAAGGATCAATTTTAAAAAAAATCTTGTTCAGAATTCCATGGTCCTTTCTAATTAATGTGTCTTCTAGATTATTTACCTTCTCCGTGCGGTAGTGTATTGTGATATCATAAGCTTTGAGTAGCTCAATCCATCTCCTTTGTCTCATGTTGAGTTCTCTATGCAACAATATTTATTTTAAACTCTTATGATATGTATATATATCACATTTTTCTCCATAGAGGTAATACCTCCAAATATTTAGAAAACTGATTATCGCTACTAACGCAAAATCATGTGTTGGATAGTTTTTTTCATGAATTTTTAGCTACCTATATGTATAAGAAATCACTCAATCATTCTGCATAAGGACACAAGCAAGTCCTTTCTTTGATGCTCGCTATAGATAACAAACCCATCATTCCATGATGGTAGGGTTGGGATCATAGACTTCATTAACCTTATCTTAAATAATTCAAAAAATTCTTCACATTATATTTTCCATATGAACTTAACCCCTTTTCATATGCTCTTGGTCATTGTGTTTGCTAAATGGGTGAAGTTCTAAACGAAACACCGATAATAACCTGCTAAACCAATAAAACTGCATACCTAAGTTATATTCTTTGAAGTTGGACATTCTTGAACATCCTTTTTTCTAGTACAATCTATATATATTCCATCCTTAGAGACAATGTGGCCCAGAAATGAAACTAATTTGAGCAAAAAATCACACTTTTCTAAACATCCCATATAATTTATTTCTTCTAAGTGTCTTCATAATAGTGCAGAAGTGATTTTCATGATCTTCAGGGATTTTAGAGTATACAAGTATATCATCAATAAAAACCACTAAAACGTAATCATGATATTCCTTGAAAACTCTATTCATGAGATCCATGAAAACAAATGGTTCATTAGTTAGTCCAAAAGGAATTACAGTAAATTCATAATGCCCGTAGGTGGTTAGAAATGATTTTTTTGGAATGTATTCTTTCATCAGAAGAAACTAATGATATATAGATCGAAGATCAATCTTCAAATAATATTGTGCTTTATGATTTTGATCAAATAAATAATCAATTCGGGGTATAGGATACATATTCTTTTTTATAATAGCATTTTTTCCATACAATCAGTTCACAACCTCACGGATCCATCGTACTTTCTTACAAAGATGTTAGTGGATCCCCATGGAGAAACCTTAGGCAGAATAAATCTTTTATAACTCAATTCCTGTAGTTATTTTTTTAGTTCCACTAACTCTGTAGTGTCCATTCTATGTGGGATCTTTTATATGGGCCTTGAACTAGGAATTAAGTAAATGAAAAACTCAATTTCCCGCTCTAGAAGATGTCCATGTAAATCCCTTGGAAAGACATTAACATATTCTTGAACAATTTGTACATCCTCTATCTGTACATTCTTCTCATCACCCATATTTATTTCAATCCCTTCTTCCACAATAATTGAATTCTCTAGAGCTACTGATAGTGGATCTAGATGAGAACCAAATGGAAAGTTTTTTTCTCTAAAAATAAGGGATTCTACACCATTCCCAAAATTTGTAACATCCTTCTGCTTGCAATATATCTTCACATCATAAATTGATATCCAATTTAGACCTATAATTATATCATAGTCAACCATTGGTATGATGATAAGGTTAGAAACTAAAGCATGTTTATTTGTCATAAGGGGGACTAATCGACATACCTTTTTTTCAATGATACATACACTAGGAGATTTAACATAAAACACTTTTATTAAATCCAATTGGACTGTTCTAATTTTCATGGAAAAATATGAAGATATAAATGAATGTGATGATCCAAAATAAAATAATAAAATGGATAATACTAATGAAATGATCAATGTACCATACACCACTTCATTAGGGACATAAACCTCTGCAGTTTTGACCGCATAAGATTATCCCTGCTCTGTTGGCCTTCTTTGGGGATCATTTCCATGATGCTTATGAAATTCATGTGCAAAATGTCCCACATCCATGTAATTGTAGAATTGAAAATTTTTAGCTACTTTTTCACCATACAATCCCATGTTAGGTAGCCTTTTTCTTCGCACTTATAACAGACTCCCATTACCTTCAGGCATGTTCCAGGGTTTTTCTTCATACAATTGTCACAGTGTGGAAATTCAACTCTTCCATTTTTCCTTGTTTCCTTATTTCCATTCCCTATGTTTTTAGAATCCCACATCTTCTCTTGAATTACCTTAAAGTCATAAGTCTTAGATATTTTCTTTTCCATCTTGATATCACATGAAACTATTTCTTCATATGATGAGAAATTCCGGGGGACTATATCCCTATAGAGGAGTTGTTTCAAACCATTAAAGAATTAATCAATTTCGCTCTCACATTTTTATGTAGTCCACAACATGCCTTTATAACCTTGTGAATTTAGCTTTATACTTTTCAACATTATCATCTTCCTTTTAATTCAAATTTAGAAACTTACTTTCCATATCTCTTCGTTTTTTACGAGGAAAATATTCTCTAGGAACATTTCCTTATAGTCCCTCTATTAAATAACTTCTATCTCTTACTCATCCTTTCTGTTTTGGATTATTGACCACCACTAATCAGCATCTCCCGACATAGGATAAACTTCCATGATGACCATCTATCTTCCATTACATCCTTAAGTGAGAAATATCTTATCTTGGGAACTTATCCACTGCATGTCAACAAATGGGTTTATAGTTCTACTGAATGATGGTGGTTGTTGTGGCATAAAGAGATCTAACATAACTCCCCCATGTGGTGGATCCAGATTCTCCATATGGTTAAGGTTATTATTTATAACTTGAGTTTGTTGTCCTAGTATAGTTATGAGTTGCTCAGAACCAGTCATTGCACAAGATCCAACATCATTATCTTGCATTGAAGGGAAGTCCCTATAGGGAACACTTTCATTCATGTGGTTTCCATTACTTCCACTAGGATCCATCTGTAGATGATGAAATATGCTAGATTAGGTTATGAATATTAATGTATAATCTTAACTTAACAAAATATTCATAATAATTCGAGATCCTACGCATGGCTAATCCCATAAACACAAAAATGGTTTCATTGAGGAAATATTTACATTTAAATCCTTTATAATGCCTAGTAAAGAAGATTTGAATTATCTTAATCATATCCCCAAAGAGTGTCATAACCAAGTGTGAAGCAAGGCCCATTGTCGTGTACTAGGATACCCTGGGTCATGTCCGAAGCTCCTTGTCAGAGCTTTCACTCATTGGTATATCAGTGCCAGAGCCACCTCTACCGGCTCATATCTAGAAAGGGATGTATTGTATGAAATATATAAATAATATATTCCTTACCAAAATACTAGGATGTTCTTTTATGTTTATCCTCAAAGAATATATTAGGTAATCATCCCTAATCTACATTTTCTAAGTCTAGTTTCCATATTTCCTACTAAACTTCATCTGATACAAACTATAAGGACCTGACCCTAGTTTCCCAGATCTGGTGCCTTATTTGATTACATTGGAATATAAACAAGGAATAATCATTATTATGGGGCAATTAGTTTTGTATTATTGGAAACAATATACAAACTTATTTTCAACATTACAACATGGAATGAAAGAAAACATAGAAACTTCTTTGACAACTTTCATAACTCCAATATTATTTCATCATTTCCTAAATAATAAAAATCTTCATTTGATGAGAAAATGAATCATAAGAATGGGGTAATATTAAATTCTCAGTAAGAGTAACAAATTCATCATAAGATAACCTAAACATTAGAAATGGGGAATAATTTAAAACAGGTTCTATAATAAAACATGAACATAACATGGAAGAATTATGAGATTTGTAAATATTTCCATAAAAATCATAATCATGGGTATTATAATAGTCTAATAACCTCATGAACCATCAATAATATTTTTATAATGAAGGAATACATAATGTGGGACAACATAACCATACTGTCAAGGGATCGTACCCATACCATAAATAATCATTTTTGTTAAGGCCTTGTTCCAAGACCGTAGTTTGTCTCATGAGACCTACTGATGCACCGAGGGGCTATAGTTGGCCCCAACTGATACTTAAAATTTACAATTAATTCCTTATATTAATGGGTATAAACATAAAAAACTTATAAATTCATATTGAAATTAATTTATGAAATGCCAATATAATTCCCAGATCATTAAGCATAAAAACTAACCATTCAGAGTAAATTGGTCAATGGCTATAAGATAGAACATCCATAGAAAAAATAATCATAAAACATTAAATTAAATATGGTATATGATATAATGTAATACATATCCCAATAATACATAAAATCAACAATAGTGTTGAAATAGATGAAGATACTCTTATAAAATCTTCGAGTAAATCTTTAGATAAATACTCTTACATCGAAAAGAGGAGTTATTTTGGTAAAATATTTTTATAAAACCATAAAAAATGTAAGATAGCAATTTCATAAAAATAATTAGTGATTTTATAAAGATAATGGTTTTCAAAAATAGATATTATAGTTACCATGAAAATAGATGAGAAATTCCCTTGAATATGGCATGTATTTCGAAAACTATTTTGAATGTTTCCTTTAAAACATGTATCTATCCATATAATAGAGAATTATTCATGTTGGTTTACATATATATAATAATATAACATAATTTATGATGATTTAATAATAATAAAAATGAATTTCATTGAGGTAATTTGTCAATGAATGTAACCCGAATGAAAATGGATGTTTGGGTGAAAAACTCTTACCTTAAGTCCGAACGTGTTCTACTCTTGAACTCAGGATCTTGGAATATGATGTTATACATATAATTAATTATTTCAGAACATATTAGGGATTTATTTAGTCTATAATAATTCTTTTAATTTCATTTATACCCTTAGTTATACGTTATAATATTGAATTTAATTGTTCCGGAGTGTTCGTTTTCTTTATTTTCATATTCGGTTAACTTATTCCTAAGTAACATAGTGAAATGGAGGTAAATATACAGAATAGTAATTAAATATTATATATGAACATAAATAAGTGTTAATGGTAATTTCTATCATTTGGTTACATGTAAATAGGATGAATAATTAGATGAAATATTTATGCATTCACATAGATTATTTAGAGGTATTTGGATTATTAGGAACTAGTTGTGTCATGAAATTTAATAATATATATATATTTACTGGTTACTGGATCATAATTAGGTTATAATAAATATATTAATGTCTGTTTCATCCATAAAAATGGTTTCATGACTATTAATTATGGAGAATTTGAAGAACAAAACTTCTTCATCAATGAATGTTATAATTTGGAACCTCATGGACATTGATTTTGTTTATAAAATAAAAGAGAGATAGAGATGATATTGATGATGGTTATTACATTCACATGATATAATTACAGTATATATATGATACTAGATCAATAATGGTCATTTGGATCGAGGATTTAAGGAGAGGATTACAAAAAAAGAGAGCATGAAATGAAACTAAACGAAAAAGAATGGTGTTTTACCTCTTGATATAATAACCTTTGGAACCTCCTTAAGGGGAGGTGTTTTGGTATTTTGTCAAGAAAAAGTAAATCTTGGACTTGCAGAGTGACTAGGTAAAGCTATTTGGGCCTAACATTGAGGATCTTCAAGGTATAGAGGAGTGAAGAGGAGAGGGAGTGGGGGGGGGGGTTATGGTGGAGGAGAGGAGTGAATTTTGAATATTTAATTCATTATTTATTATTTCCCTCAAGACAACCAATAGTGTTGTTTCATGTGAAAACTAATAGTAATAAGTTCATTTGAGTCCAAAACATATGGCCTTACATCACTTATGATGTCATAAATGGTGTATTTAACTGATAATTTGTATATACGGTATTTTACCATATTTCACTATTCATAAAAAAATACACGAATTTCCAAATAATATGAAAAATTCACCCTACCATTTTTCAACGTGTAGAATTAAAAAATGAACTCCATTTTCCAAGAATAATTTTCTAAATATTATTAATTTAATTTTTAAATATAATTATAGGTAATTTAAAAAAATAACAATTTTAATGGTATAATTAGTTCTATATCACATTAAAAATATAATTAAGATGTCATTATATTATTACCTTAAGAAAATAAAATATTATCATTAATTACTATTTATAAGGGTCATATAACTATTCATATTACTTTTCATAAGGGTGTTTTACTATTCACCAAAAATCATGTTTGTTCTATTAGACTCCAAATGAATTACTAATCACAACCCTAGATGACCATTTTTCAAAATACAAAAACATAGAAGAGGAAAAGTTGGGTTTAATGTATAGATTATAAAATGAATTTATTTTCAAAATCATGGGGGTGTTACAGATATACTTTCAAAAGTAGATCTTGAATCTATACTATTCCTATTTTTATTGGATCCTCCATCTATAATATGTCTTCTAGGAAGAATTATTCTAGACCATACATTTAAACCTTTTCCGTTAAATTAATTGTTGAACTTACCCTAAACTATTGATGAACAAATACCATATACCATCATCATCATCCTCATCTGATGAGAACTTCTATCAATATTGATTTTCACAACATGAAACTACATTAGAAGTATATAATTATAGCGAAAAAAGAAATATATTATTTATATTATAATGGTGCTTCACAAGGTCGACCATGACGTAATTCTGGATCAAGAGTTTCCAAGGATGGATTCTACCAACAGCCACCATCATTAGCAACATACAACCTCCCCCAATCTGTTGCCTACTAAGGATCACACTCAAAAGATCCATCCATCAACCACTCAAACCAATGAATCCAAGCAGTCACTCAATGCATGGAGAGAGATCATCCATAGTGAGTGTTCTCATTCCAAAATTCCACAAAATATTACCAATAACACACAATTATGACATGTAATAAGCATGACCATATTTTTTTTATCTCTCAGTAATCCTTCTATCATATTCTAGAATCACCAATGAAGGCGTGTAGGTATTTCCCAAAAGCAACCATCAGGATGCAAAGTATTCCTGGCCTCACACGTGACGAATGTTGAAAAATACTAATGATAAATAGATGATAAGAGCGGGTACATAAACCCATTATCACTATGGTTTAGGTGAATATTCTCATTTATGCTTTGGAATATTGACAACATATCATGAAGGGATTCGATGGGAATACTTATGTCCCTGATAATGTCTTAAAATTACCCCAAAAAATTATAAAAACATTCAAAAAATGGTGGTAGTAATAATATTTAAAAAACAACATAGTTTCAATCCCATCTCTCAAATTCTTCCTATATAAATTTATTTTGTAGTCTTATCCTAGAAGAAACTCGAGAGAGTGACCATATCCTGACTCCCCTTCAAGTGGACAATTGGTATAATCTGATGGTATCACAAATGGGGGATTATATACCGACACCCATTCAAGAGGGGTTCCATTAATATCATTCTAGTGTCTCAAAATCAATCACACATATGTACTCTCCTCAACCTTAAAGAGGACCAATGACATAACTCGATGAATACTAATAGGCAAGCATATATTCACACCAAGTCTATAGGGACCCATTGGAATATTCCAATGGAAAAATAGAGACATGAAGATATTCCTGACCATAGGATTATCCTAATATTCGAGAAGTAGCAAAGAAGTAGACACACACCCCTAATCATTATTATCCAAAAAAGGAGTAATGATACAACTCAATTACTAGTGAATGGAAGTAATGTAGTATTTCCCACTATGAATAAATCCATCAACATATTTCAATGGAAACAAAGTAACATGACCATGTTCATGCTTGTGTTAGAGAACCCATCAACCAGCTCCAAAAATATAATTAATAAAGTCTAAGAAAATCCAATCCTATCCCATTATCAGTCTACCCCAAGAATAGAATTTAAAAGATGATATTTTCAAAGGAAGGCAATAACAAAAATCTTTTAGAATTCCTACACTAATCTATAATTAGACATATAAGTCCATACAACAATATTTTGTGATGGATCCTGAATCTTATGTATATAAATCAAATGAAATTATATATTTTTAATATGGAGGTTGTGTGATTGAAATTCTAATTAGTAGATTTGTAGGTCCTACGCAAAACACATATCATAAAGGCCATCATTATAAAAACAAAAGGATTAATCATTAGAACTATTTTCATGATTCTAGATATGATAACAAAAATAAAATATCATAAATTTTGTGATCTAAAATGACCCACTATGTAAGTGTAACCATGGGAGGAACTATATTTATAATTAAAATAGGATAGCATGAATGAGGAGTCATTTTATTACATGGATAATAATGTAGTGACCCTTGATTCCATTTATGAGTAAGAAAACATTGTCACCATAAATTTGGTAGTGGATATATAATGATTCAATCAAACTGAGCCACACAATTAATAATCAATCACCTAAGATATAGTTTACATCAAAACACATACTGATGAAATGCATACCCACAATCATAGGAAAACCCATAACCTATTTTCTATAAATATTCAACCACCCCCATCAATTCCTTTTTACTAAATAATATTGTAAATTTGTTTCTAAATATATCTCTCTACTCCGGGATAGGTGGATGTCTACTATATAAAAAATTCTTGAACACCATGAGAGTGGAATATTCACTTACTCATAGGAAAAATTCTATCTTATTTAATCATTATGTATAAGTTAATATTTCACCTCAAATCCATAGATAGGTGGTTACCTATAATTAGAGTTTAGATTCTTGGAATAAATTTTTCCCTAGGTTAAGTAAACTGTTGTACTCAAATTGTGTAATTATAAAGAGAAATATTTTCATCCACTATGACAACAACATCCCTCATAAGAAAAAAATCTCCCAAGCCCAGCTCGATGTGGAAGTCAACAACTAATATATGTTTGGTGGACACTTCAAGATTTTCTTGCCTCCTATGTTTAGAGATACACTCAAACAATATTGAATATATATCATCTTATTTGTATCATGTCTCATTCCATTAAATTTGATTTTTATAAGGGAACAGTGCTCTACTGTATCCCAAAGGGAACCGTACCCTAAATGGGTGGATTGCAATCCTCCTCCACCTGATTTTAGTAATATCATATTTCTAAACAGTAATGGAATGTGATACTTATAGAATCATCTATCAAAATTTATTTTTTGATGTACCCCTAATATAGGAAGTCTTGATCATAATGAGGCACTAATACTCATGAGCTTCTTACAAACTTCTTTAGCAACATCCTTCATCTGGTACAATAGTTTTCAAGGTGTATCCATCATGGAATTAGAATATATTTTTCCTGAATGAAATTACCATTTCATAACTAAACTAAAGAATATGACAATACTTGACCATACTAATTGAATTAATCCTCAACATGAGAGTGTTTTTGATTTAATTTCAATATTAAAATGCCTAATATACTCACTCAGTGTGTAGATTCTATAATTGAATCTCCATAATTTTTATGTAGATAGTCTCTGTGATGAGCTATAGTCACCATTGATCCAATTGAAATATCTTGATAGGTCCTAGATTTTTTTTCTGATATGGTAGAATACATAGAGGATTTCACTCGAAAAAAGAAGAAAAATTCTTAACATGGGCTTGTTACATAGGGAAGAAGGTTTAGTAAAGTAGAAAATTATGTTTCCATGCTTATTTTTGGATTGATAATTTCTACGTCACCTGTAGAAGCTCCATATAATCTAGTTCTTTATATAGGGATACCACTGTATTAAAATCACTATCCTCTAAATGAAAGGAAATACTGATTTTTATTTTGATATGCATATAAGAGATAAAATATAAACATTACAAAAAAGTGTTTGTTTTGAGTTACATTATCACAGCTTTAGAAAATAATCTATCCAGATATTTGACGCTATGAATATTGATGAGTTCAACCTTATTAATCATCCCTAATATTAAAACTTTTAATGTTTGTTGGGTCTCACTATCCAATGTTACATATTCATTAAGTCAATCCACCAAAAAATGTCTAATTTTTTACAACATACAATAGACATGCTCAAAACTCAAGTGAATTTTGCTTCCACTATCAAAAAAAGTATGAAGATGAATGGAATGATGATACAACAACACATAAATGTATTTTTCATAACTGTATGACTTGGAAGTTTATTGATCAGGTTCAATCCAACCATAGTACACTCCCCAATCAAGTAGTGATTGTGGTAGTTCCTACAATATCAACAAAATTTACAATCTATACTACATATTATAAGGACATTCGTAATTAGTAGAAGCAAAGGAGTGTACAAGAACAAGCATTGTGAATTAATCTTAAACCAGTCATAAACCTTATGGATTTTCTTTCCCCATCATTCAGAACATAGGTAGTACACAATTAAATGGAACCCCTATCAGATAAATACTGACTATTAAGCTCTATTAATTATATCCACTTACAAGAACCCTTATCAAATGAAAAATATGAATATAAACACAAAATGTTCATATATCACTCGTGTAATCAAGAATGAAGCAATACTAGTTGATTGAAATAAGGAAATAGAAGTTTCAGCCTATCAGAGCACGTTGTCCACATCACAATCAAAAATATTTTCATATCCAAAGATGAAGGTAATCCACATTTGTGAGACCAATTAGGGAATATTAGCACACCTAAATCCCCTTGGATTCATATAAAACCAATTTTCTAGGAATACTATCATGAATGAATTTGTCTATATAGCCAACCTATGTGTGTGTAGAGACTAACATGACCCCATCCATAAGAAGTAAATTTTCCCTTGATTTATGTATATGAAAATGGATCATCAACACTGAATTGCATAGTCACAAATCCATAGCATAGGATAAAACCCCTTTTTGGGATGCATTGAACTTTATTTTTGGTGTATGAAATCATTAAGAAGTTTGCTATTGTAATACCCAAATGTAATCATGGATTCTCTCCACCCCTTAAAAGAGATCAGGGAAGAAATTTTCAAGGATCACTAATGCCCCCAAGAATATGGGATAAAAGTTACTACAACATAGGTATATCACATAGAGCATTTCCTAGTGTAATGTCATACAGTCATTTGAGTTACATAGTTAATTCAGAAGGACATTATTCGGGGACATATCAAATTCTTTTATATCTCAGTTTAGCTTGATTATGTAAACATTCCTCGATCTCTAAAATAATAATGTCCTTGGGATCAATTGTATCACAATCCATGCACTCTAAATTTTTTGAGTTATGGTCAATATGACTTATCTCCCTTGATTCCGATCATTATATGGTATGATAAAGGTGAAAAGAAACCTAAAAGAGAATAAAACATAATGAATTCTTTAGATATAGTGTATCTATCTCGGGTTTCATGGAAATTTCTTAGGAAATTAATTTTAATGTTATTCAAATAATACTGTAGCTTCACAAAAATGAAACATTATGATCAACATACCATTAATTCCTAAAAATACCTATTATAGAAATTTTGGATTATTATGTATTGATAGTGAACACTATGAATAATGTTAATCTTAATATCTTGAAGATAGACTATATAAGGAAAAATAATATAGTTTTGTGATTGGAGGAAATATGAGTTAAACTATATGTAATGGTTTCAAAAAAAACATATAAAACCCTAAGAAAATACATGAGGATGATTATCTATTAAATTTGAATTTAATGGTGGACAAAACCTCCCCCAAAATTTCATCATAGTTCAAAGGATACACTAGATCCAATTTTCACAATAATATATTTTCCATCTAAGATGAACCTATAATGAGACAATCAAGATATACCTAGGGATAATGATACTATATGTGAAAATAATCTGGTCAAATATTCTCCCACATTATCATATAATCCCTAATAGATCTATTATATTGCAATAGGATTGATTGATAATATATCCCCAATATCTATATGATTTAAGTACTCCTCAACCATAATATTTCAAGGATCTAGATATGCTTCCATTATATCAACATTAGTAAATATTATCCCCATTACATCCCATAAATATCTAGATTTCATCACATCCTCTAACATCAATGATAGTAGGGAGGAAGGGAAATATATCAGGGACATCCCTTCATTTTATGTCTATGTTTCATCACTCCTAGGATCTAAATAAACCTCCTTGACATCCATATGTGATAAAAATTACCCCATATAATAATTTAGATCTTAATAAGTTACTTTGAATCCCACTTATGATGACATTGAGTTTGAGTAGGAAGTGGAGAATAATCTCATATATTCCCCTCCATCATTTGATGAGTGTTTCACAACCATATTCGATGGAATCATAAAAATAAATCTAGTTGTAGAAGAGGACCTAAAACTGAAATTGATTAATATTCCCATGTTTTCTAAAGAATACAATATATATATATATATATTTACTTATTCAAGAAATATAATTATGTGTTTCATTAGAATTATATAGATATTCCTTGATTTAATTCTGGTATGGTTATACATAATATTTGCCTTCCAAATGATCATCACGGTTTCAAGAATATATCCAAGAGGATTAATCTATATCACATATCTAAGGCAATCATAATTTGCAATGTACTATAAGTGAAGTAGCTTTTCAATATTCTCAACATCATGAAAATAAATTGGTGGGTTTGGGTCTTCATTGACATTAAGAACCTCAATTCTGCTTCCCAAATGAATTATTTTGTAGTCCTAATAACAAAACTTCATATCTATGAAACATTACTCTTAAAATTTCATTCTTTTAGAGGCTAGGTACTCACGGTATAATCAAATTTGGAAGTTCTTTGGGGATAAGGAATACACTAAATTTAGTGTACCCTACGGGATACTGTATTACCAATTAATACATATCACATAAACTATTTAGGATTCCATTTATAAATGTTCAATAAAAAAACTTTTCATTCATATTATAGGGAATTCTGAATAATGTTATATGGAAAACCTTGTAGTTAAACATGGTAATTCCATGATCATCTTCCTAACCTACAAATATTATTGAACAAACTATAGTATTATACCTAGAAAATTAACCCCCTAACGTTTTATTTTTGGGTGATGGGATGAAAATTCCTCATCATTATAGTGTGTCGAAGTGGAATTGATGTTGACCCTATTTAGAATAAAATTATCCATGAAATGTTCCCTACTATAAACCTAAACTATTTCATAGAGGATAAAGGATGCCTCTCCAACATTAGGTATTTCATATTATTTTTTTGGTAAACTGTTCACCTTAAAAATATGATAATGAAATTAGTCACATATATATGGGAGAATATACTATCAAGAATACTTTGAATATCTCAAGAGACATATGATTCACCCACCTGTCTCGATGTTACAAGTAGAATGGAAAGAACCCATCCAATATGTTGCTAATATGGATTGATCACTCATTAAATGACATTACATGTCTTAATATTCCATAATAAAAAAAGAACAATCCCACACTAATTTTCATATTATAAAAGATGTGGTGCTACATGTAGTAAAATGATATTTTCTAAGTACCACACATATAACTTCAAAACTATATCCCAAATATCATAAATTTTATTGTATATTTATCTTGATGGTTGGTTATCCAATAACAAATAAATATATATTTTGTGTCACAAAATGAAATCCAAAGGGACAAAGATATGTGAAATTATCCTAGAACACCCTACCCTAGAAATTTTGTTGGTGAAAATTGAGATCATAGATGAAGATGTTTTCAATTTCTATGAAATTTCATATACATTGGAGATCTACTTTTATGTTGCCACAATATGAACCACTAGAAAATAATCGAAAACTAAAAGCATTGTGGAGTTGTTATGGGTAGTTTATCCACCTAATAATATATAAAAGTTCAGCCTTATTATTTCATATTATTATAATTCTATAACAACAATAATATACAATATCACACTCTCATAATATGTATGTAGTCATACCTACAACTATAATTTTTTTGTTTTATGATAAAGGTAACTCATAAATAGGGATTAATAAAATCAAGGGTGAATATACTATTGGGAAGGAAGCATTGTCTCCCAATCATCGATATCAATGGGGAATAATAATAAAATTACCATTAAATAAAACAATTAATAACAAACATAACTTATTGAATGACAGTACTAATGAACTGGATAATACAACCATGACCCAAGTCTTTCTGAATAAGGATAATGAATTTTTGTATATCATGCATTGTATGGTGGTCTCCCTGATCAAATTTTGTGAAATTGTAGAAATTAAGGAAATCACCACTTCTATAGAGCATGGGAATCCAGTATGCTCACAATCTGATACTTCTATTAGATGGATGCTCCCCCAAATATACTCTAAACAATGTGGGATCCTTCTCTTAGATGATGATAAGAAGGAATAGATCCAATTTTGGGGATCATATCTCAACCTCCAAAATGACCCAAATGATTGGATGGTTATTTACAAAAAATGATTCAATGGAGACCTCCACATATGTATTGAAGGAGGAGAAAACCTCAATATCATTCTAGAAAATCACTTTGGATCTTGCATCCCTCATATATTATAAATAGATATCTCCCATAAAATTGGGATATAATGTTATTTATGGGCATCGATGGCATATAATTGTATAAATTTCACTAGGAAATTCCAATACTTTCAAATACATGCCAAATTCATCTTTCAAAAACTAATTTTTTTATGAAAAAATTTAATATTGTGTATTTTGTTATTGGGATTGGATCTCATGGGACCATGTCACCCTACTATATCCAGATCGTTCAATTGTATCCTTACATAAGCCAACTTCTTATTAAAATTATTTCAAATGATACCCATAATGGAAGTTGGGACATAGAATATCCTAAAATATATAAGTAAAAAAATTATTGAAAATTTTAGTTTATGTCATATAATATTAATATATAGAACCAAAAATGTTATTCTTTCGACTCGACAAGGTTATATCTGGAGTACAATATCGAGTCAAATCACTCATCCATCTATCATGTAGTGAAAATGGATAGATATTGGAATTTAATAAGTGTTTATTTTTAAAGTCTAGAGCATAGTTTATAAATATAATACATACAATCTAGAAATACATTTGAATTCATTGTGGCGGACTAAACTATTGTCACAATGATAGACGAAGTTGTTTTAGAGGTTTTGTGAAGAGATTTGGGTAGATTTGTTTTTTAAATTAAATTTTCTGTTCAATTTATAAATAATGTTCAAACTAACCTTTCTTGTGGGATTAAAATGTTTGGATTTTTTAATTTTGAGGATGCTTAAGATTTTTTTAGTGAGTCAATATAATGAAAAGAGATCATGATATAATATGATTAAAGGAATTAAGAAAAAAATATTTATTACATTTATTAAATCAAACCACTATAGATTTTATTTGTGGAAGATTAATTATGTTATAAAGAAGTTACTATTTTTTATTGGTGGACGTGTAAAAATTTTATAGATGAAATGTTTTTAGGACCTCCATGCTATAATAATTTACTACAATATAGAGGATGTTCAGTTATTTTTTGGAGGCCCTAAAATTTTGTGGACCACTATTCCATAATACACAGTTATACCACAAGGATGTCTATGACGATTTTTAGTGTCCATTGCAATTTGAAGTCCTCCATTCCATAATATAGAACAACACCACAAAGTTGTACGAGTCATTTTTTGGTGGGAGAATTTTTTTAGGACCTTCTATCCATAATATGTCTATAAACTATAAATAGTTGAGATAATGATAGTATACATGATAGGAGATATTTTAACCCAAAATTCTAAAATTTTATTAAATTTGGATTTCATGGAAAATTTGAGACCTTTATTTTGTAATAATCTATTATGAAACAATATGATTAGGCCATTAATAAATTACTACTATAAACACTGATTTTCACCCAAAAAAGGATTTTTTTTTGTGAATGTTTTCTTCATGGAATTTCATGAAGATTTTATGAGTTGTCATTATCTATGATATTTGTTGTTTATTTAAGGAAATAATAACTACCAATTCAAATTTTATAATGGAAATTACTTCAATAATGATCTGAGGGCTTTTCTTGTGGAGATAATTTGAATGTGAAATTAAAATTAACATCCAAATTAGATGAATTAAAAAATAATTATTTAATTATATTTTTGGGTTTTCGTATTTTGAAGAGAATTATTGAGAGATTATAAGATGACTAAGTCATGGATATGTTCAAAATAGAGAAGATTTTGTGATTATCCAATGATGAAAAAATAATTATATTGACTAATATTGTGGTGATTCAGTACATTTTTTTCAAGTATAATGTGAATAAAAAACATGTACCATGGAACTTTTGATTATGAAGTTATATTTTCTAAATACATGTCAAGATTAGAAGAAGTGTAATAAATCCAAACACTCAATGACTAGTAAAAATTATTTTTGTTTGAAGAATTTTCTATTAAACTTAAAAATGTTTTCATTGTAATCTGTGGAATAAATTTTTGAGGGGGATAAACCGAATCATTTTCAGTAGTAATGAAAATGAATGTTTCATGTTTATGAACTTTTATTTTTACTCACATGATTTTTCAAATGGGTAGTGTGATCTTTTAAAAATCCATATCACCTAAAGGACTATTCTTCATTGTTTGAGTGACGAAACTTATAAATATATTTTATTCTATTATGTTATTTTTCATTTGGTTGTTTGATGATCCAACTACAATTAATTCTATATTTTTGTGGAGGTTAATTTGAAATTAATTAGTAAAACATTATTGATCACTGATTCACCCCTAGTGACATATCTTTTATCCAATATTGGTTCAACATGTTGTATCAGAGAATTTTCCTTTATTTTTGTTTGTATATTGATGTTTTAAAGTCTCTCGAACAAAAAATAAGGTGTCACTAAATTTTATTTTTATCTATAATGGATAATCTATATTCGGTGAATTAAAATGTGATAAATTTATTTTATGGTAATTCTTAGCGCATTTGTATGGACATGATGTTTCCATTCCTATTTTATATCAGTTATGATGTTATATAATTAACAACTATTTTATTGTTTCACTATGGTGAAGGTGATGTGATGTAATGTGTGATTATTCTAGAAATGGGGATGACCTTGTTTGTTTAAGGTTCAAACATTCCAATCAAGTTTTAACGGTTTTATTCATAGAACTGAAAACATCCAATGATTCTATATCCATTTGGACCTACTTTCTAAAGGCAAGTGACCATTAGTTGTGGACTTATGAGGCTTAAGAATTTTCATTGGTCGAAAGAATGGGAGGTCAGACTCATCACACATTTTTGGGGGGAATTATTGTATACTCCAGGACACTCTTATATATTTGAGTTATTTTTGTGAATCCTTATTAAATTACTAAGAATGAAAATGAGTTCTTTTCCTTTATATCGTGCAATCAATGATTGATATGTAGGAGATTTAGAGAATCTATTATATATATTTGAGGTTCTTCATCAATAAAGAATCGTCTATATGAATTAGTGATTCTTAGTTAGTGGTATCCTTCCATACATTATATAGAATTTGCTTGGTCATTATGATGACCATAGTGGTTTTAAAGCCACTCATTGGTGAACTTGAAGTTTAATGTCATTCAAAAAGACAAGTTTATTTTAGATTTGGGATATTACCCACAGATGGGCTACCTACATATCATTGTTGGAAAAGGAATGAAAACCCACGTAGATTGAGTGGTGAAGTATGAGATTTATGCATGAATGATGGCCCAAAAAGAGATGTCAAAATTAATTTTACGCTCTATGCTCACGTGAGTCATGCTCGGTGTGAGAAACAAGAAGTATCAGTAAAACCTGAATATTGTGTCATGAAATATAAAATAATAAAAATGGCGTGGGGCTTACGTATGTATGACTGCCTAAATAGATGAAGATTGGGACTTACTTCAGGGAAGAAGCGTGGGAACAGGGTCCATAAAGGTATATGTACTTTATAGAGATTCAGATACTTAACTTAGGACTTACTCCTGATAAGAATGCCCAAATTAGAGGGGACTTATGATTGGGTTTTATTCCTAAAAATGAAGCCCAAATCAAAAAGAAATTGAGACTGGGGCTTTGTAATATGGGAATTACTACTGAAAAGGGATGACCAAGTTAAGAGAAATTATGATTAGGGCTTACTCTTGAAAAGGAGGCCCAGGTTGAGAGAAATTATTATTGGGGATTACTCCTGAGAAGGAGGCCCAAATCAAAAGAAATTATTATAATTCCTTTCAGATAAGTAATCCAACAAATGACTATTCCACAAATGGATTTGAAAAGGGTATTTAAGGCTTTATCATAAAGAGGAGAGATGAATTTGAAGAAAGAATGTGAATGGAAGGAGGCGTGCAAGTCCTGGTCTTGCGTGCAAGTCCTGGTCATGCAAGTATTCTTGCGTGACATGAGTTAACTTGGGAAATGGAGAACCTATAGGGTAATACTTGGGAAGACCTTCGCTCAAGCCCTTAGTATTATCCCTAGATGCTCTCAGAAGGGCGGCGTGAAAGTTTCCCTAAGAGGACACGGTGGCGCGCAAGTGTCTTCATTTCCTTTAATGGATGGAAACTTAGGCGTGCAAGTATTGAGGAGTTTTAATACTTACTTTTTATTCTTACTCTTGATAGCTTCCATTCTAGGTGAATAATTACCTTATAAGTGTTCGGAAGACTTCAGAGAAATACTTGGGCGACCAGAGCTTGAATCTGATTTTGGGATTTTTTATCCTTCAAATGGGGGGCCCACAAAGTGTATTTATTGGCCATCTGAGGTACATGGGAGAAAAAAAGATAGGGAGCACAAGTGACTTGCGCGACCCATATGTGGCGTTCAAGTATACTTGCGCGACCATAAGGAAACTTGCGCAACCCATGCTTAAAGAGTTCCTTGTTCATGCCTTTGACAATTTTTGATCTTCTTCAAAGGATGAATCTCTTTGTTCTTAAGGTACTCCCATTTTTCATTCATTAGACTCTATGACAGAAAGAGGAATCAACAAAATTCCCCCCTTATATTTGGATCCGAATATAGAAAGAGGATTTGACTCTGAGGTAAAGGAGAAAACCAAGGATTTTGGGCATGCATGTTTTGAGCGCGTAGGTATCAGAGGGTAGGTTATGGCGAGCTGGGGTGAGGACTCACCTATAAATATGGGTACTACTCTCACACAAAGCACCTGTATTTCCGAGCACCGCTCTTTTGTCGTGCAAGTGGTCTCTCATTCACTCAAATGACTCGGATTTCCACTCACCCACGCTTCTATTCGTCTTGTGCTTCTGAAGTGAGTTTCTGACTTGCTCTCCAGTACTAGTGCGGTAAAACTTTCACGACTGACTTGGAATTTCACGCCAACATTATACTTTCACTCCTTAATTCATTAACCATTATTTCCAAATTTCTAGACAAATTTTATGAAAAAACAACTTACTGAAAAGTCAATAATCTGATCTTTTTGCTGATTTAATGGCTCCCAAAAAAATTGCATCAGTTGATGAGCTAGCTAGCAAGCAGATTGATGACTTGATGAACATCATTGGCCATGATTACTATGTTATCTGCAATATCACTCGCCTTGATTTGGACACATTCTTGAAGAAGTATAATCTTAATTTCCTACAAAGCATTTATTTTCCTTTATATGGCCATGGTCATCTGCAAGGAGTCAATGTTAAACAGCCAAAGAACTATCGCCCACATTCTTGGTTTCAAAGTAACACCAACATTTCTTCACAAAATTTATCAGTTGGAGGATCATTTGTAAATGCTGGAACAGTGGAGAAGGTGTTTATAATGAATCATAGCCCATGTGCTCCAGATCTGAATCCTCACAAGCCTAAGCTGCACCCGTATTTCTATCCTTCCATTTTTTGAAATTCTCAGATGGTTCAATCCAAAGGCTGGAAGAAGAGTTGGGACTTACGTCCTAGAGGATGTTTTAAGTCGACTTGGATGTGGGGATATTGGGTGCGACAAAACTGTGCAGAGTTTGTTAAGGATTTGAAAGGATCCACAATATATAAAGTTGTCTGGGCTGGGTAGACATATGTCTACAGGAATGATGACTTTGTGCCAGAGCTTATCAGCCTATGGAGCCCAAAAACCAATTCATCACATCTGACTCATGGAGAAGTAGACATCAGTTTGTGGGATGTCTACAAGATCTCAGGGGATCCAATTTTGGGTGATATATATAATGAATTCACCCCCAGGTGACTTGGAATGATTCAGAGAAGACTCCGGCTTTTCCTTGAGAATTATTGAAAAGTTTCCACAAGCTCAAGAATTCAAAGACCTCAAAAACTCATTTTATAAAGGATATTCCTCTAGAGGAGTGGATGGATGTGTTTCTTATCAAGAAGAAGGAGAATGGTCCCACCTGTACCCGACATACTTGCTGCCCCAGAACAAAGAAGAGGGGTGCTCTTGGCACATTCTGGCAGACTCTGGAAGCGGGAGAGTTTGAAAAGTGGGGATACAAAGTGGATCATAGAATCCCAGAAAAGACCCATCTGGCGAGCTTCTTATCCTTGTGGCTCAGTGTTTATCTTATTCTAGTTAGGGATTCGAAGGGATGCGTTAGGGCATGGACCTTCGTTGTTGCAGCTAAATTGGATGAGAGGAAAATGGTTGGGTTGCCCACCCCAAATTTGGCTATGATTCACAAGAGATTACTCCATGTCATTATAGGTAAGTGTCCTTTGATAATAGAGGGACCATTCCAAGTTTTGTGGGGATGGATCACCACTCAATTCAGGACTTATTCTATACAGAGTAGAGTACAGCTTCCTGGAATTTCTTTCAGGCCATCTGTGCTGGCATATTCTGGAATTTTTCCATTGTCCCTCAACCCCTATGATATGAAGCTGAGGCTTATCATGTTCATGTAACTCCATTTCTTTCCTTATGGAAACCATCCAACTGGTCGGTTTGTTGATGATGGAACATCCAGCCTAGAATTCAGGTCCTACATGATAGCTTGTAGAGATTGTGTATTGGCCACCCGAATTAACAAAGAGATTATATGTGAGGCCTATGCTCTATATAGATTTGCATGCCAGTTAAAATGTCTACAGAAGATTGTTGTATCCCCTCCTGTGCTTGTTAAGTCAGAACAACATCCAGTGGTTCCCTGGCAACTTTGGTTGCAGATAGCTATGGAGAAGACCAGGGCAGTGTTTGATCTACCAGTTGCTGGAGCGGTGATTCACTTGACTACATGGTATGTTGAGAACTGGGTAGCATCATACCCAGAAGGGGTACTGAATCAACCGGTTCCTTGGGTGGGGACAAAAAAGAGAACTATCAAGAAATAAACCCTTCATCTGGAAGGTGACTCTTCTTCGCCCTGAGCTGATTCACCAGGTTCCTTACACAGAGATGACTCACCGGATTCTCAGGATCAAGATTATGAGGCACGAATGCATCAAAGTAGCCACATGCCATATATAATCCTTCATACATAGTCAAGAGACCCACTCCATCAACTCATGGTGAGTTACTTCATTGAGGCAATTTAATCGCCATTATTTTATAGAGCAACAAGTTTCATTTTCTTATCCTTTGTCTGTGATTGCAGGAGCAAGGAAGAAGTTGAAGTACAAGATTGTAGGACCCTCCTCGTAGCCTTCTGGTTCACATTCTAAATATCTGCGACCAGAGGCTGTCCAGATATGGTGGAGTTTATATTGCGATGCTGAAACCACCTGGATAGTCCTATGCAAATGGATACACATCCCTGGAGTAGGGAATCCTTAGGCTTCTACTAATATCTGTTTTGAAGATAACCATGATAAAGTGAAGGATTATATCATAGAGCTAGAGATTCTCATATATGCCACTGATGATTCCATACCTATCACCAAGCGGGTGAAGGAAATGGTGGATCATGGGAAAAATGAGGGGACTGGTGCCTCTGCAGATGAGGAGTGGCACGATTACGTGGCTCCTAAAGATGTAAGTCTCTTTCCTTATTTTCTTTGAAATTTGGCTTCATTTAAAGCTATGTTACTCAAAAAAATTACTTTCTTCATATTGTAGCTTGTAAATAAAGGAACTATTGAGGTTACTTCACCACAATATATCACAGGTGGCACTACCATCGGAGATACTGAATCTCCTCGCGAGCTGGGTGAGGTATCTCTAGGCTGGAAAGCCATCGATGAGGAGTTAGACAGGGCTTTCATTCTCTAGTTCCTATATTTAGAGGTGACGATGTCAATACACCAAAAAAGTAAATGAAGCAAAGACATCGAAGGAAGAAGTCCATAGCTAAACACTTTATAAGTAGTGGTAAGTCCTTCGGATGTTCATGAAATCTAACTCATGAAAAGATTGCTCATATTTCATGGGATTGCATGGGCTTCTTAAATTTCCCCTTTGAGGAAGAGGACTGATCCTCCTATGGGGACAACGAAGGGTGCTAGTGAACAGTCACAAATTCATGCTGACCTAGCTGCTCCTAATGAAGATCCAGCATCTGTTCCCAGTATTTCTCATGTTGCTTCTGCAAGGAGAGAGGAGTCCGCTTCTAGTAAATTAACAATAATTCATAGAATTTTGAATTAAAACATCAATTGACTTCCATTATGTGATACTTTAGGTTCCACACCTGCACTAAAACATTTTGCGCCCAATGCAACTGACTCTGCAATTTTATCCGAAGAAGATGTCCAGGGCCAGAGGCTGCAGAATGAGGGTCGCCAAGAAGAAATATCAAATGCTCCCACTTGTGAGACTAACCAGGAATATGATATATCACTGGATGAAATTATGAAACATGGCGCATCTTTTTAATAAATTTTAGATCATGTTAAATTACCATGTGATTTAGAATATTTTGAATGTGAGTGATATACTTAGAACTGTTAAAAATTTCTTATTACATCTCTAACCATGATTGGTTGAAATGTGCAGTTCCATCTGAGCAAGATGCTGAACTGCCAATGCCTGAAGGGGGTAGAGACAACCCTATTATTGCAGAGATGCTAGATCAAGTGGAGCTCAACCCAATAGAGCATCCTGAAACTCGTCCTGAAAATCTTGTTGATGCTAGGAAATATGGGGAGGATCCTTCTCATGTTGTTGATCTACCATTGGATAAGAGATAATAATATATGTGGCTACACCTAATTTGTAACACAGATTAATCAACATTTGTTATCCTTTAGAACTAACCAAAAAATTCAATTGACTATGCAGGCTGTCAATTTCAGTGGCTAAATCTGGAGGTGAAGCCTCATCCTCCGCCCCAACAAGAGTAGAAAGTGAAGTAACAAGGGTAATGGGGGAAGGAGCAGAACATGACACTTTTTTAAGTGCATTAATTCCGGACTATATTCCCCCCTGTGATGGTGATGCTGAATCAGAACCAGAGGTACAAAAGGTGCTCCAATTTTCATGTCGCAAGGCATGGTAAAATATATGGAAAATCATATCTAAAGTGCCACTTGAAGAGCTGTCTTCAAAGATCCCGCGACTTTAATCTTTTCTCGTCATGCTGGTACTTGGCAGTTTTGGATAACAAGAGATCCATGCCATGGTGAAACAAGTCATTTTAAGGAGGGACCAGGAGAAAAGGTACCGTCAATATCTTACCAGGGTGAGGCTGTTGACCAATATCATTGAATTTGATGCTACAATTTCCTGAGATGAGGCTGATCATTCTGCAAAGTTGATGGAGCTGAAGCATAATATCAAGGAGAAATTTTTCCAGCAGATGCACCTTCATCACAGTTAGATGTGGTTACTGGGGAACTTGACCAGCTCAACAATTCACTGGAAGGAGTTCAAACAAATGGTATGAAAGCCATCACAGATGCCAAGAAATCACTCCATCAAGCTGAAAAGATTGATGCTGGTCAAGTGCATGATCTTCAAGTGGCTGATGATGAATCTCGGGATGTCGTAAATAAAATGAAGAGTTATATTGAAAGCCTCTTGTAATTATTGTAAAATATAAGAGACTCTAGTATGTGGATGTACTTATATCTCTTGTGCATCAATGAAAAACACTTTCATCTTCAATTATTTGTGCATGCATTTTTTGGTACCTTCTTTAAATTTTTACCTATACCAATGGGCCTGGTAAGCATAGTTTGATTTTTGCAAGGATTATAAAAATAACCCTACAATCATTACATCTTTTAATTGCTCAATATTACCTAAATCATATGAAATGTGTGTTTAGTGAGCTGGGACATGAATTTTGTTCAGAGTTCCCATGTCTTTTGTGAGCAGTTTAAAGTCATGCATGTTGGACAGAAAAATAATAATGTTTAAGGTCGAATATCTTTGACCGAATGGATTAAAATTGACTCAATTATTTGATAATTTATCTGAAAACATATTACCATATTCAGGTATGAGGGAAAACATGTAAAATATGACTTAAGAAATTTTTAATCTGAGGAATGATATGAGAAAAAAGATAAAAGGCATTAGAGTAAGTATTTCCTAAGAGGGATGTTACCACTATTTAAAAAACCCGTTAGGGGGTTGAATTATGATGGTCCACTTAAGGGAATTGGATTCATAGTCAAATAATAGCATCTTTTGGCAGACAGTTCCATTATGTAGACAACTTATGAAAAGCCACATTGGAGCACGTGCTGCATAGTTAGGCAAAAGAACTCTAAACAATTTTACTTTTCTATTGCTAAAAAGCCAGTGAATGTTTATGGAGATTCAAATTTTCCAAATCATAGAGTCTACTATATGGAGAGAGGTTCTTGAATATGGAGAGGATATTTCCAATCAAAATTGTCAAAGAATTGGATGAATTTCACTCCTGTGATGGTCTGACCGAATCGTAGGGAAGGGAAATATAACCCATAGACTTAAATACTTTTAGATCATGAAAAATATTATGGGACAAATATGTTAAGGATGGATATTTTTTGTGGATCCCTACATATTGTCGTTAAGACAAATAAGGAAAAAAGAGGTTTTCCTCCCAATAATGATGTTACAATTGTTTGACAAACCCATTAGGGGGTTGAATTATACAGGCCCATTTAAGGGCATTGGATGCATAGTAAAATAATAGCATCTTTTGGCTGACATGTCCATTAAGTAGACTACTTATGCAAGGCCTCCTAAGGGCACGTGATTCATATTCACTCAAAAGAACTCTCAGGTATTAGAAATTTTGTGACTAGAAGTCAAGAAAAGGGTTATGGAGATCTGAAAGTATTTAAGGTTAGGAGTATGACACATCAAAATGGGCATTGTTCAGTGCATGAAGAAGATACACAGACCAATGCTAACCATAATCATGTTGTTTTTGGGTCCCGAATTGAGGTGCTGGACTTCACTACATATCCCATAAGGATGGGAATCAAGCCATACGTAGTTCTTGAAATACAATTTAATGTCATGTGGGATGAGAGTATATTAGATCATAGTTTAGGGTCATAGAGCTCAGACCAAAATGAGGAATACACATATAAACCTGACTTGAATGAAGACCAGGTTTTTCATACCACATTCATGTTTTCATAAGGGGACTTTTCAGCCAAGGGACTAAAAGTGGAATTTTGGGTTAGGTCCAAAGACATGGGGCTGGATTCGAGGGATGATTGAACCTTCATATGTATCCCATAAGTATGGGAATCAAGCCACACATAGTTCTTGAAATACCCTATGTACAGATTTGGTTCGTACAAGTGAAGGGTGAAAGGGGACTTCAGTGCAATACTGGTTTGATCGAAGATTAAAGGTTCGAGAATTACCAAGTAATCATGTAATCCTTGGAATAATACATGGATGAAGATCAATGTCAATAGTGATTCTCTCTCAGGTGAGGGTGTCAAAGACTGTGGTAGTTTATTGTCATACAGGACAAAAGTACGAATAGTTTAAGGTCATATGCATGGACCAGTGGTGCACAATTTAACCTCATGTATCTATGATGTATTGCTATGAAATTTAATGTCTTGTTGTTAGGAAAATGGGGGACTGTATAGTTTATCTTCATATAGTAAGGACGACGGTGAACCAATGTAAAGATATTATTTTTGGGGGCAGCTACACGAATCAACATCGTCTGAAATGGAGGTGAACCGATGTGAAGATATTGGTTTTGGGCATGAAACTCAAGAGGTTGCCTACGTACCTAGTCAAAAAGGCAAGGATCAATGTTTGAATAGTTCGATTGAAGAATGAATTGGTGATCGAGTTGTACTTGAGGAAAACAACCTAAAAATGGTCTTGGGACTTACACATGGTTATCAGCCCAGAGAAGGTGTTATGTTTGGAGTTTACTCTAAGCTCATGTGAGTCATACTCAGTTTTTAAAACAAGAGGAAGCAACAAACTTAACGATGCACAATTTAATGTCATGTAGGAAATATAAGGGACTGGACACTGTTTAACGTCATGTTGGACTGTAGAGGGACTGTGAAGTTCAATGTTTTGTAGAAAGAAATATGGGGGATGTGTAGTTTAAATTCTTGTAGAAATGACTAAAATAGTTTAAGGTTACATTTATGGACCAATACTGCATAGTTTAGCATCATGTAGCTATGGAAATGAGAATGTATTTTTTTTACACAAAATACTTCTTCAAGAATAAGGCATTGGTTGGAGTCATAATGAGTTCTCTATCCATTGAGATTAAAGAATAAGCTCCATTGGAGAAGACCATATGTATTGAGTAAGTTCCTTCCCACTTTGACTCAAGCATTGGTGGTTTCTTTCCTGGTATCATTGGAGTTCTGAGGACCAATAACAATTCTCCTTGAATGAATGAACGAAGACGAACTTTTTTGTTGAAAGATCATGCTATTTGATTTGGATATACTTCTAAGTGGTGCAGGGTGCACAATCTTTCTTCATATAATAGTTCCAATTCATCCAATCTATTTTGGGATTGTTCATCTATAGATGACTAATCAAAAATGGCTACATTGATAAAGGGTAATCGAACCTCAATGGGAAAGACTAGTTCCGTTCCATATACCAAGGAATATGGAGTTGCCCATGTAGCAGTGCGGGTGGTGGTCTGATAAGCTCATAAAGCATGAAAAAGTTTATTAGGCAATGATTTATTATCTTTATCCACCATCATTTGTAGAATGTTTGAAGGAGTCTTATTGAAGGCTTCTATTTGGCCATGGGCCGCTGCATGATACTGAGATGAATGGTTGGATTTGATTTTGTATTATTGATACAACTTCCTTACATCAGATGAACAAAATTTGGTGCCATTTTCTGTCAATATGGTATGAGGAACACAAAATATAGTAATGATGTTAGATTTTATGGAGCTAATAATGATTTTAGAACTAACTTCATTGAGAGGTATTTCCGCTTCACATTTGGAAAAGAAGTCAGTATCAGTAAGAATATATTTAAACAGCTTGGATGTAGCTGAAGGGTAAGGTCCTACTACATCCATTCCCCATGTGGAAAATGGCCATGAGTACTTAGTTGTATGAAGCAACTCTGGGGGTTGATGGATGAAATTGGCATATATTTGGTAGGAATGACATTTCTTAGTGAAATCAACACAATCTTGTATCATCGAAGGCCATAAGTATCCAAGCCTTAAAATTTGATTAGACAGTCTATGTCCAGACTGGTGGGCCCCACCGACTCCTGCATGTACTTCTTTCATAACAACCATTGTCTCTTCACCATCAATACATCTGAAGAGAATTACATCGAAACCTAACTTGTAGTGAATTTTTTTTCTAGGTGATTTGGGCTATCATAAAGAGTAAAAATGACCACACGTCGCGGGACTTGTTCTTTCCCGGATCTATCAGGTTGGAGTGTTCCATTTTGAAGGTATTCTGTGATATCTGTCATCCATCCTATAGTATGACCATATGGTTCTGAAATGGGACTTATTTCATTGATTTCCTCTATTCTGATTTGAACATAAGGTGAAACTATACGATGATGGGAGATACTGATGATTGTTTCATCCCGATTTGGATCTTCCAGAGCTGTGGCTACATTAGCTAGTGCATCAGCAATATCATTTTGTAATTTCATGACATAAGAAAATATCGGTTCCGATGGAAATTTCACCATTAACTCTTTGACGTAATCATACAATGGTATTAACTCTTCTTTTTTGATGTCATAGTCCCCATTGACTTGTTTGATTACCAAATCTGAATCACCTTTAACCTTTAAGTCATTCACCTGTGCCTAAAGCGCCAACTCCAATCCTGTGATGAGATCTTGATATTATGCTTCATTGTTTGTACCGCCTTCCAAAAATGAGATGGAAGAGGGTAGCACTGCCTTTTCTGGAGAAATAATCACAATTCCTAAGCCAATATTTTTGAATTTAGAATCTTCCATTTTCTTCCCTGTTGGACTTCTGGAAGCACCATCAAAATACATTTCCCATGTTTGAGGATTATCTTGAATAGAGAATACTTCCTCATCAGGAAGTCAAATATCTAAAGATGTATCTTCTACTGAAGGGTGTTCATTTAGAAAATCAGCCAGATCTTGGCTCTTTATTTCCTTTTGAGACACATACTAGATATCAAATTGCTACAAAATAACTGCCCACCTTTCCAGACGTCCTATAAGAATTGGACGACTAAGGATAAATTTGAGCGGGTTATTGAGAGATACCAATTGGACCTCGTGATGTTGAAGGTAGTGTCTCAATTTATAAAATGCAAAGATTAACGCCAGAAAGCACTTTTCAATACTTGAATATCGAGTTTCTGTCTCAAGCATAGTCTGACTGAGATAATAAAGGTTTTTTTCATTCCCAGCATCATTCTTTTGGGCAAGGATGGCACCCAATGGTTGCTCTAAAGCTATTATATAAAGAATAAGTGGTCTTCCTTCATTATGTGGCATTAATACTGGTGGACTCATGAGATATTTCTTGAAAATATTGAATGATTCTTGAAAATATTGAATGATTCTTGAAATTATTCAGTCCACTGGTAAGTGACATCCTTCTTCATTAATTTGGTGAAGCGTAAACATTTTCCTGCCAGATTGGAGATGAAATGCTGAATATAGGTCAAGTGTCCTTGAAGTCCTCTCAATTCCTTCAAATTTCGAGGAGCTGACATACCAAGGATTGATTTGGTCTTCTCAGGATCAACTTTGATACCATGATGACGTACAAAAAAGTCGAGAAATTTTTTTGAGGTTACACCAAAAGCACATTTCAAGGGGTTCATCCTCAAACTGTGTTGTCGAAGTTTGTAGAATATTATTTCCAAATCAGCCAATTTTTTAGAATGTTGTCTATATTTAACCACCAAATTTTCCACATAACATTAAACAAATTTCCCTAAAAAGGGTTTAAAGATACGTTGAATGGAACATTGATATGTTGCACCTGCATTCTTCAGGCCAAAGGGAATTAAGCGATAGCAAAGCACACCTCGAGGGGCTCTGAATGTTGTAGATTCTTTATATACTAGAGCCATTCTGATTTGATTATACCCAGAATATCTATCCATGAAGGAAAGTGCTTCATAGCCAGTTGTTCCATCAATTATGAGTTCTTTGATTGGAACTGGAAAATCAACCTTGGGACAATGTTGATTAAGATCTCTGAAATAAATGAATACTCTAATTTTTCCATTCTTAATTTTCATAGGGTCAATATTAGACAACCATTTGGGATATTTAACTTCTCTGATGAAGTTAACTTTGATAATCTTATCCACTTCAGCTTCAATTTTGGAGGCATAAGTTGGGTGTGTTCTTCTTGAGGCTTGCTTGAATCGTCAATGTTCTTATGGAAAACCCAAATGACGAGTAGTAACATCAGGATAAAGACCTGGAATTTTTGTATAATTCTAATCAAATATATCTCGATTTTCCTTTAAAAATGAAATATACATTTCTTTCTCTTCAAGAGTCATGGATGCACTAATTAAAGTGGGTTTTGGATCTTCTTTTGTACCCATATTTATTTCTCTGAGTCCATCCATAGTAGTAGAGATGCCTTCTTCAAATTCTGGAGGAGCATCCCTAATATCTTCCTCTTCTTCTTAAATAAGTGTTACTTCCTTTGTTTTTACTTGCATAGTATATGATGAAGCAGAATTTATAGGATCAGGAGAGATGTTAAAATTTGATCATCTTGAAGAAGAGGCTAGCATTTCTGATAGTATTGATGATGAACGGTCTTCCTTGCTTAATAAAAAGGAGATGATGGATTGAGAATCAACATCATCGTTCATCTATGAAATTTCTATAACTTCTTATGGCATGGTTGATGAAGTATAGAATTTCTGGATTTCAATGGATGAAATGAAGACATCACCATTTGAGCTTTCATCATTTCTTTTAGAATCACCAATTTCTCCCATGATTTCTGGCTTGGTTTCCGTAATTAACATTATGGAAGATTCCATAAGAGTACTTGGCTCTGGGTCTATCCAATCAATTTGATTGATAGGAAACCCATAATCTGTACTCACATGTATGAATGGGTTTACTAGAATCTTTTCCAAACCATATAGAGCATTAATTTTGGAAACCTTCTTTGTCATAGATATCTTCTTTCCCTCCATGTGATAGAATTCTGCATTAATGTATTGAGATTCACGTGTTTTGAATGGGACTTTATCACCATACAATGTCCCAATTTGACCATTGAAACAATATTTGAGAAATTGATGGTATGATGAAGGGATAGCCACATGTTGATGTAGCCAAGGTCTTCCAAGTTAAATGTTGATGGTTGTGTCATGAAGAACAACCATGAAATATGAATTGGATACAAGGTCTCCAAGCTAAGTTATGAGTGTAATCTCGCCCAGAGGTTCTTGTTCATTTTTATCACATCCTTGCAACATCAATGTAGAAGGAGATAAATCAGATTTGGTGAGGCCTAATGAATGAAGTGTATGAATAGGGATGAGGTTGACTCCTGAACCATTATCAATGAAATCTCGTCGAATGTCTACATCATTGACCTTTCCAGATAAATACAAAGGTCTAATATATCCATGCACAAAATCATCTTCATCATCATCTGTAAAAGATATCACTGCATGAAATTTTGTAGGATAATTCTCTATATGGTAAACTTCAGCCACAACAATTTCTGTTTTGAATTCTTGAGGACCTGACAAATCCTCAATGAGTGCCTCCAGAAGATCATTTGATAGATACAATGCATCCAAAATTGATAACTTGGCCGGTACATGGGCCAAATGTTTCAAGGCATCATACTTTTGTTCCAAAGGTCTGTATTTCCCAAAAGTAACATGTGGTTTTGTAGGCACCGTAGAAGTTGATTCTTTGGAAGTAGATGCATCCTGTACCAGGTTAGGATTTGGAAATACTCCTAGCTTTGGCAGATTATACTGACTAGGTCTATTTCCTTGCTGAGAGGAATAAGGTGAATCCTCTAACCGATCCTCAAAAATAATTGTGCAAGGACTGAATTTTCCATGTGTGGAAGATCATTCTTGTTCATGTTGAGCCCGCTGAAGGGATCTTACATGAGTTTGTACTGCATATACAGTTCTAGCATGGATAGGATTGGATTAATTGCTTCTAAAATATCCACGTATTCCCATGTATCCTAAACCTCTGGAACTCCCTCTAATTCCTCTATTTGATACGGGGAACTCAAGCTCATCATGATAGAAATTGTGACTAGCATATGGATACATTAAGTAAATCATGTTAACAGAACCAAATATCAGCTCTTCATCTAATGAAGTATCTTCCTGATGAACGATTTCTGGCTGTACCATTCGGTGGGGCGGTGCTCGTGCTCTTGAAGTATATGGAATAAAATCTTCCAGTGTCAAAGAAAACATAGGCTTTGAAACAAGCACATCTTCTTCTGACATCTCTTCTTTCTTCTAACTATGCCTCCTCTTTGAGGATTTTCCTTCTGTTGAAGGGGGTTTTATTGTGGCATTCATAGCAAAAGACACACTTGGTTTCTCCAATTGCGTTTGTAAAATGGCATGAGTTCATTTGATCATTTTCCTGACCATTTAATCATAATATTTCAATGCATTTTGGCTTTTGACTTCATGCCACTCACCTTTTTTCTCTGGATATATAGCAATAACACATGCTACCTGGGATGAAGAAACTTTCAGTTTTACTTGTCCAGAATCCACCATCTTCTACAGAAGATCTTTGAAGACAAAACACTCCTGAATGGGATGTCCCAACAACTGATGAAATGGGAAATGATTTGGATGGTCTTCATCTCCATCCTTGTTTGGCCTTTTGTGCCTTGGAAACTAAACGAAATTATTTTCCAAAGCCGAAATGAAGTAACCATGAACTTGTTCATTTCGGAAAAAATAAACTTTATTCTTTAACTCCTCAAATTGTTTCCATCTTTGATCTCTTTGATCATCTTGATGAGACGACCTCTGTTGTTGACACTCAGCAGGAGGATCCCTTCGATTAGATAAAGGTTTTGAAGTAGAATTAGGTACAATTGCTTGTTTAAGTGTAACTGTAGCAGTCCCTGCTCTACCCATTCGCCTTCCTAGAGATAATGAAATTACATGAGTTTTATCATTAGTCTTTTTAAGAGAGTCTGTGATCTTGTGAGTGATTGAAGTATGGTCCTGAAACCCTCTTGTGTATTTTACAGGGATCAATGGTGTACGTAATTCATCATGCAAATTTTCCACATAGATTGGTAACAACTCTTCTTCAGGGAGTGCGAAGCTTAAGGAAAATGTTAATCCCTTCCCCCGAGAAATAAAATCCAAAAATCTTTCATTTTCCCTTTGCTTACAATCAGTATGATCGAAAACTGTTGTCTATGGAAATTTTCATCTAAATTGAAGAAGGAATCTTTGAAGGAGATCTTCCCACCCAGTAATTGATTGAGACTACAAACTTGTATACCAGAAAAAAGCAGACCCTTGTAATGACTGACCAAAACATCTAAGCTTAACTTCTTCTTGTTGTTGATTAGTTCCCATCATAGGATCACAATAAGAAAAAAAAGAGTTAAGTTTTGTTCTGGGTCTCCCTAACCATTAAAAATTGGATATGTGGTATTTGAAAAATTTGATGGGGGAGGAATTGCATCAACCCGTTCAAGGTAATATTTCTTTTCCGGTTGAACTTGTGCATGTTTTCCTTCCATCACTTCCAACCGAGCTGTTTATTACTCAATGGTACTTATTAACTTTTGAGAGACATTTTTTTGATCTTGGACCTGAGAAGGTGCAATAACTGGAGTTTGTAAAAGTGTTGTGACTGGTACTGGAACTGATGGTAACACTTCCGGTTGTTGTCGTTCATGACCCATAGGATCGGACCAATGAGGGTGTACTTGTAAAGGACGATATTCTTGATCCATCATAGTAATTGCAATGAATTCCTCTGACTGACTGACTCCTGCATGCTTAAGAGGAAGACTACCTTGAATTAGTTCAGCATTCAACGTCCATAACTCCTTCATTTATTCCTCCTGTTGTGCAAACCATTTCTCTAATGAGAGTGATTGGCCTTCTCTGGAGATAGGGTGGGATGTAGCAGAAATTTTACCCTTTTCCTTAGCATGTTCCTTTCTGGAGTATGGAACGACATTTCCTGAAGGAATATCTTTCCTCTAGGCAGCCCTCTGGCCTCTAGTATGCACACCTTCTTCATTTATTTCTGTGTGTATAGCTTCTTGAACTGGTACTTCTTCATCTGAATCCTCTGAGTGAACCTCATGTTATAGAGGATCAAAAACAATGACATTGATGAAATTTATTGATGCATAATGCATTGCATCCCTTATATCAGCATTTCTGCGATACTATCTTCTATCATGTCCTTTACGAGACATTACCTTTTGTTGAGTTGATCCCTCAGGAACTTCTTGGTGAACCATAATTTGGAGGGAATCACCAGATAATTCGGCTCTGCATTCCTCTTGTGGCTTATTCCCTAATCAAGAGAAGACCAACTTTCACTGAGGAAGAGATTGAGGATTTGAAAAAGTCCCATGTCTAGTGGGATGGGGCCGTTTCTGCTTTTCCTGATCAACTCCTCAAATCCTTTTTGTTGATCTCAAGGATTGGATAAAAAATTCCTCGGTCTGGAAAGATGAGGTGGTTCTTGAGCTACTACATCTGAGACTTTCTTAAATCTTTCCTGATTTGGCGGACTTTAGTCCCAAAATTGGCAGGATGCATCAACCTAAATCCACTCAAATCATCTGGCTCAAATGACCGTTGTATGATTTCAGACACTTCTATCACCTGATGATGTGCATGATCTAAACGATAAGCCTATTTGATATTATCATTTTCATGATAGAAGAGTAGTTTGATAAATTTTTCTTTATATGCCTGACTCTAAGAAGAACTATTTGAGTCATATTCTTGTGCAAGCCATTGATTATGCACAAAACCAGCTAGATGTGGCTAGCCATGGGAAATAACATTGCATGAGACCTACTTTGGCCGGATTTTTTTAATGGAGAGTACAGTGAAATGTGGATCTCCATGAACACCCCATACCCTGATATGAATACCGGATGGGGGCATTGGTAATTAACTAGAGAAACATTTTTAACGCGCCAAGGCATGAATGTTGAAGGGCTCTCTACTACTTTTCAACCTTTGGTTATCGGGAAACTGAGAGAGATTCCAAATCAATTTGGCGTTGTAACCCTTCTATTATCTTGACTTGATTTTAATATTCATCATAAGATAATAGTTTCTCTTTTAAGTGACATAGATTTTTCCACATGTTGATACAAATATCATGAATACAATCTTCCATCAACTTTTCTGGAATATCATACTGAGAGTCATCCAAAGGCCAAAACATGACCGGTACTTCACCATTCGCCAGTTGTTTCTTCATATTCGGCACCTCCTCCTTATCATTTGATGAAGATTATTCTACCTGATTAGACCAAATCTAGTGATTCTTTATTGCTTCATCAGATTCAACAATATTGGTAGAGAATTCATTTATCAATCTAGAAGATGAATGACCCAGGGGTAGTTCATAGAATGACATATACCCTAAGATATCTTCTGATTGAGAAAGTATGTCATCTGCTAGCGATAAATCCTCAAACATGACTGGCTTCATATTTACAAGTTCCCCAAGATAAGAGGGCTTTCTCATTACTGCACTATCCTTTGAAGAATTTTCCAAGCAATTTGAATTACTACTATGGAGAGGACTTTCACAACTAAATTCATCATTATGTGGAGGACCACCACGGTGGGTTATAGTAAAATATGAAACCTTTTTCTCCTTGATATTTTGGCCAAACATAGGGTTATCATGGATCTCATCTGAATATGATACTTCGAGATTGACCAAAATATCATGAAGCAAGCCTTCATGAGGAAATGTCTGAGGAATACCTTTGAAACTTTTGTTATTACTTTCAGAATCTGTAAATTAGAGAGTAGAATCTTGAGTTGAAACAGACAATTGTCTGAGGGCTTCAAGAACTCTAGCATTGAGAAAGGGATTATTTAGATTGGCTCTTGATTTCTTGACTGTAATGAACAGGTCGTTTTCATAGACGCCTTCTTACTCACTTTGGGAACCACTTGTTGACGAAAGTGGTTATTATGGGAAGGTGTATGTGCCTTGTCAGGATAAATGGTCAGATTAGGCTAATTATCTCCATTCAATTTGGGTGTATGTGTCTGACTTGATTGTCCATATGACATGGGGGAGTATGCCCCACAACCCTCATGGACTGGGAAAATGGTGTGTATCTGTTCTGAAGTGATATGTTGATGAGTCACTCCACTGATAAGGATAGATTTATGATTCCTTCACTATGATGCTGCTGAAGTTGTTATAATATTATGACTGGACTCCGGAATATGGGAAGGGATTTTCTTCTACTCTTTCAACTTTGTTAGAATGTTCTTGGTGACATCAACTGCCAGAAAGGGAATATATGTCCATTCGATGCTTGGAGTATGTGTGTATTCTTGGTCCTGTTCTCCTTTTCCTGTCAGTGAATTCTGACAGTACTCATGTGCGGGGGAAGAAAATTGTGTTTCCCTCCTACTAGTCATTGGAGCTTTCCAATTGACATCTATGGGTGATACCAAACAAGACTGTTGGTTAGCTTGATGAATTTCAGGTGTATGTGCATATTGATTGTTCCCCACCAAATTTTATTGGTGGGTTTCTTTGGTTGTAGTCAGACAAGCCTGCTGACTAGCTGATAAATTATAAATAGGTGTATATGCCTGCCTATAGTACTCCACTGGAATTGCCTGGTGGGATTG
Organism: Viscum album; assembly: GCA_963277665.1. Classification (NCBI taxonomy): domain Eukaryota; kingdom Viridiplantae; phylum Streptophyta; class Magnoliopsida; order Santalales; family Viscaceae; genus Viscum; species Viscum album. Next base: position 821,735,103 of record OY728143.1, read on the forward strand.
GCGTGTTACTACCAGACAAGTCTGCTGGGCACTAACATCAGGACGAATGAGTGTATATTCCCACTTGTTGTTTGCCATCAAGTTGTCTTGATGGCCTTATCCAGAGGGGGAAGAAGTAAGAAACTGCTCCCTATTGACCAGATTTTTCCTCTAACAGTTCTTCATGCATGCTCGGGTCTGAGAAACCTGAGCTGAACCACTAAAGGTGATACCCTCATCATTTTGAGGTCACACTACCACACGAGTTTGGTAGTGATTGTTGATGGGATCCCTAAGGAAGGACTCCTGTATTCTTGAATTAAGGCCATGAGTGACCTTCTTATTCACCTCCGTGTAATATGGGAGGGACTGGTGGTTGAATTCTAGGGATAATGACCCCAAAAAGGTGGAGATGGTGGTTGGAACCACCTGCTTCTTGATCACTGGTCATCGCTGTCTAGAAAACCAGGGTGAATTGTTAACTTGGAGGGCTTGTCGAGCGGCCTCCAAAGACGAAATGGTACTGTGTTGATGGTATTCCTTAACCATTTCATTTGAGACCCAACATTGAAGATGCTGAGTAGGTGATGTCATCCATAGAATGGATGAGGATCCAACATGAGTAGCGGTTGAGGCATTCATAGGTGTGAACTTTAAGGAAGCAATTTCTGTAATGTAGAGAGATCATGGAAAAGAGTGCATGTTTGATATAATAGACATAATTAAGATAATTTTGGCCACTACATATTTTGGATGATCACATATGTTATTGATTGTTTTGTTATCCCTAACATTAAGTTAAATAGGGGCTTAACAAATAAGTAAAACATCATTTAACATGGTTAAGGATTCACGTCGGGTTCACCATTTTTTTTTCTTCTGGAAATGGGGATGAGATAGTTTGTTTTATGTTCAAACATTACAATCAGTTTCTAACGGGTTTATTTGTAGAACCCGAAACATCTAATGATTGTATATCCATTTAGACCTACATTCCAAAGGTAGGTGTCCATTTGTTGTGGACTGAGGAGGCTTAAGAATTTGCATTGGTCGAGAGGATGGGACGTCAGACTCATCACACCATTTAGGGGGGAATTATTGTCTACTCCAAGACTCTCTTATAGATTTGAGTTATGTTCGTGAATCCTTATTAATTTACCAATGATGAAAATGAGTTTTTTTCATTAGATCGTGAAATCAATGATAGATATGTAAGATATTTAGATAATCTTTTATATGTATTTTAGGTTCTTTATAAATAGAGAATCATCTATATAAATTAGTGATTCTTAGTCAATGGTATCCTTCCATAAATTATATAGAATTCACTTATTCATTATGATTCCCATGCTGGTTTTAAAGCCACTCTGTCATGACCCATCCACGGGGCCCGTGCCGTGACTACCCCAAGCCCGCCTTCTATAGGGCAGGGGCTGGCGACTAGCACCAAAGGCGTAAATCACAATAAAAAGGGAAGGCATTGCCTTTACGAAATGAAAACACACAAAAACAGAGTACAAGCAGAAACCACACTAAGTAAAGCAGTATAACAGACGTACTAAAAGTACATATGGTTGGAAACACAAGCCCAAAAGAAAGGTACATCTACAACTGAAAGTAAAGTACAACTCAAGGACAACAGCGGAAAGGTGACTAGCATCTCCTGGATTGTCCTCCGGGTTCCTACATGAAGGGTAGGTACAGATGTCCTCCTCCGCACTCCACGTCCTCCCGTCTCCTCTGGGTACCGACTCGTCGTGAGATCTACCTCTGGGTACCCACTCGTCATGAGATCCACCTCCGGGTACCGACTCGTCGTGAGATCCACCTCGGGGTACCATCCAGCTCTACAAGCCTCAACCACGATCAGTGATGTCCGTCGTCTGTAACCAACACAACGAGGTGCGGGCAAATCCCGTGAAGGGGTGAGTATACAATACTCATTAGGGACCTCTAGACCCTCAAGGTCACACTAAAAATCCAACAAGGATAGTCACAAAGAAAGTTCTCAACAGATAACCATTACTTAGGTATAAGACTATACTTATACCTAAGTTACCATGTAACCCATCTCAGCCATGAGTTATCACACAGATATGAAGTCGAAGGATAACCACTACTTAGGTATATTCCCATACATATAAGTAAGTTATCTAGTAACCCATCTCAATCATGAGGAAAACACAAAGGTAATTGGCTCAGCACAAACCAGGATTTTCATTATCGAAACTGTAACTGTTGAAGAGCTCTGTCTCTGACGAGTATAGTGACCCTGTCATGACTCTGAGGTACTGCTCACTAACCTAAGACTATTGAGGTACTCCTCTTGTCACGTACTGTGGGTCAGCCACATCACAAAGTAGTGCTCCTCCGCCATGGGTCTGCCACCTCACATAGTAGTGCTCCCCCTCATAGCCTATAGAGGTACTCCTCCTCTCAAGTACCACAGGTCTGCCACCTCAAAAATTAGTGCTCCTCTGCCATGGGTCTGCCACCTCACAAAGTAGTGCTCCCCACTAGGATATGCAAGTCACTCTGAATTGAATCAGACAAGCAGTCATCTGGTCTCAGCCAGCTACACGGTCTCTGTACTCCATACGCTCGTCTCCGGGAGGGTCCAATCCATGAGAAATAGGTCGATACTCCATGTATCAAAAAATCCCATGAAGAAGTATCTAAAAGGACTGCCCCGTCATAGGGGTCTCAATGCAACATATGACGCATCAATCAGATGCCCGGTCTGTGAGTTATTAGCCTTTTCGTCCTAGGGGCCCAGTTGGTTTCGTGTATGAACGAACTCGGCCGTATCTCAACTGTACTACGAACTCACATAGGTTATACTCATAGGGACCATTTCTCAACGTGATCACCAACGCTGCTGATGGTTCGTCAAATGGACATCCTGTCTAAAACTTATCGGATTTTCCGTTCCAAGGGCCCGGTTGGATTTCGGGTACAATACAACCCGACCATACTCCCACTGTGTCCAAACCTCAAGCGGAGTAAGCCAAAAGGTCTGTCTCACTAAGAAGAATCAAACAAAGTCAATGAAACGTTAATCGGACGTCCAGAACTCATGTTATAGGCGTTTCCGCTCCGAGGGCCCGGTTGGTTTCATGTTCGAGCCAACCCGGCCTTAACCAAAGTTCTCCAAAACCTTGAGCGTAATATACTGAAACAACCATCTCGATCCAAGGATCCCATTGCAACTGATGGTGTGTCGATCGGAGGTATGTAGCCTATGTTATGGGCGTTTGAACGAAACTGCCCGAGAATAGGGGGTTCGGCCCCGGTCCGACCCATGTCGATACCCCCTGGGTCGGCCCGAACCGGGTCGACCCAACCTGCGTCTGGGTCTGGCCAATTAGGGTGCGGCGCGGCCCGGCTGGCACGGCCCAGCGGCTGGGCGCCCTTGCCCGGCGGCTGGGCGCCCTAGCCCAGCGCGAGTGGCCCGGCTCGGCTAGGCGCTTGGTCTGTGACCGAGCGGCGCGAAGGGGGGGCACTACCCCCTCTCCTTGTAACGGAAGCCCCACGTGGGGGGGACCGCCTGTCCACCACCAGGGGTTAAGACCCCCGGAATTATGAACAGCCGGCTCGGTTGGCCGGCCGGTGTCGCCGTCGCGGGACCCCGCGGTCCCACCCTCCAAGCGCCAGTGACCGGTTTTATCCGGCCGCCTCCAGGTCTTCTGTCACGGCCAAAGGGCCACGAATCATAAAGCTCCAGTGGCCGGGGAGTCCGGTCGCCCCCTGTCAATGACCTCTATGGCCAGCCCCAGCTGCGGCCCTTCAAGATGCTCCGGTGCAGCGCGACAGTGCTACTCCCCTCCGCCGTGACCTCTAATCCAGCGGCGGCCTCTTTCAGCCTTAATGGCGCCGCGCGACGGCACCACCCTCCTTTTCAGTGGTTCCCTCATTTCCGCGCGGTGCGACAGCACCGCCCCGTCTCCATTCTAATACATAACGAAGGACAACAATAAAAAGGGAGGAGGGTCGGCCGTGTTTGTGCGGTCCGGCCCCTCCCGTTAATCGATATCATGCTGATAAAAGATTAACGATGAACGCCCAAATATTCACGAACATAAAATCAAACCCTTACCTTGTGTCGTTCATCGTTTGTTGACGATATCGCGAGAGGGTGGATGTCGGCTCATCGACGTCATCGCAAGGGAGGATATGAAGATGACGATGGTCATTGGCATTAATCGTTTCCTCAAAGCACTTAGATCCAGCTCGAACATTGTTCGTTGGAGATCCGACGGATGGAGAACTGTTCTTCATCGAGGGAGGGAGTCGTTCTTCGCAGGAGGATGGAGTTCTTCATGAAGGAGGAACTCCCGTCTTTCTTCACACAAAGGCTCTCCTAAAATTCTCAAAAAATATTTTCCCAGCGAATATTTCATTAAGCCTCATTCTTTTAAATGATCTCCATGACATTCAAAAAGTCAAGAGGTGTGACAAGGATAATTAATAAGGTTATTAAATCCCCTTAGTTGGCTCATTAATTTTGGGAGGTGGAGAGGATCCTCTTTAAGAAGGGAAGTTTCCAAGAAATAAACAAGGGAGGTTTTAAGAGGTCAAGGGGAGTTATGGGGAGGTGAAGAGTTTGGAGTTCGTGTGGGTCCCACCACACTAAATCCTCCCATGGGAGGTTATGTGGGTGTGGGACCCACCTCTAACTCCCCCTTTTTAGGATTAAATTCACCTTCCATAGATAAATTTGTTCATTAAAACTTTTATCTATGTTAATCTAATCCCCATTTTGTAAACCTCAACCTGGTCAAAACGCAGCTACGACAAAGGTCCCCCTAAGTAATTACCATTACTGCGAGTTCATCGGTGCCTTCAAGTTTCAATTTCAAGCACCGGTTTAAAAGATAAAAAACATGCTCATTCGTTCACTGAACGTACCTGAGATAATCTTTATAAATTGATTCTGGGCACACCGGGCCTCGGAATCAGGTGCCTTTAAAAACCACAGACTCATAGAATTCCAAGGAAAATTAAGAAAAAAAATTCCTTTAAATTTCCGGGTCTTTACATTACTCCCACCTCAAGGATTTACATCCCTGTAAAGCTAAAACACACACTAAGGGAAAAAAAGTGGTACTGAGCACATATTTGAGCCCTTTTCTCCCTTGTGCTCTCCTAGAGGTTCTCGAGCTATTAGTGAAGGAGAACCTGAGAAATCAACCGTCCACGTAGGACCTACTCCTGTCAATCCTCGATCTCCACTGGAACCTTCGTGCACGTTGCCCTGTCATCGACATCCAACTCCCTGGGGTCGATGATGTGTGAAGGATCATGCACATATCTCCTCATCTGAGGTATGTGGATGATATCATGCACCCGGTGCAACTGAGGTGGAAAGGTCAAGTGGTAACCCCCTCGCCTACCCTGATGGGGACCTATAAAGGTTCATTGAACCTCAGAGATAACTTGCTGCCTTGTCCATTTCTCTGTAAACTTCGTCGAGGTGAGACCCGTATAAGGATGTGGTCACCATCCTCGAACTCTAGAGGTCTTAATTTCCTTATTAGAACTGAAACTCAAAACTCCTACAGCCACGAGGGTCAGGTTGACCAAATCAAGAGTGATCGACCCCACCCCCCTGTGCAGGTATTATCCAGTGCTACCTAGGGTTTCCTTTTCACCGACCATGGAAAACCCATCCCAACATTGTAGATAAACCACAACCTTTTTGCCTAATACATTCAATCTTTGTATGAACTGTGGATCCAATTCATACTCAGACCAACGTCGTAAGGCCTCGACACTGCCACCAAGAGATTCCGACTGAAACTCTCGCCTCGAGGGTCAGATCACACTATCGGTGTAAGTGTGATTTTCGAGTCTCCTCCCAGAGGTATCTCCAAACGTGATGGTCAAGTCTACGGATTACTAGAAACTCTAGGTCTGGGACAAGATTCATGGAAGGAAGGAATTACTCATATCAACACTTGTTGCTACAACAGCTATTAGTGGACATATACTGTCCCTCGAATCATTCTTTGAGCCATTGGGTCACACTCCTTGACCGCATGTTGCTACTCTTAGCTCTTCCTCCACGTCTACTGCTCTACAGACTCATCTGTCCTTATCACTTCTTCTTCTTGAAACATTTTACATGTTCGAGTCTCTAAGACTAGCACCAGTTTCCAATTTCTTACTACATTGTTCAGTCTTCATCCACTCCTGGATGATCTGCACCTTCTCCAACTATGATCTGTGTGATCTGTTAATATTTATCCTTTTCTGAGAGGAGAAACTTGGTCTCATCCCATGGATGGACCATGACCATTACCTAATACATTCAATCCTGACATGAATGATGCATTCATGCCATGGACGACGTCGTAAGGCCTCGACGTTACTACCGAGAGATCCAACCGTCACTCTCACCTCCAAGGGTCGAGACACACTATCGGCATCAGTGTGAGGTCACTGGGTCTCCTCTAGTAGAAATATCTAAAGTGAGGGTCAAGTCAACAGTTTTAACCGGGACCTCTAATTATCTACCGAACAAATGGACAAGAAGGTAAACATCACATAGATATGTGTCTTTTATTACTACAGCTCAAAGTTCAAAGACACAAATACAATAGAAACATGGAACTGGAAGTAAAAGGGAAAAAAGGAATCCACTAGTTCCTCTCCTGTCCACATGCTTCTGGAGCTCTACTTCTTTTTCCACTGCCCAGCTGTTGCTCAAGCACCCACCGCTGCTTCTGTCTCAGTGGCTCCTCCAGTTCCTGCGGATCAACTGTGCGGGGGGTCAGACAGTCATGTGTCGTGTGACCCTTCCTGCTGCATTAATAACACTTATTGATCCTCGTATGACTGGATCTGTTTCGTTTTCCTCGCACAATCGAACCTATATATCGAGGTCTCCCCTCTGCTGGTCTGGTCCTTTTGGACCCCTGCATCATCTATCTACTGCCTGCAGATGAATCGGCTACTAATGGAAAATCCTGTAGCAAAGGCTGAAGCTCCTGATCATGCTCGGGGTGTAGAGTCACTGGTATAAACTCCACCCTTAAGAAGGTCTCGAATTCTCCCCAAGTGAAGTTCATCTCATCGCAAAACTAGAGCATCTGGCTCCACCACCTGCCTGTTGCTGCCTGAAGGAGGCTAGCAGCAAAGATCACCATGATGTCCGCTGGTGTACCTACTATCCTGAAAACACTCAACACAGCCCCTAGCCACTCCTCAGCCACATGTGGGTCCGTCTCTCCCCGAAACCTAGGTGGACTCTGGCGCTGGAACATGTGCAACGCGCTCAAGCAGCGTACATCGCCTGATGCTGGGGATGGTGGCATCGGTGGCCCAACGTATTGTAGTACCGCTGGTGCCTCCACTGGTGCCTCAACTGTAAGAGGGCCCTATACCGAAGCCTCGTCGCTCGGTAGTCTGTCAGTACATACATCCCTCTGGGCTCTAGCTAGTCGTCCGTGGAAAGAAATCATGAAAGAAACATACGTGACATAGTCAAATGATTATACCTAGTGAGATGACCTGGTTTGAGCTGTTTTAATGGGGAAACTTTCGAAAACACACACACAATAATTGTTTTGGTGCTCTGAGTCGGAAATCAGAAGTCGAGGTCCTGGTGTATGGATACGTCGGCCACCTGCACCAACACTGGACTCCCTGAACTGAAAACCACACTCGGTACCCTTAACACAATTGCTTCACAAAAAGGAAATATCAGAGTTATATGTTCTGCATTAGAACCGAATCCTCTGATTCCAATTTGTCATGACCCGTACTCGGGGCCCGTGCCGTGACTACCCCAAGCCCGCCTTCCATAGGCCAGGGGCTGGCGACTAGCACAAAAGGTGTAAATCCAAATAAAAAGGTAAGGCATTGCCTTTATGAAACGAAAACACACACAAACAGAGTACAAGCAGAATCCACACTAAGTAAAGTAGTATAACAAACGTGATGAAAGTACAAGTGTCCGGAAATAAAAGCCCAAAAGAAAGGTACAACTACAACTGAAAGTAAAGTACAACTCAAGGACAACAGCTGAAAGGTGACAAGAAGCTCCTGGATCGTCCTCCGAGTTCCTACCTGAAGGGTAGGTTCAGATGTCCTCCTCAGCACTCCACGTCTGCCCGTCTCCTCCGGGTACCGACTCGTCATGAGATCCACCTCCGGGTACCCACTCGTCGTGAGATCCACCTCCAGGTACCGACTCGTCATGAGATCCACCTCCGGGTACTGTCTAGCTCTACAAGCATCAACCATGATCAGTGATGTCCTTCGTCTGCAACCAACACAACGAGGTGCGAGCAAGGCCCGTGCAGGGGTGAGTATACAATACTCAGTATGGATCACGAGACCCTCAAGGTCTCACTAAATCCAACAAGGATAGTCACAAAGAAAGTTCTCATCAGATAACCATTACTTAGGTATAAGCCTATACATATAACTAAGTTACCAATAAACCCATCTCAGCCATGAGGTATCACACAGATATGAAGTCGATGGAAAACCGCTACTTAGGTATATGCCCATACATATACGTAAGTTATCTATTAACCCATCCCAATCATGAGGAAAACCCATAGGTCATTGACTCTACTCAAACCAGGATTTTCATTATAGAAATCGAAACTGCTAAAGAGATCCGTATCTTAGGAGTACAATGATCATGTCACAACTCCGAGGTACTGCTCACTAACCTAAGACTGTTGAGGTAATCCTCATGTTGAGTTTCGCGGGTCAGCCACCTCACAATGTATTGGTCCTCCGCCATGGGTCTGCCACCTCACATAGTAGTGCTCCCCCTCATAGCCTACAGAGGTACTCCTCCTGTCAAGTACCACAGGTCTGCCACCTCACAATGTAGTGCTCCTCCACCATGGGTCTGCCCCCTCACAAAGTAGTGCTCCCCACTGGGCTATGCAAGTCACACTGAATCGAATCGGACAAGCAGTCATCAGGTCTCAGCCACCTACACGCTCTTTGTACTCCGTACGCTCGTCTGCAGGAGGGTCCACTCCACGAGCTATAGTTCAATACTCCAAGTATAAAAATGTCCCACGAAGAAGTATCTCAAAGGACTGCCTTGTCATAGGGGTATCAACGCAACATACGGCGCGTCAATCGGATGCCCGGTCTGTGAGTTATTAGCCTTTTTTTCTTAGGGGCCCGGTTGGTTTCGTGTACGAACCAACCTGACCATATCTCAACTGTACCCCGAACTCACATAGGGTATACTCATAGGGACTGTTTCCCAACTTGATCACCAACGCCGCTGATGGTTCGTCAAACGGACGTCCGGTCTGAAAGTTATCGGCTTTTCTGTTCCAGGGGCCTGGTTGGATTTTGGGTATAATCCAACCCGGCCATACTCCAACTATGTCCAAACCTCGATCGGAGTAAGCCAAAAGGTCCGTCTCACTAAGAGGAACCCAACAATGTCGACGACACGTCAATCACACGTCCGGAGCTCAAGTTATTAGCGTTTCCGCTCAGAGGGCCCGGTTGGTTTCGTGTTTGAGCCAACCCGTCCGTACCCAAAGTTCTCCTAAACCTTGAGTGTAATATACCGAATCGACCATCTCGATCCAATTATCCCATCACAATAGACGGTGCATCGATCGGATGTCTATAGCCCAAGTTATGGGTGTTTGAACAAAACTGCCAGAGAAAAGGGGATTCGGTCCATGTTCCACCCGACCCGATACCCCCTGGGTCGGCCCATTAGGGTGCGGCCTGGCCTGGCTGGTGCGGCCCAGACCAGCGGGTGGCCCGGCCAAGCGGATGGATGCCTTTGCCTAGGGAGAGCGGCCCGGCTTGGCTGGGCGATCGGTCTGTGACCGAGCGGCGCGAAGGGGTGGGGGGGGGGCACTGCCCCCTCGCCTTGTAATGGCGGCCCCACATGGGGGGACCGCCTGTCCACCACCAGGGGTTACGACCCCCGTAAATATGAATGGCCGGCCCAGTTGGCCGGCCGGTGCCACCACCGCGGGACCCCGCGGTCCCGCCCTCCAAGCACTAACGACCTGTTTTATCCGGTCGCCTCCAGGTCTTCCGCCGCAGCCAAAGGGTCGTGGCTCTTGATGCTCCGACAGCCAGGGAGTCCGATCGCCCCCTTTTGGTGACCTCCGCGGACTTAGGTCATGGCCCTTCTTCGACCGGTGTGGCGCATCGGCGTCATTCCCCTCTGCCACGGCCTGCCCCGGCCGCGGCCCTTCAAGATGCTCCGGCGCGGCTTAACGGTGTCGCGCCCCTCTGTCGCGGCCCCTGCTCCGGCCGGAACCTCTTTCGTCCTTAACGGCGCGGCGTGACGGCTCCGCACTCCATCGCCGTAGTTCCCTCGTTTCCGTGCGGTGCGAAGGCACCGCGCCGTCTCCATTTCAATCCACAACGAAGGACAACAGTAAAAAGGGAGGAGGGTCGGCCGTGTTTGTGCGGTCCGGCCACCTCCCGTTAATCAATAGAAAGCAGCTAAAAGATTAACGATAAATGCCAAAATATTCAAAAACATAAAATCAAACCCCTACCTCGTGTCATTCATCATTTTTTGATGATATCACGAGAGGGTGGACGTCGGCTCGTCGACGTCGTTGCAAGGGAGGAGATGATGATGACGATGGTCGTTGGCGTTCATCGTTTCCTCAAAGGGCTTAGATCTGGCTCGAATGTTGTTTGTTGGAGATCCAACGGATGGAGAACCATTCTTCATCAAGGGAGGGAGTCGTTCTTCATGGGAGGATGAAGTTCTTCACGAAGGAGGAACTCCCGTCTTTCTTCACACAAAGGCTCTCCTCAAATTCTCCCAAAATATTTACCCAGCCAATATTTCATTAAGCCTCATTCTTTTAAAAGATCTCCATGCCATTCAAAAAGTCAAGAGGTGTGGCAAGGATAATTAATAAGGTTATTAAATCCCCTTAGTTGGCTCATTAAGTTTGGGAGGTGGATAGGCTCCTCTTTAAGAAGGGAAGTTTCCATGAAATTAACAAGGGAGGTTTTAAGAGGTCAATGGGAGTTATGGGGAGGTGAGGAGTTAGGGGTTCATGTGGGTCCCACCACACTAAACCCTCCCATGGGAGGTTAGGTGGGTGTGGGGGCCACCTCTAACTCCCCCTTTGTAGATTTAAATTCTCATTCCTTATATAAATTTGTTCATAAAAACTTTTATCTATGTTAATCTAATCCCCATTTTTTAAACCTCAACCTGCTAAAAAGACAGCTACGACAAAGGTCCCCCTAAGTAATTACCAATGCTGCGAGTTCATCGGTGCCTTTAGATTTCAATTCTGAACATTGTTTCAAAAGATAGAAAACCCGCTCGTTCGTTCACTGAACATACCCGAGCTAAACTTCGGAAATCGATTCCGGGCACACCGGGCCTCGGAATCAGGTGTCGTTAGAAACCACAGACTCATAAAATTCCTAATAAAATTAAGAAAGCAAATTTCCTTGAAATTTCAGGGTCTTTACACACTCAGTGGGGCACATGAATTTTAATGTCATTCAGAAAGATATGATTATTTTAGAGTTGGGATTGTACCAGTAGATGGGCTACCCATGTATCCTTGTTGGAAATGGAATCATAACCCACATAGTTTTAGTGAAGAATTATGAGATTTATACATGCTTGATGGCCCAAAGAAAGATGTCAAAATTACATTTACGCTCTAAGCTCACGTGAGTCATGATCGGTGTGACAAACAAGAGGTATCAGTAAAACCTGATGATTGTTCCATGAAAGATGCAATCATAAGAAATGTTGTGGGGATTACGTATGTATGACTACCCAAATAGATGAATATTGGCACTTACATCAGGGAAGAAGCCCGGGAACAGGGTCCATAAATGTATATGTGCTTTATTGATATTTGGATACATAACTTATGGCTTACTCCTGAGAATGATGCCCAAATTGGAGAGGACTTATGATTGGGTTTTATTCCTAAAAATAAATCCCAAATCAAAAAGAAATTAAGACTCAGGCATTGTAATTTAGGGCTTAATCCTGAAAAGGGAGGCCCAGGTTAGGATAAATTATGACTGGTGCATACTAGTGAAAAGGAGGCCTAGGTTAAGAGAAATTATAATGGGGGCTTAATCCTGAGAAGGAGGCCCAAATCAAAATAACATCTCAGAATTCCTTTCAGATAAGAAATCAAAAAAAGGGACCATGCCACAAATGGCTTTGAAGAGGGTTTTTAAGGCTATATCAGGAAGTGGAGAGTTGAATTTGAAGAAATCAAGTGAATTGGAAGGAGGTGCGCAAGTCCTGGTCTGGCACACAAGTCATAGTCGTGCAAGTATACTTGTGCGACATGTGTTCACTTGGGAGACAGAGAACCTGTAGGGTAATACTTGGGAGATCCTTGTCTCAAGCCCTTTGTATATCCCTAGATGCTCTTAGAAGGGCAGTGCGCAAGTTTCCATGAGAGGAAAATGCGGCGCACAAGTGTCTTCATTTCCCATAATGGATGGGCACTTAGGCGCGCAAGTATTGATGAGTTCTAATACTTAGGCCTTATTATTCCTCTTAAGGGATTCCATTCTAGGTAAAGAGTTTCCTTAGAAGTGTTTGAAAGACTTTAGAGAGAGACTTGGGTCACCAAATCTTGAATATGAGTTTTGGATTTTTCGTCCATCAAATAGGGGGCCCACAGGGGTATTTATAGGCCATCTGAGGTCCCTGGGAGAAAAAATAATAGGGCGCGCAAGTGACTTGTGCGACCCATATGTGGCGCACAAGTATATTTGTGTGACCATAAGGAAACTTGTGTGACCCATGCTTAAAGAGTTCATTGTTCATGCCTTTGTCAATTTTTTATGTTCTTCAAAGGATGAATCTCTTTGTGCTTAAGGTATTATCCTTTTTCACTTGTTAGACTCTATGATGGAAATGACCGTCAACAATGTGTTAATAATATTATCATGTTTAATGATTTTTATGTTAATAATATAATCATATCTTCTATTTTACTAATTTGAGAAACTTAATGATCTAAAAATTGAAAGCGATATGTCGGATAAAAATTATAATATATATCCAGGAAAGTATAATGTGAAGTGATATAAGTTTCATTTTTCAAGAATTATGTATAAAACCATAATATTAATTTTCATGATCCATTTTATAGTTTCTTAACAACGTTAAATTATCTTTTGAGAACTATTGGATGCGATGGTGTGAATTGGGAATATTTTTATATTCTTTGAAAATCATATGAATTTTTCAAGATAAAATTTATTCAAAAGACCCTTATTTGGAATAAAATGATTTAGCTTCCAACAACCATGATAGAATTTATATTATTATAATTTCTAATGAAATGATGTAATATTTTGTTTATAAAAAAAATTTAGTTCTAAAAAATAATTTTCATTTAAATCCCCTAAGTCTGTGAATGGTAAGATGATTTTTATGATAATTTAGTTAGATCACAATTTTTATATTTTTATTTGGATGTTAGGTTTTTAAAAAAATATGAATCTTATTTCTATAAATATGATAAAGGGATATGATAATTTAAAATGAAATATTCCATAAAAATGATTTAATTTTGTTTTTCCTTCATTTGGTTGTAAATTATCATATTTTGAATGAAGATTATTCTACTGATGAAGAATATGAATGATCTAAGAGATATTCAAGGAAAAACACAACCAATTATAAATTATTTTTATTAAAAATGATATGAATTTCTTAAATTATAAAAATATAGATATTTTATATAAGATTGAGGAATGTAAATGTAGTGATAAGGAATATAAGGATTACATTGATGTAGGTGATGGAGAAAAAATTCTCATTGAAAAAGTAAATAATACAGTTTTGACTAATGATAGAAGTAATGATTAAAAAAATCATTACAAGGAAACTCATATAGAGTTAATTTTTAAGGGAGAACAAAGATAATTTCATTCAAAAAGATCAATACGTGAAAGGGTAAACAGGAAATTAATAAAAGATGATCAATCTTCTTATTGCATTGAAATAGTGCATAAAGAAAATAATTGTATTTCATTAATGTAGATTAATGATATAAAAATATTCATTGATATTTAAAATTCTTTTTATTTAAAAATATAAGGAAATTGTAATGATTTGGAAAAGGAGCATGATCTTACTCAACTAATGTTATTTAATGATGACGAAGAATTGATTATCTCTGGAGTCATCATTAAAACATCTATTTAAGAAGAAGGATAATTTTTAAATAATAATTATTTTAAATAATATATAAAACATATAATCTTGATTATGCTGATATTTTATAGGTTGGAGTCATTTCTTGGTATAACAAGCATTTCAATATAATCATGTTTTTGAAAAAATCAAACGAATTTAAAAAAAATAGAAAATTCAGGTAACTCAAAAATTGATGTATAATATTCAATTTTATGGAATATAAATATACAAAAAAAATTATTATTAAGAAGAACATGATATAATTTTATAAATAAAATTCACAAAAAATACCCAAGAACGTTTTCCAAAACAAGGGTGAAAGGCACAGACATAGTTTTTGACATCATGATGTTTTCAAAGATATATATTCTTTTTATGGTAATTAATGTTACTTTAGAGGATTCAAGAAAGTGAAGAATATTTTTTGGTGTAATATATATCATCATGATTAATTCATAAGTATTATGAAACAAAACATGAGAGGATAATCCCAGTCAAAGGATAATATTCTGAAACAGTTTAAAAAATATGGTCTAAAGGTTGAGAACTAAATTTAACCATTAAAATATGTTTGTGAAAGCTTTTATCATCAATTAAATCTATCCAATATATGTCCCATTAAATTTATATCCAAATATGGAAATAATTCCTCTATGGGATAGAATAATGTTAGAGTTAAAAGTTTTATTTTGTTTAAATTTCATTTGAAGCACCAAAGAAAGAGATTCCATGGATGTTGTATAGTGGGTAATCATCATGTATGATAGGTTATTTAAAGATTTATAGGAATTTACAAATTATCAATAATTATCTATCACCTTTTTAAATGAATAGTCATTTAAAATAAAATGGGTCACCACTGTAATTATTATTAAATGGAATGTTAACACCCTAGAAAACCCTCTTTGTAAATGGGAATAAAGTCAATTTCTTGATTGTTTATCATATTTTTCATGAAGGTATGAAGTTTTATTAGATGAGATAGGTTCTTAGTTTAGAAAAGTGAATATGGAAATGTGATGAAAAATGAATATTCAAGTATATGTAATTTATTTTAAGAGGGTGATGTTTTAAATTTATTAGATCTAAGACAGAAAGAAGAGAAAGAGATATGCAATTGAAAGATTTTATATCATGGATAGATGATTGATAATATGATTACTCTAGAAGATAATGTTCATGATTTTCCTTTGTTGATTAGTGAATGATATTTTATGTAAACAAAATTTTAAAAATGGAATATTGTTAACCCTTCGAAAAAAGAGGGGGAGATTCAATGTAATAAACGTTTTGGGAATATTCATTTAGATGATGGTGGTAAAATGAGGAATAAATAAACAAATGGAGATAATACATTATTAGTTCTATTGATGATTTCACTACTATTACGTGTGTAATGATTATGTAGAACCCAAGGTTTTAGGCACATTTCCATTGTATTTTTTATTTTTATGTAATATAATTCATTGTATTAGATTCAAGAATTTCTATAAGGTTTTGGAGTTTTTTGGAATTTTTTGAGGAATACAATATGAGAATATTTAGTTGAATCCCTCACTATCGATATGAAGTTTTACAACTTTTTATATGAGTCACTAGGATGTTGCACAGTCGGAGAGCATTTTTTAAATCTATGCGGAATATATGATAAATAATCTATTTGGAGATAGAGGGACAACCCATATTGGTGCATGGTTTTTCAATCATTGTGATCCAAAAACATGAGGGATAGGACTTGGAAAAGTATCACTACATTGTTTGTGCATGGTTTTCCAAAACATGCATGAAATATTATATGGAGGTCTTGATATCATCCCAGAGAACTCCCAATGTTAGAGCACAGTTTGAAAACGTATGTCACATAACTATGAAACATGTAGTTAATGCACAAAATTTTTTGTTTTGATTTATATTAAGTCCAATAAACATAATTATTCTCTCATTCTATTAGTCTCTTTAAATACTCTTCCTCATAGGATTTAATGGTTATTCATTTTTATCCAAAAGAATCTCTTAATGAATCAATGTGTGTTGGATATTTGGAATCAACTTTAAGTCATTTTTATTCACTGTTCTCTCCATATCTACTCTTATAATATCCTTCAAATCCATATATTTGATATTTTATAGATATATATGTGTGTTATTATGTGAATCCAGATGATATATTGTCTGGTATATTGAATTTAATAAGATTCAAAGATGAATGTATATGTTCATACGGTGGTTTTTTTCTCCATCATTAGTTGTGAGGTATGATGCTTCTCTTTGATTCTACTCATTCCTGAAATAGAATTATTAGTGTTTAAAATACTTTATCATAGATTTGTTTTCAAAAAACTCTTGGTTTTTTTATAAATATCCTTTTTTGGAATGATACATAGATGGTTCTTAATAAAATGATTGAAAGAAAATGGTGGAAAGAATGTGATGTTTTATGAAATTAATTTGATATGATAACATGGAATATATGGAGGCTGGTGTTCATGTGTATTTTTGGAAGCTCATGTTCTGAAGAACCCAGAAAAATAATTAAAAAATCAGATGTATTCTGGTCAAATGTTCCACCATTATAAGGGTTTAAATAAAGGGTTAGTCACCACTAATGAGTTTATGGAGGTCCATAGTTGAAATGCCAATGTTTTTGTGTGTTTATGAGCATGTCGTGGTCATTACAAGTCGTAAGATATATTTTTAGGTTATCTTATAATGTTTCTATGAATATTGGGTTTTCCTTATCCTATGGTGTTTTATACTGTTATATTTCCTTATTTAAAATTGATCTATCTTATCATTATCCTAGTATCATTTTATAGGGAGTCATTGGTGAATCCCTATTGGGTTTATACAAACCCCATGAGAGTGATGTTTGGTGTGTTTATAGATATAATTAATTGATATAAAGGTAAAGGAAAGTCTCCCCATTTCATGAGTGGTGAATCATGATTCCTCTTCCATAGTTGGTGTTTAAAACTCTTGTATCATACGATTGATGTAATTGTAGTGAGACTAATTTTTTGTTACTATGTTTTGATGTTCTAGGGTTCAATTATTATATATATTACCTGATTATACTACTACAATGTTTTATATTTTGTTTTTACCATATATTTTATCATTATTACTCATTAAACATATGATTTTTTTAGTTTCCTGTACATTTCTCTATTTTTATGTTTTAGTTTTGTGGGAAAATCACCCCCTTACTTCTATTAATCCCTTGAAATTTATTACCACCCCTTGGTGGATTTGGGATTTCATATAGGGTTAGTATAATTTTTTCTATTTTCAGTCCAATGAGTTTGGGTGGGATATTATAAACAGTAATAGTCTTCACATATCTGACTATCTTTTGGGATTGTAGAAAAGAGATCTGAATTTTGAAAAGAGAAAAATATTGATTAAAAATAAATAGATAAACTCTTTATAAATAACCTAAAGGTACGAAGGTTGTTTGGGTATAAAATTATTCTATAAAACATATATGTGTGTTTATATCTATTCATCAAGGGTATATATGATTAGTGTTTCATGTCATGAATTATTAGTGAGACTTCCCACGAGGATTGCATAATTCATTTTATGTTTTATGTTTTACGTAAAAGAGTAAAATTGGTTAGATGTTGAAATGAATGATTTATTATTATTTCCTGTATTGATTTCTAATTTTCTATGATTTTAGTTCCAATTGATTGATGACTAAATGGATTTATTTATCCAGTAATAGAAAATGGAATTTGGTAAATGTCGTAGAAATCACTAAGAAAAGGCTATAGAAAATGTGGTTTCACATGAGCCAGAGGAAAACTAAAAACATTTACAATGTATTATTCTATATTATCATGTTATTGATAGATTAAATTAGAATAATTACCATTTAAAATTTTATCATTGTATATATGTTCCAAAACATCCACCTATATTTTGAGGTGATTTTGTGCCTAAGAAGTGGAGGTTTGGCTGAATAGAATGAATCAAATCATTAATTTCATTGGGGAACAATCCAACCTAATGTAAAAGATGAAATCCTATAAGCTATAGGATCTGGAACAAAAAATGGTGGGAGTTAGCTATAGAATATCAATTCATCAAAGTCATGATGTGGGAGGACATTGAAGAACTATTTGATAAATAAAATATATACTCAACAATTCATGATAGCTCTAAAAATATAATCCCTTACTCTTGGACAAGTGAACCTACTATTAATGAAGTATTCATCTATGTTTATTAACACAACTTACATCTCACTGTATGTACCTACTACAGTGTTTTAATAGAACACATATTTGAACCAACACCATGGCTAAATTTTCATTCCAACATAATGGTTGTAATGACCCATGCTTTTGAATAAATTTTGTTTCCTACTTTTGTGTGTTATTTTATTTTATTCTAAAAAGGTGTATTTTAGAATATTTTTTTATACTTTAAATAATTAATAATGTGAAATGATTTTCAAAAAATGGTCTTCTACAGTTATGATCATCAAGAAATTTATAGTCTATTAATATAAATTTGATTTCTAGTTAATAGTAATGTATGAATAGAAACATACCCTTATGAATAGTAATTAATAGTAATGAATAGTAAATTAGCCAAAAAATAGAAACTTCACCCATGATTGTATAAATACAATTTAGACATCTTAAAAGTGATAAAATGATCATAGCATCTATTTTGATATTTTTGAATGTCATAAATATTTTATTTACAATTTTATAATTAATTTAATAATTTCAAATGAAAATATATTTTCCTAAAATGTAATCATAAATTGATACTTTACTGTATTGTGGTTTTAAAATAATTTTATAGGACCTTGATTACTTTTTCAAGGTGTTACAAAACAAGATATAGTTTTAGAGTTATTTTTTTAAATAAATAATTATTTTATTTAAATATTAAAATAAAAATATGTAGAATCTTAATTTCATAAAATGTAGTTTATTTTTAAATTCAGTGCATCGATATTAGGTTAGGGTGAATTTTTTGGATTTTTCTGAAAGAGCTGAATTTTCGGTGAATAGTAAAAATACAGTTTTGAGTTTCGAGTGTTTAATGAAATCATTGATGGTATAATATATCTGGTAGACTTGATAATAGTAATATATTATATGAGGAGTCACAAGTGGAAAATACCATGGGAAAATATCATGGGCAAGCCCATGGTTTTTCAAATGCCACCGATGGGGTGTCCATTGAAAATTATTTAAATATTACCTCACTTTTGATAAAAATACCAAGCAATTACCACATTCCATTCATTCCAAAATCATCCTCAATGAAGCTATGGTCTTTTACCTCTGATAGAGTCCTCCCCATGTTCCCTCAACCTCACAAGGTCCCAACCTTTGAGCTTTCGAAGTTACTCTTCAAGGCAAGGGAACATTCCACCCTCCTATTTTAGTCATGATTTCCTTTAAGTTATGTCTTCTAGTTTCCTTCATATTATGTTTGGGTATGTTATTATATATTCCTATTACACTTCATTTCATTTCTAAACTATGATATCCCATTTCTTCTCTCATCAATTTATTTTCCTGATTTTCAAGTGATGTCGTTAGGGAGCCGAATTTTGGTAAAAGAAATATTATATACTCTTTTCTTTCTTGTTTCCTTTTTATATGGTATATCCTTCAAACATAACATGATCTTAGAAAAATTTTATTCTGTCCCTATAATGTTACAAGAGTTATTTATGAGTGGGTGACCCATGTTCCCTCACATTTTAATGTTTTTTAAACCATGTAATATAGTTGTTATGCTGCATAAATTTTCATCTCAAAATCACTCTCTTTCTCAAGAAATTCTCTTTTTTTATCAATGTGAATACACAAATCTATTTCCATTTATAGGGGAATTCATAATGATGTAAAATTGATCTTTTGTATTCTATAATTGGCGTACAAATTACCCTCACTCCCTTTCCATGGGTTATAAATGACATAACGATCATATCTTTTAAGAACTTTTAAAACGTCACGACTTTGAAATGAAACCCATTTATTTTACTCTATTTGGGTTATTTATGAAATGATTGATTATGATATATGTGGATCACATGATAATAAATACATATTAATGGTTCACCCTTATAGTTCTTCAATGCATTGGGTAAATAATTAATCCCTAGATATGACCAGTTTCACGATATAATGGTGAATAACCATGGTAATTTTTTTATGACACTATGGGGATGAACCATGGTGATATGTTCATGAATGTTTCAATTAAATGTTCTATCCACATATTCATGTTATTATTCATTATATTTTTATTTTTATATGCCTCGTTTTCCATTTCACATGTCTTATGGTTTTCATCAAGTTCTTATTGATATCACAAGTAAACTCATTCCCTTTATTTCCTTACTGGGAATTCAGCTCACCCTTTCTTTTGATGTATATCTCCAAGTTAAGAGAATATATAATTTTATAGAGGAAGGAATTTTCAAGAATATTTTCAAGGGGATTTAAAGGATTGTTTTATGTTTTCATGTTTTATTGTTCCTTATTTCCACGACACTAGAATTTAGGGATCCTCAATTTGTAAAATGTATTGAAAAGTTTTGTAATAAAATGGTGGGATGCAGTAATGGAACTCTGTATTACTAACATACATAGATTTTTGACAAGGTGACAATTGAAAAAAGGATCTACCTATAAATACTATGGAGGGGGGTATGTTTTTTTCTCAACTACAATAGGTGGCTACTCTAATTTGGAGAATATGTAGAAGAGAGATTCATATTCATAGAAAGGAAACACACCTCTTGCTCTTATTATGTAATTATGAAAATTTACACCATGTCATGTTACTTCTAGTGAGGTTACTTTTTTCACATGAAAAAATACTATATATAACCACCTCTAGTAGGTTTAAACTATAATAATATCATACTTTTCTAGAGATATTTTGAAAATGATCAAAATTTTGATACTATTGATTCATAAATATCATAGAAATATTTTTCTTTTACTGAATTACCTCACTAAACTAAATCTCATCATCTAACTCAAGTAAGAATGGGTCATTCTAGGAACACCATGACTACTTTTTTCCTTGAAATTATAGTACCTAAGAAAGGACCGATGGGTCACATGTAAGAAATTATATGGTACTAAATAGATGATCATGGTTGACCAATCATGTCCTCATATGGTTTGTGGTATGGACCTTTTTTTAAATCAAATATAATAAAATCCTTGTTTTGTATAGTAGCATATCACCCATTAATTTCTTCTTTTTTTAATATTATATTATTTTATATGTTGAGATTAGTCCTTCTTCATTTGAAAATTAAAATATATAATAAAAAAGTGTGTTGATCCATTATGTGTGTAGAGTGATCTATAGTTATTGATTGGGATGAATTTGTTTCGTATTTTTATATTCTTGATATGGATATATATGAACTGATTATGGGAATTGGGTTTTTAACATACTTCAAGTCCCATATCAAGTGTTATTTCTGATTAGTGAGTTTCAAATAATCCGATGAAGTTATTTGTATCATTAACGGAGATTGGGATGTGAATGCAAGCAGAGGATGAACTTTGGTACTGGTGGTTTAGACTGTCTCTTATCAATTAGAAGTGGATACTTTTTATCTATTAATAAGTTTATACAAATTTACTTTAAAACCATCATTGAACAATTTCATTATTTCTTTCACAATAATTTCATTGAGTTTCCACCAAAAATAGTACATGAATTCATTACTAAACTCTTGCTATGGACCAATCCTATGTCACTTCCATATTATTGGATGGAACCAATGGTCCCTTGTGAAATTAAATTATAGTTGGAAGTGTTGTAAGGAAAAGGGTTCATTCAACCTAGTACGTCTCTATGGGAATCACCACTTCATTTTGTGTTGCATGTGGATGGGACACTTCAACTTTGTATGGATTATTATAAGCTCAACCAGGTCATGATAATGACCAATTTCGTATCCCACAAATTATTATCTTTTTGACTAGTTGGGAGGATCGAAAATGGTTATCAAAATATTATTTACAATTATGGAATCATCAACATTTATATCAAAGAGAGTAAATTCCATAGATAGTATTTAACTATTATTAAAAAACTTTTCATTACATTTTACAAAAAAAGGATCTATAAGCTCTAGAGTCTTGGAAATCAAGATAAATAAAACATCAAAACATAAAACACACTTTTAAATCCTCTTTAAAAGCTTCTGGAAAAGATCATCCTATGTACAATTACTGCAACTCATATCCTGGAGACATACATCTAAAGAAAGGGAGATCTGAAGGCCCCGTAATCAAAGAAAGGGAATCTGTTCAGTAGTGATATCAATAAGAACTTTATGAAAACCATAAGACCCAAGGAATAAAAAAAGAGGAATATCTGTAACATCCCCATTAAATAAATAATAATGTATTTTCATATTTATTAATATTATTGAATTAAATATTAATTTTACTTTAAAGAGAACACTATGTTCGATGGCCAACCTGATACGCAACAACGAGTTTCTTTGATATCTTACACTGCACACTAATAATATAAAATTATTATTTTAAATGGTTGTTAACAGCTATTCATTGTATTGGTGGGAATGAATAGAACTAACTACAATATGATTATACATGTTTTTTTAATGTTTTTACATTAATCCAATAAAAGTTAGGGGAATAAAATATGAATGAATATAATTTTAAGCATAAATACTCTAATATCCCGTAAAAGGTCGATTTACACCCTTTTCATGGTGAAAACTCATTAAATATAGTTTTGGTCATTTCTATATGTTCAAATTGACAAAATAAAATTCTTCCTTTGATTAGGGACATCAAAATTTAGTTTGGGTAAATTTTTGGTATTTTTCTGATAAAGATCATTTTTAATGGATAGTGAAAAATACTGTATTTTTGTAAGATCCCAGTTTTTGGAAAGGTATGTTTTTTTTCATTGGGTTTAATCCTTTGTTTTTGGGTTTTAAAATGTTTCCTAAAGGTATGAGAGGATTTGGGGGTGTTTCGGGTGCTCGGGGCATGAAGGAAACGAAATCTGGGCAAGACAAGGTTGGGTGCACGAGTTGCGCTCAGCCTAGGTAAATCGTGTGGCCTGCCCAGGAAAACTGTGCAACCCCTCCTCTTGACAGTAGCATGCGCATGGTTTGTCAAACTGTGCGGCTAAACTGTGTGGCCTCTTAAAGATTGAAAAAATTACCAGTTTGTCGCTCCGATATTTTAAGAACCCACTCGGGTTTTCCTCTCATTTCCTCCCTCTTCGCCCTAGGGATGAACCAAATCGCCCAAGAGCATCAAGAGGTCGATCTACCTCATTTATAAGGAATTTTTGGTGCTGTTGGATGCAGATCGAAGCTTCGGGTAAGGCTAATCCCATCCTCGCATCTTTTTTTGGTTTAGGGTTTGTATCTTCTCCCCCTCTTGTTTTGAAGCTCTAAAACCCTATCTTTTGGGTGATTTTTAGGTTGAAGCTCCAAAGGTTGGTCAGATCGAGGTCTAAGGACTCGATTGAGAGTGTGTTCAACCACGGTTTTGAGGTAGGTGGTCTAAAAGTTATATTCCATAGTTATTTGGGAATTTGTGCATGTTTAGTTGTGTTCTTGTTTCCACATGGTTATGTTTTGAATAACCTTGGAATGTTTGTTAATAATGGTGTTTAAAATGGAAAATGGTAACCCTCACGATCCCCTTAAGATGTGTTGGAATTTTCATGACCTAATTTGGGCCATCCATGGGATGTGCCATCTTCCCGGACTTATGGACTGATATTGAACGAGTGACATTGTTGTAGTAAATTGTAGAGCCCTTGATAAACAAGGTGGCATGATTGGATGAACTTGGAATAGATGTTAGGTGATGCACCTAGACTTTTCAATAACCAAAGGGTTATTTGGAATGGGTTGAATGGTTGAATCATGGAAATGATGAACGTGTTAAATGGGTTAATGTGTAAACTAATTAAAGTCCATACTGGAGAGGTTATGGGTCTAGTGCTGAATGCTTAGTGAGTTAGGCATAACACATGGGAATTGGGTTAATGGTTAAATTATGTGAAATGATAATGTGTTAATGGGTTAAGTTATGATGTGGATTCCCATGTGGGTTGTTGTGAATAGTTTTTTCCACAAGTCAATGGTTTGGATGGATGATGGTTACTTATATATATAAGCATGTGCATAGGGCTTCGTCGAATGGGGTATGACATGAGGATCTAAGCCCACGGGTTGAGCTAAGACTGAGGTTCTAAACTCCACCCTAAATGCAAGGGTTATGAAAAGGTATTGATGGTCTATTCTCCTAATGGTTGTATCCATCGGGACTGAGGCTTCGAGGTGAGGATATGGGTACTATGAGGGGGTTAGTCCTAGTGAGATAGGATAATAATGTGTTTACCCTCTTGCATGTGATTGTTTTCCTTAGACCCATGTAACATAATGCATGTGATTAACCCAGGGAAATGTGATGAAATCGTAAGTGATGATAATTGGTAATAAATGAATGGTAATGGAATTGGTAAGGGAATTGGATCTGAACTTGTTAATGGAACCTTAATTAATTACTTGGTAATTATCATTCATATTCCTTTTGCATGCACTACCTGTTTATACTGTATATTTTGTAGACACCATTAGTGTTGGTCTACTGAGTTGTACTCACACCCTGCTCGTGCCGCCATTGGGTACCCGAGCAGACTTCATGTTTCAGGTCAAGAGAAGGGAAAAGGTCCTTCCAAGATAGTTGAGTGGACATGGGTAGCACTTGGTGGAGGATCCGGACTTGAAGTAGGGACCATTTTGGGGATTTTGGTCATTGTCTTTATGTTGGGGTTTTGTTTACTCTTTCACTTGTAGTATGACGTGGCATATTTATTTTTGGAAACGATTGTTATACATGTTCTTTGTTTATTGGTTATTAGTTTCGCTATTTGGATTATTTCTGTTGTGGATTACTCTGATAAAAACGGGGTATAATCTTTCTACTTGACTCCATAGACCCCTGCTACTAGTCGGCAGCCTTTGGCGTACACGGAGCCATGCTTAAGGTCATGTAACCACCTAGCTCGGAGCACTGGTTTAGTGGCTTCCGTGCCAGCGATGTTATAAATTGGTATCAAAGGAGGTCTTTCTTCTCATTATCTAAGGTCTTGTTATTTGGGATAGGTTTCCATGGGTTATGTGCCAGGCCTTGGTAATGAGCTTGTGCTTGGGAGTAGCTAACCCATGTATGAGGGAAAACCCAAGTCACTCTGGGTGGGAAATGTTGTTATTGGTTGTGAGATGTTATAGTTGATGATATTTTACCATTGGGTGATGCACATGTGGTTTGATATGACTGTTTTATGATATTTGGCTCGTGGCCTTAACAGCATGAGTATTTGAATTCGTGCATTATTATAGGCACCTAGGGAGATAAGTGACATGCATTATATTAGACACATGGACAAGGTGGGTGCGTGACGCAGGAAAGTAGGGTGCATCATGCATTTCATGAAATCAAGAAATGATGAGATGAATGAAATAGGGTTTGAAACAAATTGGAAAATGTTGTTGGTTTAGTATATGAAATGGGTTGGTGTAGCTAGTAAAGATCTTTTGATGGAGTCATGAAATCCTATGGTATGCATTCTAAAATCTCGTGCTTGGAATTGTAGAGAAATGCCACCACGACGTCGGTTACCAGTTGGGAAACAAGAGGATGTTGTTGAGAACACTCCTCCAAGAGAGGATCAAGAAAATGTGGCGACCCATGAGGGTGGAGATGACCAGTTCCAGGGGAACTTGGCTCGCCTTATGCATATGATGGATCAGGACCCAGGGCGGGTTGCACAGAGTATGTTTGAGCTAACCAGGGATTTCCTACTGCAGCACCATCCGACCTTCCCCAGAGAGGGTGGGATAGAGGCAGAGGAGTTATTGTTGGAGTCTGTCCAGATAATACTGGATAATCTGGAGACCCCTATTGAAAATCAAGTGAAGCTGGCCACTTATATGTTGTGAGGCCGGGCTAGGCATTGGTGGGACATTTAGGCTCAAAACTAGTAGGCTGAGGGAATGGCGTGGAAGGCTTTTCAGGAAAAGTTTTTGGAGCATTTCTTTCCAGAGACTTTGAGGCTGGAGTAGGCTGTAGATTTTCTAAGCTTGACTCATGGATCATTATCGGTGATGGACTACGCTAGTCACTTCACTGATTTGAGACGGTTTGTCCCAATGTTATCAGGGGACGAGGCAATAGTAGAAAAGAATATTCAGGATGGGTTGAGACATGAGATCAGGTCTCAAGTAAACATCATCTGCTTGAAGAGGTTCATAGAGGGAGTAGATTAGACAATGATCCCAGAAGTAAACCTGAAGGGAGTTTTGGGTAGTGGGATTGTGGTGTCAGTGGGACAGACGAGCGTTGAAGCTACCAAGGGTCGGAAGCGACGCCATGAGATCTCACAGCATGGCAGAAGTGTGCAATGTGGTTAGAAGAGAGGGTGATCCCCTCAGACTAGGAATCAGGTGTTCTACTATCAGTGCAGTAGGTCGGGGAATATGTGTGGTCAGTGTCCTCAACCTCTAGTTGAGTGCAGTTCGTGCAGCAGGATGGGACATGTGCAGAAGTTCTGTAGGAAACCTCTGCAGGTGGGTGAGTATGATGGTGGAAGGCAGGTACCGGATATGAGAAGGGGATCAGTTGCCCCGTATCAGGTAAGCAGTTGGAGCTACATGGGATGTACTGGTAGGGGTGGTGGACGTGGAACTATAGGGAAAGATCGCTCCCGCCAGCAGGGCTGTGTAGCATAGAGTACTCAGGCAGGAGCCCTTGGTAGAGGGGCAAGTGAGCTTCAGGTAGTTCAGTTTGAACCTAGTGGTCACAAAGGCGGACCGTCAACTGTTCGAGGTACGATCCTTGTAGCTTCTACTTTTTCTAGTGTTTTGTTTGACACACGTGCTACACACTCTTTTATCTCTGCTCAAACTATGGTAGCACTAAGTTTACCTATGGAGAGGGCATATGGATTTATGTCAATTGACACCCCATTGGGAGTGTGGGTTGAGGATATCATGCATTGCAAGATATATGCCTTGGAAGTCGGTGGTTATCGTTTTCTATGGGATTTGTTCATTCTGGAGATGTTAGGGTTTGACCTAATCTTGGTAATGGATTGTTTGGTGTTGTATCAGGTGCACATAGACTTTTTTCATTGCAGAGTATCGTTCAGGTCGCTTAAGGGTGATGCTTATGTCCACCGTGGAGAATGGGATGTTTGAGCAGGGAATGCGGGGCCGTGTTTTCAACAGATGAGTGGACTCACGGCTTGAGTGGCATGTCTCATGCTTGATGATAATGAAAGAGGGTAACTGTCTATTTTCCCTCATGTGGTGGATCAGTTTCATGACATGTTTCATGAAGATTTCTTGGGGTTACACCCCCAAGAGTGATGTTGAGTTCATGATCGAGTTGTTTCCGAGAGCGGAGCCAGTTTCTATTCAGATATACCAAATGGAACCGGCAGAACTCCCTGAACTGAAGGTTCAGCTTGAGAATTTGGATCGTAAGGTATTTATTTGTCTTAGTACATCTCCTTGGGGATCTCCTGTTCTTTTTACAAAGAAGGCTGATGGGTCGTTGAGGCTGTGTGTTGACTATCAAAAGTTAAATCAGATGACAGTGATGAATCAGTACACTCTTCCTAGGATTGATGACATGTTTGATCATTTTAGCGGTGCATCAGTGTTTTCTAAGATTGATCTGAGGTCAGGTCATCACCAGTTAAGAGTGAGGACTTCTGACGTACTGTGGACAACTTTTTGGAGTTGGTACGGGTTGTTTGAGTTTTTGGTAATGCCTTTCGGCTTGACCAATGCACCAGTGGTGTTTATGGCCTTGATGAACTGAATCTTTCATCCCTATCTAGATCAGTTTGTGGTTGTCTTTTTTGATGATATCTTAGTGTACTTGAAAACTAACTGTGATCATGCCCAATATCTTCACATCATCTTGGGTATGCTTTGAGAGCATCGACAATACGCCAAGCTATAAAATTGTAAATTTTGGATAGGTGAAGTGAATTTTATGGGTCACATCATCTCGGAGGCAGGTGTGTTAGTGGATCTAGGGAAAGTGCAAGCATTTGTGTCTTGGGAGCAGCCCAAGAGTGTTTCTAATGTTCGGAGTTTTTTGGGTTTGGCCGGGTATTACCAAATGTTCATTCATGATTTCCCTCACTTGGAAGCACCACTCTCAGGCTTGACCAAAAAAGGAGTCAGGTTAGAGTGGTCTGATTCTTGTCATAATTCCTTCTAAGAGTTGAAGAAGCGGTTGACAACTGCACCTATCTTGATCTTACCTGAGCCTGGTAAGAAGTACATTATGTTTTTTGATGTATCTGGAATCATACTGGGGGCTGTGTTGATGTAGGGTGAGTGGGTTTTTGCATATGGGTCAAGGCAGTTGAGACCCCATGATTGGAACTATCCCACTCGTGATCTTGAGTTGGCTACAATAGTGCACGCCTTGAATTGCTGGAGGCACTATCTGTTGGGTGAATGGTGTACTGTGTTTTCCGACCATAAGAGTTTAAAGTCCATCTTCTCATAATGGGATCTAAATCTTCAGCAATGAAGATGGGTTGAATATGTCCAATATTTTGACTTTGATTTATTGTACACGCTAGGAAAGGGAAATAGTGTTGATGAAGCTTTGAGCAGAAAGGTTCATGATAAGGTGGTTCAGGAGTCCAGCACCAAGTGGAAGGTGATGGCTTTGTATGCGGAAATTAACTTGGAGGTGCTGGAGGAGAGTGGTCAGGTCACTATTGCTTCCTTAGTGATAGAGTTGACGCTTTTGAGTGATGTTAAGGAAGGTCATCATGATGATCCTGAGTGATTGATCATGAAGGAAAATATTAAAGGTGGGGATCTACCTTTTGGTGGGGCCTTCAACATGGATAGTTTTTTTCGTGTTCATGATCGTGTGGTGGTGCCAAAGTGTGTGCGAGAATAGTTGATTCGTGAGTTCCATGTTTCAAAATGGGTTGTGCATCCTAGTTTTACCAAGATGTACCGCGATCTCCGAAGGATATTTTGGTGGCCTGGAATGAAGAAGGAAGTTGTGGGCTTTGTGGCATGGTGTCTTATCTATCAAAAGGTGAAAGTCGAGCATCAACTCCTAGGTTGTTTGTTGCATCCATTTCCCATTCCAGGATGGAAATGGGATGATGTGAAAATGGATTTTATCGTGGGTCTTATGAGGATTCCACAGAAGAATGATGCAATCTGGGTGGTTATGGATCAGTTAACGAAAGTGGCACGTTTCATACCAATTCAGGATACCTTTGCAGTCGACCAGTTGGGTGAGTTGTATGTTCGGGAGATAGTGCGGTTCCGTGGGGTGTTGTGGACCAAAGTTTCAGACCGAGATCCACGTTTCACATCGTATTTCGGGCAAGGGTTGTAGAAGGAGCCCCGTACACAGGTTATTTTGAGCACGGATTTCCACCAAAAGATGGATGGGAATTCAGAGCGTACAATCCAAGTGTTGGAGGACATGTTAAGATCTTGTGTCCTGGACTATGGTGGATCTTGGGAGAGGCACCTATCGTTAGTTGAGTTTGCCTACAACAATAGTTTTTAAGCTATGATTCAGATGACATTGTTTGAGGCACTTTAAGGCAGGCCATGTAGATCTCTATTGTGTTGGCTAGAGGCCCATGAATCTGAGTTGTTGGGGCCAAGTCTCATGAAGTAGACTTCAGAGAATGTTAAGTTGATCAGGAAGCAGATGGTTACGGCTCATAGTAGGAACAAATCGTATGCATATTGAAGGCGTAGACCTCATGAGATTGGGGTGGGTGATAAAGTGTTCTTTCGGGTTTCACCAAGGATGGGTCACCGTCAGATTCGAAAGCATGGTAAGTTGGTGCCCAGGTATGTGGGAACTTTTGAGATTGTGGAAAGGATCGGACTAGTGGCTTACCGATTGGATCTTCTACAGTGGTATGGGGGGATGTATGATGTGTTTCATGTGTCACATATTCAATGGTATCACCATGACCCATCTCATGTGGTTGATGTAGAGGATGTGGAGCTTGAGTATAATGCGTCCTTTGAGGAACATCTGGTTCGTGTCGTGGATCATAGTGAAAAGGTATTTCGAGGTAAGGTTGTTCCATTAGTGCAAGTACTATGGTAGCATGGGAATGTTTAGGAAGAAACTTGGGAGTGAGAATCGGATATCCGGGCTCAGTGGCCTGAAATCCTCTCTTCGGTGGATCAATGAGGCTTGGAAACTCGGCTCGAGGATGAGCCGTTAAAAGGTGGGAAGGTTGTAAGATCCCAGTTTTTGGAAAGGTATGTTTTTTTGTGCTTTCGGTTGAATCCTTTGTTTTTGGGTTTTAAAAATGTTTCCTAAAGGTGTGAGAGGCTTTAGGGTTGTTTCGGGGGCTTGGGGCACGAAAGAAATGAAATCTGGGAAAGACATGGCTGGGCGCACGGCTTGCGCATAGCCTAGGTAAACCGTGCAGCCTACCAAGGAAAACTGTGTGACCCCTCCTCCTCCAGACATTAGCATGTGCACGGTTTGTGAACGGTTTGTCAAACTGTGCGGCTAAACCATGCAACTTTTTAATGATGGGAAATATTACAAGTTTTCCACTCCGGGATTTTAAGAACCCAATCAGGGTTTCTACTCATTTACTCCCTCTTCACCCTGGGGACGAATCAAATCACCGAAGAGCTCCAAGAGGTTGATCTCCCTCGTTTCTAAGGAATTTTTGGTGCTGTTGGATGTGGATCGAAGCTCAAGGTAAGGCTAATCCCATCCTTGGTTCTCTTTTTGGTTTAGGGTTTGTATCTTCTCTCCCTCTTGTTCTGAACCTCTAAAACCCTATCTTTTGGGTGAGTTTTAGGTTGAAGCTCAAAAGTTTGGTCGGATCAAGGTCTAAGGACTCGAGTGAGAGTGCGTTCAACCGTGGTTTTGAGGTAGGTGGTCTACAAGTGATATTCCATAGTTATATGGGGATTTGTGCATGTTTAGTTGTGTTCTTGTTTCCACTTGGTTATGTTTTGAATAACCTTTGCACATTTGGTAATAATGGTTTTGAAATTGGAAAATGGGAACCCTCACGATCCCTGTGGGATGTTTTGGGATAGTCTTGACCTAATTGGGGCCATCCATGGGATGTGCCGGCTTCCTGAACTAAGTGATTGATATTAAACGAGTGACCTTGTTGTAGTAAATTGTAGAGCCCTTGATAAACATGATGGAATTATTGGTTGAACTTGGAATAGAAGTTAGGTGATGCACCTAGACTTGGAAATAACCAAAGGGTTATTTGGAATGGGTTGAATGGTTGAATCATGGAAATGATGAAATGGTTAAATGGGTTAATGTGTAAAATGATTAAAGACCATACTAGATAGGTTATGGGTCCAGTGCTAAATTCTTAGTGAGTTAGGCTTAACACATGGGAATTGGGTGAATGGTTAAATGATGTTAAATGATAATGTGTTAATGGGTTAAGGAATGATGTGGATGCCCATGTGGGTTGTTGTGAATAGTATTTTCCAAGAGGCAATGGTTTGGATGGTTGATGGTTACTTATATTTATAATCTTGTGAACATGGCTTCATAGAGTGGGGATTGACATGAGGATCTACGCCCATGGGTTGATCTAAGACTGAGGTTCTAAACTCCACCCTAAATGCACGGGTTATGAAAGGGTTCTTAGGGTCTATTCTCCTAACAGTTGCATCCACCCGGACTGAGGCTTCGAGGTGAGGATATGGTTTCTATGAGGGGGTTAGTCCTAGTAAGATAGGATAACAATGTGTTTACCCTCTTATTTTTGATTGTTGGCCTTAGACCCATGTAACATAATGTATGTGATTAACCCATGGAAATGTTATGAAATGGTAAGTGATGATAATTGGTAATAAATGAATGGTAATGGAAATGGAAATGGAATTTGCTCTGAACTTATCAATGGAACCTAAATTAATTACATGGAAATTATCATTCATATTCCTTTTGCGTGCACTACCTTTTTATACTGGATATTTTGTAGACACCATTGGTGGGGGCCTACTGAGTTGTACTAACACCCTACTCGGGCCGCCATTGGGTACCATAGCAGAATTCATGTTTGCAGGTCAAGAGAAGGGCAAGGGTCCTTTCTAGATAGTTGAGTGGACATGGGTAGCACTTGGTGGAGGATCCAGACATGGAGTTGAGACCATTTAGGGGATTTTTTCCATTGTCTTTATGTTTGGGTTTTGTTCACTCTTCCACTTGTAGTATGACATGGCATATTTATTGTTGGAAATGATTGTTATACATGTTCCTTGTTTATTGGTTATTGTTTCCGATATTTGGTTTATTTCTGTTATGTCTTACTCTGATAAAAAGTGGGTATAGTATCCCCACTTGACTCCATAGACCCCCACTGCTAGTAGGAATCCTTTGGCGTACGGGGAGGCGCTTTTAAGGTCATGTAACCACCCGGCTCAGAGCACCAGTTTAGTGGCTTCCGGGTCGGGGACGTTAAAATTTTAATTCTAAATCACCTTTTAGTATAATTTATTTATATAGTTATAATATATTTTTAATTAGTTTTAAATTTGAAATTATAATATATTCTAACCATTTAATCCAATGTTGGTCATTTTAAATAATTTTACTTTGAATTTGGACATAAACAAGTATCAATCTTTTGATAGTTAATTTTTCATAAAAACACGCAATTTGTTTTGACAACAGAAATTAATTTTAAATTAATTACTGTGACTTATATGTTTTGAATTTTGTAAAAGAGAAATCATTTTCGAATTTGGAATATCAAATATATCTTTTTCTGAATTTTTGGTATTCTTCTGAAAAACAGCAATTTTTGATGCATAGTGAAACCACTTAGTAGTAGTTACAAAACCGACTTTTTAATTTAAATGAAATTTTACCACTTCTGTGAATTAAATTTTGAAAATCCAACATAAATGGTTGTTATTATTAAGTAAAATGTGGTTCAATAAGATGAAAATAATTTTTGTTGAATAGTAACTTTTGACTTTTATTTACCGGAACTAAAGTTAAATAGAGTAATTTAATGTAAAAAGAATATTATAATAATACAAAATTACCTTAACACTTGTCCAAACATTATTGGTTGAGTAATGTACAACAAGGAGTATCATGGGGTCTATTTTGGGACCCCATGGAGCCACTTATGATTGATAATCACACTTTAGAATTATTAACTTAAAACAATGACAAAAATGACATAAACAAATATCTTTTAGTATAGTAATTCATACATAAGGTTATATAAATTATCCTTTTGGCTATAAATATTCATTTTAAAGATTAAATGTGTTCCTATATCATGGTTTTTTTATAATTTTTATACATCATATAAATTGAATTATTTATGACATAATAATGATGCAATATTTACCTCCTTAATAAATGATTTAAATAATTAAGATTATAAATATTAAAAAATCATCCAAAACCTGTCCAATTATTATTGGATGATTTTTTTTATACCATTAGTCATTTTATATTCGAATTTAATTAGTTTTGGACCTTTATAAACTGAATATCATTATATAATAAAATAATATTTTCACACTTCCCTAAAGAACCCCTCCCCCCTTATAAAAAGATCTCACTTCTTACTCATTCCTAACACCTCTAAAGCCCCTTCACTTATCCAATCCCTAAACAAATAAGCTCTCAGGATCCTTATCCACCTCCTAGAAGCATTATCATAGTCATAAGGCACTTTAAGAAGTCATTTTGGTTCAAACCAAAGAGAGTTACCCAAATTAAAGCTAGATGTTCCTCTTAACTTCTTTTATTTTATTTTACTTCTAAAACCCCTAAACTATTTTTATTATTTTCTTTTATAACAAAAACATTATCCTCAATATACTAGAATGTTGTTATGAGATGGATTTGAAATACACTTACACATACCTTCACCTAATGGGTGAAGAACATACTGTTTCTGTGGAGGGAAAACTAACGCCTCACGAAACGATGATTATTCGATTTTATCCTACCGCCTCTCATGGTGGTCCTTAAGATGGAACTATTTTTATATATGATATGAATTATGTTTATGTTATATTTATTCTTTTATATTTTACATTTATATCCTACCATTATGGTTTCCATAATAGGTAAACGCGATAATTTCATTTGAGGAAGTGCAGACTACCGCCCCCTCAAATTGATATGACTCGTTAATGACATTTGTGGGTTGTATAAAGGACTGTGTTAATGATATTATATATAATATTATACTGGAATTATAATATACCTATGTATCATTATGTTTTAATTCTATTAATTTATGAAATATAAATGAATGTAGTATTCATTTTTACGTACGACTTACCCTCTCCATGAACGGTGCATTTCATTTCTTATATCCAAAATGTTATGTACTATTATAAATACATATTTATAATGGATATATATGATTTATATGATATCTAAATCATGAATATAATTCTGGACATATTGAAATGTTGACCACATGGACAACTTGTAATTATAAGGTTTCCATTTTTTACTAAAGTATAAAATATCAAAAAAATAAACTTTATTAACTTATATGATTAAATAATATCTATAACATGGTAATAAGTGATATAAAAGAAGAATAAACTTGAAAAATGTTGTTAAGAAAGTACAAATTAACTTTAGTTTATTATTCAGTGGATTAAAGAACGAACAGGTCAAGTCAGACACAAGACAAGGGACTACATCTAAAACTCCTTTCATTGAGGAATATTTCATTTTATACACAAATTTATTTTATACGATCTATAAAACCCTTTGATTTTCCATTTCATTCAAAGGTAATCTTTTTATAAAATCATTTTACTAAACGAAAAAATTGAATTTTTTTACGTAAGC
The DNA here is from genome assembly GCA_963277665.1 of Viscum album. Taxonomy (NCBI): domain Eukaryota; kingdom Viridiplantae; phylum Streptophyta; class Magnoliopsida; order Santalales; family Viscaceae; genus Viscum; species Viscum album. The sequence goes on from OY728143.1 coordinate 821,770,158, forward strand.
GGTGACAACGACTTTTTTCCACCACCGCGAGTATCATTTGATCTTTGGTATCCTTAACAAGCTATTGGTTTTTTTTAAAAAAAATGGAAAAATACTATATACTTTTTACATATTTTTGTTTTGAAAATGGTTTTTATACGGGATTTGTTATGTTAATATATTTTAATTATATTTTGTGATTGAAATGTAAAAATTTTATCTTTCCTTTATGTTTGTTTTATGTGTTATGAATATGTTATGTTTCTTGGGAATTGTTTATGTTTACGGGTGGTTCCATGATAAACCTAGGGTGGGTGAGCCCCAGATAGCTCTCCAATGCATTAAGTAACATGATAGAGGTAAACGTGAATGTTTCTCCTAAGAGATTTATAGAATATACTATGATTGGTATTCCAACATAAAACCCTATGTAGCCGTGATAGTTACAATAGAAATATGATATGAATGCCATATGTTCTTTTATGATATGTCATTACTATGTGTTATTCATAAATCGTATGTTTTCATGTGGTAAGTAAAACAGTTTATGTTTTGTATGTATTGATGGACTAATGATTTCTTTCTTATTTTATAACCCTTACTGAGATTTTTTTGATCATCCCATGTTTTGAAAAGTATTTCACAGGACTTAAAGATTAATAGGGTCAATGATGGGATTAAGGAAAAGTCTTTCTATCTAAAACATGGAACTAGACATGACTCTTTTTTTCAAGAGTTTTTTTATTTTATGAAAAAATGGTTAATGAGTAGAATTGAATACATGTAATATTCATGTTGTTATGTAAATGTTATAACCTATTCTCTAAAACGCTAAACCTAAAAAAGATCCTCAATGTGAATTATCCATTTAATTATACAATATGAAATGTTTAAGGTCAGGTACTTATAGTTCATATAAGAAGTTGGTTTAGACAACATTAGGAGATATAATATTGTTAAATTAATATCCATAATTTATTTTTTTAGCTTACGTTATGATTGAAATGATATAGAATTTACTTATTACCATGTTGCTTCAGCTAAGATATTTTTGTGTTCAGAATAGTTTTCCACAGAGGAAACATGGAAGCTATGTTGGGGAGACATTAGGAGGAAGAAAACCTTCTACATTAGTAACCTGAGATGGTCGGAATCAGAACTGAACATTTTTTTGCAGTGATGACATAGTTTAATCAGGCTATAAATGGTTGTGGTATCCCTATACAAGATTAGTCAGATCAACCACAGAGGAACATGTTAGTAGTGGAGATTTTCATGAGGCAACATCCCCCATCATTCAGAGGATCATCTGAGTTGGTGATATAAGAAGGATGGATTAAAGAATTGGAAAATATTTTCAATGTCATGGGTTATTCAGAAAATCAAATGGTTAGTCTCGTTATTTACCATATTGAAGGTGAAGCTGATCAACAGTCGTCGATGGTGAAAAATATTAGGGATACTGAGCAGGTTGATGCTCTCGATTGGGATTGATGCTCTCGATTGGGGTGAATTAAAATAAAGGTTTCTTGAAAAATATTTTCCTAAGGTGGATTATCTTAGAATGGAAAATAAATTCCCATAATTGAGGGAGGAGTATGACTCAGTGGCTTCTTGTGAAACAAAATTCACTCGATTGGCAAGGTATGCACCAAATTTCATATGATATTTTGATAGTAAAATCAAACATTTTAGTCAGGATTAAAGCCAATTATCAAAGGGATTTTTCATATCATGAGTTAAAAAGTTATGAATAACTTGTTCATTGTGTGGAGAAGGTGGAAATGAAGTTTTCTGATGATTAAGTGTTCTTTGAAAAACAACAGAATAAGAGGTCGAGGTGGTAGGCGAAAGGGAATAACTCTTCAAAAAAGTCTGATGGTAAGAATCTTAAGTTTACAGTTTATGAAAATTATGGTAAAAAGCATACTGGGGAATGTATTTTGAATTTTGGTAAGTTCTACTGATGTAGTAAAATGGGACATAAGTATCAAAATTGCACTTAAAAGATTAGGTTAATGGTATGAAAAAAATCCGATTTATAGTCATAAAAATGTTTTAAGTGCAAATAAATGGGTCATTATGCAAATGAGTGTCGAACGAAGAACTCAACTAAGGGAAAGCAGCCAGACTAGAAGCAGAAAGGGGTGGTAAAATCCTTTGAAACTACTTTAGTAGATGTTAGGAAATCAAATGAAGTAGTATCAGGTACACTATTTTTTTGTTCAGATTATGCCAATGTTTTGTTTCATTCAAGGTCTACACATTTGTTCATTTTTGAGAAGCTTTCTACTAAATTGGGAATTCCATTTCAAGATATGAATTCGGAACTTATGGTAAAAACATCAGGGTAAATGTTGAGACAAAAATAAATTATAAGAACCTTCATGTCCTTGTGTACGAGAAGAATCTACCTGCAAACCTTATTATTTTTCCTCTAGTAGAGTTTGATGTTATTTTGGGTATGTATTGAATTCTTGTTTATCATGCTAAGATTGACTGTAGAGCTAAAGAGGTTTATTTTCCTAAACATTTCAATTTTGAGTACAGGAATGATCTCTTGATTTTGATAACATATCAAGAAGGTTAGAAACTAGTAAAAGATGGAAATAAGTGTTACCTTTCTAATATTGATGAAAATAATGGAAGTGTTGAGATTAATGATGTGCCAGTGGTAAATGAATACCTTGATGTTTTTTCTGATGAGTTGCCTGGTATTATACCTGATTGGGATGTTGAATTTACTGTTGACTTAGTTCCTGATTCTAAGACAATTTCAAAAACACCTTATCAAATGGATCAAATTTAACTTTTAGAGTTAAATAAGTAATTGTATGAGTTATTAGATAAATGTTTCATTCGACCTAGCACATCACCATGGGGTGCTGCTATCTTTTTTGATAAAAATAAATATGGTTCACTGAGACTTTCCATTTATTATAGAGCATTGAATAACATCACTATTAAGAAGAAGTATCCTTTTCCTCATATCGATGATTTGTTTGATCATCTCTAGGGTGCTCAGTATTTTTTGAATATTGATTTGAGGTCGGGGTACCATCAGTTGAAAGTAAAAGAAGAATACATTCCAAAGACTGCATTTCATACTAGATATGGCCACAATGAATTTGTAGTTATGCCTTTTGGTTTAACAATTGAACCTACTGTATTCATGGGTCTTATGAATAGAATATTATGTGAGTTCTTGGATAAGTTTTCGGTTGTGTCCATTGATCATATTTTGGTTTATTCCAAAAGTAAAGAACACCATGAAATTCATTTATGGGTTGTCCTGAAATCCTTAAAAGAAAAGAAACTATTTGGGAAATTCAAAAAGTGTGAGTTTTGGTTACAGAAAATTTCTTTCCTTGGTCACATTGTTTCAAAAAAGGCATTAAGGTTGATCTTACAAAAATAAAAGTTGCTGATGAATGCCCAAGACCAACAAATATAACCAAGATCCGTAGTTTTCTTGGTTTTGAAGGTTATTACTAGATGTTTATTGAGAATTTTTCATGGTTATCTAGTCCAATGAATATGTTAACTTGAAAAGGTGTTAGGATCCTTTCGAAAAAAGAATGTGATGATCGTTTTTATGAATTGAAAAGAAGATTTTTAAATTCTCCAGTTTTGGTATTACCTTCCAAAAATGGTGAGTTTGTTATCTATAGTGATGTGTTGTTGAAAGGACTTGGTTGTGTCCTTGTGCAGAATAATCAGGAAATTACTTACGCTTCACGTTAGTTGAAACCTCATGATTTAAATTACCCTACACATGATTTGGAATTAGATTTTGTTGTTTTTTATTTAAAAATTTTGAGGCATCATTTTTATGGTGTAAAATGTGAAATATATACTAACCAATAAAGTTTTAAGTATATATTCACTCAAAAAGAATTAAACATGAGACAGAGGAGACGGTTGGAATTAATAATGGATTATGATTTCACAATCCCTTACCATTCAATAAAAGAAAATGAAGTGGCTGATGCTTTGAGTTGAAAAAGTAATTATTCATTTACCATGATAAGTTTGGATCGAGATCCTATGGTTTTTTATTTGATGAACTTTGGCATAGATGTTTTTAGTGAAGGAAATTCTCCTTTTTTTTAGGTGTCAGTGAAATAATCTTTATTAGGCAGAATAAAGTATGCATAAAAGAAGACAGTGAGTTACAGAAAAAGGTAGAGTTGGTTAAAAAGGGTAAGTGACTGATTTTAACATTGATAATGATTGTGTTTTGAGGTTTGAAAAAAGATTATACATGCCATGTGATTCACAATTGAAAATGAGTTGTTATGTGAAGATCATAGTTCCCTGTTTTCAGTTCATTCTGGAAGTACTAAAATGTACATAGATATTCAGGAGTATTATAGGCGGGGTGTATTGAAAAGAGATATTTCTGATTTTACTATGAAGTGTTTGACTTTTCAGTAGGTTAAAGTAGAGTGTTAGTTACCGAAAGGGATGTTTTAGTCTTTACCAGTGCTAGAGTGGAAATGGGAAAACATATCCATGGAATTTGTTGTTGGATTACCAAAGACATCCCGAGGTAATAATGCAATCTGGGTTATTGTTGATCATTTGACTAAATCTTCTCATTTCCATCCTATTCAAGATACTTTGTCTCTAGATCCACTTTCTCAGTTTTATGTAAAAGAGATAGTCAGGTTTCATGGAGTTCCTCTATCCATTGTATCTGATCATGATCCCAGGTTTACTTCTATATTATATAAAGGCCTTCAGAATTCATTGGGTACTGAATTAAATTTTAGTATATCTCTTCATCCCCAATCAGATAGGTAGTTAGAATGAACAATTCAGAACATGGAGGATATTCTTCATGCTTGTTCACTGGATTACTAGGGAAGTTGGGACCAACATATTTCTTTGGCAGAAATTTCTTATAATGACAGTTTTCATTCCAGTATATAGATTGCTCTATTTGAGGAATTATATGGAAAGAGTTGTCGAACTCCAGCATTTCGGGATGACGTTGGTGAAAGGAAGCTGATGGTACCAGAATTGGTAGAAGAGGTGACATAAAAGGTTCAGTTGATTCAGAAGAACAGGAGAACAGCTTAGAGAAGGAAGAAACGTTATGTAGATAACCGGAGGAAGGATCTATCTTTTTAGGTATGGGATCATTTCTTTCTCAATGTTTCCCCAGGGAAAAGTGTGATGAATTTTGGTAAGAAGGGAATGTTGAGTCTGAGGTTCATTGGACCATATCAAATCCTAGTGAAAGTTGGATCAATTGAGTAAGGAGTAGCTTTACCTCCATGTTTATCCCAGGTAGACACTTTTTTTCATTGTTTCAATGTTGAGAATTTATATGCCAGATCCATCTCATGTTTTGAGCCCAGAGGTAGTTCAGTTAGAATAGAATATCTCTTATGAGGAATAACCAGTACGGATTCTTAACCATAGAGAGAAAGTGTTGTGGAATTAAGTAATTAACTAGGTAAATGTTTTGTGGAAAAACTGTATGGTTGAAGAGGCTACGTGGGAATCTGAAAATGCTATGAGTGATAAATACCCCCATTTATTTGATAAGTGAAAAAAATGTGAGGACACAATTCCCAAAAGGGGGTAAGGATGTAACATCCCAAGTATATAAAGAATAATCTATTTTTATATTTATTAATATTGGTGAATTAAATGTTAATTTCACTTTAATGGGTAATCTATGTTCGATGGCGTACTAGATACGCAACAACGAGTTTATTTGAAATCATACATTGCACACTAATAATATAATATTATTATTTTAAATGGTATTTAATGCCTCATAGTTGAATTCGCAGGAATGAATGGAACTAACTAAAATATGATTATACATGTTTGTTAATTTTTTTACATTTATCCAATAAAAGTTTGGGGATTAAAATATGAATGAATCTAATTTTAAGCATAAATACTCTAATATTCAGTAAAAGGTAAATTTAACGCCTTTTGATGGCGAACCATCATTAAATATAGTTTTGGTAAATATTATATGTTCTATTTAACAAAATATAATTCTTCTTTAAATTTAGGACATCAAAATTTAATTTGGTTAAATTTTTGGTATTTTTCCAATAAAGTTCATTTTTAATGAATAGTAAAAAATACTGTATTTTAATTCAAAATTTCCTTTTAATATAATTTATTCATATGGTTATATTATCTTTTTAATTTTTTTTAATCTGTAATTAAAATATATTATTACCATTTAATCCAATGTTTGTCATTGTAATTAATTTCACTTTGAAATTGGACATAATTGAGTATCAATCTTTTGATAGTCATTGTTTCTTAAAAACATGCTATTTTTTTGAAAATAAGAATTAATTTTAAATTAATTAATGCGACTTCTATGTTTATAATTTGGTAAAATATACCTCATTTTTGAATTTGGAATATCATATATATCCTAGGATGACGTTTTTTTATTTTTCTGAAAAACTTCAGTTTTTGATGAATAGGGAAACCACTTAGTAGTAGTTAAAAAATAGTCTTTTTCATTTAAATAAAAATTACTGATTTTGTGAATTGAATTTAGAAAATCTGACATACATGGTTGTTATTTTTAAGTAAAATGTGCTTCAATATGATGAAATAAATTTTTGATGAATATTATCTTCTGACATTTATTTACCGCGGTTAATGGTAAATAGGGTAATTTAATTTAAAAAGAATATTATAATATTACAACATTACCTTAACACTTGTCCTAAGCTTATTTGTTGAGTCATGTATGACCATGAGCATATCTGGGTCAGTTTTTGGACCCCATGGAGCCATTATTGATTGATAATGACACTTTAGAATAACTAACATAATGTAATGACAAAAATGACATAAACAATTATCATTTAGTAAATAAACATTTACATGGGGTTATATAAATTATCTTTTCGACTATAAATATTCATTAAAAAGACAAAAATCTTCCAACATCATGGATTTTTCTATAAATTTTAGAAATAAAATAAATTAATTTATTTATGACACAATAATGATGTAGTATTTACCTCATTAATAAATGATTTAAATAAATAAGATTATAAATATTAAAATGACATAAAAAAACCAGTCCAATTCTTATTGGATGAGTTTATTTCGACCATGATTCATCTTATATGTGACTTTAATTAGCTTTTGAAATTTAGAAACCGAATAACATTATATAATAAAATAAAATTTTCCCACTTTTCTAAAGAACCCCTCCTCCCCATTAAAAAATACTTCACTTCTTACTCATTCACACACCTCTCAAGCCCCTTGGCTTGTCCAAACCCTGACCAAATAATCTCTCAAGATCCATCTACTCCTCCCAGAAGCCTTACCTTAGTCATAAGGCACTTCAAGAAGTTGTTTTGGTTCAAACCAAAGGGAGTTACCCAAATTAAAGGTAATAATTCCTCTTAACTTCTTTTCTTGTATTTTACTTCTCCAACCCCTAAACCAAAAGAAATTCTTGAAGCAATCACATTTCCTTCTGAAATAGGATGATTCATGATTAATGTAGAATCAATCCAATTTTCTTCAGCTAGATAATGAGTTTTTGGAGCACATTTGGTGTATTTTCCAACAGTTGATGCATATTAAGAGATCATACAATGATTTGGGAACAAAATAACGTATTTGGAGAAAAACCCAACTAAAAACCTTGTTCAACAAATAATAAAGGACGTGTATATTTCCTCATCGATGGTTTTAGGGTTGGGGAAGATTTAAGGATGGCATGGCATGTACTCTATTTGACACAACATGTACCACATCTCCATGTGAGATGAGTCAGGTGAAAGAGCACATTTCCAAGAGAAAACTATATGTCAAAAACATAGACACACCATGGACACATGAGAATCATCCAATTTGGACCAACACACTATGTACCGAAGTACATAGACATGATGTTCAAGTATACTGACACAACCAGCAGACACAGCTCAGTCCCCAAATGGGCGGGACATGCTATGTAGTCCACCTAAATGGTGTGCACTACCTCATGGGATAGGACTTATGTCCAACTAGAGACATGGACAGACAATGATGATGTGACACATGACATGTGGGCCCCTCACATGATGTGTACTATTTGATAACTTTTTATAAATTGTAATTCTTTATTATCTCATTCATTTGAAATCGTATTTCAGCCCACAAAATGCCTATCCTGATTTTTTTCACATAGAATGTGATATTTCCCTAGTAAGTGGATTTTTAGATAAGACGTGGATATTATTGGCTGGAACATATAGAGAGGACACCCAATAGTGGCAGAGATTTGATAGTCTATCCAAAGAATACCGAGTTGACCCTCAATCTAGGTATTGTAGTGTATTTCCCCCAAAATGATACCGGGATGACCCTCCAATTGGGCTGGGTAGTATGGACCTTGATGAGAGATTCTTAGATGACCCTCAAGCTAGGCTTTGTAGTGTAGTTATTCAATGATGATATATGGCTGACCCTTTAGCCGGGATGGGTAGTGTAGTCCCATGACAATGATACAAGGCTGACCATCCAGCTAGGTTGGGTAGTGTAGTTTCTAACGAGGGATTATGGGCTGACACTCCGGCAGGGCTGGGTAGCGTAGTCTATGATGATACCAGCCTGCCCTCCAGGTTTTCTAGGTAGTGTTATCCCAAAAAAATAAAAAAATACCCTAAACTATGTGGAATAATGGTGAGGTGTGGTTCCAAATACCTAAGGACTTGTGAGAAAATGGGTGCTTTCCCCCACCAAGATAAATCCCTATGATGTAACCTAAATACGTGTAGGCAAGTATGTGCTACCCAAAGTTGATAATATCAATAGGTGATGATTTTACCCTCTTTGGATTATGTATCCTTAGAATACACATGAGGTGCTCAGCATTATAGAAGGGTTTACCTTGTTATGATAAGGATTGAAACTACACTTACACACACCTTCATCTAATTGGTGAAGGAAAATAATGTTTTTGTGGATGGAAAACTAACGCCTCACGAAACGATGATTGTTCGATTATCTCCTACCACCTCTCATGGTGGACATTAATATGGAACTATATTTATATATGATACATATTATGTTTATGTTTTATTTATGCTTCATTATTTTACAATTATATCCTACCTTTATAGTTTACATAATGGGTAAACCTGATAATTTGATTTGAGGAAGTGCAGACTAACGACCCCTCAAAGTGACATGACTTGTTAGTGCCATATGTGGGATGTATAAAGGATAGTGTTAATGATATTATATATGATATTATACTGGAATTATAATATACCTATGTAGCATTATTTGTTAATTCCAATAAAGTATGAAATAGAATTGAAAGTAGGGTTCATGTGTACGTACGACTTACCGTCTCCATGAACAGTACATTTCATTTCATATCTCCAAAATGTTATGTACTATTATAAATACATATATATATGGGATATATATGATTTATATGATATCTAAATCATGAATATAATTCTGGAGATAATGGACTATTTACCACACGAATAACATGTAATTATAAGGTGTTCATTTTTGACTCATGTACCAAATATAAAAAACAACCTTTATTAACTTAAATGATTACATAATGTCTATAAAATGGTAATAAGTTATATAAAAGTAATAATAAAAAGGAAAAATTTTCTTCTGAAATTAGAAATTAACAGTAGTTTATTATTCTAGAGATTAAAGAATGAACGGGTCAAGTCAGACACGAGGTAATGGACTTCGTCTCAATCTCCTTTCATTGAGGCATATTTTTTTATACATGGATTTCTTATATACGGTTTATAAACCCCTTTTACATTCCATTTAATTCAAAAGGAATCTTTTTATATGAATCATTTTACTAAATGACAAGAAGGAATTTTTTTTAACATAAGTAGTGACAACGACCTTTTTCCATCGTCACGAGTATTATTTGATATTTGGCTTCTTTAATAAGTCGTAGTGTTTATTTAAAAAAAGGAAAAATAAATATCATATAATTTTTACATATTTTGGTATTGAAAATGGTTTTTATAATATATTTTTTATGTCAATATTTTTTAATGATATAATGTGATTGAAATGTGGAAATATTTTCTTTCCTTTATGTTTGTTTTATGTGTTATGAATATGTTATGGTTCTTGGTCATTGTTTACGTGTACAGGTGGTTCTGTGATAAACCTAGGGAGGTGAGCCCGAGATAGCTCTCCAATGCATTGGTTAACGTGATGGAGGTTAACATGAATGTTTCTCCTCATAGATTTAGGGAATATACTATGATGGGTATTCCAACGTAACTCATTATATAGTCCTGATAGCTACAATGTAAGTATGATATGAATCCCATATGTACTTTTATGATTTGTGATTACTATGTGTTATTCAAAAATATTATGTTTTCATGATGTAATTAAAAGTGTTTATGTTTTGAATGTATTGATGGACTAAGGATCTCTGTCTTATTTTATAACCCTTACTGAGCTTTTTTTCTCATCCCATTTTTTTAAATGTTTTTTCCAGGACTTAAAGATGAATAGGGTCAAGGATCGGATCAAGGAAAAGTCTTGCAATATAAAACATAGAACTAGACATGACCCTTTTTTTAAATATTTTCTTAATTTAAGAAAAAAATGGATAATGAGTAGAATTGATTACATGTAATATTCGTGTTTTTAAGTAAATGTTATGATTTAATTATCTAAAACTCAAAACCTAAAAAGATCCTCATTGTGAATAATCCATTTAATTGAAGAATATATAATGTTTAAGGCTAGGTCCTTATAATATAAAAATAAAAATAACATGAATCATAACATGAATATGTGGCTACAACATTTAATTTATACATTTATGAACATATCACCAAGGTTCATCCCCTTGGATTCATAAGAAAATTACCAAGGTTATTCACCAAGGTATTGTGAAAATTGTCATCTCTAAAGGTAATTATTTACCAAATTCATTGGAGAATTATCTGGTCTCACCCTTAATATGTATTTATTTTCATGTGAGATACATAGATCATAATAAAACAATTCAAAATTAACCCATATAGAATAAAAGAAATGGGTTTCATTTCTAAATCGTGTCGTTTTAATTGTTCTTAAAAAACATGATCGTTCTGTCATTTATAACACATGGAAAGGGAGTGAGGGTTATATGTATTCCACTTCCAGAATAAAAAAGATATATTTAATTTATTGATGAATACCCCTTGATGTGAAAATAGATTTGGGTATTCACATAAATATTACAAGAGATTTTTTTGAGAAATATGGTGATTTTGGGACAAAAATTTCTACAGCATGATATCTATATAACATGGTTTTAGAAAACCTTAAAAAGAGAGGGGAAAAGGGTCCCCCAATCATAAATAATTCTTGAAATGGTATAGGGACAAAATAAAATTTGAATATGATCATGGTATGGATGTTTGAATGGTATACCACTTAAAAAGGAAACATGAAAGAAAAGAGATGATGTGATTTCTTTTACCAATATTTGGCAGCCTAACGACATCACTTAATAATTCAGAAAATAAATTTATGAGAGCATAAAGGGGATAACACAATTTGGAAATGAAATTTATAGTAAAAATAATATATAAAAACATACAACTGCATATGAAGATGGAAACTAGAATACATAACTTAAAGCAAATCATGACTAAAATATGAGGGTGGAAGGTTCCCTTGCCTTGAAGAGTTACATCAAAAGATCGATGTTTTGGACCTTGGGGGGCTTGAGGAAACCTTGGGATGACTCCTTGGGAGGTAAATAGACCATAACATCATTGAGGAGGATTTTGGAATGAAAGTAATGAATGAATGTCTTGGTATTTATTGTAAAAGTGAGGGAATATTTAAATAATTTTCAAGGGACTCCTCGTCGGCAGTATTATCAAAACCATGGGCTTGAATATGGTATTTTCCCTTGGTATTTTCCAATTGGGACACCTCAAAATATATTATAGAATTTACTAGTTGACCAGAATGATTACATCATTTTTATGAGATATTTTATTTTTAAGTAAAAACACTATTTCAAAATCGATGTTGTGAATAGAAAAATGAACCGAATTTTATGAAAATAATTTTTTTATTATGAGATATTTAATTCTTATGTAAAAACACTATTTACCCAAAAATATTAATACTTAACTAATAATTTATGAAATAGTTATTTACTTATGCTATTATATCACTTCAACATTCAAGATGGCTAAATTATATTTATACATTCTTAAGTGAGGTTACTATTATATTGGTCACAATACTATTAATAAGTGTAATATTACTATGCATACTTTAATATTCACTAAAAATTAGGTTGATCTTGTTAGAATCTAAATTTATTACTGGTCACAACTATAGAAGACTATTTTTTTATAATCATTTCACATTATTAATTATATAAAGTATACAAAAATATTTTAAAATATCCCTTTTCCAAAAATTCATCAATAATATAGAACTTCATTCTACATTTATCTGGAAATTTGAAATTCACAAATTTAACATAATAAGGAATATCAATTTTATTTATACAAAAGGATTACACAACGTAACTAAGGTCTCATTACATAGCCCCTTTTAACACCTTCATAGGACCAAAGTGTAAGGTGTGCAATGTTGATGGAATCTTGGGGTGGCTCAGACAAAATTGCCTTAGTGGTAATTTCTATTAGCTTGAACTTCTCCCTCACGCGATTTCAATCAAGCTTCACATGTTGTATTTCGGCATGGGCTTGGTCTAGAGAAAATCCCAGTGGAGCCATTTCCTTCCCAAGCTCTGATAGATGGGTTTCGTACTACCCAAGTCTACTGGATGAGTCCATCGATTCTTCTTTCTATATTAATTGACCAAGACCACTTGTTTTTATAAACAATAATTGTAACGTTTAGAGTTTAGTTTCAAATTGTCATATTGTCCAATGATTATATAAAAGTCAAAACCCAATGGTATCATTTTAATTACACTCACTTAATTACTTTAATGATATGGGTTTTTTAGTATAAAATAAAATAGCACAGAAAAATATGAAATGAAATTTATTCAAAAGTTCAGGTCGTTACATTTCCCCCCTTTAAGGAATTTCATCCCTGAAATTTTAACACGTACCCTTAGAAGAGAAATTGTTTGGGTACTTCTGTCTTATATACTCCTATGTTTCCCATGTGGCTTCTTCACATTTGTGGTTACTCCACAACACCTTAATAAGGTGGGTATTCATTTTGCGTTGATCCTTGTCCCTATGATCCAAGATCTCCACAAGATACTCCTAAAAAGAGAGGTCATGTGACAATTGTACCACCTATGGATTTTGGACATGTTTAGGGTTAAGTATCTACTTCCCCAAGAGGGATATGTGGAATACATCATGAACCTGTGCAAGATTTTGAAAAAGTGTAAGCTGATAGGCCACATCTCTTACATGATAATTGATTTCATTGGGCTCAATGTACCTTGGGATAAGCTTCCGTTTCTTCCCAAACCACATGACACTCTTCCAAGATGATATTTGAAGAAAGTACTTGTCACCAAAATCAATCTCAAATTCCCTTCGATGGTTGTCAGCATAGATCTTTTGCTAACTCTAAGCAGCCTTAATGTGTTGTTGGATTGCATGGAATTTTTCTATCATCTCTTGCTTAAGATCAGGCCCAAGAAGCATTCTACCCCCAGCTTCATTCCCACTAGTATGAGTTCTACATCATTTACTATATATAAAATAATAGTTTCCCATTTGAATTCTCGTGTGGAAGATGTTGTGGTAATAGAACTCAACTAAAGGGAAATGTTTATCCCATCCACCTTTAAATTTCATTGAGCAGGTTCTCAGCATGTGCTCAAGGGTTTGAATTGTCCTTTAATATTAGATATCTGTTTGGGGGTGATAGGACATACTGAAATTCAATTCAGTGCTCAGATTATGTTGAATACTTCTCATGAATTTGGATGCGAACCTTGGATCATGATAAAATATGATAGAAATTTTAACTCCATACAGCCTTACCACATCCTTTACATAAATCATAGAAATTTAATCAAGATGGAAATCATCCCGAATTGAGATAAAATGGGTATTCTTGGTGAAAAGGTCCATAATAACCCATTTCGCATGGTTTTCTCTGAATTTTCTTTGGATACAAGTGAAAATGTCCATAGTGATATTCTCCCACATCCATGATGTTATAGGTAGTGGTTGCAATACCCCTTTAGGATATTGTTGATCTTCCTTCACTTTCTAAAATACTAGGCACCATGGAATGTAGTTATTAATATCCCTTTTGGTATTATACCACAAATAATGAGCACGAAGGTCCCTATACATTTTCCTGCTTCCAGGATGTATAGAGAAAATAGAGCTATGAGCTTCATCCATCAGCTCCTTATTTATTTCCGGAATAACGGAACACATAGTATTGTATGAAACTTTTGTACACCTTCTTGAACAATATTGAACTCAAGAAACATTTCATCCTTCATAGCGTCAAACTTTTTCTGTAACAAAGGATCCTCTTTTTGAGATTTCTTGATCTTCTCTACTAATGTTTTTTGTGAAATTATTTGTTATATGGTTGATGATATACCTTCTATTATAATTCCCAAGTCCATCTTCACTAGGTCATTGATTGAAGGATCTATTTGAATCCTTATCATAGAAATAACAGTTGGTTCATTCCAAATTAATGCATCAGTTACTTTGTTTACTCTTCGAGGATGATAATGAATTGATCAATAATTGTTTTGAGAAGTTCCAACCATCTCCTCTGCCTCATGTTCAATTCCATTTTTGTGAAAATACACTTCAAACATTGATGGTCTATGTATATATCACATTTCTCCCAATAAATATATTACCTCTATATCTTTAGAGAAAAAATGGCCCCAACAAGTTCCAGATCATGTGTAGGATAGTTCTGCTCATGAGTCTTTAATTTTCGCGATGCATAAGAAAAGACTTTTTAATTTTTCATGAGGACCCACTAAGGACCTTTTAGATATGAATCACCAAAAATACCAAACCCTTATCTATTTGAGGGAAATGTTAACACGGGTGCAGTAAACAATATATTATTCAGCACATAGAATATTTCCTCACACTCCTCTATCCATATGGAATTGACCCCATTTCGAGTTAACTTGGTTATTGGATTATAAAGTCATGATTTGTTTTCACAAACCTCCTATAATATCATGCTAAATAATGGAACCTACAAATCTCAGTTATTGTTGTAGGCTCATGCCAATACTGAACAACGTTTGTCCTTGTAGGATCACCTGTGATTCCTTCATTGGTAACAATATGTCCTATGAAATCAACTTGTTGTAACCAAAATTCACATTTTCTAAACCTTCCAAAAATCCTCTCCGTTAATAGGGTTTTCAAAATAACCCTTATATGATCCTCATGCTCCATGTGACTTTTGAAATATATTATAATATCATCAATAAAAACTACCACAAAGTTATCAAGTTAGTCCTTAAAGACTCTATACATCAAATCTATAAAAATAGCAGCTGCCTTAGTCAGTCTTAAAGGAATAACAACAATATCATTATACACATATCTTGAGAGGAAGGAAGTTTTTGGAATATCTTCTTTCTTCACCCTAAACTGATGATAACCATATCAAAGATAAATCATAAAGAATAATTGAGCCCCACAAAGTTTATCAAATAATTAATCAATTCTGGGAAGAGGGTATTTTTTATTCACCATGATCTCATTAAATTCTCTAAAATCAATACATAACTACATTGATTCATCCTTCTTCTTCACAAAGTGAACTAGCGCTCCCCAAGGACACACAATCGTTCGGATAAAACCCTT
This sequence comes from Viscum album, assembly GCA_963277665.1. Taxonomy (NCBI): domain Eukaryota; kingdom Viridiplantae; phylum Streptophyta; class Magnoliopsida; order Santalales; family Viscaceae; genus Viscum; species Viscum album. Next base: position 821,785,949 of record OY728143.1, read on the forward strand.
ATCCAAATTATCTTGTAGTTTCTTATTTAATTCTTCCAGCTCCATTTTCCATCCTATAGGAGGTATTTCATATCAGATGATATCCAGGTATAAGCTCAATGGAGAACTCTACCTCTCATTCGGGGGGAGGACTGGGAAACTCCTTAGGAAATACGTCAATGTATTCCTGGATAAAGGGGACATTTTCTATCCTTAAACTCTCATATCCCTCTTCTAAGTTGCTGATAAACTCTATAAATAATGATATAAGAGGTTCTTATAGACACATATCAGGTTGACATATCTCTCCTTGGAATATAACTGTAGTATTTCCATTCAAGACTACTAAGATTTCCTTACTTCTTCATTTGATCTTAGTATTATACATTGAGATCCAATCCATCCTTAGTATAATGTCTATTTACATCAAGGGAATGACTACTAGATTTGTGATAATATTTCTCTCGCTAATGTTAATACTAGTGTTTCTAAACACTGATGATTCTTGGATAATCCCACCGAGAGACTTGACTGATAACTCAAATTTTATAAAATCAGGTGTTGATTCTAATTCTTTGAAAACATGGAGTAAATAATGGTATGTGTATAACCAAAATCAAACAAATTACATTATATCTTTGAGGTAACAACAAGAGTTATTTTCACATCATTATTTGGTGCTTCATCATTTTCTATTGTGATTGAAAAAGATGACCTTGCTCCCTTGGCTGATGCTGAGGCTAATGGTGATTCCCCTCCACTACCCTTAGAATTGGAAAGTGATTGTAAAAGTTCCAAAGTAGACCTTACTAATATAATTGGAAATCATGTAGGGCATGTAGCATATTCCCTTGGTCATTAGTGTTTCGTAGTAGAGGCTTCAAATGACTATGAAAATTCCATGCGATATGGACATCACTTCTATACTTGTAGCACTTCCTACTCCCAAGAAACCAGTTCCCCAAGTGCTTCTTCAAACATTTATTACATGTGGGATGTTTCACTTTCTGGGATCCTCTTCCCTGATTGATTCTCCTCCCTAATCATGTCTCCATTGATCTCTTCTTCTTATTGGAACTATGAAACCACTGCATCTCTCCAAACACTACTTCGACTTTCATCGGACTTCGCACGATCTCCTCATTGCTATCATAGTCTTGGTTGGCTAAATTCTTCCACAGATGAGGTCTCAGTCCACCAAAGAATCTATCAACCTTACTATTTGGATCCATGACAATGCTAGAGGTTTAACATGAAAGACTTGTGATGTTCATCTCATATCTTTCCACATATTCATTCTCCTTCTGCTTCAGCTCGAGAAACCCCTTCTCCATTCTTGTTCTCATCAAATGAGGGAAATACTTACTGAATAAGATCCCTGTGAACTCTTCCAACTCAATTACAATAACCTACACTCTTGGACTCGTGTTTTTAATTAGTTTCCACCACTGATCAGTTTCTCCCTCTAAGCGATTGACAGCCAGGGTGACCTTCTCTTTCTCTGAACATCATTGTACAGAAAAGATCATCTCTATAGAGTTGATCCACTGTTCATCCATCAATGGGTCGGTCGATCCAATGGAGGTTAGTGGATGTTGATGGATAAATGACTATATAGAATGTTGTTCCCTTTACTGTGAGATCAACCTCTCATCTGGATTCATGTTATTTCCCATAACATGAGTTAGTTGGTTCATCATTCCCAAGAATTTTTCCATTCTGGCTTCCATGGGAGGGTTGTCAACGCATAGTCCATTACAGTCACCATTTTCATGGTTCCTCCAATTTCTCACCATTTAATAAAAGAATAAACCCTTTTTTAGAAGCTTATTTAATCAAGGAATATTTTAAATATATACTCTTTTATCTCTTAAAACATCATGCTTTAAACAATAACATTTCTATATAAATCCTTCATAATGATTCATAAAAAGATTATGATTAACCAAACATATCCCTTTAGAGTTTCATAACCAATAGTGAAGAAATGCCCATTTTTGTGTACCAGGATACCCTGGTTCAATCCAGAAACTCCTTTTCAGAGTTTTCACTCTTAGGTACATCTGTGCTCGAGCCTCCTCTAACTTCTCGTATCCAGACAAGGATTCATTTTCTTGATAAACCACTTAATCAATAGTCATAAAAATACCATGAAGTTTTCCTATATTTAAACTTTTCTATAAGGTCCTTCCTAATATTTAAATTTCCTAATTTCCATAAATAACTAAACTATGCTTTGATAAAAACAATGGTATCCCACCTTTTTATTACAAAACTTTTTATTACATTTTTCAAACAAAGGATCTTTAAAGTCTAGTGTCTTGGAAATCAAGAAGAATAAAACATGAAAAAAACACGCTTTGAAATACACTTTAAAATATTCTTGAAATTTTAATCATGTATAAAATTACTGCCTCTCATAACCTGGAGACATACATCAAAGGAAAGGGTGAGTTTATGGGCCAGTAAAGAAATTGAGGGAATCAGTTTACTTATGTTATCAAATAGAACTTGATGAAAACCATAAGACATGAAAAATAAAAAAAAAGGCATATAAAAATAAAAAATAAATGAATAATAACTTTAATATGTGGCTAAAACATTTCATTTATTCATTAATGAACATATCACTATGGTTCATCCACAAGGTGTCATTAAAATTTTACCAAGGTTCTTCACCAAGATATCATGAATCTTGACATCTCTAGAGATGAATTATTTACCCAATGCATTAGAGCACTATCAGGGTTCACCCTTAATATGTCTTTATATTCATGTGAGATTCATAGATTATAATAAAAAATTTCATAAATAACCAATAGAGAAAAAAATAAATATGTTTCATTTTAATATCGTGATGTTTTAAAAGTTCTTAAAAAACGTGATTGTTATGTCATTTATAAACAATGGAAAGGGGGTGAAGGTTATAAGTATGCCAATTATGAAAAAAATATCAATATTATGTCTTTATTAATACCCTTATAAATGAAAATGAACTTCGGTATTCACATAAAAAAACAAGACAATTTCCTGAGAAAGAGTGATATTTTGAGATGAATATTTCTACAGTATAATGACTATATTACATGGTTTTAGGAAACATTAAAATGAGAGGGGAAAAGGGTCACACACTCATAAATAACTCTTGAAATACTACAGGGTCATAATACAATTTAAAGAAGATCTGGTTATGGAAATTTTAATGTCATACCACATAAAAAGGAAACATGAAAGAAAAGAGAAGATGACATTTCTTTTACCCAAACTTGGTAGCGTAAGAACATCATTTAAAAATTAAGAAAATAAATTAATGAGAGAAAAAAAGGGCTCTCATCATTTGGACATGAAATGGATAGTAATAATAATATATAATAACATACCCCCAATAAAAATATGGAAACTAGAAGACAAAACTTAATGGAAATCATGAATAAAAAAGGATGGTGAATGTTCCCTTACCTTGAAGAGTCACATCAAATTATTGACGGTTGGAACCATGGGGGGATTAAGGGAACCTTGAGAGGACTCTTTGGGAGGTAACAAGACCATAAAATCATTGATAAGGATTTTGGAATGAATTAAATGAGGGAATGGATTTGAATTTATAGCAAAAGTGAGGGAATATATAATTAATTTTGAAGGGACACCTCATCGGTTTATTTGAAAAACCATGGGCTTTCCCATTGTATCTTCTAATGGTGTTGACCACATGGGACAATTCATAACATACTATAATATTCAAAGGTCTACTACAATGATTAAATCATTATTACATAATTAATGATGTCATTAATCACACCGAAACTCAAAACATTATTTATACTATTTATTGAAAAATCATTTTATAAGAATATCATAAATTCAACCTAACCTAAAATCGATGCTCAAAATTCAAAAATGAATTTCATTTTATTAATATAATTTTTTAATTATGAGATTTTTATTTTTTATGTAAAAACACAATTTACGTGTAAAATACTAATACTTAACTAATAATTTCTGAAACAGTTATTTACATAGGCTATTATATCACCTAACCATTCTAGATTCCTAAATTATATTTATACTTTATTAAGTGAGGTTACAAATCCATTGGTCACATTACTATTCATAAGGCTAATATTACTATACATTCATTACAATTCACTAAAAATTAATTTGATATTATTAGACTCTAAATTTCTTACTGGTCACAAATGTAGGAGACCATTTTTTAAAATAATTTCACATTAATATATATTTTATGTATACAAAAATATTTTAAAATTCCTGTTTTCAAAAATTCATCAATAATATGTAACTTCATCCTACATTTAACTGGACATTTGAAATTCACAAATTTAACATAATATGAAATAGCAATTTTATTTATACAAAAGGATTACACAACGTAACATAGGTCTCCTAACATAGAAACTTATAACACCTTCATATGACCTAAGTTTATGGCATGATATGGTGATAGAATCTTAGGGCTGCTCAAACAACATTTCCAAAGTGGTAATTTCTATCAGTTTGAACTTCTCCCATAGGAGATTTAGTTCAAGCTTCACGTGTTGGAGTTAGGCTTGGGCATGGTCCTGAGTAAAGCCAAGTGAAGCCACATCCTTCCCATGCTTTGACATTTGGGATTTGTGTGGCCCGAGTCTACTGGAGGAGGCCATCAACTCTTCTTTCTGTATTAATTGACCAAAATGACTTTTATTTATAAAAAATAATTATAACGTTAAGATTTTAGTTTCCAATAGTCATATTGACCAACAGTCATATTATAGTCAAAACCCAATGATATCAATTTAATTATACTCACTTCATTACATTAGGGATATAGTTTTGTTGAGAACAAAATAAAATAACACACAAAATAAGGAAAACCAAATTTATTTAAATATTTGGTTCATTAATTTCCACCATAAACTATTAGAGGATCGATAACTATCATTAATGTATTTGTAGTGAAACAATGATATATCATTCAATGCCCTATAGTGAAATAATTCCCCTTCCCCTATGTAATGTCTCAATCGGAAAAAGAATTTATTCAATCAATATAACTATATGGAATGACTGTGAATTCATGGATTATTTGAACCATGATGAAAAAAATTCAATGTTACACAAATATATGAATGGTATATGTGAGGAATCTCTCATGGGAAACTATTTATTTATTGGTTTCTACTATTTTGGGATAATAAATTATTCTCAGATCACCTATCCTAGGCCCACTGGGAAATTTCACCAAAAAATATTTCACATTCTGTTTATGCCAAATCAACATGGAAGAGAAAACATTTATGAACAAAATGTGTCTTGTTTTATACTCTTATAGTATATGTAGTTATTACTAGATATCTCATATTATGATCATCTACAAATTCAAATCAAAAATATAAATTAATCAAAATGCCCATATTCCATTCATAAAATCTAGATCTATATAAGGAGTTTCTCTTTATGAAATTTTTGTGTCTAGGTTCATGTTATTTTATAATATGTAGTGATTACTAGGATAAATTACTTATGACAAGAGATAATTTCACTTTTATGAAAACATTTTCCATATTCGACCTAATCTATATGGTGTAATTTATTTTTGTGTGTTCCTAAAGATTTTAAAATCCACTCTCTTACATATGTTCCAGATCTAAAAACGTTCTTTCTGTGAAGGATTATTTATCCATAAAACTATACCTATATAATTTAAAAAAATTTACATAAGAGAACGATATATTCATTTACATTTGAAGAACTACATATGTCCTCATTGATGTAATTATAGTATATTTAGAGACATCTGAGATCACCTATATTAGATCCAGGTATAATTTTCCCCCATACCAAACCCTGCCTATTTGGAACATGGTTTGGAAAATCCCAATTCATGACTCCCCAAAGATAAAAAAGTTCACTCCTCCCCTAATAACTATATTCAAGATCACCCTAATCCCTTTTCCTTAGAATTTTAAACATCATATCATTTTTCATAGCATCGTGACATTAAACTACATAATACTTGGTCAACAAGGTATAGTGTTAAACTACTTAAGGAAGCGTACTTTTCATGACTTGAATACATTATATTAGAGATAGATCCATATGAAAATTATTATGTCATGATCGTTGCCATTTATTTTTTCAATTCTATGGTGATAACTCTTCTATTTTATAAACCCCTTCATGCAAAACAAAAATTGATAATGCCCCTAGATTTCAGTTTCTTCTCATTGATGTTTCGTCAACCAATACTTGCCATATTCAAGTCCACCCTTTTTACCATACAATGTACGACTGAAATGATATTTATTGATCCTCGGGAATCACCTCAATCATTATTTATAAGGTACCCCATATTTAATAGGTAGAATTTCAAGTCCTAGTCACATTCCAATAAACTATTCAACATATTCTACCATATATGACATCCCAATACTTTTGTGATGTTCTACCAATAGGTTAAATTATCCTAACACGAGAGACATATTTGGGTAAGATAGTTTGGTAAATAGATCTTTATATAGTAATGTTCCCCCACTATGAACTACATGAACCTTTACTTCCACTCTTATATGATATACAATGACATCAGAATCCATAATTCAATGCCTAGTCACAAATTCCATTATAAAAAATTTACCCATATACCATTAATGATATGGATATATGTGTGAGCCTATAATGTAGGTTCATTAATGGGACTATTATACAGAATAATAGAAAAATAAAATTTCCTATTGTCATAGGACCATTAATCCATGATAGGCCCTCCCTAGTTGCCTCTTACATGAGGAAATTTCAAGAACTATATTTGGCTTGACTTCTATCCTTACACGATATGATTTTATTATTATATCTCATATCCTAGGACTATCCATATATCCTAACACAAATGTCTTATCCAACCATAATTAATTTGGCCTCTTCGGTGATATCCCATCATTTCGATTGAAAAAATTGAGGTGAGGCCATGTTTGCTTTCCCCTACATATGTGATGGATTTATGTAATAATGTTTCATGGACTACATAAATCTTGATTAATATCCTTATATGACATTTAGTGACACTAAAAGCTTCTATATTGGGCATAACAATGACTATCAAAAAATAAAACACCCAATTTTACTATGGTGTTGGTCACTATAGTAGATTAAATCCCATTTTCTTCCCTAGCACAATATCCCAATCTATTTATAATGATACCATTATGATCATTTTATGTCTTGATAAAGGTTACATGTCTTCTTTGTGGGTTTGATATTTGTAGACACTCCTATTATAGATCCATCATCTTGAAATCTACTATTGAAAGTGCATATTCGCTTACATATAAAGCAAATATATGTTAAGGAATTAATCTTGGAATTTTTAATCTATGAATATATGCTTAAAAAATACTTACTTCCATTAACTTTTTGTGGCCTACCCAGTGGAAAATTCACCATATTTTGGGATCCAGTTTTTTTGGATATGATTGTTAACCCTAACATCATGGTTAACCTAACTTATGATAGTGTATTCTCCCTCCTTATTTAAGAGTTTGATCTTCATTAGGACCATTTTTATATAACAATTTTTGGTGGATTGATTATAATCCTTATAAGATATGTAGTGATCCCATCATAAGGTGTCATACACTAGACATAGATTATTTTCAAGAACTCACATTTCCCTAGTGATTGGACTCCTCAACCGTGATGGTTATCCCTCTTTTGTTTCAACACTATGACGAATCCGAATAACTTTTAACATGATCCATATTTGTAAAAATCCCATATATAAAGGTCCTTGTTGTATGATTTTAAATTATATTGTACGAAAGTCATAGCTTCATGAAATTAAATAGAATTACCTTTTTTAACCTTCATAACCCTACACTATTTTCGTAGATTTCCATCATTACACAATTTCCAATGGGGAGAGATATATCCATGTAAAGGTTCCCAACATGACATGATTATATAAATAGAATACGGGTATATTAACACTTTCTCAACATTATATCCCAATGTTTAGAGAATTCTCCAATTATATTAGAACCAAAAATGGATTGATTCCTATCCACACCGGACATGTTGTGACACTTTGATTAAATATTCTAGGCTGAGTTGTGAATCAAAAAATTCACATTTTCCCCATAAATAATTCAGATATATGTTGGGAACATCTATTTAAGAAATATTTTATGATGAATTTCTTATCTTAAATGACATGTACTGGTGCTAGTAAAATATATTCATTACCCAACCATGAGTTTTCCCCATAAAAATCTATTTAAAAATAAATGAGAATCATATTTTTATAAAATATGCATTGTTGTATTAACATTGGAATACCCCCATATGTTTCTTATCATATACCCTCATACAAATGTGATGATATCAAAACTACCTCTTTCTTCTCAAACCATGTGTGACACACATCATCTTAGAGGTATTAAAACATTTCAGTGATTATCATTATTGAGATGAAACATATTCAATGTCATAATACCTAATAAATTATCCCATTAAGTTAAACTAAATGACATATTGTTTACTTTACATGAAATTAATTTTCATACTGTATTTTTTTGTGACCCAATTTTCATATATAGTATACAAATACATTTAGTAAAATACAACATTAGGATCCTACGCTGAGATAAAATTATACTTTAATCCCCAAAAGAACATGTCTTATGGGTCCCCCCACATTCACACCTAACCATACCCCATGAAATCACCTTTGGTGTACCTATAAGGTTTGTTTGGTGTTCAATCCTATATTTGATATCCCTCCACTCCATTTAATCCAGACACTTCCTAGTTGTGAATCCCACTAAAATATCAACCTTATTTAGCATTAGGTACTAGGATTTCATTACCCATTTGGTGTTCGAGAAATGCTTTCACCACTAATGCATGTAATTAAAAATGGTATCCAACATATGGGTTTTTATAGACACCTAAAATAGTATATAATATCCCTATTTTTTAGATATTTTATTCCTTGTGGATGTTACCTTGTGGTATGGTAGTTTCAGCCAATGTAAATTTAATATCTGCATAAGGTTCCCTATAGGGTGAGATTCTTTACCTCATGATGATATAATATATGAAACATAATTCTTTATCTAGTTATGTTAAAATACATAGACCATAAAACATTTTCACTTCAATATAAAGGATCTAAATAGCTCAACTTGGTCTTCTGAGGTCTATGATACCTGTATTAATATTTTTGAATATTCTTTTATATAAGGAAAACATCATGCTTCATATGTATCAAATTTTCACAAACCATTCATGGATATTAGTAATGAGTGAATCCATATTAATGGTATAAATTTTTTTGTCTATAAATAAATTCCCCAATTTATCTCTTTCAAATGCGCTCAAATATATCCTGAAAAATAGTGGAAACTTCATCCAATGCAATTTTCCCACTAATATCTATATTCCCATAGAGAATCTCATCCCAATTTATTTTTTTAATATTTTCAATGTTAAAATATTCTGTATCTATCCCATATCATAACTAATTATCTGAGAACCTCACATAATGATTAATGGTATCATTATCCTCTATTAAAGAGATGTTAGAGTGGTCATATCCATAGAACTCAATGTTGGTTATTATTTCACATTTTCCTTTTCATTCTCCATAGTCCAAACATTTTGAGAACAAAATCCATGATCATGGGTAAAAGTTGTACAACCCTAAATTCTATCTATGAGTGGTCAAAATCATATATACGATAAACTAATATTTAAAATTACATAAAACCTATCATGAAATAACCTATAAAGGATTAATTATAAAAACTAAAGTATATGCTCACTTGGAATTTAGTATTCATGTTGTTGAAAAAAATTATAGTACAGAAAAAAGAGTGATAAATCTCATGAGTCCAACCACATGGACATAGAAAAAGTTGATTGACACTATTTTTTCCCAATGTTACAGGAGAAAATTTAGGTAATGATGTATCATATCTCACAGTCTTATTAATGTGTATAGTACACCATGATGTAATATTTAGGTTATTGAAACCCTCTTGAATACCCATTCCACCATTAAACTACTTCATTTTCGTGTGTTTGAATCCTATCATCTTTTCCATGGCTATTGGTAACGAATATATTTAAATCAAAGGGAAACCCATTATTCTCTATATACACATTACCTGATTTTGATCCATTATACACACCTCTAATAAATCATACCAACTAGAGGTTTTGATTCATCCAAAATAGAATTTACCCTATTCCACATAATACCTGGAACTATAACAGTGTAATCCAACATTTAGACATGTGTACCAATGGTCATCCTATGCATGCGTACCCCATATCATCATCCCTAATTCATTCTACATTAATTATAATATTTAAAATACATAATCCAACTTTTAATGTAGATTTTTACAATTGATGTTACACCTTCACGCATCATACCCATTGCTAAAAGAATAATATGGCATTTCATTCTTGAACCATATGTTTGTCTTCATTACATGACACAAAACAATATGACATAATGGTATGATTTTAATGCTAATAAAATGAGTACTCTTATTAATGAGATTTTCTATATCCATAACACAAGAATTTTTCAATTCCTGATCTGACAATATCTTCTATTTTTCTAGATAGTCCACTTCACTTTTTTTGGGAAAAAAGTTTTCCGATCTTAAAAATAAACTATGTTGGCCCAATTTTCTTGACATTAAATGGATAATGTAAAGATACAAAAAACATTCCATGATAAATATTTACAAATGGAATCATAGAAAAACGTTTTCTTTCACTACACACACATACATATTGAATAATCCTAAAAATATTAGGTTTTTTGAATAATATATAAAATAAATATTTTTATTTTAAAACCCAATAAAGTGTAATAAGAGAAAAATATAATTCATTTCCTACTAGGTTTCCTGAATACAATGAGTGATAAAAATAAGGGTTATAATAAAAATGACATAATGCTTGTTATCCAAAAATTCAATATATTCTCATTATGCCCTATGACCATGGAAATTGTGAGAGAACTATACTACCATCACACATTAATTTAGAAATATCTTTGAATCCCATTAAAGAATGAATCTAGACTATAAAAACCATATTGAAAAAAGGAGTTATAATTAAAATTACCTATTTAAGCTACTCATAATGTAAAGTGAGAAAAAAAATCAACCAAACTAACCAATGTAGTTTGTGTAATGTTATTTTTTCCAATACCAATATGTTATCCATACCGATGGGGAAATCATGAAAATTTACCAACTCATGTGCATAGTTATGGTGTTTATACCTATACCATCCCTTAATCCAATCCCAGGAGGTTATCATTCAAAAAAGGAAACTCTAGTGAATGTGAATGACATTCATGCATATACCTATAAGTGATCCACACCCAAGTGGTGAAATATTTTACTTGTATGTTTACAAACCATGATTGACTTGATTTAATATTACACAATGTTTAAGTGAATTAATGTTACCCTAACATGGATTACCAAGGTTTCATGTATATCCATAAAGAAAAAACTAGTGTAATTTGACAATTTATTAAATGAAAAACTTTATCTCTTTTATTAAAAAATTAAAGGGAAAGTAAATGAATATCCACATGATTGGATTAACTTTCTATGTTTTAAAAAAATATATATATTAACATGCTACTCTTTTCTAAATCCTAATTTACATTGACTGATGGTTATAATATTTCCACAATATGTTAAAGTTTCACAATCCTTTTAGATAAAACATATTCATTGAGATGAAGCCTCTATATTATATAAGTAGATTTATTATTTATTTCCACAAATTATTTAATTATGTTGTTTTTATATGGATGATTTTCATGAGTGGAATTCATATCTTAATAAAGGTGTCCCTTGTAAAAGACATTATATTTTAGAATGTACTGATTATCAACTATTTCCAATAAATAATTAGACATAATTTTTATATTTTGGGACAAGAAAAAGAATGTTCTTTCATAAACTAATCTATTAAACCTCTTTGATTTGATTCATTCCATTATTCCTGACACCAAACCATCACCTTCATAACATGTTGATCACAGTGGTAATCAAATTTATTAATTCCTAGGTTGAAGAATAGGTGAATAATATTTTGCAGTTTATCAAAAAGTTACTCAAGCGGTGTTCAGATAATGAAATTGAAATATTTCTTGATAATAGATGTCACTGCTATTGTGAGAATGATACATGTTCTATGTTTGAATAAGAAGAAACTATAGAGAAAAATGTCTTATTTAGGAATAAACAAAACAATGAAGGTCTAGATATGATAACTCAAAATCAGTGTGATCCTGATATATCTTCCACCTCCATAGATTCCAAACATGGGATGTTGAAGCGATGACATCTTCAACTACCTCTGCATATGGAAGGGTTGTAAACATCATTAAAGAATGGTATTAATGTCTAAAAATAATGTGATGTTTGATAAATTATGAATGTATTGGAAAATAAATCTCATCTTTAAGGAGAATAATTATAACCATAGCCCACCGTTTTAGGGATAATTGGAAATGTATTCATCTCGTGGAACATACACTAGATCTACAACCTCATAGCTTTCTCCTTTCGTTAGAATGATGGGTTCAGAAGTCCTCTCTATACCATGTTAACCTTGGTTATTATCATAATATTTTTAATTAAAAATATGATAATATTGATAGTAATATCCAATTAATTATTAAAGAAAATTATACTTTAATGCTAAACCTTAATTATGTAATGCTCCAAAGATAGTCATAATAGAATCTAGATGGTCGAACAGGGTATCAAAATCAATAATATCATCTATAAATGTTCAACTAAATAGAATAGTGAGTAACACATTCATATTCAAGCCAAAAATAATACCCCATTGGGCCTCATCTATCATAAAATAGTTGGTTAACCCTTTCGGGAGAACAAGAATTTCCAATTATTGTGTGACAGATACCCATGTCACTAAAGAAGAAAATTTAACACATCAGTTATCACTTGTGGATAAGATAAAAGATATCATAGAAGGAAAATTTTAGTGGTGAATTTATTAATGTACTAAAAATATTTTTTTGTAGCCCCACCTATTCTCACCATAGAATATCATGTGGATTTAATTCTATTGGATGAACTGATAGTCATTTCAGAAGAAATAATTTAGTTGGATATGATATAGATTCTTTTATATGCCCTCTGAAACCCAGGGATGCATACTCCATATTATACTAATCATACTAGTTGGTTCCAAAGATTATAGATGTTCCTTAAAAATCATATATCAAGGATATGATAGTTTATGTATTGTTTCTATAATCTTACACTAATTGATGAAATTGTTAATGTCCTACTAGATATTCATGATGAAATAACAATCCCATGTCTGGATATTTTATTACATATCCCTCAGAGTAATTTGGATCATTTAATTCATCCAAACTAGTCTATCCCAACTAGAAAAATTATAATTTTCAGCTTGATTGGATGGTTACATCATTGAGATATTGAATGATATCTTACATATATCTAAGTTAAAACTCTAATTTTCATGGATTTTATTATTGAGAGAATCCTGGGAAATAATTAAGAAAGTCATTTTCAAAACAATATCATATACATGAATTTCTTTCTAGGAGTCCATGGTGGACAATGTATCCATCAAAGTGTCTCCTTCCTTCATAGCCATTATGTATTTGTCATTAAGAGAGATGTAGGTGTGGGAGGTAATCCTTCTCCCAAAGGGAAGAATATTTGTTTTCCAAACCTATTTTATATGAACCATATATGATTATACCCCCTTTTATGTAAACCATTTTCCATGTCTTTTTTTTTTGTGGATATATTCTCAGAAACTGTCCTTCCATTTCTCATCATCTCTACTTTGATGTGTTGTTCCTTCATACCTCTCTCAGTTGAAAACCCTTTAAACTATGGTACTAGAGATACCAAATTCACATCAGTGTATGACAAAATCAAAACCTCATTATAGTTTCTTTAAATCCATCATTAAATTTAAATAGTGGATGATCACCTGTATATCAACTCCCACCATATCCAACATCAACCAAAATTATCAAACAACCAGTGGATGTTTCTCAACGTGTTACATATGGGGAAACATATTTATTTTATATTTAGTTATTTTTTCATATAAATCATAACGTTTCTTAACCATCATATATAGATATTATTTCTATTCTATAAACCATGATTTATAGTGAACCTCGATTCTCAAAAAATGGTATTAAATTTATATTTTTGGACCATTTAATACATTATAAAAACACATGCCCAAAGACCATATTAGGTTAGTTCCATTGAAAATATAAAAACATAAAAACTTTTACATAAGTTATCAACATTATCTTCCCCTAGGTTCTATTTTAATTTCATCCTTATTATAAATATAATACATAATACATATATTTACAACCTAGGTAAAGGAATCATAAGATAGGGTGAGCACACGTACCCAGTAAGGGTAAATAAAAGAGATATATAATCATAATCATTAGAATAAGGTTATGATAACATGATCATAACATTATATGATAATAATTTTCATATCAAATACTATAACAATGTGTAATGACATAAATATTAATTGTTCATAAGACTTGAATCATAAGGGAATCAAGATCACAAGATAAGAAATGTCAACAGAAGAAATATGTCCTATAATTATGATAGACACATAAGCATAAAAAAATGATTTTAATTGTAGTCTTCTCTTACTCCCCATTCCATATTAGTGGAATGGATTCACTCTAAAAACAATATTAGTAGTCAAGGATCACTCCCAATACTATATTAGTAGTTAATATTCATTACCAACACAATTCATTTGAGAAAAGTCCTTTACATAGCAGTGTTCACCCCCATTAAATCCATGTATATCTCATGAGATATAAATAATTATCTAGTTCATTTAAAGGTGAGATTGGTCCAACCTATATCATAAAAAAATATTACATATGTGTGCAACAAGATCATAATAAATATTCATATCATTAACCATTAAATGAAATGAGATTGATATACATATCATCATATATTTACCAATGGAAAAGAGATTGGTTTCATAATCATTTCATCATAGAATAACCCATGAAAAGAAACAACTTTCATGAGTATTTATTATAGAATGACCTGTAGAAGAGAAATAGGATTCCTAAAAAACATGCCATCAATGGCATAAACATTTAGAGAAAAAATGTGAATGATATACATGGATCAAAACCCCAATAAGACATAGGTGACATCATTACATGCCATATTAATAGAAAAATATTTTTTTGATAAATTTTAAAATCAATTCATAATGAAAATATCTTTTATCCTTTGAAAAATCATTTAAAAACATGAAAAATTTTGAAATAAAAATTAATTAAAACATTACTTGAAAACAAATAATGAATTGAAAAAAAACGATATTTAAATAATATTATTTAATAAAATTAATTTCCTAGAGTATGGGAATACAATATCATTAAAAATAAATTTGGAAACATTTTTGAAAACCTGATTTTTGAATAAAATTGATTTCTGACCAAAGAGAGAAATAATTTTTTATTTTCATTTATTTTTTTAAAATATTTTTATTAAGTACTAAATATTTGAAAAATTGTACAATTACTTTTAAATATAATGTATAACCATAGGGGTATAATATTTATGATAATTATTGAGATATTAATTTTAATATTTCATCAATGTTAGCATAATAATAAACAATCCCAATAAAAAATTATATTGTAACAAAAAAAGCTCTAAAAACATTGGAAAAATTGAATAATAATACAAATTAAGGAATAACATTACATGAAAAAAGAATTATCATGACAATAATGTTATTAATTATGTCTCAAAAAAGGAAAATTGGGACAGCAATTACCATAAAAATTTGGTCAATTTTGATATAGAAACACAATGTAAAGAGATCATAAAATGGTCATGAAACTAATATTAATTTTAATAATAATATTCATATAATAAATTTATCTTAAGTTTATAGACCACACAAAATAAATGAGTGTTGAATATGGATTATGTCTCATATAAATAAATGTTTGACAAGAATTCTCCTTACTTTAATGTATTGAATCTCATTGTACTCATGAAAAACTCTTGTATAATAAATATATGTTTATATTACTTATATTAATAACCATATTCAATTACATCACTCCTTATATGATTTTATAATGACCTTTTATTACCCATTTATTAATAATTCCATATTAATGTTACATTTAAGGTAATAAACTCTTTGTTTTTCATATGGGTTTTGATTTGTTATATTTTTTTCATCTTACTTATATCATGATTTCCTAATCTCCATAATGATAACCATGTTACAAATATAGTATATATAGACAATATATATATTTATAATAATTTATATAATATATAAATAGAAAATGAAATACATCATTCCTCTAGACAGTAGGTCATACATACGCATGAACGCTGTTTCCATTTCCATGGCATATATTTATAGAAAGAAAATAAAATGATATTTATATTTATATACTATATTTATAGTAGAATTATTATTTAATATTTGTTCTATGTTTCTATTTAAATCATTCATAATATATTCCTTATGAAACATGAACGAATCACATCATTTTGAGAAGGCGGTAGTCCACACATCCACAAACAATGTTATTATATTCACACAATATAGAAAGCACGAAGGTATGTGTTACATAGTGATTATAGAAGAAAAAAAATCCTAAACATCATATATATAATATGAAAACAGTATGAGCATCATTATTCCTTACCTTGAAAGTTGGTAATAGAAGAATGAATGGCATCAGTTCATGAAGAAGTACACTGCTGTACACACCGATGATGATTGCATATTACATATGATGGATGTGTGTGATGTTTTAGCTCATAAACATTACATAAAAACATATAAGTATATTTAGGATAAAATGGTTATTATATAAGTATTATATAAGGATAATTCATTAAGTGTTAAAGTTAATAAAAAAATATTTATTAAAGGGTGTTACCTTTTCACAGGGTAACTCTTTTTTTATTGTACCAATGGTCATCCTTTGGTAGATTTCTTCACAAATGGGGTATTATAGGATGAAGGGATAGAAGTTGAAAGAATATTTGGATTTTGTTTTTATGTTCAAAATATGTTTAGGGGTGTGAATCAGTGAGGTGGGGGTCCCTTTTATAGTGAAGGAGGAGTGGAATTTTGGAAAATATAAAAGGTAAACAATATTGGGAGGTCTCCCTTAAATCACGAGCATCATATTATGTTAGGTTTAGATAAACAGATTAAATGGTATAAATTTATCTAGAAAATTGTTTTTTATAAGTGTAGGGTCATTTTCACACATTATGTTTTACGTTTTTCCACTACGTAATCTTGTTTTTACCAAAATCACTATAATTAATTTTAATATATTTCACTATAATTTTTGTTATCAAACCGAGTTGAACATACTAGAAATTATAAATAATTATTATTAAAAAAAATTAATATATTTTCCTAAATTCCAATCACATATATATTGGAATTTAAATTAAAATTAATCTGACATATGGGTTGAAACAAGGGGTTTTAATGTTAAAATGTTCCAATCATTGAAATGTTTTTATAACCAATTTTAATATGAAAATTAATTATAATTACCTATATAGGATTAATTTTTGTATAATTTATCTAATTATACTTTAAAAATTATTAGAAAATAACTTAACTACATAAATAAATAAAATGAAAATCGGTTTTCAATTAAAATTTAGTATTTTTCACAATTCATCCAAAAGTGAAATATTTCATAAAAATCAAAAAGTTCCACCAAATTATGATTGTCAAATTATTAATATATAAATGATGTTTATTTTATCAAATTTAATTTTGAAAAGTGTCTAAATGTAATTTTGTTATTTATCACAAAAGGACATAAAAAGCTGTGAGAAAATAAATTTTTTCAAAACATATAGACATTACATTAAATTTTATATATTTAATTTTCAATATTTTATATTTATATAAGAAAATAATAGAGAATAATCAAAAACTAGTTATTTTTATTTATACTACAAAGTTTAATTTCTAGGGTGTAACTATATTGGTTAATATAATAATAATAATAATGTGTTATTTCATAGAAACACAGTGTTTCATGTAACCCAAGAAAAACCAGTGTTATACGTAGTGTAAGATTTAAATTGTGTAGTGTAATTTAAAAGTATAAATAATTTTTTATTTCCATTAAACATATAAATGATATTTAATTTATTCTAAAAAATGTACATAAAAATACGGGTGTTACATTCTACCCCCTTAAAATGAATTTCACCATTAACATTGATTATTATAAAATGAAAATGAGGATAAATTTACCAAGTCTTACCATAATGTTCTAATTTATAATCCTATAACTTTTTGTTTCTCCGCAAAACATTGATTAAGTGAGTTATCATTTTTCATAGAACATTATTTATAAGATCCATAATTTCAATTGGTTGCTCCTCATAAAATTTATCCTTCTCTAGTGGCATGACCTATGTGTTTCTTACATGTGAAGTCTCAAGTATGTACATCTATAAGAGAGAAACATGGAAAAAATCGTGGAATTAAGAGTTATTTGGTGGATGCTCCAAGCAATAAGCTACCATCCCAATATGATTAATAATTTCCAATGGACCGATATACCTTGGGATTAGATTCCCCTTATTTGTAAATCTCATAACCCTATACTAGGGAGATATTCATATAATCACCTTTTCATTGAATTTAAATTAAAGACAATTGTCATGGTTGTCATCATAAATTTTTTTCCAAAATTGAACTTCCATGATATGTTACTGAATTTGTGTTACCTTCTCTTCTAATTATACAGTGATATTAGTTCCCAATAACTTTACTTCTCAAAATCCATTCTTCCTTCCTAAAGATCTATATTTATTCCCTTAGATATATATATAAGAAGGTATCTGAATACTTGATTTGAAGCTATTGCAGTACTAATTCTCAACTAGTGGAAGTTGTTGATCCCAACCACCATTGAAATCCAACAAAAAACATCTCAACATATCCTCTATAGATTAAATTATTCATTTAGACTAATCATCCATATGAGGATGATAAGTAGTGTTGAAAATAAATTATATATAAACGGTTTTCTGAAGACATTTCTAGAACATTGATGTAATCCTTTGATCCTAATCAGATATAATTGATTGTGGAACTCCATGAATCCTTATGACTTCTTTAATGTATACTCTGCATGATGGTTTATAGGGATGTATTCTATGATAGTAATGATGTATGATGACTTTTTTAGGCGATACACTACCACCAATATAGAATTATTTAATTTATAGGTTTCAGGGAGTCTAATGACAATATCCATTCTAGTATGGTTAATGGATGTAACATCCCCATAGAATTTTTTTATGTCCCCATTAGCATGTTGTCATACTAAGAACTCAGATACAAGCATTTTGATATCTCTCTTCATTCCATCCCATGCTATTTATTATTTCAAATATCTAAATATTTTTATACTTATATGATAAATTGATAATAAAAATCATTGATCTTGATATAATAGATACTTCGTCAAATGTGGTATGGACAGAACACATACAGAGGTTCTGAACCTTAACATTCCATCCTTATCATGGTTAAACATAGGAACACTTATAAATTTCTTTTATATCTATACAACTTATTTTAGATCCTCTTTAACATTGAAATTGACAGAGGGTTGAACATTCTATTGGTAAATTTAATATTTTCCCCTTCATTCAGGATTTACTAGTACATCAATTTTAAATACAAAAAAAAGATCATACATGATCCTCATCATGGATAATATTTCATGACCCTTTCGCCTCAAAGAATCGACCACATTGTTCACTTTTATAGGGTGGTAAGGTATTGATTAGTTATAATTTTTTACTAAATATGACCATCTTTTAGGGAACATGTTCAACTCCATCTGTGTGAATATATACTAGAATCTATTATTACCTATATATATATATTAATTTTCTCTATAATAATAATACCTCAATATATTTAATGATAAAAAATACCGCAACAAACTGTAAATCATGTGTTCAACAATTATTCTCATCAATATTCAATATTAAAAAATTATAGGATATAAATATGTAATAATTCATATCAATATGCCCCAATAACTCCCTGGATGCATCAATATAGATTAAAACCCTTCTACACTAAAGGGTAATGTAAGAAGATTTGTGCTGAATAACCTTCACATAAGTTCCATGAATTTTTCCTAACATTTATCTATCTAGAGTAATTTGACACCCTTTCGAGTTAATATGGTTAGAGGGTTGGACAGTTGTGATAAATTATCCACAACCAATTGATAATGTACATCTAAAAAAACAAAAATGCAGATCTCTATCACCATTCTTGGTTTGAGACAACATTCAACAACCTTTTCTTTGATGGATGTACTTTTATACACTCTCTTCAGATTATATAACTCAAAAATGAATCCTATTAATTCCAAAGTCCACACTTTGTATATTTCTCATACAGTTTATCATTCCTAACTCTCTTTATTACAATTCTCATGTAGTCACTATGCTTTTCCTTTCCCTTTTTAATAGATAATAATTTCATCTATAATGACTACTACAAACTGATCATGTTAAACCCTCAAAACTCTATACATCATATCCATGAAGATAGAAGGATAATTTCTAAGACTAAATGGAATCAATATATATTCACAGTGTTCATAACATATACGGAATTCGTTCTTGGCTATATACTCCTTCTTGAACCTCAAAAAACGATATCCAAAACAAAGGTCAATCATGCAAAAGTATTGAGCTCCATGAAGTGAACTAGACAATTTCATAATATGGGGAAGATGATACTTTTTCTTGATCATGATCTTGTTAAACTCCCGATGATCAATGATGATCACATTTATCTGTATTTATTGTTTACAAAAATTATATGTTCACACCATGGGTAGACACATGGCCAAATAAATATCATGTCAATATTTTCATGGAGTTTATTCTTCAATTAATGCAACTGAATCAGGTCCATTCTGTAAATATTAATTGAAATTATTGTTGGTATTGGTATGATTTATATTAAGAAATCAACTCCATGTTTTAGTGGAAGTCTAGGAAACACTTTTTGAAATACATCCAAAAATTTCCGAACAATATGTATATTAATGATGTTGAGTGTCTCCCTAACCATTTGAGATAAATATCCATTATAAAGGGGAATTGAGACCCATATACTAGATGTAACATTCATATAATCTTCATACTAATCGTCACTTTTATAGATAGTCATAAGTTAGTATGAAAAATAAAATTTGATGTGCCTTCCTCGACAATTGTGGTGGGATATATGCAGAGAAATACAATCCATGCTTAAGATGACATCCATTTCAACCAGAGATAAAAATGATAAGATTTATAGGAATCACATTCCGACTAACATCAAATGGAGATGAATAATTGAAATGAGATGTGATCATCATAGTATTATGGGGTTTTACTGATATTTCTACATATAATAATTTGGGATGAATCTTGATGTACACAGAAATTTCATTTGATAAAAATTATTGGGTAGATCCAAAATAAAATATGGAATTAGAAGTTATATAGTGGATTGAAAGTGTACCTTTCACCATTTATTCATCCCGAATTTCTTCAGAAACAATGATCACATGATATTTACCCTTTTCCCTCACCTTAAGAGGTAGTTGAACTCATTCATCACCTGTAAACACCATGTTTGGGAATAGGTTATAATATTGTATGTTATCCTTACACTTCAAGCACTGATGCTGGGAAAATGAATTCTGTGAATATTTCTCTTAATTGAGATTTTTTGGTAACTTCTTACCATCACATCAGCATTCAATTACCCAATGAAAATCCCATATGTTGTAAAAACATTTACAATATCCCTAACAAAAATTTCCGCCGGGCTTATTCTAACACATTGAGCATAAAAGAAAGACCAAATTTTTCTCTCCATGGTTTCTGAATTTTCACATGAACATCATCTTCCTTTTCTTTTGAAACCCATGAGAATGATAAATTACTCTAAAATCTATTTCTATTATGATTCACAATGTAAAATATCATCATAGCCACTAAAGTCTCTTATGGATAACACCATTTTGAGACATATATTTATTCAACAGAAGAATTAGTCAATCTTAATTTCATGACGTATAATAATACCTAAAGCATACCATTAAAGTATTGTAAAATTATACTTTTTGGTAGGAATAGATTCAAAATAAATATGATTTAACTCAAGAAACTCTTTCTCTATCTCTTTATAAAGAAAATGAGAAATGTAATCATTGGAAAATATTTTCTCAAACTCATCCGAATAGATGGATTATATTTATCAAGTTTCCTCGTATTCTACATTATAATCCATCACCAATCCTCTTCAATTTATAAATGATAAAAAAATAGAATGAATTTCTCATGTTCTAAACACTATAGAGTGAAGAATATCTTTTCAGTTGTACTGATCCATTCTTCAGAAACTACTGGATCAGAATACCAATTTATGGAATTTGTACGTTGCCCCATAAAGGAGTTAATAAAACATTATTATAACCATTATACATTTGAGAGTTCATCATGATTCATAGAATGAGAAATATGGGTGATCATAGAAACAAGTTTTGTATTATATCTCCAATATCATTTAGATTCTCAAGAAAAAAATCAATGCATTTCCTATCACCGACAGCCTTAATGTGGTTCATTTGCAATCCAACCATTGACTAAAACCAAAAAGAATAGATTAAGAAATATTAATCATTGTTTAAGACCTCATAATAATGGAGTCAGTTATATGATGTCTAGGTTGTGAAGCATTCTTAAACTATGGCACTATAGGTTTATTTT
Organism: Viscum album; assembly: GCA_963277665.1. Classification (NCBI taxonomy): domain Eukaryota; kingdom Viridiplantae; phylum Streptophyta; class Magnoliopsida; order Santalales; family Viscaceae; genus Viscum; species Viscum album. The sequence goes on from OY728143.1 coordinate 821,808,862, forward strand.
AGGTTATTGATATCCAACTTCTATTGAGAATCATCATGAAGGTTAATAAAGAGTTTTTCAATTTCAAAGGCATATATCCCAAGAGTTTCAAACCATGTATGCAGTAAGGCCCATTTTCGTGCAGCTTTCCCAATAATGTGCTGCTTAATACGATGATTTCATGGTTGCTAACCACATGCACATTTTTTCTAGAGACTGATCAACTAGTATTATCAAAAAATGGATGTATTTCTAGGAAACCACTCACTTTATATTTTACAAAAATTGTAGGATATTTTCATTTATTTGGACTCATCCATCGATAATTCCCTAGAGACATGGACATAGGAATTTTAATAAGGTTTTCTCATAATAGTTTCCAAATTTTGACTTATCCATTTCTCTCATACAAACTATAGAGACCCTTACTTCTTATAAAAAAACATAAAATTATTATTTTTGTATAAAATTTAACACATTATCTAGACACATGCCTAAAGACAATATTATTATTGTGGTTTTGAAAAAAAGGAAACATAAAAACTAGTACATTAGTGATATCCATTATCTTCCACTGGGATATATATGTCTATAACCCTTATTTGACACATCATATATAATATATATCTTTATAGCCATGGGAATGAAAACATAATAAAGGGTGATAAAATATTCTCAGTAAGGGTAATCAAGGGAAATATGTAAGAACAATCAATACAATAAGGTTATGATAACAATATCATTACATTAGATGATCATACCGTGATTATCAAATATCATAATCAAGATTCAAGGCATAAATATTTGTAGTTCATAAGAAATGAATCAAAAGGGAATGAAAGAATACACTATGAAAGAATAACATATGAATAATAAATTGAATTGTGAAAGATACATAAACATTAGAAATGATTTCAATAGAAGTGAAATAATATTACAATGTCCATCTTATTGGAATGGGTTCACTTCCAAAACAATAGTAGTAGTCAAGGTTCACTCCCAATAATATATTAATATAAACGTTTCACTCCCAAGACCTTATTAGTGGGAAAAGTACTTTACTGAACTGAGTTCTCAAACTATTCTATTCATTTTTATCTCATGAGATATAAATATTTACACAATTCATTGGAAAGAGCTATATGTCCCACCGACCTCCTAGTGAAATAATAAATATGTATTCCACAATACCATAAAAATCATCATATCATAAACCATGAAATGAAATGGGTATCATAAACCTTTCATCAAATCTTAAAATTTAAAAAATAGATTTCTTTCATTATCATTTCATCATAGAATGACCTGTGAAAAGGAATGGGTTTTTAAGAATTATCATGGTATAAACTTTTGAGGCGAAATGATTTTCATAAACATCATGTTATAAAAAACAGAACCATTTAGTGAAAGAATAAGAATTGTATCCTTTTATTATAACCCAAATAAAACATATGTTGCAACAATGACAGTCATATTTGATGGAAAATAATTTTTATAAATCTTTTAAAAAAATTACCCGAGGAAAATATTGGTTTTATTTGAAAAAATATTTGTAAAAACATTAAACATTTTGAAAACAAATAATTTAATATAAAATTGAAAACAGAAAAAGGATCTATTTAAAACCTTCATAAATAGTTTTTAAAACATAAAGAAAAATTACTAAAATTTTCCATTGAAAATGAGCTTAAATTATCATTTAACAATATTTCTGGAAATGTTTTAGAAAACATGAATTTTGAATGAAATAGATTTCTGACCAAAGAGAGAAATAATGTCGTATTTTCATAAAAAAATTATTAATATTTTGAAGTAAAAAAGAGTGTAAATAAGGTACCATTTTTATATATATCATGAATAATAATTTGGGAAGAAAAAGCATGAGAATTTTTGAGATACGGATAATAACATTTCATCAATGGAATAGTAATCATAAACAATCACCCTAAAAAATTAGATTGTAGCAGTAATGTCTTACAACTTTTTTATCATAAAATAAAAATACCCATGATATAATAAAATTACATTGTTCTAAAAATATCATGAATGTTATTTTGTTCATGATATAATTTTTCAATGTATAATATATACACCGCATAAAATACTTTAGGGGGATAAGATAACTTGTGTCTTAATGATTGAAAATTGAGATAGAAATAACTTACCATTTTGGTAAATTTTGACGCATAAACCCCATGAAATATATATCAATAATTTTATATGTAAATAGCAATAAAATTAATAATATTATTCACATAATACAATTATGGGTTGTACATACATGACACAAAAGAAACGAGTGTTGTAAAAGGCAGAAGTCTCCCAAAAATAAATGGGAGACTAGAAATCCACATAGCTTATTCTGGAATCCCATTGTAATATTGGAAACCTCCTTTATTATAAATATAATATAAATAAAAATTTATATATGACCTTTTATTACCCAATTATTAAATATTCCATGTAAAAGTTACATTTCAAAAAATAACAACATTATTTTTTGGATGGGCTTTGATTCAGTATATTTTTCTTCTAAATTATATCAGGATTTAATTGTATAAATAATGATAAAATGATATAAATATCATATATATTATTTATATTTGATTTTATATTGATCTATATAATATAGAAATAGTAAATTAAATACACTGATCTGGAAGATGGTATCCTAATCACACACATCAAAAATGTTTCCATTTTCATAGATTATTTTAAAATAATAGAAACTAAATAATACATATAAAAACAAAAATTCCAGTATAATTGTTATTTAATATATATATATATATATATATATATATATAATATTTCTATTAATCTATTTATTAATATATTTGGTGTAATACATGAACAAATCACATCAATTTGAGGTGGCGGTAGTCCACATGTCAAAAACGATGATGTCATATTCACAAAAAAATGTAATGAATGAAGGTATGTGTTATATAATAATTCCATATGAATAAAAGAATAATAAATATCCATTATATATTAGAAATATATTATTTCCATCATTTTACCAAACCATTTAATGTGTTAATGGAAGAACTAATGACATCAGTTTGCAAAGCGACAGTCTACTGTACAAACTAATGATGAATGTATATCCCAGTTGATGGAATTATGTGAAGGTTTAGGTGGAAACATAAACATAAATATATCTTAGTATATTTATTACACACTATTTATTACATAATATTAATTGAGGAATAATTTTTGGTGTGGAGAAAGAATTAAACCAAAAGTACTTGTTGAAGGATGTTACCTCTTCTATGGATAACTCCTTTTGGTTTGCAACAAAGGGATTCATTGGTTTTATTTATTACCAAATTGGTAATTCATGATTAATTTAAGAATTTTTTCAGAATATATAGGTAATATTTGGATGAATAAAAAGGATTTATATGTGATAATAACACGGGGGGGTGGTGAATGCCCATTTATCATGGTAGAGGATAAGCAATCATGTAAATATAAAAAGGTAAACTCTATTGGAAGGTCTATATTAAATAATTTGCCTCAAATAGTGGTCCATTATCTATAAAAGTGAGATCATGGTCTTAATATATATATAAAATGGGCTTTTTTCATGTTTAGGGTCATTTATACAAATTATGATTAAAGTTTACCAACTATGTAATCTTATTTTTACTTTAATCGCTATAATTAATTTTAATTACATTCACAAATAGTTTTTTTAAATATGACTACCCTAATATAAATTCTATATTATTATGTTTCAAAATATGGAATCCATATTACAAAATTCTAATCACAGAAGTGTTAGAATTGTATTTAAAATTAATTCTATAGACAAGATGAAATAACGACTTTTTAATGTAAAAATGTTCATAGGTTTAAAATGATTTTATCTAAAATATCAATGTGATATTTCTTAAAATAACCTAAATTGGATTATTTTTTTTCAAAAATTGTCTAATTATACTTTGAAACAAAATTTAAATATAATATGACAATATAAATAAAAAATATGAAAGTGATGTTTTAATAAAAATTTATTATTTTTCACTATTCATCCCAAAATGAAATATTTTAGAAAAATCCCAAGAAATTACCCAAATATAATGTTGACATTATGAATTCATAAATTATTGTTATTTTATCAAAAATTAAATTTCTATATTTTCAAAAATAAATTTTTTATTTTTCACAAAAGAATATAAAAATTAGTTCTTTTGAGAGAAAAGTATTTTTTCAAACATGTAAACTTTAGCTAAAATTTTATATATTTCGTTATCAATATGTTTTATATATGTAAAACCATTGTACATAAAAATCAAAATTTATTTTTACTATTAATATTAAAATTTGTAATGTCTACAATATAATTTTTTTTAAAGTAATTATAATAATGAATTGTTTTTTATAGAAATTGAGGGATGCATGTAACAGAAGATAAGCCAGTGCTGCATGTAGTTCATATTAAACATGATATATTGTATAATAATAGTTTTAGTAGATTTACGATAAAATTAATTTCATCAAATAAATTTAATTTATTAGATTTTATTTCATAAAATAATGAGTTGTTATTAGATTCCTTGTCGAAGGGATTTCAAATGACCATCAATGTTAGGGATCACAAAATAGTTTTGAATGATGTTTGTAGTAGGAGTACCATGTGGTCAATATAGAAATATATAATTATGTTATATTTAATACTTTATTTCATGCCCAATCAAAGTGTATGGAATGACTCTACTAATACTCTGGAGTTAGGGACTGAAATGGGTACCAAGGATCTCTAGGGAATTGGTGAGTTATTAAATTCCCATGTTAGATGATATAAAACCGAATAATATCTAGAAAGTGTTGAAACCATATACATTTCATTTCCATGGTAATCATTCCAAAAAATAATTTAATATCATGGATAACTCTAGAACAATTATATTTATTCCATTACTTATCTCTAGGTGTATAGTCATTAAAATGGTTATGGTTATCACATCGCTAGATCACATAAATGGAGAATAAATTCACTCTTTAAAATTTCTAGGAATCAGACTATATTGAGTAATAAATAATCCTTATATAGGGCTTCCATTCCCAAATTGTAGAACTAAATACATTTTAAAATAGTCCAATAGGAATCAAGAATCCTACCTTTCTTCCAAATTAGGCATGCTAAGGGACATCAATGATTGAGTCTTCCTTCGTCAACATGATGAACTGGCATACCCAACCCACAAAAAAAACATTATCCTTTAAAAAAATCCAATAAAATTTCATGATAATTTAATAATTTCTTTGGAAATATATGGATTCATTTCATTATAATACCATGTGAATATTTGTAAAAGAAATTCTTTAAATGTATCCCAATGAATCAAGGCTTCGTTGATCATCTCAATGTCACTTAAAAATTTTCCAACCTATCCATAGAGAAAATTGATGGTATATGTATCAAGAATCCATATACATATGATATCCAAAATAAAATACACTCTTATAAGAATTGTATTGAGAATCCTAAATGAATTCCTACATATATATTACCATGATCCTAGCCTTGAATTCTGTACAACACCATTGTAACCAAAATAGTCAACATTGGACCATACCAAAGGCACCCATGGAGGTGGGATCCTTGCTTGGGGTCCATGTAAGACTTTGTATTCCTACATTCCTTCTCATGATGCTGTTTTTGTTGTTTAATTATAGTTTTACTACCTGATTCTCCTCCTCAATGGCCAATGGGTTGTATATTAGGATATAACTATCAATGAACATGGCCTCCATAATTAATTTACCTTATTCCATGATATATGTACATGTAACACTCTAATGGTTGTTAATCCGTATAAAACATTTCCCACATTATTGGAGAAAGAATGGAAAAATCACTCTATATCCTAAACCCATATAATGGTATCTTTTCCAAAAAGTGATAGACATGAATAACATACCCTAAAAGATGTGAAAACATCATATTTTTCATGTCAACCCATTGGCAGTGACTAGAATCAAAACTTTTGAACTAGTTTGTTCACTTAGAGGATACCACATGAACATGATGATGTTTCTTTGGAGTTTATATCTAAAGAAGTGAAAAAATGTATTTACTAATAATATCTGGAAATGATAATTGGATAATAATCATGATTAACCATGTAATACATCTGTGATCTCTAACTGAATATTAGAAAAAACACCAAATCAATCATAAAACTACTATTGAGTATGTGATTCTCCTAAATCCACCTAGGAATGATTAATAGGTATGAATACCAATATAATGTAATCCATTTGAAAAACTTTTGTGTAGTATTTGGTACGCTGAATATAGTATGATATTATTGGAAGGTGCAGTGAATTAGTTGGAGAATCTAGGTGATGTATTCTTTCTAGACGAATCTTTTCAAATCAATGAAAAAGTTAAGGGACCCCTTATTATTTATAATTATTGAGCAACTGATCATTGATTTATACATATAAATAACATAATATCATGAATGAATAATGTAATGGGTACATTGTCTCTTCCTAATACCTTAGAAATGACCCCTTTTCCTCTTGATGGAAATCAATTCTGAGGGGGTGGATTTATTGATGCCTATGAAATGTTAAAACACATTAGAAGGAATTTTTATGGTGATATGGAATCTCATCAAGAACAATATTGATACTAACATATATGAACTCCTATCATATTATGGGATAAAACTCAGTTGCATGTAGTTTATATAGAACACCTCTGGTGAAGCCAAACCATCTGAGTAATCACTTCGTACGTCTGTATAGTCATCTTATACTAAGAAATGTTGTGGTATCTTCTAGGTATAAATGTGATCTGACATTTTTTTAGGACACTATTGAAACATTATTGGTGATGACTGATGGACCAGGTGATTCTCTAATCACTTCAGCCCAATCATCATTCAATAAATCTGACGAGATTTCCCATAACCCAGGCACATGTGATAATGATCGATTCCTTCATAAAGACAAGCTTGTTCTCCATACTATTTTTATTCAAAGGAACCATGCTCTCATACCTATATGAGTAAATGATCTAGATCATGTATTTCATATATTGATGTGACATACTACATGAAACATTATTTGATATCTAATTTTCCTACCTCAATAATCATTTTAATAGATACTAATTCCCTAGGAGATCTCACTAAAGATCAGTTCACAATATGTTAACAGAGCCTTATAGGTTGGTAACATTATTCTTCAAACCTTATTTATTCTTAGGGAATATAAAATTATTGTCACTATCATGCATTATGAATAATCCTAACAATATACCTTAGGGTTTAGATTCCCCAATACCTTAAAATAGATGCCAAAACTAATCATCAATTATGGATACACATAGTGAAAGTGAACCAAGGATAAAAATACCAATTGTTCACTGAAATTTTTTCAATATAAATATCATCTATTATAACTTCATTAAGAGAGTATTGGTAGGAGAAAATCATTAAGTGCATGATAGTAGGATACATACATTAATCGTACTGTTCCAGGATAATTTTAGTAAGTGGAAAATATATAGTGCATTGCATCTTTCGAATAGTCAAGTTATATACCTCCCTCTAGGGACTCCAATAGTGGGCTATGTACATGGGGTTATGAGTTATATGATGTGTATTTAATATGATCTACCAGTATTTCCACACATAGTAATGACTAATCGATCCATATTGGTTCCCCCAACTACATTTGTAATGGAATGGCATGCATACCTCATGTATCTACTTTATTCCACACCAATTATCTAAATGAAGGAAATTCAAAAGCCCTTCAGGTATTTCATTAACCATGATCAAAAAACATAAAAGGATAATTTAAATTCACCTCTTAAACCACTATTGACAAAACATTTGGGATTGAATAGAAGAAAAAACCCCTTCAATAATTGATTCCATTGAAAAAAGGAGGCTCTCTGTTGTTGTGTAAGATAGGAAATATCATTGGGGGAATAAAAACCATTCATTCCCAAGATAATAGGGTCCCCTATCAAGAATACAGTGGAGTGTTATATCATAGTTATATGAAGGATATATTATCCACACAATAAGCCATGGAATCTTATATAATCCCTTCTAGAGTACTCATCATTGTTTTCTCATAGTATCCACCTTCTCCAACTTACACACCCTTCTCTAACCTACTAAAATGTAAGGATATGGGATGATTGGATTACCCTCTATTTGTAGGACATTTTTTGGATTCTATTGGATGTACCATCATTAATCTAGATATAACTATAATGTGTGGGATCAATTCACAAACCCTCTTAAAATTTAATTATTCTGTCTCATACAATGCTCTTAATTTCACATTGTCTATTATTTCTCATATCAAGCATGAATCATATGGGATAAAGGATATGAGTTGATCATGAATGTAGTAAAAGTAAAATTATTCTAATATGGGCCTCCTACTAGGAATAATCCCAAAACCTCTATGACATTATCTAATCCATTTACAAGTTTAGTATTTTTAGGGAAGCATCATATAAGTAAGCCGCACAAGATCCTCTTTCATCAAAACTTTAGTTACACAAAATTACCCTCATGATGATGTGAAATTGAATAGACAACATCAATACCAGATTATATTAAATTGGATTGTATAGTCCCATAAAATTACCATAAACTATGTAACTTTAACTACATGAGATTTGATTCCTATTTTTGTGGAATATATAGGATTCTTACCAATTTTCAAAAAATGAAATAATGATCCCTTCATTTCCATCCATATATGTCAATATCCCTCCTTATATCACTTCTGTCCTTCCCTTTCATGGATATATTCATGTGCACCCAAATTTCTCTTTTTATAGGGACAAATACCCTAAAAAACACTACTTATTGTTTAATATTCCCTCTAACATCAACAACCCAACTTGGGGGGGGGTTGATTTTCCTTTAAATTTTCTCATATAATTATCAGGGATAATATCCAAGGAACCATCCACATGGGGCCATAATCCTCATGTGATTATTCATATCTGTCCCATTATAGGATATATCAGACATCCCCTTCCTTATATCTTTATTACATGAAAATTTACCCCTAATAAAATAATATCTGGCCTATTCAGAAATATTCTTTTTGGGTGTCATTATATTTCCTCATTGGGAAATATACCCTTTGAGATTATGTAGAATGTATTTCTCATTTTTATGTCCCATAGTGGTCATTGTTAGGTATATTTTACCTAATAATCTTTACTGCGAAATGTTAAACATTCTGAATCAGTCATTATCACATGATCGTAAATTATATGTCATATCACATTAAGTAGAAACAAACAAATTAGCATCTAATTCCAATAAAATGGAAGTGTATGGAGACATTTTCAATGAAATTATCCAAATATCATGTGATAATAAAACTCCATTATATGTCAATAAACTCAATGGCATGTGAATGTGTGAATTGAAACAATAAATTATTAGTTAATCACCCATAATAAGAAAATTAAATATGAAGATCCTATAATACATAAAAATGTCCATTTCCCTCAATGATGAAAATCAATCATTAGAACATCAATATCTAGTATCATCCTAAAAATTTTGGAAGGATTCATGAATGTGAATTAAGTCTATATGGCAGTCCCATAGTATTCAATAATTCCTCCCAAGATTTTTAAATTTTCTTTACATATCTTCCTATAATAAATGAACATTCTAAATAATCACTAATAAAAATCATAGTGACCAGCTACCTTTGGAAAGATGACCATAAATGAAATATCATGTCAATGATATGAGAGTTTCTATGTTATTATGTAACACCCAAAGGATTTGAAAATAAATTTCATATTGAATTCATGAAACACTAATTCTCTTAAAAACAACTCATTATAATATCTTCTCCAATAAACATATTTTTCCCCTTCTATGATTTGAATTTTAAAAAACCAATATACACAGTTGCATTTAGGCTGATATTTGGAGTCTGATAGAATCAAGTTAAATTTTTGTAAATAGTAAAAAAACCATATGAACAGTAATGTACCCTTATGAATAGTATTATGAACCTTTTGAGAAGTAACCTCACCCATGAATGTATTAATTAAATTAGAGACCTTATAAATTAAATAAAATATTTTATAAATTATTTATTATGTTTTTGAAATTTTGTAAGTGATAAGTATTTAATTACAATTTTAAATTAATAATTTATTTAATTTTTCATCAAAATGTGGTCCTAAATAAATATTTTGTTGTCCTATTATTTTTTAATAATTTAGTAATCTCGTATTTAATTTTTCCGTGTATTATAAAATCAATTTGGGTTTTAAAATTGTATTTTCCAAGTAAATAATGATTTTAATTAAAAATATCATATTAAAAAAATATTTTTATAAAATGAAGTCCATTTATGAATTCTATGTATTTCAAAATGTCTATGGTAAATTATTTTGATTTTTCTGAAATTTTTGAATTTTAGTGAACGTTGACGTCTGATAATTTACAGCAGATATACATTTTAGGTTAAATACTCTCTTCCTAGAATCACAGATGATGTAGGAAACCATTACTGAAAAATAAAATACCCATATTACCATTTCTTGGAAATAATAATCAATAGTATCTATTTTTTTGAGAAAAATAATTAAATAATGAATAAGATATTCAAAACTCATGCTTCTCCACTACTATAAACCGCCTCACTCCCTTTTTATTCACTACTCTAAATCCTTATGTCTTGCATAAATAATACTAAAATATCCTCCACAGATCCTCCCCCACTTCTAGTAGCCCTTGGCCTCATAAAAATAACAAAACCTCACCCCTAAAGAGGCTCTAAAGGAAAATAACTTCAAAAGGTAAATTCCCCTATTCATTTATTTTATTTCGAGTTCCTTTATTTTTTTATTTCCTCATCTCCCTTCATTAAAATGCAATGAAAACTCAAATTCCATAAATGTACTGTATTTTTTTTTATTATAGTGTAATAATTCATCATCATATCTGTTTCCCCCTTCAGTTATACTAGAACTAAAAACACTATTTGAGATGTGTCAATTTATCACATTCATGGATGATTGGTTTTCAATTTATTTTACCATCTTCAATTCTGGTCTTGAAACCATTTTGATGGTTTATAAAGAATATAATATATGTATTATGACTTATTTAAAGTTATGGAGTCGTTTTTTAAACATTAAATTAATATATTAATAAAAAAGAGTTTGTTGGTATAAAAAACCAACAATTTACCAAAACAATTATCATTAATGTTTTATATAATGATTCATATTTCCTCCTAATAACCAAAAGAAATTTTATAACCACATAATATACTATATGTTAAAAAATAATATAATATTTTTATTTTGTACAACCATTATAATCCTACATGTTTACCCTTACATGTATATATGTAAACCTGTTATGAATACCAAGGAAGAAAACACTCCCAAGTAATTAAATTGAACATCGTAAACCCTTCAAGACAGCCATGAATGAACATAATAAGGATATAATAAATAAATTATATAAATAATATGATATTTCTATATTAATTAATTAATATGATTTGTTTATCCCTAACACTAAGATCATGTGAAAAACACCATTAGACTTAAGGTTTGGATTTTCTACCCGAACCTCCATTTTCATTCAGGTTACTCATATTCTATACATACCTCAATTAAATTATTATTTTTTAATATATACTCATCATAAATTATGTTTTAATGTTAAATGTATATGTACATACTAGAATCCTTCTTTCATTTATGAGAGTTATATGTTTTAAAAGGATCTTTCAAAAGTTCTTCCCGAAATACTGGCATGTTTTAAGGGAATTTCTTAAATTATTACCTATTTTCAAGGGAACACTATAATATATTTTTAGAAACAATTATATTTATAAAATCACTCCTTTTATTATGAAAATAATATCTTACTTCACTTATGGTCTTATACAATATTTTTTCAAAATAAATCATCTTTTCAATGTAAAAGAGTATTTTTCTCAAGAATTACTCGATGATTTTATAAGATTATCATAATATATTTAAACAATATAATTGATTATTATGTATTATTGGGATTAATAATTTAGGATATCATCTAACATATTTAATTTAATGTTTTATTATTATTTTGATCTATGGATTTTCTGTCTTAAAACCATTCACCAATTTACTCTGAATGAGTAGTGCTTATGTTTAATGGTCATGGAATGTTATTTACATTTCATATGATTGTTTCAATATGTATTTATATGTTGTTTATGTATTTTCCTGTTCACATTAGGAATGTATTTGATATTTTATTTGACATGTGGGACCCTCTATAGCCTCTCGATGCATTAGTAGGTCTCATTAGATAAAGTAGTTCTTGGCACAAGAGCATGAAAATATTGTTATTTCTCATCATGGAACAAGGCCTTGGTGGTATGGTTATGATGTCTAACATATGAATTAAGTAATTATGAAACTATTAATTGAATACTTATGTGGTTATTCAACTATTAAAATACCCATGATTAATCTTTATTTTGAAAATATTTATTCACCTCTTATTCCATTAATAATGTGTTCAAGTTTATCTTTAAGGGAATGTGTTTTCAGTTATCCCCCATGCCTAATGTTTATGTTTATGATATTTTCCACTATGTTTATTACCCTTATTGAGCATTTGATCTCACCCCTTTCTTATGTTTCACTTTTACATGCAATAATATTTATCTTATGAATGTCATTAAGGGATAACCTACGAGTTATAGATGTTGTAAATGGAATTTATATATTGAATTTCCATTAAAGTCATAATGTTGAACATTTTTATGTATGTTGTTTTCCAAATCTACTATAATATTATTTCCGTCATAATATGACATTCATGTAATCATGCCAATGTAATGAAATATGGCATTGGCTCTGGGAAACTGGGGTCGGGGACTTTACAGTTGGAATCACAAGAAGTTTAGTAGAAAACATAGAAACATGGTTTAGAAAATGTAGATTAGGGTTCAAAACCGTAAGATATACATTGATGATAAATATTAAAGAACATACTGGAAATTTGGTAAGGAATATATTATGTTGAACATTCTAGAAAATATTTCACTTTCTGGATACTAAAATTTTATTTTTATCTCACATAGATGTACCTAGGAGTAATAACTCTGAAAAGGTAATATAGGCTTGACCCGTGGTATCCCAGTACAAGACAATAGATCAAACTACGCATTAGGTTTGAAACTCCTTGGTTTTATAGTTAGGATCATTCAAATTTTCATTACAATCAATTATGAAGGATTTAAATGTAAATTTTTCCTCAATGAAACCATGTTTATGATTATGAGATTAGATATATATTAGATTTAAATTTATGATAAGTATTTCTCTACGTTGATATTATACACTATGATTCAGAACCTAATCTAGTGTATTCCATTGTTTATAAATGTCACCTGGTGGATGGAATAGAAAATACATGAACCCATGGAACCCATGTTGGTATTTCCCTCCGATGAAAGATAATGATGTTTGCTCTGGTTGTACAACTGGTGTTGAGAAACTTATAACCATACATGGCAAGCGGACATAGGATATGAACCATAACCTTGCTTTTATGGATCATCTAGATCCATACCATGGAGTGAAATGTTAGAAGGCTTTATGCGACAATAGCATCCATCATTTAATTGGACTACAAACCCATTTATAGAAGAGTGGTAGATTTGATCATTAGAAAAGATATTTCATGATGTTCAATGTACCGAAATAAATATGTTTTTAGGACATTTTATCATCTATCTTGAGATACAAATAAATTGTGATATTTAGTTTATAACACTAAGGAGGATTAAGAAATAAAACAAATAGAATAGTAATATTTGAAAGAAATATTCGTAGAAAAAGTCATCCCTCATTAATAGTGATATGATTTGAAAAGGTAGTTTTTAAATTTGAGGCAAAAAGAGGATGATAATATTACAAATTATCATGCTATCTTTACAATGTTAGAAAGATGTGTCGCAGAATACATATGTATTCCAAGGAGTAAGATTTTTCATTTCATTGATGGTTTAAAACCATTACTATGAACATATCTTGTCTCTCAATATTTCTCATCATATGAATATATAGTTTCATGTTCTATCAAGACATAAAATAATTCTCTATGTATAATTATTTTAAGAGAATGAAGGAGATTAATAGTGATACTAGAAACTCTATAAAAGGAAATGACAAAAATGGGAAGAAGGGAAAAGATGACCTTCCTCCCTTTGATAATTACGGGAAGAGAAAAACTGATACATTCATGAAGGGTATGGGGTTTTGTTACAAGTTTGGAGAAAAAGTACACCTATCCTGGGTTTGCAAGGGGGAGAAAGAAGCTACCAATATTTAATTATTCAATTTCTAGGAGAGGGGAAATTATGAAAATGATTTTCTTAGGAGTCAAGCCAATGTTCCCCAAAAAAGTCTACAGGAGAAAGACCAAGCTTATGTGACCATAATAGCTGATATTGAAGTCCCTAATGATATGGTGGAAGGAACTTTAATTTATTCCTAAAACATAACCAATTCATTATTTGATTTAGGATCATCACATTATTTCATATCTTCTGATTTTTTAAGAAAATTAGTTATTTTTAATTAGAATTAATAAGGGGGTTGTCAGTATAAAAATCTTAAGGTATGTATCATTGTAAAAAAGATATGTTAGGAAGACCACATTATGGTATATAAACATGATTTATCTATTAATTTTATTATCATACCCATTATTGACTTTGATATAATCCTCAGTATGGATTTCCTTTTAACTCACGATGAGAAAAAATATTTTAAGAAGAAATTGTATACAAATATTTGAGAATGATGTAGAATCCCTTATCTTTTGAGTAGAAACATCACAATCTAATTATTATATTCCTCCTCCCCCAAAAGCTCTAATGAATGAAATTATTGAGGTGGATGAGATGATAATATCTATAGGTGAGGAAGGGAATATTGAAATTGAGGATGTACCTATTGTGAAAAAATATATTGATGTTTTTCAAGAGTATTTACCTGAACATTCTCTTGAGAAGTAATATGAGTTTTCTATTGATTTAATTACTTGTCGAAGGAATATATCAAAGTCCCCTTATAGAATGAATACTATGGAATTCTAGAACTATAACAAAAACTAGAGTAATTGAGTTATATGGGATTTATTATCCCTGCTGTCTCTCCATGGGGAGTCCCTATTCATTTACTTATAAAAAAGATGAATATATAAGGTTTTTCATTCTCTACAGGGAGATCAATGATATAATAATAAATAACAAGTATATCGTAACTTGAATTCATGATTTATTCGATCAACATCATGGATACAAATATTTTTCAATGATTGACCTTGGATCTGGATATCATCTGTTGCAAGTGAGGAAGGAAGATATTCCAAAGAAAACATTAAGAACTAGGTATGGGCATTACAAGTTTACAGTAATACAGTTTTTATTGTTTAATGCACCCTCTATTTCAATAGATCTAAGGAATAATGTTTTCATGTAATATCATGATGACTTTTTGGTGGTATTTATTTATGTTATCTTGGTATACTTCAAAAGATATGAAGATAAAAAAAATATCTTTCTTACTATTATAAAGACTCTTAGAAGAAAAGACTTATATATGATATTATGGAAGTGTAAATTTGGAATAAATATGTTTCCTTTCATGGCCACATTGTCTATAAGGATTGAATATCCATTGATCCTGCGAAGACAAAGACTATTCAAGAATGGACTACTCCAATGAACATAATATTCATATGTAGTTATATTGTTTTAGACGGTTATTATTGGAGTTTCATTAAGAACATAACCCATTTATCTTACCCAATGACCAATCATACAGTTGAAGGGGTTATGTTCATATGGGAAAAATATTGTGAGGAATGTTCAAAGTAATTGAATAGAAGATTAGTGAATGCTCTAATCCGGACTCTACCATCAGGGAAAGATTGATTTGTTATCTATAGTGATTCATCAAAGAAAGTACATGGTTGTATCCTTTTGCAAATTTATAGAGTTATTTCCTACGCATCAATATAGTTAAAAATTCCCGAAATGAACTATCTAACTCATGATATTGAGTTATCAGCTGTAATATTTTATCTAAAGATATGAAGATAGTATCTTTGTATAGAAAGGAATGAGATATATATGGATCACAAGTATTTGAAATATATCTTCTCTTTGAAATAACACAACATGATGAAAATGATATAGCTCTAACTACTCAAGGATTATTATTGTTAAATACACAACCACTCGGGGAAGGAAAATATGGTGAAAGATGCATTAAGATAGAAGGATCTTTGAGCCCTAAAAAAATGTGGATTAAAAGGGATATTGTGTTTATGGATCTAGTAAAGATGGATTTGGGAATTTTCAAAGAATGTGAAACATCATTATTTTTTAATTAGTTTCCAAATAATTATTATTAGAATGGATTAAAATCCCTTAGCCAAATAATGAGAACCTTAAAAAGAAAACTAATGATGTTAAAGATGGGATGTTGGATGATATCATGTTTGAATATGAAATTCTAAAATTTGGGAGAGGTTATATATTTCCACTATACCTAAGCTGTATAGGGGGTTATTAGATGATTAACATTGCACTATTGTCTCTATACACCCTAGTAGAACTAAAATTTATAGAAAATGGAAGGAACATTTATGGTGGGACAACATGAAGTGGGGAATTTTTTATTTTGTATCAAGAATTTTATTCTGTCAACAGATGAAGGCTGAAATACAATATTATAGAGGGGTCATGAAAGATATACCTATTCCTACATGGAAATTGGAAGACCTCACCATGGATTTTGTCACTGGATTACCCAAAAATCCAATAATGAATGATGAAATATGGGAAACTGTTCATCGACCTACCAAATATGCACATTTATTTTCTATAATAGAGGATTTTCCACTAGGGAGACTTGTGCATCTATATATTAATGAGGTTGTAAGGAATCATGGAGAAAATATTTCAATAGTGTCTAATCGCGATCCTCAAATTACCTTAAAATTCTGGAAAAGTCTTTATAAATAATTTTATACTATTATTCATTTTAGTACTTCTTATCACCCTCAAACTAATGGGAAATAAGAAAGGATGATCTGAACATTAGAAGACATGTTGATATCATGCTAAATTAACTTTCAAGGTATGTGGGATTAGTATTTACCTATGGTGGAGTTTTCCTATAACAATAGATTCCATTATAGAATTCAAAAGAAACCATATGAAGAATTTTACAGAAATAGATGTCGTACACCAACATGTTGGGATGATGTCGATGAATATTAGCTTGTGGGCCCAAAGTATATGGAGGAAACAACCGAAAAGGTAAATATTGTTAAAACCCATATCAAAGCAGATCAAATCATGTAAAAGGGATATATTGTTAATGTTGGGTGGAAAGAAAGGAAGTGATGGCAAGAGGGGGGGTGAATTGCCTTTTAAAAAAAATTAACAATTTAAAACAATTATCAAAGTAAAAGGTGCAGCGGAAGTAAAAGAGGCAAGACACGGAATTGATAACGGAGTTCGGCTTAAACCCAAGCCTACGTCTCCGCTCCCAACTCAACCGTTGAGAGATTTACTACCGCTTGCTTTTCAATGGTTTTAGCAAGAAACACACTAGACTTTAAGGTTAGTCTAGAACCTATTACAGCTTGCTTTTATTGGTTGAGCAAGAACCCACTTGCTTTTGATGGTTGAGCAAGAACCCACTTGCTTTTAATTGGTTGAGCAAGAACCCACTAGCCTTCTTATAGGTGAAGGCTAGCTCACCTATGTTACAAGCCTTTTAAAGGAAAGGCTTGACCAACCTCTTCACACCTTAAAGGTGGTGTGAAAACCCAAATGAAAGGGAGATGAGAGAAAGAGGGGTTTGTAGGCACAAACCCAAATTAAAGCTCAAAATAAATAAAGCAATAAAAAACCATAATGGGGAAGTATTGGGCGCCAATGGATTGATGGAGCTGATGAAGGGCGCTCCCAAGCTTCTTTGGTGGTGCTCCTTGGATGTGGAAGTGTGTTGGAGCAAGTGGGGTTCCTTTGGAAGAATCCGCCGGAGGTTTGCCAAATGATGGAAAAATGTTCCCGTGGGCTTCCGTGGCTTGGTAATGGTTCTACAATGAATCCTTAGGCTTCCGGGGGTTCCTAGTCCTTTATATATAGAGGGGGAACCCTCAAATGGCCTTTGGGGGGCTTCGGAGCCGTTGGAGAGGCCTTCGGAGCCGTTGGGAGGCAAGTGGACAAGTCTGGTCAAAGGCCCAATGGCTAGTTTGACTGGCTCTACCGGCTGACCGGTGCAAGGCCACCGGTTGGCCGGTGCTTGAAAAATGGGAGTGGTCTCGGGCTCAGGCACCACCGGCTGGCCGGTGCTGAGGCCACCGGTTGGCCGGTGCTGAGGCAGTGGTTCTGTCTGGGTGCCACCGGCTGGCCGGTGCTGATCCACCGGTTGGCCGGTGCTCTGGATAGTGAGGAGACTCTCTGCCCAGGCACTACCGGCTGGCCGGTGCTGAACCACCGGTTGGCCGGTGCACATGAAAACAGTGCACTTTGCTCCTTTCTTGGCTTCAGCTTGCTTGGCCCAATTCCTTGGTAACCTAAAATGATTCCTATCATCCAAAAACTCTTGAAAGAGGATTAGATAAATAAGTGAGTGATTGTGATCATGAAAATCAAACCACGAGGGGTACGAGAGGTACAACAATCTCCCCCTATTTTGATGATCACAATCACCAAAACAAACAATGTAAAAGACTTAAATGAAAGGCATGCTTTAAAGGATTTCTCCCCCAATCAACCAAGAATTTCTCCCCATTTGTGATTATCAAAATAGCACGGGGCATAAAACTTGATTGAGGGAAAGAGTTAAAAACAAGATAGAGATTTTTAAATCAATTGAAATTTTTGAAATGAAAGATTGAATAACAGTTTGAATTGAAAGTTTTAAAATGAAAAATTGAATAACAGTTTGAATTGAAAGTTTGAAATGAAAAATGAAAGTTTGAGATGAAAATTTTGAAAATAAAGCAAAAAGGCTTAAAAGATCCTAACTCCCCCTAAATAAAAACAATAAATCACCGGGGATAGGTTTTTGAAACCGAGACAAATTTTGGCCCGGTGAGACTCGCTAAGAGGGATTTTTCAATCCACACTTGTCTAGTGGCAGGTCTTCTACTATGAAATTCATCATTAAAGAAAAAAGTTTTGGGCCTACCATACCGGGCATTTTTGCAATTGCACTCATAGATTAAGTGCCCGGGTTTTTTGCAATAGTTACAGAATTTAAATTGGGAGCTCCCCCTTACAAAAATAGTTGGAGCATGGGAAGAGGAAGCTTTCTTGGAATAGCCAAGCCCTTGGGTGGTTCTAGATATGCGTTGGGAACCAAGGAGATTGGTCAAATTTTGTTCACCTTGGGTGAACTTAGCTAGTGATTCCCTTAGATCTTTGATTGTTGATTCCATAGAATCAACATCGAAAAGGTTTTGGACTTTAAGGGTCAACTCTTCCTTTTCTTTGAGAAGTTGTTCCTTTTTGGAAGAGAGTTTTTTGAAATTCTTTTTTAAAGCAACAAATTTGGAAGAGAGCTCGTGAAAGCCTTCCTCCAATTGATCTCTAACATGTTGGAGATCCTCATATGACATTTGATTGAAAGAATTTGAAGAACTAGAGGATGAGGAGTCGGAAGATGTTACCTCATGAAATGCCATTAAGCATGTTTTACCGTTGTCGCTCGAGGAGGAGGAGGAGGAGGATGTGGAGCTATCACTCCATGTGGCTTTGAATGCCTTCTTCTTCTCTTTTCGTTTGGCCTTTTTCTTGTGGGATGGGCAATCGGGCTTGTCATCGCCTTTAGTACCTTCATGGGTTACTTCTAAAAGTTTCCAAATTTCATAAGAAGATGAGCAAGAAGAAATACGAATAAATTCATTACGGTCTAACCCACAATGAAGAGCATTCATGGCTTTGGCATCAAGCTCAAAATAAGCAATGTCTTCGGGGGTCCATTTAGATTCATCGGGAGAAGAGAGAGAGTAACCATGCATGACAATTTTAAAAATAGGATAACCTATACTTCTAAGAAAAGTGGTAATGCGGGTTTTCCAATAAGTATAGTCGGTTCCATCAAAAAATGGAGCACGGCCCAAAGAATAGCCTTCGGGGGCGAAAGAGGTTGAAGCCATCACAATGGATCTTAAATTTGAAACCGGTTAAGGTATTACTCAAATTTTTCTTTGATACCAATTGTTGGGCGGAAAGAAAGGAAGTGATGGCAAGAGGGGGGGTGAATTGCCTTTAAAAAAAATTAACAATTTAAAACAATTATCAAAGTAAAAGGTGCAGCGGAAGTAAAAGAGGCAAGACACGGAATTGATAACGGAGTTCGGCTTAAACCCAAGCCTACGTCTCTGCTCCCAACTCAACCATTGAGAGATTTACTACTTCTTGCTTTTCAATGGTTTTAGCAAGAAACCCACTAGACTTTAAGGTTAGTCTATAACCTATTACAGCTTGATTTTATTGGTTGAGCAAGAACCCACTTTCTTTTGATGGTTGAGCAAGAACCCACTTGCTTTTAATTGGTTGAGCAAGAACCCACTAGCCTTCTTACAGGTGAAGGCTAGCTCACCTATGTTACAAGCCTTTTAAAGGAAAGGCTTGACCAACCTCTTCACACCTTAAAGGTGGTGTGAAAACCCAAATGAAAGGGAGATGAGAGAAAGAGGGGTTTGTAGGCACAAACCCAAATTAAAGCTCAAAATAAATAAAGCAATAAAAAACCGTAATGGGGAAGTCTTGGGCGCCAATGGATTGATGGAGCTGATGAAGGGCGCTCCCAAGCTTCTTTGGTGGTGCTCTTTGGATGTGGATGTTTGTTGGAGCAAGTGGGGTTCCCTTGGAAGAATCCGCCGGAGGTTTGCCAAATGATGGAAAAATGTTACCGTGGGCTTACGTGGCTTGGTAATGGTTCTACAATGAATCCTTAGGCTTCCGGGGGTTCCTAGTCCTTTATTTATAGAGGGGGAACCCTCAAATGGCCTTTGGGGGGCTTCGGAGCCGTTGGAGAGGCCTTTGGAGCCGTTGGGAGGCAAGTGGACAAGTCTGGTCAAAGGCCCAACGGCTAGTTTGACTGGCTCTGCCGGCTGACCGGTGCAAGGCCACCGGTTGGCCGGTGCTTGAAAAATGGGAGAGGTCTCGGGCTCAGGCACCACCGGCTGGCCGGTGCTGAGGCCACCGTTTGGCCGGTGCTGAGGCATTGGCTGACACTGTTCTGGCTGGGTGCCACCGGCTGGCCGGTGCTGATCCACCGGTTGTCCGGTGCTCTGGACAGTGAGGAGACTCTCTGCCCAGGCACTACCGGCTGGCCGGTGCTGAACCACCGGTTGGCCGGTGCACATGAAAACAGTGCACTTTGCTCCTTTCTTGGCTTCAGCTTGCTTGGCCCAATTCCTTGGTAACCTGAAATGATTCCTATCATCCAAAAACACTTGAAAGAGGATTAGATAAATAAGTGAGTGATTGTGATCATGAAAATCAAACCACGAGGGGTACGAGAGGTACAACAGTTAATTGAATGATGGATTTTGAATTTGAAGTTAGAGATTATGTTTTCTTGAAGGTATCTTCATTGAAGTGTCTTATATGATTTTGTAAGAAATGGATATTGAGCCCTAGGTACATTGGACCTTGTGAAATAAAAGAGAGAACTATATCTTTTTTCACATCATTTGGATATTTCACCATGTTTATCTAAGAAGACAATTTGTTCAATGTATCATTATTGAGAAATAACAAACCAGACTCAACACATTTCCTAACTTTTGAAGGTATTGAATTGGAACCTGACCAATATTAATGTGAAGATCCTAACAGATTCTGGACACTAATGCATATGTTTTGAGGAATTGGATGAATCGACTGTTAATGATACATCCAGAAAATCATAATATAGAAGAGACATCACAGTATCCTTAGTAGCTTATAATGAATACCTACCCAAATCATTTTATGAGGTAACATTATATGAATTTAGAGGACATAATATTTAAAGGAGGTGTGAATGTAATACCCAAAGGATTTAAAAATAAATTTAATATTGAATTCATGAAACACTGAGTCTCTAAATTTTTTTATAATAATAATTCCAATAAACATAATTTCTACACTTATATTATTTGAATTTTGAAAAAACTGACATATACGGTTGTGTTTAGGGTGATATTTTGAGTATGATAGAATCAACATAAATTTTGGGGAATAGTAACATATCATTATGAATAGTAATGTAACCTTATGAAAAGTAATATCACCCTTATGAATAGTAACATCACACTGAAATGTATAAAAAAAAAATTAGGCACCTTATAATTGAAGTAGAATATTTTATAAATTATTGATTATTTATTCATATTTTTGTGAGTGATAAATATTTAATTAAAATATTTAATTAATAATATAATTCATTTTCATAAAATGGTTTCCTATATAAATATTTGTTTGTCCTAGGATTTTACAATAATTTAATATGACCTTTGTTAAATTTTTATAGTATTATAAAAATAGTTTTGGTTTTAAAACTGATTTTTCTAGTAAAATATGATTTTAATTAAAAATTATATTTCTCATATTTATAAAATTATTCTTATAAAATGGAGTTACTTTTTGGTTTTTACATGTGAAAAAATGTATATGGTGATTTTATTTTTGAATTTTTCTGAAATATTTGAATTTTGGTGCACAGTGAAATATGTTAAATTACTATGTATATACATTATAGGTTAAATATGCTATTCCTTGAATCATGGATGATTTAATAAAATATTATTGAGAAATCAAATGTGCATATTATTATTAATTTTCACCAAAATCAATACTATTTCTTATCTTGACCAAAATAATAAAATAATGAATAAGATATTCAAAAATCACTTATCTCCTCTATTATAACCCCCCCCCCCCCCCCCCCTCAATCACTCTTCTCTTCACTCCTATAAAGGCATATTACTTTTCTAAATTCTTCTAAAATATCCTCCTAATATCCTCCCCCATTTCATAAGACATTGTTCTCATAAAAATAACAAAACCTCTCCCCTAATGATTCTCTCAAGGAAGTTTACTTCAAGAGGAAAGTTTCTCATTTCGTTTCATTTATTTCATGTTCCATTATTTTATTTTTATTTCCTAACCACCTTTATTAAAAATTTTATGATAACTAAAATACCATAAATTGTACAATATTTTTGTTAATATAATGGAATAATTAATCATTATATCTCATTTTCACATATTATATATTACAAATGAAAACACCATTTGAGATGTATTAATTTATCACGTTCAAAGATGATGGGTTTTCAATTTCTATTATATATTCAATTCCAGTAATTAAACAATTTTTATGGTTGAACTAGTCTATAATATATGTATTATATCTTATTTAAGTGTATGAAATCTTTTTTGTATACATGATATTAATTTATAAATCGAAATGAGTTCCTTGGGATAAAAATGCAATTGACGCAATAAATTATCAATAATGTTTTATATAATGAGTCATCATCATTCCAAATAACCAAATTAATTTTATAACCATGTAATATTAGTGATTATAAAAATAAAATACAAATTTTATTCTACATAACCATTAACATCTTAGATGTTGATCCATACAAATATATAAGTAAACTGTTCATCAATACGAATGAAGAAAAAGCTCCAAAATAATAAAAATAGACCTCTTAAACCCATCAATATGGACATTATTAAACTAAATATGACCATAATAAATAAACTAAAAAATAGGAGGTTATGGACAAATTAATTAAGGATTTTATTTTGGTTATCTAGGATACTAAGATCAAGTTAATAACACCATTACACTTAAGGTAAGGAGTTTCTACCTGAACCTCCATTTTCATTCTGGTTACTATTATTCTCTAATTACCTCTATTATATTCTTATTTAATCATATTTACTAATCATAAAATATTTTTTTAAAATTTCCTATATTTTTACCAACCAAAATATGACTTTCAGTTATGTGGAGTTATATATTTTAAAAGTATCCATTATGAATTCATCCTGAAATACAATCCCAATGAAATAGAATTCCACAAATTCTTACCTATTCTCAAGGGTACTTAATAATATATTTATATAAAGGATTATCTTTATAAAATAAATCATATTATTATGAAAATAATATCATACTTCACTTATTGTTTTCTAAAAATATTTTTCCAAAATAAATTTTCTTTTTAAAGTTAGAGTATTTATCTCATGAATTACTCGATGATTTTATAGGAGTATCTTCATCTATTTCAAATACATTGTTAATAATTATGTATTATTGGGATTTATGTTTTATGATATCACCGACCAAATATAATTTAATGGTTTATGATTAGTTTGATTGTGGATGTGCTATTTTAAATCCGTTCACAAATTAATCGGAATGGTAAGTGTTTATTTTCAATTTCAAGGGAAGGTTATTGACATTTCATATGTTAGTTTCAATATGAATTTGTGTGTTTCTATGTTTTTTCCCATACATATTAGGAATGAATTAGAATTATAATGTGATGGGTGGGGCCTTATATATTTCCTCGATGCATTAGTAGGTCTCATGAGACAAACTAGGGTCTTGAATATGGTTATTTATGGTGTTGGAACAAGGCCCTGACGGTATGGTCATGATGTACGACATTATGCATTTCATGATTATTAAACTAGTAATTGAATGTTCATGTGGTTATTAGTCTAATATAATAACCATTATTATGCTTTTTTATGGAATTATTTATTTAGCACTTATTCCTTCCATAATGTGTTCAAGTTTAATTTTAAAGGCATGTGTTTTTAGTTATTCACCATGCCTAATGATTACATTTGTGATATCATCCACTATATTGATCACCCTTAATGATAATTTTATCCCATCCCTTTATTATGTTTCATTTTCTCTATACATGAAGTGGTATATTATGAATGACAAGCAAGGATAACCCAAAAGTTATAGATGTTGTCAAAGGAATTTTTATTTTGTGTTTACTTTAAAGTTGTAATTCTAAACATATGTATGTATCTGGTTCTACTAATCTAATAAACTTTTCCTTACATTAGAATACTACATTCTTTTAATCATTCCAATGTAATTAAATAAGGCACCGACTCCAAGAAACCTAGTTCGGGGTCTTAAATAGTTTCATTTCCCTAAACAAATCTCATAGAAATTGATCAATGTAGTTATAATCAATAAAACATGGGTCATAATCATAGGATTCTTATCAGATCAAAATTGGAAATATACTATTAGTATTAACCATGATAAGAAACTAAATTTTAATATGATACACTATGGTAAATAATTCATATAGATGAGATATCTATTGATGTGAGAAACATGTTCACCATTATAAAGAGAAAAAACCTATATCCTTTCATCATAAGAAACATCAACGATGGCTATAATAAATCTGGAAAAAAAAATCTATATTGAAGGAATAAAAATATTCTATTATGCCAAATAAATTTTACACCTTTTAGTTCATCATTGATGATGGGTAGATCATAGAAAAAATATAAAAAATATTCTAAATGGAGATTAGTGAATACTGGAGGGATTTCGGAACATGTAGATTTGGAAACGTGTTTTAATACATCCCAATAAAATTTTAAATAATAATATAATTAAAAATTTACCTCTTTATCAAACAATACTCCAAAAAATTGGACAAATATTTTTCAATAGTCACCCAAACTGAGTATTGTGCATCCATTGGGATATCTTAGAGTTCATGATGAACATATCTGGTCATTCTATATGGTTATGGTTATGAAATAATGAGATGTATACGTTTAACAAAATTTCAATAAATGTCCCCAATCAATGATATATTCTAAAAAAGATTTTCACCACTCTCCCCGGGATTCCCAAAATATGTTTTCATGGGCAGACAATTAGGATCCTTTAATTACCTGATTTATTTGATTTAGATATCCATTAGGCCTAGTAATAATAAAAACCAAATAATTGAAATATTTAATGATATCAAAACATATATTGAATAGAA
The DNA here is from genome assembly GCA_963277665.1 of Viscum album. Taxonomy (NCBI): domain Eukaryota; kingdom Viridiplantae; phylum Streptophyta; class Magnoliopsida; order Santalales; family Viscaceae; genus Viscum; species Viscum album. The sequence continues at coordinate 821,834,958 of OY728143.1, forward strand.
TTTTGATATGTTTCTGTGGTTATTTATTTTCATTACGATATGAATGTTTTATTAGTATTCATGCCAAAGAGGAGTCATCTATTCACCCCCTATTGAGTTTTGGAAGGTGGAACTCTTAATATATTATCCAAAATAATCAGGTATGCCAAAATGTGAATATAGTCCAAATTACTTTGATGACACATCCATGTAGCATGATAAAATATTTTTTTTCGCACTAGAAATCAGTATGAAAAGAAAATATTTGTGGGATTATTTATGACTATGTTAGAGATGTATATGGTTTCATAAATATATGCATCCAGAAACTCAACCATAAATTAATAATACTTTTGGTGGGCCAAAATACAAAGGATTTTTTAAATAAACTCCCATGGTAAAAATAAAATTATAATTTTATCAGTGAGCGTTTGTAAGATATTTCATGCATTTATAAAAACTTCTAGATAAGGACCATTAGATCCAAAATCTCTTATTTAAGGGTGATATCATATGATATAAATATTTCTTGTGTCTCCTTCTTTAAAATAAAAAATTTTGAGAAATATATTTAATCATTGAAAACTACTCGAATTTGTAATCCAAACTACTTAGTGAAATCATTATAGTATTGTTATTATAACCCAAATAAGAATACAACAATTTTATAAAGAAAAATGGATATATAGTTTTTATTATCTTAAACCCAATACTGATGAATTTTCTAGAGACTGGTGATATGGGATAGTTGGGTCATTTTGAGTTAGGATAGACACATTGGCTATTAATTACCAAAATCCATTTATATATTCTATTAAGGGATGATACCATAAAGTATATATCCTTAATATATAATTAATTAACCAAAATATTCAAAATTCATAAAATTTAAAATATTTAGAAATGACATGGAATTCGTTCAGACCATGCATGATGGGTCCTTCTTGTAATCCATTCATGTTGGTGGAAGAAATACATGTAAATATAAAGGCCCAAATTTTACTTAAGATATTAGGGTTCCATGAATCATACAGAACCATGGTTATATGATTTAGAGAGAAAACCCCATTTCATGATCCCGTATTCATCTCATTTTTCCTAAACACTATATTGAATATATATTATAATTATGTTTTCATCCTCATTCATGGCCCATTAACATAAATGAAATTTTTTTATCATATATAATATTTCTATACATGAACCATTTTACTATGTTAATTAATTTTTTCATGAAAAATTAATTTACATAGTAGGAAATTTGTGTATGATGATTCACCTATGTTGGTAAAATGCGTTTTGGTATATTCACATATAAAATATCATATCTGGTTATGACTATTAATTTATTTTTAAGATATAAAATTTAGATATTTTTTCATGTGGACCACATATGAAAAATAATTTATTTGGTTCAAACTTCATCAACTAGCTTCCAAAAATAATATTATTCACTTTTTGATTATCCTACTTCTTTTAAAATTCATTAAAATGTTATTATTGGAATCATTACATCCATTAAAATTGTATTTGAACCATATAAGAATACATCAATTATTATAATTAGATTTGTGAACACTTTATTCCAATACCTACCGATTTATGTTTTGAGAAAAAACAAAACACCATAAATAATCATACTCCATATTCATTGGATTATTCCCCAATCCAAAAACAACTTGAAATATCATTATCTCAATAATCTCCCCTATTAGATATTACATTCAAGAAAGAAACAATAGTCACTAATTATTTAATGCCTAAGATATGGATAAATATCCAACAAATCTATACCTATGTAAGCTAAATAGGTGTAGGGTACAAGAAAATTGAACAATAATACAATGATTTCCCTAAATAAATGATCAAAAATCATGAAAAAATTATTTCATTACTAAAAAAATCATCATAAAATATTTGCAACCAAAACATACTACAAACTATAAGAGACATTTCCTAAAATCACATTATAAAACTATTAAAAAAATTCATAAATAAACCATGTTGAAATCATAGCTTATTTATTTTTAAAGACGCCACCAAAATATATGCTCTCCTTAAATCAGTCATGTATATATCAATGGATAAATTTATATATTCATATTTCTCCCCATTTTATATGAATATATAATTACATGATGAGAGAGGAGAAAAAAAATAATATACCTTAGCATTCAAGAAGGTGATGATGAACACCATTAATCAATATGAAATTTTGAAATGTTTCCTTCATCAATGGTTTGGTGAAAATAAAAACCACCAAATCATCTATATTAAAAAACAAAATATTTAGTTTAATTATTTTAACAAGATTATAGATTCAGTGATATTTAATGTCAATTTTCTTTTATCATTAATGTTTCACCAGATTCATTATGTTTTTGAAATAAATTTCATTATTATATCCCAAGAGAAGTGTATGTTTTACCTAAATCAAAATTTATTCTAACTATGAATTTAAACATATTAATTGTTTTAAATATTTAGGGGTATCCCATACTAAGATTATAAATTATTAAGAGTAAATGAACAATGATTCGGTATATGTTAACTCATATATAATTTTCCCAATATGAATACTCCACCATCTGTTGAACTTGTTTCATTGGAACAACCTTCAAAATTTTCATCTTTAGAGACAAAGAGATTCGTACTTCCATTATAGACCTACTTTATTTAATACTATATACTTCTCTTAATATATCTAATACGTAGTTTTTCCATCAAAAATGGGACATTCTTTTGAAATTTATATTTGAAAAAATGGGAAACATTATAAACCAATTTGGGTATAGAGGTTATTAGATATAAAAGTATTACAATAAATTTCCAAAACAATTTAGGATTAACATACTTTTGAAATTCAATGATACACATCTTTTTTAACACTGAGATAGGTATTTAAACAATTTATTAACATTCAATGTAAAATTTTTAATTATATTCATGGAATATTATTCTTATAATAGTAAAATATTGTAATTGTGTTGAGAAATATTTAATCCAAGAATGTACATCATTTCTCCCATCATATAAATTTCAAAAAAAACATTTTCACATCGTTGGAAACCCCATAATTATACAAATTATTATTCCAATAAAATACTATATCATCAACATAAAAAATTACAATGAAACAAAAATATTTATTATATTTTATGTAGAAGTTTTCATCCACACTTACCTTCATGAAGTTGAAATTATGGAAGTACAAATCCAATTTGTAATAGTAATCGCTTGGGTATTACATTAATGCATTAAAATAATTCATTAATGTACACACATAACTCTCTTATTTTCTGAGAATGAATCCACTTGGATACTCAATAAAGTGTAATTCTTAGATATCTATCATTATAAAGGTAGACATGAAATCCATTTATGAAATATTATATATCCTTTGTGTGTTAATAGATAAAAAAACCTTTGATGGTTTTAAGTCTTTCAATGGGTTCAAATATATCATCAAAATAAATTCCTTCTACCAGTGAATAGAATTTACATAATTATATTTCTCTGTTTCATACCACATTACAATTTTTTCAAGTTAATATGAGAATTACACATTTTAACAATCACATTTTTATCTTTAGGTTTGGGTATGAGCTCTCATGTATCATTTTTCACAAATTAGTCTAATTACTCCATCATGGATACAAAAAACTCTTGATTATCCAATGATTCTTCAATATATATTTTCTTATCCTATAAAAAAGTTAGTTCCACTAGGTTAGATACCCTGAGGGTGGATGGGATGAATCAGGGAATGACAAATTAAAACAACTACCCCTATTGATCTTGTTTCATTGCTATACAAAACTATCTTCCCTCTACTTCCCGTTGCAGAGTATGAACAAATCACAAAGAAAGCACATGACACAACAATTTTACTTGGTTCACCCTCAATGGGATACATCCAGGGAGAATACACTAGATTTGTTCCAATATACCAAATACACTAAACAGAAACTACTATTTAAAATGTTCGGAGAAATCTCACAATCCCTCCAAGTTTACAACCACTCACAATAAGAAATATCACTACTCTCTCAACCGAAGTGTGCTCATTACTTATTAAGAATATCCAATCATGGCTTAAATACTTGTACCTCCCTCCCTTATCACAAATGAATTCATCATATACTATATCTAGATGCATTTTTGACGTCCAACTTTGACATTCTGATGAATCTCACTTTGCACCAGAGGTACCAGGAAATATTCAAACTTTTGTGCAGCCCTAGAATAGCGGGCACGTTTCTCTAAGACTGGCGCGCAGGTGTCACAAAACCTCATGCGTGAAACTCCATTCTTCAAAAAAAACGTCAGAGACTCATACACTTTTATTCCCAAAACAATATTGTGGTTCAATTATCAACTGGCACACAACTTATGAATAACTTTACACATGTGTTCCCAATCCACCACTTTGATGTCCAAACCACCCGTATGATTGTTGATTGAATTTTCCCTAAGTGTTTATCTTCAATGAAAATTTGGTGGGGTATCCCTCTATTTATAGGCATTTTGGGAACCCTGTGTGTCACACACAAGTCTCCTCCCGGTGCACAATTCCATCCTCCTTATCCAATGTTTCCATAGTCACCATGTGTTCCCAAACAAAAACATGGGAACCACTCTTTCATTTTCCCTATTTTGATGTTCTAATCTTGAAAAACACATCGAGCACAACATTCCAAGTCTCCCAAACACTAGTGCACAGGTCCATTGGTCAGAAACACTTTTATCCATTTGAAAATTTTGAGGCCCAAAAAATTAGGCAAACACTGAAAAACGGGGCCACATTGTATCTTCTCTTTTTGTACCACCTCCCGATATCCCAATCCTTGGTCAACGTTCCTCTGTCAATCATAGATTGTTAACAATATCTCTTGAACTCAAAAACTCACCATGTAAACCTTATTTTTCAACAAATTTAACATCATGGTATTCTTTTTCAAAAAACACAACATGGTGGCCCACTTTTTCCACAAACACAATCACCTAAAAATTGATTCAATGATACCGTGATGAAATTTTTTCCAACAATATCCCCATCTGGGTATATTGATAAATCATCCATAAAATGTTACCTCATTAATGCTTCACCAAACATTATCTTCTTTCAATTTTTATAGTGATCACAGATTCCCTCAACACACACTCTAATCCCATATAAGCAATGCCCGGTGTACGAAACAAGAGTAAAGGAAAATTTCATCAATGAATTACATCATTTATGACATCAATTGTTGATACAAACTGATACCAATTTCTGGTGGCTGGAAACCATCGAACATCATTCCAACGCCAATCATCCAATTTTATCATGATCCTTAGATGTCATGATATCTTTTCCTTGATCGATCACTTATATCATCATTAGATTTAATACTCTCCTTATTCACTCCTTGGGTTACTGTGTTGTCCAATCTATGATCTGGATGATCACTTTGAACACCACATACTCTCATCATGATGATCCCCATATCATCTTTTTCACCTACCTTTATTAACAACCCCCATTTTACTACACCACCTATCAGCTTCTCCCTGTCTCTTGGAAAAATACATTGTCTCCCTTTTTTCCACAGTTTATCCCCCTTTAGGAGTCACTCTTTCTCCCCCTTTATCAAAAAACCCCAATGTCACTCCTTTGTGTTTTAAAATATATTATAGAGCATAGATTAGTATTGTATGGAAAACACACCATACCTCGGGGGGGGGGGGGCACATCCATAAATTTTCATGTGCGAGGAGTCGACTAGATTCCCAGAGCCAGCCGATGGCTCTCAAATCATCCATAGGTAATGACTTTTTCAAAATGTCTATAACCTATTGTTCTGTAGGAACATAATCCATCTTCACAAGATTCCCTACTCAACCTTCTCCTCAATAAAATGATACATTATCTCTATATTCTTTTCATATTAGTGATGGATGGGATTTTTGCCTTCGATTTATAGCACTTGAGTTATCTCACTACATTCTGATCAGATACCTCACTTTAACTACCATATCATCATGCTGGTGCTTCATCCACAATAACTGCATACAGGCTTGCGTGGCTGTAATATACTCAGCTTTTGTGGGGCTCAAGGAAATGCAATATGGTTTCTTGTTCAACCAAAAATACCCAATCCACCAAGGTGAAAAGAACCTCCGGACATTAATTTCCTATCATCCACTGAACCAGTCCAATCTGCCTCTCTATATCCCCTCATCTCTTGCTGAGATTTGTCATTTTACATCAAACTGAAATCCACAGTTCCTTTGATATATTGAAGTATTCATTTCTCTTCTATCATATTTCTTTCCTTGGGATTTTATTGATATCACGTTTCTTGGCATGTGGAAAAAACAATATCATGTCTCATTACTATTAGGTATAGTAAACATTCAATAATATGCCTCTATTTAGTGATATTAACTGCCTTTCCATCATCATATTTCGATAATTTCGTCTGGGTAGGAACTCAAGTCTTCAACTCCATGGAATTTTCCATTCCAAATCTTCTAAGAACCCCCTTGGCCTATTTGGATTGATAATTAAAAGTTCTCTTCCTTTATTGTCACACTTATAAACCAAGGAAAAAATTTAGCTCTCCAAACATTGACATTTCGAACTCACTTTTCATGATTTCAGAAAACTGTCTGCACTGATATTCATATGAACCACCAAATATTATGTCATTGACCTAAAAAATCACCATAATACTTTTATTATTGTCATTATAGAAATATAGATTGTAATCAACTCCACCGTGTTGGAAACTATGCTTCTTCAAATACTGCTCAAGCCTTCAGTACCATGCTCTTGGTGCCTGTTTCATCCCACATACACCCTTCTTCAACCGACAAACCATGTTCTCATTCTCATCAAGGAGAAAACCATCTAGCTACTCAATATACACTTCTTCCTCCAGATCCCTATTCAAGAATAAAGATTTTACATCCATCTAGAACACATTAAACTTTCGTTTCACTACAATGGATAAAAATAAACTAATTGTCTCCTACCTTGGAACCAGTGAAAATGTATCATAAGCATTTATACCCTCTTCCTGGGAGTATCCATTTCACAATAGTCATTCTTTATTTAGAATCACTATTCCATCTTAATACATATTATTGGGATAGACCCATTTGGTCTTAATCACATTCTTATCTACTGGCCTCAAAACAATCTCCCATGTCAGATTATTCTCAATCTCTTTAAGCTCTTCATTTGTCCCTTGAACCCAGTTCTCATCTTCAGCTGCATCAGAAAAACATTTCAGTTTCAAATTGAGATAAAGGAGATTCCTGCTACAGTAACTTCATTCTTCTTGTCTGAACATGAACTATCAAATCAATAATGACATTCTGCCTAGAAATTTCTGCTATAATCCTTTGATTATTTTGTGATACAGACTTAACTCTTTCATGATCATCATTAGTATCTTATTCTAAGTTAGCATCTACTACTTCTGCTCCCCCTGTGTTACTTTCTGATTCATCCCTTTCTTCATGAAATTGTTTATTTTTCTATTGAGTATTCTCTTCTTTTTCCACAATAGTGACATCATTGCTCTCAACTATTTTTTCCAGTATCTTGATAAAGCATTTGTATGATTTTATTTTTCTTAAGTATCCAAGTAATATCCCCTCATATAGACATGACTAAAATTTCCTATGTTTTTTTTGTTGATAATGAAGCACTTACTTCCAAATATTTGAAAGTATTTCACTGTTGGTTTATTTCCGTACCACATATCATACCAAGTCTTTCCATACTTCAGACACAATAGAGCCCTGTTATAAATATAGACCTATATCAATACTGATTCTTTAAAAAATTTCTCTATTATGTATTTTCCAATAACCATCGTTCTGGTCATGTTGTTGATGATCAGATTTCTTCTTTCAACCACTCCATTCTGTTGGGGAGTTATCACTGAGGGAACTTGATGCCTTATCCCATGTTTCTAAATATTGGTTTCCAAATGACTATTTTTTAATTTTATACCATTATTAATATGAAACATTATAATTTTCTATCAAAGAATCTTTTCTCATTCCATCTTCTACTGCTATAAGCATCTAAACACATCGGAATTATGAGAAATAAAAAATAACCATTCTATTTTTATATATTCATCAATTAAAATAATGCACTGCCTCTTTCCATAAATTTTACTTGGTGTGATTGGCCCAAAAACATTTGCATGCCCAGATTCAAGAACTGTTGTCGACTTATTTTCTTTTTACTTATATTTATTTTTGATGAGGTTTCATTGTTGGCATGCATCGCATGTGTGAGAATGATCTAGTTATATCATAGGGAGGTCCCTTGCTGCATCACACTTTACCAAATCTTCTAGGGATGGATGAAATAGATGACATAGTTTTTTATTCCACAACTTTATTTCTTTCTCTTTAGATAAAAATAATATATATTTTTTTTACACTTACTAGGTATAGATTCCCCTTTGTCATTTCCCCTGTAGGATCACTGTACAATATCTTCCCTTGATGACATACGTCTTTATCGTAAACCGTATAGAATTACATGGGTCACATAGTTGACTAACATTGTGCATATTGTGACTAAGAACTTTTACAAACAAGACTTCATCACGTCTTATTTCTTTTCCCCCAAACCTGACCTCTCCCATGCCAACAATCTTTATTCCTTCATATTTTCCAAACATGACAATTTCTTTTTGTCATAATTTATGCCTATAACAAGATACTTATTACCTATCATGTGGGATGTGAAACTGTTGTGTAGGAACCATACCCCCAAAATGGTCTGATACTTTAAGGGAAATTACTGTAACCACATCCTTCTCACGTTTTTTCTTCTTAATCTATATTTTCTTCTTTACACTTGGCATAGATTTAGAAGCTTCATCTTTCTCAGAGTATGATGGACTAGCATCATATTTAAATTATGAAAATCTATTCTTCATTTTCTGCTCACCTATAGGTTCATTGATTTACTTCTTGTGAATAGTTTGGTTCTGCTTTGGAACATTCCTCCACATGCTTGATGTATAGTATATGGAAATATGTCCAAATCCACTACACAAAAAACAATTTCCATCAAAATATATTAGAGAGTATCGAGCTCTGTTTGGATTCCACTATTGTTTTTGTGCTCTTCTGTACCTCTTAGATATAGAGCACACATACTATGAATTTACCATAATTCCACAACAATAACACCTAATATATGGTGCATTCTTTCATGTCACTTTTTCACCACTAGTTTTCCCTTGGGATCTCTGAATACTCCGATTCTGTTTTGTGCCCAAATCAACCATCATTTTCAGAATGGGTGCTTTTGGTATAACATCAACTTTCACAACTATCTATGTTTGATCAAGGATCAAATAATCCTTACTATCTAAACATAATTGTTTCCTCTTTAATTCTTGGTTACAATGATCCACTTCATGCTTTTTCACTTTCGGAATGATCCACATTCCATATGTCTCACCATTGTCAAGATTTTTTCCTAATCATTAGCTTTTTGTCGTAGTCTGAAATATTCTTCTTCAAGATCTTAATTGCACTTGATTTTTTCTTTTACTTTGATATTCATTCCATCAATCTATCTTTTATTTTCTTTAACAATGATTTTTTACTCACTCTGTGTTTTTGAGTCCATTGGGAATGAGGACTTGTGATTCTCAATCTAATTCATCAACTCACCATTTTCTCCATCCTATTGTTTCATGTAGAGTTCGTCTTCATGAATCACTTCATTGTATTTCTTCATTTTTCTCTCCAAACATCTATCTCCTCATGAGTTTTATCTAATTCCGCATCCATATTGACTCTTCATTCAATTTATTCTTCTTCTTCTTCAGCATCGGTTTCCTCCTTTTTCGGAGAACTACCAAAAACTGGCACCAATGCATTTTTTCCATGACCTTTTAAGTTCTCTATCTCTTCAACCTATTCAACTTCAAACTCATATGAACTATCACATTTTTTTGAAAGAAGATTATTTTAATTAAGAATGTTTTTATTGAACTTTTTATTTCCTTTCACATATGCTGAAGTATTTTTCATGGGAATTTCATCTTCATCCTCATCATCTTCTTGGAACTTCTTTGTTAACCATTCCATAAGATTTTCATCCTTTCCACATTAAAAATAAGTCTGTGGAAGTTTCCCCTAAAATTTTCATTTTCCTCTTTGTAGATTTGATGAACGAAATGACATCACCTCATATGTTTCTTCATCATCATGAGAATCATCAATGATGTGATTCTTCATGGATTTGAATTCCACCACTTTGGATTTTCCCTTTTCCACAACATCATTATCATCACATTTCATTACATATGGTACAAGGGTACTATGAAATTTATCTATTGTTGGCTCTTTTGGATCCTTGTCTTTCAATACTGAAACCATTGGATTGAACCGAGGTGGGAGTTTCCTTAGGATGAACTTCTAAATCATTATGTAATCGATGATTTCACCATGACTATGCATGTCTTCCACTATAACATTTACCCTATCCAATAGTTAATCAACAGACTCATTTGGGTTCATTCTCAGATCTTAATACTTTTTCCACCACACTTGCATCTTTCCCCCTATGACCATTGAATCTCCTTCATATATGTTCAATAGATTTTCCCACATAGAATGCGATGTTTTTAATGAAATGACCTTTGTATATATATCTATAGATAGGTATCCCTCTAAAGTATTGATTCTTTTGGCATCTATATCAAATTATCTTCATTCATCTTCTGATATTACCCCAAAATTTATGTCAGTTGTTATATCATTCATTTCTACTGTAAACACATATATTCCCAATGATCATAAATTGCATTGAATCTGATTATTCCATAGCATAATATTGTTCCCATAGAAGAATGAAATCCCTTTATGATTGGTGACCTCTATTTGAGAGAGAAAACACTAATATAAACCATTCACTCTGATACCAATTGTTAGGTTCACCATGATAGATACCCTGAGAGGGGGGGGGTGAATTTGGGTTTGACCGATTAAAAAACAGCCCCTATTGATCTTATTTCATTATTAGAAAAAAAAAACTCTCTTTGTTATCTATCCAATTATAGAGTATGGAAAAATATCAAAGAAAGCACAACACAACAATTTTACACGGTTCACCCTCATTGGGCTATATCCAAGGAGAATACACCAGCAATGTGTAGAGGTACCAAATCTTCTAAAATCACACTACGGTTCACAAAGTTCTGAGCGGACTCACTGTCACACTTGGTTGATAACCACTCACAATATGAAATCTCACTACTCCCTCAACTTAATCGTGCTCACTACTTCTTCAGAAGATCCACTCATAGTTTAATGACTTATAGGTCACTTCATTATTATAAATGAATGCATATTACTCTGAATGTATATTCTCATTTGATATCCCACATTCACCCGCATATGATTCTCATTTGGCACCAGAGGTGCTGGGAAATCTTCCAACATTAATCCAGCCCTTGAATGAATGGCACACTTCTCTAATAATGGTGTGAAAGTGTCACCAAAAAACTTGTTCGACACTCACTTATTCAAAATAAATTTTTGACTCACACCCTTTTGTACCCAAATCAATATTGGTGTGAAACTATCATCTTTCATGCATCTTACTGATAAATTTATAATTGTGTGCTCAGACTACTACTTGAAATCCCAAATCACATGCGCGACTAGAGCTCAGATTTTCTCTAAATGTTGTGATTCCCTGAAAATGAGGAGAGGTAGCCCTCTATTTATATGCAATTTGGGCACCCTGAACGCTGCATGCATTTCACCTCCAGGTGTGCAGGTCCGACCACCTATGCATCTGTCACCCTAGTCACCTTGTGATCCAAGACCAATACATGGGCACCCGTCTTTCCTTTTTCCATATTTTTATGTTCTAATCTTGAAAAAAAATATGGTGCACAACATTCAAAGCTTCTAAGACACCAGAGATCACATCCCTTTTCCAAAAACACTTTTCTCTATTTGTTGATTTTGAGGCCCAAAAATATGGAAGACACTGAAAAACAGGGCTACATTGTATCTTCTCTTTTTGTACCACCTCTAGATCACCCATTCCATTGGAAAGGTTCTTCTTTCAATCATATATTAAGAAAAATATCTCTTGAAATTGACAAACCATCATGTAAACCCCCATTTTCAACAAATTGATCATCATGGTATTCTTTTTCAACAAAAACAACATACAGGACCACTTTTCAACAAACAGGATCACCTCAAAAAAATTTCAATGATACCTTGAGAGATTTTTTCCCAAAAAAGAAATGGGGGATGCCAAAATTTATAAAATTTTATTCTAATTTGAACCTATGTTTATTTGTTGCCAATGATATTTTGAATCTTCCCTTGATTCCATAGTTTCAGATGAGATAAAATTGATTTTACCTCATCGCATGAAATGAACAAATAAAAATCATTATCTTATACATATTATACATAATCACTTAAATCAAATAATTTAATAGGTTTTTACCTAGAATAACTTCATCTAAAGAATTTATTATATCTATATTTGGCTGTGAATAGTTTCTAAAATTATCCAGTACATTCACTTCAACTAAATAAACATGTCTTCTAGTTTTATTGTAAAACCCAAACTCCAACATCACAAATCATGGGGTTATTCTACCACATTGTAACAAGATATAAGGGTTACAATGTCAAATTATTGAATATTATATTAGTCTTAAATGATTAGATAGAGATAAAAAACTCACATTATACTGTAAATAATAAAAAACAGAAAATTTTAATGAGTAATTTATTGATTCTTCTAGTATATCTCAGGATTTATTCATATTTTCCACGTTGAAATATTGAGGAACGGAAACCAGAATAATTTGTGAGATCAAATAAAATATAAGGTAAATAATATAACTAAGGGAGGAAAGCAGTGTTCAAACATAAAATATATTCATTATATCAATATTTATAACCGTAAAAGTATAGTGGTGATGAAAAATAAATTTCACTACTATGTAGAGATGGTTGGTTGTAATTATTCCTGAGTAACGTTTAATTTTCCATATAATTGAAATGGTGTTGAAAATTCGTTTACCATAATTGTAATAACATAATAGTATATTTATTATACTATATTCAGTATGATAGGACAAGTATAATATATTTATTTAATGTATAATAAAAAATAATCTTTCACTTTGTTAGATAAGATGATTTGATTTTTGTTGAGAGAACACCTATTGATTACACATTAAGACTTCATAATATGAGATTAGGGTTAGAACAATAAATATATGAATATATTAGTGATTTTTAGGGTATTTCTCTATTCATGATGGTGTTAAGTGGACCATGTATAGTGGAGATGAGGGGGGAGGGGGTTGCCTTTTATAATTGAGGTTGGTAGAAAAATTGTAAATAATTGACACATTATTATATAATATATATCTTACTAAAGCCAATTAGCAATGAATTGACATTTATTATCATATTATTAGTCTAAAATAAAATTAAAACAATATAATGATATTTAATTATGTGTTTATAGTAATATTAAAGTCATATCCAATTATTTTATACCATTTTACTCAGTTTACCCTTAACTGAAATGATAAATACCTACCAGAGTTACTGTTCATTTTGGCTAGAAAATAAGATGAAGATATTAACTATTATTACAAATTATAGTTATAAATTTGGAATCAATTTTATAATATTTAATATTATATGTGGTAAAAAATAATTTTAATATTTGTTTGTAAAATGCAATGAAAACGTTTTTTAGAAAACTGCTTACTTTAACAAAAATTGGATTTCACCACAATATAAATTATAATGTTGAATAAAATGGCATTAATAGAAAAATTTTAAATCAAATCATACTTTTTTTATTTAAAACCATATGAAACCTAATTTAACCTTGTATATACTTGATTAATAGATAATAACTAAGAAAATTTTATACATGAACAAAAACATTACTTAGATTTCTAAAATATTAATCATGTATATATAAGTTCAACATTATATTTATATCTGACTTATATTTCTTCTTTAAAAATTATTTTATATATATATAAAAATTTAATTTTTCATGATATTAGAATGTCATTATAATGTCATAAAAGTGTATGTTTTTAGTAAAATCAGTATTTTTTCACTATTCAATAAAATATATTCTATATCTGAAAAATAAATCAAATTCAACCCAAAATATTTTTGACATATTTAATTCAAAAATTTAATAAATTTCATAAAATTAAATTTCCAAATTATGAAATTTAGTTTTGAATGTCATTCATTAATGAAACTTTACATATTGTTTTATTCTTCCATAGAGAGAAAATCTCAGTATAATTGATTCTCAGGAGTTACATTCTTCCCTTAAAAAATTTATACATAATATTTAAATAATTTCACCTCATAAATAGATGTGGTTAATTATTAATCATAACTACTTTATGTTCCCATGTTTCCACTAATATCTTAATATTCCTCTCGAGTTCATTTACCCCTAGAGTTGCTCGATTCCTCCACACTTAATCTCTATTATATCGAATTTTGATATGCTATTCAAAGTAATATAAACAATATTGAAATCATATTTTCTTATTTGTGAAAATATTTTATGGATATATAATATACTTCATTACTAATGAGATATTGAGAAAATCATAAACTTTGGAGAGGCTATATGTTATTTCCAAATGGTAACCCGCAAATCTAATTCATTACAAAATCTCGAAATCCTTGATGTACCTAGGCTTTAGTTTCCTTTTATTTAAGAATAATTTGACAACTTTTTATGAAGATAAATTCATGGAAAATGATATACCACTTTAAATTATATGTTTATTCATTGATTATCAATAGATCTTTTTTTGATATATTAAACACCCTTAATATGATGGAAATAATATTCTTTCTAATGGGTATCAAATCCACGAAATCTAGTCCTATAATCACCATTTAACTATATCCATACCAATGAGTTGTTTTATGAAACCTCATACCATACAATTCATCATACATTTTCATTTGAATGGATGAATTTATGCAATTATTATATTCAAATTCCGTTGAAAGTAAATATAGTTACCATATACCTTGATTGTCAAGTGAGAATGGATTTAAAATGAATTTTTTTTGTCTCAATAGTCATATCATAAAACCCCTTAGTTTGATGATGATAGGAGTGTCATATATAAATTGGTATCAAGATCCTTTTGAAAAAACTTCAAAACTGTTTATGTAAACCATAAATCTTGATATGATACAATAAAAAGTAGTTCATTGTAAAGTGTCACAACTACATTAATATAGTATTTTTTGAGGTTCCTAATAGTTTATCTTCCATTATATTTACTAAATTTGTGGGATTGGTGAGAAGATTATTAACAACCCATATGAAATCATGATTTCTACGAGTCATTTGAAATCTAGTGAAAAATCATTTAGTAATATCATCCAATTTCCATATAGGAATATTTAGAGGTTTCTTGAATCCATTATGATGTTCCCACTCAGATATTAAATTTTGGAAACCCATTCATCTTGATTTGTGGTCTATAATTTAAAATTTACTATTGTCAAAAAAAATGTTCCTTTAGATCCTTATTCAGTTTTGTTCTATAAGGGTGTATAGTGAAATTTAAGCAATGGGATTCATCTAATAATTATATTTTACAATCAGGGTCAGATGAAACATGTATCCACTTTCACAACATTAAAATACCATCATTATTGATAAATTATACTAAATTCACTTCATTCATTGCTTTCATATTCTATTTAATATTATTATCATCAAGAAGGCCACTTTTTATATTAAAAAATAAGGATAGTTTTTAAAGGATATGAAATAGATAGAAGATTCACTTTCCTTAATGATTCTCCTATCCAAAGTTACTAAATCAATGAATATTTTATCTTTGTCAATCATTATTTTATTCAAAACTACATGATCCTTCCAAATCAATGCATCAACAATATTATTTACCTTCCCATAATGGTTGTGTAATTAGAAATCATAGTACGTTAATAGTTATACCAGTAACCGTTTCCTCATGTTTATTGATTTCTATGATAATATGTATCTCAATATTTTTTGATCATTCAATATTTCACATATTCCACTAAAATAGAAATTCCTTCGTATATTAAATTTAAAGATTATGTGTACCAAATAAATATCTTAGGTTAGAAAATTATTATCAAGAATTATTACCTTCCATGATGCATATTAAATGACTATATCATTCATCATAATGATACATCCCAAGACCTTCTAGGATTTATAACAATATATCTCAAATCCATCACTTTCTGATGACAAATTCAGTATCAGTGTATTGAAAAATATCTTATTTAATTCTTCAAATCATTCTTTACATTATTCTAATCATATAAACATCACCCTTTTATGTGTCAATATAGTTAACGAGTTCTGTAATTTATAAAAACATTGAAGAAACTGTTGATTATAAAAATCTAATAAAATAATGCTATGCACCTCATCTATATTTTTAGGTGTGTTCATTACATCACTAATTTTTCTATAAAGTATCAAACTGATATTATATCCCAAAATATGATAAGGAAATGAAATTAATCTTTCAAGAGCCAGAATTTTTAATTAATAATGTTTACATACAAATCCTCTTTTCCAAGAGTCTTAATAATGATTCATATGTGACTCTTATATTTCTCAAATATTTAATATTATAAAAATATACCATTAATAAATTCCCAAAAATTTAAAGATAAAATTATTCTATATTATATTCATAATATCCATCAATGTGGAGGGTAAAATAGTTTTTCCAAAGGAAATTTCCATTAATTCATATTGTTCATTACTCATATGAAATTATATCTTTAGAATATTTTAATTCTTTACATGTAGTTGAGGATACCGAGAATTAGGATCAATCATTGAAAAATATTGATCTATTTAATGATGATCAAATAATTCATCACTATGAGGTATAAGATAGTTCCCCTTTCTAATTATGGAATTTATTTTCACGTAATAGATTCCCAACCTCACAAAACCATCATTTTTTATAATGAAAGAAAATGGTATACTAATGGAGAACAACTTGAGAATGTAAATCCCTTATCACATAATTCATGTAGTTTATTTTTAGTTATAGTAATTCTATTACGGCCATTATTTAGGGATTCTTAGGTATAAGTATTTCATCAGGGATGAGATCAATTAAAAAATAAACAATTCACTCTTGTGGGTGTCATAGTAGTTATTTAATAAACACATCGATGTATTCCTTCCCAATTGGTGCGTCCTCCTTTCTAAGTATAAAATTCTCGTTCAAAGGTTTTTGAATACTCTTCTAATCTAAGAATTTCATTAATGATATATTATATCGATGTGTACCTAAATGATTCAGACAATGAGGTATCCCCTATAAAGAAAAGGGATTCCATATAACAATAAAATGTAATTTCTTTTTATCAACAATGAATTTTCATATTATATTATGAAATATAATATTTACTGAGGAGTACATCAATGTCATAAATAGGTATATTAATCAAGTCTTAAATATGGAATTCATATTTATCCTAATGAATGAAAACTAATATATCCTTCCTATAATAAGATTTACACATTGACTCTTGTTTAAATATGTGCATCTTAAATTGATAAGAAAATATCTCATTTTCATAGAAAACATGGAATATATAATATAGATTCAATATCAAAATACAAAAAAAAAGATTTTCTAAATTTTTTGTTATGATCATTTCACCTAACCCCACATCTTTAGGAATAATAACCTTATATGTAGTGATCTCATAGCTTGGTTGATATCCCATGTCCTTTGTTGAGGGAAAATCCATTGGTGATTAGTGAATTATTTAAAATAGTGGATCATATTCTTAATGTTAAGGCATTAGATATCAAAAATTTTATTCTTTCCCTTGGAATCAAGATCCTGATGGCCTTTCTCTCCATGCCTGAAGTAAACTTCCATTATTATAATGTATCTTCCATGATGTTTTTTTCACATTTATAAAAGGATGAATATTTCAATAATCCATTCTCACTTTTTTACATATTCCTTTTTTAGGGTTCTTTGCCACCCAATTATTTGTTTGTTTTCTTATGAAATTATTTGACATGGATAATATCTTCTCTATCTTGATGGAACTTGATACTATATCATCATATAATGAAATTTTTTTAGAGTCTAATCCTCTTTAAATGATATTATTTACTTTATAAAAGAAATTATTAGTCATTATCCATAGATTATTTACATAAATTATAGTATGAGTTGTTATCCTTGTAATTTTTCTATCATTTTTAGTGACATTTTCTCTATAATTTTCTCTTATGTTGATAAATTTCCTCACCATATCATATCATTCTTCATGATGAATGTATTTTTTTATGAATATCTCATTGTAATTCCTTCTCAATGTAATATATATTTCCACTAACTACTTAGTGTTCTAGATCAATATCTTCCATTTATAATCAGATACTTAAGGATGATATATCATATTGATAATTGTACCTTTTTCACTACCAAGTAAAGTAAAAAAATATCTTTTTAGGGAATTTATTGAATAATCATCTACTAATGTTTTACTAGTCCCATAGAATGATTGAGGGTTTTTTTCATGTAATATTCCCACTTTATTACAACATATTGGATTTACCTTTGTTTCCCTATATGATTATGTTTATTGGTCACAACCCAAGTTATCTACCCCAATAGAGTTATAAAATTTTCAGATCTAGCTCTTGGTTCAAAATATTATCAAGGAAGATAATCCCAATATAGTTTAAGTGAATTGATATTGTTTTCATTCTTTCCTATATACTGTATTTTTAAAAAAATTATTATACTAAATTACTTAATAACATTATGCATAATATTTAATTTTATATAATTCAAATAATTGAGCAACAATCAACAAAAATTTATTTTTTTTTTCATATAAATATTAGAATCATGAAAAATATCTTCATATCATAAAATTATTTTAAAATAGTTCATTATAGTTTGTAAGGATCATGTGAAACAACCACAGAATATCCATCAGGAGTGTCTAGCCAGGTATTTTGTTTTTAGTACACTCATCATGCACTAGTGATGATAAATTTTATACTCAATATCCCCATTTCATAATATTTACCCTTAGGTGAATCTATACAAAAACTATATACACTTTCCATTATTCATACAAGGAAGTATATTTAATTAAAACCACCAATATCTACTTTACAAAAACATTATGATATTACTTTATACATAGGCTTATACCTAGATTCTATCATGGGGTTACATTCTCTAAAATATGATTTCCAAAATCTAGTTTCCAAGTTTTATACTAAATTTCATGTAATACCAAAAATGACTCCAAAAATCCAATTACATAGAGATAACAGTTATTTTACTACATTGTAATAATATAAAATGGATTACATCCCAAGGAATTGAATTTATTTCAAATTTTTGGAGGCTTTAAATATACATTATACTCTCTTTCCACAGGAAAAAATGACATACAACATAAAATTATTCTAAGAACATTATTATTTTTTCAATTATATCCCTGAAATTATTCATAGATTCATTCCTAGAATCATGGAAAATGAAAATAAGAATAAAGGGGGAGATCAGATGCTTGGTAAGGAAAAGTGTACAATGGAATTGATCGTAGAATAAATTAATAATGAATAATATTTCTGAGGTTAATAATAATAGAGTATTTCATATAACTAATAGCATAAAATATTATTTTATCCACGGATATCATAAAAGTAAAAATATTAACATTGATAAAAATAAGTACTACAATTTTGAAATATTTGATATTTTTCAGACTTAATAATCATAGCACCAAGGCCCTGTGAAAATCTATCATACATAAATAGCTAATTCATATACCAAATAACTAAAATAGTTTGTATTATGAGACCTATTAATACATAAAGGGGCTATATTATGCCCCACCCATCACTTTCAATGTCTAATGCATTCATCATATGAAAATAAAAAAAAATTAAATATAAGATCAATAATGAAAATCATATTAAAAAAAGTCATATGAAATGTAATATATTTTCACACTTAAAAAATTAAAAAAAATTTGATCATAATATATATACATAACAAATTTCCATGGTATCCTTATATTATATCCCTAGTTTGGAATAATATTTATCAATGTATGTTGAGATAGATTAAAATATTTTTAAAAGATCACTATAACATTAATAATGTAAAATATCCTTTTTATTTTAAAATAACTTATTAAAAATATTAAAAATTATAGAATATATGGGGAAAAACTTCCTTTTATGAAAACCACTAAAACTATTAATGTAATATTCAAATTAAATAATGGATATAATGTATAGAAAAATCATTCATGTGGTAAACATTAAATCAATAATTTCATTAATGCCTTTGGTAAAAATAGTTTATTTAAAATTAGGATAAGTTTCCTTATAAACCATATTATAAAGTAAAACATGGGTAAAAACGAATTTAATTAATCATTTGATAATATTAAATACATTATTAATTTTTTGAAAGAAAATATTGACATGGAATAAAAATATTCTTGGCCAAATTATAAATATATTATCTATTTTCCTAAAAATATTACCAAATACTGTTGAAAATTTAGATAGTAAAACGGATATAAAAAAATTAAATTTTGACAAATAACCATTGTATAATTAAATATATATTTTTACATAAAAATATCATATAATACATCTAGCAGATCCTTATACATAAAAAATCTATAAAAATGAGTTTGTGTAATAAACCCTTACCTCAAGTTTGAATTTCATAATTAGTGGTTTTAACCTCCTTTATAATAAATTTAAATTTATAATTTTCTTATTTTGGAACCATATTTTTACATATAATATCATATATGATACACTTATAACAACTTATAACATTTTTACTAATTATTCATTACAAAAATCATTGTTTGGGTTGATAACTTTTTCATTTTTCATAAATGTTTCAGTTTAATAGTTCTAGTTATAGAACATTGAACACAGTTCTACTTGATATATAATGTTAATGATTTCTAGTATATATTAATATTATACAGTATCACCCATATTAAAAATTCATTAATATTTCATGTCATATACATTGTAACATCACATATGTGATGGTGAAACTGACTAGAACAAGAGGATGTTATAATGACCAGATGGTTAATAACATGATCGGGTATATAATTACTATAAAATTTAAATATTATGTTTCATGTTATAATTATTATATAAATTAATAATATAAAATTTCATAACCATAAATAAAAGGTGGGTGTTGAGAAATAAATCATGTCACTTTGTGTAGGTCATAGTCAACATGTATGCATGAGCGATATTATAATTTGTTAACGGGTGGAAGTGAGAAAAGGTGGATGATATATTATATTTATAAAAAAATATGTTTTCATAAATATATTATATAATCATTATTATTATTTTTGTAACCATTTATATAAATTTATGATGAAAAGTAAATTATACCATTTTGTGGAGATGGTAGGCCATATATACAAACAAGAGAGGTTTTCATTTTCAATGGGATGTAATAGAGGTGTAAAATGGTTGTCTCATAACAATAGTAGCTGATAAATATATTTTTCATATTATATTTATTATGTTACTATAGATACAAAAGATTTTTAGTTAGTATAAGCTGAAATAAAGATTTAAAGAGATGATAAAGATAATTACCTCTTATTTGATAGAAATCATTTGGATTACACTTTAATACTTCCTAGGATAGTATACGATTGAGAAAAAATTCCAATTGAACTTTAGGAGGGATGTTGGGAAGTTATTTTGGTAGTAATTTTTTGGGATAAGTGGATAATGTAGTGTTTAGAATATATTATATGGGGTCTCTATTTAACAGTGAAGTGGGAGGAAAACATATAAAAACTAGAATTCATATTATATAATATTTTTATTAATAATGTCAGGTTGCTCCAAATTTTCATAGATTTTAATATGATACATAAAATTTTTAATATAAGAATCTAATGATATTTAGTAATTATTTTGTTATCATGAATCATAGTCCCTTTATTTTAAACCCTTTGACTCTACATGCCCTTAACTAATGTGATAAATAGTAACATTATTTCTACTCATTGTAACCCAAAATTAAATTGGGATGGTTAATTTTTATAATTATCTTGATTCAAAAAATGATTCAATTAATATATGTGATAAAACATAATTTTAATACATGTTCATAAAATACAATGATAGTTGGTTTTAGAAAAAGGTTTCTTTATTTCTAAAAAAGTATTTTATATAAAAAATAAATCAGAACATTTATTCCAATAATATTAAATGGATTGTATAAAATAAAGAGAGAATAATTTGTCATGAAATATAAACGAAAATTTAATGAAAACATGAATTTAAATGATTAATATAGAAAAATCAAAAATATTTTTATTATGAACAACAACATTACTTAGATTTCAATAATTATAAGCATAGATTTCTATGATCACCATTATAATCTTGTATTATTATATTTATTATTAAATATTTATATTTTTCTATAAAATTTAATTTTAATTAATTTAATTTAACATTATATAATTATAATGTCATTAATGGGCCATTTTTTTGTATAGATAAGTATTTTCCACTTTTCACCCAAAAATATTCTATTTTTCAAAATCTAAAAATTTAATCCTATGATAATTTTGACATAATGAATTAAAAAAATTAAATTATATTAATAAAATTGAATTTATAAAATTCATTATTTTTTTCTAAATCGTATTCTTGAATAAATCTATGTACATATTATTATTGTTTCTCTAGAAAAAAAAGAAAACTATAAATGAGGAACATGCAATACCTTTCATGTTATATAATTTTTATCCTCTACCATTTCTAGTGTATCCAAAGAAAATATCATCAAAATATATTTTTTCTAAATTTGTAGGATTGTCTGCAATAAAATTTATAGTATATAGAATTGTAAATCCAATTAATTACTTCAATATATGATTTTGTTATAACATATATCATATAGAGAACTATATGAGTTTTTCTGTAAAAGTCTATATTTTGGATGAGTATTTTTGAAATATTATCTTGTAATGAAAATAAAGAAGAAGAATAATGTTCAATCCAAATGTATTGATCCATATTAACTAATATTTTATTCTTTATATCTTCCACACCATTTTTATGGTGTTTATTATGAATTAATATCATTGTGAATACCATGATTCTCCAAATATAATTTGAACATAACAATTGTGTACTCATCACCCATATGAATTAGGTTCTTTTAAAAAGTGTTTCCAAATTCCTTTTCATTATTTATCCTTAAATATATTGAACATCTTCAGGGCCTATGATTTTAGTTTTTAAAATATAATACATATAATTTGAGTTAAATAATTAATAATGTAAATAAAATACTTATCTCCATTTTTCAATGACATCTTGATAGGCAATATATGTTATAATGAATAAGTTACTAGGGATGTGATTTATTGATGTCAACATTCTTGTTTGATGAATTGGAAAAGTTACATTTATAACAAAAAGTGATAAATATATACTTCTTATTATACAAACAACATCATATACAATTATTCTATGAGTATTCTTGTTCATTTTTCTCTAACACATATTTCCACGAATTTTTAAAAAATAAATTTTCGTTCTTCATACATCGATAACATGAATTCTATGCATCATCAATCTATGAACGTTTTTCTGTTATTTGATTTCCTCTCATGAAATCTTCCTAATCATCAATAATTTCAAAAATAAAATTATTTCCTCTAAATATTACTATATTTAACTCATCAAAATATTTTTAAAAACTCAAATGTGTATGTTTTATTCCATAAAATAGGCTCCTCTAGATATCACTATTTTGTTTCCATTGATCATTGATCCAATGCCTTTTATTCTAATGAATACATCATTTCATAAAATCAGGTTCCCTATTTTTAGTAATTATCAATAGTTAATATCTATAAATATTCTTCCTTGTTTGATGAAAACCCACTATCCAAAATCTAGTGTATCTCCTCTTTTATATCCATTACTGTTGTTTCAACCATAAGAACATTCCCACTTCCATTTTCTTCCCTCATATGAAGCGCTCATGTTTTTTCATAAAAATCATACTGGTTTTGAATCATCATAGTAGAACCTTTTTGGAGGTTTTTGGGTTAACCAAATCTATCTCCTAGAGCCACATGTAGTTGGTAACAACTATCAATCATTGAATTATATTTTTTAGATTTTTTGTGAGTCTACCATCTTTAAGTGCAAAAAATCCCGAAAAACTCTACCAAAAATGTATTTTAAATCTATAATTGTGTTAAATATTTTACCTAAACATCTTAACTATAGGTAAAAATCCATAATAAAACCAACAATATCAATAAAAATATTATTAACCTTTAAATTGTGTCTGTTTTATAGAACAAACTATCTATTTTTAAACATCCCTCTCACCATAAATCATAGATCCTTTTTTTGAAATAATTGTTTTTAGAATACTAAAATCATCTTATTCATATTATATTTCTTCTATGACTTATTAGAGTCTAAATTTATATCATTTTATTCATCAATGATTGATTTTCTGAAATTCAAGTTTTTTAGAATTTACTTGTTTTGGCTATATTCATTACCCTTTTGACTTGTTTCGTATCATTATAATATTTTCCATCACCTTTATCACTATTACTAACTATTTAAGATGGTCATTTAAAATATTTCTAAGATTCCAAATTATTAGTTTTTTCAATAACTTTTGAAAATGTATTTTTTATGTTAGATCTTCCATGTTCGAATTCTACCAATTTTTTATCACGCAAGGTCAACATCATTATCCTTCTCCATCATAATTTCTTATTCATGATGATTATTTATATCCATAATTAAACTTATTTATATTTTTTATATATTATGACAATATATTTTTTTTGCATCATTCATTTTCATTATTTCTAATAGTATGATAATATTTCTTTAACATTTTATTCTCTTTCTAAACCATAAAAATTTATTAGAGATATAATTTTCATTCTCTTTTAAACCTAAACTCCATCATATATCCATCTTTATATTATTATTCAAAGTTACAACTTTTATAACATGTATAAATATCATCATTAAACTTTTTAATAAGAAACTTCTTAGAAACTTCATTACTCAAATTTTAAGATACCTATTCTTCTTCATTCACATTATATTCATCACATTTGGATAGAAAAGTTTCTTTTTTTATAATTAGACAAATTATTATTCATTTACTGTGAATAAAATTTTATTTTTCTACCTTATTATTTTGTTTTAATCTAATCATTCCATATTATTCATCACTATATTTATATTATTTTAGTATGGAATCCTTTTCTCTCTAATGTCTAATCACTCTACTGTTAAAGAAATTAAATTGTAACAATAATTTATACATCCCTAAACTCCTTTTACATTTTTTAAAATAAAATCAGGAATTCATCGATCTTATAACTCTATCAATATTATGAATCAAATTCAATGATCACTTTCTGTATAATAACTTTCTTTTACTTTTCATTTTTGTATTGGAATTTGATTTCTTGATCCTTAATTCCCTTCCTTTAGATAGAATTATATTTTGTAATATTATATGTAATGATAGTACAATATAAATCATCAATCAAAAATATTTCATAATATCTAAATTTCAAGGATGAATCTTTTGAAACAAATCATCCAGGAATAATTCTCAAGATCTCTTCAACAACCATTGAGTCATACAATTTTCACTAAGGATTCATTATGTTCATACATTATCATTAAACCTTATGTAGAACTCAACAATATATTTATCATATCAAATTTTGAAATATTTTTGTCTCAATATATGATTATTAATATATAATTATCCAAATTCATGGTCATTTCATAAATATTATTGGACTTATCCTAGATGTCTTTAAAAATGACAATGCATTTATCCCTGAAAAATCAGATTCTAAGAGAGATGAAGGAATAGAATTTTTGGATCATCCTTAATTATCTATATTCTTATTATATATATATATATATATGTTAAAAGATAACCCTTAAAAGTAGAAGTAAAACTATATATTGAAACATCCAAAACCACATAATTAGTGGATAATATATTGGGTAGAGTTCATTCCTTCTAAATTTAATAGTTCCTCTCATCAACCATTTATTAATAAATTTTTTCAGAATATCTATTAAAATTTTATTATTATTCAAACATTGAGAATCTTATAATCAATTTTGGTACCTTCACTCAGATACCAATTATTTGTACTAGTTTGGATCTATGTGGCTATTGTGAGGGGGTGAATAAATAGTCAATGTTTTTTATGTTTATTCTTTTAAAATTAACTCCCTTTCATTTAAAGAGAAATTAGTCTACTATACTGAACATACAATAACACATTATGGAACACTTGAATTTATAATGTTCAGTACTTTATATTCATATCTAGTGCATTTCAAAATTTGGAAAAAAATATCAGATCACAAATTTTAGTTGAATACAAAGAAAGGTATATCAATCAATTTCATTAAACTATAGTCCTTTTAAAGTGAATGATATCCTCATAAAGTTGATAAGATATTAAATATATAAAAATATATAATGAAACATCACTGATATGCCTATATATATTTCACTATGTTACTTAGATTCATTACACTTGAGCTCTTTCCAGCTAGTTCTTATTCTTTTATTTTGATTAATGTAAGGACTAATAACCACGTTGTTATATATCATTATCTAATAATAATATTTGAACACTGGCCATGATCAATAATAAAAATAAATTATATATCATTCATATTCAGTTGCGTATTATAATTATTCTTTATCAAATTATTTATGAAACAATTTAAATACTTTTGAATTTAAATCTCCAAACTATATGGATCAATTATTTACGATAACTTCTACAAGATACCACTTATATAATAGAATCTAACTGCATGAAATCTAATAGAAATATTATTATCATTTTACCCTCCCTTAAGCATTCATTTCTTCCACATTAAAACAAATAAAATCATCTTTACATTTAAACCATCAAGTTAACAAATAAGGTAACTTAGAGTTTGAAATTATTCCTCATAAAAAATATAAACATTAGAACCATAAATTTTTATATTCATTGAATGCTTATATAAAATCCATATGATTATTCAATAGAGATACAAGCAGTGTTTAATCAAATGCACAATATCCTTATAATATTTTTTTCACTGGTATCTCTTTACTAAGGTGAAAAAATAGGAATTATTATAAGGATGTATTTAAATAATGTGTCTTAAATCTGAATGAGATTCCAAAATAGAAAAAAATATCCATTATAAGATGAGTAAACATACAATCCTTGCTTTTTTTAGTATATACCCAAATATAACTGAAATGGAATTGGAGGGGGAAGAAGAAATAATAAAATGAATAATATTTTACCCTCACATTTATAGATAAATCCTTAGTCTCCATATTAGTAGTTTATTTTTACAAAATACCAACTATTCATAATCTATAATCATTATACGTTAATTTTTATTCAAATAAATTTAACTAAATAAGGATATATATAATAAATGAAAGAGGTATAGTGTCATAGAGATCCATAGATTTTCCCAAAATCACATGTTTATAAGATAAATTAGTGTTTACATCATTGCAAAAAAACCTAAATTCTTATACAAAAAACACCAATATATGCTAATAAATCAACATCAATATTCTACTATAACCACGTGTGTAAAAGTTTCATGTTCATTTTAAAAAGGTATTTTATAAGAAAATCTTATCCAAGAGAAAAAACCTCTGACCATTTATTAAAATAAATGAAAAGTTCAAAAAAAGTACCACAGAACAAAAACAACCACTATAGATCATCAAAACCTAACCCATCACCACCTCCATGGTAAAAATATTTCTCTGTTGTCTTTGAATCCCACTCCGAGATTTCATAATGAAAATAACGTTTGCATACTTCCTTTTAATATTCAACCTCTCCAATGATATCAAATAATGAGATGTTTTCAAACCTTTATTGAATCTTGAGACAGACCCTCCATTTTTCATGAAAGATGATCTGGTGGACATTGGCTTCAGCATATATGAGTAATCCTTCCCCAAACATCTTCGTGGTGAAATAGTCATATCCTCATAGTTCCTAGACAACATCCCCTCCCCCTAAACAATGTCACTATTAGAGGTCCTGAATATGCCACCATTAGTTGCTTCATATCTATCAGGAATATCCCCCAATTTTCGAGGTATCTGCATCGATTGATACTTATCTAACTGGTTCTGCTTAAACTGGAAGTTTGTGTCAATCATATATAGGAAATGAGGGAGTTTCATCACTTCCTGACTTGCACATATCCCATTTCCATTACTTTATTCACTGCAGCATCCTCTTGAGGCTCATTCGGCATGTTGGCACCCTCATGAATTGGAAAAAACACCTCCTCCCCTACATGATTCAACCCTTGTAATCAATTCCTCGTTGGAACTGTGATCATCACACCACCATTATCATTATCTCGTTTGTTAAAAACATCAACAAAGACCTCTGGAACCCCCACAATTAGTCTAGAATCATAAAAAGCTTATTTTAACTTTTCCACTATAATTAACCGCATGTAATACTCGGTTGAATCCAAATCATACCACTACCTCCCTTTACTCACTTCTCCACTTATACTCCTACTCCCCTTCCTATGACTAGCCACAACATCGTCTCCATTAATCTGGATGATATCAACAAGGGAAATAACATCTTGTTCTTACTTTGCAGGGGCCACCTTCTCCTGCTAATTATCTCCTACAACTACAAGTCCACCTAAAATATGCGCCACACCACCTTCAGCAACACCCTTGATGATAGTTTCCTTTGCACGATCCCCCCAGTTCAGATCTTGTCTAATCTGATTTATCACTGCTGATACAAGTGGATTAGAAGGAACCCCTATAGGTTTTCTTAGAGTAGGTGCTTCTCAAGGTTGCAGGAAAGTTTTTTTCTCAATCCGATGGTCCAAATCAGGCCTCTTGTCAAAGAATAACGTCTTCCCTAGACCAGGTGATCTTCTACTCATTGATCCACTATGGCACCTTCAACCTAAGTGCCCCAATCTCTTACAGGATGGGGAATAGTCATTCCATGATTCACACACAACAGACTACTTCAATATAAATTCTCCACCCATCAAAATCCAATTCCATTCCACCAGAGGTCTTGACATATCCACGTCAATACAAAACCAAGGGATAATCGGGTTTCTCACAGTAGACGTACAAACATCAAAAATCATAAAACCACCTACTAGGTTCCCAAGCATACAAATAATTGATGGGATTTGAAAAGCTAATGGTAGATGAAGAAGTTTTACCAAAATCAGAATGGAAGTTGGGTCACGATTCATACAGAGATCAAATTTCCACTAGAGGAGAAAAAACTGACAACTGTTTCATCGCCGGGGTGAATTGGACCATACTAGTATCATATCTTGTTCCAAATAAAATTAGATCATTAAATGGAAATTATCTAGAAGGCCAACAACCACAATATCTCCCAAATCCCACTTACAAAAATCAAATTGTTCAAAATCATCAACTAAAGGCCTTCAAAAGATGAAACGTGCCACAAGGGTCAAATTTAGGTAACTCGTTGCTTCAGAGAACTCTGTCACCAAGATCATGATATGAGGATTACGAAGGTGAAAATCAAGCACCGTCGAGTTGAACGCAATCATCAAGAAATATGAAATTTAGTTATGGTTGGAAAATGGTACTGTGGGGGTCTATGAACGTGAAGACAGTAAAAAACGACCATCCTCCCACCAATCACCTCCAGGAAGGGGGTGGGGAATCATCTTCAGACACCAGCTATGGTTCCATCACCGATAGGTTCAAGTAGAATCTCTCATATTCCTCAATAAGGCCTTTTAATTTCATAATTTTTTTGATGAATTTATAATATAGAATAGAAGAATATTTAATGAAACATTCCATAATAAATAAATGAAACACTAGTATTAAAAATATGTACCATAGTAATTACATAAAAATTAAGTGTAATGGAATTGAGATTCAACACAATTTGATTTTGCAGCTCCAACATGAACATTCTATGCTAGTATAACATAACCCAATAAATCTCAAACAAGCCCATAAACATTCATGAATCCCTCCACATATGATCAATTTTTTTTTGATTTTTAATCATATATTATATGGAAACTAATTTTCTAAATTACATCTGATTATTACAAACAATAGTTATCAAAGATGTCGGAGTACCAATGTCAATGATTTTAGGAGGGTGGCTGATATTTTAACATCAAAAAATACACTTCTGTGAATAAATTAATTAATCATTTTCTCAAATTTTGTAGGATATAATTATTAGAACTATGTGATATTTCATCCTAGGATTTCCATATAGACCAATATCTTGTAATAAAATCCATGTGAGGTAAACACGCTTCAAAAAATGAATAGATGATTTCTAAAAACCATAAAAAAAGAAAAATCTCTAATGTTATTATGTTAAGTATAGAATCTTAGATAATGGAGAGAATAATCCTAATTAAAGAAAGTCATTCTCCCTAATAAAATATGAAATATTCATTCCTCTACTGAAGGTAAAAAAATATTTACATTTAGAATCATTTTTGATTCCCCAACATTACACAGAAATTCTTGAAGGAAAATAATTATTCTTAATTCTTCATTTAAGTAAACTCATTATTTTTTGAATCTATCTATCACATAAAATCTTATTAATCAGGTATTCCTATTTAAATATAGGAATAAAAAATAATCATCAACATCGAAATTGTAACTAACAACCCTTTAATTTTGGTTCCATTAAGGTTGGTTCCATTAAGTTTTACCAGAATAATTTAAAATATATGTAATACCAAACATGTAACTACATAAATGGATTATATTAAATTTTATAGTGGAAATATATACAATTTACCTTAATTATAAAATTATTCCCAATACAAAGACACAATAATTATGAATATAAATAAATCAATATGAAATAAAAGATCATTTCCAAAAATAAGCACTTGACAACCATGATATATAAAGAACTCAACTTACAATTTTTTTAATAAAATATTAAATCACATTGATTTAGATTAAACCATTAAAATATGAAATTAATATAAAATTTTCAAATTTATTTAATTAAATTTTTAATTAGTATTTATTTAAAACTATAAATATTTTATATTTAAAAAAATT
The DNA here is from genome assembly GCA_963277665.1 of Viscum album. Classification (NCBI taxonomy): domain Eukaryota; kingdom Viridiplantae; phylum Streptophyta; class Magnoliopsida; order Santalales; family Viscaceae; genus Viscum; species Viscum album. The sequence continues at coordinate 821,866,244 of OY728143.1, forward strand.
ATAATTAAGAGAAAATTTATAAATTATTATTCATTTCATAAATAAACATAGAAAAATTACAAAAATATTATATAATATTCTATTCCAATATAGTATAGTATATTATTGAATTATCACATTTCATAATTTTTTGGTTATTTCAAAAAAGTATGTCATGGTAATTTTTCATAATGTATGGTATCATATATAATTTTACAATGATTATGAAAACTACACCTTATAATAATCTCTAATCACCATACTACATAATACAATTAGTTATTATAATTAATAATATAAAAATATAATTTTTGAATCAAATTATAATGTTATGTTTAATTGTGTTAAAATAATAAAAAGGTTTTTACTACAATAAAATGATAAAAAAAATCTCATTTATACTATTATTAACTAAATAAATTAGCTGATATTTTATCCAATATGATGAAAATAATACAAAAATATATGAAAATTAATTTCATAAATGGTGATAATTGAGAAAAAAATTCTAAGAAAACTATGGAGTGCATCATTCCATATATTTCACTCATAGATATGTTAAAAATATTTAAATTAAACTATATAATACCCTATGATATTTCCATTCTAGATAATTGTTATAATGATTTATTATGAAAATAATGAATTTAATTATATATTAACGTGTTCAATGTTTTATTACACTCTATGATACATATAGTTCCCTCTGCGTTGTAGAATCATAGTATAAGAATGATTGATATAGTATTAAACTTTAACAGATTTTATATCATAAACCCTGACATCAATTTCATAGAATAAAAAATGTTTTTCAATACATGGGTGTGTGTATTGAAACCAAATTAAATAAATTCATTATTAAAATAAAATTTTATATAATATGTCAAAAAAAGTGATCTCTATCACTCCCTAGATAATTGAATGACCTAACAAAAAATTTAAGTGAAAATAATTTGTGGGTCTAAATTTATGAATCATCAATTTACTAACTACATTATATGATCATGAATATTAAATCAACTAATACAATATCAAGTTCCAACTAATATACTTAAAATTATGTAGGGGTAATTAAATCCTATTCCAATATCTGTGGAAGACAATTCAGAGAAATAAATATTAAACGAAATACGAATAATGTAATAATACAACTAAGTATCATAGTCTAAATGTATTCGTATATTGGATCACTTTTTCTATTCCCCTTTTCTATTTTCTGAGGTGAGAATTAAACTCCCATATCATATAAAGTATATGAGAGTCTTCAGATTTAGTCTATGAATTAATCATCATGAAATGAACACTAATTCTTAATTAATGTGGTGTCATGAAAAATGTAGATTCACACACATTCTCATTATTAATGTAAACCCATATCATGTAATTTTATACAAATGTAAAATACAATGTTTTTAATCATACTAGTTTTGGAAAACTATAATAATTGTAGGTTTTTGTCGTACTCTATCTATAATTTAACACAGACCCTCATGTAATGTAGGGTTGTGGAATATAATTCAAATAAAAAATAATCTATGTTCAACAAACTAGTAATCCATAATGATAATGGAGAATATGAGTCCTTTTCATTAAATCCATGGTAGATATATCCTCCATATCATTATCCAAACTATATATCTTATTCAAAACCCTTAATCCGTTATATTTTTTTACTTTTTTCATTCTCATTTGAGCATAACCATCATTTTCCTCTCACCCAAATGACACAGTATCTAGAAATATTAGTCCCACCATGAAGGATAAACCACCAACCTTCCCTAAAAATCATGAGTTTTTTCTCTAATAACACCCATCTTGGTTCAATCAATTAATTATAGTAAATTTCTCCAATGATACATCATCAAGTATAGAATCGGCATACCATCCAATTCCAACTATGATATATTCCCATATTTTAATCTATCATGGGATCATTATGAGAGTTCGCTAATCTCCCAATAAGTGAAATTTCATGATAATCTAATATTCACACTCATACTCATTGGCATGAAAAATTCTATCACTTGTAATTGGAATAATAATTTGAAATAAAATAATGATACTCTATAGAGTGTAAGAAAACAACCTTAAACAGGTTAAGTTATGATGTTAAGTTTTTATTTGTTCATAAAAATATGAGGGTTATAGAAGCATAATTATAAGTAATAAATACCTATTGATCAACATTATGTTCTACATAAAACTATTCAATCCCCTAATTTATGTGTTAATCTTAAATATAACACATTATTCACTAAGTGATTAGAAAAAAGAGTTCATAATTTACTTATTAGAACTGTACTTAAGTAACAGTATGTGTTCCAATTAAATGGGTTGTAATAAGTTTCTAAATAAATATCAACTCTCATATAATTTATGAAGGGGTTACATTATCAACTAGAGTATAGTTTAAATTAATATTATACAATAACCAATGACTCCCAAAATATTTGTTTCATGTTATGGAGGAAGTAACCCAACTGTTTGTAAATATTCTATTTATTTTCTAGTGTCAACATACATTTAAAGGATATTTATTTATGAATTATCTTGATTATGAATAAATGGTTGGTTACCAATATATTATTCATAGTTTTTATTTTATATTATATGGTTTTTGTAATGATATAGACTAAATAATTCAACACTATGTGTGAGAGGTTTTATTTGAATAAAAAATAGAATAATTTCCCATAATCACGAAATTAGGAATGGTATCACATCAATTTCATGTATAATTAGTAATCTATATAGACTTTAGAGTGATCTTATTAGAGTCACAACCTGAAGGAATTATTGACTATTCAGTGTAAGAATCAATGTAGACACTCAAGGAAATTGATATTTAATTTTATAAGGGAATGATTGGAATATTATTGAAGATATTTGACTATCAGTGAGGAATTCAGGTGTAAATGTTAGATGAAGTAAAATAATCATAAAGTTAGTGAGTCCATAAGGGAGTAAAATGATATAAAAATTTAATTCAATAAATCATTTTATTTGTTAAAGAAAGAATTATCAATGAAGGCATTGGGAGGTTTAGTAAGGAAGAATATCACTCATAATAAATTTGGCTGTAGTTTTGTTATAATTAAATAATTATTTATTCAACCATTATCAGTGTATAAGAATATTATATTCTTAATATAAATGTACCAGAATATTTTTGGATTCTAAAAAATGTATTGTGATATTATAAAATTTTTGGTATTCTTTTTAAAATTTACCCCTATTCATAATGACCATAAAATATCATGACCGTAATATAATATTATAGAAGAAAATGAATTAAATATTCATCCTGGAAACGTTTTTATTATTGATTTATCTTGAACCATGTATACTTGTAGAGTTCAAAAATGTCTTATCGCATAGAAAAATATACTAAAACGGATATATTAAATGTTGTATTTTTATTTCTATATATATTATATGATTTAATACATTATATAATAATATATATATATATATATTATTTTTTCAATGAATTTGTGTGTTATCTTACTTTCTATGCATTTTAGTTTTAAATACGCACAAAGAGATTGAATCATCAGTTGAATTAACCAACAAATATGTTATGTGTCACATAAGTTTGATTTCAAGAGAGTAACCACATGACAGAAGTATTTCTTATTAGGTAATTTTTTAATAAGTTCCCTTTGTAGCTACCAAAATGATATTAATATATGGGGTGATCCACCATCTATGGAATCTTGACATTTATTCATAGGGACTCCATTGTTAGTAAGTTGTGTCATAATCAGTTGACAGAAATAGATGAAAGGAGAAAATTGTTTTTACCAACGGTATTTCATACACATGACTATGTATTAAAATAAGCCTTATCCATACTTTTAAAGTACACTTTATTATATTAATTATTTTCCATGGGTTTAACTATATTATAAATATATGATCGATGATTTACCATATAATATCTTATGTTATAACAACTATAATGTATTTCCATTATATAAAGACTCCATTAATTGTTAAAAATATTAATTATTAATTAAAAACAATTATGATTTTTAAATAATTTTCAATTTATTTGGTAGTTAATTTAAATTAAAAAAATATATTGAATATGTAAAACACCCAAATCAATATGATACCACTATAATATATAATATATTTGTTTTCATATCATGTGTTATTATACAACTTTTCTATTTTATAAAATATGAATGAACATAATAACATAGAAGGATATTATAAATTTATGGATTAAATTTAACACTAAATGTATCTAAATGATAATTAAAATAACTATATATGAGTGAGAAACCTAATAGGAGAACCTGATTTTGTGGAACAAAGTGCACATTGATTTTAGTAATAATTGTCATAATTTTTTTTTCCTAATTTACTAATTTATATTGATATCTCATTTATAAAGTTAATTATCATTCAATTTAGTATCATTTAATGGATTAGAACACTTAATATCTATCTTCCATTGTCATTAATTTTATTTCATCACCATTTTTTTCACTTTTTTTTGGAAACATCATATAAATTTATGTTATAATTGTTCTGAATTTAAAAAATAAATCTAATTTAAAAATAATTCCTTTTATACAAGTGTATTTTACCCTATATTGACTAGATTATTAGTGATACAGTTATATTTTTACAGTTATGCATGATAAAAAAAATAAATCATGTTTGTTTCATATTTTGGATCAATCTAGGATGATCCTTGTCCTCTATAAGGGTTTTAGGAACCTATTTCATATCAAATGACAAAGGTAGTGTATCGGTTTATATTGAAATATCATGGTAATAATATTTACATATAATAAAAAATTTCAAGAACAGAAACTTTTTTTCAATGATATGTGAATATCATCAGTAGTTAGAAACATTGAAATTTTAATAAATTAGGATATAAGGTATCAATATATATTTCCAAAGGTTTATAATTTCATTTTAGTGTATAAAATTGGTCAACTCATGACACCAAAATCTAAGTAATAGGTAGTAGGGGATTTATGAACAATGTCATAAAGTCAAAAAATATCACCAACCTCAAGAAGGTGGATATAGAGGAGTGGTAAACATGGTAATGATAAATGAATAATATCCCTCATGATTAGTGTATAATAAATTATATATAGTAGTTGGTGACACAAATTTAGATGTATCAATTATAGTATCATTATCATAAAATAAAAAATTAATTATGGAGGAGAGGTATAAGTGATCACACTGTTTTCTGTGAAAAATAACACTATATGTAACTCCCAAAGATTTTATGAGATAGATTATTTTTAATTTAATTGATCTCTTATGTTGTACGCTACACCAAGACAAGGTTTCACTATATGCAACATCGTATTATCTTGCAGTATATGCAACACTATTATAGAGTTCTTTTACACACAATTTAAATTTTTTTAATAAAATTCATTTCATGCAAGACTGAGTATAAGTGAAAACTAAATATTATATCCTAGTCATTATAATCGAGGGTATTAATATTATTAACTTCCTTCTAAAAAACCATTTTAAATGAAAATTAGTTAGTCTATAAAATAATAAAATCAATCATTATGGATTTTATTAGTGAAATATTTATGTAATATATTCAATTTAATATTTTAAATTCATATTATATGTTTTATAGATATGATATAATAACTAATTAATTTTTTTGGATAAAAGAAGTGTTTTGGAAAAAAATTCATTTTTACCTCCTTTTGATGGAGAACAATTTTTCAATCCAATTTTGACCATTTTATAAGTCATATTTGACATGAAAAACATATCCATTAGATGTGGGACATCAAAATTTACATTTTGTAAAATATTTTTATTTTTTGATTGAAATTAATATTTTAATGAATAGTAAAAAACACTGCATTTTAATTCAAAACAACCTTTTCATCTAATATATTAATACAGCTAGATTATATTTTTATTTTTTAAAAAAGTTTAGTTAGATTTTTTTATCATTTAATATAATTTGGGTCATTGGAATTAATTTCACATTTAAATTGTACATAAACACATGTTAATATTTTGATAGTTTTTACATTTTAAAAACCCTCGTTCTGGTGTCCACAACAATAATTAATTTTAAATTCATAAATGAATGTTTTGTGTTTTGAATATTGAGAAATGGATTCTGTATTTGAAATCATAAGGTATAAATTCTATTAATAGGTACCTTTTATTTTCTAGACATTATGAATAGTAACATAGTAATTATTTTTATTTAGCACATTTAAAGGATAAATTAGTTAAATATGGGTCACAATTATATTAAAATAATATAAAAATACACTAACAGGTGTATTAAGCTTATTGGATGAGCCATGGGAGACCTAAAAAATCTATAGGCTGAACTTTTGGCATTTTGGAGCCACTTGGGTGTAATAATTTCATGTTATAATAAATAATTTAATGTGAAGGGAAATATAACACAAATATGTATATTTTTAGTAAAATAATTTTAATGTGGGAATATATAATTGATATCATTGATTATAACTAGTAATTATAAATCTAAATATATTTAAGACATCATGGCATTTTATTTATAATTTATAGACATAAAATAAATAAATTTATTTATGACAAATTAATGATGATGTGATTACCTTTTTAACAAATGATTGAAGTAAATGATATTATAAATATTAAAATAAATGTATTATGAAATTTTTTGATTCCATCCAAAAAATTTATCTATTATTCTGAAATTTTTTATTTTATTTAATGTAGTTTTTTCAAATCAATCATGTTTCTACAGCTTTAACAAAAATACAATACTAAATAGTGTCAAAATTTACATAAATGAGTTTTTAAAACAAGTACTAATGTATTAAATGAGATAAATTTCATAAAAATCTATGATTCATCCAAATGACTTATAAAAGGTTAAAAATGTCATTAATTTTCCACTTTAGGTTCTATTAGAATTGTTCTGTAACTCTATTTATCATATATAGTGAAAATACTATAACACATGGTAAGAGTTAATTTATTTAACTAAGAGTTAAATCCAAAAGATAAGGTAAAATTTTTGACCTGCACTTGTATAAAACCTATTGGTTGAGATTATTTATACCCATAGTCATCTTATTCTAGAAATATATCACTATTTAACTTTTATAATTATGAAATTAATTTATAATAAAATAATATTTCATGAATTTCCTAAAGTGACCTCCTCCATCTTATAAAAATCCACCACATCTATATACTTACACACTCATCTCAATCTCCTAGGATTATCCAAATTCTATTAAAATAATCATAAATCATCCCTCAATTCATCCTAGAGAAAAAAAATTTGGAATAAATATATCATGAGGATATCGTCTGTGGAAATCAAAAGGAGATACTTGAAAAAAGGTAATTTATTTATCACCTATTATAGAATTATTTTCTTCTTCTACTTCTTGTTCTTATGTTGTTTCCACACTAAGGTAATAAATCAAATATATTATACATTATTTTATGTAGATATAATTATATTAAAATCATATACATCTTTTTATCTATCCCATGAATAACAATAGCACTATGATTGTGTACATAAAACTTACCGTCTCTCTCTACGGTGTAATTTGTTATTCAAAAATTCGTAACTTGGATGGGTATAATAATGAGTATAATGGATTTAAATAATTAATTTAACAAGATAATAATTCTATATAATTAATATTCCATCCATTTACATATATTTTAACCATTAATTGAATGATATCATCCCTCATGCATACAGTTAGGTCAACTTGGCTATATACCATGAGAGGGGGGTGAATTAGGGCATGAAAGATTAAAAGGACTGCCCCTTTTGATCGTATTTTTCTGTTAGAAAAAAACCTCTTCTCTCTCCTTCACGATGAAAATTATTAACAAACCATAATGCAATCATAGGACATCGTGATTTTTTACTTGATTCACCCTCACTGGGCTATATCCAAGGAGCATACACTGGAAGTGTGCCGATTAACCAATTCCACTATAAGCACACTGTTGTTTACAAGTTCGCAGTGGACTCATTGTCCCAACATGTTTACAACCACTCAAAATATGAAAGCTCACTGATATCTCAACTGATGTGTGCTCACTGCTTCATCAGAAGATCCACTAACAGTTTATAGGTCTATAGGTCTCTTCATTATCTCTAATGAAATATGCATCTTTTACTATTGATATATGCTCTGTTGAAGTCCAACTTTCACCTGCAGATGAATCTCACATTGCACTGGGTGTAACAGGAAGCTGAAATTTTTATGCACATCCCTTACTTCACCTTGCACGTAATTCACTACTTTTGCGTGAAAATCAATTTTCACGTGACTCCCCTTTTACACACAACACCCCTTTTACATGCAATTATTACTTTATGCGCAACAGATTTTACGCGAAACCTCTAGACTACCTTGTGCGTAATTCTCTAATTTTGTGAGAAATTCACTTTTCGTGCAACAATCTTATTTTCACACCACCTCTACTCTACATGCAAATAATTCTTTTAAGCAAAAACTTTTTGTTTTCACGCTACTTTATTATGAACTCAAATTTTGTGTGCCAGATCTCGGTTACTCACTATTTCTTGAGCTCTCCTGAATGGAGGGGGGTAACTTCAAATTTATAGGCAAAATCGACCCTGGATGAAAAACCATCATTTTTCACATAATTCACTTTGAGCACGAAAAACACATCTTCTGCAAAACACCATTTTTCACACATGGCTCCATTATTTCACGCACCTAATGCCTTTTCTAATTTTCGAGCTTTGGACCTCAAAACACATCTTGCACAAAAAACATCATCTCTTTATTTCACACATCCCGCAAATATTTCACCCACCACATTCCTTTTTCACACACAGTGATAATATTTCATGAACCAATTTACTTTTTCACACACCACGCAAATATTTTTCGCAACACTTTATTTTTCAGCACACTGCACTGATTTTTCGCACACCACTCTGATTTTCCGAGAACCACTATATTTTTCATGCACCACATTATTTTTCTTGCACCACTCAAATTTTTTGTGCACATCCATTTTTGAAAAACAAATCTATTAATTTTATGATTTTTAGGACCAAAAATTTTGACAACACTGGAAAAAGGCGCCACCTTGTATCTACTCATTTTTTACCGCCTCCAAATCATCCATTCCATTGTCGAGGTTCTTCAATCAAAGATGAATAGCCTATACCATCACTTAAACCCGAAAAATCACCATGTAAACCCCTTTTTCAAAAAATTTTACATCATGGTCTGCTTTGTTAATAATCACAACATGGAGGCCCTATTTCTCAACAAACACAATCACCTCAAAAATTCTTCAATGATACCTTAAGGGATTTTTTACCAACACGTATGTACAGCCTACCTTCTCCACTATGAAATGATATTAATTTTACTTGATCCACATTAAACTAATATTTTATACATGAAAGGAATGAATAAATATGATATATATTATATTAATATCATTCTTCGAATTATATAACCATGTAAAAACAAGTGTAATATGAACTTATCTAACACACCATACATAATATCATAAAGTAGTTTATATCCAAATAACAGGTGATAATGAAATGTTACTAATAAACAGATGATAACAAGATCATATACGATATCATAAAAATTACTATGATTTGTTAATAATTCAATAACATTATATAAATCATTATACAGGATGTTTGCATACATTAGAAGCATATCAGATCTAAGGTAAGGGATAATTTTTCAATCTGATTATTATATGAGATTGTTTATTTATAAGTATTTACATGGGTATATTTATCATTCATGTCCAAGTATTTTAAATATATAATATTTTTTCTATTCTTATAATATTTTTTAATGTTAATTTAACCCATTGGAATATTTTTATTAAACGGTATGAATGGAGTCTGCATTTTGTTTTTTATATGAGGTACTTTTTGACTTTTCCAGCAAGAATATTGGAAGAATGTTTATTTCACATATACTACATGAATGGTTTCTTTAGGTCATCATAATTCCTTTATTCCGTGAATATCCATCTAAAATATTTCAATTTTATTTTCAAATAAAATTGTTTATTTTAAAATTGTTCACCATTTTTAGAAAAGAAATCATTTTTGATGATGAAAGGGTATTATCCTCAATAATTGACTTAAAATGTTTTTTCAAAATTATTTTTCATCTAAGATGACTCTATTTAAATAGTGTTATGATTAAATCTCCATTAATAAAATTATTTTATTGTTTGAATGCCGGAATTATATATTATATGGATTATGTTATGATGGAATAATGTTTAGAAAATCAATTTTATTTCAGGGGTTATGTTGTGGTGAATGATTTATGCTTTTGTGGCTCAGGTAAGAATGATTCATTATGATATGGGTGGAACCTATATATCCGTCCAATTAATTGGGTAATGATTTATATCTCATGATATAGACATTAAAAGAATTGAATATAAATCTGGTTCGGTTATATAGTGCTAGAACAAAAAGTAAATCTAGTTCAATAATACATGGCTGGAACGAAAAGTAAACATGGTTCAGTAATGGAATTTTTCCACTATGATGGAATTGACAGCAATTCCATGGATATTATCAAAATCATATTATGTTATTTTTTATTTTCCACATTTTCATGATTTATGCCAATTATGTTTTCTCATTGTTAATGTTCCTTTATGATCTTTGCGTTACATACTAACATGATTTATTTTAGGACTCATTATTTCAATATTTAAATTGTATTTTCATGTTTTAACATTCATATGTTTATAGTTTGTTTTATGTTTCTAATGTTTACCCTTAATGAGAATTTATGCTCACCCTTTTTATGTTTTATTTTCCCAAGGATATAAAGAAAGTTTTTAGGTAGGAAAACTAAAGGTGAAGAACCTTATAGGAGATGTTGAAGATCTTTCACCATATTAAATGATTATGTTCCACATTTCCAAAGATGCTAAAATAATATAGTCTTTTGGAATATAATTTTGTACTTTATTATGTATTCTTAAAAATAAATGTAATGTCAATGTACATAAAGCATTTTTCATTAGAGTTGGTATCAGAGTCAATGATTAGTTAACCTATGGAGACAAGTATGAAAAAAACATTATTGAGATCCATAGAGACATTTCTATAATATGTTTAGGAATGTCCCTATGGGAAATTATAACAATAGGTTAAATTCCTATAATTATGGTAATGATAATTAATAACCTAGGATTAATCCTAAGATGTTATATATTGAATGTATCCCTCTTTATTATGTGTTTTCCTAGTTTAATTTTTGACTCTCAAACTATACTTTTTCGGTTTTAAACAATGGATAGAACCTGAATGAACCTTGTCAATGATAAATGAACTAGGAAATACAATGATTTTCCTCCTAAAAACCATATGTTATGAGATATGGAATTAAAACTATTGTTTATATACTTACAAAATCTATGAATCATTATTGAATTCCAAATGAGAAGAGAAGGGAACAACATTTTTTTGAGACCTTCATGAGGCAATATACATCTTCATTCAGTGGGTCTTCTGATCCACTTGTTTCTGAAAAATAGATCAGTATTATTGAATATATATTTTCCTTCCATTACTTTTCTGAACAATGAAAAAGTTATTTTGGTTGTTTATCTTTTAGAAGGAAAAAAAGACCAATGGTGGACTCTAATAAATAATGTAAGGAAAAATGAAACCATTGAATCAATGGAATGAAATGAGATCAATAACATATTTTTCAATAAATACTATCCTAATATTCTTTGAAAAAAGGATGAAAATGTGTGCATTGATCTTAAGAGAAATGATGATGAATCTATAGGTACATATGAGGCACATTTTATAAGTCTTTTGAGGTATACTTATGGATTTATCATCCATCATGAATGTAACATTGATAGATTTTTTAGTGGTTTAAAACAATGTCTTTAAAGTGATTTAGCTCTAAGAGACATTAGCATCTATGAAAAGATTGTGCATTGTGCAATCAAGGTTGAAATAGATGTTGGTGTTACATATCAATCTTGTGGTTTTATTAAAAAACAAAATATAAAGTTCAAGGGAAAAATATCAAAAAAATGTGAAAAGAAGATCAATGTTTCCTTATGCTCAATGTGTAGAAAGAAGCATGGTGGAGATTTTCTTAATAGGACTAGAATATGATTTATGGGTTGAAAATAAGTTCATCGGGAAATTAAGTTCTGAAGTAATGGGGAAAATGCTTTTAATGATGTGAATAGAGAAAAGAATATAGGGAATACACCACACACACTTCAATGCTTCAAGTGTAATGAAAGGGGGAATTATTCTAACTAATGACCTAATCCAAAGATTATGGAATATTATCGACATCAAAAAACACTTAAGGAAAAATACAAAGGAAAATCACATGGGATAACTATTGGGGATGTTGAGTATGATAATGAAGTGATGGAATAATTACGTGTTTATGTAATGAGGTTCCAAAATAGTGTTGTTAAATCTCTTTTGTAGTATTATGGAATATTGGAATATCCATGTATTGGTCCATTTTGGTTTTCCAAAATTATATGGTACAAGTAAGCATGAAAATTGACCGATTTTTTTTGAATGCACATGATATGTGCATAAAGAAGGGATAAATAGATAATGATATGTTTGATTATATTAATGACCTCGTGTCTGATATAAGGACAATGTGATATCATGTTTGAGTATATAGGATTTTTGGTATTTTTGGTCTGTGGAAAGAGTACTTTTTTCTATAATTTATGTTTTCAATATGGTTCTATATTAGTTCATGTTATTATCATGTTTCAAGAGAATAAATTATTAATTTATTCACATGTTTGGAATGTGACAACCAATAAATACCTTATGAGATATGGGAGATAAATATTAAGTTGATTTAGTTCACCTCTTTCTAAAGTTTTAGATTTTGAGTTTTTTGAGGGATTTTAATGTTAATGATTTATAGATAGTGTATGTTATATTTTGGTTGAATTTTTTTTAGATGAATGTATAATCTCAATATTGGTGTACTTATGAATATTTTTTACTTGTGCTAACCTTTTTGTTGAGATAGATTTAATGACCTATCATTCTATCACATGATCTGCTAACACTTAAATAATGAAAAATTAAACTTCATTTCCTTAAATAATAGACGAATTAGAAATTGATCAAGGCATGAACAACAGTGAGAATATACAAAAACCAATTAAGTATTTATTGTCATGAAAAATTCTTCAACTTTTCCAAAAGGTTCTTAAAAACCAATAATTTTTTCTTACTACCGTATTATCTGGTGAATCTGATTTTCCATTAAGTCATCATAGAATTATGGATTTTTGGGTGTTAACATTCTCTAAACCTTGTTCTCTATCACTATCCATCAGAACATGTTGGTAATGTTTTTCTTCCAAATCCTTGTTTTCAATTCCCACATGTGTTCTCCAATATAAAAACACAGTGATGAGTTACTTTGGGTAATTGTAATGTTTCTAATGTTCCATTTTAAAATAATTATTTAGTAATCTTTTTTATGATGTGGGATTTTATGAATGAAAATTTCAATAAGTAAACCTTTTATAACCCCAATGAATTATGATGGTGAAATTTATTACAATGGGGTAGAATGTAACACCTAGATATTTTATGAGAATGATTCTTTTTAATTTCCTTGAGGTCATGTGTTATACACTACCCCAAGATTATCTTTCACTATACACAACACTATATTACCTTGAAGTACAAGAAACACTACTCTAGGCTTCTATTAAACACAATTCCTAGTTATTTTTATAGAATTAATTTCATGTAAGACCAAGTATATTTTATCATTAAATATTATAACATTGTCATTATAATTGAGGGTATGAATAATATTAACTTCCTTCTAGAAACAATTTAAATGAAAATAATTGAGTCTATAAAATAATAAAATAACTCTTTATGAATTATAGTATTCAAATATATATTTAATATATTAAATTTAATTTTGGAAATTAATATTATATGTTTTCAAGATATAATATAAGAACATATTCTATTTTTTGGAAAAAATTACTATTTTTTAAAAAAATCAGTTTTACCGTCTTTTGATGGATAACACATATTAATATATTTTTTGACAACTATATAAGTTATATTTGATATAAAAAATTCATTATTTGTATTAGAGACATCATAATTTACCTTGGTTGAAATTTGGTTATTTTTCTAATGTAATTCATATTTTACTGAATAATGAAAAATACTCAATTTTAATTCTAAACATCCTTTTCGTCTAGTTTAATTATATAGTTAAATTATCGTTTTAATTTCTTTTAAAGTGTAATTGGAATATGTTTTTACCATTTAATCCAATTTTGGTCATTTTAATTATTTCACATTTTAATTGTATATAAACATATGTCAATATTTCGAAAGTTTTTACTTCTAAAAAACCTCCTTTCTAGATTTGAAAATGGGAATTATTTTTAAATAAATTGATTCTACTTCTATATTTTGAATTTGTACAAATGGATTACATATTTTGAATCATAAGGTCAAAATTATGAAAATAGATAGATTTCATTTTTCTGTAAATTATGAAATGTTTCTTGAGTAATTATTTTTATTTTCCACTATTGAAGGGTAAATTAGGTAAATAATGTTAAAAACAATACTATATGAATATAAATCTACCTTAAATGTGTTCTATTAATACTTTATGTGTCATGGTTGACCAAAAAAATATTTAGGCCAAAGAATTGGAATTTGGGAGCTAATTCGGGGTGAAAATGACATGTTATAATAATTAATTTAATGTTAAGGGAAATATAACATAAACATGTAGATTTTTACTAAAAAAATAATGTGGGGTTATATAATTGATATCTTTAACTATAAATATTAATTAGAAAGAAACAAATATTTACAACAATATAGTATTTTATTTATAATTTTTTTTATTAAATAAATAAATTTATTCATAACAAAATAAAAATGTAGTGATTACATTATTAATGAAAGATTCAAATAAATGATATTATAAATATTAAAATAAATGTAAATTGAAAATTTTGATTCCATACACTAATTTTATGTATGATTATGACATTTTATATTTGAGTAAATTTACTTTCTTGGAATCAATATAGCTATTATACCTTTAATAAAAATCAATTTCTAAAAACTGTCAAAATTGACCAAAATGATTTTTAATAAAATACGATTTTATTAAAAGATTTAATATTAATAAAAATGTATGATTCAGAAAAATGAATTATATAATGTTAAAAATTTTATTAATTATCCACTTTATGTTCTATTGTTAATTTTTAGTAACTATATTGACCATATATTTTAAAATTACCAGAATACATGGTACGAGTTAATTTATTTAACTAAATATTAAATCCAAACTATAAGGATACATAGGTGTCCTAAACATGTCTAAACACATTGGTTGAGAGGACTTAGATCCATACATATATTAAAATATAAATAGTTCACTTTTGAGCTATTAAAATTCAAAAATAAATTTATAATAAAATAATATTTCAACACTTTATTAAAGTGCATCTCCTCCATATTATAAAAGGCCATACCATCTACCCACTTACTCACACATCTAAAGATCCTTTTATCATAAAACTTTAACTGAAATACTCTCTCAAAATAACTCCCTTCATACTAGATACCCCAATTTTAGAAGAAACCCATCTTATGGAGATAGTTTTTTTAATGACAAAGAGATACTCGAAAAAGAGGTAATAGTTTTAGCACCTCTTCCAAATTTCTTTTCTTCTTGTACTTCATATTCTTATGATGTTTCCAAAATAAATTTAAAATTAAGAAATCTTATATATTTTTATATTTTATTATAATTATGAGACAACATTATACATCATTTTATCAATCCGACGAATAAGAATATCACCATGCGTGCATACGTACGACTTACCGTCTCCACGTCGTGGTGTAATTTGTTATAATGTAATATGTAATTTGGAAGTGTATAATGATGAGTATAATGGATTTAAAAAATGAAATAACAATATAATAATTTTTTATAATTAATTAACCATCCAATTCTTTATCATTTAACTATTTATTTAATGATATCGCCGCTCATACGTACGTATAGCCTACCATCTCCATGATACGATGTGATTCATTCGACATGATCTTCATTAAACGAAAATTTTATAATGAATGGAATTATTAAATATGATACATATTCGAATAATATCATTATGTAAATTATATTACTATAACCAATGAAGTGGAACATGGATTTATCTGACAAAACATGCATAAAGTAGTTAATATTCAAATAATGGGTGCCAATGAAATGTTACTAACAAACAGATGATAGTATGATTGTATATGATATCATTAAAATGACTATTATTCCCTAATAATTCAATAACATTATTTAAATCATTATATAGAAAGATCATATACATAAGAAAAATTTCAGAACTACGGAAAGGGGTAATTTTTCTATCTCATTATTATCTGAGATTGTTTATTTATATGTATTTTTTTGGGGTACATTTATCATTAACGTCCATGTTTCCTAAATATATAACATTATTTCAATTTTTATTCTAATTTTTAATGTTAATTTTAAAAATTGGTTAATTTTTATTAAACAATATAGAATTAAGTGTTCTTTCATTTTCCATACGAGGTACTTTTTGACTTTTCGGGCAAGAGTATGGGAGGAATGTTTTTTTACTTATACAGGATGAACAGTTTTTTACATCTTCATAAAACCTTAGTTTCATTAGTATTAATCTATAAGATTTAATGTTTTGTTTCAAATAAAATCTTTATTTTTAAAATTGCACTAAATTTCTCGAAAAGAAAACATTTTTAAAGAAGAAAGGATATTATCCTCAAGAATTAAGTTCAAGTGTTTTGTAAAAATTATTTTCCATCTAAGATAACGCTCTTTAAATAGGTTTATGTTTGTATCCATATTAAAACTATGATTTTATTGTGTTGATTATGGAATGATATTTTATATGGATTATGTTATGACAGAATTATGCTTAAGAAAACCATTTTATTTCTTGGGTTATGCTATGATGAATGATTTATATTTTCATGGAACATGTAAGAATAATTTCATTATGAGATGGGTGGGAACTATATATCCCTCCAATGCACTGGGTATTTATTTATATCTCATGAGATAGATATGAATATAATAGAATGTAAATATGGTTCAGTAATACAGTGCTGGAAGGACAAGTAAATCTAGTTCAGTAATACATGGATGGAACAATTAGTAAACCTAGTTCGGTAATGGACTTTCCCACTATGGTGGTCATGGAATAAATGCCTTTTCTACAATAGAAATGATATTTTGTGATTATTTTTTTCAACAATTCCATGTTTTATGTCAATTTTATTTTATCATAGTTAATGTTCATTTATGAACTATGTGTTACATCTTTCCAAGATTTATTTCATGCCACAAGATTTTTATATTTACTCATATTGTTATTGTTTTTACATTATTATGATTATGGTTATAAATATGTTCTCAATGTTTAACCTTAAAAAGAGTATGATCTCATCCTTTCTTTGTTTTATTTTCCCCAAGATATAAATAATATTTTTTGGTAAGAAAAAAATCGGAAGATATTTATTGGATATGTTGAAGATCATTCACCAAGTTATAAGACTATGTTCGATGTTTCCAAAGAATCTAAACTAATATGGTCTTTGGGTGTATATTTTTGTAATGTATTATGTATTCTATAAAAGAAATGTAATTTCCATGTATGTCAATCTTTGGTCATTAGACTGGAAGACACATTAGATTAAATAATCATTAAAATTATTTTTTAAGGAATTCATGTGTCATGAATATAACCTTAATGTGAGTGTAATGAATAAATAATATGCTATTATGCATCCCCAAAAATGATGGATAAGTATAATTGTTTTAAAATATATATACTAGTAATAATATAATAATTCTAAAACATAGTGGTGACATTCATATTAAATAGAAAAGACTGAATAACATTTAAAAGGTAGTGATATTTACGTAAAATAACACAATTTTGTTGATTTATGTTTGGCAGATTATATCATACATATCAAGAAATAAAATAACATATGTGTAAAAGAATCTATAACCATAATAAAAACATAAAAATACTATGTAAATATATTGATGTTTTTTATAACATTAAAAAATGCATGAAAAGTAACATCATAAATCATTAGAACCTAAACATTGGGTATGTAAAACATATCATCAAATAAAAAATCATAATAATGGGTATACTAGTTTTTAAGGGATGGTTTTGGGGTCCCACACATCATCAAAAACTAACTCAAATGTAATGTTTTTGAAAAATATATGACCCATTGATGATTCGGAGGATAACATTGCTAAAAATAAATATATTATCAGGGAACTAATATGGAGTACATAAAAAGGAGGGGGCCTTGTACATAAATATAAAAAATCTTATAATTTCAAGAACATATTTTTTTGTATATTCAAAGGCAATTTTTATGGGTGATAATATTTAAAAACACATATAAATATATGAATTAAATTATTAATAGAAAATAATTGAATGAGTTGTAGATAACACATGATGCATAAGAACACATTATATCCTGACTGATAAAGTAGAAACTAAATCTGTAAATTATGATACAAGAGTTTAAATCCATAATAATTACACCATTATGAAAAATGGGTTATAATATTTGACAATTAATGTTTCATTTTTAATGTCACCAGAAGAACAATAATTAAGAATGAACATGGAAGTATGATTAGATAATAAATAAATTTAATTTCAATATTAGTTATATAAAAAGATTAATGATAATATGTGTGAATTATTATTTCATATAATGATACTCCCAGACATATAAAAATTTAATATCATAGTTATTTGAATGTCGTGTATTAGTGTATATAATGACTATTTGATGAAGGAAATATTGATCCAGACATCAAGAATGTTCACGATGACAATAAAGCTATAAAATAATTTCAATTATGTGACTAGTCTTTCAATAATGATTCTACTAAAATTGTTAATGAATATTAACTTCACATAAATAGATATTTCAATCATTTTTTTCATCATGACCAATAATGTATGTTCTGTGACAATTATTATCTATGAAGTTAGTGAAAATAAGAGAATTTGTTTTATTATTTATATAGATAACTAGGATACATAGAAATAAAAAATGAATCATAGTAATATTGATAAATATATTTATCATGGTGGTGGAAAATATATATTCAATCTCTATATACAAAATAATATTGAAAACTAATAATATTCGGCCCACATCTAATCAAGAGTATGAGGAATGGGTCTTAAAAAATTGATTGCATTATTTTGATAATTGTTAAATAATGGAATTGATATATAAATTATTGATGAAAAAAGTGACACAAGAAATAAATAAATGTATAATAAAAAATATTAGTTTTATATAATATAATAAATACAGATTCTCAAAGCTCAATGGACATAGTTACACTCTTGTAAATTTATTTTATAGAATGTTGATGAAATCCAGGAGAAATAATAACATATTTTTTTATTTTATACCATGATCAGAAATATGGATACATTATATATGATGGAAGGATAAATGTTTGTTGAAAAAATTCACCCTTAATAATGATCTGGAAACTTCCATAAATCATATAATGAAGTATGTTGAATCTAGATAGTAATTAATAAGTAATTCATATGTAGTTACCATATGAGGCAATGGTGTTGACCTTGTTCTATGAATGGGAGATAGTTTGGTAACTATATGAACATGGAAAGATAGTAATATATTATATATTAATAGAATATAATAAACCATAAAACAAAAATATATCAGTTATCAATCACATCATCAAACAAAACATGCATGTTGGAGTAAGATAAGGTATAGAAAGAATTTTTTGTAGGCAATTAAAATAATGTGATACTTAATGAAAAGAAAATATAGGGTGTTTGTATGGAATATATTTTTAGTGAATATATGGTCGTTTTATTGGGAACTACCTAGTAAGCTGTATAAATGGGGAATGTGTCCAAGTTGAATCACCTAATTCAGTGTAATTCATGTGATTGCCATAGAATAGACATTTGGGGAGCGGAATATAATAGATGGGGTGAAATAATTCATAGATTGATAAACTGGTTTTGTTTTAATGTGCTTATGTTGTAGTTACATGACTTAGGGAGGGGGTCAGTACACCGAGGAGGAGATAAGAGAAATTTATAGAGTGGGGGAGGAGGGACATAAAGAAATAGAGAGAGAGAGAGAGAGAGGCCAGTTATATTTTTCTTATAGTTCCAAGGAAATATAAATTATAATTTATATAAAAATTAGTTGTGATTTTTATTTTAATAATATAATGTTTATAATTTTAGTTTTATTGAAATAAAAATGAAATTAGAAGATATTAATTGACATGTGTATAGGGTGTTTTCACCCAAGGTATGATTTTTCTGAAAATGTGCTAAAGTTAAATTTTTGATTTTTTTGAACTAATGGGTATTATTTTTTATTAATAGTATAATCAATATTATATATATCTATATATTAATTATATTATTATTATTAATGTTATGGTAGGGATCAATACATAAGTGGATTCTCAAATTTATTTATTAAAAGATGTATTTTACTTTTAATTTTATGTTATGGAAGGTATTTTAGAGGAATTTTGAACTTATTTATACATAAATAATTTCATAAGTTTTTTCATAAAACAATTATTTTAGGTGTTTTAATAATATTATTATATGATTGGTGAAAGAAAATATATTATTTTTTTGTGGAATGAGATCAGTCTATTGAAATTAAGGTGGATTCTTAATTGTTCAATGAATTCAAATGGGTTCACTGTGATGAATAAAAAATAATTGATATATTTTGAACCTTTAAATGTGTGTTTTTTCAGGTAAATTTAATTATTGGGTGATTTTTTAGAAATAGATATTATAAAACCTCTATTATTAATATAAATCCTTTTCCTTCTCCATGCTATTAGTGATATTATATTATACAGTATTATAATGGAGAATGTTTAAAGTGCAGTGAATGAAGTATAGTTATTATTTATAGATTTGGAGACTAGTAACTATACACCGTTACGATTATATATTATTTTTAAAAGTTTTAGTGATTTGTTGATAATTTAAGATAAATTATTAGAAAAATGAATATGATAACTTAATGATTAAAATGGGATGGGATATTGGTTGAAATCATTAATTGTTATTCATTAATATTTTAGATAAAATGTTTTATAAATGATTAAGAATATGATAAAGGATAAATTTATTATATTGGATTTATTAGGAATAGGTATATATTTTTATAGTTAATAATTGAAATAATATAGTAGAGGAGGAATATATTTTAACAGTTTTATAATTTGGACGTATGAAAATGTGTTTTTGTACTATAATAATGTTCTATTGAAAATAAGATTGGTTACATTAAATTAAATTTTTATTTTGATTAATTATTTAATAGAATTAGAATTATGAAATGTATAGTGAAAAAATTAAATTATAGAGTATAATGTATTATTATTTTGATTTAATGCTTCCTTAATTAATTTTGATATTCAGGGTGGATTTATTAATTTTTAATTAGTAAAACTAAATATGTTATAGAAAGTATAATAATAATTATAATAATCATCATCATCATTTTTGTATGTTATTTGGGAATATATATGTATATTATAAAATAATTGGAATGTTTGCATGAGTTTAGAAGAGGGTAAAAGAGAAAAATATTATGGAATTAATTGTAAAAAAGGTCATTGAGAATGTATATATAGATTTAAAATCAAAAAAATTAGATATATAAGAAAATATTAGAATCATATACTCATTCAATGAATTAATCAGACTTTGAGATATTATATCTACCTATTTCTATCATTATTCGAATTTTAAAAATTATAAAAAATAATAAATTTGAAATTGTGAAGAGAAATTAGGCCCATGAATAACCAATAAAATTGTTTTGAGATGAATAATATTAAAATTAATTATGTATCAAATAATATTAATATTTATTAATAAATATTATTATAATTTAATTATGATTTATAAAACCCTTAAAACTCTTGACAATTTTAATATTCATGTTATTTTTTTTATAATTAATAGTTAAATATATCTTAACGGAATGTGGAATTTAAAATGGATGGATTGTTAATTATATGCTTATAAAAATTAATAATTTATGTTTTTATAATTTTTAGAGATGTAATATAAGATTCATCTAGACTCTCAATAGAGGAAATTTTAGTAACACATGTAATTTATAACATAGTGAATTATTGTCTAAGTTACTTTTGGAATTTTTTATATGGATTTATTTATCATTTTTATGGAGTAAAAATGAGTGTCTTGATTTTTTAAGTGGATTCATGAGAAATAAACTCATTTAATAATACTTATTTTTTATTTTATCATGATTTATATAAATTTAGAACTATATTTAAGTTATGTTGAATTCATGTATTTTAAGTAATTTTCCTCTCCCCCATTTCCTATGATGTTGTTATAAAGATGATGCTAATTATATAGTTATAATTATGTATTCAAATTGATTTCTGGTATATGGTCAAGAGACGGAACATTCATTCATCTTTACTTGTGGTTATAAGTCAGTAAAGGGCGGTTTCTATGGGGATTATATTATATATTTTCTCTAAGATATACAAACAACACATAATCCCATTGTCTGTGGTATTTAGAGTATGATAATAATGATATATGGTTTATGCATAATATTAATGACCAAATCTATAATTGTTTGGTTATTTTACATTATTTAATTTATTCAAAAATGTGTTACTATGGTTTACTCACATTGTAACATGAGATGTTAGATGAGGAACATACAAAGTATTTTTATAGTAATCTCTATATTATATACATAATTCATAGATTATTTTTTAAAAAATTAGGTGGTTTCCAAAATAAATTTCTCAATTGTAGGGATTATTATTGGTTTTTAGAGTTATAGTGTTTCATTTTTCTTTTAAAATGGTCTACTTTGGCCATTATTTTGTAATTAATATACCTATATTTTCTTATGGTATATGATACATTCATTATACTCACCAATCAATGAATTATTATAGGTGGTATTATCGAATGTCCTTTAATATCATTGTTAGATCAATTGGGATATAAATAGTGATATTTAATAAAAAGGTAATAAAATTTAGTATTTTATAATTGAATTTTGAGTAGGAAATAGTTAAAAATTAATTGAGTATGTCAGATAATTGTATTTATAAAATATTGTATGTTATTTAAACCAAGTAAAATAACCGTCGGTACATTGGGACCCAATTATCATATGAAAGGGTTTTGATTGATTATTTTTTAATATTGAGGAAATATATTTAATTTTAATTTTATTGTATTATGTGCGTGTTTATACATCATATTTTTTTCAATTCATGATGATCTTGTCTGTTAATTATATAACAAAGGTTTGTATGTTAAGATTCATGAAATATTTTTTACCAAAACCCTAATTAGTGAATGAGATGAGGTTTATTTATCTATATATAAATACAGAATAAACATTATTCAAAATCGCTGAAATTTTTTCATCAAGACACTTATCCTATAATTTACTATTAATGTATTTTTACCTCAAAATGTAGTGAAATAATAATTTATACATTTCTTTAACACTGATTAGGGGTTTAAATAAGTGTTAATTATTTTTTTACGATTTGTTAGCTGTTATAAATAAACCTATATAATCATTAAAGACCAGGATCCACTCAAACCTACTCAATCACTCTCAAAAATATACAAAAGTAATGGATCAAAAAAGATAACTCTAAATTTTATTGGGTTTTCCCCCAAGGTGGGTAACTAAATCCTTTGTTTTTTTATGATGTGTATGAAATGGATTTCCTTCAAAGATCAAAAAAAATTATAATAGATATCTCTAAAAAGAATTTCCTCCCCAATACTATTTCTACTGGCTCTATCCAACATAAAAAATGATTTTTAACAAGAAATATGTTGATCACCAACATGATTTATGATGATTTAGAACCAAAAAATGATGTTATTTTACCCTTTTGAATATTCAATAGTATTCATGTTTCCTATTCATAACGATCTTTATGCCCATAATATGGAGCATGTTACAATATATTTTCCACCGTGAAGTCAATCTAAAATTCATCCATCTTTAATATTTCTATCTAAATATATTTTTTATATTTTTTTATTACTTTCACTAATAGTAATTTATATTTAAATGATCTCTTCCCAATTAAATCTCTATATGATCAAATGATTTATTCAATGACTTAGAATAATTGAAATTCTAAAAAAATAGGCACTAAAATAATTCAAAAATATTCTCTACAACTGATATTTTCATGTTGGGTTCTCCACGAACTTATTCCTCTAAATAAAGTGTGTTTTTTATCATCATGATCCATATAATAATTTAAAACAATTAATAAATTTACTCATTTAAAATGGAAAATAAAATCTTCTATTAATTACTCAAGCTTTGATATCCATTTATAATTTTTCAAGGAGTCATATTTGAAAATCCAAAATAATATGTCAATGATCATTTCATTTATTTCTCATTAAATTTTACAATTTAAATTCATCAAAAACTAGAAAATTTTCATATTCTTTTCATTTATAAAACCAAAATATTTTTATATCTCTTAACAGATACACAACCGTGTGTGGTGTAAGGATTCATTCATGACACTATCATATTATTCCAATATCAAATTAAATTCAATATAAATTAGTATTTAAATTTCATAACATCATAATATATATTAATTTTTTAATAGTTCACCATATTCACTATTAATTTCCCATTAATAGTACTCCAAAAAATCAAAGCACTAAAATTCATGTAATTTCTAAAAAAGATGAAACCTTAAGTAATCTCATATTTTCTTATTTATCACATGAGTGTATCATGAATATAATAAATAATTATTCCATATTATTTTATTATAATTTCAAAAGATTCTTTATATCATTTGGATTACCCATATAATCTTACTTTCCATAGTGAATCTAATAATTTAACGAATTTTACTGTAATACATTTTATTTATTCCATGAATGATCTCATAATTCCATACATATAATCTATATCATATTATGTATAATATAAAGAATTTTAAATATAAACTTAAATAGGATACATATCCTTTCATAATATAGAATATCTTACATTACTCTACATAAATATTATGTGTACAACACTATTCCAATTTTTTCCAAACCTTTACTTGTATAATTCATCTATAGGATATTCAATTCAACCCCAAATAAAATAAACCGGATTAATATTCTCCAAAAATTCATTAACAAATGAATATCATTTCAATAACTTATAATTATATTCAAACCTATTTGAAAATTTATACAAAACTACTAAAATAATCCCATTGATTCATCATGGAGGAATCAAAATAAGTGGTTTGAATAAAATGATCATAAATAATTATGAACATATGTGGTTGTGGTTTTGTCAAAAGGTAGTAATAATTCATTATTTCCACAAATTGATGTTTTATTATTTAATTTTTGTTAACATTTATGGTATTTTAGTCATTAATTCTTTATTCTATGAGTTTTTCCATATTTTTTTCATTAGTCAGGTAACAAATTCATTATGTTCTAGGTTAGGTACTTTATAAGTTTTAATAAAATTTCTTATCATTTTGGGTATATCTACTAAATATACTAATCTTAGGTTTTTTCATCTGCCACATGTCAATCTACTAATCCTCCATATCCAATTTTCCATACGTGTCAAGCCTACAAGACTCCACGTCCCTCCTCCTCTCCCTTTCTCTACCATTGTCTCCCTCCCGCTCCTGCTTCTGCTTGGCCTCCCAATCATGATTTCCCTCTACCCCATTTCCGTTTTCCAATTCTCCTTAATTCGTCTTTCCTCAACGTCCCCCACCTTCAACTTCTTCACTCTCATTAATCTAGGGTTTCTGTTGTTTCTCCATTCTCCAGATTCACCACCTTCACCTTCTTCTCTTCCATCCACGAAAACCCTTTAATGGTTATCCATCCATCATTCATGTGAGCTTTCCCTTAGTGTATTCTTCTTCTCGCTCGGTCTTCCTAGGGTACTCGCCTCAAGAAGTCTTCTTCAATCTTTGTTTCAATCAATTTGTTTCCTTCTATCGATATTCTGCATGCGGTTTCAATTCGATTCTAATTATGTTGTTGCTTCATCTTCTGTCGACCTTGGGTTCTTGTAGACCTAAGTTGTCATCTCCCTCATAGTTCTGGTTCCCTCCCATATATATTTTTTACATAGATTTAGTTCTTTTGTAGCTTGATATTTTCTTCACATCCATAGAAATTTCCATCGATTTCTCCCACCACTCGAGTAGCACCTCTTCTTGACCTACGTTTCCCGCATACATCGGTCAACATATCTCTTCAATTCACGGTGTCCATTAATTTTGTCATTTCCTCCCTCCAATTCCCTCCCCCGCTCAGGTTTACTCACTCTTAGGGTTCCCAATTGATTTCAACGGCTCCATGATACCCCTCTACATCAGCACCTCTGGGTTTGTCTCCACCTCCGTATCCAGATACACCACATCTAACTCATCCATCTCCAACTTCTCACACCATGGTTTTCCACCTCCAGCTCCTCCCTTAGTGTCTCCTCTATCTATATCGCCTCCATACCCAACCAAAACCTCATGACACTTCTCTAGATGTAGACCGCATACCCAAGGTTTTTGGAAATATTCTTCTCATCCTTCATAATTCAGTCTCCTTGTATGATTTCTTCACTTAATATTTTCAAATTAAATGTTTTATTTCCATGGTCTACAATTTGTTAGTATCAATTGGAATTCTCATAGTATATCACATTTTCCATTGTTTTCAATTTATCTTTGGATGTGGTTTATTTCAATTTCATTTGGATACATTTTTTTATTACATTTCTCGTCCAGTTTTCAAAAAAATTAACTTTCATATTTAGTTCTCTCTCTTTCATGTGATGAGATTAATATGCCTGCTTGTATGCTTTATTGTTTTTATTTGTCACCTTATTTTATCATTATTATTCTATATGGTTCTCCATTATTAGATGAATTTATTTAATGTTCTATGTGATGTTATCTATTATAGAATTCTCTTTATGTGACTATGATATTTTATAATAGAAATTATTCATTAAAACATATTCATACAATGCTTCTACAATGTAATGAAATATTACTAATTTCATGTTTCAGTTATTGGGGCTTGTTGGGGTTCCACTTAGTCTGGTCTTCCACCATAACTATAACACTACCTATATTTTGAGACACTACAGATCAAGATCTGCGCAAAAGTTGTTCCATCCCCATTTCATGAAAAATATTTTCCTTATATTCTTGAGTTAGTATTTCAAGTTTTAGTTGAATCATTTTAGTTGGTTTTCTCAGTGTCTATGAATACATAAACTAGAATTGTATATAGGTTTTATTACCAACATTCCAGTAGATTCCATTACGAATTTCCATAAACTAGGACTTCAACTAATATTTTGCATTGCTACCAGTATGTATAGTTCTTTGAAAGTCTTATGTAAACTGTTTAAACTTACATTCCATCATACAACTGCCATTGCAAATTTCACTGGATATCTGTAATTTTTTATTTTAAATGTAATGACAATGTACATGTCATTTGTTTCTAAATATATCATATCACTTAAACATTATTGACTTATTAATGATTTAACAGGATCATTGAAATTGTCTCCATGAATTGACAAGAGTTACAGCGGAGACTATCAGGACAACAACTACAAATAGGTTGTTAGATACATATTAATCATTTCTTGATTTTTTTTGTAAATTTCATTGTATTGTTATTACCTTAAGTATATGGTATTATTTTATAATTTTAACATTTAAATTTAATATTATTCAGTTCTTTATGGGTTTTCATTACTTTTTTGTTGAAATTTTGTCCATAAATTGATAGGTGGTTCTATGAAGACTACTAAGGCATCAACTAAAAACAGGTTTACAGATACTTATTAATCATTATGTAATTTTTTGTTTTAAATTATGATTCAATAACTACATTCTTATATGGTTTTACATAAATGAATAAATATGTAATGAAGGTCACAGATCTCAATTCTCCACTTCTCTTCATTGAAACATCAATTCTTGACAAAGTCACGGGGGCTGCAATATATGGAATTCAGTAGAGAGGTATTGTTTTCATAACACTTGATTTATCCCTTGGTTATTAATTCTTCTTTCCTTTTTATATTTATTGATTTTTAACAAGGGGATCCTCTGATTATTTTTTAAAATTCATCTGTTAATTAATGTTTATGCTTGATCTTTGACCAGATTAATCCAATATGGATATATTTTTTTATAATCAAATTTGTATTTGTTTTAATTTTCAACTAGAATGAATTTAATATAAAATTTTATGTGTTATAAAGAAACACATACCCATTTTCCCCATGTCATTGAATATTTAAGAAGAGTGAAAGTGTATAATTCACTGGTTTTTGATTTCTTTATTAAATGTCCTGGCCTATTAATCATTTCATTCATTTCATGTTTGACACATGCATATTTTAGTGCTAGCGGACATTGATATCAATGAAAAACTTGTTATTGATATCATTTCATTAATTTTATTTATGACATCATGTCAAGAATCAATGTAAATACTATTGAGAACAATTTTGCAATGTTTCTTATAGAAGGTTTGGGAGGATAAAATTGTATAAAAGGTGTGAAATTCGATCATTTTTTAATTATAAATTTATATTTATAGTAAATTAATCGATCATATTCGTTAATATTGTAAAATTTTGCAGATAAATTTATTTGTCTCTAATAGAGGTTAAAAAATTATAGAACCCGCTTTTTGAGTGACTGGTGATGAATTTTTTATTTTATTATTAGAAGTGGCATTATTTAGTAATAACTAATTCCTCTTACTCAATTTCCATAACATGATGAGGTTAAATGTTTGTTTGTTTAATTTTTTCAATATAGAGTTGGAATCTTCAGTTTATATTATGTTTAATATGTGTTTTTTAGTTCTTACAAGAATAGATATTGCCAACACTGCTACAATTAATAATAATGTTAAAGGTTATTTCCTTCTCTTCTTCAATTAATGCAATTCAACTACATATTATTGTTTAAATTAACATTTCATAGTTTTCATGAAGGAACCAGTTAGTTGTTTTTTGATGTGTTCTCAGTAACAGTGTCCTTCAATGTCACTAACATCATCTATGGATCCTTTTCTGTTAATTTAACTACTTTATCTTTATTCTTTTACTTGTTTTTTGATTTTGAAGAATACTATGCAGCTGATAAACTCTCTGTCACATTCAAATCATTAAAATATATGTCATCTTGAGATGTTTACTTTTTCCTATTTTGTAGCTCCTATTTTTTTACATCCCAAACAAACTGTCAAAATCCAAATGAATTTACCAATTCAGTTCTGTTAAATTATATGAGTTTGTTTACTCTTGCATTCATAAAATTACTTCTTTCTTTGGGAAGACTTTGGAACAAATGATACAGTCCTAAATGAGGGTGATTATTTATTCTTATCAATTAATCCTCTCCACATATCTCATATTTATTATTAAAATCACTATTTAAGTAATTTCTCTTTCACTTTTTCATTCATTGTATGTAGTATTGTTTCCCTAAATGCAATTGATATTGAAATGAAGTCTTTATCCTCATCTTAAATTTCTATTTTACATTTATGATCAATTATTTAAGATCCATATAAGCATATCTAATCTTCGTATAATGTTTTATACAAATGAAATACATTACTAAAAATATAATAGACGAATAGCCTTCATAAGTAAATTCTTATCCATTATTTATTAATCATTTCATATTGTTTTATATTAGCTTCCTAAAATGTCTTATTGATAATGATTTCTTTAACATCATCTGAAATATTCAAACCAGATTCAGAAATCGTTGCGACGACCATTAGTTTTACCTCATACCTCTCAATGAAACCCTACTGATTAGAAAACCAACATTCCTTTTTGATCGTTCTATATAATGACAGTTGGAACTCTTCCTTATTTATAATCCCATCATCAATCAACACACTATTAATCTTCTTAAACATCTTATAGACTGCATATGTTTCACTAAAACTAAACAGTTACTCCCTTGAATGCATATCGAGATCTTCAAGGACTATTGATTTTTTATGCATATCAAGAACACAACATGATAGAAGGGAAGCATATCACATAATCACTGAATTAGTGTATGGTGTCTTTTCACAAATATAAAGGAGAAGGAATCAGTTTCATAGGAACATTTGTGTATGTTTCTTCTATTTACATATTATTTCATGCCTCTCATCCTTCTTTGGCACATTCGAACTTATTTCTCTGTTATTCCACTACTTAAGCAAATCCAAACTTTAAATGTATTTTCACCTCTCTGTAAAGAAAATAGAAAAATCATCGGTTGTGGGGTGGCAGGGCACTATAGGTGAAGAAGATAGACCTCCAACATCTTCAGTAGGGAGCTGAGGAAGGGGCTTCATCGGGAGAGTGTTTCAAAAATTATGATTAGGGGTTGTAACATATGATTTTTTATGGAATTTACTATGTGATAAATGGATGAGTCAATTAAATAAAACAATTGATTTTACTGTTTATTTATTTCTTTGTGAGACCTATATTCTATTTTGAACATTAATATATGAAATTATTGGAGATAGTAATTAAAATGTTTTTGATTCAATAGTTTAATGTATGGGAGAAAATAACAGGGCACTATCACAAATAGTTATAATCATTTTATCGAGTTGAGTAGTTTAAAAATTGTATTATTTTTCTTAGTACAAAAAAGGAAATGCCCAAAGGTGATATCTAATTTCAAAAACATATCACATAATTATTCCGAGCATTTCTATTTTTCTAAATTTATTTTTATAATTTTTTCTATATTATTTTACATCTCGGAGGTTTTTTCCTTAGTGGGTGTGATATGTGAACAGGCCTTCACAAGATATGATAATGGTGACGTCTATGGATCCATGCATTCTTATCTATAAGGGATTAATATATCACGCATGAAATTCATTTCTCATGAGGAAACATAATTAAGTATTGATTTGCATGTTCCATTGGATAGGTAAAAGTTTATTATCTGGCCTCACCTTATCTATGCATATATTGAATATTCAAATTACAAGTATGTCACACATTAATTTGAATTTACATGACAATTCCATAGAATGGAGATTTAATAGATAACTAACAAATGTTTCACAATAAGACCACTGATCATATATGTTCAGGACAATGTATGTTAGAAACATTATACAACACAACATCACTTAGCCTAATATATTTCATGTTGACATCTTAAGGTATATCTCTTTCATTTTTTTATTATTTATGGATTTTGGTTTTTTGATACCCAATTAAAATTTTATTATTATTTAATTCTCATGTGTTACATTTTCATGTACTTTTTATTTCAAATGTTTCATTTTATACTCTGAGAAGTAGTAATAAGTGATTTCAATCCGAATTTCAAAATCTAAGAAAAATCAATAAAATTAAATATCTGATTCTTTTTCATTATGTGCATCAAATAATATTGTGTTTTTTCATTATATAATGAAATTAATCCCTTGTCTAGTTCACATTATTTATTATTACAACTACTCCTATAATATATTTCTCTTTTGGTTCATATTAGAGTACATACATTACTCTTTTTATAGAGCCTGTTCGCATTGATAGTTTGTTGAACCCTATGATGGCATGTACTAAAATAGAGCACAGGTGTTGACCCAGTGTGACCAACAAGAATTAACTTTAATGCATTTGTAAAGGATTTGCAATATCCCTAAAAATTTAAAAATTAATTTTTATTGACATTTTTTCAATTATTTTCTTGTTCTGTTCATAATATATCAACTCCTATTACATTTATATGTTCCAATAATTTGTGAATTAAAATTAATAAACATTACTATTGGTGGGTAACTTTTACAAATAGCATCCTCTTTTCAAATGGAAACCATAAACTCAATATTCTGAGCATATACACGAGTGAGTACTAGTTATTTATAAATTTAAGATCAATTATTAAATATTTATTATATATAAGGTATTTCTCCTAGACAACTAGATTTTATTCTTATAATGTGGTGGTATATAATAATTTTTTTTATAAGAATACTCTATTGAAGCATTACAATGCATAGTAGATTGAGAATAGTAAGTATCAGTTGATGATTCAACAAATTAATTAGCATAGATATTTAAGCCTTAATAAGGGTGTGTACTTTCTTCATCTATTTTTTTAATATTTCTTATGGAACATAGAACAAAAGTATTAATTTATTTAGATTTTTGTATTAAAACATATCGTTGGTGTCTGAAAAAAATTCAATATGAAATGTAGGTAAAGATGTTATAGATCATTGTATATGTGTTTTAATTTTTAGATTTATTATTATTTTCATTAACAGTTTTTCATTTTAGTATATTTTTATTATAAAATATTCAATTTTTAATATGATTTTTTGATGAATTTACATTTTATATATTGAATTATGGGTTTTTGGAATGATTATAGAATGTATTTTGAGTTGAGTAGGGGTGAGGTTTCTTATTCAAGGTAATGATTTTGGGAGGCATGTGGCCACTATATAAAATGATTATATGAATCTAAAACTTGATCAAATATATGCTAAGAGGATAGAAGTATAGTGTTCATGTTTGTGAGAGTATTTTGTGGATAACCGTGATTCTTATTATCAAATATTGATTGTAAATATTTTCTTGGATGCCATTGACTATGAAAATTGGTTATATCTCTACACATCTAGTGATTATTTTATGGTATCAATTTCAAATGGAAATTTATCATTTATTTTAGAAAAAATTAATTCTTATAATATTTACTTTTATTTTATTTTTTAATATATATTAGATTATTCAAATTCATATTAATGAAATCATTTTAAATTATTTTTTATATTAATTTTTGTTAGATTGTTTAGATGGAATATCATGATAATATTATGTTATATAGTGTTATTTTCTAATTTATAAGTGGGATATTGTTTTATAATAATTTTTTATTGTTTATTACAATTTATATTGAAAATTGTATTAGAAAAAACTTCCTTAATAGAATGAGTGATGTTATTTCTAGCCAATTTAGTGGAGTAATATGTCTTATGTAGTGGGATAATGAATATTTGATTTGATCTGTATGTATCATGACTTATTTGGTTATTCAAAATCATCTAGACATAATATATCTATATTTTGTTTTTCTAAAGGATAATTGTGGATTTTATACTTATAGGTTTTTGATGTTTATACTATTTTGGATATATAGTGTTGCTGAGTTTTTTGGTAAGAATGAATCCTTCATCTTGAAGATGTGTGACATTGTGAGAATCTTATAAAAGTAATTTAAATTTTAATATGGTTTTTAATGGATTTAGAAAATACCTTACATTCTATTAAATAATATTTTATGTTTATTTATATTTCTATAAGGTTAACATGGTTATAGAGACACATTTAAATAGAAATGGATACTGTGTGGATAGTCATTGGAGGTGATTTATTTTGGATCTGATTGGATATTTTGAGGATTGAAATTAAAAATGTTTTAAATTTTCATTAATATTAATACTTTTAATTAACAATTTGTTATTTAATATTATTATTTGACTGTTATTAATCATTAAAATCGACAATGAGTTTGTAGTGGGCATCTGGTAGAGGTGTTTTTTTAAAAAAATATATTAGTTATGTTTAATTATATTAGGATTTCACCATATGAGGAGAAGTATGGTTTTTATTACCATAATGTTGGATTGAAATTGAAGTAATAAAGGCTTATTATTTATTATATTTGAATACTATAAATATTGATTAGAGGATTTGGGAATAGAATATCTTCATATGGTAGATATAATTCATATGTAAATTGATTAAATTAATCATAAAATTATTAATGGTAGATTTTTCATTGGTTACTTTGAGGAAAGTTAGGTCAATATTTAAAAGGGGTGGTGATTTTATATAGCGACCCATATTTTCATGCATTAATATTATGACTTATAATATCTGGATCCAATACTGAACAATATAGGTCTAGTAACTTTATAAATATGAATTCATAAATAAATGTTTAATAATTACCCATCATCATCTCCCACTAAAATCATCATAACTAGAACCATTCATAGAAATTACATTCTTAAAACATTTATTTATAACCTATGGAAAATGAAACATAAAAATGGGTGACCATAGATGCTCGGTAAGGATAAACAACAGATATATTAGTGATCAATCAATAATAAAATTATCATATGGGTTTTAGTATATGAGAATAATATTTGAAAATCATAACCTAAATATCATATATTATAATCATGAGTGATGGAATAACTAATGGTAGTTCAAAAGACATCATTCATACATGAATCAAATAAAATGATCCCTTAGAGTATAACATTGGCATAATAAATCAGTTTGTGGCATACATATAAGCATAGAAAAACATTTCATTGGTAGTCATGGATAACACAACAAACTATCCTTGTGGATTGGGTTCACACTTAAAATCTATCATTGTAGTCATGGTTCATCAAAAAGATTATCATATTGGATATTAACTTTTTTTACTAGGTTCCATCCCCATTCTAGTACATTTTATCTTATGAGATATCTATTGACACATAGCATGTTGAAGAGAAATATAATGCTGGACCCACCCATCAAATAATGAAAATCTTTCAAATGTTTTCCATGAGATTATATAATAGCCATATAATCATAACCCACAAAAATAAAATATTTTTCCTAAACATTTCATCATAGTATAGCTTATTGGAAAAAGTGATTCAAAAACATTTTACAATTTCATCATAGCGTAACCCATGGAAAAGAAACTATTTCCATAAAAATCATGTCGTCATAATCATTAACCATCTAGATTTATGGTATTCTTGGAAAATATCCCCAGTCAATAATAATTAACATCAAAGGATGTTATCATAATTAAAAATTCATTTAAAATATCACATGAAATTTTTCTAATGGAAATATTCATATAAAATGGAAACCATTTATTAATAATCTAAAAATTTATAAAATTTTTCGAAAAAGAATTTCATTGAAAATTACCATGAAAACATGTATATTAATCTTTAATGCATTGGTTGGTCATAGTAGAAACATATTTCATTCATGTCATACATGTTAAAATAAAATATTGATTTTATACTTTTGTAAAACACTCAAAAAAAGTACCTTATTTAGAAAACCACAAGAAGAATACATTTAAACAATATTTTAAAAAGTAAAAAATATATTATAATTACATTAAAAATCATCACAGAATACCAAAAAAACTCATAAAAACATTTTTTTAAGAATTTACCAAAAAGTCAAATGATCCTTGTCCAAAGAGAGAAATATGATCAGTTTTGATTCACAATTTTATTTTATTATAAAGTGTATTAAAGAAAGGAAAATTATAAAAAAATCTTGTATTTTATAGAAACAAATTGTGGATGATAATATTAATGATATTATTGATATTAAAATCATGATATTTAATAATAAGAAATAAAATAAATAATAATACTAGTAAATTATGTGATTGTAACTTAAAACCCTTAAAATTTTGGTAAAAATTGAATTGTAATATCCATGAAATAATAACTTCAAATATATCCTTAAGTATTAAGAACAATGTGATAATCATCATATGATATGTGAAAGGGAATTATAAAATCATAAAAAATATCGTATGTGAATGAAAACACATGTCCCAATAAAGAAAATTGAGGATGATAAATCATTACCTCAAGTTCCACTTGCATAAAATCAATCAAAAATAATATATAATTAATTTAAATTTATTAAAAGTCTATAACAGAATCATTTATATAAATATAATATCATATATGACCCCTTTATAACATTTCAAGAATCTTTTTTAAATAATTCCTTATTATAATTTCCCTTTATATGTGTTAATTATTTCATTTATTAGGATTATTTATTTCAATAGTGTTGGTCTATGTACCTTAATCATGGTTAAATTATTCATTTAATTTTAATAATGTATTCAATATCATATGTATCTATTAGATACATATTTATAATCTTTAATAAAATATATATATTGAAAATTGAATTACACCCTTCATTGAGATGGTAGGATGTATATACGCATGAACGTTGTTCTCTCATTAAAAATTATGGAAAAAAGAATATAAAATATTAATTAAAATTTATAAAATAATAATAATATAAGATAAATAAATAACATTAATTTAATCTTTCTTTTATCCATCCGTGTAAAACATTAGTGGAAAAAAATTGCATTGCTTTATGGAGGTAGTAGTCCACACAAATGAAAAAGTGACATTTTTTTCATAGAATTAGAATATTAGAAGATAGATGTGATATTATAATTCCAATATTTATTATATTAAAATTAAATCCATCATAAAAGTCATCCATGAATTGTGATGGTGGAAAATGAATTTTGTCACAATGCTGAGATACTAAGTCAGATGTAATCACGAGCGACACTTTCACTCCATGTTCGATAGGAAAGATGGTGTATAATAGTGATTTCATATTCATATTATAATTAACTATATTTAGGATACTAAATTAATTGTTTTATTATAAATACCATAAATTTACAGGATGTAAATTTGAATTTAAAACAATAATGAAAGTGATCGGTTGATGATATTTCTTCTTCTTTGATAGTACTCCATTTGATATCTTCCTAAGGATCCTACGATGGGCCTTTTCAAAATACAATAACCTAAAAAATACTGATAAGGATGTTATAATTATATTTTTCTTGTATGTTCAAGAGAAAGGGATCAATTTGGTGTGTATAAGACAATGTAGGGGTTCCCTTTTATAACTATGGGGAGGGACACTCATAGAATTTATTAAATATTAGAAATATATCAAGATAATTCTATAGACAATAGTTACAAACTGGATAGGTTTTTAAAGCTATATATGGATGTTTTTTAATGAATAGAAACAAATAAAATTTTACAGGTTTTTTCTTTTTAAAACATATCTTTTTATCTAACCACTTGGATAACTAATTTCAACCATAACTATGGTAATGTATTTTTTACTCTTAAGGGGTAATATTTTACTTATAATGTAACAATTAGTACATAGATTACTAAGGAATGATATTTTACAACACATATTATTCACCTTTTACACATTCAATGGTTGTTTTATATTTAAACAATTTAATAAATTATTATTTTTATAAAATATCATTCTTAACAATTTTGGCACTGGTCCTTGAATTTGACTTTAAATACATAATGAAACGGTTATTCATCACATATGATCTTTTTATACATCACTAATATAATAAATTTATCTATAAATGTTGTGTGAAAATATAAATCACTCAAATTTTATTACATTTTGATAAATTTAAAATCCTATATTTTATTTTGATAATTAACTGAATAAACACTTTATTAGCATTACACAAGAATTTAAATTAATTATTTAATAAATAAAAATTAATTAATTTTTATCATAAATACAGATTAATTATTAACAAAATATTCATTTATATTTTTTCAATGCATGATTTTGTCCCATTGTGGACGCATATTTGAGATTTAAAACTAAGAGGGTGATATTGTGTAACATTCATTAGTTTAAATATTATATTGGTAATTTTGGGGTAAAATTGTCTCTTAAACAATTACAATTTGAGGCTAAGGTTATCATGGAAAATTTTCATTCATCTAATTAGAATTAATATGAACTATGGTGACCTAAACATTTTGTATGTAACTTTTTTAATTAGATTAACCCATTAACGAGGTGATAAATGTTATCATATTAACTATACGATATTCTGACAAATAAATTCGACCAATATACAAAACATGAAATTTATATTTCCAATTTTGAAATGTGTTTGAAAAAATTCAATTTTTATAAGTGGTAGAAATTAATTTGAAAATAATTGAAAAACATTTTTATGAATGCATATTTTTATAAGATGTCATTTTTATGCATAAAACTTGGATAATTCAAATCCCATGAAAAAAATATTAAATAAATGATAGAAAAATATTGTTGAATCAATAATATTGTGATGTAATGACATGGATGCCACAATATAGTTCCTTAATCTAGTTTTTCACATGTTCTCAGGTGTGCCCCCTATAAGCCAGAGGGTTCCGACTAGCAGGGATTGTATAAATTAGATACTATGGAGACACTATAGCATCTTTATCAAAGAATAAAAACAACGAAATGAAATAATCCATATCCAAACTGATGATTGAATTTTTCCAAAATAAAATCTAAACCAATTCATACTAGAATATCATGATAACCAATGCAGTAAACAATATCCAAATCAAAACAGTACATATGTCATGCCATATTTGTGTCATGTTTCAAATGGAAAACTAAAATCAAGAAACACTAACAACACCCAAGTTGTTCTTAAAACAATGACTAGTTACCATGTCCATACTCTATCCTGAATCATCCATATAACATAATTTTCTTCCCTTATAATATCCTACAATCATGAAGCTTATTTGGGTTTGGATTAGAAAGCCTGAGTAAGGTGTTAGTACAACCTAGTAGTCCACAACCAATAGTGTATAAAACAATATTCAGTTTATAAATATTTATTTGGTTGTATAAAGATTAAAATACATGTGGTAATGAAAACAGTTTCCATAATTAAATTATTCTTCAAATATATAAATAAATTCATGAGTTTATGATTACATCATAACCAACAATACCTGCTTCTTCTCATGCCGGTGTCTAAACTATATCACATTGGGAATCAAAGTTAATTATAAAAAGGGATTTCATTATCCAATTAATTAAAATTTCATATCAAAAAATCAGGGAACACCATTCCAATTCAAATATCATGGTCATAGAATGTGATTTCAAGAAACCTGTGTGAATTTGGCGTATCAATTAGTATCCTAGACGTCATGGGCATTTGGCTCATTAATCCATGTCCCATGTAATAATAATAACATTTATGCACTGGGGGCCTAAAGAATTATCCTAGAACCCTATTCATATTTGGAGTGTCGGTCCTTATCCAGCACCTCATTTATCAGTCAATCAAATATAGAAAATATATCACATTTATTTGTTTTATTCATCATTATCCTGCTTATAATTTTTTCATATCGTAGGGAACACTTTCAATTTATTTATAATTTTGTGGTTCATCACTTTAATCACATGTAATAATATAAAAGTTCCACCATCAATCAATTTATGACATTTATTAATATCACATTAACCCATCATGGTTTTTCTAACCAACCCTTAATTACATTTTTCACCCAATTACATATCCCATTTTTCATTCCATTTATAATTATGTTATTCCATCAATTCCATGATTCACTTAATTAACTAACCAACTAATAAATCTTATTCAAGATGTTATTTCCACATGTGTAAAATTAAAATTTCTCAATTATATACATGCAGTTTTAATCAAAACTATTAGATTGATATTTAGACAACCTATCTCAATGTAGCTAAGGGATGTTCTCTAAACCAAAATCTCTAATTTTAAGAGGAATGATATTGATCAGAAAGTCACAGAATATATAGGACCAAAGCATAAGTTTAATATCAAATAGATTAACAGCTATCAAATAATATATCTAAGACACTTCCAATAAGGAAATAAGAATTTATTTTTTATCCAAAAAAGTGAGACAGGAGGGAGAGGAATCTAAATGGTGAAAAACATAATAAAAGAGAGTTTATCCTTTTAAAACTTCTTTTTTTTCATCATGAAAAAGGTTTGAGGAGCCTTGGAATCCTTCCTAGAGCATAAAAAAATTTAAAAATAGGTTTAGGGTCGATCTGAGTTGAATAGGTATTAATAATTGTGTGTTCGAGAATTTAAAATAAAAAATTAGTTAATTAAAAAACCAAGTGAATGGTTTCTTGGGAAGGGAAACATTCTTTTCAAAATTTTGTTCCTTAACCATGTTCCACAACTTAGGGGGTTCACAGCTACTCCTAATATAGGGCAGAGTTAGACAAACTGTGTGCCAACTAGGAAAACACCAATATCAAAAGGGTGCATGGTTTTCTGGGTTGGGTGCAGGGTTTAGGAAAACCATATGACAACCATGAACTACCCTGACATCCTCCTAAAATATATGAAATCCTCCTGAATACACCCAAGACAAGACTCATCCAATTTATAACCAAAACTAAGATAAATAGTAAATGAAAATGAGTACATGAAATCTCTAGAATGGTTTTTACCTTATAATATTCCCACTGTATAACATCTCATCCTCAAGATGTACTTTGATGCATCTCTAAGATTCTGAGGTAAAATGTTTTGGCCACATCACCTGATTGTCTATTTATCTCTCCCTTGTTTCCTCCTAAACACGTATATATTTCCACAATACTTGAACTATCAGCATAGTATTTCCCTAAACTACTTTTTCACAGTAATCCATAAAACATATCAAATGATACTTAAAGGAGGAATTAATCTCATGTTGAACATCATTAACATCGATCAAATGAGAAGGCTCAGCTTGATACCCCAGAAGTTGTGATACATAAAAAAACATGCATATAACTATACCTCTTGGTATGATAAAACCTATATTCCAGTGGCCCAATTCTGTCCATAATCTCCAAGAGTCTAAAAAAATTGTAACCAACATTCCCTACCTTCAATTTATATGGTGACCTAATCGTATTGGGACCTGACAGATTACAAGATCACCCAAAGTACTTTTAAGGGGTTATAGACATCTTTCTGCATATGAATTTTATCTTTACTAATATGTATCCATATATTTTAGAATAATATGAACCATCTATGATGTCTCAGGAATTATATATGGTCCCCAAAACAATGACTCACCAAACTCCATCTAGCATAGAGATGATCTTCATGACCTACAATAAAGTGCCTTCTATCTTTCCTTCTGAATGGTCTCCTGATTACTACTCCTATAGGAGAACTCAATTCTCACCAAATACTTCTCCCACAACCCGCTAAAGTCAATAATTAACTCCCATAGAATATCCTCAAAAACCTATATAGTACACTATGGCATCCGATATTTCACAGGTAGAATGTTTTACATAGAATGACTTGTTTACCCAACACCTTCTATAAGACATTCCAAAAGTGTGTAGTGAAATGTGAGTCACAGTTTCAAAATATACTATAGGGAACCTGTGAATACATATTTTCACCTGAACGTAAAATTATCCCAACTAGTTGATTGATAGATTCTCCTAAATTGTAAAGTCATGTTAAACTATTGATAATTGTTCTAAAATCTCCCATATAACGTTTTTCATGTGAGGAATCCTCCTGGGAACCACCATGAAGTCCATGGTATCATCATCTCCCTTCCATTATGTAAGGGGAAACCGATGTATTAAACCACATGGTCATTGATGCCCCACCTTCACATATTGATAAGTGATTCATCGTGCCAGAAACCCTACAATATCATTTTTCATATCCAACCACCAATTCATTTGATGTTGGTCATGGTATGTTTTGGTCAAAACCCAATGCACGAACAACTTTGAGGAATGAAACTCATACATTAGTTCCTATGGTATAATTTTAGACATAACAACATGATTCCTAGAATATATGATCTCATAGTCATTTAGGATATAATAGAAAACTATTTTTACCTCACAGAACCAGTTATTATACATATTCAGAATAATCAATACTATTTACAGTCTTGAGCCAAAATAATAAATAAATGTATTAAATAATCAAAAAATACCCCTCTCATTCCAATTAAATATGATACCACAAAACCCCTTCTCGACACTCATTTTAAAGATTTATTTATTTATTTATTCTACCAAATTACCATTAAAAATATCTCACCCATTTACAAGACCTTATGGTTTTACCAAAACTCAAATTCTGAGTTCCATAAGGGGGTTCCCAATCAAACGATATTCAGTAGGTAAAATTCCAATTCTTTCCCTTTTTAATTTCATTCCTTTTCGTATTCCCTACTCACCTACCATATCCAATGTGGAATTATAACTTCTATATAATATATATTATTTAATTTTGTTAAGTTAATCTATTATCCATTATCAAATCCCTTTTCCTCTCCTTTTATTTTTTAAAAAATGAATACATCGACTGTGATGTATCGATTCACCGCCTTCATGGATGATGAGTTTTAATTTTACATTACTATCTTAAAGGATAGTAAATAAACCATTATTATGGTTAAATAAAATTATAATATATATTATTGGTAATAAAATGATCTAGAACCAATTTATTCACATAATATTAATTAAAACAACATGAGTACATGATGGTCCTAAAAATTCCCAAAATAAATTATGACATTTTCATCAACATTTTATCTAATGAATCATTATCATACCATATTAACCAATCATATATGAGAAAATTTATAATTATATATGTTCTTTAATAATAAATTATTTCACTTCATGATAACTTATTCCCATTTGACATGCACTCCCATATTTATACTCATGGGAACCGACCTAAAAACCATGAAACGAATGATCTCCGAACAATATAATTAAACATTATAACTCATAAAAATAAAACTAAATGAACATAATATATTATAATAAGTAATAATATGATTTATAGGTTATAATTACTTAATTAATTAATCTAATTTGTCTATCAAATACATTAATTACAATTGCAGAATGGTTTTAGACATTATGTAAGGGTTTATCCTCTATATTTTAATTTCAATCAGAAATATATCTTATTTATCACTAATTTATATTTTTGGTGTATTTAATTTGAATTGATACATCATATAATTAATTTTATTATCATAATGGTATTAAATTGTTCATTTTATAATAGTTACTTTATATAGAATAATATTTGGCTGATTACAAAGTGGTGAGAATTTATTATCTCTCTTTTACTTCTATGAAATATATTCCTTATTCCTAAATTAATTTATTTTATATTGTGTATGTACTTGAATTTGATACATAATTTCATTAATTTAATTATCTTCATTGTAACACCCCAAGCTTCCACGGTACGTTTCCTTTCGAATAATGCGATAGCGTGTGTTGTATGCAACCTCGAGTTCTAACACACACCACAACTAATTAAACTAGCCGTTGTGAATAGTAATACCTACTTTTTGAAATCATATATATTTTATACTTCAAAATGGACTTCATTTTTGGATTCGGAATATTGAAATTAGCCTAGGGTGAAATTTTGGTACTTTTCGGATAACTTTTATATTTTGATGAATAGTGAAAATTACTAATTTTTAATTAAAAACAACATTTTTAATTAAAATAATTAATAGTGATAAATTGTGAATTTGAGTGGTTTTAAAGTATATTTAGAATATATTTTTACCATTTAATATAATGTTGGTCATTGGACATAATTTTACAATTAAACCGAACATAAACAAGTGTCAATCTTTTTATAGTTATTATCTCTTAAAAACACGCTTTTTGTTTTGACAGCGGGAATTAATTTTAAATTAATTTCTGCCACTTCTGTGTTTTGAATTTAGGAAAATGGATTCCATATTTGGAATCAGGATGTTCAAATTGTGTAAATAGGTAACTTTTATTTTTAGACATTTTGAATAGTTACTGTGGTAAATATTTTATTTACCATGGTTAAAGGGTAAATCCGGTAAATAAGGGTTAACAAATAATATTATAATAATACAAAATTACCCTAAAACGTGTCCTAACCTTATTGGTTGACACATACCCGACCATGGGCATCCTTGGGTCAATTTGGGGACCCCTTGGAGCCACTTGTATGTGGTAGGGACACATTATATTAATAAAGTTAAAATAAAAATAAAAATGGCATAAGCTTACATCTTTTAGAAGAACAATTTTTACATAGGGTTCTCCATGTTGGATTTTCGATTATAAATATTCATTAGAAAGCTAAAAAGATTTCCTACATGATGATATTTTATTTATAATTTTTAGACATCAAATAAGTTAAATTATTAATGACACAATAATGATGCAATGTTTACCTCATTAATAAATCATTGAAATAAATAATATTATAATGATTAAAATATTATCTAAAACCTGTCCAATTCTTATTGGTTGATGTTATTTAGAATATTAGTCATCTTATCTTCGACCTCAATGATTTTTGGACCATTATAAACCGAATATAATTATATTATAAAGTAATACTTTCACTCTTTCCTAAAGAGCCCCTCCTCTCCCTTATAAAAGGAGACCACTTCTACTCATTCCTCACACCTCTCAAGCCACTTGGCTCGTCCAAACTCTGCCCAACTACGCTCCCCACATCCCTCTCCTCCTCCTTGAAGTTTCCCCTTAGGCAGAAAGCATTTCAACAAGTCCTTTGGTTCCAACCAAAGTGAGTTACCTAAATTAAAGGTAACGATTTCTCTTAAATTATTTTCATTTATTTTGCTTCTTCAACCCCCAAACTCTTTTTATTTCCTTTCTTTTGTAACAACACCAGTATCCTCAATATACTAGGATGTTGTTATAAGAAGGATTCAAACTACACATACACACAACTCCATCTAATGGATGATGAACATAATGTTTCTGTGGATGGAAAACTAACGCCTCACGAAACGATGATTGTTCAAATACCTCTTACCGCCTCTCATGGTGGCCATTATGATGGCACTGTAATTAAATATGATATTAATGATATATATTTTA
Source organism: Viscum album (assembly GCA_963277665.1). Taxonomy (NCBI): domain Eukaryota; kingdom Viridiplantae; phylum Streptophyta; class Magnoliopsida; order Santalales; family Viscaceae; genus Viscum; species Viscum album. Next base: position 821,911,071 of record OY728143.1, read on the forward strand.
TATATAAGCTTCTGTAATTCCATTTTATTTCATACCATTATTCATTTCATGTTGTATATACATACGATAATTTCATTTGAGGAAGTGCGGACTACCGCCCCCTTAAAATGATATGACTCGTTCATACCACACATGGAACGTATAAAGGATGGTGTTAATGAACTTAAGTAACATATATAAAATATTATATTATACTGGAATAGTAATATACCTATGTATCATTTGGATTCGATTCTTTTAAAATAAAAATTAAATGGAAATAGCGTTCGTGCGTACGTACGGACTACCGTCTCCACGAACGCGATGAGATTCATTCTCCATCGTATCCATTCAAGTATAATTATCATTTAATGATTTAAAAAATGATGTTTAAGGACTTGATATCATTCTGGATATGAATAAGATACAACAAACTTGACTTATGTAACAAAACATATAAAGAAAATGAGTAAGTTAACACCCGAAACGACGATAATACTAAGATATTATTATCAAATCAATATTAAAAGATCATATATGATATCATATTAATGTATATGATTCTTGTATAATTTAGTAACAATTATTTCACTATTATACAGGAGGTTAACCTACCCCAACCAAGGAAAAGTACAAGGTAAGGGTTATTTCACAATCTCTTCATTATCCGAGGTTGTTTATACGTAATAATCTACTGGGATCTCGTTATCATCCACATCCATGTTTCTTCAAAATGTATTTCAAAACATTTTTAATATTTAAAAGAATATGGGTTAAAGTCATTTATACCCTTGTTTGACTTTTTATAAGAGGTTTATAAGGGAATCTTTCCGTCGTTTTCCAAACAAGGTGCTTTTTAACCTTTTCGACAGAATTAAGATAAGAATGTTTTTTTACTTATATGGCGGGTGCGGTTATTTGCCGCCGTTATAAAATTGTCAAAGCTTCCCTTACAAGCTTATAAGAATATTTTCAAAGGAAATGTTTTATTTTATATGGATCTTAAATTATTTCAAATTAAAAGGAGATATTTCTTTAAAAAGAATATTGATTTCATCTATGTCAACATCCTTTGATGGATTTTAAGATTATTTGAAGTTGATTTATTATGATACAAAACTTCTATATTGTATTGAAGGTTTTGTGATATGTTTGACTGTGGATGTGCTATTTTTATACCATTCATAGTTTATGGTGAAATTATTGACATTTCGTATGCTAGTTTTAATACGAATGTTTATGTTATGTTTAAACCTTTTCATATGGGAATGCATTGGACTTAATAAGTGACGGGTGGAGCCCGCTATAGCTCCTCGATGCATCGGTAGGTCTCATGAGAAAAACTAGTGTCTTGGCACAAGGCCTTGACAAAATCTTATTTGTAGTCTTGGCACGAGGCCTTGGCTATGTGGTTATGATAGTCTGGCATTATGCATTCCAACATTATGAAAGTGGTTATTGATTTTTGCATGTGATTATTCGATTAGTAGAATATCCATGTGAATAAGTAAATGGAATTATTTCATTTTATTTATGCCATACCATGTTGAAAGTTCATGTTTAAAAGGCTTTTGTTTTAGTTATACATTGCCTTAAATGTTTATTCTTATTTATAAAAGTTTCCGCTATATTGTTATCCTTACTGGGCATTTGAGCTCACCCCTTTTCTATGTTTTATTTTTCCCAGGATGTGAAGAAGTAAGTTATGAATGACCTGCAAGGATTTTATGAGGGGTTAATAGTGTGGATTGTGGAACATTATGTTGTTATATTAGTTTTTTTCATTTTATGATGTAATGTAAAACTTATGAATATATCTAGTGTTTCCAAGGCTACTAAACCAATCGTTCTTTCGAGAATTGATCTTTCTTGTGATCATGCCAATGTTATGTAATTAATGCACCGACTCTGGGTAGCTGGGGTCGGGGCGTTACATTCATGTTAGTCAATGTTTAATTTGAGAATTATTACTTTTATGGGGCATATGATTTGACAGATTATAAAGTCATAAGGGTTTCTCATCTAGCTATTAATACTCTAAGATATATATCTTATTCATATAATATTTATTGTGTATGATGTACATATATCCCTTTCATATTTAATATCATGAACCTATATATTTCTATTGTAGAATATCAAACCTAGTTACCCAGTGTCGGTGCATTATTATATAACATTGGCATGATCGCTAGAGATCTAGTCTCGAAAGACCAATTAGTTTAGTAGCCTTGGAAGTAGTAGATATATACTTATGTTTTACATTAAATCATAAATTGAAAAAACAACAACATTGTTTCCCCCTTGATCACACTCATATCCATTATCCTATTCCTTCAGGTTAATCGTAATATACTTCTTTGCATCCTAAGAAAAATAAAACATAGAAAGGGGTGACCTCAGATGCTCAGTAAGGATAACAATATATCAGAAACTATTATAAATAAGAATAAACATTTAAGGAAATGTATAATACTAAAACACAAGACATTTAAACATAAAAATAAGTATAACATGTCAAATATAAATCAAATAGTTGCATTTACTTATTCACATTGATATTCTACTAGTTGAATAAGAACATCTAATATCAATAGATAATTTCATAATGATGGGATGCATAATGTCGGCCCTCATAACCTCATAGCCAAGGCCTTGTGCCAAGAATAAAATAATATTTTTTCAAGGCCTTGGCCAAGACACTAGTTTGTCTCATGAGATCTACCGATATATAGAGGAGATATAGTGGGCTTCACATATGACTTACTAAGTCCAATGAATTCTTCATATGAAAAGGTTGAAACAAAACATAAATATTCATATTAAAACTAGCATAAAAAATGGTAATACATTAACCATAAACCATGAATGGTATAAAAATAACACATACATAGTAAAAAATATCACAAAACCTTCCATTAAATATGGAAAATTGTATCATAATAAATCAACTTCAAACAAGTGTAAAATCCATCAAAGGATGTTGACAAAGATAAAATCAAAACTATTTCAGAGAAATATCCCTTTATATTTCGAAATAAGTTAAAATAAACATAATTATAAAAAAATTATTTATAAATTATTCTTATAAGCTTTTATTTTAAGCATAGAAGTTTCTATAATGGCGGAAAATATCTGTACTCACCGTATATGTTAAAAAAACCTCCGTTCAATAATTTTTTCAAAAAGGTCATAAAGGGCCATGTTTGGAAAACGAAAGAAATATTACTTATAAACATTTATTAAAAATTAAAACAATGGTATAAATGACTTTAACAAATAGTATAAGAAATTGTAATTTTCTTATGAATATCATTTTTAAGAAACCCAGATGTGGATGATAAAGAGGTCCTAGTAGATACTCACATATATACAACCTCAGATAAAGAAGAGATTGTAGAATTAACACTTACCTTGTAATTTTTCTCTATAGAGGTAATTTTAAACTCATGTATAATATTTATATCATTTTTTTATATTATACAAGAACCACATACCTGAATATGATAACATATATTATCTCCTAATATTTCTTTGTTAATACTATTTAATATTTTATTTGTTTATTTGTTTTTGGATTTAACTAACTCATTTTAATAAATATGTATTGTTATGTAAGTAATGTTTTTTAAGGACAGGATGTATTTGATTCATATCCAAAATGATATTATTTTCTTTAACATTATTTTAAATCATAAATTAAAAATTATTCTTGAATGCTTACGATGGGGAATGGATCTTATCACGTTCGTGGAGATAGTAATCCGTACGTATGCAAGTGTGACAATAAAACTCATATGAAATTGTATGGTATATCATATATAACGAATAATTAATATATTATATTAATTATTAACATAAATTATAATCATTATTATACCCATCCAAATAATGAAGTGTTGAATAACAAATTACACCATGGCTTAGAGACGGTAAGTTGTACGTACACACGTTTAGTGACATTGTCATTCATATGATGGATAGAATAATGAATATTTATGTAAAATATTTATAATAACATCACTCTAAGTATAATTTACAAGATTTATTATTTTTCTAAGGAAACAACAGAGAAAGAGGAAGTGGAAGAAGAAAAAAACTCTAAAAGAGGTGATGAAATTATCACCTCTTCTTCGGGTACTTCCTTTTGATTTGATCAAGAGGTCTAAATAGAATTGATTTATGATCAAAGTATGGATTCTATGATGAAGTTAGGGTAGGTGGGAGGATATTAGTGTATGGTTTGGCCGATTCAAATGGCTTTGGAGGTGTGATTTTGATAGAAGGTTGAGTACCCTTTTATAAGAGAGGAGAGGGTCACTTTATGAAAAGCATGAAATATTATTTTATTATAAAATAATTTTCACTTTAAAATGGATACAAACAAATTTATTTCAACAATAAGGCTGGTATGGGTCGAAAAACTCTCAACTAATAGGTTTTAGACAGGTTTAGGTCACCATCATAACCTTATCCTTTATATTTAACTCTTAGTTAAATTGTTTTACTTTTACCATGTATTCTTGTATCATTATAATAAATGGTTAATAAACGTACAATAAAAAAAATAGATCCCCAAGTGGTTCATTATTGACATATCTAACCCTATCTAATTCATTTGGATGAAATTTATTTTTTTACGAATATTATATTATTTAATAATATAGTATTTTTTAAACATTCTTTTATGTCAATTTTGAGACTATTTGGTATTTTGATTTTGTGAAAGTCATAACAACTTTACCACTTCAAAAAAAAATATATTTCATCCACCCTAACAAGACATATTATCCTATAAAATTATAAGAATGCATCAAAATTCTCAATTTAAATTTACTTGGATATTTATAATATAAATTATTTTAATCTTTCATTAATAATGTAATTACTATATCATCATTGTGTCATAAATAAATTTAATTATTTAATATCTAAAAAATATAAATAAAACACCATTATGTATTGAATCTTTTTAGATTTATAATTAATATTTATTGTCGAATTTATCTTATGTATAACTATATATTAAAAATATTTTAGTTATTAAAAATTGAATTTAACACTTTTAACTCTTCTTTAAATAAAATAATAATAAATGTCATAATCTAAAAAAGTGGATCAAAGACGGTCATATTTTATTCCTAAGGTGTATTTAGTTTGAAATACGCTTATCCAATAGAATTAGGACTTGTTTTAGGGTAATTATAATATCATTTTTATCTGTAATTACCATATTTACTTTTATCAGTGGTAATAAAATTCAAAGGTTACTATTCACCAGAAATTATTTTCATCCTATTGAACCACAGTTATTTACTTATGTCAATTTTTTCCCTCGGATTTTTGATAATATATTCACAGAAGTGGTAGAATGGTGTTTTATACAAATTTGAGAATGTTCCTAGATTGTGGGTAAAATACATTAAAAGGTTCAATAAAATTGTATACTTAAAATTTTTTATAAAACGACTCCAATGAATTGCCTTGAACATATATAGGTACTATGTATCTATTTTGACATAAAATAAATTTTAAAAAAATTAAATTATTATTTAAATAAAATGTTGGATTAAAACAACAACACAATTTTTTTTACTATTAATCAAAAACTGAATGGTTTTAGAAAAATACCAAAAATTCACCCAAAGCTGATTTTGATATTATGGATCCAAAAATGAAGTCCATTTTGAAAAATAAAATTTATAAAATTTCAAAAAATGGTTTTTACTATTCATAACGGCTAGTTTGATTGGTCGTGGTGTGAAAGAACTTGATGTTGCGTACAACTCAAGCTAATTCATTATTCAAAAAGAAATGTACCGTGGAATTTTGGGGTGATACATTCTTTGCTCCAATAAATTTTCTCCTCAAAATATGAAATTTTTTATCAAAAATAAAAGGTTAAAAAAATAGAAAAATATTTTGTTTAAAACCCATATCAGAAATAGTGTTAATAAAATTTAGTCTTAATAAGAGGGAAATGGAAAAGAAAAATTCACCACCAAAGGAGGATTAAGAATATGAGAACATTGGTTGAAATTAAAATTGGAGAAATAATGTAAATATTTATAGGCAATGATTGAGGTCATTAATAACAAATAAGTGAATAGAAAATTGATGGTCTCAAAGCCAAAAATCTATGATGACATAAAATATTTTCAGGTCAGTAAAACATATTATCTTAGGATAACACATTTTTGGATTTAAGATCATTTCCAAAAAGATAAAAAATTGATTTCTTCATAGAATAAAAAATAGTACTTGACATGTAGAGTTTCATCCTTTATCTAATTTCTACTACAAACTAATCTTTCACATCAAAATATAATAGAACTCAAAAATATTCTATTTATTATAATCATATTGGGTTACCAAAAATGAATTTATAATTTATCTGTAAAAAAATTTAAAACAACAACATTATACAAACTAGGAACTCACATGGGCCAGTGGTAGGTGATGCACCATTTTCTTCCTTTAGTTGAGGATTCATGTCTCACGGCCTTTCCAGACGAGATGGGTTGTCGTCAGACCTCCAAGTTTTCTTTTTATAATAATTTAGAAATAATATTAAGAAATTCTTTAACCTTAAACAATAGTATCCAATGTCCATATTAATCCATTCCAACCATTATTTTTGTCCAAAATACTATTGTCTAAACTCTCTCTAAAAGGTATCTAAATTCCAAAATGAATTCTAACATAATATTCCTCAAACAACGTAAAGTTTCTCTTATTGTCACATACTAAAAATATGATTACCTTCATCATAATTAAACATTAATGAAAACAAAATGTATTGAAGTATAATCATTATATATAGAACATTTTTCATAAAATAAGAATATAATTTGTGAATCCACACACACAAATAAATTAATTCTTCCACTTCAACTGTAGTAACAACATAATCATGGCCTTTCTCCCTTGGCCATTTCTGATGTATATATCCTTGTCACCTAGTAAATTTGTTTGCATAATTCCCATTTTCTCTACAATTTATGCATTCTACATTGACAACCTCTTTCTTTTCATTTCCATCATGAGCTTAATGGCATTTTTCACCACACTTTTAACAAACACCCATTCCCTTCAGGCAAGTACTGGGTTGTTTCTCCCCACATTTACTACATTATGGAAATTGAAATTTTCCTGTATTCCCCTTTTTTCAATTTCCAGAGTGTTCAGAAATTATATTCTTATCCAGATTTTCTTTAAAGTTGTAAGACATAGAGAATTATTTTTCCATTAACATAACACATGAAATTATATCTTCGTTTGACGAGAAGGACTGTGAGACTGATGATCATTGATTAAAGTGTTTTAACCCATCAAATAATTTCCAAATATTACTCCTTGGGTTACATATATAATCTACAGCACACCTTTCTAACCTTATAAAGATAGCCTCATACATTGTGACATTCTCATCCTCCTTTTTCCTTAAACTGAGAAATTGTCTTTCCAAATCCACTCAATGGTCATGAGGAAAGTATTTTTCAAATAAAAGATCATTAAACACCCTCTATTATATATTTTATACTTTTTTATCCTCATTTTTGTTTTGAATTAATGACAACCATTGATCTATAACTCCCCTGAGGTGATAGACTTCCATGAGAACTTTTTCCCTTTTGCTACTCCCCAAAGAATAAAATATTTTCCCTAAGGAACTTTTCCATTGCCCAGTGACAAATGGATTTTTTTTCCCATTTTATTTTTGTAGTTATTTCCGCATAAAGTGTTCTATCAATGATCCTACATGTTGTGATTCGGGGTGCTCCATATGGGTAATTTTATTATTATTAACCTGAGTGAGTTGTCTCGGAATGGTTATAAGCTGTTCAGCACCAGTTCCATCACCAGCTCCACCATAATTATCTTGAGAAGGTGGGAATTACCTACATGGATTAAGTGTGTTGATACAGTTTCCATTCCATCCACTAGGTCACATTTCTAAAAAATGGTATACACTAGATTAGTTTATGAATCACAATACACAATTCCAAACTTGTAAAATATTTAACATAAATTTAAAAGTTTAAGAATATAATTAATAATCATAAAAAATATTATTTTTAGAAAGTAATTAATCAGAAATTCCTCATAATTGTTTGTAAAGAAAATATGAATTATCGTAAGCATATCCCCCAAGAGTTTCATTTCCAATAGTGTAGCAAGGCCCATTTTCATGTACCAAGATACCCCAGGTCATGCCCAAAACTCCTTGTTGGAGTTTTCACTCCTTAAATCTATGTAAGAGCCACCTCTACCTGCTTGTATCTAGATAGGGATATATTTCTTGTAAAATACATAAAATATATACATTACCACAATTCTTGGAAGTTCTTCTATACTAATCCTCAAATTATATCTAAGGTTATGGTTTTTAATGATATTTTACCTAAATCTATTTTTCAAGGATTCTAGTAAACTTCCTCTGATACCAAATGTAAAGGCCTGATCTTAGTTATCCAAAGTCGGTGCATTATTACATAAAATTGGTATGATCACAAGAGTTCAAGTATCGAAAGACTGATTAGTTTAGTAGCCTTGTATGTACAATATATATACATAAGTTTTACATCACATGAAAAATTGGAAAAATAAAAACATTGTGTCCCCTTTAAACTCACTCGTATTTCTTAACCTATTCCTCTAGGTTAATCATAATAATCTTCTTCTCATCCTGAAAAAAAACATTAGAGAGGGGGAGATAAAATGCTCCGTAAGGATAAAAATACAGTGGAAAATATCATAGATAAGCATAAACAATTTGGACAATGAATAATACTAAAACACAAGCCTTTTAAACATCAAAATAAGCATAATATAGAAAAGATAAATCAAATAGCGACATTTACTTATTCACTCAGATATTCTACTAGTCGAATAATCACAAGTAGTATCAATATATAATTTCATAATGATGGAATTCATAATTATGGACATCATAACCTTGTATTCAAGGCCTCATTCCAAGACTACAATAAGATTTCATCAAGGCCTTGTGGCAAGGCACTAGTTTTTCTCATGAGACCTATTAATGCATCAAGGATCTATGGCAGGATCCACCTGGCACATACTATGTTCAATACATTTCTTTTATAAAAAGATTGAAACATAACATAAAAATTTGTATTAAAACTAGCATAAAAAATGTTAATAATTTAACCATATACCATGAATGGTAAAAAAATAAAACATCCACAGTCAAGCATATCAAAAAACTTCAATACAATATAGAATATTGTGTCACAAAAAATCAACTTCTAACAAGTGTAAAATCCATGAAAGTATATTGACATAGATGAAATCAAAACTATTTGAGGGAAATATATCCTTCTTTTTTGAAGTAATTTAAAATTCACATTATTATAAAATAAAATATTTATTTTCAAAATATTCTTATAATCTTGTAATGGAATCTTTGAATGTGTTATAATGGCGGAAAATAGTTGCACTCACTGTATAAGTTAAAAAACATTATTTCCTTAATTTTCTCAAAAATGTCATAAAGGGCCCTGTTTGGAAAATGAATTTTATATTTATTTATAAAATTTTTATAAAATGTCAAATAAGTTATAAATGGAATTAAACCGTTGTCTAGGAAATAGTAAAAATGTTTTGAAATACAGTTTTAAGAAACTAGGATGTGGATGATAAAGAGGTCCTAGTAGATACTCACGTATAAAAAATCTCAGATAATGAAGTGATTGTAGAATTAACACTTACCTTGTACTTTTCCTAGTTTGAGGGTATGTTAACCATCTATATAATAGTTAAATAATTTTTATTAAATTATACCAGAACCACATATATAAATATTACTTCAAATATGATCTTATAATATTGCTTTGCTAATAATATTTAATATTTTCTTAGTATAATTGTTTTGGGTGTTAAATGACTCATTTTAGGTAATATGATTTGTTACATAAATCTTGTTTATTATGGATAGGATGTATTTGATTCATATCCAGAATGATTTTAAGGATTTGTTGAATTAAAAACTACACCACGACGTGGAGCCAGTAAGTCGCACACACACGTATGGTGACTTTTTCATTCATAGGATGGATAAAATAAGGAATATGGTTGTAACATATTTATAATAACATAAAATTATGTATAATTTACTGGTGTTATTATTTTTTTATGGAAACTACAAAGAAATTTTAAGTGGAATAAGAAAATAAATTTTAAAGAGGTGATGAAATTATTACCACTTCTTCAGGTACTTCAATTTTATTTGATAAAAAGGGCTCCATATGATGGATTTATGATCAATGTAAGGTCTCTAAGTTGAATTAAGGGTAGTTATGTGGATATTTGAGAAGTGTTTGGATGAGCCAGTAGGCTTTGATTATGTTATTTTGAGAGAAGGGAATGAACACTTTTATAAGAGAGGCGAGGGTCACTTTAGGAAAATCAGAAAATATTATTTTATTATAAAATAATTATTGGTTTCTGATAGCTCAAAAAGAATTTATTTTGAGGATAAGGTGGGTATTGATAGAAAACCTCACAACCAATAGGTTCTGGATATGTTTGGGTCACCATATTAACATCGTATTTTAGATTTAACTCTTAGTTAAATAGTTTAACTTTTACCATGTTTTCTTGTATTATTTTAATAAATTGTTAACAAACATGCTATAAAATACCAATTGAACCTCAAGTGGTTCATTACTGAAATATATGACCTTATCTAAGTCCTTTTGATGTTATTTATATTTTTAGTAATAGTATATCGTTTAATAATATAGTATTTGTTTTAAAAATTCCTTTATGTCAATTTTGACATTATTTGGTATTTCGTTTTTTTGAAAGTCATAAAAACTTTACCACTTCAAAAAATATATTTTATCGACCATAAAATGTCATATTAATCTCTAAAATTAGTTTAATTCATCAAAATTATCAATTTGAATTTATTTGGATCTTTATAATATCAATTATTTTAATCTTTCATTAATAATGTAATTACCTCATCATCATTGTGTCATAAATAAATTTAATTATTTAATTTCTAAAAATTAAAAATAAAATATCATTCTATAAGAAATATTTTTATCTTTATAATGAATATTTATATTAGAAATATCTTATGTATAACTATATATTAAAAATGTTTTAGATATTAAAATATGCATTTCACACTATTAACTCTTCATTAATTAAAATAATAATAAATGTCTTAATCAAATCCAAGTGGATCAAAGAAGATCATATTTTATTTCTATGTTTTAGTTAAGTCAAAATACACTTATCCAATAGAATTAGAACATGTGTTAGGGTAATTGTAATATCATTTTCACCTTTAATCATCCTATTTACTTTTTACTAGTGTAAATAAAATTCAAAGTTAATATTCACAGAAAAATATTTTCATCCTATTAAACCACATTTTACTTACTGATGTCAACTGTGTCTCTCTAATTTTTGAAATTCAATTCATAGAAGAGGTAAAATTATGTTTTATGCAAATTTGAAAATGTGTCTAGAAGGTGGGAAAAAGACATTAAAAAGTTTAATAAAAAATTACATATTGTTTTATGATAAAATGACTACAATTAATTAAATTGAACATTTATATGTATAATGTATCTATTTTGACTTAATATAAATTTAAATAAAATAAATAATTATTTAAATAAAAATTTGGTTTTTAACAATAACAAAGAGTTTTCACTATTAATAAAAAATTGAAAGTTTTAGAGAAAAACCAAAAATTCACCCAAAGCTAATTTTGATATTCCAAATCAAAAAAATAAGTACATTTTGAAAAATAAAATTTATAAAATCTCAAAAAATAGGTATAACTATTCATAATGGTGAGTTTTATTGGTCATGGTGTGCTAGAACTCGATATTGCATATAGTGCAAGCTATTTCATTATTCAAAGAGATATGTACCATGGAAGCATGGGGTGTTATATTCTTCACTACTTCAATATATTCTGCCCTCACAATTTGAAATTTTTCTTCGAAAATAAAAGGTTAAAAAATTGAAAATACCTTTTTGGAAAACCCACAATGGAAATAGGGTTAACAAAATTTAGTATTAATAATAGGGAAAGAGAAATGAAAATTTCACCACCAAATTATGATTTCAAATAGGATAACATTGGTTGCAATTATAATTTGGGGAATAACAAAAATATTTATAGGCAGTGATTGTGGTCATTAATCACAAACAAGTGAATATAAAATTAAGGGCCTCAAAGCCATAAATAAATGATTATTTAAAATATCGTCAGTTTAATAAAACATAAGGTATTAGGGTAACGCATTTTTTGTTTTAAGATACTTTCCCTAATGCTTAAGAATTAATTTCATTATATAATTAAAAATGAATAATTGACAAGTATAGATCCATCATTTAACTAATGTATAAAAAAACTCATCATTCGCTCCAAAAGATTATAGAACTCAAAAATATTTTATTTATCTTATTTTAATAGGTTTCCAAAAAAGAATTTATAATTCATCAATAAAACCAATTAAAAAAACTTCAATATAGAAACTAGGACATCACATAGGCCAGTGGTAGCTGAATCACCCTTGTCGCCCTTCATTTTTCGGTTTAAGTATCGCGACTTCGTCGGATGGGAAAGGTTGTAACGCAACCTCCATGTTGTCCATTTTATAACAATCCGGAAATAATCTTACGGATTATTTTAACCTTAAGAAATAATATCCAATTTCCAAATTAATCCATTCCAACATTCATATTTATCCAAAATACATTTATGCAAACTCTCTCTAAAAGGTCTCTAAATTTTAAAATCCATTGTAACATAAAATTTCATAAATAATGTAATGTTTCCATTATTATCACATAATTAATATATGATTACTTTCATCATAATAAAGCCTTAACGAAAAAAAAAAGTTCTATAGTATAATCCTTATATATATCACATTCTTCTAATAATAAAAATATAATTCTTGAATCCAAAAACACAAATACATTATTTATTGATAGAGTTAATATTTTCTACACTTTATATAATTATTTCAAATATTTAAACCCCCAAAATTCATCAATTTATGTTTAATTACATCATTTTTGGATTTATGGTATGTTTTGTGGAAAAATTAAAAAGTTTCATAATTTTTGGAATTTAACAGATATTATATGATTTGGTAATTCGACCATATATTTTATAATATAATCCCAATTTTTTGTTATTATTTTTCTTTCGTAACCCAGGTGGTTTTTGTTACATGTTTTCTTTTAGGAAATGATATAATTCATCGATCAAGGGACCCTAAATATTTCATTAATGTGGAGAAATATTCTGGATGACCATGTGGACCCACCATCAGTTAATCAACCATAAATCAGTCATAATAGCTCCAATTAAAGTGATTCTAATTGGAATGGTCCAAAATGTTAAATATGTGTATCTCTATTGAATATCATGGAGATTTAGAATCATTAAGTAGGGTATTTTATTAATAACATTGAATGATGATTTTTGGAAATCTCGTAGAGAAAAAGTGATCATCAATATATGATACATAAATTTTTCTATAACAGTCAAATTAATTTGAGATTTTGTGGAATGAAAGTAAATTTTATTTGGAGAATTATATAATAAAATACCTTTGGGTGATTTTAGTAGGATGGGTGCAACTAGAAGAAAACATTCAGAGGAAAGAATCGGATGGGCCTTTTTCCTTCTTTACTATTTATTTCATTTCTTTTCCATAGTTTTTAATACCTTATCATTCCCCATCAATCTTGATTACCCTTAACATAGTGGGGTAAACATTTGAGTGATTGTGAAAGGTTAGGTTTTCTATTTTGTAATTCTAGAGTTCATGAACTTTATTGAATAAAAATTCTATATCCTTTCTGCAATGTTGTTTTCAATTTCATATAGCGGTTTTTATAATCAAGTGTGATCGCATTTGATTTTTTATTCCATTATTGATTTTTTTTCTTGGGTCAATGATCATTATCTCCCTCCACTAGGTTCTGGTTTATATGTGATTGAATAGACCAATGCTTAGTGGTGAAGTACTCGATGATTGTTAGTATATGTGAAAGTGGTGGTGTATGTTTTTGATTACTTAGGATAAACAAAACCCGATCGGGGATTGCCTAAGTAAATTGAGTATATTTACTAAAACTCTCAAGAACATAGTAGGATATTAGACCAAACAGAGATCTTAGTAATTAATTCCCTCACCATCACCATTCAACCAAATTAGTGAGAGGAAATGATCATAGAATCTCACATTAAACAACATTGCAGAAGATGTTAGAATAAAATAAAACAAGGATAGCATTACAATTAGAAAACTTACTCCAACCTAATCACCCATCCTATATCATAGTTTTCAATTTTTTCTTATGTTAATTTGTTTCATTCAATTTTTCATTTTCTTTCTAAAACCAACTAAATATCAGAAACCACCAATTATTACCCTCTAATTAAGTGACAAACGTGATTTTTGTGGAATCCTCTCTAGAGTCAACTTAGGTTAACCACTTTACTACATTTTAACTTAGGTAATATTTGTTTTTGTCACACCCCATGATGGGCATGTGTCAAAACATGGCGCCATTTTCGGGGAGGTTGTGCCAACAATCTAATAGTAAATATTTGACTCTTTTTAAATTTAAAAAACCCATAAAAATATTTTACAATGTTATTCTCAAATGAATTTTTCTTTAATTCAAGGAACAATTATCCACGAGTGAAATAACAAATTATTTACTCACATTGGACTACAGATGATAGTGTTTCTCTCTTTTCTAAATAGACCAGGGGAGCATGAATCCAAATCAACAAGGAGGATTAATTCAAGGATCTCATTCAAGACCTTAAATAAAACTTTAAATACCCAGTATTGGAGGGATTGTCAAGAGAATTAGTTGATCCCAGGGAGTATTTTCTAGAATTTTTTCATGAAATTGTCAAGGTGAAACATGAACAAGAAACTCAAAAAAAAGATCAGGTAAAATGACTTCGATAAGAAATATAGGACCAGGAGAGAAAAATGGAATCACTAATTGAATATGTTCACACATCCCAAGAGAAACCAGAACCTAAACATGAGACATTAGTAGAACAAGATTCCCCGCTAATCCTTGATGTTGAAGAACCTAGGGAGACCATGATGGAATTAAAAGAAGATCCATTTGTCCCATCTCAACCATTTCTGAAGAAGATTGATGAAAATGATGTGCCATATTATGTATGTATGGCGGATCAACAAGATCTGGATGAGTTCTGGAAGGAGTGTGAGGAACTACTTGATCCCCATGTTCCTCATAATGTAGAAGATATAGCATCATTGAAGGAAGACACCACCAATGTTGTGGTATTTTAAGAGATTATTCAGGAGCTTGACTACTCGCATCCATTTTCTACCACTCTACTCCAAGTGGCACATCCCATTGACAAACTAATTTATGCCGAGAAAAATCAGGGAGATGATATTTTCATGAACTCATTGTCTTCTAATTTTATAAAAGCTGAATTGAGTATCACCTCCCTTTTCTTTAAATTTTCAGATTCATACAACTCATGTACTATCTTAGCGGATGTGGAAGAAAAGGAAGATGTTCTTAAAGAGAATGATATATAGCTCCCTGAACATGTTGATTGTTTATTGGAGGGAGTTCAAGAGGATATTCACATGGATTTTCTTGAGGAAAAAGAGAGAGAATACACTTACATTTAAATTGGAGAATTTGATATTGATCCTTATGCTTAAATTTTGTTCAAATTTAATTACACATTAAGTTTCACTTTGATTATTGCAATGATACAGCACACTTTCAACAACCAATGGAGAATAAAGAAGATAATATGCAAGTATAAACAATGAAAGTGGATAACTCATTCTTTGTCCTACCCCAACAAATAAAGTAGTATCTTATTGTGCTAGGGGTGGATTTGGATTATTATAATCATGGTTTCCTCAACAAAAAGAATAAAGGGTAGGATGTAAAGGAGTTTTGTTGGTTCATAATAAAGAAACACCACCCACCATCAGATTGGGGATAACCAACTAGAACAGCCCATTTAAGGGCAGTCAAAACCCAGAGCCCACATGGGGGATTAAACCAAGATCTATTTTTTATCTCATCCTATTTCTATTTTTTAAAATAAATTTCTTATTTTTTCTTTTTGTTCGTTTTCTTACAGGTTTTCATTGTGCATCACTTAAAAGATTAACTCTATGTTGCACTACCAATAAATCAGGTCATACCTCTCCTTTACACTTTCATGCTGTTGTGTTTCATTTTAAAATCTCCATAAATGTTAAATAAACTGTAATTCATTGAAGACACTATACCAATTAAGTGTGGTGAGGGAAACTTTGTAGTTTAGGATTTTGATTTTGTGTTTTTTTTTTAAAAAATTGTGTGTTTTCAAATTTTTTTATGTTTCTTTTTCATTTTTTTAGTGTGTTATTTAAACTTTTGATCTCAAATGATTATCATTTCCATTTTTGAAACCCATTTCATTGAGTGATCCAATTTATTCTATGAAAGGGAGCTTAATTGAATACAAAAAATTATTATTTTTCAAGTTTAATTATTTGGGAATTTCAGGAAATGTACTCTGATTTCTGAATCTCATTCCACATGTCACTGTCTTTATATTAGAAATAACGTTCCCGGGAGGCTTCTAAAACATTTTTGTTATATTCTTTTCATTCACCTCATTTCTTGACAGAACCATACAATGCTTTCTTTAACTATAATTCGATTTTTTTCTTTCAAAACATGATGGTTTGGATACATGTGTTTTTAATGATTGAGGAATTTATTTGGTTTTATGCCCCTTTTCACGATATCCTCTTTCATTCTGGCATAGCTTGTAATTTTAATCCTTGTAGACCTTGGAATCCATGAATACCCTATTATGTTAGCCACATTACAATCCAATTTTCCCTATCCAACCTACTCTTGAAGTGAAATTGCACGATCTAGATGAACATAAGTGTGGGGGAAACTGTCTTGTGTTGTGCTACCTCGTTTGGTGAATCATTGGGTGGAAAATAAATTGTTGAAGAGATGTGTGTGCTGCTGAAAAATTATTCCATTGAATGTTATTCCTTTTCTGGAGCTTCCATGTAAGAGAAGTTGTGCCTTCTATGGAGCTCCTAATGGAGGGAGAAAGATGTGCCTTTTCAAGAGCTTTCCAGAAAAATCATGTTTGAGAAGATTGAGATTTTTGTGGGGGAAATTATAAATGGAATGAACATTCCTTGAGTTATCTTGATGAGGGATATGAGTTTCTACAAAGGAGAATATTAGGAGACCACACTTTAGTGAAAATTATAATCTTGCAATTTTACATCAAAAGATCCAAGCACTCCTTTTTTGGCTTCAATAATTTTTTATCATATAAATCCTACCAACCGGAAGCCACAGAACAAACCTAAAAAGTCATAATGAGAAACACAGGTCCTTGACTCACATCAGGTGAATAATTAAGAGTTTTTTAAAACCTATGTTGACCCTTTCATTGGTTTGGATGAGAAAAAACATTGTTGAAAATTGATATTTGAGTGATGAGAGAAAATTCACGTGAGGTTGGTGTCTTGTGTGCATAAGATGAGGAATGAAGTGGTAATATAATAAATGATATAAATAGAGAACTACAAACACCTTTTTTTAGGAGGCATGATATCTTTTCATTTCATGGTGTGGATTTTGTGGATCTCTTGTCTAAGTGTTTAAAATTTTCTTTGTTTTGATTCTGATGTTTACTTGTCAGGGAATCCAAGTTATAAGTGTGGGGTAATTGATAGAGTTAATATTTTATACATTTTTTATATGTATTTAAAATATCTAAAACACCAAAATTCATCAATTTAAGTTTAATTACATCATTTTTGGATTTGTGGTATGTTTTGTGTTAAATTTGGAAAGTTTCCTAATTTTGTTAATTTAACATATTTTATATTATTTGGTATTTCGACCATATCATTTATAATATAATCCCAATTTATATGATTTGTTTTTTCTAATAACCCTGGAGGTTCGTGCTACATCTTTGGATTATGGGAGATGATATAATTTTGCCATCAAGGGACCCTAAAAATTCCATTAATGTGGACAAGGATTTCGGTTGACCATGTAGACCCACATCACCTAATCATTCATAAATCAGTCATAATAGCTCCAATTAAGGTGATTCCAATTTTAGTGGTCAAAAAAATAATATATTTGTATCTTTTTTGAATATCATGTAGATTTAGCTTCATAAATAGAGTATTTGATGGGAAACATTAAATGAAGATTTTTGGAAATCTCGCTGAGAAAAAGGCATCATAAATATATGTTACATGTATTTTTCTATAACCATCCAATTAATTTTAGATTTGGCGGAATGAAATTAAGTTATATTTGGATAATTATATAAGAAAGGGAATTTGGGTAATTCTAGAAGGAGGGGTGCCAACCATGAGTAATAATTCGGAGGATATAATCGGCTGGACAATTTTTCTTCTTTTCTCTTTCTTTCTTTTCTTTTCAATAGTTTTGTAATGCCTTCTTCTTCCCCATCAAACTCAATTACCCATACCATGTTGGGGTAAACATTAGACTGATTGGGGATGGGTAAGTTTTCTATTTTTTTAATTCTTGAGTTCACGAATGTTATTGAATACAAATTTTATATCCTTTCTCCAATGTTGTTTTCAATTTCATATAGCGGTTTTTATTATCAACTGTGATTGTATTTGATTTTTGATTTTGTTATTGAATTTTTCTTTGGTCAATGATCATTATCTCCCTCTACTAGATTTTGTTTTATATATGATGGAATATACAAATACTTTGTGTTGATGTACTTGATGATTGTCAGTATGTGTGAAAGTAGTGATGAATGTTTTTGATTTCTTGGGATAAACAAGACCTGATCGGATATTTCCTATTTGAATTGAGGATATTCACTAAAAATCTCATGAACATGGAATAATATTATACCAAACTGATATATTGGTAAGGAATTCACTAACCATCATCATTCGACCAAAGGATTGAGAGGAAACAATCATGGAATCTCCCATTAAACAACATAACACAAGAGGATAAAATAAAATTAAACAAGGATAGAATTATAATTAGAAAACTGACCCCGACCTAGTCACCCTTCGTATATCATAATTTTCAATATTTATTTCTTTTAATTTGTTTCATTCGATTTTTAATTTTATTTCTAAAACCAAGTAAATATCAGAAACCAACCATTTTTACCCTCTAATTATGTGACAAACATAATTATTGTGCACTCCTCTCTGGAGACAACATAGGTTTACCACTTTACAACATATTGACGAAGGTAATATTTGTTTTTGTCACAACCCAAAACATGCACTTTTCATTTATTCCACTTCAATTTTAGTAACATCATAAGCTTGTACTTTCTCCATTGTTTGTTTATCATGTAAGTTTCCTTGGTGCTTAGGACATTATTTTCATAATTCCCCATTTCTCTACAATTATAGCATTCAGTATTGACAACCTCTTTCTTTCACTTGA
Organism: Viscum album; assembly: GCA_963277665.1. Classification (NCBI taxonomy): domain Eukaryota; kingdom Viridiplantae; phylum Streptophyta; class Magnoliopsida; order Santalales; family Viscaceae; genus Viscum; species Viscum album. Next base: position 821,930,571 of record OY728143.1, read on the forward strand.
AATCACGAGCTTGGTGGCCTTTTTCAACACACTTTTAACAAAACTCACATTCCCATTAGGCAAGTACCTGGGGGTTTCTACCCACATTTACAACAGGATAGAAATTTAACAATTCCATTCTTACCCTTATTTCCACTTACAGATTGTTTAGTAGATATCTTCATCTCTCGTATTTCCTTAAAGTCATAATACATAGAGCATTATTTTTCAGTCTTGATAGCACATGACATTATATCCTCGTATGAAGATAAAGATTTTTAGAGTAATTCTTAACGAAGAAATGGTTTTAACCCATCAAATAATCAATCAATCTTACTCATTGAGATACATATATAATCTTTAAAATTCCTTGGAACCCTTATAAAGTTATCCTCATATGTTATGACATTCTCATCCTCCTTTTTCCTTAGACTCGAAAATTGACTTTACATATCCGCAAGATTGTAATGCGGAGTGTATTTTTCTAAAAAATGATCTTTAACATCCCTCCATTCTAAATTTCAAAGTTCTTTATCCGATTTTTTTTTTGAATTAATTACCACCATTGGTCTGCATCTCCCCTATGGAAATAAACATCAATGACAACTTCTTCCCATTCGGTAGTCCCCAAAGCATGGAACATTTTTTATAAGGAACTTATCCATTGCTTAGCTAAAAATGGATTTGTAATCCCATTGAATGTTGATGTTTTTCCCTCATGAAGAGGTCTAAAATTTATCCATCGCATTTTGGATCAGGATGTGCCATATGGGAATGGTTATTATTCATAACCTGAGAGAATTTCCCTAGTATGGTTATAAGATGTTCAGAACTTGTTACATCACTGGATATGCTATAATTATTAGGATTAAGAGGTAAATCCCATCATGAATTCCATTTGTTGATATGGTTTTCATTCCTTCCACAGGGAACCATTTCTAAAAAATGGAATGCACTAGTTTAGTTTATGAATCACAATATATAATTCCAAACTAGAAAAATATCTATCATAAATTGAATAGTTTATGAAAATAATCTATAATCATAAAAAATGTTTTCTTTGAGGAAGTATTGGCTCATTTATTCTTCATAATGGGTTTTAAAGAAAATGTTAATTATCATAAGCATATCCCCTGGGAGTGTCGTAACCTAGAGTGCAGTAAGGCCTATTGTTGTGTACCAAGATACCTCAGGTCAAGCTTGAAACTCCCTGTTGGATTTTTCACTCCTATGAATATCTATGCCAGAGCCGCCTCTACCTACTCGTATCTAGAAAGGGATGTATATCTTGGAAAATAAACAAAATCTTCATATGAAAAAAATTCTAGGATGTTATTCTATACTAATCCTCAAAGTGTGTCTTATGGTAATGTTCTCTAATTTGAGTTTTTCTAAATCTAGTTCCCATGGGTTGTACATAACATCCTTTGATACCAACTGTAATGCCCCAACCATATTTACCGTAATTCGGTGCATTATTACATAACATTGGTATGATCACAAGAGATCATGTCTCGAAAGACTGATTAGTTTATTAGCCCTGGAAGTACTAGATACATATATAAGTTTTACAATACATCATGAAAGGAGAAAAAAGAAAAATTTAGTCTCCTTTGAACACACTCATATCCTTTAGCCTAATTCTTCTGGTTAATCATCAAATAATTTTCACATCCTGGGGAAAATAAATCATAGAAAGTGGTGAAAGAAGATGCTCAGTAACGATAACAATATAGTGGAAACTATCATAAAAACAAAATACATTTAAGGAAATATATAAGAATAATAAACAGGGTTTTTAAACATAATCGTAAGTATAATATGTTAAATATAAATCAAATAGTTCCATTTACTTATTCACATGGATATTTTACTAGTAGAATAATCACATGTAATATCAATAGATAATTTCATAATGATGGAATGCATAATGTCGGACATCATAACCACATAGTCACGGCCTCCTACCAAGACTATAATAATATTTTATCAAGGCCTTGTTCTAATACACTAGTTTGTCTCATGGGAGCTATCGATGCATCGATGAGCTACAGTGGGCTCCACCCATCACTTATTAAGTCTAGTGCATTCCTCATATAAAAAGGCTGAAACATAACAAAAATATTCATATTAAAACTGGTATATAAAATTTTAATACTTTAACCATAAACCATGAGTGGTATAAAAATAACACACCCACATTCAAACATATCACAAAACCATAAATATAACATGGAAGAGTGTATCATAATAAATCAACTTCCAACAAGGGTAAAATCCATAAAATTATGTTGACATAGATGAAATCAAAACTATTTGAGAGAAATATCTCTTTATATTTTTAAATCATTTAAAATTCCCATGTTTAAAATTGAAAACATCTATTTTGAAAATATTCTTATAATATTGTAATGGAATCTTATAAGGTTTCATAACGGTGTCAAATAACTACACTCTCCATATAAGTGAAAAAAACATTATTTCCATAATTTTCTCAAAATGGTCATAAAGGACATTGTTTGGAAAATGACGGAAAGATTACTTTATAAAAATTTCATAAAAATTTACAAAATGGTATAAATAAATTTCACCCATATTCTTGGAAATTTCAAAAAATTTGGAAATACATTTGTATTAAACATGGATGAAGATGATAAAAAGTTCCCAGAACATACTCATGTAGAAACAACTTTGGATAATGAAGAGATTATAGAATTAATCCCTACCTTGTAATTTTCCGTGTTTTAGGGTAACTTAACCTCTGATATAATAGATAAATCATTGTTATTAAATTATACAGGAGCCACATACATAAATATTACATCACATATGATCATCAGATATTTCATTGTGAATAATATTTAATATTTCAGTAGTATCATTGTTTTGGGTGTTAATTTACTTATTTTACATTATATGTTTTGTTACGTAAGTTAAGTGTTTTATGGATAGGATTTATTTGATTCATATTAATAATAATATTATGTTCCTAAAAATTATTTTAAATCATAAAATGAAAATTATTCTTGAATGGTTATGATGGGGAAATGGACCTTATCTCATTCTTGGAGACGGTAATCTATACATATGCCCAAGAGACAATAAAACTCATATTTAATTGGATGGTAAATCATATATAAATAATAATTAATCTGTTATATTTATTTTTAACATCTATTATATGCATTATTATACCCATCCAAATAAAGAAGTGTTGAATAACAAACAACACCACGACGTGGTGATGGTAAGCTGTACATACGCATATATGTTGACTTTGTCATTCATAGGATGGATATAATAATGAATATGGTTCTACAATATTTATAATAAAATCTCAATATGTATAAGGTACTAGTGTTTTTATTTTGGTATGGAAACAACAAAAGAAATAAGAAGTGGATGAAGAAAATAACATTGAGAGAGGTGATTAAATTATAACCTCTTCTTTCGATGCTTCCTTTTGATTTTATCAAAAGAGATCCTTAGGTTGGAATTCTGATACATTTAAGGCCTCTAGATTTAAGTGAGGGTAGTTGTTAAGATATTTTATCAGGTTTTGATGATCCAAATAGATATTGATGTGTGATTTTGAGAGAAGTGGAAGTACCCTTTTACAAGAGAGGTGAGTGTCAGTTTAGGAAAATATTGAAATATTATTTTATTATCAAATCATTTTCAATTTTTAATGGCTCCAAAAGAATTTATTTTGATTATGAGGGGATTATGTATTGAAAAACATAAAAAATAGGTTTTAGATGGGTTTAGGTCACCACATTAACCTTATAATTTATATTTAACTCTTAGCTAAATTGATTATCTTTTACCATTTATTATTGTAATATTATAAGAAATGGTTAATAAACATACTATAAAACTCACAAAAAACACCAAGTGCTTAATTATTGATATATATAACCTTATCTATGTCCTTTGGATGAACCTTATATTTTTAGGAATATTATATCATTTAATAATATAGTATTTTTTTAAAAATTCATTGATGCCAATTTTGACACTATTTGGTATTTTGTTTTTGTGAAAGTCATAACAACTTTATCACTTATAAATTTTTTTTAATCTTCCATAATATTTCATAATAATATATAAAATTATTTTAATTAATCTAGAGTCTCAATTTATAATTATATATATATTTATAATATAAATTATTTTAATCATTCATTAATAAGGTAATTACTTAGTCAGCATAGTGTCATAAATATTTTTTATTTTTTAATGACTAAAAATTATAAATAAAATACATTTATGTTGTAAATAGTTTTATATATCTAATTAATACTTATTTTTTAATATATATTATGTATAAAAAATATTAAAAATATTTCACTTAATAGATTTTGAATTTAACACTTTTAACTTTTCTTTAAATAAAATAATAATCAATACCCTAATCTAATCCAAATGGATCCTAGAAGATAATTTTTAATTCCTAAGGTGGATTTACGTCCAAATACACTTATCCAATATAATTAGAACTAGTGTTATTGAAATTATAATATCATTATTACCTTTAATTACCCTATTTACTTTTAACCGTGGTAAATAAAATTCACAAGTTAATATTCAAAAAAAAATTATTTTCATCCTATTGAAACAAATTTTATTTAATGATGTCAACTGTGTCTCTTGGATTTTAGAAATTCAATTCACATAAGTGGTTAAATTATGTTTTATTTAAATTTGAAAATGTGCCTATAAAATGGGTAAAAGACATTAAAATGTTCAATAAAATTTTATACATCTAATTTTATTATAAAATTACTCCAATGAATTACATTGAAATTATATAGGTATTATGTATCTATTTTGACTTAAAATAAATTTAAATTGAACAAATAATTATTTAAATAAAAATTCATTTTTAAACAATAATGTAGTGCTTTTAACTATATATCAAAAATTGAAATTTTTCAGAAAAATACCTAAAATTTACCCTAAACTAATTTTGATATTTTGAATCCAAAAATGAATTCTATTTTGAAAAAAAAAATTATATAACATTAAAAAGTTTGTATTACTATTCATAACATCTACTGTGATTTGTCGTGGTGTGCTAGAACTCAAAGTTGCGTACAATGCAAGATATTGAATTATTCGTAGAGAAACGTACCATGGAAGCTTAGGGCATAACATTGATGTAATAAAAATGTTCCTTTTAATATCATTAATTTTAGGGAGAATATAATTTGAATGACTAGAAATTAGTAAGGTAATTCTTAACCCAATTTCCCTTGTTTGGATTAAAATTCACTCCCATTGATTGAGCAATTCTATGATTATGTGTGAAATGATTTTTTTATTATCTTCTTTTGAATAGTAAATTTTTTATGTAGATTTATGGATAATGCACACAATAAATTCATTTTGTTAATGCTCACACTATATTTTAGAAGTACACAATTAAATTTTCTTATTCAAAAATTAAAAGGAATGTTTTTTTAAACATATACATCAAGGTATGTTTTTAAAATTTCATGATGCATTAATGTCTTCAAGAACATTATCTAATAACCAGAAATTCCATGTAAATTATTTGAAAAGTAAATGGGATTATTATGAGACCAAGCTCTGAGATGACATTTGATTCCAAGGCCTGGAGTGTCATGAATGTGTTTTTGAACTATTTTTTAATGTTTATAAAATTATCATTCGAGTAGGTTTTCCTAACATTTAAAGCAGTGGATATATCAAAAATATAAGTGCACTATTGAACTCAGAGTGATGGGATTCGCTTAAGAAGGTATTAACCTCGACTGGCATGGGTCGAGGGAAAAAGATAATTTTCAGATGTTTTATGGAAAAAAATAAAATAAACCTAAAAGGTTATTTTATTCGCCATTGTTTCACTGCAATTTAGTGACAACCTTATTTTTTATTCCCCTAAATGAATCCACATAACGATGCATCAATGAAAAATAAATGATATAATGTTTCATAAATGAAATAGTGAAATGACGGTGACTCATGATAACAGAAAGTTTTCTACGTGTTAGCCCAATTTAATTTGATAATAAGAATTGTAGATTAGATCTGGATATTGAAAATCACTCTGAATCTCAGTAGGATCACCGTTGAAGAATAAAGAACGAACAATACCAACAACATTGGGCACTCCCACTTCATTTAGAAGGATCTCTCCCTCGATGACATATCTAGGGCTTTTGCGGATAGATCGCCTTCAACAATGAATCCTTCCTCCGATCAAACCTAATCTCCAAGAAGTGGTTTGTTCTCTATAATTATATTTCATGTTCCTTCTTAATAAAACCACGAACGCGGACCACCCAACTAACAAGTTGATCAACATGTCATTTTTTCTTGTGGGAAAGTGTTTTTCATGTGGGTAGAGGTGCGAAATTAGATCCATGTTAGATTATAAAACCTTTTTTGAACATGTTTATGATTTCTAATGAGGAGGAATCGGGTCAAAAAGAACAAGGTTCAGATCCCTCTGTTGAGGGAGTTCTTGTGTTCTTCATGATTGAAAACACTAATCGATGGTGAGACAAATTTGATCCCGTAGAAGTGATGGTAATGATCCCAGGATCTCTAAGGCACTCATAGGTCCGAAAACGGACCACTGAAGAAAGTCTGGTGGGATGTAGAAGGAACCACTGACATGCTGGTGCTACCGGCGGGCTGCGGTGACCCATGGCGGTGTGCCCCATTGGAGCGCCATGGTAGAAGAGGCCATGAATGTATGTGTGTGGGGGGGGTCTATTTGGGTGTCACACTAAGGTGAGTGGAATGCGGGGTGGTTCATGGCGTGCATTGGCATGCGGTCCATGCTAGACCATGTGCTGAGGGATGTGGCGAGCCACAGCTAGACTCATGGATACATGAACTGGATGCCTCTGCGACAACCATGCTGGACCCAATCTGACCCACCAATGTGGGATGAGATGATGGAATATACTGATATTCTATGCATCTTGTACTTGAGAAGAACCAATCCACCGATGCAGGCTGGGCCATAAGGGAAACCGGGCCATTGGGAAGCTCAGCCAGCAAGACCAAAGGCCGAACTGATTCAGGTACAAAAAGGCCCAATGGGCCTAGCCGTTGGGCCAAGATGGACCGGGTCGGACCATAAAAAATTGTGTCTGGTCGGGCTGGCCAAAATAGGATGGTTATTACAAGACCCTTATGCCAGGTTGGTCGGATCTGTCCAACAATGTTTGATAGGGTCGGGACGCACCCATCCTTTGTTGACTAAAATGCCAATATGTTTTAGACCGGGAATCGGATTGACGCACCATCTCCAGCTTTGGGACCCTTATGATTAAATGATACATTGGATATTCTATAAGTATGTTTTCATGGTTTTTGAGGTATGAATGATATCTTGACATATATATTCTCCAGAAATCAAGGGAACTAGGGAGAAAAAATCCTATGGATGGTTGTGAGATGAAAGATATGAAGCGAGAGACCTTAGTGGACTAGTAGAAGGGTGGACATCAGTGGTCTAGTAAACATGTAGACCATAGTGGTATAGTAGATAAGATAAAATCAGTGGTCCATTGGCTTAGTGGTCCACAGTGGTCTAGTTGTCGAGCGGCCCTTAATGGTCCAGTCATAAAACAGACCTCAGTGGTCCAGTAGCCGAGCGATCCTCAGTGACTCATCATGGATGATTCCCTTAGAAAAACTAGACGATTCATATTTACAACTGATAATCATACCTTATATAACTGGAGTTATAACTTGGGTGAGCTGTATTTTTATTCTCATCTCCTTTGTGGTATTTCCTTTGTGTTATAGAGTCCTTAATGAGTATTTGGTTACTCACCCCTATACGGTCTTATCCAATATGTTTCATGTCTTGTTTTGGTGATCGATTCATTTATAAAGACCTTTGTGGTCCAGGACCAGGTGGTACTCAGTTAGACAGAATGTGTGGGCATACTTCTATGGCTACAACCTGCTACCATTCACCTAACCTTCAGGTAGGGTCTGGAGTGGATGGACCATGGTAGTCATATTTTCTTTTGGGGCCCTGGGATTATATTCTATCCCCCTTATACTTTCAGTTACTACAGTTCTCTCACTAGTCATCTTAGTGATAGTTGTGGTTTACTTAGTGTTTAATTTTTAAAGTTTGTGATTTGTGCATGTGTACATATTTAATGGAAAATTCAATCCCTTTTTGGGATATACATACTCAGTGCTAGTCGTTACCCCCTAGCATATGGAAGGAGGGCTTGGGGTTGTCACGAAATGGGCCCTAGGGTATAGGTCAAGACACATTATATAAGTATACAAGGTCACATTCATAGAAATTAATTTGTTTAATAATTTTTCATCTTTATAAATAAATTATTTCAATATTGTATTTCTCGCTATAATTTCACACTGATTTAATTAAAAAAAAGTCAATTATTTCAACACACTTTGTTGGATAATATTCATAATTGATTTTGATCTTTTGGGATACCATATTCCATATTTTATTGAATTTTTGATGATCAGTATGTCTGCGTCGGTTCTATTTTGATAACATTCATCATATTAAATAGGATGGTTTGTGATTATGTTTACTATTTGTGGAAATATATTATTATTTAATATGAATGTTTCAATATCAATGTATATGTTGATTATGATTCACCTATATCATATGATAAATGAAATGGAATTATTAAGTTACTGATGGGGATCGTTATAACCCCTCGATTCTTTGGTAGGTCTCATGAGACATATGCATTTTGGTATTAGATGATGTCTTACCTAATTATGTATGGTGTATTGGTTGAAGCCTTGACGGTATGTTTATGATGTCATAGATTTTACATTCCATCATAATGAGATTATTTACTGATATTCTATTTTATTAATTGACTATAAGAATATCCATGTTTCAGTTTCATTCTCATGTTACTATTCATAGTGAATTATTTTATCAGCTTTTATTCAGGGCATATTATGATCAAGGTTGCGTTTTAATGGAATGAGTTTTTAGTTAATCACCATGCCTAATTTTAATTATTTATTTATGATAGCTTCCACTATATTCTTAATAAGAAACTAAGTTCACCCATTATTTTGTTTTATTTTTCCCCAATATTCGATGATTTATATTATGATTGACATGTAGGGATAATATAGAAAAATAGGGGTGTTTCTAATGGAGTGATTTTGTTTTACTTAATTTCATGCTCTAATATAATACATATGTTTGTATTTAGTTTTCAAAAGCTACTAAACAATTAATTCCTTTGGGATGTGATCACTTATACATAGTACCAATGAAAAAAATTAAGGAATTGTTTCTAGGCTACTAGGGTTGGGGTCATTTCTGTTGGTATTAGAGAATGATTAATAGAATCTTTGGAAACTAGATTTGGTAAAACATATATTATATAAATATTACTATATACTTATAATTGAAAATATTACAAGGGTAACCACGCTTATGATTTTTAGATTAGTAATATATAAACATTTTTAAGTGTTTCCATGGTTTTAAAAATTCAAAATCCAATCTAGTTTATGTCTTATGACTAAAGGTTGACGTACATGGACATTACATTTCATTTTTTGGAATACATAATACCTTACAAAAATAGACACCCAAATCCTATATTAGTTTAGTATCTTTAGAAACTGGGAAACATAATAAATTGGTTCATAAGACATCAACTTTTTCTCCATTATCCTTCATAACTAGGACCCCTTTTTAACCCTTATTACTTAATACCCATCTTTAAATCATATAGAAAAGAAACATAAAAAGGGTTAAGCTCAGATACCTAGTAAGTGTAAAAAATTTTGATATGTAAGAATAATCATAATCATAATGTTTATGAGAATGTGATCATAACATTTGAAGATCATTCCCTTCATATCAATGGAAAACCTGAATCATAAGGAAAATCAAAGATCATAATACCTAAGATCATAACATTAACATAAGACATGAAATTATTGCATACAAATAATCTTATAACTTTTTGAAAATGTATAAATAGTAATGGTTCCCTCTTTAAATTAAGAATATAAAACTCAGACCTTTCATAAACATATGGACATGGAAACTAGGTCCACTCATAAAATTATGGTCATGAAAGTCATGTCCATGTATATAATTGTGAACATGAAATCAGTTTCACACATAACATATATACCTCATGAGTTATCCCTAATTATCTAATGCAATTGAGGGAGATATTGGTCCCTCCCATCTTATAAGGAAATCATTCTTATGTGTTCCAAAAAAACATAAATTATTCATCATAGCACAATCCAAGGAATTAAAATGGGATTCTTAAACATCACTCCATCATATCATAATTAATTAAAAATAGATAGATTTAATAAATATCATTCAATCATAAACATAATCAAACCATAAGAATAATAGGGTTGTTATACTTTAAAATTACCTTTAATCTTAGATGGAATATATTTTTGATAAAAATCTTCAAATTAATTCTTGAAGAAAATAACCTTTCATCTTCAAAAGCATTTTATTTTCTCAAACTGAAAAAAATATTAAAATAAAATAATTTAATTTAAAATAAACATAAAATATTTTAAAGGATGCCTCATTGAAATAAGTCATTATGGAAGCATAAAAATCATTTCAGGTTGTATAAGTTAAAAAACATTCTCCTCATCCTTTTTCCGAAAAGTCAAAAAGTACCACAAATCAAATAACGACAAAAGATTCTTTTCATACTATTTATTAAAATTTTACCTAATCATAAAATTAACTTTAAAAAATTGTAGAATAATTTATTTAATATTACATACTTACGAAACATGGACATGGAAGTAAAATATACCCCAATAAACACACATATATAAACAATCTCAGATAATAATGAGTTCAAAAAATTATCCCCTACCTTAGGTATGATATATTTCGTATGTATACAAACCTTATTTATAATGATTTTATTAATGTTATTGACTTTTTTCTAAATAATAGTTATTTTTAGGATATCAAATATTATAATATTATAAACTGTTTGGTAAGAATATTTTATTATTACTTGTTATTCGAGTATAAATGACATAATTTTCTTATTCATGTTTTGCTGAAAAATCTCTAGTTATCCCCTGAAGGTCATATTTATATAATTTAAAAATTATATTAACATAATAAATAATTCTTTATTCATTATTAACATTTATATTGTCATTTTTAATTGATATCTTTTATAATTAATCATATCGTATCATAGAGATGGTAGGCCGTATGTACCCACGAGCGACGATATCATTATGATAATTGTGAGATGGTATGGTAGTGGATGGTATGTATGTTTTTCAAGAATAAATATCATAATAATCATATAAATTAATTATTTCCATCATTATATCCATCCAATTAAGGTGGTGGTGAAAAATAGATTACACCACGACGAGGAGACGGTAAGCTGTACGTATGCACGCACAGTGAATTTTTTGTTTGTAGGATGAATAAAAGGTAGAATATGGTTTTTTAATAATTATAATAACACATGTTTTTATAAGATATAATAAATTTATTACTTTATAATGAAACAACTCATGAATAGAATGTAAATGAAGAATAAAATTTAAAATAATTCGTAGAGGAAATACATATTCTTTGATGTGCTACCTGTAAATATCTTCTTAGAGCACTAGAATTTGTCTTTTAAGAAGGCCAGAACCTCTATAATGATACTATTGAAGTTCATAATAGAAATATTTAGGGTATAGCTGGGCGTGAAGGCTCAAATTTATGTGAAGAAGTGAGAGAGTGGGTTCCTATTTTTAATAGTGGTGAGGGGCATCCTTGGAAATTGTTAAAATATTAAATTAATAAAAATTAAATATTCAATATAAATTGATCCAAATTGATATATGACAAATATTTGATGTGTTTATTTATAAATAATATCATCCAATAATTTTTAGACATGTATTGACTTTATTTTAAACCTTATCGTTTCAGTTTACTTTTATTTATACACATTTATTTTTAATTATGGTAATAAATTTTTAATTATTAAGAGGATATTAATTTTACTTATATGGATTAAATTGTTCATAATGAGACACTTAATAAAAATTTATATCTTATAATAAAATCATTCTGATTTTAAAATAATTTTTTGTATTTTTAAATAATTTAATAAATTAATATTTTTATATAACGTCAACTATGTCAATTTTTACACTATTCATTATGTTGAATTTAAATAAAATACAAATAGTGGGATAACATCGTAAAAGAAGAATTTAATAGTCTTTTAAAAATTCATATTCTCCTATAAAAATCATGTTTATAATAAATTATTTTATATAATATTTATTTAAATTATTATAATATAATTTATTTGATATTTCTCTTAATAAAATAAGTAATGTATCATTGTTGTGTCAATATTTATAGTAATTATTTAATACTTAAAAATTTTGAATAAATTCACATGATGTAGATAATTTCACTAGGATGTCAGATAATAATTATTTTTGTAGTTTCATCATGTTTATCACTACATTATGACTTTTATACTTATAAGAGATAAGTGAGTGGCTTGTTTTCATTTTCTTTTGTTTTAATAATAATTATATCATTTTCTTGAAAAAAGAACGTTAAATGAATAAATTATGATCCTTGGGTCCTAAGGGTCAACTTTAGTTCATCCAAATATGATTTTGGCAGGTGTTAGGGTAATTTTACTATCCTTATCATATTATTTGTTACCCATATTGAACTAATTTACCTTTAACCGTGGTAAATAAAAATTACCATAGTTAATATTCATCAGGTCAAAAAGGGACTTATTTATAAAAATTTAAAAAAAATGATTCCAAATATGAAATCCATTTTTCAAAATTCAAAACACAATATTTTTAGAAATTAATTAATATATAATCCATATTCTTAAAATGAGAAACTGGATTTTTTAAAATTAAAAACCATCAATATAATGACAAGCATTCATGTCTATTTTCAATGTGAAATTCCATATAATTACCAAAATTATAATAAATTATAAATATAGGAATATATTTTATAACCAATTCAAAAGATAATATAACAATATAAAAATATTAGACAAAAAAGCGGGTTTGAATTAAAATGCAATGTTTTTTCACAATTCATGAAAATATGAATTTTATAAAAAAAAACACCAATATTTCAAGAAAAATAAATTTTGAAATCATTATTCCATATAATAATATTAATTTTTCAAAAATTACATTAAAATGTTTATAAAAACTAGATTTAATATGTGTTTGCCATCAAAAGGCAGTAAAGCTGAATATTTTTGAGAAAAAATAGTTCTTTTATCTGAAAATTTTAATTTGTTCATATATCATGCGTAATAAAACACATATTATGAATTTAGAACAATAAATTTTATATATTAATTATATATTTCCTTAATAAAATCCGTAAATAGTTATTTTATTGTTTTATAAACTCATTTATTTTCATTTAATAGTTTTTACAAAAAAACCTATAAATATAAAAACGTTTTTTTAGTTATAAATAATTTTTCATTAAATAATTAATTTAATTAATGTGGAAACAATTTTTTCATAAATCAACTAATACTATTCATTCCTACAATTTTAATAATTTTTTTATAAGGTTTCATATTAATATTTAGTTGGTCATTTATACTTGGTCTTGCATGAAATGAATTATATTAAAAGAACATGAACTTGTGTGTAACACAAACCAAGTATGTAATTTCATATACCATAAACTAATATTGTTTTGTTTATATCACTAGCTAATCTTGGTGTATTTTACAACCAAAAACATCAATAAAATTAAAAATAATCAACATCAAAAAATCTCGGGGGGGGGGGGGGGGGATTCGACCCCCTTTAAAATGAACTTCTCCCTAGAAATTCTTCGGGTTTATAAAAGGTTTACTACTTGAATTTTTCATCCATAGAAACCCACATTGTAATAAGGAATACTAAAATTTATTTTTAAAATGTAAATTTAGATGCATAATGTTTACCCAAGGTATCCCATCATTGGGTTTCCACATAAGAGAACATATGTGGGATGAGAAAACATGAATATGGAAGAAAAAAATTCTACCCATCATGTTAAGATGTATAGTGATAGAGAAAAAGGTTAGGAAATTTTTAAAAATTAGAAATCCATAATTATATGATAAGGGACCATATGATTTATCAGAAAAAAATGTAATAATATAACATTTTTGGTTTTAAGATCATTTTCCTAAAGTATATGATTTTTTTATGAGAAGAAATACTTACATGATTTTGGTTTAATCGCACTATTGGCCATTCCTTGATAAATTTCTATTTCTACCCTTATTAAAGTAAATGATGTTTAATTTTTAATTCTTAAAGTGTTATCAGATCATGTGATCCATAAATAGAATGATATTTCATTCCATATATCTCACCAAAAAGGTATCCCATGTTATCAAATACGCATAAGTCCTCCTATGGTGAGATAATTCATTAATATAACAAACATCAATTAGAGTTTAACATATACTATAAATAAATGTATAATCTTACAATACATCCAAAAACTAAAAATATACAACTTTAAAAATATGGGAACTAAATCGACTTAGTTTTTATCTCCCAAATCTCATTAGGCAGTTCCTGGTTATCACATTACAAACACATGAATACCTTAATCATGTATTCTCTTTATCATACACAATTATTGAAAACATCTATGTTTCCTTATTCGTAAATCCAAAAATCTGTAAACATCAAACATGATTGCATAAACCACTTTTCAAAAATTTGTAATCAGTTCTAAGGAAATAATTACCATCCAATTTAATTATTCATGTCCAACATGTAATTTTTCTTTATATAATTAACTAATTATCATGCTCATATTAACATTTATCTTTCCCTTAATAATGTATTTCCCAAAACATCAACTTATTACCTCAAACTCTATTTATGTTTACTAGTCTCATTCAGTATATTCTCTTAAATGCATATGAAAAACCTAAAGTGGACCAATTCATAAATGTTTCATTATTCAAAAAAACCATAAAAGTTATTTTACAACATTGTTCAAGAACCCCATTACATAAACACTTAATCGATCCACCACTTAATTTTCATGCTCAATATCGCCAATAGTGATCACATATGATTTTCCATTGTATTTTCCCTTAATATTTTTTTTAATTTGATCATCATCAATACCCCTATCATTAGAAAATTGTTTAGTATAATTCCCTATTTCCATGAACATGTAGCATTGAAGTGTCTGTGGGAAATTTTCATGATCTTTCTCTAAATATAATGGCCTTTCTTATAACACTCTCAAATATTTGGATATATATTTAGGCTTCCCACACTTGAATAATCTTCTAGATCCTTTTATGAATTCCCATGAGTTCTCATTTCCACTTTTATGGAATGTAGATGGTTGATATTTTTTCTTCTCTCATTGTGGGAAAGCCACTGGAGTTTACATTATGCTCTAAATTCCTTTTCTTATTTCTAGAACATTGAGATTTACTTACTTCCATTATCACATTAATTTTACAACTAATGACTTCTTCATAGATTACAAAGTCCCTTATGGATTAATCCTTTTTGGGACTCGGTTTTAGGCCACCAAAGAATCTGTCAATTTTGCTTTTGGTGCTACTTATTAACCCAAAATCATTCCTTCAAAGTTTAGTAAAATTGTCTTTATAGGTACCAATAGATACATCATCCTTTTTCTTGGGATCAAGGAATTTATTCTCCATATTTCTTTGTACAATAAAATGGATGTAATTAATGAAAAACATCCCTTTAAATTCTCCTCATTCCATTGATTCAATTTATTCTTTATCCCGCATGTTCTTAATAATATCCCACCACTGAACAACTTCATATTCTAGATGATAAATAGCCAACATGAGTTTTTCATGTTTAAAAAAATGAAGTAAATAATATCAATTCAGTGTTACTAATCAATTTTTTAGAAAAAAATGGATCAGATGAACCACTGAAAGAAGGGGGACATTGCCTCATGAAAGATTCAATAGAAATGTGTTCCCTTATTTTCTCATTTTCAAGTCCAACATGATTTATATATTGTGTTAGTATAGCGATAAGATTTTACATTGCATCTCCCATAACATTTGGTTGCTCATAAATAAAATCATTTCATTTCCCATTTTATTCATCATTATCTAGATTTCTTCTAGTTCCACACATTTTCTAAAACCCAAAAAAAATGTGTGAGAGTCAAAAATCATACATAGAAAACAACATAATCAAGGGGGGTTTCTTTTAATCACTAAAATATTTATTTCAAACCTAGTTTATTCATGATATTTATGTAATTATAGAACTGTAACCTAAAAATAGACTTATCCTTATGAAATCCCATGAAATATTCTTAGAAATATCTCTAGGGAATTCATTAAATTTTTCGCATCCTATATTCTAAAGGTTGAAAAAACCTTCACTTTGATACCACCTCTAATGAACCAATCATGATGTATATATACAATACATTTATTTTGTGAAATACATAATAAATTACACAAATAAATAACCCAATATCAAATTATTCTAGTGAATTTGGAAACAATGAAACATAATGAACTAGTTTATAAAACATCTCCATTATCCGCTTCTATATCATTCATAACTAGGACCCCATTTTAAAAAAAATCTTATATAACACCCTCCTTAAAATCCTAGGGAAAAGAAACATAAAAAGGGGTGAGCTCAGTTTCTCAGTAATGGTAATATTTGGTGATATATATACATAAATATGATCATAAAGGTTATTATAACTTGATCATAACATTTTAAGATCATGCCCTACATATCAATAGAAAACTTGAATCATAATTAAAATTAATGATAAAAATACATAATATCATAACTATAACATCAAACATGAAATTTCTGCCTACAGATAATTTTATAACTTTGTGAACATGTATAAATAGTCATAGGTTCACTCTTATATTTAAGGACATGAAACCATCCATATTCATAAAAATGTCTACATTGAAATCAGGTCTACTCATAAAATTATAAACATGAAAACAAGGTCCACCCATTGAATTATGAAAATTAAATCAGGTTTAGGAATAATATATATATATATATCTAAAGATTTATCCATTATCACCAAATTCACTGGAGGGCGAGATAAGTCCCACCCAACATATAATGAAATCATTCTTATGTGTGCCACAAAAATATAATATATTTATCATAACATTACCCAAGGAATTAAAATGGTTCTCTTAAACATAATTCCATAATAACATAATCCATGTAAACAAATATATTTATTAAATAAAATTCCATTATAAACATAATCAAACCATAATAAAAATTGGGTTAGTATACCGGAAAACCCTAATCGTGGATGGAAAATATTTTTGATAAAAAACTTCTAATTATTTCTTGAGGAAAATATCCTTTCTTCTTCATAAACATTCTCTTTTATAAATATGCCACACAAGTTTAAAAGATCATAATTTAATTTAAAATACACTAGAAATATTTTAACGTAAGCTTCATTTAAATAATTAATTATTAAAGAGTAAAAATCTGTTAATTCCATATAAGTTAAAAAATATTCTCGACGTACTTTTTTTTAGAAAAGTCAAAAAGTGTCTCAAATCAAATAATGGAAAAATATTCATTTCATTCCATTTAATAGAAATTCATCACATGGTAAAATTTAATTTAAACCATTTTATAAATATATAAATTATTTTAAATACTTAAGAAACATAGATGTCGATGATAAATATACCACAGTAAATACTTACGTATAATCAATCTCAGATAATAATGAGATTGGAAAATTATCCCTTACCTTATATTTGATATCCTTAGTATGTATCTGAACCACTTGTATAATGATTTAAATAATGTTATTGAATTTCTTTAGAATCATATTTATTTTTATGATCTTTTATATTATCATATTATCATCCATTTGGTAATAATATTTCATTTTTACTCATTATTCATTTAAAAACTGCTTCATTTTCTTATGCATGTTTTTCAAAATATACTTTGCTTATCCTTCTAATATAATATTTATATCATTAAAAAATTCTATTATCATAATGAATATCATATATTTTCATTATGTACATTTATTTATTAATTGATTAATGGGTAACTTTAAGAATGAATCACATCGCATCGTGGAGATAGTAGGCCATACGTAAGCATGAGCAATGATATCATTATGATTATTGTGAGATGGTAAAGAAGTTGATTTTATATATTTTTTCTTAGAATACATATCACAATAATAAAAATATTGTTCTTATTTCTATAATTATATCCATCCATGTAAGGTGGTGGTGAAAAATAGATTACACCTTGGCGTGGAGACGGTATGTCGTACGCACACACGCATGGTGATTTAGTTTTTTTCATTGGATGGATAGATGGTGGAATATGGTTATATAATAATTATAATAACATTTAAGTATATAAAATATAATTGAGTGATAAATTTAAAAAAAACAACTCATGAATAGGATGTAGAGGAAGAAAGAAGTTTAAAATAATTGGTAGAGGAAATTACCTCTTCTTCGATGTGCTTCTTCAAAATATCCTCTTAGAGTAGTAGAGTTTGTATTTGAAGATTAATAAAACCTCAAAAATGTATCTAGGGAATTTAATAAGGGAATGGGGTAGGGGATGGCTGAGCTAGAATGCTCAAATTTATGTGAAGAAGTGAGGGTAGAGGTTCCCTTTTAAAGTTGAGGTGAGGGGTACCCTTGGAAATTCTTAAAATATTAAATTTATAAAAATTAATTTTTTAATCCAAATGGATCCAACATGTTATATGTCAAATAAAATATGAGGATAGATTGAAATTATCACATAAATTAATTTTTATACATGTGTTGACTTTATTTTAAACTTTATGTTTTTGTTTAACCATAATTCTTCTCTTTAAATTTTAATTGTGATAACAACATTTTAATTATTAAAAGGATATTAATTTTAATTATATTGGGAAAATTTCCTATAATTTGACACTTAATGAACATTTAAACCATATAATAAAAATATTTTGTTTATAATTTATTTTTTATGATTTAAAATTAAATTAATAATTTACTATTTTTAAAAAGCATCTATTAGTCAATTTTACTCTATTCATTTCGCTGAATTTAAATAAAATCCAATCATAGTTTTAAATTCAAACATAATCATTTAATACTTTAATAACAAGTCATATTCAACTATAAAAATCTTTTATTACATAAATATTTTATATAATATGTATTTTAATATATATAATATCATTTATTTTACATTTCTCCTAATAAAATTATTATTTAATCAATGTTGTGTTAATATTTATCATAATTATTAAATATCTAAAAATTATAAATAAATTCACATGATTTAGATAATTTAATTAGATTTATGTATATTAATTATTTGTATAGTTTCAAAAATTTTATCACTACATTAAAAATTTTAAACAAATAAGAGATAAGAGTGTGACAAGTTGTCACATTCTTATGTTTTAATAATAATTATATCAATTTTGAGGAAAAAGTTCATTAAATGAATAAATTTTGATTATCAGTTTTTAAAGTACTAAATTTAAAAATATAGTGGTATTTTGGTAAGTGTTAGTGTAATTTTATTATCATGGTAATATTATTTCTTACCATAATGTACTCTATTTACCTTTAACTGAGGAAAATAATAATTTCAGTAGTTATTTTTCATAATGTACAAAAATAAAAGGGGCCTATTTAAATAATTTATACCTACTTATTTCGAATTTGGAATCTATTTTTCCAAATTTAAAACAAAAAATATTTAGGAATTAAATAAAAATTAATCCTTATTTTCAAAATGAGAAAAATAATTATTTTTAAAACCCATCGAAGGATTGACATGAATCTCTATCTAATATAAATGTGAAATTAATTCCTAAGACCATGATTGGATTAAATAATTAAAAAAATCTAAATTTACATTAAAACCTATTCATAATATAATTTAACTATAAAAATAAATTAAACAAAAAGGCGGGTTTTAATTAAAATGCAGTATTTTTCACTATTCATTAAAATATGAATTTTATCTGAAAATATCAAAATTTCAACCAAAATAAATTTTTATTTTCCGATTCCATAGAAGGTGTTTTTTTTTCAAAATAAATTATAAAATTAAAAAAATTGTATTTGAAATGGGTTCTCCATCAAAAGGAGGTAAAACTGTATTTATTTGAATAAAATACATGTTTTATCTAAAAAATTGAATTTGTTATTGTATCATTGGTAGAAAACAATTATGATGAATTTTAGACATTACAATGAATATATTACATAAATATTTCATTAATAAAATCCTTAAATAGTGATCTTGTTATTTTATGAACTCAATTTTTTCATTTAAATAGTGTTTTAGAAAAACATTTCCTTTTAGTTCAATAAAAGGTTTTATTTTCATTTATAAATAATAGTTCACAAAATAATTAATTAAATACATGTGTAAATAATATTTTCATAAATAATTTAATATTTTCATTCCCACTATTTTAATAGTTCAATTATAAGGAAACATGATAATATTTAGTTGTTCACTTATACACGGTCTTATGTGAAATGAATAATAAAAATAGAACAAGAACTTGTTTGTAACACAAGCCAAGAATTGTGTCGCGTATACCATAAGATAATGCAGTTTTGTGTATAGTGAAAGCTAATCATGGTGGAGAGTATGACACAATACATCAAATAAATTAAAAACCATCTATCTCATAAAATCTTATGGTGTCAAAATATGAAATTTTTTAGAATTTTCACCTAGTGGAATGAAGGGAAACAATACCAATGCACATATTCCATGTTGCA
Organism: Viscum album; assembly: GCA_963277665.1. NCBI lineage: Eukaryota > Viridiplantae > Streptophyta > Magnoliopsida > Santalales > Viscaceae > Viscum > Viscum album. The sequence continues at coordinate 821,951,384 of OY728143.1, forward strand.
ATTAAATTAATATGAAAGTTAATGATATTGGAGTTGGATATATAGATGAATATGAACAACATAAAATATACTGGTACTAATGACTCAGGATTTGATCAATAACCTTACTCACATGGATGAACCCAATCCATAACGTGATCTAATAATGTTAAAATGATTCTTGTGAAAAAAAATACTCCATCATTCATGGGACTAGAAGACCACATTCAGTTGAGAAATATATAATTTCCATAGAAAATATATGCCATACATTGGTAATTAATTAAAGGGATATGGTTGTCATGGTAGTTTATCATTTCTCGAGAAATGTATTTCAATAGGGTTCATTAATTCAATAAATAAAAGAGGATAAAGAAATTTAAAATATTGAATGGATGTATTTCATAGAAAAGATATTGGAAAAATATTTCTCTTGTGAAAAATTGTGGAAATGGAGAGATAATTCTATAGTCTCATATAAAAAGAGGATGAAAGCAATGCTATGAATGCAACCAAAATGAAAAGGATAGAAAGAAATGTTTCTGACTAGATACATAACCCAAATGGAAATACTGGTTGTTTATTTGATGGTATTAATCCAATTATTTAATATAAACTAGTCTCCAAAATATTCTTATAAAATGATAATATAATATCATGTTTAATCAAGAAGGAAAATGAATTTTCTGAGCCATATGGCTTCAAAGGGAAGCAATAAAAGAAGAGAAATGGTGAGTACTCTAGAAATGGAAATAAATAAAAAAGGGAAGAAGGGATGAATATAATTTCAAACTTGAAACAAACATGGAATGAAACATCTGGGAAAATTTCTATTACGAATAAGAGTTTGTTAAAAGTGTAGATAGAAAAGGCCAACAGGTCTATTATTTTACATTAAAGGGGGAAGTTGGTATTTTCAATGCCTCAAATGTAATAAGATGGGACAGTACAAACCAGATTATCCTTTAAATCAAACAAAAATTCCCAAAAAAAATCCATGGGAACAAGTCAATTATTATGTTGTCAAAATAGCTAAGGGTGATGTTCCTAATGTTGTGGTTTATGGTACATTAATCATCTCCTCAATTTAGCTAAATCTCAATTTTACTTTTGATCATCACAATCATTTATATCATTTAGATTTTCTATAAAAAAATATATATTTCTAATTCACCTTAACATGATATTTTTTAATCAAAACTCATACTAGAAACCTTATTGCAACAAATATGTGTCGAGATACTATTTTTATGACACCTAAACATATTATAATTGTGGATTTTATTAGCAATAAAATGGTTTATTTTGATATAGTTGTTTGGTATGGATTGGATTTCAAAATATAATTCATTGATTTATTTCAATGAGAATAAAATTATGATTCATGATGAAGATGTGGAACATATCATCTTTAGTGTGGATACATAATCATGTAATCCATTTTTATATCACCCTCCAATATCTCTTCTAAATGATATTCTAGCTGAAGAATAGAAGACAAAATCTACTAAATAAAATGTTGATCGTCAAATTGAGAATATACCTATTGAATAGGAGTGCATTTATATATTTATAGTGTAATTTCTTCGACATACACCAATTTATGAATTTGAGTATATTATTTATTTAATCCTTGATGAATGACCTATATAAAAGAATATGTATTGAATGACACTACAACAAAAACGATATTTATAAGTTCTCAAACAAGGATTTATCAGCGCTAAAAGAAGTATAGTAATGCTTAGCGCTGATAAAGGCCCTATCTGCTGCAATAAAAAATTCTGCAGCAGCACACCCAAACCACACCTACAAAAAATTCTGTATCTCAACAAGTAAGTATACCCATACAAAATTATCAAATAAATCATAAGTTAATTACACCAAGTATACCCATACAACAAGTATAACCATACACCCTTAACACATAATTCATAAGTTAATTAAATACTAAAAGAATTCAATTCAGAATTCAGGGGGTTGGGGGATGTTCAGGGGTTTGGGGTGGCTGTCCAAGAGGGGTAGGGGTGTCCGGGGGGATGGGGGTGTCCAGGGGTGGGGGTATAGGAGGTTGGGGGCTATCCAAGTAGGGTGGGGGTGTCTAGTGGGTGGGGTGTCTAGGTGGTGGGGTGGTGTCTAGGAGGAGGGTGTCCAGGTGTGGGGGGGCTACACATGGGGGTGTCCAGGGGGGTGGGATACTGTCCGGGTTGTCGAGGGGGCTTTACAGGGGTGGGGGTGGTCCAGGGGGTTGGTGAGGCTATCCATGGGGGGTGGGGTGGTGTTCAGGATTGTGGGATGGGGTTTCTAGGGGGATAGGGGTGTCGAGGGGGGTGGGGGTACAGGAGGTTGGGGGCTGTCCAAGGGGGGTGGGGTGGTGTCCAAGGAGGGGGGTTTCCAAGTGGTTGGGGGCTATCTATGAGGTTGTTGTCCAAGGGGGGTGGGGTGTTGTCCAGGAGGGTGGGATGGGGCTGTCTGGGGGGATAGGGGTGACCAGGGGGTGGGGGTGGTCAGGGGTGGGGGGCCTTCTAGGATGTTGGGGGCTATCCAACGGGGTGGGATGGTGTCCTAAGAGGGGGGTGTCCTGGTGGGGGGGATGTATATGGGTTGTCTTGGGGGGCTGGTGTCCAGGGTGTCGGGGGGCTTTCCAGGTGGTGGGGGTGTCTGGGGGGTGGGGGAAGTCTAGGGGGTTGGAGGAGTTGTCCAAAAAGGGTGGGGTACTGTCAGGGAGTGTGGGGGTGGTTGTCCATGTGTGGGGCTGTCTAGGGGTGGGGGTGTCTAGGTGGTGGGATGGTGTCTAGGAGGGGTGGGGGTACATTCCAGGGGTGGTGGTGGTTGTCCACAGGTGTGGCGTTGTCCGGGGGCAGCTATCTGAGGTTTGGGGGGGGGATGTCCATGGGCGTGTCTAGGGGGTGGGGTGTCCAGGGGGTTGATAGGGCTTTCCAGGGGGTGGGGTGTCTAGAGGGGTGGGGTTGTCCAGGGGGTGGGTTGGTGTCTAGGTGGTGGGGGAATTTTAGGGGTTGGTGGGGCTGTCCAAGGGGGTGGGGTGGTGTCCAATGGGGTGGGGGTGTGGGTGGTTATCCATGGGGGTGGGGGTGTCCGGGGGGGTAGGTGGTGTCCAGGTTGTGGGGTGGTCTCTAGGGGGTGGGGGCGTCCAGGGGTTGGGGGCCACACCATGCCTCGGATTGAGACAAGGTTTACTCGAACACATATCAAAGGACCCATGGATATTTCTCCTAAGGGATAAACACAATCCTAGTTGTTGTTTTCACTTAAAATTATGTCCATTTAAAATAAAAGAGAGACCCTTTGAGTGATACTAGCCACATAGTGTCTCGGATTGTGGCAGGGTTGACTCGTACACGGCAAAAAGGGCTCATGGATCATTTTATTAAAGGCTCAACACAATATGAATGCCTTTGATTAGATTTTCATAGGTCAGTTGTTGTTTTCACTTAAAATTGTGTCCATTTTAAACAAAAGGCAGACACTTTGAGTGATACCGGCCACACCGTGCCTCGAATTGCAGTGGGGTTGACTCATACACTTTCCCCACCCACTAATGGATCATTATAATAAAGTATCAACAATATATGAATGCATTTGGTTGGATTTCCGTATCACAGTTGTTGTTTTCACTTAAAAATATGTCCATTTTAAACAGAAGAGAAATACTTTGAGAGATATCAGCCACACCATGCCTCAGATTGAGGCGAGGTTGACTCGTACATGTCCCCAATGCGCCCATGTATTGTTATCATAAAGGATCAACACAATATGAATGAGTTTTGTCATATTTGTGTATGTCAGTTGTTGTTTTCACATAAAATTATGTCCATTTTAAACAAAAGAGAGACACTTTGGGCGATACTAGCGACATCTTGCCTTGGATTGAGGTAGGGTTGACTCATACAGGTCACAAAGGATCCATGGATTTTTCTCCTCAAGGATATACACAATATAAAAGTGTTTGGTAAGATTTTCATACGTTAGTTGTTTTTTTCTCTTAAAATTATGTCCATTTTTAAAAAAAGAGAGACTCTTTGAGTGATACCAGCCACATTGTGCCTCTAATTGATGCAGGGTTGACTCATACATGTCACAAAGGACCCATTGATCATTATATTAATGTATCAACACAATATGAATGAGTCTGTTCTGATTTTCGTAGGTCAGTTGTTGTTTTCACTTAAAAGTGTGTCCATTTTAAACAAAAGACATACACTTTGAGTGATACCGGCTACACCGTGCCTGATATTAAGGTGAGGTTGACTCATACACATACCCAACACACCCATGGATCGTTATCCTAAAGGATAAACACAATATGAATGTGTTTGGTCGGATTTCCGTACACTAGTTGTTGTTTTCACTAAAAATATGTCCATTTTATACAAAAGGGAATCAATTTGAGCGATACTGGTCACACAGGGCCTCGTATTGAGGCGGGGTTGAGTCTTACATGTTTTAAATGCACCCATTGATCATTCTCATAAACTATCAACATAATCTGAATGCGTTTTGTTGGATTTTCATATGTCAGTTTTTGTTTTTACTTAAAATTATGTCCATTTTAAACAAAAGAGAGACACTTTTTGTGATGTCGGCCACACCATGCCACAGATTGAGACAGGGTTGACTCGTACTTGTCAAAAAGGACCCATGTATCATTCTCCTAAAAGATTTACATAATACAAATGCATTTGGTTAGATTTGCATACGTCAGTTGTTGTTTTCACTTAAAAATCTGTCCATTTTAAACAAAAGAGAGACACTTTGAGTGATAGTAGACACACCATGCCTCGGATTGAGGTGAGGTTGACTCATACACATCACAAATGACCCATGGATCGTTCTCCTAAAGTATAAACACTATTTGAATGCTTTTAGTATGATTTTCATATGTCAGTTGTTGGTTTCTCTTAAAATTTTGTCCAATTTAAACCAAAGAGAGACCCTTTGTGTGATACCGGTCACACCGTGCCTTGGATTGAGGCGAGGTCGACTTATAAATGTCAAAGAGGGCCTATTAATCTTTATATTAAATGATCAACACAATACTAATGCATTTGGTTTGATTTAAGTAGGTAGGTTTTTTTTTCACTTAAAATTGTGTCTATTTTAAAAAAACGACACACACTTTGAGTGATATCGGCCACACCGTACCTCAGATTGTGGCGGGGTTGACTAGTACATGTCCCCAATACATCCATGGATCATTCTCCTAAATGATAAAAATTATCTGAATGTTTTTGGTTGGATTTCTGTACGTATATTTTTGATTTCACTTAAAAATATTTCCATTTTAAACAGAAGAGAAACACATTGAGTAATACCAGTCACATCGTGCCTTGGATTGAGGCGGGGTTGACTCGTACACATACCCTATGCACCCATGGACCATTCTCATAAAGGATCAACACAATCCTAATCTGTTTGGTCATATTTTCGTAAGTTGGTTGTTGTTTTCACATAAATTTCTATCCATTTTAAACAAAAGAGAGACTCTTTGAGTGATACTGGCCACACTATGACTCAGATTGAAATGGGGTTGACTCATACACATCGGAAATAATCCATGGATTGTTCTCTTAATGTATAAACACAATCCGAATGCGTTTGGTTGGATTTGCGTACGTCAGTTGTTGTTTTCACTTAAAATTCTGTCCATTTTAAACAAAAGAGAGACCCTTTGAGTGATACCAGCCACACCATGAAAAAGATTGAGGTGGGGTTGACTGATAAACATAAAAAAGGACCCATGTATCATTATATTAAAGGATAAATACAATCTGAATGCTTTTGGTAATATTTTCAAAGGTCAGTTGTTGTTTTCACTTAAAATTGTGTCCATTTTAAACAAAAGACACACTTTGAGTGATACCGGCCACACCGTGCCTCAGATTGAGGCAGGGATGAATCTTACACATCCCAAACGCAACAATGGATTATTATCCTAAAAGATAAACACAATACGAATGTGTTTGGTCTGATTTCAGTACATTGTTTGTTGTTTCACATAAAAATGTTTCCATTTTAAACAAAAGAGAAACACTTTGAGTGATACCGGCCATGTTGTGCCTCGGATTGAGGCGAGGCTGACTCATACATGTCCCCAACACACCCATGGATCGTTCTCATAAAGGATCAACACAATCGGAATATGTTTGTTCATATTTTCATAAGTCAGTTGTTCTTTTCACTTGAAATTTTGTCCATTTTAAACAAAAGAGAGACACATTGAGTGATACCGGCCACACCGTTCCACGGATTGAGAAGGGGTTGGCTCGTAAACATTTAGAAAGACCCAAGGATAATTCTACTACTGGATTGACAAAAGTATAATTTTTTTGTCATATTTTTGTACGTCATTTGTTGTTTTCACTTAAAATTCTGTCCATTTTAAACAAAAGAGAGACACTTTGAGTGATACCGGACACACCGTGCTTCATATTGAGGAAGTGATGACTTGTACACATCAAAAAAGACCCATGTATCATGATCCTAAAGGATAAACACAATCCGAATTCGTTTGGTCAGATTTACGTATGTCATTTGTTGTTTTCACTTAAACTTTTGTCCATTTTGAATAAAAGAGAGACCCTTTGAGTGATACCAGCCACAACATGCCTCATATTGAGGTGGGTTTTACTTGTACATGTCACAAAGGACCCATGGCTCGTTTTATTGAAGTATCAATGCAATAAGAATGCGTTTGGTCAGTTTTTTGTAGGACAGTTGTTGTTTTCATTTAAAATTGTGTCCATTTTAAACAAAAGACAGACACTTTGAGTGATATCGGCCGCACCGTGCCTTGGATTGAGGAAGGGTTGACTTGTACCCATCCCCAACGCACCCATGGTTCCATATTTTTAAAGGATCAATACAATCTGAATGCATTTGGTCATATTTCCTAACATCAGTTGTTGTTTTCACTTAAAATTCTGTCCATTTTAAACATAAGAGAGTCACTTTGAGTGATACCGGCCACATTGTGCCTCAGATTGAGGTGGGGTTGACTGGTACATGTCCCTAATTCACCCATGGATCATTCTCCTAAATTATCAACACAATATGGATGCATTTGGTTGGATTTTCTTATGTCAGTTGTTGTTTTCACTTAAAACATTATCCATTTAAATCAAAAGAGAAACACTTTGAGTGGTTGATCATTCTTGCATGTTGCTGGTGCATATCATTTGTTAAAATAGTAAAATGACTCATTGGAGAAATGATGCTTTATTTAATAAAAATTTCAATATTCCTATGAACATTTACATAAAACAATGTATCATATTTTTATCCCATTAATCCCTCTCAAAAATGACCGCCAGTTGTACACATCCCCAAGTAAGATCCCCATGCTATTTGTGTACAATATGACATTAGGTATGCAGCCCCCTCATTTCAAAACAAATCTATATTGTCTTTTGAGTATGAGAATTTTCAGTAGTCATAGTATTACTACAAAATATAAAAATAAAGAATTAATAAATAAATTAAATGATATAGTAGTTGTTTTTTAAAATTCCTCTTTAGAGATGCTAGTTTGTTGATGCAAAACGATCTGTTTCAAAAATTTACAAACATAATAACCACAATCGCTATCGTTTGTTTGTTTTGGACACTATAGAAAAGTTGATAATTAGAAGAATATGTAACTTGTGTTGAGATGTGTTTGGGTAGTGAAATTTTATTGTATATACCTTGATATTTGTCCAGATGTAGTACTTTCTCGCATTCTTATGCTTAGCCCCTATTCTCATTCCTTTTCTCGATGATAATGATACACTACCCAATCATAATAGAATCCTCAGTAAAAGGTAATATAAATTATATTACTTGATGTTTAGACCTAAAATGAGGATGTAGTGTCTTACAGATTCAGAAACTCCATTATGTGTTGTTGGTTTGATGGATATCCATGCTTTGAATCTAGAAAATAAATCTTTAGAGTATCCAGGTTCACTTCTATTAGCATCCAATGTTTCCTAAAAACACAAAAAGTAATAAGTAATAAAATAAGTGAAAATATAATTGATTTTCTTTAATTGTAGAGTCTTACCCCTACATCGTTGGAATTAGGAAGAGTTTTTCATCTGTAATCATGATTTCAAATGTTTTCAGCAAGTTGTTCACTATTTTATTCTTTTTTGATGGCCCTAATTTCTTTACATGTGTTGATGTTGTATGAGGACTTACAAGTCCGAATTTTGGCTCATGGAAAAATTCCTTCAATTGTTTTTCAAATATACGCCTGTCAACAATATAAAATGCATTTAGTCATAATTTTTACAATAGATTAGCTTTTAGAAAATAAATTCATGAAAACATACCTCATATATATATTTACCACTGTGATGCCTAACCAACCATTTTCAAGGATCTCATTTACATTTTCAGTAGTAATGAAATCATGAATTTCCTCTCTGTATATATTCTTTTCAAAAAAACACTATATGAATACTACCACCTCTTTGATCTGTATCAACATGAGTCTTCAATGCTAGTAAATGTGGATAGAGAATATGTGTTTTTATTGTGCTTTCAATAGATTTTTGGGATCGGTTGGTCGATCCTTTAGATCGTTTTGATCCAACATTTGTCACCCCATTCCATTTCTCCATCTATAATAACATTCCTTGGTTCAGACCCTTTTTTCATTATTTGTTAAATTTTTATCTTGAAAAAAACGGAAATAAAAACCTCTTTGTCTGCATGTACTCTTACAATTTGTGATGGCCAAGCATTGAATGTCCCAATATCCTTTTCGACCATATGAATATCATCATCATAAATTGGAATTGGTAGCTTTGCATTTGTCTCATGAGCTACAGTAATCGTCACATTCAAATGATCTTCTGGAAGTGGTCTATTAAGCAGCGTGTCATTTGGATGTTGAAACCTATATCCCTCGCTACAAGGTGACAGGTGGGTGTTTACAGATATAAATAAAAATCAATATCACCATGTGGAAGATCAGTATAGGAAAAGTATCAGTGTTTGTCTGATTCAAATTTCATGTGAAAAAATATTAATATATTGATTTCCATGGCTAAGACAGCTCTTTGAGGGGAATGGATCACCTCAAAGCTGGTGGGGGTGGGGTGGGATCTTCATGCGCTTGTTGTTTTTGAGTTGTGTCTTGTCCTTGCTTTCCACCCATAAAATTTTCCAGCAACTCTCCCAGCCATTGCAATCGTTCTTCAAAAGTTGCTAGTATTTCGCTCATTTGTTTCAATTTTTCATCTCTATAATGCATTTTTTTCTTCTCAAAATATACGTGGGGTCTCACCCCAATCCTCGCACCTATGACACCACTGTATTGTTCTAGCTGCTTCAAAGCCATCAATAATAGGTCTTCATCTACTACAGGAGTAGCTGATTCCTGTGACTATCGGATATAGTAAAATAACTAATTATTTTTATGTAATAGCAATTTAAAAAAATTCTTTTTATCATCGTGTCAAACTTATGCATATTTCCCACACTTTTTGTGTGTTCTCATCTACTAGATTCCCTTACTTATTCACACGTGCATCCTTTCATAGTACATGATGTGGGATAGAAGTGTCTTTGGTTTTAGACTCATCAATATACATATAAATATATTAAGATAATTATGATGTTGTTTATTGGCACATTACAATATTACTGTAAATTTAAAATACGTACCATTTTCTTTTCTAGTGAAGCGTACCCAATCCTTGCTTTACAATAGGGGTATGTTGGTTTTGATGCACATTCCTTATTTTCATTACAGAGTTGCTGTTTGATAAATGAAATATTGACAATAAATGTGATGAATACACGTATCCTTAAACAATGTTTTATCAGGCACAATGTACTTGAAAATTCATGTCCCCATGGTGGCTAATAAACACATCTCATGCTTATTGGGATATCAGGTGAGCATAGACAATGGATGCGTGCGTGTTTATTTTACCTTTTGAATAATTTAGGTGACATCTTATTAAAATAGTGTGAAAACCTCAATGAATCCTTCCTACATGCCTTAGTACATAATCATTGTGTGAATATTCTAATATAAATGTACTCTTCAAAAGATTGAGAAGATTAATACATTGTTTCATTATTTTATTTTCTAGTAAATTAATGAAATAATATAATAATGTTACCGTAATTTTTCCCAAATCATAGCCTTCAGCCCGAACACAACATGGTTCCATAAATCTATGTCAATCGGCACGCATTGCCGAGTGACTACTAAAATGTAACTACTAAACATAGCACTTATGGGATTCACATGTTGGCCTCATTAATTCCATCTGAAATCAAATTTTATGCCTTTTCTTTTCGCCTTAATAACTTTTTCTAACACCATCAAACTACGACACACCTGTGTTTTTTGTGACGTCAGTACTTCATTTCCCGACCATTTCATCGATATAAAATTTATCTATATGTTCATATGAAATGGTTGAATTGGCATGTGCTGATGGTTGTTGGACCTCAACATTAGGAGCAACAACAGGTTTAAAAACTTGTTGGTCTGCACTTTGAGCAGCCACAGTAGTAGTAGGAGCTGCAACAGCCGCAGCAGTAGCAGCATGAGAGACTTGATTAGCCTCAAGGTTAGGAGCACCATAACATACAGAAGTCATTATCTATAAGTGGTTGAACAGTTAATTTAGATTACATAAATATAGTAATGATAAGATAATATCATAAGATAACAAAATCTATTTTACAAAAAAAATATCTTATTTATTGAACTCTCTTTATTTTTTTCAAAGGCTGAAGGGATTTGACACCTATATCGATTATCCAAATCCCTTCATTGTGGTCTCCTATAACATACAAAACATCTTCTACATTGGGACTGCTACGAAATGATTAGGACGTACCACTGAAAGGATCGTCCTCAACTGAATTTTCATCAGACCCTTCAGTAGTTTTGGATGATAACAAAACAATAGACCACATTTGGTCTGAAAGAACTGGAACATTAAAAAGTTGTACCACTTGTGATTTCATTATAAATTGTTTTTCTTTGTACTCTACTTTAATAAAATCAACATTCACAAATCCCCATTCATCTATTTTAACACCACTATTGTATTAACCCATTTGCATTCAAAAGTTGGCAATTGGGATGTCATATACAACTGTTGTATCAACCAATTTGCATTGAAAAGTTGGCAATTGGAATGTCATATAATCCAACCCCCATAATTGTTTGATAATTCCAAAGTATGAAATATTTTCATAAATTGTATTTCTTTCTATACAATCAAAAACATGCATCACTTCAGCCACTAGTGTAACTACACTATTTGTCATGGTACAATATTCATCACGTTCATCTGTATAAAATGTATAACCATTAATTACATTACCATTGTAAGATAATACATACACACATGGTTCGGAAGATAACCATCAAAGTCATTCTGAAAATGAATTCAGATTTTCATCCAACTTCTTAAAAATATGGTCCTGAAACCATCCTATAAACTGGTGATTATGTGTATTTGATAACCATTTTTCAGACCTTGATGGATTTAACTTCCTAAAAATTTCATTGTGAGTTTTAATATATGGAGCAACATACCAACTATTATAAAAAACATAAAGGTGGTCCTGCTCTCGATCTATAATACAGATTGTCACAACATCTCTTCCTAAAATTCCCTCACCCTCAATGCGTCCAGTGTGACGAGACATTGGGAGACGAATGCATTCCACATCAGATAGGTATTCAGTAAAAAATTCAATGTCTTCCTCAACAATATATCGCTCCACTATACAACCATCTCACCAACTTCTAGTTTTGACATACCCTTTTAAAATCATCATATACCATTCAACGGGGTACATCTATCTATAGTGCACAAGACCACAAAGTCGAATCTCTCTCACGAAGTGAATCATCAAATGAACCATCATATCAAAGAATTTTTGTGGGATTAAAATTTATAATTTATATAATATGATGAAAATTTCTTTTTCCATAGCTGGCAATTTTTTCGGGTCTAAAACATTGCTACATATAGCTTTGAAAAAGAAACAATTTTTGGTTAACGTATGATGAACATTCTTGGGAAAAATGAATTGTAAAGCTATAGCAATTAGATCTTGCATCAAAACATGGAAATCATGTGATTTCAAACCTTTTAACTTCAAATGATTCATTGACACAATGTTGTTGATATTTGATGAATACCCCTTTGAAACATTTACATCATTGAAGATGTTGTAAAACTGATATCTCTCCTCCCTAAAAATAGTATACATATCTAGAAAAAGTAACATTCGATTTTTACCCTTCACGGGAGCCAACTCTTTGTGTATTCCCATGTCAAACATGTCCATCCATGCCTTAATTCTATACGTTGTTTTTCTAGAGGCATTTAGAAACATTCCGATAACAATATCACATACATTTTTTTCCACATGTATTACATCATGAAAATGTCTGATGTACAAACAATTAATGTATGGTAATTCAAAAAAAACTTCTCTCTTTTTCCAACCGATTTTCGTACGGTTTTTTGAAAATGGTTTAAGAAAAATAGTGTTCACATATTTTACATTATCAAACAGCTAATCCCCTGTTAGTGTAGATAGTGTTTCACATTGATCTGGACTTCCATTGAATGATGTCGTCCAAGATTGGTACTTTTTCCGACGAGGTAGAAATTTACGATGTCCTAGAAACACAGATTTCGATGAATGTTTCAACCTAATTGATTTTATATCTTCATCGCACATGGGACACCCTTGAGATCCTTTAATGATATATCCTGACAAGTTTCCATAATCTGGTAAATCATTTATTGTCCCATACAACATAGCTCTCAATGTGTAGTATTCACTTTTAGAAGCATCATACAACATAATAAATGAATCCCACAATAACTTCAAATCCTCGATTAAAGGAGCCAGATAAACATCAATATCATTACATGGCTGCTTTGGTCCTGATATAAGCCTAGATAACATGATGAATTTTCTCTACATGCCTAACCAGGGTGGCATGTTATAATTTACCAATATAACAGGCCATGTACTATGAGTTCTGGTTTGAAAACCAAAAGGATTCATTCCATCTTTAGATAACGCAAGACGAAGGTTTCTCAACTCTTTTCCAAATTCAATATACTCATGGTAACTTTTCTTCCATTGAGGATAGTCGGTTGGATTATTTAATTTCCCATATTTATTTCTTTTATCTGCATGCCACGATAATTGGCTTGCAGTTTCTTCACTTCCATATAGATTCCTAAACTTTGGAATGATTGGAAAGTACCATACAAATTTATTAAGATTGGATTCATCATTCTTGTATCGAGAAGCACCAAACTTTGGGCATTTTGTATGTGATTTTTTCTCCTTGTAAAACAATATACAGTCTTTTAGGCAGGCATGTATTCTTTAAAAAAATCATACCCATCGAGCATTAACATTCGTTTAAATTCATATGTCCATCTTGGGATCTCATTATCTTCTGAGAGCATGTCATTCAAGAGAGAAAGTAGTTCCAAAAAACTATCATCACTCCATCAGTTTCCTGCATTCAATTTATACAAATTTAGTACAGCTGACAATGCTATATATATAGTGAAACCAGCATATGATGGCATCTTTTCACAACTCTTTAACTTCCCAAACAATTTTGGGCATCACAGAGTTCATCTTCAATTGTCTTTGTCATTTAATCAATATGATATTCATCATCAATGACATCTGTAATCACATCCTCCCTACAATCTTCTTCATTATCCAGATTTGTATTTAAATCTGATGATCCATAAAACGCAGTTTCATCCCATCTAGTAGCTACATTCTCTTTTTCTTTGGGTTTATTCCAACATTATTACTCCGATCTATTCCATGACATATCAAATGTTCTTCCAACACCTCTGGAGTAATTAGTCTATAATAAAAACAATCTAAACACGAACAAATGATTTTAGAAGGATCCTTTGTGTGATCCTTTACAAACATGATGAACTCTTTCACTATGTCCTTATACTCTATTGTCAAACGATTAGCATCCATCCAATATTTATTCATATCCAACTTATTTGAATCTCAATTATTAGTATTTATGGTTCAAGTACACAAAATAATACTTCTAAATACAGTAGAAGAGAACCAATTCCATATAAAAATTGAGATTAATATAACCAAACCATTTCCAATAAATATTTGGAAATCAATAGAACCAGGATAGACCCCGATCAAAATCAACACCATTTCCAAACACAAAGGGGTTCGCATGGATAATAACTTGTGTCACAGATGGTTAAACTCACACGGAATCATCCTCTATGGCTCATCCTCCTTTGTTGGGTCAACCCTTCTAGGGTCAACTAGTCCATCCTTTTATACCTCACAAACCTAAAATACATATTGATAAAAACCAATAGCCAACTCTATAAGTAAAGAAAGGATTCTCATAATCTCTACAATATAGAATTCATTAAATATAATTACTTTAGATTCATTATATTTTCCTCAAATCACCCTAGTCCAAACAAAATAATAATAAATAATGAAACATATACCACTCCTAGGTCTCTTCACTATATTCAATATCACCAAGACTAATTTTTTTGGTAAGCTTAAGTTACATACTTTAAATCATAGGGGGGATTATCACTTGTGTCATAGATGGTCTCTCATTTTATTCCATATGAGAATTTTAACATATATTATTGACATATAATCCCATTCAATCCTCATGAGTGTCTAATTACAAAATCCATCTTAATTGTAATATCAAAAGAATATATATTAATAAATTACCCCACATCCACTTCTCCACTAATATGGTCATTCTCACACTCTAATTGAATACTTCTTATACTTCAATCCCTTCTATATAATCTCAAAACCATATATCCACACATACACATGTCACAAACACATAAAAAACCATATCCACATCACAAACACACATCACATCTTCATCACAGTATGATATCATGAACATGAAGGACATAAACATCATACTCTCCTCCTACAATTCACAACACCCACTATGTGTCCCCACCAAATACATATAATCGTGTCAAATAGAATAAACCATGATGTCATCCCTAAATACCATAATAAAATAGTTGATATACTAGTGGAAAATCCTTTTCATCATCCCCATAAATATATATGGAGAGTTGGTTTAGCCAAATGGCGTAAAAATACTCACAGTGGCTATACCTAATCCTAAATGAGGCCTTTAGAATATCAAACTCCTTGATCATGAGCTGGTGTTAACCAAACTAAAGACCAATCTTAGAGAACCACTCCCCCCTTTAAAAGATCTAATAAATCATAAATATAGGTCAACAAATACTTTTTATTGATCATAACCAGATTGAGATTCTAGTAATCAACACACAAGAGAAGGGTTCTAATGACCTTCTTGGTGAAAAGCACCAGTTCTTCCCAAGGCAACACACTAGGTTAAATAAAGAATTTGGAAACAAATTCATCCCACTGATTATTTATTTATTTCAATTTAACTAGTTCTATATGGTAAGATAGAATAGATATTGTTTTTTGACCCATCACCAGGTTGATAGAGAACTCCACCTCCCTCTCTAGTGGTAGACCGAAGAAGAAAAAAGGAAATAGTTTGGTAAATTCAATAGCTACGAGGGGAAGTTCACTATAATAGTAATCCTACTCGTTTTCAATAGCATAAAAGGATATCGTCCCACTCAACTCTGGAAGAAGAGGTCTAGCTCAACTAGACCTCAGGTCTGATTCTCTATGTAAAACATGGAATTCCTCATCGGGGTCAATGAAGGACACCCACTGATGATAATAGTAAATCCAAGATTTATTAGAAACTTGTCATTCCATTCTGATAATATCATATAAGAGAATCATTTTAATAACCAAAAATTTCCTATGATCTAAGTCTCTAAAAAGAGAAAGCATGAGAGGGGAATCAGAGACCTTACTTCCTCTTTATCCAAAGAGATGTTACAATCTATATCACATAAGCCATGATCTCTATTATAAGTTTCACCAGTTCTATATTGAGGTTTGATATGAAATAATGATGGGAACCAATATCAAATAAAATATACACTAAGGAAAAATAAATGGAAATGGTGCATGTCACTATCGCATGAACCACATCAGTTCCTACTGGAGATTAATCCACTACATGAAGTTGTTTCGTTCCTAATACTTGTATCTAGGATCCCATTGTTATTGAATAATATTATTATTATTTGGTACCTCTCAATATTTATGATTCCATTCCACTACATAATGTATTAATAACATGTAAAACCCTCTTTAAATGGGTATAATGTCTGTACGAGATGTAAATCTTTAATGCTTCTATAAAATAATGCTTTTATTTATCAATCATTCCACATTGGAAAAAGTCATTTGGACTTTACTAGACACTACATATGATCTGGAGGAAGTTTATATAAAATACCACCACCAGTATTTTCACTATGTGGCTCATTCTACTTTCTATTCCACTTATAGGAACCACTAAAACTACCACTAGGAATATAAGTAACTCTCATTAACCCTGACATAATAGTAATTCCAATTTCTATCATCACATCTCAATCTATAACATCAAAATTTTCGGTAAACATTAACATAAATACTTGATATTGGATATCTGATCAAAGACCCATATAAAACCTCTAGGAGTTAAGATTCTTGTTTGACACCACTTCAAGTGAAAACTGAGAAAGTTTAGAAAAATTATTAGTATATTGAGTCAATGTCTAATAACCTTAGATGAGGTTGAGAAGCTCAATTGACTTACCTGATACCATCAAATATAGATACAATTTCTCATTAAACAATTTCTTGAAGTATATTCAACCTAAGACCCCATTTAGCTTAACTATAACTATATAATCCCATCATAACCTTCTAGACCCCCCAAGATTGAATATGGCGCACTTTACATTATTGGAATATGACATCTCCAATAACTCAAATAGCTTTTAAACATTTCACAACCAATACACTTCCTCATAAGGATTATTTGTTCCTTATAAGGATGGTTATTTCAGATGAACAAAATCCTAGGCCTAATCTCCAATATTTTCTCTTTGAGGTTCCCCCACTTTAGCCTAAATGGGGGTAGGTGAGGTTCCCTAGACCATAGCTTTGACTATGTTCACTACTTCCTCTACGAGGTTCTAGTTGATAGTAGGATTCTATTTTTTTGGTTCATTAGTATATCCCTCATAAATCTTGATTATATATCTTATTAGGGGCATGGTACTATACAATATTATCAAAAAATAAGGAAACATTTTTCAAGAGACACAAGAACATCAACTATATCAATCAGAACTCAATTGGGGAACACAAACCTCATATAAGGATTTTGGAAAATTATAGAATTAGATTAATTAATTCCTCAAAGACACATTTTTCCACCACCCATGGTAACTTAAGGATCATTACAATAATACCTATTCAGACACTCACTCATAACCAACTAGTTAAGTCCCAAAAATCATATCTCTTACCTACCATGTCATATCCAACCACATCAATCAGCCATTACCCTAATAATCATAGTGATAAATACCCCATACATAGTATCATGAAAGCGAAAAAATATAAGAAATTCACACTAAAAATCCTATGTATGACCATTAACCATTAAAACAATAATAGAAAAACAAAGAAATCACCATTGTTGTCACATCCTTCCTATGAAGAATTCCCAGGAAGAGAATCAAGAACAATAGAAATAAATTCACTTTAGAGGAGGAGAAGTATGGAACCTTCTACGCTACGTCCGGAGGTGAAGGCGTGACGGCCAAAGGTAGAGATGCACGAGAGGAGCCGCCAACCGAAGATAATTTGGAGTAGTAGGGTTTGCAAGGAGTAGGGTCGAGTGAAGCAGAAGAGAAGTAGGGTTTTTGGAGAGGAGGATCTGCCGAAGGTGTTCGAGGGGGAGGATTAGGAGAAGGGATAGCAGTGGATGTCTAGCAACGTGAAGATCAGAGGCGGCGGAGGGCCAGCAATACATAGATTGGGGGCAGTGGAGGTTTGGAAACACGAAGATTGGCTGGCGGCAGAGGGGAGTCACAGGGTTGCTGTACCGCGAGAGATTTAGGTCGCGATGAACTGAGGACACTATGTGACCTATTTTATAAAATATTGGACTGTGGTTTTATCAGCCCTAAAAAGTTCTCATAAAGAGGCCCATTATCAGTGCTAAAAAAGTGCAGATAAATACTTCATGTATTAGCACAAACATTTTAGCGCTGATATATGCCTTCTTTATCAGCGGTTTTTGCTTAGCGCTGATATTTGGTGGTGCTTCCCATGCCCATTTTTGTAGTAGTTTGACCATGATGGAGTGTGTAGTTTAATATAAAAAACTAGTGAAATTGAGTGGTAATAAATTTATATTCCCTAGTTTTTCCCATGGGGAGATACATCACTTTTCGATAAGAATAAGTTGGTTCTTTGAGGTTGTGTGTTGACTATAGAGATATTAATGCTATTATGATAAATAAAAAGTATCCCATACCTTTTATTAACAACTTATTTTACCATCTTCATGGATCTTGATATTTTTCAAGGTTTGATCATCATCTTGGATATCATAAATTGCATATAAAAAATGAGTATATTCTAGTGAAGGATGTTCAAACAAGGTAAGGACATTACAAGTTTTTAGTAATTCCATTTGGACCGACTAATAGAACATATTTTTTACGGAACTAATGATAAAAATGTTCAAGGAATATTTTAATAATTTTTTCATGGTATTTATTAATTATATAATGGTGTAATATAAAATATATGAGTAATTTGAGAACCACATGTATATTATTATAAATAGTCTTAAAAGAAAGGAGTAATTTGTGATGTTTTGAATGTGTGAATACTGGATTCAAATAGATTACATTCATGGACATCCTGTCTCCACCGATTGAATCTCCATTTTTCATTTGAAGAAAAATGTATGCCATTAATGACTTACACCAACAAAAATAACTGAGGTATGTAGTTTCATTGGTTTAACATGTAACGATTGACATTGCATTCAGAATTTTACCAGATTAGCTGACCCATTAACAACGCTTATTATAAAGGGATTAATTTAATTTTTACAATATAATGTGAATTATCTTTTTAACAATTGAAGAGGATATTCTCAAATTCTCTCATCCTGACTATATAATTGGGAAATTGTGTATTTGTAATTTATAGTTCTTTATCGAATAAAGTACTTATTTGTATCCATATATATAATGATATAGTTTTTTCCTATGCATCAATGTTGTTAAGAAAATAATTGACAGAACTATCTAACCCATGATATTGAGTTCATAGCTGTCACTATTTCTCCAAATATTTAGAGACACTATCTCTATAATGAAATATGTGAGATATAAAAAAATTTCAAGAGTTTTAAATATACGTTCTCATAGAAATTAATAGACATGAGGTAAAGGTGATGGTTCAAGATACTCAAGGATTATTATTATTGAATACACTACCACTCAAGTAATGAAAATAATGTTCTAGATGCATTGAGCAGGAAGGATAATTGATTTTTGATCAAAATAAGGATTGACTGTGATCCGTTATATATGGATAAAGTAAATACAAATTTTGGAATTATCATAGAAGTTAAAACCACCCATCTTTTTGAAATGGATTCCATGACACCTTTATTGTAAATTATAAAATGTTATTAGTCTCATATATGAGATCATTGAAAAGAAAAATACAGCTGTGAATGATGGAAAATTGGTAGACTTCATACATGAAGATAGAATTTTGAAATTTAGGAAGAGGCCTTGTGTTCCCCCTATACATTATCATATAATTGAATTATTGGATGATTATCATAGTTAAAATTTCTATATATACCCTTTTATCATTATGATGTATAAATATTTGAAGGAACATTTTCAATTTGATAACATAAAGTATGTAATTGGTGGTTATGTAACATGATATTTAGATTCTCAATATGTGAAGGATAAAAGACAACATCCTAGATGCATGAAACCCTTACCTATTCTTCAATGGAAATATGATGACATTTCTAGGGAATTTGTCAATGGATTTCAATATACTGCATGAAAGAATGATGCAATATAGGTAACTGTTGATTGAATTACAAAATTTTCACATTTCCTCATTATAAGGAAATATTTTCCCTTAAATAACCTTGCAAAACCCTATATTATGAATGTTTAATACTTCATAGTGAACCTATATTAATTGTGTTTGATAAATATCTTCATTTTACATAAAAATTCTAGAAGATTATTTCAAAGTCTTTGGATACTGATCTTAATTTTAGTACATCTAATCACACTCAAACCAATGGATAGTCTTATAGGACCATTCAAACAGTAGAATACATGTTGATATCATGATCCATTGAATTTTTATCTTTGTGGGATCAATAATTAACTTTGGAATAGTTTTTCTACATTAATAGGTTTCATTCTAGTAGTGAAATTACATCATATAATGCATTATATATAAGTTGATTCTATACTCAAACTTGTTGTGATGAAGTTAGTGAGAGGAACCATATATACCCAGAAACTTTTTAAGAGACTATGAAAAAGGTAATTAATATTCAGAATTATATTAAAGCATCTCAAAAATGGAAAAACTGTTCTACTAATAAAAGGAGGAAGGATTTGGAATTTCAAGTGGGATATCATATCTTTCTAAAAGTATCTCCATAGAAAGATGTCATAAAGTTAGGTGATAAAGGGAAACTGAGCCATAGGTACATCATACCATTTGAAATTATTAAATGAATTGGAGTTTTTTATTATCATTTGCTGACGCCACCTAGCCTTTATAAAGTACATTATGTGTCCCAAATCTCTTTGTTAAGGAAGTACATTCCAAACCCAACAAATGTACTAACCTTTGATGAAATAGAACTGGAAGGTGATTTTTTTACTTAAAAGATCTGGTCAAGATTTATGCCCCTAGGGATCATGTATTGAGAAATTTTAGGAAACGACTTGTAAAATTTCTTTGGAGAAATCATAAAATGGATAAAGCAATATAGGAACATGTGGATGATAAGAAGGAAAAAAATAATTTTTTTAGAATATAGTACTCATGAACAATTCTATAATGAAATTTTTTGAGAGAAGGAAGAATAAAACACCCCTATTTTTTATGGTACACATCTTTATAAAAAAAATTAATTTATTCAATAGTTTACATTCCATGAAACACAAAGATTAAATAAACAATGAAATAATATTAAATATTAACATGATATTTACAATACAAATGTGACTGTTATGAATTGAATCAGGATGTTATAATATTAACATCACATATTAATGTATAAATAAATAAAAGATTTCTCATAAATGAAATATGATATATTTATATCATATAATGAGTAAATAATATTTTAAAAATGATTATATAAAATTTGGTATTTTTGTGAAATGTAAATGTTTATTTATTTTTTTATAATTAAAATATTGATTGACCAGAATTTTTTTTTTGTAAAATAGATTCATAAATTTATATTTTTTGCATTATAATTATAAGATACTTTTATGAGAAAATAATTATGTTTTTTCAATGTGTCGTAATATCATTTATAATGTTAAAATTAACAATTTTTGAATATATTATAATTTTACTTACAAATTAATTTTCTGATATACTAAATTTTTGTCATATAATGGAGCCTTTTTTTAAATATATTTGTCACAAACTTGAAGGGGTGGATTTATATGATTTTTCTAAAATAGTTAAATTTTTATGAATAGAGAAATACTCTAATTTACATATTTTAAAATTATAATTCAAATACCTGAATTTTTTAGTCAATTATAACGTAATAAAAAATTATTTCGACGTCGCATTCCCTAGTTACAATACTAATTCATAAGAATCCCCAATACTGATATTCTTTATCCAAAATAATAAATAAATAAATAATATAATAAAAACACCCCTCTCTACCCCTATAAATACCACCCCTAACCACCCCTTTTACTCAGAAATTATTATCCTTGAAGCTATTATAAATTCTATCCAATTAATTTCCTATGCCTATTTCATACATATAATACCTACTAGTCATACCAAAGTACAAAATCCAAGTGTCTTTAAAAGGTTCTGAAAGATACAATATTCAAGAGGAATAATCCAACTTCGTTCTCTTTTAATTTAATTTATTTTCCTATCCCCAAGTCACCACCCCTCTCAAAAGTATCATGGAAAATATAAAATCCAATATATACAATGATTTTATTCTTCTAATGTTTTATAAATTATCAAATCTGTTTCCATCACCTTTTATTCTAAAAATTAAAACATCATTTTTGATGTGTTGATCAACCACATTCATGGATGAGGTGTTTTAATTTTACATTAATTTTTACAGGTAATTTCATAAAATAGTTATTATGGTTTAATAAGAATTTAATATATATATTAAAATTTATATTAGGTTCTATAAGAAAAATATAACCACAATATTAAAGAAAACGACACATTATTTTGATGGTCATACAAACTGACAAAATAAAATAGGGCATTTTCATCAAAATTTTATCTAGTGAATCATCCAAATAACATATAACCAAATGATATATAATAAAATTTAAAATTTATTATTTTCATTAATACTAATTATTTTCACATTTGGGGATGTTATTCCAATTTTAGAAGAACTCTCACATGTATACTCAAGGGAACAATCCACAAAACTATGAAACAATCATTCCTAGAATAATAAAATTAAATATTATAACTCATAGAAATGTCCATAAATTAAGATAATGAATTATAATTATTTTATTTTAGGTTTAATAGGTTATAAAATAAATAAATAATACTTTATTTTGTTTATCCAAGACAATGAGTAAAATTATAGAACACCTTTGGACTTAAGGTAAGAGTTTCTCCTATCACTTTATATTTATGTGAGAAAAATGTCTTATTTGACAATAATTTATTTTTTTTGTTGAATATAATACCATTATATGTTCTTTATCATGAGTTTTATTATCTTAATGAAATAAAATTATTCATTTGAAAATTATTACTTTATGGGGCATGTGATTCGATTAATTGTATGTGGGTAAGGATTTCTCATCTCACTTTTACTTCCATGCGATATATTATTTATTCCACAAATAATTTATTTTTTTTGGTGTATATACAACCCATTGATATGTTATATCATGAATTTAATTATTAAAATTGTATTCAAAGATTTATTTTAAAATTATTAATTTAATGGGGAATATGATTCAACAGATTATAAAGTGGTAAGTGTTTCTCATCTCACATTAACTTATCTGAGATATATTACTTATTCAAACCATATTTATTGATTGTGGTGTAAATAATGAATGTTAATATATCATGTAATGAATCCCTTTATCTTCATATAATTAAATGTTTCAATTATGGATCATTAATTTAATGGGGCACACGGTTCTACTGATTAAAATGATATTAGAGAATTCATATCCCAATTTTCATTATTGAGGTTAAACTTCTACGACATTTATTATGTCATTCTATTATAATGTGATTATTGAATTTTATTTATATTATTTTTTATTTGCACTTTTTTATATGGATTTAAATCTTATGCACAAAAATCTATTCATTTGGTTAATGCTCACTCATTATATTAAAAATACACTTTTAAATGTTTTTTTCCTATATTTGAAAGGAATGTTTTTAAAAAAAATATTATATGGCATGAGTGAATTTTCCCACATTCATGATTCCTTAAGGTATTGAGGAATCCATTAAATGTTTACAAGGTTATTTAAGAACAAAATTTATTCTTTTATAATTTTATTTCTTTTTAAACAAATTATTTCTAAGTAATGTGGTACTTCTCACCAGAATTTTTCAAAGATTTTATTAAAGTATTCTCATCTTTCTAAAAATCCTTCTTTTTATATTTTTATTAATTGAGTTTTATATATTATTCTATTATATAAAAACTTTTCAAAAATTATTTATGATCATATTGACTGTGTATGTGCTATTTTTATATCATTCATCATATTACACTAGATGGTTTATAATTATGATTATTTTTTGGGGAATGTAATTAACATTTCATATGATATTTTGAATATGAATGTATATTCTAAATATGTTTCACCCCTTTCATATGTACAATTAATGAGACTTATAATGTGATGAGTGGGGTCCTTTATAGCCTATATATACATCATTAGGTCTCATGAGACAATCTAGATTTTGTATTTGCTTATGTGTTGCATGATTATGTATTGTGTCTTAGACTAAGCCATGAATGTATTTTTATGATATCACACATTATTCATTCCTTAATTATTAGAATAGTTTTTGTTAATCCATATTATTATTCAACTTGTGGAATATCCATGTTTAAGATTCGTTCTCATGTGATAATTTATATGGAATTATTTGTAAATATTTTATTCCTTAAATATTATGCTCAATATTATGTTTTAATGGAATGTGTTTTTAGTTATTATCCATGACTTATTATTTATGTTTTTTATGATGGATTTTATAGTATTATTAAACATACCTAGAATCTTAGTTCACCCTTTTAATATGTTTTATTTATCTCCAGGATTGAAAGATGTGTATTATGATTGAAATGAATGGATAATGTTAGAGGATCAGGGTGCTTATAATAGAGTTATTATGTTTAATTTCATTTCAAGATATAATGTAATACTTATGTTAATATATAGTTTCCCAATAGACTAAACTATTAGATCCTTTGGGATGTGATCACTTTAAATTTGTACCAATGTAATAAATTATTGCACCATATTTGGGATAATAGAGTTGGGGTCTTTACGTTACTAAGCTAGGTTAACTACAAATTCTAGTTCAGTTTATCTAATAGGATATCTATATTTTATCAATGCGTTGGAGGGATATATTATTTTGGTCCCACCATTAAAACAATTAATTTCAGATATATTTATGCCATAATATTAAAAAAATATTATCAACCATGAAACGGAAGTGGATTTTATAAACATTTAATTATTTCTTAGATAATGGAAAATAAGAAATATTCATGAATTTTTTACAATATCAACATTTGATTATATGAGAAAAGGAAATGGGATTAAAAAACATAGTTTTATCATCATCGTAAACCATATAGTTAATAATAATGAAATGATGCTTGGGTCAAATCTGCATAAAATAATAAGTAACATCAAAAGTTGTTATCATAATTTAAAATTCTTTTAAAAGATCACATGGAAAATTTCTTGAGGAAGATACCCATTTGACATTGAAAAAACACTAAAATCTTAACATTTATAAAATATTATGGGTTGTTTTTTCTATAAAAATAAAATTGTAATGATGTAAATAAATACTAAATTAAATGGATGGTCATGCCTTTGGTGATTTTTTTTACATATATTTTATAAATAAAATATTCCTTTAATTTTTTTAAAAAAATATTAGAAAGAAACCCATTCAGAAAACCCAACGAATAATATTTTAATTTTGTATAAAATATAAAAAAGGAAAATTTGACATAAAAATAATTAAATATTATTAAATTATTTTTTAATAAATTATGGTCAGGGAAATGAAATGAATTTGGATTGAAGAGAGAAATAAATTTATTTTTCCTAAAAAACATTCAATCCATGTCCAAAGTACTTAAAGAGAGTAAAATTAAAGGAAGGAATGTAATATACATAAATCTCTAGAGGATAATAAAATTAACAAGATTAATTAGAGGTAGATCATTAAATTTAATCATATGAAACTAAATCATAAACAATCTCGATATATAATGAGATTTTAATATATACCATTTACTACTTTGGTAACATTTGAATCCTAATATCTTTGAAAGAATTTGTTAAAATGAAACATTAAATATCTTTAAAATATATATAATAATGATAGGAAATGTAAAAAATAAGTATATAAAACTCATAAAATATGCTTTTTTCATGACATAACATATGTCTCAAAGAAGATAATTTGATATTCTAAACGCTTACTTTGTGTTCCACTTTCTTTGAAATCACTCTAACAACATGTGTAATAAATTTAAATTTATTAAAATTTGATAAAAAAATAATTAATATTCTAATAATATCATATATGATCCCCTTATAACATTTTAATACTCATATATTAATAATTTCTAAATAAAATAGTCATTTTTGGGAGATAAATATTTTGTATATCATCCGTATTTATGTTCTGTAGTACTAATACCTTTATATTGATCATTGAACAAATATCTCTAAAAAATATAATAATTATTTATATATAGTATATATACATTATATACATATTTATAATTATTCATAATATATATTCATTGAAAAATTAATTACATTGTCCATTGACACGGTAGGTTGTACATACATATAAACATTTTTTTTCAGATTTCGATAGCTGGAATGAAATAAATGTAAATAATAATTCAGAATTAGATAATTATTATTATATCATATTAATCATCTATATTAACAAAATATATCTTAATTACCATGGAATTAATTTGAAATAAAAAACAAATGACATGGATTCCTTGAGGTGGTAGTTCGCACGTATGCATGAGCAATGTTATTGTTTTTCAATAGATTAGACGGAAAGAAGAAAAAATGTGACATCATAATTATATAATAATAATATATAATCATTAAAATCATCATAAAAACCATTAATGAAATAAGGCGGTGGAAAATTATTTCTATCACTACACAGATATTGTAATTCATACGTATGTAAGGGTGATATTTTCACTTCATATTCGGTGGGAATGTTGTTGGATGGGTATTTTTAAATAATTATAATAAAATTTCGGTATATTAAGTATATTAAATTTATTATTTTTTGATAAATAAAATATATTATTGGAGGTATATAATAATAAGAAAATTAAAGTGATACATTAAGGTGATTACCTCATCATTGAATGAACACCTTTTGATCACGTCATAATGATCATTGGGATGGTCTCTGGGGAAGAAAAAAACTCTTGAATGTGGATAAGTATGTTTAGAATTTACATTTTGGTCTTATGGTTCAAATATAAGCCTTTTAGTGGTGTGTAAAACAAAAAATATGGGTTCCATTTTATAATTGAGTTGGAGAGGCACTATTGGGAATCTATAAAGATTAAAATAATAATAAATTAATTGTATAAAAAATATTCCAAATGGATAGAGATTCAATGATAATAAAGGATGGAATTTAAATAACATGAAACAGTAATATTTTGAATGGTTTTGTGTCATTTTATATCATACCTTTTTTATTAACAACATGGTTAACAAATTTTAACCTTAACCATGATAATGTAATTTTTTTACTCTTAACAAGTCGTAATTTTAATTATTTACTGCAAATTTTTTCATTAATGATACAAATAGAATGTTTTTGGAAACATATTTTCCAACATGTAATGTTTCATTATTTTTATGATTTTTAAATAATTTAATAAAATATAATTTGTATAAAATATAATTTTTTTCATTCTCAATAATATTTATTTAATTTCACATAAAATACATAAATACAAAGATGGCAATAGAATATAATGTTTTTACACATAATAATATTTTATATGAACCAAAAAACATTATAATACTATAAATCACTCAAATAATATATCTTTTAATATTTTTAATATCATTTATTTTATTTTTCTTTTAATTTAATAAATACTATATTACCATTTTCAATAATTTATTTTTATTATGTAATCTCTAATAATTAGGAATATATTACAACCAAGAAAATAATTTCATTATTTAAAAAATAGATATCTTTATTAGTTTGTAGCATTATTTTTCCCCATTATTGGAAAAATATCAATATTTAAAAGTAAGAGAGTGACATTTTGTATCTTTATTTCCTTAAAATAAAATATAGGTCATTTTTATAGACAAGTGTCTTTTAAAAATTTATAAATAATGCTTAGTAATATAAGGGAAAAAATTAAATTAATAGGTTAAAAATTAATATTTAAAATTATTTTTATAAAATTTAGTTTTTACATTGTTTAAAAAGATTTAACCTTCACTGATTTGATAAATTTCATTATGGTTAGTATTTATAATTCCTATCCTGAATTAACCTATAATACCCTAGATCTGTGGTACATAATTTTACACTAACATGTCCTGAAGAGAATTCCTAATCCCCTGGGTGGGTGACTAGCACCTGGAATCATACAAGAAATATAAGGTAATGATTTTTTTCCCTACGACAACATTAGATAAAAGAAAAAAGTTAGCATTATCAACACTCTAAATGGATAATGTACCAAAATAAAACAATTAAAATAGTACTTGAATATTACATCATTGAAATACGTCAAATATAGAATGATAAATCTCAAAATAAACCACGGAAGCAAGTGAATAATATCTCTACTGGTCCTGTCCATTACTTCGGGGTCCCAAGGATTAGCAATATCTTCCATATCTAAGGGGATACTTTTCCAAATCATAGTCCAGTCATAAGAAAATATAATGAATTCCAATGTAAAGGTTATGGTGTGAGATATAAAACCCAATATGTTATTAATAAGTTTTCAATAATCAATTCCTCTAAATTAAAACAAAATATTATTTCAATTCAAATTAATCATTGAATGGTATTGAGTTCATATATTTTCAACAAAACATTATTTCATAATCAAAATATATAGTAGATATATCAAAATTGGTTTACATGAAATTTTTATTAAAAAATCAGATAAATTAGTTTTAATGTATAAAAAAATTCAATAAAATGAATGCATGTATTCATAAAAATAAATAATCTCTTTGAATAATTTAATATGTCTTGGGGTATGTTGAGTTTTAATAATAGGATCCTCACACTAGTCATTATAGATATCATATCAATGCCAATGTATGTCCCACAAATTAGGACATTAGAACTGAACACCCCATTGAGGAAAAATAATTCTACAGTATGTTAATGTCAATTTATTGATCATTAGTCCAGTTTTAGGGGTCAGATCCTAGTGTTCTTTTCATTATTACAACTAACAACCCAGACTACATGAGATTTAAATAAAATAATCAATGAAACACGTGAAATAAAATCATTCCAAGTCATTTTATCTTTCATATTTTAATTTCACAGTTTCAGTTTTCAACATGAGTTTTCATTTCAAAACCAAATTTTAGTTTTAATATAATTAATAACCTTCCCAAATCATCATTCATTTATATAATGTTATCTCAAATAAAGGAATGTCTCTTTACCAAATTATTCCCCTCACAATACTTATATTCTCAAATCATTATATGTCTCAAAACCACCGAAACCATGTTTTTATTTCACAAACACGTTCCTATGAAAATAGAACATAAAAACCCCTTTAATTAATTAAATAGAAAATAATATTTAAATAAAATTTGAATAAATAAAGCTAAAAAGGTATCAATTTTGTTGAAGAAACATTATTGAACAACTTCCCATTAATCATGGGATCAATGAATAAGAAAAAACCTACATTGAGACTAATGATGAATGAAAGGTTCTGTGAGTGATCTAGGAAAACCCATAGAAGCATCATTTATCATCACGTATATTAGATCCAAACACATATATTGATAAAAAACCAAATTTTGTGATAGATATATGAGAAAACAGGGGACTTACCATCAGGTAGAGTTCTTTTACCATATAGAAATCAAATTCATCCACTAGATCATAGATATGATATTATTAGAGTTAGGAGGAGTTAAAATTTATCATGGGGTACTTAAAAAATTAATATTAATAAGAGTTTAGTTGGAGAACAATAATTTAAATGAGGGATCCTGGCACTTTAGATTGTAATTACGTAGCCCACCCACCACCCTTGTATCCAAAACATATAAAAATTGAAAGCATTTAGACAAAATCACATCCATAATAGACCATGTTGTAGCCACCCTTTTGGAACATATCTTTTGAAACTATAGTGAAAAATATGACAAAACCTATTAACTTAGAACAATGACTATAATGAATACTAAATGGATTTCCAAAACCCTACATGATTTGGAAGTTCCTCTAAAGACCTCCATGTCATAGCTAGTTCCCCTATTGCAACTATTCCAAAATAGGCACAACCATAAATATACAAAACAAAAAGATAAACGACATAGCCATCCCTCCATCGAATATCAATTTTGAAATTTCATGTTTCTATGTGACACATTAAATTTTCATCCATATTTTTAATAAATTTTCAATGGTATTAAATAGATTTTTAATTAAAATACCCATTAATTTAAATGTTTTTAAATTATGTGAATTTATAATTATAGATTCAAAATAAATAAGAATCAATGAAATAATTATGCATTATATGTATGAGATTTATTTGAATATATATTTGATAATTTACTATGCCTTGAAAAGTTTTTTGGTAAAAAAAATTGTGGAAAGCCCCACCAAGCCCTCAACTAGAGGCCCATTATCACACAACCATACACAAGGATGGATGAATGACCAAGCAGTCTAATGGGAGATCCCACATTGGTTTGAGAGGTAACCTGTGACCGGGGGAGAAACCTATGAGTGAGGTTGCATCAAATCAGTCATGGGCCAAGCGATGTGGCCTAGAATAATTCTATGCATGGGTCTGTGTACAGGTCCCCACCATGGTGTGCTCTTTTCAACTAGTTATATCCTTTGTTTTCTTATAAATGAGCATAAAATCTACCATTGGTTCTGATGTCGGACATGTTTCATTTGTGTTATAGTTAATTTTTACTTTTAAAACATATTCATGCCTCATCACTACTCCCCCATGATCACACAAGATCTGCCACATCCTAAATCTTCCACTTCTACAACAACATGATACCCACTGCCATAAGAAAACCACAAGAACCATCAGATAAGAAACTATCGAAGATCAATCATAGGACCTATCTCACTTCTAACACTCTAGGTTACCACAAATCACTCATGGAAACTCATACGACCGCCATAAAGACAATATCAACTCCTCATCCGGACATTGTGAAAGCTGGAAGGAGGATTCTACACACAATTCCTTTTAAACATGCAACCACCATAGTTCATTGGTAGGATGATATTATTGTTTTATAAATCTAAGACCATCCATGACTTGGACTCATACACTGCAAGAGGGAGAGGTGTTTCTTGATTTCTATAAAAATAGAGGCAGACCCACTACTTAGGTAGTTGAATGCCTGAAGGGATGAGAGACTCATTTTTTTTCTGGCCTAACAAATATATTTTTTTCTATTATTCTTTTTTTTATTTTTTATATATTTTTTAATTATTTAATTCTATAAAACATTATTTAATCCTGATTTTTATTTTTGGGTTCATAAATAACCCTTTTATAAATTTAATTCTTCTTTTTGTATACCTTATAATTCTCTAATTATACCTATTTTTATTTTATATTTGTCTATATGATTTTATTTAATAATATTTACCATCCTCTTCAATTTTTTATTATTTTATGTATTTTATTCTTCTTTTTTCTGTTTTCAATTTATTTTATTCCTTTTTTCTCCTCTTTTATTCTCATTATCACCATTGTGATCTCTTGTCCTAAACAATGAGTGGATAACCTATGGATTTCCATATGTGGGAGGGTTTAAGTGGTGTTTTAATATAATTTTTCCTTATATTCATATGTTTTATTTATGTTTGTTGTGAGGAAGCGTGAAGTGTGAAGGTGTGGGGATTCCTCACCAGGAAACTAAACTCAAACTCATTTCTATTCTATTATTTTAAAAGTTTTACCTCCTTCATATGACCAACAAATTATCACATTATAGATTTAAGATATTAATCGGATGAAAAAACATGAGATGGAGTTGGAAGCTTGAAGGTGTCACCCTATTGATGGAGGTGTTCTATCAACCTTGATTCTATGAGGAGTAGTTATGTTTTCCATGAGCATTAATGATTTCAAAATCACTAAATAAAAGAGTAGTAATTTAAAATAGATATTTCCTAACTATTCTATAAAACTTAATCTGAACACTAAAAAGAATGATGAGGCCCATTGTGTAAACAATGAAGGTTATGTTTTTTTTTTTCTGATCATAATCTATCAATGCATATTGCTTTAATTTTCATTATTTCCAATCTAAAATTAAATTTTTTTCATAGAGATTAAAAAACCATTAATAAATATTTTGTAGGTGAATAATAATTACTATGTAAACTAACTAAGAAGATACTCATGTGATACAACTCTGGTCAGCCATTGTGTTGCACTAGGTAACAATTTAGAAAATTTGTTTTCCCATGCCCTATGATAGGCAAGCATGAATCCTGAAACCGTTGTATGGTTTATAATATGATTTGTCATAATTTTTCATTTAAACACATAATAAATAGTTTATATTTCATAAAAATAGAACCCTTTCAAAAAATTCATTCTTGATGACATTTTAGAATGATTTTTTTTTTTCAATTCAAGGTACAGTTACTTAGGGGTTATGGATTAAAATAAGTGCTACAAAATTATATAAATTACCTCCTACAAACTATCAACAAACTGATTGACTTATCGATTCCTTTTTCTAATACACATTCAATATAACTTTACCTTAATGAGATAGAAGTTATGGTTAATGATGTAAAAATTCATTATCAAAGACTAATGTCTAAGGAATAACTATGACTAGATATTAAAATTTTCATTGAGGACATCCATGATGCTTTGGCCCAAATTTAGGACCATAAATATCCAATCAATTTTATAAACTATAATCAATATGTGCATGATGTTCTCGAGTACATTCATGAAGAGGAAGACTTCCTGTTGAGCTACGTGTGGGATTTATAAAAGATATAGACAACTTCTTGAATAAGTATGGTGTACAAATGGATATTCCCAATCCATAAAATTATAATATACATCAAATTTACAAATCTCTCTAGCCTTGGAATATGATTAAACCACCCAAGTTTTATAATTTGATGAAAATATGAAGAAACCTAACTACGTTCCTCCATCCACTACCATATAACTCTAAAAGAATCACACTATTTTAGAAGAGATTGAAGCTGAACCAAATAATGGAATAAATATTATCAAAAAATATATTTAATTTGATATTATTAATTTATAATTGATTAATAATTCATAGTTTTATGATGTTTTAGATTCATACAATATATGTTATTTCCTGGAGAAATATAAATAAACGTCACATGAACCTACCGAGAAACACATTGGGCTCCACAAAATAGACAAACAAGTGTTTGAGGAATCCCATGAATAATTATAGGAGGATGTACTAGATGAAACCAAAATATAAGATTCTATCTTTGAAAGATATATTGTCAATTTTTTAAAAAAAAAATATTCAAGTAAAAATACCTAATTAGATTCCATTTCGTCATTCAATTAATGCAGCTTATATTAAGCCATCATTAGAAAATTAAGAGGATTCTTCACAAACAGCAACCAAGAAATAGTTTGATTCAAACGTAATAATACCCCCACTATGAAATAAATACCTAATTTTAAATTGGGTGAGGATTTTTTATACTTTATCCATGTATCATTTCACACAACCTAGAAGGAAGAAGTGCAAGATGTAAAAATTCACATGGGCTGATTCAAAACAAAGAAGCATCATCCTCCAACTGAATGTGTAAAAACATTTACTACCATTTCAAGGTAGTAAAAATCTATGTCCCACTTGGGTGATAACAAGAAGTCTTTTATTTATTTTATTTCAAGTAATTTAGATTTCAATTTTATTAGTTTATCATGTATCCCACTCCATTTATAATATTTTAGCTTAAATAACATGATCCCTTTACTTAGAGTGATTTACTTTTATAGGATCATGATGGAACTTATAATCTCCCAAATAGTGAAGGAAGATTAAATAATATACATAAATATAGGGAGTTCATTATAACATTATTTATATTCAAACTCCCTTATTTTTTCCTAAAACCCTATTTTGAGCATTAAAAAGAAAATTTCTTTCCCATTCTTGAGCTCTTTATTTACATAACCTATAAATGAGACAAGAGTTTCTTAAGAACACTTTTATTACTTTTTTTATATTTATATGATAATAATATTTAATGAGAAAAATAGATAATTTAATGATTAATGTGAATCATGGATTCTAAAATGAGGTCTTAGGATTTGTGAGAAATTATTGATTCATGTATCTAAAATTTCCCTACCATTTTTCATGATCTAAATTTATGAAATTAAGGTGACTTAATTCATTATAATTACTAATTACATGATTAATTACCTCAAATAAAATTTCTCATTCTTGAGAGGGTTTCATGTACAAGTATATCCTATTTTATCTAGAGCATATTCAAGAGTTCTCACGGGACATGTCACCTACTAGAACATGCATGGACACGTGTCAATCCAAATTACTATGAAAATACAAATTTAAAGTGATTGAGGCATGTTTTGAAAATCCTTTATAATTGAGAGAAACAATACAACAATACTTCTTTATCCCTTAGAGACTAATAATGACATTGTTAGGAATGAGAAATGTTTTAGGCCATTTTAATCCATTCATACCCCCATATTATTATATGCCTAATATTTTTAGGAATACGTTTGTGGTTGGAGAATTCATGGTAAATGGGATGATATTCATTATAAGAAAAAATTGTTGGGGGTGATATTGTGGTTGTTGAGAATGGTTTCTGAATTATCCATTATACATTAATGTTTTCCCTTCTTAAGAAAATGAAACAAATGGAATGGGTTGTGACATTTAAGAAAAAAAATCACCATTACTAGACTAATGAATTTTTCCATATGTGGTTAGATGGTGGGTATGAGAGTCATTCTAATCATAACATTTGAAAAAAAATAAAAATGTACCTTTGAATAAAATTATATAAAAGTAGAGAAAATTTCAAGAAGGTTCACATCATTCATTATTCATTTATTATTCATGACCATACGTAATTATTGGGATGTATGATGTTATTATTTAAATGGGATTTCATTGAACATTAAATTTTTAAATTATTTTTAGTACTTTAGAGAAAAACCTACATATTGAGCCTTTAATTTTAAACCATAAATTCCAAACAATGTATATCCTCATAGTCATTTTAACCTTTATTGAATGTCCTTGTGATGTTATGTGTCTTTTGTCAGTAAAATGTATGGAAATTAGTTCCTTTAAAACATAATGGATAAGATGTATATTCTCTTAACATGAGCATCAATCTCTTTAAATTTGTATCATAAGTGATGACAGAAAATATTCAATAATGTTAGATCATAATTTTTATGTTTAATAATATATAATTTAAGAACAGGAATGAATTAAATCATAATTATCATAATTTTGAAAAATGGATAATTTTATATAATTGTATTAATAAATTATTTGAAAACAGGGAAATAAAATTGATATTTTATGTCTATTTTTGAAACATTGATTTAACATTTATAGTCGTTTTATTTTGTTACTCTGAAATTTGAAAAAGTGTTAACATTAATATGCTTTGATTTACAAAGTTGAGATATAATTATTGAGGACAAGAATATTTTACGTGTGGGGTATTTTACATAATAAGTTTTCATGAATATATTAATGAATGTTTCAAGGGATTTAAGTATATTTTTAATATATGTGCCCATGAAATTAATTATTTCAATGAATTAAGAGAATTTATAATTAAAGAATAAAAATGAATCAAAATGATTTACATTTAGAGAAATTATAATTACTATATTTATTTTATTATGTTTTATATAATTTAATAAAATTTTAAAATTTTTAGGTAAAAAAATATTCTAAGGCTTACCAATCCCTCAAATGCAGGCTCATGGCCATATTATCAACCATAAGAATTTCCAGATAATGGAATAAGTTTCTAGGAGAGCACTCATGGGCTAGTGATGTAGTGAATGACTATGGGAGCATCCCGTGAGTGAGGTTAGATTATAGCCCACATGGTCCAATCAATGTGTCTTATACCTTCTGTGTATGTGGGTGTGTATCTTGGTTCCACACTGGTAAGGGAATCTAAGTTGGTGGAATCACAAGTTTTCATAGAAATCAGAATGAACTCTTCCTTCGGATCTGATGTGGTATAAGTTTCATGTTGGTTACTATTCATTTTTATTAGGACGACATCGTCCCACCACAACCTAGCTCTCCCACACTCATATGTGAACCACCGCTGCCCATCTCCACTGATTCCACTACTATTTAATTCCCACGACCATCTATAATCCACAAGAGCCACCATGTATGCTTTTGTCGAAGATCAAGCACAATCCTTTACTCAGTCTCACCACCCAATTAACACACATAACTCAAAAATCCTCATATGACCTCCATGTAGAGCATTGTGTGTCCTCATCTCGCTACTATCAAGGTCAGATGATGGAAGAGACTTTACTTGGGCATCCACGTCATTCATTCCTACCAATAACATGTTGAAGGGTAATCCATAGCTCACATCCAGGAAAGATTATTTTGAACACCCAAAATATTCATGTGTTTCCTTTTGAAGATGTTACCATGGAAAGTCTTGAGGGGGGATATATCTTTGACTATAAAATACAAAGGAGCCCGAAACTCACTCTCACACACTGAAAGTCAAATAGGTTGTGCTTCATGCTTGTAAAAAGATAGGTAAACCCACTACCTAATAATTTGTATGAATTAAGGGAGGAGAGGATGCATTTTATATAGGATGAAGCTATATTATTCTTCTCTTTTTTCTTTTAGTTTTATTCAATTTTTATTTTTAAATTAGTGTCTTTTATAAAACATAAGTCATGATTGGTTTTGATAATTATGTTTATCTACCACTATCTACATCATCATCTTCAATATCAACTTATTCATTTAATTTTCTTCTTCTTTCAATTTTTATTTTATTTTATTTCAAAATTTATTTTATTTTATTTTCTTTATATTCCTCCTCAATTTTTTATTTTATGTGTTTCTTTTATTATTATTTATTATTTTTTGTTTTTTATTTTTTTTATCCAATTTTTATTATCTTCTTTTATTATCAATATCACCAGTGTGACCTCTTACCCTAAAAAATTTGGAGATAACCTGAGGCTTTGCTTGAGGGAGGTAAGCAGGGATTCCATTCATTCAATGCATACATCAATATATTTTATTGATGTTTGGGTTGAGAAAGAGTGAAGTGTATGTGTGTGTCAGTTTTCCTCCATGAAAATGAACACCAACTCATTTCTATTATATTATTTATCTCTCCTACCATCCTTCCATTAAACCCATATTTTCACAAGATGGTGTTATGTCATTCAAGGGATGAAATAGAATACATTATAGCTAGTACCTTTATGGGTTCACACTCTCGATTAAGGTGTGCTATCAACCCTGATTATAGAAGGATGATGTGTTTTGTGTGCTATAAGAATTCATCATTTCAAATAGCTATAAAAATAATAGTATTTTAAAAGGGATATTTTATAATTAAACTATAAATCTAAATTTAGAAAATAAGAAGAATAACAGAACACATTATCCAAAAAATTAATCCCATGTTCATTTTCTAATCACATTCAATCATTGAATGTTTGTTTTATTTTTATCATTTCATATATTTTCTCAATAGAAATTTTTTTCATAAGAAATAAAAATGAAATAAAACAGTTATTTGGGTAATTTTAATTAGTAAGTAAAAAACTATGAATAACCTATAGTGAGACGATCCTATTTAGAATCTGTGAAGAACTAAGTTAAAATTTATAATTTTCTTTTAATATTCCACAGGATACTCATGTATCACTATTAAATCCAAAATCCCACTCCCCCATGTCATTGCCAAATGGAACATGATGTGTTTTGGACTCTCCAAACAATATTTTTTACCTAACGATATTTCCCTATGTTTCAAAAAATTTACATTGACTCCACTAATTCCAGACAGACATACATCCTCGAATATTAGGTCATTTTCTATGAAAAAATATATACATTTCTAAAAGTCACAAAACATGAACTAACTAAAAGAGGTTATAAACACAAGATTTAATAAGAACCTAAATAATGGTATTGGAATGCTCCAAAATTCCCACCTCAAACACTATTTATCCCCATTAATCATTTCAAGAATATTTCATATCAATGTATTGATTCATCTACTCTCTTTTCTGCTCATATTTATCCCATGTGTCAGGACAATCCGATTCATTCCTCCATAAAAAATTAACCAAATGTATCATCTTTCCACAAAGAACCTTTATCTAATAATAAATAATCCTATATAGATTCATAGATATAAAAAAATTAGGCTCAACATCAAGATCCCCCATCTCAAAACAAGATAAGTGTTCGATATATATTTTTCAATTTGTGATAAATGAAACACTACGTTGATCAAATTCAACTATAGTGGATGTTCTAAATGGTCGGACACTATCCCCGCATATTAGAAAATCTCAAATAAACCAACAAATCCAAACTTAAACATTACTATTTTCCTAGAAATTGGTGACCTGGGCTTGATTAAAATATCATGAATAGCTTATCAATAATTAAAAACTTGAACCTCCATCATTGATGATCTGAAAAAATATTTATTCCGGATCTCTTCCATGAACATCCACATAAGATTAAACTATTTTCTCATCATTGTTTGTAATAATAAACTTGGTCCAATCGAGAAATAATCATCGATATCCGACCAACATAATAGAGATCTGCATGGATAGATATATAAGGCCTCAAATGGAGCCATCTAGATAGATAAATTTTAACTAAAGTTTTCTACAAACTCGAGTAGTACCAAATGGTCATTTAATTATAAAAAATCAAGAATCTAAGAACATATTGTCTCCTTAGTAATTGGTATAGATATCTCTATCATTCTATTCACGTCTGGATCATATGTCAGGCTCAAAATTACATAGGATCCCATTTCAATGTAGATATATGAATGATATGTCATGCTTAAAATGACCTAGGATCCAATTTAAATTTAAATCATGGAAGTAGATGAAGATAAACTGTAGAGACCCAAAGCTTGATGTACATGGACATTACATTACTTTTTCGGAATACTTAGTACATAACAAAAACACACACACAAGGATCGTAATAGTTTAGTGTCTTTGGAAACTCGGAATATAATCTTCTAATCGTGGTGAAAGATCTTCAACATCTCCCATAAATATCTTCCTTTTTTTACCTAAAACCTTTCTTTATATCCTGGGGAAAAGAAAACATAAAAGGGTGAGCTAAAATTCTCAATAAGTGTAAGACAAAGAAATATCAATAACATCATATTCATAAGAACATAACATTTTGGAAATCTTAACCTGTAAAAGAGAGAATAATTTCATAACATGGGATAAATCATATTAGTGAAATGAAATCCCAATAATCATAACTTAAAACATGAAACTTTGTGTCATACACACATAATCATAGAGAATCATTTCTTATTAGTCAAGACTCATTGCCATGACTATCTTAGTGGACAAAGTCCATTTCTGAACCAAGTCACCCTCGTTTCAGTCCTATTTCACTGAACTGGTTTAACCTAACGTTCAAGCCATGTCTATCTCATGAGATATAAAATCTTTACCCAATGCATTGGAGGCAGATATAGGTCCCACCTATCTCATAATGATACCATTCTTATGTGTGCCACAAAATCATAAATCATACATCATTGCATAACCCATGTAATAAAAAAAATGGGATTCTTAAACATCATGACATCATAAAACAATTCATATAAGATAAAATAATTCATAAAAATATTTCCATAACAACATAATCAAATCAATTTAATAATAGAGATATAAACAGAACCCTATATTATCTTAGATGGAAAATAATTTTGATAAAACACTTGAACTCCATTCTTGAGTAAAATATCCTTTCTACTTCAAAAACATTTTCCTTTCTTAAAATGTCATACAATTTTAAACTAAAAGAAGATGATTACAAATAAACTTGAAAATTTGTAAGGGAATCTTTTGGAAATAATTTTTTTAAAATCTATTCATGTTGTATAAGTTAAAAAAACATTCTTCTCATACTTTTGTCAGAAAAGTCAAAAAGTTCCTCGTACGAAAAACGACAAAAGATTCCTTTCATATCTTTTACTAAAAACTCACCTAAGGGTAAAATTGGATATAAAATATTGTATAAGGATATAAATATTAAATATTTAGGAAACATGGATGTGGATGATAAAATACATCCCAGTAAATTCCAAAGTATAAACAATATCGGATAAAAATGAGATTGTGATATTTCCCTTACCTTAGGTTTGATATGCTTTGTACGTGTCCTAACCTCCTGTATAATGATTTAAATAATTTCATTGACTTATTCCAGAATCATACTCATTGTTATGATATCATATATGGTTCACTTATGACTTTATAATACCCGTTCTTTTGTAAATTCCATGTTAAAGAGTGTTTTGGGTAAAATCGTCTCATTTGTCATTCGTTTTTTAACTTGTAATTATTCATATGATTACTTAGATCATGGTTACTTAATTCCAGAATATAAAACATGATTTATATATAATATATATTCAGAATATACATATATATAATAGATCGATAAATGGAAAGAAATACACCGTTCATGGAGATGGTAGGTCGTACGTACGCATGAACGCTGTTTTCGTTTCCTCATTGAGTTGAATGGAATTAAGTAGATGACATACATATATACATAAATCCAGTTGCTTTATAATGTCATATATTTCATTATTATTTCTTATATATACTTTGTAAACATTCTTAAATGGTTAACTTGGAGAATAAATCTCAGCGCGTCGTGGAGACGGTATTCTGTACGTACGCACACGCGGTGATTTCGTTTTCCGTAGGATGGATAGATGGTGAAATAGGTTTGTTTCATACGTATAATAACATATAGTTATATGATTGATACTGATGTTATTACATCATAATGAAACATCTAAATAAGAATAAGTGGAGGAAGAAATAAAGATGAAAGAATCGGTAACGGACATTAACTCTTCTTTGAAGCGCCTCTTTGAGATCTCCTTTTAGGGCACTAAAATTGGTCTTTGGGAAAGACCAGAACCTCTAGGATGTTTCTAGGGAAGTGGAGAAGAGTATTGGGAAGGGTTTGGCCGATCTTGAAGGCTCAAATTGGTGTGAGGAGGTGAGGGAGGAGGTGCCATTTTATAAGGGAGGAGAGGGGCTCCTTTAGAAAAACTAAAAATATTATTTTATTATAAAGTCAAGTTCGGTTTTAAATAGCTCCAAATTTATTTATTTTTAAGCTAAGGTGGGGATGGGTCTAAATCCTCTCATCCAATAGAATTTATACAAGTTTAGGTTCCTATTTTAACCTTATCATTTAGATTTAACATTAAGTTAAATAATTTTACGTTTACCATGTCTTCTTATGTTCTTATACTATAAGGTTAATAAACTTACTATATGAAGCCAATCAAACCCCAAGTTGTTTATTATTAATATATATAACCGTATCTAAGTCATTTGGCCGAACCTTAGATTTTTAGGAATAAACTAAAAATTAATAATATAATATTTGTTTTAAAAACTATTTTATGTCAATTTTGACACTATTTAGTAATTTATTATTGTGAAAATCATAACAGAATGATTAGTTCGAAAAAAATTAATTAAATAAATACTAACATGTCATATTAACCTATAAAATTAGTTGAATTCATAAAAAGGCTTAAATTACATTTATTTGGGTATTTATAACATCAATTATGTCAATATTTCATTTATAATATAATTACTGCATCATCTTTGTGTCATAATAAATGATAATAATTTAATCTCTAAAAATTATAAATAAATTCCTATGATGTAGATAATTGTATTAGCTTTCTGGAGACTATTCAAGTTCTAATTTTCATGAATTTTATCACTAAATTAAAATTATTATACTTATAATATTTAAGAAAGTGACATGTTGTCACATTCTTTGTTTTTAATAATAATTAACTTATTTTCATGGAAAAAAGTCCATTAAATAAATATAATCTGACCCTTAGGTGATATGGGTCTACTTTTAGTCATCCAATAGGATATTTCCAAGTGTTATGGTAATTTCATAATCTTATTTTTACCCTTAATTACCCGATTTAGCTTTAACTATAGTAAATAAAATTTATCGTAGTTACTATTCACAATGCCCAAAAATAAAAAGTAGCTTATTAACATAATTTGGACCCACTGATTCCAAATATGGATTCCATTTTTCCAAATTCAATACAAAAATTTTTCAGAAATTAAATTAAAATTAATCCCGTTGTCGAAAGAAAACAGGTTTTTCTTTAAAACATTGCAAAAGATTGAATTTATTTACCCTACGAATTCAAGGTAAAATCAATTATAATGACATATATTATATTAAATGGTAAAAATATATTCTATTTATACTTTAAAACCATTCAATATTATAATTTAACCACATAAGATATTACGATGAAAAAAGTTGTTTTTAATTAAAATATAGCGTGTTTTTAATATTCATTAAAATATGAAAGTCATTAGAATAAAATGAAAAAATTTTCCAAAGTAAATTTTTATTTCTTGATTCCAAAGAATAATTTTATTTTGTCAAATTGAACTTATAAACATTTAAAAAACTAGATCTAAAGTGGGTGCACCATCATAAGGCGGAAAAACTGTATTTTTTGAAAAATACTTATTTTACCCAAAAATTTTATTTTGTTCTTATAAAATGTTGTAGAAAATGTGTACAATGAATAATAATGTTATAAAATTCAAAATATAGTTAATACTATTCATAATGGCTAGTTCATAATAATATTATAATAATATATCATTGTTTAGTAACACCTGGTATTGCGTACAACACTTGTTATCGAGGAAGGTCGCGATTGCGTGTAATGCAAGCCAAGTCAGGGTTGCGTGTTGTGCAAGAATCCTTCATTGTTTTGTATAACAGAATCCAACCATATTTCATTTATACATTGAATATATATACTCAATGTTGCGTAGAATAACTATTATCAAAATTGTGTGTAACACGATCCAAGAACAGTGTTGTGTATACTGCAAGCTAATACGGTGTTGCATATAGCGCAAGGTAATATTGGTGTAGCATACAACACAAGACATTAATTAAATTAAAAGAATATTTTTATAAAATCTTGGGGTTTTACATTCTACCCCCCTTAAAATGAATTTCGCCCTCGAAATTCGTTGGGGTTATAAATTATTTACTATTCGAAAGTTTTTTTAATAGAAACCCACATCGTAAAAAGGAATACCAAAACATGGATTTAAAAACAAAAGTATGAAATGTAACGGTTACCCAAATTAACTCATCACTGGGTTTCCATGTAGGAGAACATAGGTGAAAATATGGATATGGAAGAAAAATCTAACCATCATGTTCTGGTGGAGAGTGGTAGAGAACATGGCTATAGAAAAGCCAACAATCACAAAGCCATAAATTTGTGATGATCTAAGGTACCATATGATTCATCAGATATAAGAGCACTAGGACAACATTTTTGGTTTTCATGATCATTTCCCTAAAGTTGATGAAATTGGAAATAGAAGAAATACTTTCGTGATTTTGGTATATTCTCACCGTTGGTCGTTCTTTGGACAATTCCCACTTCATCTCTTAAAGAAATGAAGTTGAATTTGTCATTAGTTATGTGTTAGTAGATCATGTGATAGAATTATGTGTCATTCCATCTGTCTCAAACAAAAGGTTAGAAAATTTATCAAAAAAAATACATAAGTCCATCTATAGTGAGATTAATCATATATGGTTCCTAAAATGGACTTATTCTTCATATATCATACTGCTTAATATAATAAAACTAGTTTCTACAAAACAGGGACTTCCTGAAGGCCAGTGGTAGGCGATAAAGGCCAGTCGCACTTCGGTTGTGGGTTCGATTCCCACGGTCTTATCCGACGCGATGGTCGGTCGCCCATCCAGTAGGTTGTCCTTTCTCTAAAACTATATTACTATAACATCCCATCAATAATATCAAAAAAAACTTCTATTCTTAAACAATACTAACTTATTTCCAACATAATCCATTCCAATCTTTAGGCTTATCCATAATACTGCAGTCCACTCTCATAATATAGTGAAAACGATTACCAGAGATTTAATACCATCGTTGATCCCCATATATCATAAGATATGTCTTGTTGGTTACATTCCAAACATTCAAAGGCCTTAATCATGTATTCTCTTGAATACACATTGAACCTTAGTGAAAACATGTATGTCGTTAAATGTTAACACTTTCAAAATACCAAAATCCTCA
Organism: Viscum album; assembly: GCA_963277665.1. Taxonomy (NCBI): domain Eukaryota; kingdom Viridiplantae; phylum Streptophyta; class Magnoliopsida; order Santalales; family Viscaceae; genus Viscum; species Viscum album. The sequence continues at coordinate 821,995,595 of OY728143.1, forward strand.
AAATTCTATATACTCTAATCATGATATCACTTAGTCCTTATATCAATCATGAGCTCATGAATACTGTAAAATATTTCATTTTCTTGTTTTCCCTTCATTATGCGCATATCATCTTTTTCTTTCAAAAATATCTCAATCACTTTCCATGGTTATCGGTACCATAAAATTATTGAAAACCACAATAGACCAATACATAAATATTCCAATATTCCACGATACTATATACAACATTATTTTGGAATCCCATTACATAAACACTTAATCATTCCACCACATCGTTGTCATATTCAACATTGCCAATGGTGATCGCATGTGACTTCCCTTTGTCCTTTGCCTTAAGTGGTTGCTCATGTCGATCATCACTAACCCTTGGATTAGGGAATTTATTACCATAATTCCCCATTTCCTTGCACTTGAAGCATTGAAGTCTAGTTGGTGCGTTCTCTGCAGTCTTTTCTTTATTCACATCATTAGAAACCCTTTTTCCATTACTTCGACACTCAGATGATCTATGACCTTCTTTTCCACACTTAAAACATTTTCTAGTCCCTTTAAGAAAATCTCCACCATGCTTCTTTCCACGCTTTGAGCATAAGGAAACATTCATCTTCTTTTCACCATTATTCTGAGATTTCTCCTTGAACTCCGTCTTTCGTTTCTTGTCAAAACTATGAGATGGATAAGTAACACCAACTTCCATTTCTACCTTGATAGCACAATGCACAATTTCTTCATAGCTACTGAAGTCTCTTATAGCTAATGCCCTTTTATGATTTGGTTTTAAGCCACTGAAGAATCGATCAACTTTACTTTCAGGTTGGATGATAAATCCAGATGCATACCCTGCAAGCCTTGTAAAATTCTCTTCGTATATACCAACAGATTCATCATCCTTTTGATTTAGTTCAAGAAACTCCTTCTCCATCTTTGTTCGAAGAATACAAGGGAAGTACTTATTGAAAAATAAGTTCTTGAACTCGTCCCATTCCATGGACTCAATTTCATCTCTTTGCCTTATATTCTTGATAAGATTCCACCATTGATCAGCTTCACCTTCCAAACGATATACTGCTAAGATGACTTTATCATGTTCAGAACATTGAAGAACTGAAAATATCTTTTCAGTGGTACTAATCCATTGTTCAGAAAAAAGTGGATCAGAAGACCCACTGAAAGAAGGTGGACGTTGCCTCATGAAGGACTCAATAGAATATTGTTCCCTTCTCTGCTCATTTGGAAGTCCAGAATGATTCATAGCTTGTGTAAGTATAGCAATAAGATTTTTCACTCCATCTCCCATAACATTTGTTTGTTCAGGAGGACAATAATTTCATTTTCCATTGCATTGATCAACACGGTTCCTTCGGGTTCCATCCATCGTCTAAAACCCAAAAAGAATAGTGTGAGAGGAAAAAATAATACTATGGAAAACAACATAATAAAAGGGGGAGTACCCTCAATATCTAACATCTTAGGTTTAATTCTAAGATCATTAGCACAATTCTAGGACTATAACCTATACTTATACTTAACCTTAGTAACATCCCTAGACATACCTTAGAAATATCTCTAGGGATCTCACTAAAGTTATCGCATCCTAGTTTCCAAAGGTTGACTAAACCTTTCCTCTGATACTAACTATAGATACCCGAAGCTTGACGTACATGGAAATTACATTACTTTTGTGGAATACTTAGTACATAACAAAAACACACACACAAGGATCGTAATAGTTTAGTGTCTTTGGAAACTTGGAATACAATCTTCTAATCATGGTGAAAGATCTTCAACATCTCCCATAAAGATCTTCCTTTTTTTTACCTAAAACATTTCTTTATATCCTAGGGAAAATAAAACATAAAAGTGTGAGCTCAAATGCTCATTAAGGGTACACAAAAGAAATATCAATCACATCATATTCATAAGAACATAACATTTTGGAAATCTTAACCTGTAAAAGAGAGCATAATTTCATAACATGGGATAAATCGTAGTAGTGAAATGAAATCCCAATAATAATAACTTAAAACATGAAACTTTGTGGCATACACATATAATCATAGATAATAATTTCTTATTAGTAAAGACTCATTGCCAAGACTATCTTAGTGGACAAAGTCCATTTCTAAACCGAGTCACCCTCGTTTCAGTCCGGTTTCACTGAACCGGTTTAACCTACCATTCCAGCCATGTCTATATCATGAGATATAAAATCTTTACCCAATGCATTGGAGGGAGATATAGGTCCCACCCATCTCATAATGATACCATTCTTATGTGTTCCACAAAATCATAAATCATACATCATTGCATAACCCATGTAATAAAAAAATGGGATTCTTAAACATCATGACATCATAAAACAATTCATATAAGATAAAATAATTCATAAAAATATTTCCATCACAACATAATAAAATAAATTTAATAATAGGGATAGAAACAGAACCCTATATTTTCTTAGATGCAAAATAATTTTGATAAAACACTTGAACTCCATTCTTGAGGAAAATATCCTTTCTACTTCAAAAACATTTTCCTTTCTTAACATGTCATAAAATTTTAAACTAAAATAAGATGATTACAAATAAACTTGAAAACTTTTAAAGGAAGCTTCTTGGAAATAATTTTTATAAAATCCATTCATTTCGTATAAGTTAAAAAAACATTCTTCTCGTACTTTTTTCAGAAAATTCGAAAAGTACCTTTTACGAAAAACGACAAAAGATTCCTTTCATATATTTTACTAAAAACTCATCGAAGGGTAAAATTGGATATAAACTACTGTATAAGGATATAAATATTAAATATTGAGGAAACATGGATGTGGATGATAAAATACATCCCAGTAAATTCCAAAGTATAAACAATCTCGGATAAAAATGAGATTGTGATATTTCCCTTACCTTAGGTCTGATATACTTTGTACGTGTCCAAACCTACTGTATAATGATTTAAATAATGTCATTGAATTATTCCAGAATCATACTCATTGTTATGATTTCATATATGGTTCACTTATGACTTTATATTACCCGTTCTTTTGTAAATTCCATGTTAAAGAGTGTTTTGGGTAAAATCGTCTCATTTGTCGTTTGTATTTAAACTTGTAATTATTCATATGATTACTTAGGTAATGGTTACTTAATTCCAGAATATAAAACATGATTTATATATAATATATATTCAGAATATACATATATATGATAGATCGATAAATGGAAAGAAATACATCGTTCATGGAGAATGTAGGCCGCACGTACGCATGAACGTTGTTTTCGTTTCCTCATTGAGTTGAATGGAATTATGTAGATGACATACATATATACATAAATCCAGTAGCTTTATAATGTCATATATTTCATTATTATTGCTTATATATACTTTTTAATCATTCTTAAATGGTTAACAAGGAGAATGAATCTCATCGCGTCATGGAGACGGTATTCCGTACGTACGCACGCGCAGTGATTTTGTTTTCCGTAGGATTGATAGATGGTGAAATAGGGTTGTTTCATACATATAATAACATATCAGTATATGAGTGATACTGATGTTATTACATCATAGTGAAACATCTGAAGAAGAAGAAGAAGTGGAAGAAGAAATAAAGATGAAAGAATCGGTAACGGACATTACCTCTTCTTTGAAGCGCCTCTTTGAGATCTCCTTTTAGGGCACTAAAATTGGTCTTTGAGGAAGACCAGAACCTCTAGGATGTTTCTAGGGAAGTGGAGAAGAGAATTTGGCAGGGGTTGGTCGAGCTTGAAGTCTCAAATTGGTGTGAGGAGGAGAGGGAGGAGGTGCCCTTTTATAAGGGAGGAGAGGGGCTCCTTTGGAAAACCTAAAAATATTATTTTATTATAAAGTCAAGTTCGGTTTTAAATAACCCCAAATTGATTTATTTCGAAGATAAAGTGGGTATGGGTCTAAATCTTCTCATCCAATAGAATTTAGAAAAGTTTAGGTTCCTATTTTAACCTTATCATTTAGATTTAACATTAAGTTAAATAATTTTACTTTTGTCGTGTCTTCCTGTGTTCTTATACTATAAGGTTAATAAACATACTATAAGAAGCCAATAGAACCCCAAGTTGTTTATTATTAATATATATAACCTTATATAAGTCATTTGGCCAAACCTTAGATTTTTAGAAATAAAATAACAATTAATAATATAATATTTGTTTTAAAAACTATTTTATGTCAAGTTTGACACTATTTAGTAATTGATTTTTGTGAAAATCGTAACAGAATTATTAGTTCAAAAAAAATTAATTAAATCAGTAATAACATGTCATGTTAACCTATAAAATTAGTTTAATTCATAGAAAGTCTTAAATTACATTTATTTGGGAATTTACAACATCAATTATGTCAATATTTCATTAATAAGATAATTACTGCATCATCTTTATGTCATAATAAATAATAATTATTTAATATCTAAAAATTATAAATAAATTTCTATGATGTATATAATTGTATTAGCTTTCTGTAGACTATTCATGTTCGAATTTTCATTAAGTTTATCACTAAATTAAAATTATTATACTTATAAGATTTAAGAAAGTGAAATGTTGTCACATTCTTTGGTTTTAATAATAATTAACTTATTTTCATAGACAAAAGTCCATTAAATGAATCTAATCCGACCCTTAGGTGATATGGGTCGCCTTTTAGTAATCAAATAAGATTTTTCCAAGTGTTAGGGTAATTTTATAATCTTATGTTTACCCTTAATTACCTGATTTACCTTTAACTATAGTAAATAAAATTTACCGTAGTTACTATTCATAATGCCCAAAAATAAAAAGTAGCTTATTAACATAATTTGGACCCACTTGTTCAAAATATGGAATCCATTTTTCCAAATTCAATACACAAAATTTGCAGAAATTAAATTAACATTAATCTCGTTGTCGAAAGAAAACGGGTTTTTCTTTAAAACATTGCAAAAGATTGAATTGATTTACACTACGAATTCAAGGTAAAATCAATGCTAATGATATACATTATATTAAATGGTAAAAATATATTCTATTTATATGTTAAAACCATTCAATATTATAATTTAACCACATAAGATATTACGATGAAAAAAGTTTTTTTTAATTAAAATATAGCGTGTTTTTACTATTCATTAAAATATGAAAGTCATCAGAATAAAATGAAAAATTTATCCAAAGTAAATTTTTATTTCTTGATTCCAAAGAATAATTTTATTTTGTCAAATGGAACTTATAAAAATTTCAAAAACTAGATTTAAAGTGGGTGCGCCATCAAAAGGCGGCAAAACTGTATTTTTTGAAAAATAGTTATTTTACCCGAAAAAATTATTTTGTTCTTATAAAATGTTCTAGAAAATGTGTAAAATGAATAATAATGTTATAAAATTAAAAATTTAGTTAATACTATTCATAACAGCAGGTTCATAATAATATTATAATATTATATCGTTGTTTAGTAACACCCGGTATTGCGTACAACACACGCTATCGAGGATGGTTGTGATTGCGTGTAATGCAAGCCAAGTCAGGGTTGCGTGTTGTGCAATAATCTTTCATTGTTTTGTATAACAGAATCCAAACGTATTTAATTTATACATTAGAATATATATATATATATACTCAATGTTGCGTAGAATAACTATTATCAAAATTATGTGTAACACGATCCAAGAATAGTGTTGTGTATACTGAGAGCTAATACGGTGTTGCATATAGCGCAAGGTAATCTTGGTGTAGCATACAACACAAGACATTAATGAAATTAAAAGAATATTTTTCATAAAATATTGGGGTGTTACATAAACCACTAGTCTCCACTACTCAAATTTGACCAGCTGGAAGGTATAACAAAGATAAAAAATTCATTGATTCCACATCTCATACCTGGTGATAAGGATTGTCACCATGTTTCATAGAAACAAATTGTGGGACATGGGTGATCCTCTCACTGGGAACATAGAAATACCCCGTCATGGTCTATGTCAAAATAAAATGAACCATATAATGGTTTTGGTAAGGTAATAGAAATTATGAAGATAAAAAACCTTAGAAATGGTATCCCCACCAAAAATAGAGTTCCAAATTAGATAGAATTCATCATCAAACTACTTCTCCCAAAGATTCATCTCATGAAGATTGAAAGTCAACAATATTATTTAAAAAATAACCACAGACTCATTCTCTTAGAATCCGAATTGAAACTATGAAAATAGAGTTATCATATTCAACTCTTGTAATTAATCATTCTTAGTATGGGTTAGAAGTGTCATGATCAAAGCATAAGAAATGACATCCCCCTTTCCATATGTATAGGCAGTGTCAAAATCAATAGAATACATGTACTCTACCCAAAACATTATTCAAGGATTCATATATTGATCATATGATATATAAATCAAGATTTTATGATCAGAATAAATGGTTATCCTTTATACCAAAACATAATCCCACCAAATCTTGATAACATGGATAACAACTATGAGTTTGAGATCATGGGTCAGATAATTATTGTTTAGCCTAAGATATTTGAAACTATAGGATACCACATGGTCTCCCAATATAATAACACAAGCCAAAAAACCTGATCCATCAATCAATACCACATATCCCTTCTCGGTATCCATAAAATTCAATAATGATAAAGAATAGAAATAGGAATTTCATCTAAAAACATTGAAATATATCATACCAAATGAATTTCAATCCTTCCTAAGTGAGAGTGGTCAATATAGAATCCAACATAAAGAAACAATTCATTAATATGTAATAATATACCATTAATCCTATGTATCTATATATCTAAAATACATTACATTGTTTTTCCCTGGTCATAACATCTTTAATATGATTAGGATCTACTAAAATAAAATTTTCTAAGACCAAAATTCCTTAGAACAACCCTTCCAAAATCTAGAAAAAACATTTTAAAAGCTTCATATATAGTCTAAGACATATCAATATTTCCATAAAATCTTTATAATGATTAACATGGTCCTCCTTGGTCTAAGAGTTAATCGAGATATCATCCATAAATACAACCATGAATGAGTTAACGTAATCATCATATATCCTGACATTAAATGAAAAAAAGTACTACATGATCATTTGTTAGACCAAATGTAAAAAAAGTTACTCAAAATGGATATACGTACTCTTAAATGTTGTTTTCTACGTTCCAGACTATTGTATTCTAAATTGGTGATTACTAAATTGAAGATTATTCATTAAAAAACACTCTTACCCTTTATGATGGTCAAATAGGTCATAAAAATGTGTTAATAGATACATGTTCATTATCATCACTAGATTGTGTTTTTGGTAAACAACACAAAGGAGAAATGTTCTATTGAATTTCTATTCAAAGAGATTAGGTTTTTCCCATGGTGACACAATTGGGTGTATGAATCCATTCTATAGAAGATCATACAACAATGTATTCAAGTCTATCAATTTTGTGGGTTAAATATAGTGAGAAATAATAGACATTGTTCGAGTACCAGATACTAAATTGATAAAAAACTCATCCTCTCCTACTGGTGGAAAACCAAATTAATCAGAAGTAAAAATGATTGGAAAGTCAACCATGACTAGATGAAGATCATTACCCATGGATTCTCACTAGAATCCAAAAGTACACAATGTTATTACCCTTCCCCAATCATGAAAAGAAATAATGAATCATCTCATCCTCAATTCCCATTAACCTTGAAACACATGAAACATCCCCTTGCATGTAATATATGAGGCTTAATAAAGGTAATAGTCAATATAAGCCTTATGAGACATCATCCAATACAAAACAAAAATGACATCAACATGTTCCATGTAATTTACTAGAATACTTCATGTAAGATCAATCTATGATAATGAGATAGCACAAGAGGAACACTGAAGACCCGATTCTCCCTTTACTCCAACTGATATAGTGATATACATAAAATAAGAAAAAATTATTTTAGGAGATTAATAAAACTAAAAAAATTATTGGATTTAAATGAGTGAGATATAATACTACCAAATAAATCTAAAAATAAAGCAAAATCTATAATTATAGTGCCTCTCATAGTTTTGAGACTGACATCAACTTCTTCTGAAAAATATTCTACTATAGAAAGAATATTCATTCCCAATGCTTATGGCTAAAACACTTTTTCTCTTGAATAATTTGATTATACTAAAATAATATTTAGTTCTATGATCCCATTAAACTATATGGATTAGATAAAAAGTGGAATAACATAGGAATTTAGACTGAACAATCACACCAATTAAAGATCTTATGTCCCTCAGAAAAAACATGTCTCAAATTCAAAACCATTACACACTGAATGAAATTTGAAGGGAAATTTTTAAGAATAACATGATATTTATATAATTAATATTTTTTAAAACCACCATGAGATTCAACACACTTCCTTGTTCCATTAATAGAACTCACAAAACAACCATTGGAAAAAGAATTAACTCCAAATAAACATTTACATACCATATAGTTCAAGCCCAACCATCAATGATCTAAGTAGAACATATGAATAAGAATTTGGATTAAAAATGAGGACATTTTTGGGAAATTTTATTAGAGAACCATCTATAACCTTTGTTCCCTAATCTTTTCATTGGATACAACCTTTGGTGAAAAATACCCTAGAAAAAAATGGTTCAAATATTATATCAAGGTCATGTCACACAATTTTATGGTGAGACACTCTATGGATTTTCAAATACAACTAACTCTATGAATAACTGATCAATTAAAATAACTTTAATTTCCTTCCACTCCAAACACTCATGTTTCTTCACTGTCACCACTAAATACCACCATCTCCTGCTATGTTTCTCACGAATAAATGTAGCACATTTTACCTTTTTTTTTGCTATTTTGAATCTCAAAGAGATGTTCATCATTTTTCAACCAATCATTATCCACTTGAGTATCATTCTATCTTTGAAAAAATAGTGTTTTATGAGAAACAAATTTTTGATAAAAAATTCAACATTCATCACTCTAAGGTTCCACTACTGGAACATAAATATGAATGGTTGGAAGCATACACCCCTAATCGTAGACATCACACACCACAATCTCAATAAGATTTTAATCTACTAGAGGATTTTCTCACTAGGGATCACTAGTAGTTTCCCCTAGGGAATATTAAAACTTATTCTAAATGGAAAGATTCTATAAAACATTAATAGACAACATAAAAAGATTAAATAAGTATGCATAAATCAACAACTCAAAAAATGGATACTGTAATATCAATTCCATCAAGCATTTATAATTTTTGGGATTTCAACATACTTAGATAAAAATTAGATTTTTTTGGAATTGTATCAAAATAATTCTCAAGTGACTTTTACCAAATATCTATGTATAATTATGGTTCGTTACGATTAGATCCATCCATTCACTCACATATAATTACTTCATATGTCCCATCAATCCAACCACTAGTCTTCCAAGACCAACCAATTACATACTACCATTGATTAAAGGTACACGACATAAAATATACATTTAATACATAATTATCATGAAACAACATGGAATACCCTAGTACCCTATTACATGATCTGACACTGACATTTCCTGAAGGGCATTCATGATACCCATAGGTTAAAGACTAGTACCTCACACCATATAAGAAACGCAAGGAACAATTTTTTAAACATGATGATGGGTGATATATGAAACAACTCTATATACTAAACACACCAGGGGATGAAGTAGCATAATCAAATGGGTAAAATATTAAAATATGTATATCATAAAATGACACCACATCTTCAAAGATAATTCCCAAAGATAATCCAAAGATACTTGTGGATCACATCTCTACCGGTGACCCCCATCACATTGGGTCCAATTGATTAGGAACAACCACCAACACCAATTAAGATTTTACATTTCTCAGAACTATCATATAAAAGTATAAAAATGCATGATGCCAAAGGTAGTGTGTGAACTATAAATCCGAGTAGCATCTCACCATGTGTTCTATAATCAATCCCATAATAGTTAAACCAAATTGGGTTATAATTTAAATAAAAATGAAATTGGATGGAATTTAAATATTTTCAACAAAACAAGATTTCATAATCCGAAGTGATGAAATATATATCAAAGTTCACATAAATGATCATTTTAAATAGATTTTTTTATATAAAAGTTAGAATGAATAAATAAGCTCTATAAATCAATCACATGTAATCAAAAAAATCAATCACCTCATAGCACAATTTTATAACCCATGTGGTATGTTAGGATTTGTTAATTAGATCCTCTAACTACACATATATGATATTGGATCAATGTGTGCACACATCCCATGAGTCATGACATGAGGAGTAAAATCCCCACCTGGTAAGAATCATAGGTAGATTTATTACTTTAGTGATATAATCATCAGTCCAGTACTTGGGGGTAAGATCATAGTGTTTTTGTCCTAATTACCAGTAACTAACCAGGATACATGTTCATTAAATCATAAAATAATTATTCTTGGGAAAAAAAATTCAAATAATTAATCCTTGCATATATAAATTGCGTTTTTTTATATTTCAACATGTATTTTCATTTCAAATTAAAATCATAAGTTTTCATCAATTTTATTCCCTTTTAAAATCATTATTCATTTAATTCCATTCTCTAAAATCAAGGAAAATCATTTTACCAAATGATTTCTCATGCAATATAGGTTTTCTTTAATCATTCCACATCTCAAAAACCACCCATAATGGGTTTTAATTTCACAAGCACATGACTTTGAAATCAAAAAAAAATCAAAATTAATTGAATGGATAATTAATAAATATTAAATTCACATTGATTAAATCATGTAAATGTGGTTTTAATTATGTGGAAGAAACATTAGAGAACCACCTACCTTTAATCACAAGATAAAAAACACAACACATATAATGGAAACACCAACATGGAAATGTTAGTGTGTAAAATTAACAAACAATCCCTATAATCATAATTAATAATCATAGAAATTATATCCCTCAATATCATGATGATCTTCCATTTTATAAAAAATCGAGATATACAATCAATTGATTTATAATCAAGGAGTGCACTTTTATCGGAGATTAATCAAATGTTTCAATTGGAGTTAGGAGGAGATAAAACATCACTTGAGGTCCTTCAAAATAATGAAGTTTGAATGGGAGTTGGGATGGAAAAAAAGAAAATTAAATATTTGTCAGGAAATTTAAGTATATAATTATCCAAACCACATTGAAGCCCCTATGACCAAATTCTAGAAAGGATGGAAACAACTAAGAAATTTTGAAACCACACCAGACCACACCAAAAAAACACCTGGTTAACCAACTTTCACATCTTAGAGCTGGTTCAATCAATAGTAACCAAACCATTTTGGCCAAATTACCTCAAGCATGCCTTCCCATATGATAAAGGCTACTGAAAAGTGTTGTGGGTCCATGTTGGAAGAGTGGGGAATCTATACGTTCATGGACAGATTATAGTATAGAATATTCAGAACAAATAGTGGTGGGAGAATATGTTACAACTATGAAGTGTATGAATAAATGTACATTATATAAATAACCAACTATCTCATCCAATAGGGAAATATACAATGATTATCATATCATGCTGTAAAAAATATGGTAAAACATGGTGTCCAGAATCTAATTAAATACATGTATCTAAATTAAACAAAACACCAAAAGAAATTATCCCAGATAGCATCATGAACCCAAATCTCAACCTTGAGATCCCCTGATCATATGTATAAATAAATCATTTTTCTGAAAGAGGGATATTTCCCCTATCCCAACCTTCATTCATGAAGTATGCTCAGTTATCCAACGACATCCAAAATATGGTGTGAGATAACATGTAGTAGGAAACCACCAACATTATCTACAAAAGGTTTTCTCAACACATATTACCCGGTGTAGTGTATAGATATAATAGTATTTAAAGTAAATCTATAGAAGTGATTTTAACTAATATATCAAGTCTCACCATGATCGGGAAAATAAATCATAAGGACATTTTTAATTAATATCATGCATCAACAACAGTATCCAATGTTGTGTAATCACGTGTTAGGCCTACATAGTCTAGGCTCCAAAGAGAAGTAATGTCCATGGAAACCATGCCATGTAATTACAAAAAGTATTTAGGATCCAATGGAAAGTAATTCCAAATAAATACTACAAAGTAGTTTAATACAAGGAGTAGAAAATTATAATGAACACTAGCATGTCATGTATAATATTTAAACTCAATTATTGGAGTAGAAATGAACAAGGCATCCATGTAAGCCATGAAAATCATATCTGATGAGTAGAAATGTAAAAGGAATCATAATATAATTATCATATCTAAGGAGTAAAAATACTTTAGGAATCCTAATATGTCTAGTATAATAGATTTAATGAGTGGAAATGTACAAGTAATCCTAACATGTCCATTCAAAAGGATCCCAAGAGTAGAAGTTTTTATGGAATCTAAACATGAAGGATCCATGGATTATAAATGTTCATGGAATCCAAATATGGTCATCATATCTATGAAATTGTAATGTCAGAGGCATCCTAACTATTCCATTCACAATTCCATTAACCATTCAATTGATTATTTCACTATCAATCCATGATCATGTAAAGGAAAGGGATTTTCTTAGTCGTATCTTTAAATTAAAAATAAAAACATTCTATGAGGTGTTCCAAACATTCTATAATTCTAATTAATATCTCATCCAACCATAAACTTTGTATGGTAAGCTCATTAAACCCCATGGGTGGCACAAATGTGATATAAATTCAGAATGAACCCCATGGGTGATTTAATTTGAGTTTTATATCCTCCAACCTATACAAATGATGATTATACCATGTCTTAACATGTTGACATAAATATAACACTGTTTTTAAATTTAGAAAGAATCACCAAGAAATACTGTTGTATTTCACAGAGATTAAAACCAATAAACAATGATAAATTATAAGAAAAAGTTATAGACCACCCATCTCAACAAGGTAGAGTAACACTCATAAAGTGTAATATTCTAATTCAATCAGATAAGAAGAAATCAAAAGTACTGTTGAATTCCCTAAAATAAGGTAATAATAACCTTATATAATATTGTGTCACCAATATCATGAAATGTGAAAAAAAGGTAAAAGTGGAACAGATTACTCCCCAAAATAGATCTAATGAGATGAAAATTTCTTGAATTCAATGTCGTATAGAGGAATCAGATCAAACATTAGAAGATGATTTGAGGAGGACACTATGGACAAGGGAATATGGACATTCCTAGAAATAAATGTAAAATTAATGGGGGTTTAACCATCTAATTAAATAATGTAACATGATAATATTATATCAACCACTTGGTTTAAGTGTTTTGCAGTGCGGTGGGACAAACATTCTTCCAACCATGCACCAGTCTCGTCCTATAACCCTCTTTGCATGGTCATGAAATACAGTTAGACAATCTATGGGATGATAATGCATTTCTCCTCTTTAAAAACATTTCCAAAATTATCATGGGTGTGCACCCCTATCTGCATAGTTTCTTCAAATTGTTCATCCATGGAATGGGAGCTATAAGACAACACATGGTCTTCTCAAACTATGCATCTTGGTCTACATGGTTTCTATTAACTATGTCACCCAACTACCTTTCCCTAAAACATCGTCTCGAATATCGAAATAATACCTAGACACCCCATTTCATCCATATACCTACTTTACATAACAAATAAGTCAAAAAAAAAGAATCAAACCAGAAATAAAAGGCTCCATACCTATTAGAAAATTTGTTATCTAACAATCTTCTTCCATTAATTAAATTCATCCATAAATTTCCCATCCACGAGTGTCCATGCATCATATGAGAATAAAACATACCAATAGAAACATATTTCAGCCTCATGCTTCCATGTATTTTACAATATATTATCATGCTTCCATAACACCAATATTAGAGTATCTAACTGGCCCGGGAGAACCATTATGTCTTGATAAAAAATATTGGAAGGATTTTCATCAAAGGACTCATCTACTTATTACTCAACCTCCTTAAGGTGAATATTATGTGAAAATAAAAATGATATAATGTAAGATGAGAAAATATGGACAATGTCATGCATGGAATAGTACCTTTGATTTGACTACAATAGATATTCTACTATCCCAACTCTGTCAAAAATCTCTAAGTGCCTAGTGTAATGAGGGGAAAGCTTCTCTTGTTTTTCCATCCATCTTTACACCAGTCCAGAAGATACTCACAGTAAAATTTGACTCCCCACCTAGAACTGTAGTGTTTGATGATGAATATTGGAGAATGAACTATATATATAATAATATATAGTTATCAAACTTATAATAAGTTGAACCGAATCTGAATTCTCTTTAATGATACAAGAACATAGAAGTGTTGCCTCTCTTACCTCTAACATACACATGGGTGAACAAACAAACCAATTGTATAGGGCCCCATAAGGATCCATATGTATAATGACCTAGAAGGGGTTAGCATAAGATATTTTGGTGAGAGATATGTGTTTCTCCCTTGATCCACTGAATTGATGGAGGCATGCTTGGATCATGTCCTCAAAAAATTGTTTGATACACTCAGACAGATTTTTGGTTTGATTGTGTGAATATATATTTCGCAGTACCAATAAAATCAGTTCCCTCTTTAACCCCTTATAGAACTGTAATATGAAATTATAATTACTATAAAAATGATAGATTGTGAAATCCCCTTAAATTCCTACCACACTCATCCACTAAATGAGTCTCCAGAATTAGTAGAAAATGAGAGACCTTTGTCAACCTATCAATGATCACCCATATGGAATCACTGCCTATACGATATCTATACAGTCCTATCATAAAATACATGATGACTCCATCCCATTTTCTCCCAATAATTGGTAATAGTTTTAAATTACCTATTCTTCATTATTGTTCTATCCTCACTTGCTGATAGATTCCACACTTCATCACGAACCGATCTATCTCCCACATCACCACCGACCTCCAATACTAACGGTTCATGTCATGATATATCTTGTTAATACCAAGATTCACATACCATATATTTGTACAGGACTCTTGAATCCAATCTTACGAGACATCTCTAGGAACCTATACAAGTCTATGATTATGAAATATCTAATCCTAGTCAATGATCCTGCCAGGAGTTGGCTCATCACCTTCCACACTATCTTGTAAGACCAAGAACTCACAATATGATTTATATATCCTAATAAAACTATCAAAAAGAATATAATAAACCACTAGAGACTAGAGATAAATAATATAATAACAATCTTTCACCTCCTTGTAAATCTCTAAAAATAAGGCCATAATATAAAACATGTTACTGGCTTCCAAAACTGCTTATATTCGAGTCCTCCCGCTCAGTGCTTCAGCAAATACATTTTCTTTTCCAATAGTATAGAAAAAAAATGTCCAAGTAATGAAGGTATTAAACCAAAATTTATTTCCAAATATTCTATTAATGTTTTGTAACTATATACTTGAATATTTTTCAGTTTGTCTACTACCAATAAATAATGCCTTTTATAGAGCAAGGCACAAACAATAGCTTCTTACATGAGATCTTGTGTTGGGAATTTCCCCTCATATAGCCTCAAATTATGAGAACCATAAACCATAACATGACACATCCTTCATCATGACTTCTCCTAACCAGATACCCGAGGCATAAAATAATATTTGTAGCTATAACCTAGTTCAGGTAAGATCTGGATGGGGGCTGAAGTCAGTGTCCCTTTTAGCTCCTAGAAGGATGTCTCGTAAGTGTCAGGCCATATAAAATTTACACCCATATTTTTCAATCTCATAAAATGTTATTCATGGAATGATATGTATTTTATGAAGTGAATGTAATAAGAAAATGTCCCCATGATACTTTATATATCAATTATTTTCTTTTTATTCTCCAAGTTAACTACTTCTCACACCTTTTTGGGGTCAACAGATTCTCCATTCTATGAGATGATATGACCCATGAATTGAATTTCATCCATCCAAAACTAAAACTTTGTGAGATTAGACTATAAATTATTCTCTCTTAGTATATATAATTTGATCTAAAGATGTTTGGAATGGTTGTGTTGAGTCTGAGAATTCCCCAAGATATCATCCACTAATACCACCACAAACAAATCAAGATAAGGGTAGAAACCCCACTTCATCTGTTCCATGAAAATATTTGTTGAATTTGTGAGAATTAACAGCCTAACAAAATACTCATATATACCATACCTACTGTAGAAATCAATAGGAGGTATATTTGTGGGTTGAACATACGTATGATGATAAATAGATCTCATATCCATCTTCGAGAACTCTCGAGAACCATAAATCTTGTGAAAGAGATCATCGTTCAATGGAAATGGTTACCACTTTTCAATTTTCAACTATTTAAATATCCAATAATCCTAACATAAATGAAGGGTTCTATCCTAATTCCTAGTAAAATAGAATGGTTAACCCCATGGAAATGTTGTAGGTCAAATAAAAACATTTTTTTCAAATTCCATTATCTTCCTCTAGGTCTCATGAAATTTAGTTGAAGCCATCGTTTTAGTAGGAAGGGATACCATTGTAGTTACTAGAACTAGATTTATAGAAAACTCTACCTATCTTTTAGAAGGTAGTCCTAAAATGTCATTTGACAAAACATCCCAGATATGATCAACAATTGGACAGTAGAGTTCCTAATGTATTACCTAATCATCAAGATATAAGATATCAATATATTCTCTAATCCCACACAACCCATGATAGATGGGTCCAAATCATCTTTCCTAGACATCCCATTCAACCTTGGGAATAAAACCTCCACCATCTTTTGATTCAGATGTCACCCTTTATTGATAGTAGTCAAAAAAATCATGAAGTGTAACCATCCATTTTGTCTCTAGAATAATTTAAAACCCTATAAACTCAAGGAAAAAGAGTTCCCATGTGAAGTGACACCCACCTATGTCATGGGAGTACTCACTGCACTATTACAATCTCCCATAATATCTCTAAATGAGTGTCTAGTGATATCACACCACTAGAAAACTAAACATCAAAGATAGGGATCTCGACAAAAATCATAGATATTAAACTATGAGAAACACGTATATCAATAATAGAAGATACTAACTGAGAGGCTACTAGAATAGTACCCCTTATGGTAGAAGGTATATAATTATTATCTTAATGTATTACTTGAACTATATACATTTGTATTAAATAATGGCCCCCATATATATTTTTTTGACACTGAATAAATCTGCTCTTCTATTGCTGTGAATCCAAAGTTTGGATTCCTCAGCCATGACCATCGCCTCAACCTGATTGGTCTATCACACTCCATATTACCTCCTAATAAGAATCGGTTGACCTTACTCAATAAAGTTGTTTCAATGAAAACCCTGTCATATTTTTTGCTGGAGAAAAGGTGACACAAAATATATATAAATTCCCATCCTATTCCAATCTCAATACTTTACTGAGTCTCTATCATAGTGGATCCTCATATGCCACTTCCTCCCACATGGATAGAAGTTAATATCACTACCATCACCCATGCTCTGGATGGAATTTACCTAACAAGATAGCTCAAAGCATCTCTTCTTGCTACCTGACATGGAACTATGGGGTTGAGAAGCTGATAAACACTACTCTACTCCCCTATCATCTCTCATGTTTTGTTAAATAATCATTGTATATTTTAGTATTTATAAAACAAAAGTAAGCTATAAATTTTTTACCTATGATATAATTTCATACATTGGAAAATCCTTTTGACATAGATATTTTGATAACACGACATGTAATATAATAGGTGTGAAACTCTAGTTCACTATAAAATGGGTGGAATAGTTTATTACTATCAAGATTCCCTACACCAAATTCATAAACTCGTTGACTCTATCGGCACATAGTGTCTCGTGATAGTAATGTCATAAAAAACTTTCTGGAAATACCTCTAATGCATATATTGATGATGATCCATCTAAGTAATCTTGTTCCACTATCACTTGTTGGAATACCAAAGAATACATTTATCAACATTTACTATCCTCTTAATTAGAGTTTTGAGATGATAAAAAATTGATAACATGTCCTTGAACCATGACTCTATATCCTATGGTTCTCCATCCCCTAAAACATGGGTGGATTTTACTACTGGAACTCACACGTCAGCTCTAACATAGTCAGGGAAAGCTGGAATTCTCCCTAAACTCTCTCTATGAAATGTAGAATTTTATCTCGATACTATGAATCAATGCCCATATCATGTATTTCATACGATTATTCTATAAGAATTATTGGAGGTTATATTGGTGGCCTATGTCCCACCACCTCTATATATGGTCATCACCACCCTCTAGGAACACAATTGGAGTCTTTTATGGTTCCATATCTCTATAAATGGAAAAACATGCTTCAATAAAATATTAGTAACATAAAGATCCCATAATGTTCTATTTTATAGGAAAAAGTCTTCCAAACATGATTCAAACCCATAATCCTTCTTATAAATCTATATCTAGGATATATAAAAGTTGTGAGGAAAATATGGGGACCCTCTATACTGCCCAATACTCAGGTTAGGTCAGGGTATTGTTCTAAACATTATGGAAAGGTTTCAATTATAGTATGGTTGTTGAAATTTATAGGGGAAACACCCTTTAAAATGAAATTGGCATAACTATATAACCACTACCATTCAATTCAAAATTAAATTTCATTTAAATTATTTGTCATTTATTTAGAAATTATCTTAAATGGGTGAAAAATATTGATCACCCCTTAAAATTTATAAGGGATAATACACCTTATAAATTGAACAGTGGTATCCATTTAATCCCAACTAGTCATTTATCTGGTTTCTGAATGAAGTGTCTCACAATCCCATGTATATATCATTAAGGCACCAAAACATAATGTATGAAATGAACTCAATATTTTAAATGTGTCATGGGATATTGAATGAGATATAAGTGCCTGTAACAATGCATGATAAAATATATTATTTCATTACCATGCCTAGAAAAAAATATGTAATTATAAGGAACCCCAAACATTATATGTGTCATCTAATGATGAAATCAAGAAAATTTTAATATGAAAAATCCATATCAACAAGTCCCATCCTATGAAATTTAGCTTATTCATATACTGGTGTTTTCGAATTTAATGAAAAATTCATTAATAAACTCCAACACATCCCTATTATATTTTCTAATATTACCAAAAAAATAAGAAAAATGAAAATAAATTTATCTAATACCACTTTGTGACCTATCATACCTGTTCCACATAATTATTAATTAACCCGGTTGGCCACATGAGGTTAAGTGGGCATCCCCACATTCCATGGGCTTTCAACTATGAGCAAGGGACATGGTGGAATAGCGGGGAGACAATGCCATCATGTTAAGTGTGTAGAATAGTGGTATAATTATAACCACAAATAGAGAAAGTGTATGGAATTATTATGAATAAGAAGAATACACATCCAAAATATAAATAACCAGGTTTCTCATTAAACAATGAAATATAAAATAATGATCTTGGCATGCCTTGCAAAATATGGAAAAAATGGTGATACAAATTATGTAAAATACATATATTAGAAGAAAAAAATACCAGATGAAATTATCCCAGATAGAACAACAAGCTAAAATCCCAGTCTAGTTCTCCCATTATCCTAAAAAAATCTATCAAGCATCTACAAGTGGGAATTTTACGAAATCCATACCATCATCCATGATTTCAATCAGGGTACCTAACAATGTCCCAAATAGAAAGTGAGATAACACTCAGTTGGACACCACCAATGATGTCTATAATAAGTCATGTCAGTTCATATAAGTTAATGTAGTGTATAGATATAAAATTTTTACATTTAAAATAGAATAATTGATGATATCCATTCTATCAAGTCTCTATATAATCAAACAATATATAATAAGGATTTCTATAAAAAATTGCCATGCATCCACAACATTATCCTACACCATGTAATCAAGTTATAGGCCTACTTGGGCCATCATATAAGGAGTAGTAACATAAAAGGAAACCATGGAGTCTATATTAAACATGTACACATGATTCAAGGGGTTTTAATACCCATGAAATTATATGTGATTATTAGGTACAAGGTTTAGAAGTTTATAATAAATCCTATCATGTCATGTAAACTACTTAAACAAGATCCATGAAATATACAAGTCAAAGGAATCCACTTAATCCATGTAAATCAGATCCATGTAGTATAAATATCCAAGAAATCATAATACCTTCATTAGATCTAGTGAGTATAAATATCTGATGCATCCTAAAAATTCATGTCAAATGGATCCCAGGAGTGTAAATGTCCATTGATTTCGAACATTTCAGGGAAATGAGATCCAGTGAGTATAAATTTACATGGAATCAAAACAAGAAATACTCAGGGATTATAATTGTCTGTGGCATAAAAATATAGTTCTTGTATCCATGGAGTGGTAATTTCTTATGCATCCCATCCATTCCATTCTCAAACTCATTAACCATTAAATTAATCATTTCACTATCCTTGGTTTATAAACTATATGTAAGAGATTATATATGTCTTACTTTTATATTATAATTGAAAAGGTTCTATAAGGTGTTCACGACATTCTATAATTCACATTAGTAAATCATTCAACTCCAAATTTTATATGTAAATATCATAACACCACGAGGGTGAAAAAAATGTTTTATAAATTCAGAACCCACCGCATGTGTGGTTCAGGATGAGGTTGATAACATACAACCTAGAAAAATATGAAAATGGCATGCATCAATATATTTATATCAATTAACCCTTATTTCACCTTATTTAGAAAGAATCGCTTAGAATTTACACTGTGGGGATGATCAGTGACAATCTATATGTAGAAATAAATTCGGGGAAAAGTAATAAAACACCTATCTAAGTATGGTAGAGGAACAATCATCCAGTATCCACTTATAATTTGACTGAGATCATAAGAAATCATATGAATAGTCAAAGACCTTAAAAATATGGCATAACATCTTACATGAAAATAGGTTCTTCGATGGAAAGGAAAATAATGAAATGCACAGGGTGAATAGAGAAATCACCAAAGAAGATTCATTGAGATAAAAAATATTTAATTAGACGTTTTATGGAGGAATCAGATCAAATCCTAGGATATGCCTTGAAGAGTTCACCAAAGAGAAGGGGGTTGGGCCATGGGTGGGGAAAATTAGAAAAGATAGTATTATGTTACAATTTAATGAAATAAGGGGGAATGGTAATTTTACATCAAAAGACTGGGTCACATGTTTTGGTTTCATGGATGGCTAAACCATGTGGCATCCATGTGAACCTCTCTATCCAACAAACCCACTCACATGGTCATAGAACACTATTAGAAAAACCATGTGCTAACCATGTATTTCTCCTATATTATAATTTCTACAACATTCTCATGGGCACGCAAAATAATTTTCATGGTTTTCTCAAACCATAAGACATTTTATAGAGGGATGGACCACCCCCACACAGTTCCCTAAAACCATGTTCCCTGGGATGCATAGTATCTACTAACCATGTGGACCATATGCCTTTTCCAAAAACATGGACTCTAGGCTCTGAACCAGTACGAGACACCCCTATTTCCACTTTATCCCCGATGGGCTTCCACAAAAATTCAAAAACACGGCATCTAACCAGAAATTAATTTTTCCATACCACATATAAAAAACATGTTCTTTCATGAACCTCCTAAACCAGTGGAATATATTGTTCTAGATCTTATTTTTGGAACCCAATGGGCTACATCACATCTAAAATATCACATCATTGTGATACCTGTTTTGGTAGTGGCTCTAAAAAGATCAATGCCACAGATGGTTCCTACA
Organism: Viscum album; assembly: GCA_963277665.1. NCBI lineage: Eukaryota > Viridiplantae > Streptophyta > Magnoliopsida > Santalales > Viscaceae > Viscum > Viscum album. The sequence goes on from OY728143.1 coordinate 822,017,546, forward strand.
CCACATCTATACCCAAAACATTATTACCATTGAAATATACTACCCATGGATCCATGACATAGCCATCCCACCATATAATAGAAATTAAAAAATTGGTAGTAACTATTCAAACCAACATCCATATCCTCAATACCAAAACCTAATGGCCCACGAAACAGCTTTGACTCTTCCAATTGTATTCCCTAAACCACTTCGTAACTCTTTGATAATACATTTTTACTCATACCCCACTTATTCCAATCAAACATAAATACCCCCACATTTTGTCATTTTCCATGACAAATGATCTCCATTTCCGAATGGATTAACACACACCCAAAAAAAGAGGGAATCGAAACAACAAATAAGAAGTATCTAAATGAATGTAATGGGAATTTATAATTACAAAAATAAAATGGACATATTTACTAAATTTTTATATTCAAATTAAAAATATAGAATCCATATTTCATGATCCCACTCTTAAAAGATATGGTGAGTTAGTTAAAAATGGGTGTGAAATATGCATTGAAAACCATTTTTTAGAAAAGTACACATTAACCTAAAAACATGGAATATTATTACCCCATAAATATAAACTATTAAAAAATTGATGAAATATACGATTTAATATATAATACTTAAATTTCAATAAATTCATTCACTAATAATTTTGATTTAATAAGATAAAAACGCATTTTGTTTATAAAAACACTTTTTCAGAAAAATATATTTTTTTTGTTTCAAATTATTTTTTTATTTTCATAATCTTTTAATTAGTTTATAAATAAATTAATAAAATATATAATTATATGTAACAATAGGTTTTTTATAATATATTTATTCTTATTCATACTCATGATTCCAATGATATTTCGATAAGTGTCACATAATAATAGTATATCATAGTTCGTTTAAACATGTGTTTGCGTGTAATGAAATCTACTGAAGAAATCAAAAAAATGTAGTAGAATTATTGTATTTAATATTATAGAGTTATAAATTTTTTTAATTACTAGTATACCTTTTCATTAATTTAAATTGAACAAAATAGTCATTTTAATGATGTTCTTACATTTTATATTTGTTGAAAAGATGTTTTATTGGAAAAAAATAGAAGTTATATGAAATTACATCTTTATTTTCATATAGTGGGTTGATCATTTCCATAAAAAAAGTTGCATCTTTCAAAAATAGAAATTTCTATATTGGAATTTATTATTGAGTTTCGGAAATTATTATCATAGTTTTTTAAAACTTAATAATGATATTTTAGTAACATAGAATTAAAATGGTAAATTATTAATTCTGATAAAATCAGAATAAATATTTGACTATTATATAACCTTAAAGTAGTGTTTTTACATTTATTAATTAATTTTATAAAAATAATTGTTAATTAATATTTTCAATAAGTATGGAATTAAATGATATTATTTTTGCGTTCATTGTGTTGTGTTAATATTGTGGATAGATTAATTATAATTTTATTATTAATAATATTTTATAAGAATTATAAATAATATGGGTTAAAAATTATTTATTATTAGATTTATTTTAATATTAATATTATTCATATTTAAGGTAGTATTTAAGTTAGATGGATATTATTTATTTATCTATAATTTTATTATTTGTTTTGTAAAATAAATATTTTATATATATTAATAATACTGTGAGATGAGTGGATGAGAATATTATTAAAAAAATTAAATGAATTTAAACCACATTTAAAATTAAAACAGATTCATTATTCACCATTGAATTCCAATGGGTCTATCAAGGAGAGTCAGTAATGAGAGGGGGATTTTGAACCATTTAATGAAATGTTTAATAATATTAATTAAGAATGGGGGAATTTATATATATATATATATATATATATATTAATGTTATGTGACCCTAATTATAATGGCCCAAACAATGACTCGTTAAGGAGTTTTCCAAAAAAAACATTGTTCCATCAAACAGTTCAACCAAAACGGTGACCCTGGTCACGGAGGGACCATAACGGTGGCACTACACGTGGTCGCACACCGAAACGGTGGCACTGTAGTGGTCACACCATCAAGGTCTCACATCGAAATAGTGTCATCATAATGCTCGCACCGTCATAGTCGCACACCGAAATGGCGTCACCGTGACAGTGGCACTGTGTCCATGGAACCACTTATGAGGTCTCATCAAATGGTGTCCCACCCATTGTTTCTTTTTCTAGTTCCGAACCCACATCATATCTTTTTATGTAAAATTGTTTTAATACCCCATTAAATTCCATGAAAGGCCCTTCAATTATATCTAAAATCACCAAAGAGTTAGGCGATCCTTGACTTACCAAAACATGTGTCTTTTTCTTTGGTTTCACAACCTTTTTGTGGTACTTTCCAGTTCAACCCTTGTTACACATTTTCCTCTATCTAAATGAAACCCTTTAACTCACAACAATTACAGCCACCTCTATAATTAGAATTATTAAATAAAAATTTATTTCATCTTGTGTAAGTATCCAACTGCATGGTTAATCCTCAATCTGCCTTCAAAGATGTTCATGATTTCATATCATGTAACTCCAAGATCTTACCTTTTATCGCACATGGATTCTTTCTTCTTCTTAATAGGTCTATTTACTTTCCGTGGTTCATTTGGAGTCCCCCTTCCCAAGGATAGTGGTGCGCCTTTGCTGGAGCCTTTTCTGCATGCTCTTGGAGTTCTCAGAGTTCCCCCTGCAAGTCGTGCATGCCATGTTCTTGGTGTGTGGTGAAAAAATTCAATCATTGATCATCAATGTTGGATTTTTCCTTCATCTCTCTTCACTGTGTATCATGCGCGGTGGGTATGATAATGTTTACTTTAGGGATGGATGACACAAAACTCTAACAAAGATTATAAATAGACTTTTAAATAATTAAGGTGTGTGTTTTATGATGATGGTGTACTATTTTATCCTTTCTTATATGTTGTGAATTTCATGGGCTTATGTCTACTGAAAATCATGGTTGTTGATGGAAATTTCTTGAGCACTAATGATCTGAAATCGGGGGCGATTTTCGCCTATCAACTGGTCAAGGTTCCGATGCTCTTCTAATGTGTATACCCGCACTCGGGTCGAATCCTCAACGATGATAATTTTTAATAGCCGATTGTTTTTAGTTGATTGTATTCTTTATTCGGGGGTTTTGTTTGTAGAGATTATGAAATAAATTATGGATTATATTTGATTTTAAAAATTAATAAATATTGGGGTGTGTTCATCATTAGGCATTTAAACTTGTGATATCCTTGAACTTTTCTTTATATTGCATTAAATTAACACCCATGTCACAAGTTGACATTGATTGGAATTCCTAAATGTTAAGGCTTTAATCCAAGTCATAACATAATTAGTATTCTAATCTCAATCAATACAATATTTTGGTAGGATATTTATGGTTCCAATAATCAATGTAATACATATGTTAAACAAAACAATTCACTAATACTTGACATGTAAAGTCCAACATACACAATGTTCATTTAAAAAATATTCATCGAGAAAAATATCTCAATCACTTAACATAAATAATTTATAACTCACCCCAATTAGATATTTACTCATCCATTGAAAGTATTATTTTTCTGGTTATAACTATTATGATGATAAATTAATAATATAAGAAAAAGAAATGGATAAGAAAAGAGTTGTGTGACGAACACACACAAAAATGGCGATGATAATTAAAAATGAACTTTAGATTGAATGAGAGAATGAAAAAAGAAGGGAAAGGGATTCAAGTATATTTAAACTATTTAGATAAAATTAATATCAAACTACAAAAAATGTATGAGAATAAGAGATATTTAAGAATGAATTTTCATTAAACCCTAATTACAAATTCAAACACTTACAAAATTACAATTGAAAATGAATGAAAAGAACATGAAATCAATGAGAGGAGGAAGGGTATCTCAAGTGAAAACATGAGTTTGGTATTTCCTCCCCACCCTTTGTAAGATCCGTGGTCATATAAATTTATCCTCCTCTATTTTGAATTTCCAACCATTTGGAAAGAGAGGAGGGGGATTTATTTATATCCCAAGGAAGTGGACTGTTTGCATTCCCAATCTGTCCCTCCAATTGCATTGCCATTTTGATAATTCAGACAGCCAAGTCTCTAGAATTCTCCTTCTTCAATATTGTAGATAATAACATTTTCCGACTACTCTCAAATTTTGGAGGTATTTGGACTTATGGATACAAAGTTATGTTTATTTGATTAAAAAAATTTAATCTTTCCATTTCAATCCATGCTTTTTAGAAGTCCAAAATATGAATGGGTATATTAACAAAAATATGCCTTCAATTCTAAATTATTTATTCAACAAAGTCAGATACCTATATCTCATCTTTCACAATAAGAATGATCAACATTATTTTATTATTAGATCAGGAGACATGTCATAAATACTGTACTGATTTTAATTCCTGACTTGAATGGTGGGTTGAGTTTATGTGAATCATTTCGGCCCCTTTTCTTTGGAGTTGGCCTTTGAAATTTTAATCCAAGACTCCTTACATATTACCCAAAAATTGGGAGTAGAATAAAAGAATTTGTACTTCCTGATTGATCCCAACAATAAAATATTCATGGCTGGTCTAGTGTCTTCACAGATTCTATAGGCCTTCCTGGGTGGTCCATATGACCCATAAAATGGTTGAATGGGACCATGATATCTTATAATAAAATGTTGGATATCAAATTAGGATTCATAAAACAGAATAACCACCCAATTTGGATCAATAGGGTGATAATTATAAATAAAATTTTAAATTGAATCAATTTGACTACTTCTAAAAATGCTCTAAAAAAACATTTCATATTTAAACATTAATATTTCACACAAATTAGGCACATTTCATATAAAATCAAAAAAAGGAGTATATAAAAAGTTATGAAAATATTAATAACATAAAATACCCCACAATTAGTCTTATGCATGTCCTCATGTACAACAAACATAAAAACATGAAAAAATCATTTTCACTCACCAATAAATATTAAAATTTTGTTTCCTTCAATCTGGGTAGGTTTAGAATATTTCACTCATCCATATTGAATTACCCCTCAAATTGTTACAGATACAATGTTCCAAAAACAAGTCTTTTTTTCAAGCTAAAATTTATAAATGGAATATGTGGACACTCAAAACTCACTCCTCTCAAGATGATAAAATACATTTGTGGAGGTTCACTCTTTCACCAACAAATAGTCAAAATCTTAGAGTTTGAAAGAGCCCTAAGATTTCACTCCCTTTCCAATGTTCACAAGAATCAAGAGATCTTTTTAAGGGTTTTTATGTGGATATGGGATGGTAGTAATATAATGTCCAATAGAGAGAAGAATAGGGGTAAAACAACAACATGGAAACAAATGCACTTTTTTTAAAAATGAGACATGAAAGGAAATTGAAATACATATTTATAAGGGAATGAAAATCTGAAATAAGACACAAAATTGGAAGAAAATATAAAGTCATTGTGATGATGGAATATTTACAAAACCCAAAACTCCTCCCAATGACATAAGAATATAATTCTTGTGTTATTTTTTCTTTTTCTTTTTCATATTTTTTTCAAAAGTGGAACATGAAATAGATCTCACGCACATATCCCAACCCCTGATTGATATCATCGCGATAGTAATTTAATAGTTATAACATAATCAAAGGTAAAGGAAGAGTGATTTTTTACCCACCCAAGACACAACCCATTCTTATTTTCATTTTTTATTTGATTTTTTTGAAAACCTGTCAATAACATTTACAAAATTACATAAATGAAAGTACGTTACATCCCCCAAAACACACTAAATGACAACCTATCCACCACATTAAAATGGATGCTTTCCCTCAAGCATATGATAACTCGTTGAAAATCAATAAAAGGGTACCCAAAATGAAATCCATTCCAATGAACTAAAATTTAAAAAAATGAAATGAAAATACATGTTGATATTGGGTGGAAAAAGGTATTGGTCTTGTAATGTGGCTATTAAAGAAAAGGTTTTCATAGTCTCAAAGGTGCTTTCAAAATGAGGATTAATGTTAGGGAAAGATGAGGTTGTTTGGAAATTATGATTTTCATGTGGGTTAGAAAATGCCTCTATCATATTAATTCACATCAAATTAGTAAATTAAGATCAATGGTCCATAAACTCAAGACTCACCAATTGGGGTGGAAAACACACATTTTGAAAAGATAGCCTTAGGTAGCCTTGGCATGAAAGAAAATTATTTTCATCACAGGTGGGGAAAATAATTTTCAAAATAAAAAATTAAGCATTAAAAAATTTCTTTTTCTGAAACAATATTTTTTATCCAAATATATGATGAAAACAAGAAATTTTGGAGATGAAACCATGTATTTTGACTACCCAGAATGGTTGGAAAAAGACAGGTTCTTGAATGATTTGATTATATATTATGTTCCTCCTATGTTGGTGAAGTGTTTGCTCAATTTCAGGCTCCAATCAATCTGAGGGGTTATTTGGGAGGCAACAGGGCGTTCAGAAAAATCTTGGAAGAAAGAGGAAGAATACTTTTTCATTGTGTTTTTTTAGTTTATAATTTTTATGAGAAGGCGTTTTTTTTTCTTATTTCAATTTTTTTTATTTTTGGTTTTTTGGTTTTTTTTCAATAACCAGAAACTAATGAATACATAAAGAACCATCCTTGGAAATGAATCCATTTGAAAGTATGTATTATTGTCGCCTATCGACCGGTCAAGGTTCATGTGCTCTACTAATGTGTATAGCAGCACTCGGGTCGAATAATCGGTTGTGATACATTTTAATAGTTGATGGTTTTAGATGATTTTATTCTGATTGTGGGGATTCTTTATAGAGATTATGAAATAATTTATGGATTATGTTTTATTTAAAAAATTAATAACGATTTGGGTGAGTTCATCATTAGGAATCTATGCTTGTGATATCATTGAGCCTTGATTTATATTGCATTAAATTAACACCCACGTCACAAGTTGACGTTGATTGGAATTCTAAGTTTTAGGGCATTAATACAAGCCTTAACGTAACTATGATTCTAATATCAATAAGTACTTGATTTTGGTTTTTTATTTATGGTTCCAATAATCAATGGAATCCATACATTAAATAAAACAAGTCATTATTAAATTACATGTAAAGTACAACATATACAATGTTCATTTAAAGAATATTTATCAAGAAAAATCTCTCAATCGCTTTAAATAACTAAATAATAACTCACACCAATGAGAGATTTACTTAGACATTGAAAGGATAAGTATTCTGGTTATAATTATTTTGATGATAAATTAAGAAGATAAGGAAAATAAGGAGATAAGAAATGATTTCTACGATGAACACACACACAAATGATGATGATAATTAAAAATGAACATTAGATTGAATATGAAAGAAAAAATAAGGGAAGGGGATTCAACATTATTTAAACTATCATAAGAAAATTAATATTAAACTATATAATGTGGATGAAAATAAGAGATACTTATAAAGAAACTTCCATTAAAACAGAATTACAAATACAAACAGTTATGAAATTATAATTGAAAATGAATAGAAAGAACAAGAAATTAAAGAGAGGAGGAACGGTATCTCAATTTAAAACATGATTTTTTAATTTCCTCCTAGGCCTTTGGTAGAGCCTTGTAATTCCAATTGATCCTCCTATATTCTTAATTTCCAACCCTTTTGAAAGCGAGGAGGGGGATGTATTTATATCCCAAGGAAGTGAACTGTTTGCATTCCAAATCTGTCCCTCCACTTGCATTGCCATTTTGATAATTCAGACATATTAATATCAAGATATATCCTTATAAAAAGTTTTATATAATAATTTTTTTATACTAATTTTAAAATTGGGAGTAATTTGGTCTTATGGAGCCAAATTTATGTTCATTTTAGTAAACTATGTTAATCTGTCCATTTCAATCCAGACGTTGTAGAAGGAAAAAATATGAATGGATTTATCAATAAGAAGATGCCTTCAAATATGAATGATTTATTCAACAAAGTCGACCAAATATATCTCCTCTTTAATACTAATAAATATAAACTTCATGTGATGAATTGATCAAAAGACATGTCATAAATACTATACTGATTTTAATTCATTGATAGAATGGTGGGCTGATTTTAAATGAATCATTTGAGACCCTTGTCATTGTATATGGGCCTTGAATTTTTTATCCAAGACTCCTTACATAATCTCCCAAATTTAGGAGTAGAATAGAGGAATTCCGACATCCTAATTGAGCCCAGAAATTAAATCTTCTTGGCAGGTCCAGTATCTTCACAGATTCTGTAGGCCTTTTTTGTGGTCCATATGGCCATTCAAATGGTAAAATAGGCCCATGATCCCTTCTAATGAGTTGTTGGATATTGAACATGGAATCTTAAAAAACAAGAACCACACAATTTTGAATAATAGGGTGATAATTATAAATAAAATAGTTAACTGAATCAATTGGACTACTTCTAAAAAGGCTCAACAATTACAATTCATATTTAAACATTAATATTTTTCACAGATTATAAAGATTTCATATAAAATCAGGAATGTGAGTATATAAAATGTTATGAAAAAATTAATAACATCTTGAACCCAAGTATTCTATGATGATTGAATTGTTGTAACACGGAAATTGGTTAATCGGGTATGCTCGGTTGATTAAATGAATATCCAACAAACAAGAATCCTTTTGTTATCACCCCAGTTAACCAAACGGATGCAATGTACATAATAAATGTTGTTTTAAAATCTAAAAGACTCCCTTTATCTATCTTGGTAAAATGTGTGGTTGTTTTTCTTGATTCTTGTTGGGTCACATGGATGGGGATGTGATTCCCTATTGTGCAGTTGTTGGTTTGTGGATCTGAGGCCGTGTGGGGCCATATGTTCGGGATTGGATTTGTGACAGTATATCGAGGGATTTCACAAATCCTGTTTGTTGTTGTGACATTACAAGATTACCGGGTGTGAATTCTTAATTTGCTGCTTGGTAGTTTTTCATTCCTTAGCTTTTGGTTACGCATGTTAGTTTCCTGGTAGTGAAGAATTATTTAAATGGAATCACATGAATTTGAAAACAAGAATGGTTTCAATGGAGAATTGTTTTTCAAGAATGATTTGTGACTTGGTTGATGTTGTTTTTCTTTTTATTAATGAATTGTAATTAGGGTGTTTGTGTATGGGATGGTTTTGGAACCCTACTTCTGGAAGAGTGCATGTTTACCTGTATGTATAATTTTGTTCTTATTTTTCTTATTCGCGCCCCACCCATGTTGAGAACATCATGCTGAACACCCCCATTTCATGGGGAAGGGTGTTTTTTCCAACACCCCTATAAGTGGCTGGTTATTAACTCATTTTTCTCCCTTTTCTGAGTATCCCAAGACACTTCAGACAAGTTGTGATGACCGGAGGTCCATTATAGCCCATTATTCTTTAGGTATGGTATTTGTGGTGGTTAGACCAGGTGTGTGATGAATGGTTTTTTCCCAAGTGTCTTCAGGATGAGGACAACGTGTCTTAGGGAGTGGCGGTAGTTGTTCTAGACCAGGATTCTATGAGCATGGTTATGTATGGTTATTGTGGCCCAGGTGTATACTGTCATGACCCGTCCTCGGGACCTGTGTCGTGACTACCCCAAGCCCGCCTTCCATAGGCCAGGGGCTTCCGACTAGAACCAAGGCGTAAATCCCAACAAAGGGGAAGGAATTTCCTTTATAAAGTAAATAGACACCACAGAGTAAACAAGTAGAAGTAAACACTAAGTAAAACTGGGTACAGAAGTAGTGCGGAAAAGTAAGTGGGCTAGAGTACAAACCCAAACTGAAAGTAAAGTACAACTGGAAAGAAAGTACAATAGTTGAAAGTAAAGAAGCAATTTCGATCCGTCCACTAGAAGTACCACCTGAAGGGTGGGTACAGATAGCCTCCTCAGCCCCTCGGGTCCAGCCATCCACTCCGTGTACGTTTCACCCAGTGGTCCACCTACAGGTACCGACACAGTCCACAAGCCTCAACCACGATCAGCGATGTCCTTCGTCTGCATCCAACACAACGTAGTGCGGGCATAGCCCGTGCAGGGGTGAGTATACGCTACTCAGTAGGGACCCCGAGACCCCCGAAGTTCTCCCAAAATCCACTAAGTATAATCCAAAAAGGAAAGATACAATCACGAAGTAACAACCAACACTGCTTAGGTATATACCCATACATATACCTAAGTCATCAATTCTCGTTCAGCTCCAACATCCGAGCCCATGTTCGATCACGTCCACATAGGAGTACAACCCAATCCACACAGGATAACACAACCCAATCCACATAGGAATGAAATTCAATCATATCGAAGATATTGATTGAATGTCAAGACTCATCTCACACAGGTATACTTCTTCGTAAGGTGATAGAGATGATCAGATATAGCCACTGATTCATCTAAGCTGAGACCCACGTAGGATACTAAACCAGCTAAGTTGTTGGTCCCACATAGAATACAGACCAGCTACTCTGCCAGACCCACGTAGGATAGCAAGAACAAAGTCAGACACTGCCAGACCCACATAGGATACAAGAACAGTAGTCATTTCTGTCGAACCCACGAAGGATTTCTGTACGGTCTTCGTCGCTGCCAAACCCATGGAGGATTTCAGTGCAGTCTTCATCGCCGTCGAACCCACGGAGGATTTCAGTACGGTCTTCATCGCTGCCGAACCCACATAGTATTTCAGTGCAGTCTTCATCATCGTCGAACCCACAGAGGATTTCAATATGGTCTTCATCGCTTCTGAACCCACATAGGATTTCAGTGCAATCTTTATCGCAGTCAAACCCACGAAGGATTTCAGTACGGTCTTCATCGCTGCCGAACCCACATAGGATTTCAGTGCAGTCGTCACAGTCGCAGTCGCAGCCAGCTCTAGGGTTCCCGCACACAGCATGATCGTTTTTGGGTGGGTCCGGTCCACGAGCCAAGGGGTTGATACATCAACTGACACGTAGTCTAGATTTGATGTATCTCAATGTTCCGTCTCGACAAGATAAACTCAACGTGACAGACGGTGCGTCAATCGGACTCCCGGTCTGAGAGTTATTGGCTTTTTCGTTCCAGGGGCCCGGTTGGTTTTTAAGTCAAAACCAACCCGATCGCACTCAATCTGCATCCAAACCTGATGCGGAGTAAGCCAAAAGGTTCTTATCACTAATAGGAATCCATCAAAGTCGACATCACGTCAATCGGATGTCCGAAGCTCAAGTTATAAGTGTTTCTGCTCTGAGGGCCCGGTTGGTTTCATGTTCGAACCAACCCAGTCGTACCCAAAGTTCTCTGAAACCTTGAGTGTAATATACCGAAATGATAGTCTTGATCTGAGGATCACATCTCAACTGACTGTGCATCATTCAGATTTCTGTAGCCCATGATATGGGAAAAAGAACGAACATGTCCGGTTTTAGGGGGGTTTTGGGCCTGGACCGATCTGGCCCGAGACCCCCTGGGTCAGCCCGAACCAGGTCAACCGAAACCAGGTCTGGGTCCAACCCATTGGGGCACGGCCCAGCCTGGTGGGCGTGGTCCGGCACGGTCGGCGCGGTCCGGCCAGGCCTGGCGCACGTGCGCGGCCCGCGTGGGAAGCTCGGCCAGCGCCGAGCTGAGAGAAAAGGGGGGGAGGCTGCCCCCCTAGATTGGAACCGCGGCCCCACGTGGGGGGCCGCTTCTTGCCAGCGGACACGGCGCTGGGCGCCGTGTCTTCCCTGGGTCCCGTGCGGCCGTGGGACCGGTCGCCTGCCGTTGCAGCTTCAGTCGCAGCCGTCCCTCCTGGCGGCGCGCCGGGACGCCACCGCCTCCAGGCAGTCAGCTGCTGCCAGCCTCCGGCGCCGCCGCGCCGGTGCCCCGCGCCGCCCGTGATTACCGCGGGCCACCGGAGCCGCTCCGGTGGTCCGTTCTTGCTCCCGTCTACGCCTGGGGTCGTCTCGGGACCCGTAGATTACTACGACGGCCTCCATTCGCTCAACGGCCCCGTTTCATCATTGCCCGATGTTCCGCGCATCATGAACAGAGAATCGGTGGGTTCGGGCTTGTTCGTCGGTCCACAACCACAATGTTAGTGGTTCAAACGACTTCCAACATGTCAAGGATATAATCCACATAAATTAAATTAAACCAAACCCACTACCTCAAGTGTTTTTGAAATATGGTTTGTCGCGGAAAAGTATCGTCGGCGTCGTGGTACACGGCGTCGCGGAGAAGAGGATCGTCGGCATCGCGGTACACAGCGTCATAGAGAAGAGGATCGGCGTCATGGTACATGGTGTCGCACCGTCTATCACTAAGGAATCAGCGTTAATCTTCGTCTTCTGTCAGAGGTTGGTGTTCTTCATCGTTATTCGCGTTCTCCAATGAATAAGATGAAGATTCGAAGGCTTTGAGCAATTCCTCTCCCAAATCTTCTCGCACAACACAACAACATAATAAAATAAGGCTTTGCCTTATTTTATTACTCATGCCATTTGTTTTTGAAAATCAAAATTAAAACGTGTTTTAATTAACGTGCGTCGACCAAATAAAGAGGTGTTTAATAATCCAATTAAATGCGAGGTTTGACGTGGCATTTAAGAGGGTAGGTGCGGGTGAGTTACCAAATTAAATGCACGTGGGAGGTAAAAAGGAAATTAAGGGGGTGGGGATCATGTGGGCCCCACCTCACTAATATCCTACCTAGGAGTTAGGGTATTAGTGGGTCCCACTCCAACCACCATTCCTAGGTTATCATTACTTAGAATAAAAATAAAATTGTAGAACAATATTTTATTTTTATTCTTTAGTTTAACCAATTAATTAATAACCTCACCCGAGAAAACACAACTCCGTAAAAGGTGTTCTTAAGAAATTACTGGTGCTGCGATTCCATCGGTGCCCTCGAAATTCAATTCCGAGCATCGGTTCAAAAGTTAGAAAAATCATCTCCTTCGTTCACTGCACATACCCAAGCTAAACTTTGGAAATTTATTACAGGTACACCAGGCCTCAGAATCAGGTGCCGTCAGAAACGGCGTTCTTGTAAAATCATGAAGAAAATTAAGAAAAACAATTTCCCTTGAATTTTACGGGTCTTTACATTACTCCCACCTCAGGGCTTTACGTCCCTGTAAAGATACATCATAAACTAGGGGAACGAATGTTGGTACTGAGCACGCATCTGAGCCTCCTGCTCCCAAGTGCTCTCCTGGAGGTTCCCGTGCTACCATCTGATGCGCACTAGAGGAATCGACCGCCCACGTAGGACCCGATCCTGTCGATCCTAGATCTCCACCGGGACCTCCACAAAAGTCGCCCCATAATCAATGTCCAACTCCCCATGGTTGATGATATGTGTCGGTTCATGCACGTATCTCCTCAGCTGAGATACGTGGAAGAAATCGTGCACCTGGTGCAACTGAGGTAGTAGAGCCAGACGATAAGCCACCTCTCCTATCCTGCTAAGAACCTGGAACGGTCCGATGAAGTAGGGAGATAACTTGCCGCCCCAGCCAAATCTTCGTAATCCACGTCGAGGTGAGACCCGCAAGAAGACATGGTCGCCATCCTCAAACTCCAGTGGCCTCCGCCTCCTGTCAGCATAAGAATTTTTCCGGATCTGAACTATCCTCATCCACTCCTGGATGACCTGGACCTTCTCTGTCGTGGCCTGGACCATCTCTGGTACCACAAGTGCTGACTCCCCAGGGTCTGTCCATCACAGAGGTGATCTGCAAGGTCGGTCGTACAATTCCTCGTATGGTGCCATCCCGATGGTGGAGTGGTAGCTTTTGTTGTACGTGAACTCCACCAAGGGTAGGTGGTCCTCCCAACTGTGACCAAAGTCAAGGAAACATGCACGGATCATGTCCTCGAGAGTCTGAATGGTCCTCTCTATCTGACCATCCTTCTGAGGGTGAAAGACGGTGCTCAGACGTAGCTGCGTCCTGAATGCCTCCTGAAACCCCTTCCAAAGCCAGGAAGTAAAGCGAGCATCTCGATTGGAGACGATAGATGATGGCACACCATGAAGCCGTACAATCTCCTGAACGTAGAGACGTCCAAATCTCTCTACTGAGCCCTGCTCTCTGATGGGTAATAAGTGGGCCGACTTGGTGAGTCGGTTGACAATCACCCAAATGGGGTCATGTCCCCTGGAAGTATATGGAATTCCAGTCACGAAATCCATAGATATCATGTCCCACTTCCACTCCGAGACCTCCAAAGGCTGCACCAAGCATGCTGGTACCTGGTGCTCCGCCTTCGCCTACTGACAGGTGAGGCATCGAGAAAGGAACCCAGCTACAACCATATTCATACCCAGCCACCAGTGCTGTCGTCTGAGATCCCGGTACATCTTCTCCACTCCTAGATGTACCGCTAAAGGGGAAGAGTGAAACTCTCTCAGCACCTCCTCCTGTAAAGTAACTCGTACCATGGTATGTACTTTGAAAATGATGATGTGCACCCCTCCTACAAAGAATTCATCAGGTGCCTGTCCTGAGGATATCTGCGCACGCCGCGTCTCACAGTCAGTGTCCCCATGATGTGCCTTTCTGACCTACTGCAATAGTGGAAGCGTGACTATGAGTGACGGAAGAAAGGCTACTCCATCTCTATCCACGAAGGTTATCTTCAAAGCGGCTAGCTGCTCCGTCGCCTCCCCGAGTAGCTGAATGCCTGTCCTCCTGCTGAGAGCATCAGCTACTAAGTTCCCCTTTCTAGGAGTATAGACTATCTCAAAGTCATAGTCCTAGAGGAACTCGAGCCATCGCCGCTGTCTCAGATTCAGGTCCTTCTACGAGAAGATATACCTGAGACTCTGGTGGTCAGAGTAGACTGTAAAGAGCTCGCCCATCAGATAGTGTTGCCACATCTTCAGAGCGAAGACCACTGCTGCTAACTCCAGGTCATGGGTAGCGTAGTTCTGCTCATGCTGCCTCAACTAACATGATCCATAGGCGATCACAGCCTGCTCCTGCATCAGGACACATCCGAGTCTGGTCCCTGATGCATCGCAGTAGACTATGTACCCTACTTCCTCCTCTGGTAGCCTCAAGATAGGTGCGTTGTACAATCTCTGTCACAACTCCTGGAAGCTCCGCTGACATCTATATGAACATACGAAGAGTTTCCCCTTCTTCATCAAAGCTGAGAGTGGTGCCACAACTCTGGAAAATTCTGGCACAAATCTCCAGTAGTACCCAGCTGGACCTAAGAAACTTCGCACCTCCATCACACTCCCGAGTGGATGCCAAGCTAGCACTGCTTCGATCTTCACAGGATCCATCGCAACTCCCACCTCTGAGATGACGTGTCCCAAGAAGTGGACCTCACGTAACCAGAACTGACACTTTGAGATCTTCCCATAAATCCGGTGCTCTCGGAGTGTGTCTAGTAGAACCCTTAAGTGGTAGTCGTGCTCATCCTCAGTGGTCGAGTATATCAATATGTTGTCGATGAAGACCACAACAAATAGATTAAGGTATGGCTGATATATCCTATTCATGAGACCCATGAACACTTCTGGAGCATTGGTTACGCCGAAAGGCATAACCAAGAAATCATAATGACCATACCGATATATGAATGTCGTCTTTTGCATGTCCTCGTCTCGAACTTTGAGCTGATAATAGCCTAACCTGATGTCTATCTTTTAGAACCACCATGCCCTATTGAGTTGATCGAAGAGGTCGTTAATCCTCGGTAGCAGATACTTTTCCTCACGGTCACCTGGTTCATGCGACGATAGTCGACACACAGTCACAAGCTCCTGTCCTCCTTCTTGACAAACAAAATCGAGGAAGCTCAGGGTGAAACACTAGGTCGGATGAATCCCTTGCTCTGCAAGTCCTTTAGCTGTACTCGTAGCTCTCAAAGCTCAGCGGGAGCCATTCGATATGCTGGAGTGGATATCAGGGTTGTCTCGGGGTACAGGCCAATATAAAAGTATAACTCTCTGCGAGGAGGTAGTCCTGGAATGTCGTCAGGGAAAACATCCGCATATTGATCCACCACTACATGAAAACTAGGACTCTGCACATCAACTGCTCCTAGGATGATTTTAGCCAACTGATGAGTGATGGGTTGTCCTCTCCTCTGCGAGAGTCCATCCTGTGATGCAAAGGCTCCCTTCTCACCGGTGAAGGTGAACATTCTCCCGTCGGTGCGTACACACCGCACCTTGCACCTAATACAGTCAATCTGAGCATGGACTGTAGATAACCAATCAATGCCCAAGATGACGTCGTAAGGCCTCGACGCTGCTACAAGAAGATCTCAGCCGAAGCTCTCGCCTCCTAGAGTAAGCTCACACTTCCGGCACCAGTGCGTAATCGTCGAGTCTGCTCCCGTATGATTCTATAGCCATAAGGATCGAGCCAATGGCTCCGTCGGAATCTCTGAACTCTAAAAAAGGGCAGTGGAAATAAAATAATTACTTGCTCCTATGTCTATAAGAACTGCAGAAAGGGTGGAGTAGACACAAATAGTACCTCGAATCATTTTTGGCCCGCTGTGGTCGTAGGCCTCTACTACCTGAAGTTGAGCCTGCCTCTGCCCACCAACTCCCTGTCGTCGGGGTGGACCTCCTGGTGGTGGTGGTGGTAAAGCCTCAAAGCGTCGCCCACCACCTGCTACTCGGCCAGCTCCCCTGCCTCGTCTGCCTGCTCTCGGAGGACCGCCACGGTCGACCCTCAGCATCTGCCTTGGTGTCCCCTCAACCGTCTGTTACTCTTCTGCATGGTGGGTCGGGCAGTCACGAGCCATGTGGTCCTGCCCGCCGCATGCATAGCACTGCCTACTCCTCGGAAGGCTGGCTCTACGCCCTGTTCCCCGCACCTCTGAGCGAGTGTCTTGAGGTCGCCTTCCTGATGGTCCGGTCTACCTGGACCCCTATGACATTCGTCGACTGCCAGCTGCAGACGACTCTGCTACGTGCTGCCCTGCGGTAGGTCTCGCTGCTGGCATAGGCTCAGCAAGAATGCTCTCTATGAGAAGGGCTCGCTCCAATACTCATGCCTGTGTCAGAATGCTGAGGGAGACTATCAATGCCCTGATCTCGTTCCTTAGTCCCTACTCGAAGGTCCGGGCCTAGAAGAATGGGTCTCGTACCATGTCTGTCTAATAGTGCGAGAGATTAGTAAACCTCGTCGAGTATTGGGCGACCGTCATGCTGTCCTACCACAGCTGTAGAATCTCCTAGATGCGCACCGCATGGAGGGTGGTTGGGACGAACTCCAAGTGGAAGAGGCTCTCCAAGTCCGTCCAGAGGAGTGATACCTCGTCGTGCACCTGGAGTATCAAGCTCCACCATCTGCCTGCTGCCGCGTGCAGGAGGCTCGCTGCGAGGATCACCATGAGGTCAGCTGGTGTCCCTACTAACCTGAAAACTCGAACAACTGCCTACAGCTAATCCTCGGCTGCCTGAGGGTCCGTCTCCCCATAGAACCTGGGTGGTCTCTGACATTGAAACTTGTGCAGTGCACTAAGGCTATGTGCACTATCAGCGGTTGGGGCTGGTAGCATCGGTGGCTCAGCGGGTAGAGGTACCGTCGGTGCCTCTGTTGTCAAAGGGCCCTGCACCGAGGCCTCGTCGCTCGGTGGGCTGTCATCTCGCTCAAAGCTCAGAACCCTAGCTGGATGCTATCATGGGGCCATCCTGAAAAGAAACAGGTGTGGCACGGTCAAAACAGTATACCTGGTGAGCTGACACAAAGTAATCACAAAGAAAACTTTTGAAACACACATGCAATCAATGTTTTTATGCATTGAGTTGGAAATCAGAAGTCAGGGTCCGGGTGTACGTGTAACACCCCAAGCTTCTACGGTACGCTTCTCTTTGAATAATGCAATAGCGTGTGTTGTATGCAACATCGAGTTCTAACACACCACAACTAATCAAACTAGCCGTTATGAATAGTAATACCTACATTATGAAATTATATATTTTTTATATTTCAAAATGGAATTCATTTTTGGATTCTGAATATTGAAATTATCCTAAGTTGAATTTTTGGTATTTTTCTGAGAACTTCAAATTTTTATGAATAGTGGAAAATACATAAAAAAAATTTAATCAAAATAATTTATAGTGATAAATTATATCATTTAGTGGTTTTAAAGTATAATTAGAATATATTTTTACCATTTTATCCAATTGTGTTCATTATAATTAATTTCACTTTGAAATTGGACATAAACAATTGTCAATCTTTTGATATATATTGTTTCTTAAAAACACGTTATTTGTTGTAACAGCAGAAATTAATTATAAAATTAATTAATGTAACTTATATGTTTGGAATTTTGTAAAATAGAAATCATTTTTGAATTCAGTATATCAATTATATCTTAGGGTGAAATTTTGGCATTATTCAGAAAAACTTCAATTTTTGATGAATAGTGAAACCACTAAGTGGTAGTTAAAAAACTGAATTTTTCATAAAACTTAATTTTACCTCTTATATGAATGGAATTTCAAAAATCCAAGAGACACGGTTAATATCAAGTAGTAAAATGTGGTTCAATGAGATGAAAATAATTTTTCTTGAATAGTAACTTCTTACTTTTATTTACCACGGTTAAAAGTAAATAGGTTAATTAAGGGTAAAAATGATATTAATATTACCCTAACACATGTCCTAGTTCTATTGGACATGTGTATCTCGACCAAAACCAACCTTAGGAATAAAATATTATCATTTAGGTCAACTTGGATTAGATTAGGACATTTATTATTATTTAATTCAAAGAAGAGTTAAAAGAGGTAAAATCAAAGTTTATTTACTAAAAAAATTTAATATAGGGTTATACATAAGATAAATTCAATTTTAAATATTAATTAGAAAGAAAATAATATTTCCTACATAATTATATTTTATTTATAATTTTTATACATTAAATAAGTTAATTTATTTATGACACAATGATGATGCAGTAATTACCATAATAGTGAAAAATAAAAATAATTGATATTATAAATACCCAAATAAACATAATTTGAGACTTTTAATGCATTAAACTAATTTTATAGGATAATATGACATGTTATGATTTACCTAAGTAACTTTTTTCAAAGTAATCATTCTGTTATAATTTTCAAAAAAATCCATTATTTAATAGTGTCAAAATTTACATAAAAGAGTTTTTAAAAACATATTATATTATTAATTGATATTAAATTCCTAAAAATATAAGGTTCGGAAAAGAGACATATATCATGATAGGTGTATCATTAATGGACCACTTGGGGGTCTCTGAGATGTATATAGTATGTTTATTAACCATATAATATAAATATACAAAGAGACATTGTAAAAGTGAAACTAATTAACTAAGAGTTAATACTTAATGATAAGGTTAATATAGTAACCCAAACCTATCTAAATTATATTGGTTGAGTGGTTTTTGACCCATCCCCACCTTAACCTTTAAATAATCCACTTTGGATCCATTAGAAACCGAATATAAATTTATTATAAAATATTATTTCTATCTTTTCCAAAGGTGCCCCCCACCCCTCTTATAAAAGGGCACTCCCCCTTCTCATTAATTCACACCATCAAAGCCTTTTGGCTCGGCCAAACTCTGCCCAAATACTCTCTAAACTTCCCTCACTTTATCCTGGAGGCCTTCATTTAGTCATAAATCCAACCTAAGATCCCTTTTGATCAAATCAAAAGGAAGAACCCAAAGAAGAGGTAATGTTTTCACCACCTTTTTTCAAATTCGTTTCTTCTTCAACTTCTTCTTTCTTTGTTATTCCCATTATAAAATAATGAATCCAGTATCTCCTATATAATGAAATATTATTATAAATATGGTACAACCATATTCAGTATTCTATATATCCATTGAATGACATGTCACCATACGTGCGTACGTACGGCTTACCGTCTCCACGTCGTGGTGTAATTGTTATTATTCAATACATTATTATTTGGATGGGTATAATAATGATTTATAATTCATCTAAATAATAAATATAACATGATAATTATTCTTTATATATGATATAACATCCAATTATATATTATTTTAATATCAGAAGAATGATATTTTCGCTCGTCTGTACGTACAGACTACCATCTCCACGAACGCGATGAGATTCATTCTCCATCATATCCATTCAAGTATAATTATTATTTGATGATTAACAATAGTATCTAAGGACTTTATATATTTCTGTATATGATTAAGATACAACCTATCCATGACAAACATGTCTTACGTAACATTACATATAAAAGAAAATGAGTAAGTTAACAACCAAAACAACCATAATACTAAGATATTATTAACAAATCAATGTTAAATGATCATATATGATATCATATTAATTTATATGATTCTTTTATAATTTAATAACAATTATTTCACCATTATACAGGAGTTTAACCTACCCTCAACCAAGGAAAAGTATATGGTAAGGGTTTATTTCATAATCTCTTCATTATCTAAGGTTGTTTATACGTAATAAACTACTGGGATCTCTTTATCATCCACATCCATGTTTCTTGAAAGTGTATTTAAAAACATTCTTACTATTTTATATAATATGATTTAAAGTCATTTATACACTTTTTTGACTTTTTATAAGATATTTATAAAGGAATATTTCCGTCGTTTTCCAAACAAGGTCCTTTTTAACCTTTTTGACTGAATTAAGGTAAGAATGTTTTTATAACTTATACGGCGTGTGCAGTTATTTTCCACCGTTATAAAATATTAGAAGCTTCCCTTACAAGATTATAAGAAAATTTTCAAAGTAAATGTTTTATTTTATAATTATGTGACTTTTAAATGATTTAAAAAAAGATATATTTCTCTAAAAAGAGTTTGATTTCATTTATGTCAACATCCTTTGATTGATTTTACGCTTATTTGAAGTTGATTTATTATGATACAAAACTTCTATATTGTATTGAAGGTTTTGTGATATGTTTGACTGTGGATGTGTTATTTTTATACCATTCATGGTTTATGGATGAAGTATTTACATTTCGTATGCTAGTTTTAATACGAATGTTTATGTTATGTTTAAACCTTTTCATATGGGAAAGAATTGGACTTAATATGTGACGGGTGGAGCCCGCTATAGCTCCTCGATGCATCGGTAGGTCTCATGAGACAAACTAGTGTCTTGGAACAAGGCCTTTGCAAAATATTATTTGTAGTCTTGGCACGAGGCCTTGGCTATGTGGTTATGATAGTCTGGCATTATGCATTCCATCATTATGAAAGTGGTTATTGATATTGCATGTGATCATTCGATTAGTAGAATATTCATGTGAATAAGTAAATGGCATTATTTCATTTTATTTTTGACATATTATGTTTAAGTTCATGCTTAAAAAGTCTTTTGTTTTAGTTATGCATTGCCTTAAATGTTTATTCTTATTTAGGAAAGTTTCTTCTATATTGTTATCCTTACTGGGCATTTAAGCTCACCCCTTTTCCATGTTTTATATTTCCCAGGATGTGAAAAGTAAATTATGAATAACCTGCAGGGATATTATGAGGGTATAAGAGTGTAGACTATAGAGACTATATTGTTGTAGTTTTCATTTTTATGATGTAATGTAAAACTTTATGAATATATCTAGTGTTTCCAAGGCTACTAAACTAATCGGTCTTTCGAGACTTGATCTTTCTTGTGATCATGCCAATGTTATCTAATAATGCACCGACTCTGGGAAACTGGGGTCGGGGCGTTACAGTACGGATACATCGGCCGCCGCACCAACACTGGAATCCCTAGACTGATAACCACACTCAATACCCTTAACACTATTTCTTCACATAGAAGAAAGATCAGAGTCTAGAGTTCTGCGGTAGAGTCGAACTCCTCTGATACCAATTTTTCATGACCCATCCTTGGGACCCGTGTCATGACTACCCCAATCCTGCCTTCCATAGGCCAGGGGCTGGTGACTAGCACCAAGGCATAAATCCCAACAAAGGGGAAGGAATTTCCTTTATAAAGTAAACAGACACCACAGAGTAAGAAAGAAGAAGTAAACACTAAGTAAAACTTGGTACAAAAGTAGTACGGAATAGTAAGTGGGCTAGAATACAAACCCAAACTGAAAGTAAATTACAACTGGAAAGAAAGTACAACAGTTGAAAGTAAAGCAGCAACGTCGAGCCGTCCACTTGAAGTCCCACCTGAAGGGTGGGTACAGATAGCCTCCTCAGCCCCTCAGGTCTAGTCGTCCGCTCCGTGTACGTTCCGCCCAGTGGTCCACCTCCAGGTACCGACTCACTCCACAAGCCTCAACCACGATCAGTGATGTTCGTCGTCTGCATCCAACACAACGTAGTGTGGGAATAGCCTGTGCTGGGGTTAGTATACACTACTCACTAGGGACCCCGAGACCCCCGAAGGTCCCCCACAATCCACAAAGGATAATCCAAAAAAGAAAGATACAATCACGAAGTAACAACCAACACTGCTTAGGTATATGCCCATACATATAACTAAGTCATCGATTCCCATTCAGCTCCAACATCTGAGCCCAAGTTCGATCACGTCCACATAAGAGTACAACCCAATCCACACAGGATGACACAACCCAATCCACATAGGAAATCAAGTCAATCATATCGAAGATATTGATTGAATGTCAAGACTCAGCTCACACAGGTATACTTCTTCGTAAGGTGATAGAGATGATCAGATATAGCCACTGATTCATCTAAGCTGGGACCCACGTAGGATACTAAACCAGCTAAGCTGTCGGACCCACATAGGAAACAGACCAGCTACTCTGCCAGACCCATGTAGGATAGCAAGAACAGAGTTAGACACTGCCAGACCCACGTAGGATACAAGAACAGTAGTCATTTTTGTCGAACCCACGGAGGATTTCAGTACGGGCTTTGTCGTTGCCAAACCCACGGAGGATTTCAGTGCAGTCTTCATCGTCGTCGAAACCACGGAGGATTTCAGTACGGTCTTCATCGCTGTCGAACCCACATAAGATTTCAGTGAAGTCTTCATCGTCGTCGAACCCACGGAGGATTTCAGTACTGTCTTCATCGCTGCCGAACCCACAAAGGATTTTAGGGCAGTCTTCATTGTCATACAACCCACAAAGGATTTCAGTACGGTCTTCATCGCTGCCAAACCCACATAGGATTCTAGTGCAGTCGTCACAGTCGCAGTCGCAGCCAACTCTAGGGTTCCCGCACACAGCATGCTCGTTTCCGGGAGGGTCCGCTCCACAAGCCAAGGGTTCGATACATCAACTGACACGTAGTACGGAGTTGATGTATCTCAAAGTTCCGTCTCCACAAGAGGAACTCAACATGACAGACGGCGCGTCAATCGGACGCCCGGTCTGAGAGTTGTTGGCTTTTTCGTTCTAGGGGCCCGGTTGGTTTTTAAATCAAAACCAACCATACCGCACTCCAACTGCATCCAATCCTCGATAGGAGTAATACAAAAGGTTCTTCTCACTAAGAGGAATCCAAAATAGTCAACGGCACGTCAATCAGACGTCCGGATCTCAAGTTATAAGTGTTTCCACTCCGAGGGCCCGATTGGTTTCGTGTTCGAACCAACCCAGCTGTACCCAATGTTCTCCGAAACCTTGAGTGTAATATACCGAAACGACTGCCTCGATCCAAGGATCACATTGCAACTGATGGTGCGTCTTTCTTAGGTCCGTATCCAAGATATGGGAAAAATAACGAACATGTCCGGTTTTAGGGGGGTTTTGGGCCCGGACCGACCCGGCCCGAGACCCCCTGGGCCAGCCTAAACCGGGTCTGGGTCCTGCCCATTGAGGCACGGCCCAGCCATGTGGGCGTGGCCCGGCCCGGTCAGCGCGGCCCGGCCTGGGGACCTGTTGGCCTGGCGCGCGCGTGCGGCCCGCATGGCCAGCTCGGCTAGCGCCGAGCTGAGCGGAAGGGGGGGTGGCTGACCCCTCTGATTAGAACCGCGGCCCCAACGTGGGGGGCCTCTCCTTGCCAGCGGACGCGGTGCTGGGCACCGCGTCTTCCCTAGGTCCCGCGTGGCCGTGCGACCGGTCGCCTGCCGCCGCGACTTCAGCCGCGTTGGTCCCTCCTGGCGGTGCGCCGAGACGTCGCCGCCTTCGGGCGGCTGGCCGGTGTCGGCCACCGCCTCCAGCCATCAGTGAGTATCGTGGTCCCCTTGAGCCACTCTGGTGGTCCATTCTTGCTCCCGTCTGCGCCTGGGGTCATCTGGGGACCCATATATTACTGCGACGGCCTCCAATCGCTCATCGGTCTCATTTCATCGTCGCCCAACGTTTCGCGCATCAAGAACAGAGAATCGGTGGGTTCAGACTTGTTCATTGGTCCGCACCCACCGTGTTGTTGGTTCAAACGACTTCCAACATGTCAAAGATATAATCCACATAAATTAAGTTAAACCAAACCCCCTACCTCAAGCATTGTTGAATGAAGGTTCATCACGGGAAAAGGGACTTTGTGGAAGATGGATCGTTGGAGTTGTGGTACACGGCGTCACGGAGAAGAGGATCATTGGCGTCGCGGTACATGGCGTCGCGGAGAAGAGGATTGGCATCGCAGTACACGGCATCGCGTCTTCGATCACCAAGGAATCAGCGTTAATAGTCGTCTTCCATCGGAGGCCATCGTTCTTCGTCGTTCTTCACATTCTCCAACGAAGAAGATGAAGATTCGAAGGATTTGATCAATTCCTCTCCCAAATCTTCTCGCACCACACAAAAACATAATAAAATAAGGCTTTTCCTTCTTTTATTACTCAAGCCATCTGTTTTTGAAAATCAAAATTAAAACACATTTTAATTAACGTGTGTTGAACAAATAAAGAGGTGTTTAATAATCAATTAAACGGGAGGGTTGACTTGTCATTTAAGAGGGGAGGTGCGGGTGAGTTACCAAATTAAATTCATGTGGGAGGTAAAAAGGAAATTAACGGGGTGGGGCTTGTGTGGGCCCCACCTCACTAATATCCTACCTAGGAGTTAGGGTATTAGTGGGTCCCACTTCAACAACCATGCCTAGGTTATCATTACTTAGAATAAAAATAAAATTGTAGCATAATATTTTATTTTTATTCTTTAGTTAACCCAATTAATTAATAACCTCACCCGAGAAAACACAACTCCAGGAAAGGTGTTCTTATGCAATTATCAGCGCTTCAATTCCATCGGTGCACTCAGAATTCGATTCTGAGAACCAATTCAAAAGTTAGGAAAACCCGCTCGTTCGTTCACTGAACGTACCCGAGCTAAAATTTGGAAATTGATTCTGGGCGCACTAGGCCTCAGAATCAGGTTTCGTCAGAAACTGTGTTCTTGTAAAATACCAAGGAAAATAAAAAAAATTCCTTTTAATTTTACGGGTCTTTACATATGCGGGCGGGATGTGTGGTTGTAGAAGCCCAGTTGTGTACATTCAGGGTATGTTAGGGGGACTATGGTGAGAAAGTTGGGGTAGGTATAATTCATAGGATTTCTTCAACAACCAGTGGGAAAGATTTGTGGGGTACCCAAAAATCGATGTGTTGTTACAATTACTTTACATGACTTGCATTATTTGGGGAGTGTTCCTTGGTGAGGTTTGGGTGGGTAGTTTCCTTACTAGGTGATTTGGTTATTTCCTTTTCTCATGGGGCATTATAATTCCTCCCCACTTGTGCACAAGAGCTTTTGGTTTTCCCTTTTAAGTATATCTGTATACTCACCCTACGTATATAAAACTACTTTTACTTTTCCAGGAGGACATTGAGCACCATTCCGGTCCTTATTTGTTCGGATGTTGAGACCATTGATGTTGATACTTTTGTTTTATTTTTCAACCTTCCTTTTGGAGTTTTTTCTAATTTTTGTAGAACTTATTATTTGAAAATGAATATGGTAATGGATTGTTTTGGATTTAATTTTACTTCCATTTTTGGAGATGTTTGGTATATATCATCTTATATCCCAATCCTAAAAAATAAAAAAGGTAATTCCTTCCATATTGCATGTGTTTCTTTACACTTGGTGATGATCACTGCTCTGGGGCCTATTGAAGGTGGGTCTCGGGGGTTCTTATCTTTCCTTCATCATGAGGAAGGAAGGTATTGGAAATTTTTTGTCCATTCCCACATCATGGTGAAGGTGGGTCATGACAGAATGGTATAAGAGGTATCGATGGTCGGGAGATAAAATGGATTCTGGGATTAGCCGCAGTGATGATTGCATGGGATGTTAGGGAAATAGTGTTAGGCAATCTTGGCACATTAATTATGCCAGGGAAGATTGGCTAGGACACATGATTTTAGGGTCCCCTGTGATCCAATGCAAGGACTCTGGACATACCAAATGACCAAGTGAGTATACACTAATTTCATGGTAGACACTAGGAAAGGTACATGCATCATAATGACTTGTGTTCTTGTGTGTCTTGGGTTCGTTGGGGTTCTAAAATAAATAAAACATTGAAAAAAAAATTAAAATCAAACTTCTACACTACTCAAGCTTAGGTATTACTTTTTTAAATTGAAGCTATATAACCTGGATGAAGACCACATGTAGTACGAGAGATCGAGGTCTAGTAGTCTGATTTAGCTGATCAGCAAAGGGATGATCGAGAGGAGGAGGAGGAATACTGGCAGAATACGCTTCATGCCTTTCAGTGACAGACCCTTTGGAAATACGGGGGTAGTATCTCGGACATTGATATAGAGAGATGGATCTAGGATTTCGTGATTTATTTCAGATTGATCTGGGCTTCGAATGAGTTCTAGGTTTCTATGGTTGTAAGCCAGATGTGGGGAACAGCGCGTAATTGGTGGATGCTCTATCGTGGGGATAAGGGGAAGACTAAGGTTTTGTGGACTAACTTAGAGAGGGAGATTAGGGTGGAATTCCACTCTTCCATGATGAAGGTTGAGAAGAGGAAGGAGATACTCTCCCTTCAGCAGGGGAGTATGTCAGAGAGAGAGTTGGGGGTCAAGTTCAATGAAATCCTTCACTTTTCTCTCGACCTCTTTTTAGATGAGGATTATGGGGCGAGACATTTAGAGGATGCACTTCGACCTTCTCTTTAGTCTTTTATTACTCCCTTCACCCCACCAACCTACTTGGAGGACTAGAAGAAGGATGAAGTGGAGGAGAGGAATCCCACATTGGGATTTGTGCCGCGAGAGAGGATATAGTATGGCTTGTTAAAGGGTAAATATACCATCAACAGGCCTCTAGTATTAGGGCCTTTCATGTTTCGAAAAGTTGGAGCAGGCCCCAGCAGTTCCAGTTTCGATCTCCTAATCCTCGCCCCTTTTTGTAGGATCGGGACCGAGATGCTTCAGTGGTAGTCGTGGGCATCTTCGAAATTAGTTTTTGGACCAAGTGAAATATAGTGGGGTTGGGTAGGTTCAAATCCAACCATAGCAGCAGCAGTTTCCATCAAGGCCCTTTCAGCAGTAGAAACAGGGACAGCGAGCTCTCACTCCTTTGAGATCAGATATTACTGGAGGGGGATGACCTCATGTTTCTCCTCAAGGACCTCAATCAGGACGTGGTTGGGGAGGCGGCCGATAGCCGAGGGGAATAGGAGCTTGGCATGTGCAGTTTCACGCCATAGAGGCTGTAGTTCCTGTAGGGACAGAAGTCATTCAAGGTACGATCGTATTGTTTAGTACCCTTTCATGTTCCTTGTTTGATTGAAGATATTTTAACTCCTTTGTTTCACCCAGTCTATCCCATGCTCTAGGTCCAGTCACAGAGAGACTTCTCGTACCGCTAGTTTTGAGTATGGCAGTCAGAGGTCAGACCAGTATTTCTTATGTTTTCCAGAGATGTAAAATGATGTTTGGACCACATCAGTCTAGTGGGGAGACTCTTTTGATACCGATGCAGCTGTATGATGTCATTCTAGGCATCGACTAGCTGTTCTTTGTGTGTGATGTTATCTACTTCTTCTGGATAAGGGTTGTGTTTTTGTATATGGGAGGCTAGTGTGTAGGTTTTTTCAGTGAGCGGGATTTTAGGAGGTCATTCGGGAAGTGGAACCCCTTCTTTCCTTGTTAGTCCACTATTAGTGGAGTCAACAGACTCAAAGTTGGTGTAATTTTTTGGAATTATCAATGAGTTCATGGATGTCTTCCATAAAGAGGTGGTGAATCTAACCCCTCGACGTGATGTTGAGTCCGGGATAGATTTGAAACCTTGTTCCCAACTAATTTTGATGGCTCCCAATCAGATTCCGCATTCTAAGTTGTGGGAGTTATGTATTCAGTTTGATGATCTAATGAAAGAGGGTTTTTTTCTACCAAGCGTGTCTCCATGGGGCGCTCTGGTCTTGTTCATGAAGAAGGAAGACAGTGGTCTCAGGATGTGTATATATTACCAGAGACTGAATCAAGTAATGTCCAAGAACTATTAACCTCTCCCGATGATAGAAGTCCTTTTGGATTTGTTGAAGGGGGGAGGATGGTTCTCCTAGATCGACATGCAGTTACGATATCACAAGTTATGGGTGAAAGACAATGATATCCCATAGACTGTATTCAGGTGAATGTATGGGAACATTGAGTTGGTAGTCATGTCATTCGGTGTTACGAATTCACCATCCATGTTCATGGGATTCATGAACTCCATCAACCTGAAATATCTGGATCAGTTTGTAGTCGTTTTTATTGACAACATCCTGATCTACTCAAGATCATAGGAAGACCATGATGAGTATCTAAGAATGGTTTTAGGGGTCCTCCGACTTCACTATCTCTATGGGATGTTGTCCAAGTGAAAGTTCTTGATGTGATAGGTCCACTTCCTGGGACACATGGTGTCTGAGCAGGGAATAGTGGTTGATCCATCAATGGATGAAGAGGATGTTTCTTGGGAAGAACCCAATAATGTGATAGAGGTTCGTATATTCCATGTTTTAGCGGGTTACATCTGGAGATTCGTGCCCAAATTCTCTCGATTGGCAGCACCCTTGATAGCCTTGACCAAGAATGACAAGGCTTCTATATGTAGTGAGTAGTTCTAGGTATCCTTCAGTTATCTAAATGGGAAGCTAGTTAGTGACCCAGTATTGAGGTTTCTATTAGAAGGGGTAACGTTTGAGGTGTTCTGTGATGCTTCAGGATAAATCTTGGGGTGTGTGTTGATGCAAAAACTGGGATGATCTCTTATAGGTCTAGGAAATTACGTCATATTGAGAATAACCATTCCACACATGATTTGGAACAAGCAGCGGTTGTGTTTGTACTAAATTTGGGGCGGCATTACCTCATCGGGGAGTTCTTTTTGATCCTCACAGATCACAAGAGCTTGAGATATATCTTCTCACAGTGGGACATGAACATGTGGTAGTAGAGGTGGATGGAGTTTCCTCTAGACAACGAATTAGAAATTACTTACACTAAAGGTAAGGAGAATGTGGTGGCTGATTCCTTGAGCATAAATTCGCAGAAGTATGTGTTTTGAGTGTCGGAAGATGCTTGGAAGGAGATCGGGGAGTTGGCTGCCCTACACCTGGATGCAAGGGATGATTATGGAAGAGGCTGTCTATTCTAGATCATAGTGCAGTCCTTTCTATTGAAGAAGGTGAAGGAGTCTCAGTAGGATGGGGGGCTTAGAAGCTAAATTGATGCACGATCGTGTTTTCCAAGGTGATTCTCTAGGTGGATGGTCATAAGATGGGCGAAATTATATGTTAAATCATGGAATTTTGTTCATCCTTGTGTGAATGCACGGGATTGTTCTTGGTGAGCTCCACAACTCCACCCTGGAAGTATTCCCAGGAGATTCCAAGATGTAATGGGGCATGAAGGGTTAGTTTTGGTGGCCCAAGGTGAATCGGGCAGTGGCAGAGTTCTTGGAAAAGTGCCTCATGTGTCAATAGGATAAGGCTGAACACCGCATCCCAGAAGGTCTGTTACAACCTTTAGATGTCCCCAAGTGTAAGTGGGATGACATATAGATGGATTTCTTCAAAGTACTACCCATGGTTTAAGGAGGCTACAGTGCTATATGGGTTGTGGGCTGACGAAATCATCTCACATCTTGTAAATGATTGAGTCCAGTGCAGTGGATTCCTTATAACAGTGCTACGTGGACGAAGTGGTGAAATTGCACAGAGTTCGAAGGCCCATAGTCTCTTATCGGGATAGCCAATTTACCTCAAAGGTCTGAAAATATTTTGAACATTATTTTTGCACTCAGTTATACCTCAGCACTTCTTTCCACCCTCAAATAGATGGGAAGATATAGTGCACCATCCAAACATTGGAGAATATACTACGGGAATTTGTTTTGGACCTTGGAGGATGGTGGGTACGACACTTGCCTCTGGTATATTTTTCCTACAACAATAGCTATAAATCTACTATTGTCATGGCTCCATTAGAAGACCTATATAGAAAGTATTTTCACTCACGCATGTGCTAGATGGAGGTCGGGGAAGCAGGTGTTCTTGGTCCTGAGGTAGTGTAGAGCACGATAGAGAAGGTTCAGCATATAAGGGAGAGGATGAAGGCATCTCTGGAATTGCAAAGGTCAAATGTTGATCATAGGAGGAGACCCCTGGAGTTCGAGGTCAGGGACCATATGTCCTTAAATGTCTCCCCTTGGTGTGTACAATGGATGTTTGGAAAGGGGAGTAATATTTCTCCCAGGATCATTTCACCCTTCGAGGGGTTCGGTGGGTCGACAAAGTGACTAATCAGCTGGCTCTACCACCGCCGCTAATGAGGGTGCAAGATGTATTCCATGTGTCTCATTTCAGTTGGTATCTACATGATGATTCACATGTCCTTGACTAGGGGATCTGGATATTGAGGATGAGATGATGTTTTTGGAGAAACTAGTGAGGACCGAGGATCATGAAGAGACAGTGATTTTTGGAAGAACCACCCCCTTAGTTCATGTATTATGGAGGCATGGGGGGATCAAGGGGAGTACCTGGGAATGGGAGGCACAGATGCGTGCCAAAAAACCCATAGTTGTTTTGATTTTGGTTTTTTTTTACCTGTTTTTGAGGATGTGTTGAACCTTGTTAACAATGAAATGGACTATATTACTTTCTCTCTAGATTTTTGTGAAGAGTTGTGACTGTTGGGATGGGAGGACCTGATCCCTAATCAAGATGCATTAAAGTGGATTTGGTTAGACCCATTCAGGCGAGTCAGTGCCACCCAAAGAGGATAATATCTTGAAATGGAGGAAGAGAATCTCTAATCCATATGACTGGATGATATGAATTTAAATGTATGTGTGTTTACTTGGAGGAGAGGTGTTCTTAGATGTTGGGGATGTTTAATTTTGAGAGGTATCTTTTGAGGTGGTTGTTCAGACCCCTATTTTCTTTGGGTCTTGTTTCAATTCTATAGGGTGTGAATAGTTAGAGTGATATCTGATGTAATGGCCCCGAAAATTATTCATTAAAGAGTTTTCCAAAAAAAAATCGGATCCATCAAACAGTTCCACCAAAACAGTGTCATCGGTCAAGGTCGCACCCTGAAATGGTGGCACTGTGACGATGGCACCGTGATGTTGGTATCATGACCTTGGTACTGTAGTGGTCACACCATCACAGTCGTACACCGAAATAGTGTCACCATGACTGTGGCACCGTGATAGTGGCACTGTGAACGTGGCACAACTTACGATGTCTCACCAAACAGTGTCCCACCATTTGTTTCAATTTCATGTTCCACTCTCGAAATGTGTCTTTGGATATAAAAGTTTTTTGATATCCATTTTAAATCCATTAAAATCCCAAAAATTATATCTAAAATCCCCCATGATCCGAGAGACCCTTGACTTACAAAAAATGTGTGGATTTTTCCTCAGTGTCACACCCATTTTCTCGTATTTTCTATTTCCTCCCCTATTACACATTTTCCTCTATTTAAAGGAAAACCTTTAACTCATAGCCATTATAGCCACCTCTCTAATGATAATTATTAAAAAAAATTAATTACATCATTTGTAACTTTCCAACCATGGGGTGAAACAACGATCTTCCTTTAAATCCATTCAATATTTCATATCATGTAACTCCAGGATCACACCTTTTATGCACGAGGATTATTTCTTCTTCATGGCCGGTCTCTTTACTTTCCTTGTTGCATTTGGAGTCCCCATTCCTGAGGCTAGTGGTGCACCTATGATGGATCCTTTCATGCTGGATCTTGGAGTCCTCGATGTTCCTCCCCAACAAGTCACACTTCTGTAGTTCTTGGCACATAGAGAAAAAGTTTGATCATTGATGGTCCAAGTAGGGGTTCTCATTCGTATCTCTTTACTATGTATCATGTGGGGTGTGTATGATAATGATTCATTTTGGAGATGGATGAAACCAAACCATAATGAAGATAATAATCGAACATTTAACGAATGATGGGGTGTGTTGGATGATGTTGCGATACACTTTTACCCATGCTTATATGTTGTGAATTGTATGGGCCTATATCCATGGAAAAGAATGGTCGTTGGTGGTCTTTCCTTGCAAACTAATAAAATCATGTCTTCTATTATGATTGAATGGTTGTAACATGGAAATTGGTTAATAACCTAAACACGTTTGATTAAATGATTGTCCAACAAACAAGAATCCTTGTGTGATCAACCCGATTAACCAAACAGAATGAAGGAACTTAAAAAATTATGTGTTTTAATCTGAAAAACTCCCTCTCTCTTTCTTGGTAAGATGTGTGGTTGTTATGCTTGATTCTTGTGGGGTGACATGGATGGGGAAGGGATCCCTTGTTTTACAATTGTTGGTTGGTGCATCTAAGGCTGTGTGGGGATGTATGTTGGGGCTTGGTTTGGTTCTAGTACTTTGAGGGATCTAACCAATCACTTTTGTTTTTGTGACTTTACAAGAAAACCGGGTGTGAATGCATAATTTTTTTTGGTCGTTTTTGATTACTACGCTTGTATCTATGCCAATTAGATTCTCAGTTGTGAAGAATTATTTAAATGGAATCACTTAACCATGAAAACAGAAATCGGTTCAATAGGAATTGTTTTCAGGGAATGATTTGTGGCTTGGTTTAGGATGTTGTTCTTTTATTGAATGAATGGTAACAAGGCTGTTTCTGTATGGTCTGGTTTTAAAACCCCTAGGTTAGAATGAGTTCTTGTTTACCTATATGTATAATGTTTTTATTACGTTTCTTATTTGTGCCCCACCCATGTTGAGCACATTGTGTCGAACACCCCTATTTCATAGGAAAGTGTGGTTTTTCCAACACTCCTATGAGTGGATGGTTATTATCACTTTTTTTCTCCATTTTCTGAGTATCCCAAGACACATAGGGTAGGCTATGATGGCCTAGGTCCATTATATCCTAATATTGATTGGGCAAGGAAGTTGTGGTGGTTGGCCCAGGTGTGTGCGGGATGGTTGTTTTCCAAGTGACTTCGGTATGAGGACTAGTTCTCTTCAGGAGTGGCAGTAGTTTTTCTGGACCAGGTGTTTGCAGGCATGGTTACATATGGTTTTTGTGGCCTAGGTTTTTGTGGGTCAGATGCGTGGTTGGGGTAGCCCATGTGTGTGCGGGAAAGTTATGGCAGTGGGAATGCGGTGAGAATGGCAGGGGAGGTCTAACGCATCGGATGTCATCAATAACCAGTGGGAAAGTGGTGTGAGGTACCCAAACATCGATGAGTGATTACTACTAGTTTACATGACTTGTGTTATTTGGGAGTGTGTCTTGGTGAGGTTTGGGTGGGTAGTTTCCTTACTAGGTGCTTTGGATTTCTCTATTTATCATGGGGAATTAGAATTACTCCCCTCTTAAGCATGAGAGATTTTGGTTTTCCCTACTGATTATACCTGTATACTCACCCTACATATATAAAAC
Source organism: Viscum album (assembly GCA_963277665.1). Taxonomy (NCBI): domain Eukaryota; kingdom Viridiplantae; phylum Streptophyta; class Magnoliopsida; order Santalales; family Viscaceae; genus Viscum; species Viscum album. The sequence continues at coordinate 822,051,406 of OY728143.1, forward strand.
TACTTTTAGGTTTACAGGAGGCCTACGAGGACCAGTCCAGGACCTACTATATCGGACGTTGGGACCATTGAAGTTGCTGATTTTATTTTATTTGGGTACCTTCCTTTAGTGTTTTCTTTTATTTTTGTAGAACTTATTATAGTAACATGAATATGGTAATGGATTTTTTTGGCTTTAATTTTACTTCTAGTTTTGGTTTTTTTGGGATTTATTATCTTATCTCCCAATCCTACAAAATTAAAAAGAATAATTCCTTCCAAATTACGTTTGATTTTATACCCTTGGTGATAGTCTCCACTTTAGGACCTATTGTAGGCAGGTCTATAGTGTCATTATATCTCCTTCAACTTGAGGAAGAAAGGGACTGGAAATCTATTGTCCCTTCCCTCATCTTGGTGAAGTCGGGTCATGACAATAATTCTAAACATAACCTATTTATTTACCTCTATTTGTGATCTTGAATTGGATGGTGTTCTAATGAATGGAGGAATAAGGTATTGAAAATAGGGGAGAGTGAATGATAATGATTCTTCATATAAAATAGAACATGAAATTCTAGACCTTTTAACATATATTCAGCGTTATTTTAGAATATTATTTTTGTTTATTATGGGTATATAATAAAATATAAATTTTTACATTGATTAATATAACTACTAGAATATTCAAGTTTGTAGGGATATTATATAAAAATGTTCATGATTAATCGGGACTATTATAAATGTCACATTTGATAAATAAAGAATAATTATGTGATGAAAGATATTTTTCGGATTCATTATAAAAAGTTTATGGATTTTATAATAAATAATTTTACATTATAAGTTTTTATCAATGTATTCATGCATGTGACATATATATATATAATGAATTAATTCATATGTTTGAGTGAAAAAACTACATTGAAAACTACCAGTAGATAATTAAACCACATATTACATTTCCATACCATTCCACAAAAGGTTAAAAGTGTTTTAGTCTTGAAATATTTGTAAGAAAATTAATATCGTGTTCCATCCTTTCCATTTAATCTTTTTTGATATCTTAAAATAATTATTCAATATTCTCCCAAATTAATGTAAACTTTTCTCTGGATCTTTTTCCATCAAAAACCATCATACCAATACAATATTCCACATGTCAATCCATTTTTATTATTCATCATTGGTATCAAAAATTGTGACTCTTGGAAACATTATTTTTATCTCATTAAAAAAGTAATTGATTTTTATATTATTCTCAATAATAAAATTATTGGTGTGTATTTTCACATCCATGGTACATTAACTGTCCTTCACTTTTTACTTCTTGTTTAGATAACCCCCTCTGTCATTAAGTTTAATTTAGTTACCAATAATACAAAAGAAAACAACTTAATACTTCATTAGAGTAGTTTGATCCTCCATCTTTAATTCATTGGGGTTTAGTAATAGGTGTAGTGATATTGATCTTTCACTTATATCCACTTGGTTGGGATGGTCTACACAAACACTATATTTATGTTATTGGGGTCAAGACTCATTGTCTCAACCTCAATAGTTCATTTTCTCTTTATTGTTTTTTTATTAATTAATCATCCATTTTCTTAATGGATTTATAATTTTTCATTTACCCATTTTCTTTTTATTCCAATCTTGAGACCATTGACTTTGGTATATTAGAATAATATTTCCCATTTTTTATTTAAACACCATTGTTAAGATGATATACTGAAAAGTTGAAACTTCCATTTTATTCATTTTGAATACATAAAATGAAAATTTTATCAACAAGCCCCTAAAAATCATAGTTTTATGAGGCCTGTAATTAATTATTTATACCATTTGGATCCTCAGTAGTATCAATTGATCCATAGGCAAAGTATTTCTCTTCATAAATGGAATGTCAATCCTTTTATGTTGATTATGATGTTGTAATTGAAAATTATGGTAATATGTTTATAGATGTCTATGATTTTATTTTGATAATATAAACGATAAAATTAAATAAAATTTGGGTGTTGATAAAATATTTACCTTAATGGCATCTCAGAAGTATATGTAGTATGAAAATTAAATTATTGATTATAATAAAATATTATATTTATTTTTATGGTCAGACGATTGATTTTTTTCATTCATGTTATATAGTGGAATTATTAATTATAAGAAATAATTATTTTATAAAAAGTGTAATGATTATAAATTAAAGAATATATATATATATATAATCATTAAAATAACTATGTGAATGGTGGAAATGGGCATTATAAGTGGTAAATGGTGAAAATAAAATGAAAAAAAATTAAAAGATAGTATAAAATAAGTGTGACAAAATTATCACAAATATATTATATAATTATCAAAATATATATGTGAGTATATAAAAGTTTCAATGAAAAAAATTAAATGGACTAAATTTTGGAAGGATCCATTGAGCATGTATGGTGGGACATAAAAATAGAATAATGATATATAAAAAATTTCAATAAACAGTTGTATGTTATTTCCATTAACTATTAATTGATATATTATATTTATTTATTTATATGATTTTATTCATTACAAATTATAGAATACCATAAATTTCTAACAATAATGAGATATAAGATAATATAAAAGGATAATGTGAGAATTAATTATTTCTTATTGAATATTGATATGAGGTATTCATGATATACACACCCAAAGTAACTCTCGAACATTGAATAATCATGTTTATTGTTTACCTTTAAAATTTAGGTACATCATAACAGATATAATTATTTTAAAAGATGAATACATTTTCTAGATGTTGTAGAATATTATGATGGTGATTTAGTGGTATTTTTGGGGCCCATATGTAAGATTTATTTGGACATTAACAAGAGGTGAAGTTGATAGTATGAGTCAATTGTAAAAAAATATAATGAGTATATAAGTTATTTTTATTATCTTTGATATTTTTTTGTGGTCAAATTTGATGAACGAAAAATTCCATTAAAAATGCTCAAAATTATCAATGAAATGAATCATATATAGTAACCCACATGTTTCACCCAATCCCATACACACCTCAGAATACTATAATTGAATAACGTGCCACATGATCAACATTAAGGGCCATGTGAAACAACTTATTCTCCTCATGACCACATAGTACATTAAATTCAAAGGATCTAGGAGCTCAAGATTTCCCCCATGGTTACCTAGGAACCCATATTCCCATACCAATATAAATACCCCTATACCATCTATTTTAGATTAGGAGAAACCTTGATATCATTTGAGCACTCTAAGAAACATTTTTACGCACACACGCTTTCTGAACCCCCACCCCCATGTAATTTTGGAATAGAAAACATGGGGAAAATAGTTGGATTTAATGATATATGTGTCCACATATTATTGTGGTAATCCAAGAGACCAATTCAATCAAATTATAACTAACTTAAGTGTGATATATCTTTCTTAAGGTTTATTCCCATGAAAACTCGGTATATCCTCATTGCACCCAATATATCCTTCAATGAACAAACATATAGCCCTCAATGGACACAAATAACTATTAATTTAGTCAATTATCGTAACTGGGATCAATGATATACCCAATGGTCTCCTAAAAAATTAGTTCATATATTTATAATTAGTTTACTTCCACGATCACCTAACAAGGCATTCATACACCATACTCGCCCATTTGACCACCATTTTTTTAGTTCACTAAACTTGGCACACCTTCACCTAATAACCCTAATACAAGTCACAACCGACATCCATTTCTCCTCAACTGTGATATTTGACTTGTTCTCTCAATGAGGGACACTCCATGCCTATATTAAGAATAATTGGAATCCCCATTCATGCAATTCAATAACATGATTTAAATTAGTAAACCAAAATACCCTTCCAACACTCTTCATTGATGGAAAACCCATTAAAGATTGTAACTCACTTACGTCTCATCCAAATCCACATGAATTATATGATGATGTTTCAGACACCAATAAACATTATTCCCATCATGTATTTCATGGATAATGGGAATAGAGAATATTATAAGGCTTCTCCACATGGTTTTCCTCATTGATGGTAATGTTCATTGGTATACACAAAATCATGTTTTCCATTAATAACAATGATTATCATTCTGGTGTGGCCTATGAATTCTCTCCAAAATTAGCCTATATAGATCACCTGGTATAGCAATTTTGAATCAGCACAATATCATGTTTGTTCCCATTGGACAATATAATTTTCCTCACCAATCCAATATTTTATCCATGAACCTGAACATGCACCTCTAATACGTTGTAATCCTTAAACATTCATCACCATACTCACATGTCTGGTTAAGCCAAAAGTGTTTTATCATAAATAGGTCCCATATAAACAATTTAATGGTACCTTTAACCTATAAGTGCATTCCATGTGACTTTAAATATCTCGAAGTAGGTTTTAATATTACCACATGAAACAATTATATATAATTATCCCAAACAGAAAACCATAAAGGCACTTTTATGGTGTTGGGAACATGACCATAAAAGGAACTTCTATGTCTATAGTCAAATGACATTAAAATAAACTTTTATAACACTATATTCATGATCTTAGTTAACTCTTATTATAGTAGGGATACATAACCTTCAAAGGAACCGCTAGGGTCTTTTTAATATAAACATAAAAGGTACAACATAAATTGTTAAAATGCATAAATCTACATGTATTATGATTCCCTTTCCATTGATATATAGGTAGACATTTTCATTGTAACAATACAAACTCTTCTATATATAAAACCTCTGAGGATGTAAATTAATTCTAGATTTCTTATATGTGTGTCTATAAACCATATCATATCTATTTAATAAGGGGAATTATTTTAAACCTCTCATAAATATAGACAGGGAACCACTTATATATACATATTATTATATAGATTCGTGGAATCAATTGATAACATTCATGATAGATTCATCTAGTATAGTCATTAGAGGATTTATTGAATTCCTATTAAATCTATTATAGATCATTTAACTATTGAAATGAAACCCATAATTGGATGAGGTAACTTACTATCCTCCCACCAAAAACATATAATTTAAAGGATCGTTAGAATTCGTTCATAACCATCAACCTTTGAAAAAGGGTTCAAAAAAGGGAAAATTCCATAAGAAATGTTAGTATTAAAATGGTGAACTTGATGTGAAATTATTTACTTATGAATGAGATGAATAAACTATGCACTCTTAATTTTGATTTTGTACTTATAGGATAATTATTTTGGTTACTTTCCATACAACTCTATCCTATCATGACTAAATTTACTCATCGATCAATGCTTTATCAAACATAAAATTCCTCAGTCATGATAGGTGTAATAGAGGATCCACCATGGTTCCTATAAATATCCAAAAATTGGATCATTTATCATATTACAAGTTAATAAGGACTGCTGTGAACCCTTGACATTTAATGTATTTATCACCCACCCAAAATATATAAGAAAAGTTGTTTAATACCTTCATTTGAGAATGAAAACATATTTTTTCCATCCAATCCTTGTAGGTGGCTCATGAAGGAATTTAGGAGAAGAATTATCATAGGTCATCCCATAATTTGTAGGCTAGTGGGACACCATTTTACCATGTAACCGCATCAAATTAATTTTAAAGTATCTCATTGTAATAAAGAACACCTACCTTCCCTACTATAAATATGTATATGCGGATGCTCAACATGTCCTTATGGATACCTAGAAGATGCCTATATGGGGTCATATAAATTATTATCTCCGCTGTCTACTCATAGGAATGATCCCTCAGGATGCCATAGATGAATCCTCTACCACTTTTACCCATCTAGTTGTTCGAACCAAGGTTGGGTGAAGGTCTCCTGAATGGAATTAAATTACCATGACCTATGATCAGACCCATTCTCCTTATATAAATAATCATAAAAAGAACCCATAGGAATATCATTATAGTGTTGTGAGGATTATTCCAAGACACAATATGAATTCAACCTTTGATTATATCAAATTATGTACCACCAGTTATTCTAGCCACTCCCTCCACAAGAAGGTATGAAAGTAATGTCTCTTGAGGTAATACCTTGTGAACCAATAACCATAGTCCTCTCCATGAAAATGAAACATCCAACACCATAAATTATCCCCATCATATGAACCAATATGTCCCTAAATAATGAGTTCATCCTTATGTTGAAACAAATGAAGGAAACTCAATAGGCTCTACTCAATGTTCTAATATCAAAGGTAATACTCAAAAAACATGAAGAACAACCATATATGTTTCTCATATGGTAATAAAACTTACAATAATTACTGAGGCCAACCCACGAAGTTAATTATGATGTTCCTCCTGAAAAAATTAAATTAAACTCGAAATGAGTTCCTCCACCATTCAATCATGAATCAATCAAAACCCACAATGGTTTATCTCATGGTCTCCATGTAAAAAAAGATCAATATAGAGGTCCTCCTTATGGTTTTATTATGAAAATTAGTTATCATAGAGGTACAACCCATGGTGATCGAACAGAAATATCTATATTTCCTCTACATGGAATATGTTGTTGTGGTCCTCGCTGTGATGAAATAAGAATCCAACATATAGGTATTATGCATCATGGAAACATAAAATGAACCGACAACAGAGATACTATATATATTGATCGAGAAAACAAAAAAAATGTTGGTCCTCTCTATAGTGGTGAACCCATTATCATAAACCATTCTAGTCCTCCATATGGTTCATATTATGAACTACTTAATTGAATTGAATCATACTTGGTATAAAAGTCATATCTATGTTTTAATTATTCCAATATTTCCTTCAAATTGATCGGAACTAGAAAATATGTTTTCAGCAACACTAGAATATCCAATGTTAATTAGTATGGTTTTGTCCTAAATAATGTGGAATATAAGGTAATTATCATCATCAATGCCTTCACCAAAATATGAAAAGTTATTTGTAGTTAGGGATATATTGAGAAAACTCTCTAATTTTTATTATATCGATAAAGAAATACCTTTATTATCATAGATTGTTGAAGAACATCATAAATAAATGACAATAATAATTATATCATGTGTAGAGAGATGGATAAGAATAACATATGTGTCATGTTTTTTAGCATTTAAACGTCATAGTATTAAATTTCCAACACTAATTAAGAGGAATGTATACATACTATTCTTCACAAACTATGGATGCCCCTCAATCATCTCAAATATATACATTTTCCTTATGGTTAATTTTCTCAACATCTCAAGGTGTTGGATAAATAGTGAAACGTTTTTTATATAACCACCCTTTTATTGGCTTGAAATCAACAAATTGGGGGGGGGGGATTTAGTGACTCTAATAACAATTCCATGACGCTTTGAAGACACCCTAAAAATGATTGTTTTTGACTTCTCTGATGTATTCATTAGAGGTTGGGATTAATAAAGTTCTATACACATCACTCCCTTTATGGGAAATAAAAACCCTTCAGTAAATTATTTTGGTAATATTATCAATTCATTTAAAGTATATGGTCTTGGATCTGAATATTCTATTTATGATATCCAAAAAAATCACGTCATACCAAATGACAAGAATGGAATAACTATATTGGAATGATCTATTGAAAAGTTATTTCAACAATATAGTAATAAGGTGAAGTCAGTGCCAATTTTATAAAAAAATTATAATATGAACAACCATTGATGGCTCACACCTCTCATATAAAGGTTCATGAATGAAAACTTCATCCAACTCATTCAAGAGTGAAATATTAATGGAGAAAAGATATAAATTAAAACATATAGTGTAAATGTAGGGATAACCCCAACCAATAGTTGTGGTTGAATTTTTACCTCCCCCACCACCCTCTGTATCATAAAATATACAAAAATGATCAATATAAGAATAGAAGAATAAGGTATAGCTCAACCATTGGGGATTAAAAAAATTTACCTTCCTTTCTATTAATGAATTTTTTCTTTTCTAAATTCAAAACAAATTTAATAGAGGAATATCTATGTTTTTCTTGACTAGATTTTTATAACTCATCCCATCCATTAGGATCACAATATGTGGAAATTATGAGAGATTCACCCATTATCATCATGAATATGTAATTTTAGGTTTCCTTTCAAAATTAGAATTGAGGAAGGGAATTGAAGCCTAAAAGAAGTCATATATTCAAAATATATTACATTAGGGTGATATTGGAGGGAGACTACATCTTTAAAACAAGTTAATCTAATGAAAACATTATCGGGGAATAGGATTTATTCCTTCTATTTAATTTTATTAGTGAATGATATCAAGGTAAACCATGCAGATAATAGGAAAAAATATACCAACATAGAATAATATGATTTGATGAAATATATTTAAAATATGGTCTATACTAAGGCATGAGAATAGTGTGTCCTAACTTGAAATTAATTCTAGACACATGAATTTTATGATCATCTATTAAACCCACTATCTCTCACTCATTGGCCTTTTATCAAAGAAATATAGAACGTTGTAACTACATCTACATCACACCCATCACCAGAAGCAGTCATTTCTATTTTTAATTAAAATATTTCCTTGTATGAATATGATTTAGATATTTTAATGTGACTTGAAAATGAAATAAATAGAGGTAATACACCTTCAAAATAAAACTCTTTGGTCAAGGCTTTCATGCCCACTAAGTAGACCATCTCCTGTAAAAGTTGATTTTTATAACCATAAAGGGAATAGTTAGGTCATCCAACACATATAAGTATATTTTTTTGACCTAACTAGATCATTGATTGAGTATCAAAAATTTCCTCCATTGTGGTATAAACTCCCACCATTTTAGATAGTCCTTAATATGAAAATTTAGGCATGTTATTATCCATGAGTACAAATAAGTTGACTATATTAGTATATTTTTGTTTTCTCTTCTTAAGAACCTAATTATATAGTCATATGGAAAGATATTATTAGATCTATAAAATATCATTCTAGTTAAATGGAAATTGTAGATGGATATTCAATAGTTGTTCAACCAAAAATAAATCAATTTTGTAAGTTGAAGGATTTGAATCCTCCTATATTTTGGAATATGAGTTTCCCAATATATAATTCCATAGGATACCCAAAAAATAACTTTTTCATTTTACATATTAATGTGAGCCTATGTTGGAATCACCAAGTTATTAAAAAATAAGGATACTTGGACGTTTCATCTAATATTTTCAAGGGCCCAATTTTATCTGATTCAATAAACTAGAAGATTGATCTATTATCAGTTGGGAAGAACATTGGTGAAAATTATTTTGCCAGTTCAATTAAAAAAACAAGTGTATGATCATAATTGTCCTATCATATTTAATATTGTGTTAAAATAAGTGTTTCTTGGATTATATCCATAGATGGAATATTTTAACATGTTCCATGAATATGTATCTACCATAGGAGAGGATTCTAAAGATATTTATATAAAATATCTCATATTTAAACTGATATCACTAATCACATTGAAGTATTTTGGTGGATTCTGATAAATTTTTATAGAGGAATGGTTTTTCAAGGGTTCCCTTTTGAATTCAAAAAGTTAAAACCTAAAAGACTCCCCCAAAATAGGGAAAACTATTAAGGAGGAAATTTTTACTATCATACTCAAACAACCACCAATTCTAGATCCATCATATAAACCATCCTAATATAATATAGTACATCCATATAGGAAACTAGGAAAATAGTTTCCCCATTAGAATAAAAATAAGTAAAAAACCAACAACATATTAATGATAAAAAGGACCAGATCTATTCTTTCTGAAAAGAGTAAGTCACATGATAATTTATCTCCACTCTAGAGGAAAAATAGGTAACATTTATAGAAGTAAAATCACCAAATGAAGTGTGTTTGAATGATTTAATTGATTAATTATATAACCATTTTTTGTTAAGGGATAACATATCATATTTCGTAATATTTAATGACATACTATAGATAATGATAGATAGGGTCCATGTAAAGTTGGACTATCCTCCATATCAGTTGGATGATGTGTCTGATACTACATTATAAGGTGAATGAGGGTGTAATGATGTCACATAATAAAATATGTATAAATTTGAATATTTTATGAACCTTAAATTAACCTATATTGAACAACATATCATTATGGAATTACTGAATCAACTTGTTTCAACACTAATTCCCATTTATATATGTAAGGTCATATCTTCAATTTCACAATTCTATGAAATTCAACAGAACTAATGCAACTCAAGAAACATATATTACAATGGTGTAATTAGTATTATTTCTATTTTTTTACTTATTATTATTTTATGAAAATAAATGAATATAATTAAGATTAACTAATGGGATAAGAAAATATGAGAATCATTTTATTTAATATAAAATTGATACATTACAACATTAAATGGGAAAAGGTCTTCTAAAACTCTAGAAAACTCATAAAAACACAAAGAAAGAAATGGTTCTCTGGTGGGTAACATAAGAAGAAATATTTAGTAGGCCTCTTCCATTAGGTCTTATATAGTTAGAAGAATAACATGTAGAAGAATAATGAAAATTATTAGAATAAAAGGAATGTACAAACCCATTCTTGATGAATGATAAGGACACCATTGATTTTGGTGTCCTTGAATACCATTAGATATAAGAACATATACTAATTTTATATGATCATAGTAAAAATATCCATTGAAATTTAATTTTAAGTGACCTTTTATTTTTTATAAAACCATTAAAATTTTAGAACCATTATGTATTTTTAGTGCTTCAAATTATAAATGTAGTAAAGAATGATATTATATTAAATATTTATATATTTTTAATTGATGATAATTTTTAATATTTGTATTATAAAATTATAACATGAGTATTTATACATTTTTAGTAATTGATGGTGTTTTAATAGTTGGTTGTTTTAAAAATATAAAATAAATTTATATTTATATTTGTGATTGATGATGTTAACATCTAATGTTTCATTTTTTAATAATATATCACTTGAAAATAATATGATTGGAAAAGTAATAAGTTTATGAATATATATATATATATATATTATTTCATAATATATATATATATACTTATATTTATTTATTAAAATGATTTTATTTGGTAGTGTTATTTTTTTCATGATTAATAAATGTTTACCAAAAAATTGCCTGGGTACCCACAACTGAGAGCATCCTTATTGGCCAAGCCCTCATATTCAGATGGGAACATAGCGTAAGTCTTCTTGAGTAGCACAAGGTGTGAACACTGCATATTGTGGGTTAGGCCATGCACAAATCCATGTTTAGTTTCCTGGTCTTGCACGAGAAGAGGTTAGGCCTTGTCCCGTGGTGGGGTCTTGTGTGGAAGGAACCCATGGTGTGTGCATTCATGTCATTGAATTGAGGAACAACACACCTAGCCATATAGGGATTCCCTGAAACCTTGATGTGTGATGTAGGTTTTTTTAGAAGTAAGTGATTGTAACGTCCCGGTTCCGGAAGCCACCCAGAGGCGCCCCGTACCCGGTTGGTCACATGGCCTCAAGCGCATTTCCCCAAAACTCTAGAGGTTGGCGACTAGTAGCAAGGGCCTTGGGTATGATAGTGGGAAACTATTCCCTCATTGGAAGAGTACACAGCGGAATAAAAATAAACCTGAAATAGTGGAAGTAGTAAATAACCAACAATAATTATCAGCGGAATACTAAATCAACAAACTGGAGCAAATATGTATATACAAAATGATGCATGATACATATCTAAGAAAACAGAAAAACAAGTCACAATGCTGGAAAACACCAAAGTACCAAAACAAGTACAAAAGAAAATAAAACAGCTCCTCAGCATCGCAAGCCAAAGCTTGGTCCCATGCTCTCTAGCTCCAAGCAATCAAGTACTGGAAGTCGAAGGGCGCTTGCCCTTGTCTATACCTGCAACAACATAGTATTTTTGGGCCCAAAAGAATGACCCAAACATGGTGTGAGACTAAATCCCAGTAGGCATTCACCTGAAGATCTGTGCTTAATAGTCAGTGAGTATATGGCAGGTAAAAGTACAATAAGCAGTAATGAGCAACAATAGGGTAGTAGGCATTAAATAGTAAGCAGTAAAGCAGGATGACACACAACGGTAATCAATCCACAACTAACAACAGCAGTGAATCAAACAACTAACATGCAGGAAACCCTCTGGGAAGTACTCGTAGCCATCCCCTCTTCTCCTATAAAAGAAGTACCGCAACCCTCTAGGCAGTGCACTCAGCCTAACCCCTCTGGCTTAGTCATATGAATTTATGAGACTCTCTGGGGAAGCACACTTGGTCAATTCCCCTTATAGTCAAGGGTAGTCAGGGACTCTCTGAGGAAGATCACGCGGTCTTACCCTCTTAGCCCCAAGGTCTAGAGACTCTCTACGGAAGCTATCTCGGTCAATTCCTCCTATAGCCTCAGGTATACCACAGACTCTTTGAGAAATCTCACTCAGTCAATTCCTCCTCTAGCTTGGGAAGGTTCTTAAAAAGATTCAAACAAAGTAAGACTCTCTGAGGAAGCTCACTCGGTCTACCCTCCTCTAGTCTATAATATATGAAGGCACCCTGGGAATCTCACTCGGTCTATCCCTTGTGGCCTATAATGTCTAAGACTCACTGAGGAAGATCACTCGGTCTACCCTCCTGTAGTCTATAATGTCAATGACTCTCTGGGAAGCTCACTCGGTCTACCCCTTATAGTCTATAGCACCAGGTTCTCTCAGCCTCATTCTAGTCAGTGCATAATAATTCTATAAGGCCAAAGTACACCTATAAATCTAATTGGATAACCAAAGTACACCTATAGAGATACTTGGATAAACAGTCTACAAGTCAAAAAGCATGTAATGAAAAACACTCCATACTATAGACACAAGGCATGGCAATAGTCATAATGGCCAAAGGCTAACAAGGTCCAAAGGTTGTAAACAAAGCAAGGATGGGAAAAACATCCAAGAACAACAAATTTATCCTCTAACATGATTAATTTACCTCTACACAAGCATACAAGAAAGGCTGGAAAACAACAAGGCAAAAAGGTAAACACACAATACCTCGTTCGCGGGTATTGGTGGAATTTTCACATAAAAATCAAAGACTTTGAACGGTAAGGAACAAACCACCTACCTCGATCCTAGGAGATCGATATAATTGAACCACGATGATTGATTCTATTTAGAACATCAATGATCTATGAAAATTCCCAAAACACTCAACCCAGATATCTTGAGAAGGAGGAGGAATTGGAAAATAAGGCTCATGTAAAAGGGAGAACACACCGCTACGGGTCCAATGCAAACGGCAACGGTTGAATCGGAGAACGGACAGCAGAACAGTGGCTCGTCCAAGATCCACAGATTCCCAGCACTCTCGGACGAACAGGACCTAGAATAAGATGTTTATGGTGATTAGGCGTGACCCCGGTCCGTTTAATGAAAAAAAAAGTACACGACGTGTACTTTTAGGGTACATGGTGTGTAGTGGTTTTTTTCGAACTCCGCCAAAATCAGCCTCCATGTCACCCCTACACACTCTGTGTGTGGCCCGGACATGGCCAGCACATGGCTTTGAGAAGGAAAAGATTACATGGCATGTACTCAGAAAGTACATGGCGTGTACTTCAAAAATTTCCAGAAACTCCATTTTTCTCAAAAACTCCAGAAAAAGGAAAGACATATCTGAAACGATGATCCGAGTTCTTACATTTATCTTGACCACCCATTCCTATCATGCATGATATTTTATATATGAACCCAATTCCTAATTAGAAACTTCATTTCTTCAGTTAAACAATGGATTTATTCCATTTTTATGATTTAATTAGTAATATTTGGGTCATCCCCTATTTTCCCAATTTTTGAAACCCTTTTCACCACGTAATAGGCTACGAAAATGTTTTATCCTGGCCTCATGATCGAACTCGGACCATGTTAGTTGTCCATACATTTTTTCCTTCTCCCTCATTGAGTTACGTCTCAAGATTTCCATACCACACTGGTCGTTATTACGAAATAGGTCGACCACCAACCCTCCATTTTTTCCTTCAACCCATGATGCACCTCCATTATCCATCGTCAAAATTTTCTTTTCCATGCCCCATGTTCAGTTCACATTCCATATCAGTGACAAGATCATATGAATTTAAAACCCCACCTATCACTCAAGCTCGGATACCATTATCTTTGAAGAGTATATATTCGATTCCTTTTGATTGGAATCATTGTTCAATCTGATAAATTGATCAAATGGGTCCAAACCCATGGAATATTTTTCAAGGGGTGTGTTTTTTTATAAAACCTTTTTTCACACAATTATAACCAACCCTCTTCATCTCAAAATCTCAATTCTTGGTGCTCGAATTTCCAAAATCCCACATCCCCTATTTTATTGTAAACCAAATATGGTTTTAAATTTTTTGATCAAATTTTTCTATTATACAAAGATATATGTGTTTATATATCATATATATCCATATAACATAAAATTTTTAGAATACATATATGGAAAGGGAATTATTATTTTTAATTATATTTCGTGAGGGTGTATTTCAGTTTATCAAATTATGGTTTTTATAAAAATAGTTATATATATATGTTTGTGTGTATATATATATATGCATATATACACATATATAACTTATTATTCATAGCTTTGATATATGAGTGATGAGTTATGTTAAAAAATTATACCCTAAAAATTATATTTTGTAAGGATCTAATCTACTTCACCAAATTATTTTAGTTGGGAAGGAATTATTTATATATATCTATATGTATTAACAAATATACAACTATCTATTTTCAGCTTATATGTGATAATGGTTTTGATTTTAATGGTAACTTCTAAAACATATGTTTTGAAAGGATTTAATTATTCTCTATTTAAAGTAATATTTATTCAAATGTGTATACATATATATAAATGTATATATATTCATACACACACACACACATGTAAGTAAATGTAAGTATTTCTATCTATTTTATGAATTTATCATAATTGAAAACTTAAGTGTTTGTGTTTTTTTCAAATTATTCTATTAAACAATGATGTATATATATATAATTTTTTATATATATGTATACATATTAAAAAATTAAAAGTATATTTTTTAAATAAAATTGTGTTTCCCCATATGAATATAATATCTGGTTTTTAATGGAAAATAATAAAAAACACTGTTTTGTTATTGTGTTCCTTAAAATTTTAAAAGGGTTATTATTTTTTATTTCAGTTCTTATTTCAGGTATATATATATATGTGTGTGTGTGTGTGTGTGTATCTTATAATTTATTTAAAAGTATTAATTGTTAATTAACAAATCCATATACAATTTTAGAATTTACATGTATTCTATTACTTATGGTTATGATTATATATAACCATAGAATTTAAATGATAATAGCTATAATTTTATGTGATCACACTCACAATAGTTGAATCCAATGAATGAAAAGTTCAGGATGGCTGGCGGTGGTGCTTCTTCATCTCTGCCTTCTTCTTTGTCTTTGTCGTCTTCTCCGTCTCTCCCGGTGGCTGGCGGCGGCTCTTCTGGTAATGGGGGCGGAGTGGTTTCGAATCCTTCCGCTAATAGTGTTACCGTCCCGGCTGGAGGCGGGGGTAGGGTTCTGGAGAAGGCCTCCTTTAAAGAGGCCTTGTGTGGTGGCGTTCCTAAGGTTGGTGCTGGTTCATCCTCTTCCTTGGTGGGCTCTTTCCCGGTCATCCCTCCTGTGGTGGTGGAGAGTCGTCCAGTTATGAATGTCGCGGGAGTTCCGGTTGTGTCTCTCTTGGCTCAGGAGCTTAAAGAGGTGGCGACCATCCATGATCTGACTTTGGTGGCACGTTTTGGCCGCAACAAACCTTCCTGGGCAGTTTTCTGAAGTTTTGTGGACTCTTGGGATCTTTCTCAACCGGTAGTGGTTTCAGAGTTTTCCCGGGTGGCGTTCTGTATTCATTTTTCTTCCAGGGAGGATTTCTTAAGGGCTTGGTCTAGAGATGAAAGACGATGTGGCTCCTAGAGGTTTTCTCTCTCGAGGTGGTCTTGGGACTGCCACTTTGGTCAGGAATCATCTATGGATGCTGTTTGGATCTCTCTTCCTGGGTTACCCCTTCCTTTTCATAACCCAGCGATTCTCAGGGAGGTTGGCAATGCGCTCGTGTCCTTTCTCTGTGCTGATGATAAAACCTACACTTTTCAGGCTGCTGCGAATCCACGCATTTGCGTGGAGTTAGATATTTCTGCGCCTCATCCACCCTTTGTGGTCTTGGAATCCGATGATGGTTTTTTCTAGAAACAAAGGTTGTTTTACCTTCAGGGCCCACGGTTTTGCGTCTCCTGTGGATTTCATGGACACCTTGAGGCTTCTTGCTGACGGTGGACTGGCCATCCTCGTCAGAGATCGGAGTTGAATATGAGTCCTGACCCTCCTTCCTTGGGCGGGGTGAGAAACGTCGAAGTTACCGTTGCTCCCTCCCCAGGTTCAAATTCAAAATTTTCTGGGGAACATAGTACGCCGCTTTTGGTGTGTGCGGACTCCTCGGCTGACACGGTCCCCTTGCGGTCGGCCCCTTCTCCGGTATGTAAGGATCTTCTTTACTGTTCTCCACTGTCGGATGCTCAGATTGAGGTCGGCTCCTGGGAAGAAAGGTGCACTCCTCAAAAGTCTCCAAAGGATAGTTTGGTGGATTCCTTGGGGGTGCGTTGTGGGTCCTGGCATCCCCTTCGTCTCCTTTGTTGGTTTCTTCTCAACTATCGCCGGATTTTCTACAGAAGTCTTTGGTGAGTAAGCTGTCATTCCATTCTGTTGCGGAAAAGTCTCAGAACGGAATGGCCCCTGGTGTGAATACAGAGTTGGAGAGGTCTTGTCTCTCTCCCCAAAGGAGGTTTTTGCTATCGTTAGTTCATGGAGACGTGGAATCATAGGCTTCGGGCTTCCGGGCTGCTGGAAGACTGTCGCTCCTGGAGGATGACGATGCGGCTTTTAAGAAAGTGATTCTTTCTCCTAACAGGAACTTTACAGTTTTGGATGAGTCGGGACCTCTTACCTGCTCCAAGTCCAAGGGGAAGGGCATGTTGACCCTACCTTCCTCTCAGTCTTCCCGTCCGTCTGCTTCAAAGGCCCGCAGGGGCAGGTTTTAATGCTATCAGTTATTATTTGAAATGCACGCAGTTTTGGTGCTCAGGCCAAACGTGCGTTTTTGGTTTCGGAAAGCAGGAAATCCAATGTTTCTTTGGAGGTTGTGTTGGAGCCAAAGCTCTCTGCAAACAAGTTAACTGGAGTTTCTCGGAAGTTGGGGTTTCCTAACTCAGTGCATGGGGGTGATTCTAATACTCAAATTTGGATTGGATGGAAGGATAACATTTCTCTTGAAGTGGTGAATATCTTACCTCAATGTATCGATACGAAGATTACTATTGGTGGTGTTCAGATCCTTTTCTCGTTTGTGTATGCGAGTACTTTGGATATTGGGAGAAGAGACTTATGGTCCCACTTAAAAGGCACCCACACTGGCTCCCTTCCATGGTTTGTGGGAGGAGACTTCAACACCATTGATGATCCTTCATAAAAGAAAGGAGGCTCGAGGGTTCTGCAAGATAATATTTTGGAGTTACAGGAGTGCACGACCCATGCAGGACTAATGGACCTGGGGTTCACAGGTGCTAAGTTTACGTGGTGTAATAACCGTAGAGGTTCGGACCTCATTTGGAGTAGATTGGACCGCTGCCTTATCAACATGCAGGGTCTTGATTTATTTTCAAAATACACGGTCACACATCTCTCCCGTATTCTTTCAGATCATGCCCCTATTCTTGTGGACATAAGACATGAAGTGGTGGTGAGCAGAACCTTCAGCTATTCTGGGGAGTGGCACCGTGACCCGGGTTTTTTATCTGTTATGGAAATGTCATGGCTCAAGGACGAGAGAGAGTGTTCATGGGTTGGGTTGGTGAATCGCCTCAAGCGGTTGAAACTGGACATCAGGAACTGGTTGAACAACCAGCAAGTCGATTCTAATCGGGTTATCAGTATGCATGCGGAGATTAAGAGGTTGGAATAAGTTCTCCAGGTGGCATGGGATGATAACATCTTTATTGATCTTTGCGACAAGAAGGTAGCTCTTGCGGAAAAGCTTCTCGAGTTAGAAAGAATTGTCAAGAAAAGGTCTCGTGTGAGATGTCTTAGAGAAGTAGATCGAAATACTGCCTTCTTTCAAGCTTGTATTAAGGAAAAGAGAACCACGAAGATTAATATTAAAATGGAGAACGGTTCGTTCACGTCCGATGTGAAAGTGGCTGGTGAGTTAGCGTTGAAGCATTTCGAGAGCCTTCTGGCGGGAGATCCTTCATCCGGTTATGTGAGAGATGATGCGGATGTCTCTGGGTTCTTAGGTGGACTTCCTGTTTTGTTGGATGAGAATGATAATGAATGTCTAACCTCTCTTCCTCAGGAAAAGGAGATTAGAGAGGCCCTGATGAGCATGCCCACAGGAAGCGCTCCTGGTCCAGACGGGTTTCCGGCGTCCTTTTATATTTTTGCATGGAATATTATTGGTACTACCATTGTGTATGCTATTCAAGACTTTTTCAGGGGGGGGGGGTCTTTAAACAGGGGTGTAACGACATCAAGGGTGGTGCTTGTTCCCAAGGTGAAAGATCCCCATATTATCAGTCAATTCTGCCCCATTTGCCTCTGTAATGTGTCTTATAAGATCTTAGCCACGGTGATTGGGAGGAGACTCACAAAACTCTTAACCAAAGTGGTCTCGGCTGAGCAACACGGGTTTATTCAGGGCCACAATATTCAGGGGGTGGTGGGTATTGCAAGTGAACTGGTTCAGGACTTCAACAGGCGGACGGTTGGTTCTAATATCATCATTCAAGTCGACATGAACAAATCTTATGATCAATTGGAATGGAGCTTCATTATCAGGGTAATGAGGGGTTTCGGGTTCCAGGAACGTTTTTGTGATTTATGTTTCATGTGCTACTCCCCACCATGGATCTTGGTGGCAATGATGGGGAGGAGCTTTGGTTTCTTCAAAACTGTCTGGGGCGTGAGACAAGGTGACCCTTTATCCCCATACTTGTTTGTCATTGCACAGGATGCTCTTTCTAGGAATCTGAAGAAGAGTCTGTTAGAAGAAAAACTAAAACTGTACATGGGCAAGGGGAACTCAGGGAATATCACTCATTTGATGTTTTCTGATGATATTCTGTTTTTCATGAATGGTCGGAGCAGGTCCTTAAATCATTTTAGAGGCTTAATGGCTATTTATAATCATCTTAGTGGCCAATCTATCAATTTTGAGAAGAGTAATGTGTTTATCTCTTCGAAGTGCTCGAGACCACACTGTAGAGTTATTCAGAGGATTACTGGGTGCAATCAGAAGCATTTTCCTATTCTCTACCTTGGGGTTCCACTGTCATATGGACGGGTCAGGAAGCAACTCTTCTCTGGAATTATGGATCGTTTATTGGGAAGGATCATGAACTGGAAGAACCAACTCCTGTCGTTTGGAGGTCGGATCATGCTGATCAATAGTGTGCTCCTCTCTATACCCATGCATGTGTTCTCTGTTGTGAAACCACCGAAGGGAACAATTCAGAAAATGGAAAGTATACTGACTGCGTTTCTTTGGTATGCCAAGACAGAAGGGCGTTGTCATTGGGCCTCATGGAGAAGGATGGAATGCCCAGTTGATGAAGGAGGTGTTGGTCTGCATGATATTCGAGATACTATTCTCAGGCTACAAGCACAGCTTGAATGGGAGGTTATTGTGGGAGAGTCACTGTGGGAAACTTTTTTCAAGGGGAGATACGGATGGGGCGAGGAATGCAACTTACAGGGGGTGACGAGGCTGGCCAAATGTATGTTCGATCATATGGGGGAGCTTCGGGGCTATTCCAGGTGGATTATAGGTAACGGGGATATTAGTTTCTGGCATGATAATTGGGCGGGTGAGATTCTTGCCTTTGAAGGCTGTCCGCTTCCGGAAGTGTCCTTCAGGAAAGCTTGTATTCAGTCTGATGTTATACAGGCGGCGTTTAGTCCCACTCAGCGGGACATGTTTACGGATATCGTCTTCAGTAGAGAACCGGATACATGCTATTTTACGGAGGCTGTTTCGGGCAAATTCAACACCCGCGACTACAGGAAGATTCTACAGAGAGAGAGATCCTCAGTGGAAGGGGGATAGTTCTTTTGGTGTAAGCAGATTCTGATGAGGATGAATTTCGTGGTGTGGAGAGTTATCAACATTGCATTACCAACAGAGGAGAATATACAGAGTAAGGGAATATGTTTGGCTTCACGGTGTTTCTGCTGTGATCTTCCAAGGACTGAATCGGCGGTACATCTTTTCTTCCAGGGACAATGGGCCTTTATTCTTTGGTCCTCTTTCTCCAAATCACCAGTTAACGATGGAATGCTTGGGACCTGTTCAGAGTTTGTGACTGCATGGTTCTTGGGAACCCAATATAGGACTATGGAAAGGTCCATCAGGGCCATTTCCTTGGTGGCTGTTTGTTGGGTCCTGTGGGAGGCGCGCAATCAGGTTAGATTGGGATCTAAAAAGTCTACCTTATCCCTTTTGATAAGGCTAAGAACTCTCATTGCAGAGTTGGAGTCCTTGATTAAAGGGTGGAGGGAGTAAGTGGAGGTTTGTAACTTCCTTGGGAAACCATGAAGACTTCAAAAGAAGCTTGGTTGTTGGATAAAATGGCAGCCACCTAAACTTGGGTTGAAACTCAATGTTGATGGTTCTTGCATGGAGGGAGTAATGAGGGGTGGAGGCTTGCTGCGAGACTGTTGGGGATCGGTGTACCTTGCCTTTAGTTCTTTTTATGGACCTGGAAATTCCTTGAGGGCAGAGGCTCGAGCCCTTCTCTCGGGCCTTTTGATCTGCAAGGAGAAGGGATTGGCAGTTTCAGAAATTGAATCTGATTCAGAGGTCCTGGTTAAGGCGGTTCAAGGAAGGTTTGGGATTCCTTGGGACTTGACTTACATTATACGAAGGTGCAAGGTAGAATCCAACCATGGAAGGCTTATCCATCACAGCTGGAGAGAAGCTAACTTCGCGGCCGATTTGCTGGCCCGCCAGGGCAGTTAGGAGGATCCTCTTGTGGTTTTGGATAGCCCCCTCTCTCTTCCCCTTGAATGTCAGTATGTGGTTAGAGGGGATGCCCTGGGTCTGCACCATTTCTGTCCCCCTTGAAGGGTTTTATTATTTGTTTCACGTTTTTGTTAAATATTAATAAAAAATATCTTTCAGCTCAGCTATAATTTTATGTGAAATGTGTAAACAAGTTATTATTTCACATGAAAAAGCTATCATTTTAGTTGTGGAACTACATTCCCACCACACGATATTTCATGCACTGCTAGTTATGACCAATGTCTAGTTAATAAATGGAATACCCTATATTTTAGAGAGCATGTATATATTCCATTATCTATTTTATTTTTGCATTAAAAATAAAGAAATTTATTTGAAGTATGGTATTAATAATTCATGATATTAAATTAAATTTATTATGATTAGTTTTATGGGCTATTTAGATACCATTAAATTCATTACTCGGAATATTTAGTGATCAGCTTTATATATTAAAGAATGTTATATACATTGTTTCTGTATAATAGTTTTATGATTAACCCCATTCCTATGATGAATGTATTGGACCTAATAAGTGATGAGAGGGGTCTAAAATCTCTCCTAGATTCATTGGTAGTGATCATGAGACAAAATAGAATAGGGTCATGGTGGAGGCCTTGACCTATTATTTTCAAACGTCTTGGTCGAGGCCTTGATAATGTGTTTTAGTTGTTCAACATTATGCATTCCCTCATTAAGAGATAAATATTTTACCTTCCATGTGAGTATTCGATTCGTAGAATATCCATGGTTAAAAATAATTCTTTGTATGTAATTAATCAATTTTATATTTTCAAATTTACATGGTAAAATGTGTTATATATACGTATATATTTAAATAGAAATTAATTTATAAAAATGGTTAATATTTGTTTTCTAAATAAATTATAGAAATTTATCTATCGTTTCATGGTCTGAATTTATCTATAAAATAAAAATTGACATCATTTAATTTGAAAAATATAAAAAGATATTATTTCATGTCCAAATTTGTGTCATCACCCATCGCATGTCAAACATAATTAAGTGTAGTCGTTATTTAACTAATAAGTGTAGTCTATTCTTTTAAGTTACATGTACGTGAATTTTTTATGATATATTTTATTTGTAACATTTTAATATGTTTAGAAATTTTGAGAAATTGATTATCCTAAAAAACTATATCAGAATATCTCATGGAAAAGATATTTACAAGTTATGAGAAGGGCTATTTAAATTTTAAGAATGTGATTTAATGTTTGTACTTTAATGACATTTTTTAATGTTTTTATTTATAAATTTTAAAACCCATTTCTATGATTTCTAAATGATCACCCTACGTTTAAAATTTAATTTTACAGGTTTAGTGGATTTATATCTGACATACTTTAATTTGTGAAGGCAATAAACTGAAGATTATTTTGTAATGTTTTGAGGAAATTGAATAGTTGTATCTAATTATCCAAAACCTAGACTAGAAAAGATCTGCTTCTGGGTAATGTGATGTGTAATCATTTAGTTATTTTCAAACGAAACAACATATTTCAGCACTGTATCTGAGTAACTGGAGTCGGGGTTCTACAGTTGGTATCAGAGGAATGGTCTATATAATTTTGGAAAACTAGAAAAAAATTAAAAATTTAATCCTCCTTTCTTGATAAAAATTATTTCCTAAAATTTTTTAAATGGAATATGATAAATCACCAAACAATATTTTGTCTATTTTTATATATTTACATGTAAATATAATTGTTAAATAATGTTCAGGTAGATATGACCCGTTCATAGACCTGAATTTTTCCTGAAAAAAAAACATTACCAGATATCAGATGCCTAAAATATCCTCCGATTCATCCAGGGATCTAGCTATTAATATTTACTTATGGAGTACGCATAACATTCATTCTATACCTATAAAGGAAAATATTATTATGGTCTCTTAAAATGTTTTAATTTTTCAAAAAAATATCAGGCATTTGGAAAATTCTAAGAAGCTCCAAATGGGGATGACCTTTGTGTACCCTATATATTTCAATTCTTGATCTTAAGCAAGCATAGGAATCTTTATGATATCAAACCATTTGAAACCAAGGTAGTCCAACTAGTCTATAGGGACAAAGTCCATTCCAATATCTATGAGCATTAAATCTTCCATGCCTCTCCTTGGAGACCCGAATGTAATATACATGAGTTTGATCCTAGCTAACCTAGATGTATTTTGGTTAAAAAAATTCAATAACATAAAACTACAATTGGATTCAATTTGAGGGGAATGATATCAGGCAGCTGTTCCTGGAGGTGATCCTTGTGAAGGTATAAATTAATTATTTTCCATTTAACTCTTTTAATTAGTAATAATTATGTTGTCTATGTGGGGACATCAAGGATGATTCTAGATGGACTTTTCTGGAGGGAATGTGTGAGTTAAATTGAATTACCAAGGTGAAATTCTATTATGGAGGGAGAATGTAATGCGTAAACCTATGTTTCATTGGTGTAATTAATATTAATGTCAATTTTTTACTTATTAATTTTATTTTATGAAAAAAATGAATATAATTTAGATGCACTAATGGAATAATAAAATTTGAGAAATATTTTATTTAATAAAATTCTGATATATTACAACATTACACGATAATAGACATCTACTACTACATGAAACTGATAAAAGGACCACGAAAAAAAATGGTGCTCTGCAAAGTAACATTAGAAGAAATTTTTAGAAGGTCTCCTTTATTGAGTCTTCTATAGTTAGAATAATTACAGCCAGAAGAATAATGGAAATGTTGAGATTAAAAGGAATGTACAAATCCATTCTTGAATAAAGATGACACATGTGATTTTTGTCTCCTTGAATTCCCACACATGATTATTCTTGGTACTTTTATATGGACATTTTAAAAATAACTATTGGAATTTAATTTTAAGTGACCGTTGATTTTTTATGTAACCATTAAAATTTTCTAACTGATTTTTTTAGTGTTTAAAAATTGAAATGTTTTAATGTATTATTTTGAGTTAAATAATAAAATGGTTTTAATAAAGATAATTTCTAATATTGAAATTTTAAAATTATAACATTGGTATTTATGCATTTTTTGTAATTGATGTTGTTTTTACAGTTGAGTGTTTTAAAAATCTATAGTGAATTTAAATTTATATTTTTGATTATTAATGGTAACATAAAATGTTTTATTTATTAATAATATAACCTTAGGAAAAAATAAGAATGGAAAAATAATACATATAATAATATATATATATATTGAATTTTTTAATATATATATATATATTAAAATTATATTATTTTGAAGTGTGATTTTTTTATAACGATTAATAAAATTTTACCAAAAAATTGGCTAAGTACTAACAACTGAGAGAAGCCTTATAGGTGAAGCCCTCAAGGTCCAGGGGGCACGTATCACAAGTCTACTTTAGCAACACAAGGATTGAACCTTGCATAGTATGTTCTAGTTCACACATGAACCTATGTGTGGTGTCCTTGTAAATTTCATGCAAAGGTTATCCCAAGGCCCATAGTGAGGTCTTGTGTGTAAGGACCACATGGTGTGTGTGTTCGTGTAATCGAACTAAGGCACCATGCACCTTGTATTATAAGGTAGTCTTGAAACCTGAATGTTTTTTATGTAGGATGAGGGTTTTTATTGAGGAAGTGATATTAATTGTCCATTCTAGCCACACGCCATCTCATCCATCTGCTCCCTTATCCCTATTCAAGTCTCTGTCGTTTTAGTCAAATGATGGATTTATTCCATCGCACAGCTTTAATTTTAAAAATATGTTTCATCCCTCATTTCCTCTCTCATTAAAACCCTTTGCACTAAATAATATGTTGTAAACTTGTTTAATCTTGGCCCCATGATTGAATGCAGACTATCATAGTCATCCATCCTGTCACGAACCAACCCGGGTCGACCCTAATCCAGTTACTCGATCCGGTCCGCGACATGGCCCGAGAGGCGTTCCCAATCCTCCCGGGCTGGCGAAAAGTGCCAAGGCATCAACAGAGGCAGTGGGAATGATTTTGCACAGTTAAAATAAATAAATAATTCTGCAGAAATAAAATAGAGTAGTGCTAAATAAATAAACAAAGTAAAGTAACTAAACAAGAAGAAAAGAAAATGAAACTAGCCGAAAGAGACAACCACTATCTCTGTGTGATCCCACGGGTCACTCTCCAACTCATGGCCAAACGTCGCCAAAGGTGAACACACCCAAGTTGTAGCCTCCACATACACTAAAAACAGAAAAGAACTATATGTGTGAGTATTAAAACTCAGTAGGCTAGCCCGATATCTATTCCTAATGCACTACCTTTAAATAAAGAATTTAATAATTCTAGGATGAACTAAATTATACAAAATATGGGTTTTCACAAACACACTTCCATTTCTAAGACAAGTAACAATCCATTACCCTTTTTAATTTAAAAACAAGCTAATATTTTGAAAGGAACAGGTGCATTTCATGTTAAAACAATTTTGCAAACAATTTAGAAATTCAAATTTCAGTTGTTAGTCAAATGGAAAACGACACACAACACACAACACACACTAAGGGAAATGGAGAAGAAGTGTCACACATGGGCCAGCAACCAAACTAAAACTCTCAAACGTCCGCCACATAAAGATAAACACTAAAGAAAACATCGGTCGAACCTAGGATATCATGAACAATCCAGAACGTACTATACATGTGACTCATCCAGAAGGTATGCCCTAACTAGATGATGCCATAACGCCCTAACGCTCGTAATATCCCTACATGGCCTAACCGAGGGGCCCAATCCCCATAGTAGCAATAACTCAGTATTCCCCTACTATGGGGCCACTGGACAGTGTGTAATCTAAACTAGTGCAGCAATCATTCTCAGAAGATTCACTCACTTTGCCAGGTTCCCATGTCAACACATACAATAAAAAGTTTGTACGTCCACAATGAAAATCAATCAGTCATGATCAAAAAATTTCATACACAACTCTCACAATCAACACACACCAAGGATCACCCCTGAGTAACCCAAAAGTGAGTTTTTCCAATATAATTTATTTTATTAATGTTCCAAACGAGCATTCACCAACTTTAAAGAAAAACATCATTTTTCAAGGAAAACCAAAACACTTATTCAGAAGAAATCATTTATCTTTTAAACCAAAACTACATTTTGAATTCTGTGAATTATGTTTAAAATCCAAACAAGTTTTCTTTCACTATTGGGTGTCTGTTCATCAAGAAAATATTCCAAGTGTCATGTATAAAATAAATGGCTCTTTTTACACCAAAAAATAATATAAAAATTAATTATCTTATATTATTTCCCATTTATAAAAATTAATAAACCATCAAGAAATTAATAAATTCTAAATCTAAAGGTAATTGTAGTGGGGGGCCTTCCTCGAGACCAAGATGAAATGGATGACGCACGTCCGAAACCACACAATAAGGTCCAACATACTATAAACAAAACACTAGGAACTCAAAACAGAAACAAAAACCCCAATTAAAGTAAGCAAAACCAAGCGGTTTTAAGAAAACCTCACCTCGAAACTAAATCGCAATGACGATGAAAACTCAGAAATAATGTGCGGTGATGGAGCTCACTCAGAAATGCCCCTCATGGGTCCTAGAAAGTCAAACCTACCAAAATAAAATTTAATTGATAAAAAATATAATCAAAACAGGGATTATATATATATCAAATAAAAATATCAAATGGAGAATAAAATAAATAGTTACCAATGGGGGGATGAAACTGGAAAAAGACCGCCGGATGGCGTCGCGTCAGAATAGTGGAAGGCATCTGCGCAGTTAGACGCAGTCTGACCAGGGGGTGCGACGAGGGCCGCCGGACAGCAGCGATGCGAGGAAGCTGATGGGATGGGTTCAAGTGAGCTAGGAATCAGTGGGCAGTGGCGGGAGCCGGGGCTAACCAGGGGTCCTACTGAAAGAAGAATAATAGTTTGGGGTGCATAGGTCCGGCTGGGGTTGCGGCCGGCTCAGGCGCAGGCGAGGAAATGCCACTGGGGCTGGATCGCGGCAGGGTCTGGCTGAGATGTGCTTTAGGAGAAAGCGAGGCCAATGTCGGTAGGGGGATGGCCGGTGGCGTCGTGCAGGTGTGTATCGCACAAGAGGAATTAGAAGGAGAGGGGCGGAGCGGGTCGACCGGATGGCGGAGGCCAGACAGGGAGGTAGCATGAAGGGAGAAACACAAGAGGAAAGCTGTGCTGGGACTTTCTACAGGTGAGGATGTTGGTGAGGCAGGCACTGGGGATGCTACTGGTCAGGACGTGGGCGAGGAAGGTGCTGGTTCTGTTGGTGGTGGGATGCATGCACGCTGCGCATAGAGGAGATATCCTTCACGATAGGTAGATGGAAGAGAAGGGGAGGCACACCAGGCTGGGGGGGTATTGTGCTGATGCTGCATGAGGGAAACGCGTGAGGGGGGCAATGGAATAGCAGCAGGAAGAAAGAGGTAAGGAATCTGGGTTATGCGGATCCGGCTGGGAGGGCAGCTTCAGTAGGGTAGCGCCTGATCTAGCGGAGGCGGGTTGCTGCTACAGATCAGACGAGGAGACGAGGCAGGCTGGCTGCTTTGCACAGCAGCTGCGGAGCGAGGGAGAAGGAGGTAGGTTGCAGGCACAGTACTCAACGGGGCCGTTGGGCTGGTCGGTTGGCTTTATGAGAGGGTGGCGCGGAGTGCAGGCGCACTGGACAGGGACGACAAGCAGGAGCAGGGGCTGGCCGTGGACTTCTGTGCGGGGAGTAGATCGGGGTGCCGCTGTAAGCAGTCAGCAGGAGCACAGGCGCTGCTGGAAGAGGGTGAGCTGAATGGGGGCGCGGGGTCGTGGGCACGCAAGAGGAATCAGCTGCGTGGGGGAATGTGAGGCAGGATCTGGAGGCCGCGTGAAGGGAACAATGCAAGAGCTTTATGCGGAAGAAGGCAGGGGAGGGTACAACCGCATGGAAAAAAAGAAAAAAAGACAAGAAAGAAGAAGGAAAGACATAAAGGATGGGAAAAAGCTATAAGAAAGATAAAAATAAAAAGATAAAAAAAATTATAATAATAATAATATTATTATTTTTATTATAAATTATTATTATTATTATTTTTAAACATTTTATAAAATTCTTTTCAATTTAATTTATTATTTTAATATTATTATTTATCTAAACAGTTGGGAAACTGCGCACTCACCAGGTCTGAATGCACGATTGAACTGAATGTGCGGTGACCACGCACCCGCTCAGACCGAATGTGTGGTGACCACTAGCAGTGCGGTGACTGCACACTTTCCAAAGACCCCCCAAAAACATATTCGCTTCAAAAATTCAAACCTGGACCCAACGCAACTCTGCCCAAAGTCGCGGGACTGAGAATAGAATAAAGACATGGGCGTCCATGGTCGGGGTGTTACAATTCTCCCCACCACAGAAACTTTCTGCCCTAGAAATTCACTAAGCCAATAGTTTACACAACTTGAGTTCATTCCCAGACAAAATCATAGAGAACCGAGAGCTTTGGGTTGACCATTCCCCACAAATGTCACACGTGACCAATTCAAGAAAAACCACTACCTGAATTGAGGGGAGAACATGAGAGGGTTCTCCCCACCACCATAATTCACTAATACAAAAACTCTTGAAACCCGAACAAACCATACCCTTGGGGGGAAACATGGAAACTCCCAAGCCAAAATCATTCATTTTCCCCACATGGACTGAACAATACACCTAGGACTTTGACGGAAGGCTTGATACAGAACAATCCAGCAACTTAAGGATGTCAAATTAACTCAACACCTCCCATAAACATCATGAAACGAACATTCCCTTATCAAACATAGATAGGACCAACTCAAAATTAGAATAGGTCTATTTAATCATGGGCCCAAACCATTTAGATAGACCAAACAAATTAATAACCACACTGAGAGCAGATAAGACCACCTGGATTGTGGGGGAACGAGCTAATCATGCCACCACAACAAGGATAAACTTACAACAACGATGAGAATAGAACATGGGAAATCTTGGATATTTCCATTTCAAGCCAGAGACATTATCTAGACCGAGGTTCCCCACACCCTCAGCAACTCCTGACTATGCGCGAACATCACCCGGAGACCTATGGCTGGGGCCCTGATAGCTGAAGCACCTCCTACCTTACAGTCAGGAATTTTCATCTTCTGGTCTCCAGCACCATCTTCCATTTGATGATTCGAACAACCACGATGGTCGTAAATTTTGAAAGGGATGTAACAGGATGACTTAGAATGTCTAGAAAGGCCATACTGGTGGCGCACAAGAGAGTGGTCCATCAAACTAGGAGTTGGTACCAACGAGGATGGTTTCTTGGAGACAGGTTCCATCGGCCCTCACTCCTTGCCAGGTGGGGATCTTTCGCGTAGTTGACCACCATTAATCACACCCAAAACTCCAACGATGATGAGACATCTCATCTTTACTTGTCCAAAACTGAACACTCAAATAACTCTAGGGCGGTACAAACCTTAACTATCCTGGGATTTCCGAATAACCCGAAGACACACTATCTTATAGAACAATACAACTACCTCTAAAAGACATTGATTACCTAGAAAATCAACCAACACACAAAAGGAACTGAGAAATGAGCATATCTCATGGACAACTATTGGAGGATTTCTGGGCGGCATAGTCATGACAACACGAGAAACGCCATAGAAACCAGCATCAAGACAAAACTCAATGAAAGCAACAACACAATCCAAGGAAAATAGGCCCATAATCCAAACATATTCAACACAAGGATAAATCACTTTTCCCAAACCATTATTAATTTATAATTTTCTAAAAATCACCTATAAAACCTTATGAACCGTCACATGTGTGTTTATTCAATCCCACTCACCTCATCTACGAACAAGTGCCCCCACTCACATTCTATACATACCCACACACGTGTGACCCACCATAATAAGTTCCAAGGTTCAAACACTTCTTTTTCTAACCAAATCCAAACCCATACCAAGTTTTTCCAAACTGATACACCTTCTGCTTCAAACCCCACTACAGTAATTTCAAAAACAATTTGGAAGAAACACTTTTCCATTTAAAAACCAATTTCACTTTTAACACACACTCAAATCAACTTAGACTAAAACAAAACACAAGCAATAATAACCCACTGGAATGAGGAACTAGTATATATGTATGACCCATCAACATGGTGGTGAGCCATGCCCCAAGTAAAGCATAACACAAAGAGGAACCCAAACTAGACACTTGGACTCCACATGGGTCACCACCCCATGTGAGGCCGCAAAGTGAACCGATTCACATCCATTGTCATCCCACAATTTGAAACAACCAAGGAAAAGTGACTCAAATCCCGAACTAACCCTGGTAACTCAGGTCTCGTCATGAGTAGTGGTGATTAGGCACCGACCCGTAACCTACCTCATGAGCCCCAACAGTCATAATCTCCATCTACTGGACATCCCAAATAACAAAGGGTGCTCTGAAAAGTGAGGTCCGCTAAGGGTCGGACTGTTATGATACCATTTTTTAACGAACCATCCCAGGACGACTCTGAACCAGTCCCCCGAGCCAGTCCGTGACATGGACTGAGAGGCATTCCCAATCCTCCCAAGCTAGCAACAAGCGCAGGGCATCAACATAGGCAGTGGGAATGATTTCGCCTGGTTAAAATAAATAAATAAAGCAGCATAAATAAAACAGACTAGCGCTAAATAAATAAACAAAGTAAAGTAACTAAAGAAGAACAAAATAAAATGAAACTAACTGAAAGAGACAACCACTATCTTTGTGTGACCTCGCGGGTCACTCTCCAACTCACAACCAAATCTCACCCAAGGAGAATTCACCCAAGTTGTATCCTACACAAACACTAAAAGCATAAAATAACTATAGGTGTGAGTATTAAAACTTTGTAGACTAGCCCAATATATATTCCCAATGCACTACCTTTAAATAAATATTTTAATAATTCAGGTTGAACTAAATTATACAAAAAATGGGTTTCCACACACACAATTCCATTTCTAAGACAAGTAACAGTCCATTTCCCTTTTCAATTTAAAAACAAGCTTAATGTTTGAATGGAATAGGTTAATTTCATTTTAAAACATTTCTGCGAACAATTTAGAAATTCAAATTTTAGTTGTTAGTCAAATGGAAAACCACATGCAGCATACAATACACACTAAGGGAAATGGAGAAGAAGTGGCACACATGGGCCAGCAACCGAACTAGACATCTCAAACTTCTGCCACATAAAAATAAACACTAAAGAAAACATGGGTCGAACCTAGGAGATCATGAACAATTTTGAATTTACTATACATGTGAATCATCCTTATAGAATACCCTAACTTGATGACGTCATAACACCCTAATGTTCGGCATATCCCTACATGTCCTAACTGAGGGGCCCAATCCCCATAATAGAAATAACTCAGTATTCCCCTACTATGGGGCCAGTAGCTAGTGTGTAATCTAAACTAGTGCAGCAATCGTTCTCAGAAGATTCACACACTATGCTAGGTTACCATGTCAACACATACAATAAAAAGGGGGTGCGTCCACAACGAAAATCAATCAGTCACGATCAATAAATATCACACACAACTCATAGAATCAACGCACACCATGGATCATCCCTTAATAACCCCAAAGTAAGTTTTTCAAAAATAATTTATTTTATTAAAGTGTTAAACGGGCCTTCACCAACTTTAAAGAAAAACATCATTTCATAAGAAACCCCAAAACACTTATTTAGAAGAGATCATTTATCATTTAAACCAAAACTACAGTTTAGATTTTGTGAATTATGTTTGAAATCAAAATGGGCATTCTTTCACTACTGGGTGTCCATTCGTCATGAAAATATTCCATGTTTCGTGTATAAAATAAACGGCTCTTTTTACACCAAATAATCATTTAAAAATTAATTTTCTTATATTATTTCTCATTTATTAAAATTAATAAAACATCAATAAATAAATAAATTATAAATCTAAATGTAAGAGAAGTGGGGGACCTACCTCGAGATTGAGATGAAATGGAAGACGCACGTCGGACACCACACAGTAAGGTACAACGTACTATAAAAAACACTAAGAACTCAAAACACAAAAACAAAACCCCAATTAATGTATGCGAAACCAAGTGGTGGGAAGAAACCATGACCTCAAAACTGAAGTGCAATGATGATGCAAACTCAGAAACAAAGTGCAGCGATGGTGCTCATTCAGAAATGCCCTGCACGGGTCCTAGAAAGTCAAGCTGACACAAATAAAATTTAATTAATAAAAATTCAAATCAAAACAGGGTTTATATATATATATATCAAATAAAATTATGAAATGGAGAATAAAATAAATAGTTACGAATGGGGGGTTGCGACTGGAAAAAGACCACCTGAGGGCGTCATTCCGGAACAGCGGAAAGCGTCCACGCGGTTGGACGCAGTCCGACCAGGGGGGTCCGGCGAGGGCCACCAAATAGTGGCGATGCGAGGCATATGATGGGAATTTTGCGAGTGATTCAGGAATTGGTGGGTAGTGGCGGGAGCCGGGGCCGAGCAGGGGTCCTGCGGAAAAGAGAATAGGAGATCGGGGTGCGCAGGTCCGGCTGGGGCTGTGGGCTACTCGGGCGCAGGCGAGGAAGTGCCGCTAGGGCTGGATCGCGGCAAGGGGTTGCGGGTCATTGTAGAAGATAAACTAATGGGATGTATGGGAGGCGATGTAGGAAAAATCAAGGATGATGTTAGCTGGTGGCTGGTCGGCGGTGTCGTGAAGGTGCGAATCGCGCAGGAGGAAGCAAAAGTCAAGGGGCGGTGCGGGTCAACCGGATGGCGGAGGCCGGACAGGGAGGTTGTGTGAAGGGCGCAACGCAGGAAGAAAGTGGAATGGGGGATGTCTATAGGTGAGGATATGGGCAAGGTGGGTGCTGGGGCTGATTCTGGCCAGGACGCGGGTGAGGAAGGCGATGGTTCGGCTGGTGGAGGGCTGCATGCGCGCTGCGCGTAGGGGAGATGTCTTTCGCAATAGGGATAAGGGAGAGAAGGGGAGGCGCACCAGGATGGGGGGGGGGGGGTGTTGCACCGATGCTGTAGGAGGGAAAAGCGTGAGGGGGGAGATCTCATAGTAGCATGGAGAAAGAGGTAGGGCATCCGGGTTATGCGGATCCGACTAGGAGGTGGCGCCTGATCTGGCGGAGGCTAGTCGCTACTACAGATCAAACAGTGAGCCGAGGTAGGCTAGCTTCACTGTGCAGCGGCTGCCGTGCGAGGGAGAAGGAGTCAAGCTATAGGTGCGGGACGCAATAGGGCCATTGGGCTGGTTGGTTGGCTACATGAGAGGGTGGCGTGGAGTGCAGGCACGCTGGACAGGGACAGCAAGTAGAAGCAGGGGCTGGCTGCAGACTGTTGTACGGGGAGCAAATCGGGGTTCCATTGCTGGCGGTCAGCAGGAGCGCAGGTGCTACCAGAATAGGGAGATCCGAATGGGGGTGCGGGGTCATGGGCAAGCAAGAGGATTCGACCACGATGTGGAAGGTGAGGCGGGA
The DNA here is from genome assembly GCA_963277665.1 of Viscum album. Taxonomy (NCBI): domain Eukaryota; kingdom Viridiplantae; phylum Streptophyta; class Magnoliopsida; order Santalales; family Viscaceae; genus Viscum; species Viscum album. Next base: position 822,085,158 of record OY728143.1, read on the forward strand.
TAGGGAGGCCGCGTGAAGGGCGCAGCGTAGGACCATCGTGCGGAAGAAGGCAGGGAGGGGACAATCGCGTGGAAAAAATAAAATAAAAGAAGAAAGAAGAAGTAAATAGAGAAATGAAAGGAAAAAATGATAGAAGAAATATAAAAATAAAAAGATAAAAAAAAATTAATAATAATAATAATAATGGTAATAATAATAATAATAATAATACAAAATATTATAAATTATTATTATTATTATTAAACATTTTATAAAATTATTTTCAATTTAATTTATTCTTTAAATTTTATTATTTATCTAAACAGTTGGGAAACTATGCACTCACCAGGTTCGAACACACAATCGAATTGAATGCGTGGTGACCACGCACCCACCCAGACCGAATGTGCGGTGACCGCTAGCAGTACAATGACTGCGCACTTGCCCGAGACCCACCAAAAACATATGTGCTTCAAAAATTCAAACCTAGACCAAACACAACTCTACCCAAAGTCACATGACCGAGAAAATAATAAATACATGGGCGTCTGTGGTCGGGGTGTGACATCCATTTTTTCCTTCTCCTTCATTGTGTCGCGCCACAACCAGTCCATTTCTCACCGATTTTCACCATACTACAAGTCAAAAACTGATCCTCCTTTTTTCCTTCAACCCATGATGCACCTCCATTCTCCATTTTCAAAATCATCTTCCACATAGAACCATGTATGGTTCCCCTTCCAAAGCAGTGGCAAGACTAGGTGATTTTAAAACCCTACTTGCGACTCAATCTTGTATTCTTTCATCTTTGATAAATATATTTTTTATTCCTTCTGATTGTAAACCTTGTTTGATTCAATTAATTTTCCAAATGGGTCTAAACCCATGAACAATTATTCAAGGGTTTTGTATTTTTTATAGAAACCCTATTTACACCCAATTTTACTCGACATTATTCCTTCCAAAAGACCAATTCTTGCTGCTTGAATTTCTAGAATCCCACAGCCCCTCGTTTGATCTAAATCATTGTCTTAATTGTTTTTCTTCAAATTATGTTGTTACATAATGATATATGTCCTTATATATATGTATTTATATATGAAATAATATCTATATATATAAAATAAAACTTTCTGAATACTTATATGGGAAGGGAATTATTATTTTCAATTATATTTTTAAGGGTGTATTTCAGTTTATCAAATTTTGATTGTTATACATAGAGTAATATATATATTCTTATATAAAAATATATAACTTATTATTTTTAATATATATATATATATATATGATCTATGATTTATGTTATAAAATTATACCCTTAAACCATTATTTTGTAAGTGTCTAATCTATTTCACTAAATTATTTTAGTTGTGAAAAGATTAATTTATACAAATATATGTATTTTCATATATACAACTATCTATTTTCAGCATATATGTGATAACGGTTTTGATTTTAATGGTTACTTGAAAAACCTATGGTTTGAAAGGATTTAGTTATTATCTATTTAAAAGATTTTTTTCATATGTATATATATATATATACATGTAATTAAATGTTATTTTTTATATCTATTTTATGAATTTATCAAAATTAAAAAATTCAGGGTTTAAGTATTCTTTCAACAGATTCTATTTTAAAAAGATGTATATATATATGATTTTTGTATATATATGTATACATGTTAAACATTGAAGAGAATATTCTTTAAATAAAATCCTTTTTTCCCATAAGAATATAATCTATGATTTTTAATGGAAAATAATAACAAAAACCTGGTTTGTTATTCAATGCCATAAATCTTAAAAGGCTCGTTATTTTGTGTTGCAGTTACTATTTAATGTATTTTTATATTTTTATATCTTACTGCTTATTAAAAATGTTTTATCATTAATTTATAAATCTATATAAAAAGTTTGAATTTAAATTTATTCTACTAAAGTATGGTTATGATTATGTGTAACCATGGAATTTAAATGATAATGGCTATCATTTTAAGTGACAAGTCTAAATATGTTATTATTTTTTGTGTGTAAGCTTTCATTTCATGTGTGAAACTTTATTTTCACCTATTGGTATGTGATGCGTAGTTACTTACGGACAATATCAATGTTTTAAAATGGATTTCATACATTTTAGAGAGCATGTATGTATTCTATTATCCTTTTTATTTTTTCATTGAAAATAAAGAAATTTATTTCGTGTATGGGAATAATCATTAATGATATTACATTAAATGGATTGTTATTATTTTTATTGCATATTTAGATACCATTCAATTCATTAATCAAAAATTTTGTGGATAAAGATGATATATTGGAGAAGGTTATTTAAATTACATATGTATATGATATTTATGATTAACTACATTTATATGAGGTATGTATTGGACTTTGTAAGTAATTGGTGGGGCCTACAATAGACCCTAGATGCATTAGTTGGTCTCATGAGACAAAACTGAATTGCTTCATGGCTGAGGCCTTACCCTACTATTTTCAAAAATCTAGGATGAGGCCTAGAAAATGTGTTTTAGTTCTTTGGGATTATGCATTCCCCTAGTATGAGATCGATATTTGATCTTCCTTGTGATTATTTGAGTAGTATAATATTAGTGGTTAAGAATCAATCTTTGGCATTAATTGAGAAATTTTATATTTTGAAATGCGGATGGTATAATTTTTCATATTTATGTATATACTTATATAGTAATTCATTTATAAATAAGGGTTGATTTTTTTTTCAAAACAAAGGATAGAAACTCATATATCAATTCATGTTTTTCATTTCTGTGTAAAATGAAAATTGATGTCGTTTCATGTGAAAAATCTAAACAAGTATTATTTCATTTGAAAAAACGTATCTGCACCCATGGAATGTCAAACATATTTATGTATGGATTTTATCTAACTTATAAGTGAGGTTACATTAATTTTTGTATATATTATAGGAATTTTTTATAATGTATTTTATTTTTAGCTTTTCAATAAGTTTTTAAATGTTGGTCATGAGATTATCCAAAAAACCTGTTTCAGAATATCTCAATAAAATGATGATGCCCTGTTATGTGATTGGTTATTTCGTTTTTAAGAAAATTATTTAATGTATTTACTTTAATTAAATTTTTTAAAGTATTTAATAATTGTTCTCCAAACCCTATGTTGGGAATTATAAATGTTAACCCTATATTTTAAATTCAATTTTTGATGTTTAATACATTTATCTATAACATAATTATCATTGTGGAGGTATCAAACTAATGATTATTTGTTTACATTTTTTATGAAATTTTAAAATTGTATCTAATTTTCCAAAAACCTAGAATAGTAAATATCATCTTCTGTTCAACGTGATATGTAAATATTAAGTTCCTCGAAATAAAAAATATCATATTACAGAACCTATTCTGGGAAATTGAGTTTGGGGCGCTAAAACTAATATATATTGATAAAATCATACTAATTGGATTCCTTGTTTATACCCATGAAAATAAATATCCTACAAGTCTTACATCCCACATTATTAGGAGGATAGAAAAATCCCCACTAAATAGAATTTGGGGAGGAGATTCAATATGGTTTTTATTAACTTTATCAACCTAAAAGAACCCTCTATTGATGAATTGTATTTTTTATGAAGCTATACTCCTCATGAAAAAACATGGGATATGATTAAAAGTTTTATGATGTTATGTGATTGATGGATCCAAGTGTTTCATCTTCATTCCCTCAATGCCATACATTTAATTAAGACATTATTATAATTGTGTCATAAAGATCAACTAGGGTACCAATCTGATAGTCAAACATCTGAATATCACTATACTATAATCATATTTATAAATATTTTTGATGAAATATAATCATATGTTCAATTTTGAAACATGAAATAACCAATTGAACCTGACCATAAAACCATAAAGCTACCACCAATTTTTTTCCAAGAGAAGGGATATTAATCACATGTAGTTTCGACCCCTAAATCTTTTGGTTTGGAATAGCCATATGAAACAAAAAAAATATCCTAGAAATGTATTTACCAAGATTAATGATTTCTATATTGACCATGACAAAATGGAAAATGGTTTTATAATAAAACACATCCTTAACTGGAACCTCCACCACTTGGGATACAATGAATATAAATTTTCTCCCTCCAATATGATTTTATAGGCATATGATAAGAGTGAGAAGAGATCGCTCAGGAGGATCTAATTGAAGACCCAATTTTGAGATCACATTTGGAATAATATATTTATGGATGTCCATCAAAACCTTAATTTTAATGACATATTCGGAATAGTGTGAATTTTTATGTCTATAGTAGTGTATTCAATTTCTAATCAGTTTTTGATGTACTCTATTGATGAGAATGTTGGGTTAATCCTTGGTTATATCATTCCATTCAAATATTTATTATCATAATACTTTTATATAGGGTACTAAAAATAGAGAGTAAAAAAATTGGAGAATGATTCAACTAAAATAATTTCCCCTGACGGCCTTAAGGAATATTCAATTAAACTATAGAGTAATATTTGTAAATAATTTTTCATTCCAATCAATTAAATTAAGGAAAAATCATCAGATATGGGGAAATATAGATTCATTATTGCTAAAGACACAAACCCTCAAATCACTTTCCCCTCATATGATGTCCAATAAGATGTTTCCAATGAAAAATAATCATAAAAATAGGAAATAAATCCATGTATTTTATGAAAATCAATTGTTCCCTAAAAAATATTACTTGAGTGTGGCTTTGAAAAATATTACATAATATAACCAAGGCTCTTTTACTAGAAATATATGTATAATTATAGATGAGCATAAGGTTTTGGAACCATCATCACCATTAATACAATGTAATTTACACATAGAGAACCCTCAAACATCTCCTAGATATGTTTAATTTTAATGAATATAATAAAAATGTTACACTATATATCAAATATACAAGAGTGAGAAACTTATAAACCTATGAAAAAGATGAAAAATAAGAAATCAAGGACACTCCATTTTCATTTAAAGAGGACAATTCATCCATTATTGATGTAATCTGACATGTGAATTTTGATATTAAATAGTACCCATGGATATAAGTAATAAACGTGTTAAAAAACCATGTAGAATAAGTAAATTGAATATCATTCCTTAAGAAACATATGTATTTGTTCGTATTTAATTACAGGGAGTTTCCAGGGCTAGATCTTATGGTATCACCGCATCACAGAGGATTACCAAACAACCATCATGGTTATAAATGAACATTCGATGGAATAAATTTACCTCACGCCACCATGGTGGAAGATGAAATTGATAAATTGATTAAAGAAATCATCATTCAATAAGTTCAATACCTTTGGTGTATTTAAAAAAATTTCTCCATTAAAAATAATAATAGGTAAATCAAAATCTTCTTCATCATTAAATACATAAATTTTAATTTTCAAAAGTATGATTTACTAGTACCAGACATGGAATAGTATATTGATATAATATATGCATTTGAATCCATCATATTCCTGAATGATAATTCTATTTACAACCATATCCATGTGTCCTAAGAGGATAATGAATCTACTTACATCAGAGAACCCCAAGGTGAATATTACTATTGTTTTGTGTAATTTTCCCTGAAGAATATTGGCTCAACATATCAATGTGGTATAGAACATATATAATGTCATCACTATAAAAAACAGTGGAATTTTATATTACTTATAGAGTATTTAAATATCACCATCATTATGAAAACCCTATTAACTATGATGTAGTGTTGAAAGAGTTACATCATCATATCTTGAAAATGAACTAATTGAGGCATGCCTTCTATGTTAAATTTGGGAAATAATTCATATTCATGGTATGTTATTCTGAAATTCAATTTAACCCCAAGATAACTAGGACAATACTAGATATTTTTTATCTGTGAAATCTATATTTTTTAGAAAACATCAATTTCACCATTCATACATCATGAAATTCATTATAAAAATCACCTATAAATGATTACCATTTACATAAATGAGGAAGAAATGGGTAATATCCCATTGGGATGAATAATTATATAAGTCCATAAATGTCCAAAATTAGTATCTTTTTCATCCTCCAGTTTTGATGTCTCCTTTGGAGGGAAAACACCACATCCTTTTTGTGACAACCATGGAACAACTTTTCCATCCCCTCCTATAAAAAATAAGATTGAAATGGAGAAAAGTATTTAATACCATAGGAAAATGATATTAAAAAAGGAAACCTAATATAAAAATATTGAGAAGAACTATTTTTCATTTATCCTCATGGAGTAGAAACTACAGAATTATCATCAACATTATGAGTTCCATCTGATTTCGTATGTGGACCATCTGAAATACATCCATGGTGTCCCCTATATTCATAAGAAGATTATCAGGATGGGTAATCATGCTATATGAATTTTACATATTCACTCTATCCAAGAAGGTGGTCAAGGTATAAGTGATATTAGATTTAAATTCACTATATCCAACCATTTATGAAATTACATTAATCAAAAATCTCTCTAATAAATAATTTGTATCAATCCAAGAAATTTCTAAACAATGGTAAATATATTTTGATGGTTCTTCTTTATGTTCTGTTAGGAGAAGTATGGGAGATTCGATATTCAACTAGGATATTAAATATATTGTGTTTGTGATAATAAAAAGGGTAATCCTAGAGTATTCCTTTCACATATCAAAAATAGTTAACAATAATTAGGTATAGTACAAGGAAATCATTCAAGTTTTGGTTTTTTCTCTATATATACTGATGACTTGGTAAAATATCCATGGGGTTTTAGAGATTTTTATTAGAAGGAAAAATATAGATTATACCATAAATAAATAATTACTGATACTCCTCATAATTAAATTCTGAGATTATATGGAAAATATTTCTTTATATTATGTTTTACCCCATATTACATTATTTTATAATGTTGAAGCTAATTCTTTATAAAATGTGGCTACCACTATGGAATTCCCAAATCAGGATGTGACAATGACTCACATTGTAGAACATAGGGTTGATTCGCCATTTATCATCATTGATATGGAGGAAATAAATAATATTAATTCTATAACTAACTATAGATAACACTTACCCATACCAACCAACATAATAGAATGTTTTATGTCTCCCATAATAAAGAATTTCTAAGGTGGGGCCCTCCTACAAGATCGATCAAGGATGGAACAAATTTTTCCGTAGGAATTCAATTTTATCCATTATTATGGTCTGATTTCTCATGTATTCCTAAAAAATAGTCTTTGGTGGGGTCCTCAATAGAATAATTGGTGATTTAGGGATTCTAGTATTTAATGACAAATTTTATGTTCTTTCATACTATGCTCATCAATATGCGGTATAACACTACCACAAAATTAAAAGTCTTGGATATTTTATTATATAAATGATATATTATTTCATGAAAATCCCAATGAATTTACGTGAATATCTAATCTATGAGAACATGATGAATCAACCTTCAAATTTATTAACTACAATTAAATATTTTCTCTGATCATAATTATGGGGATAGTTATCATGGGTCTATACACTCAGGCTATAGCTTAAAATTTCATGTTCATGATTACTGGTATAGAATTATTTTCCAAATTGTATAAAGTTATACCCTTGAATGTGATTGGGAAAAAGGTTGTAATTTTATTCATTATGTACAATATTATTTCCATAATTGGGGTTTCTCATATGATCTTGAATGTCAATAGCACCAATTTTCCCCCATGAGATGAATAAATTATACAAGGAGTATAATATTTAATCTAATCACTCAACCCATTATCATATAATATAAAATGTATATATATATATAATCCTTTAATAATAATATATATAACATCATTTCAAAGATAGTTTACAAGTATAAAAAATATTTGCAAAAGAATTCCCATTATTCTTGGTAAGATTATAGAATCACAACCAGTTCCAACACACAGGAGAACACATATTTTCTTGTATATAAAAACAAAGAAGTCAAAGAAATAAAATTTAAGTTAACCTTATTTTTAATTTATGTTTAAAACTATAAATTTTAATATTAACAGTCACATATTTTATTTGATTAGTTGAAATGAATATTGTGATAATATTGTAAAAATGTGTAATATTAAAATCCGTCAAAACCGTGGCACATGACCATTCAATAAGAAGGACTACCTCTAGTAATTTATACAAGGGTAATTGATCTGGGCCTTTATAATAGAAATTAAACCTAGAAATAATCACTTAACCCTGGAATAGAAATGTGAAGGAACTTATATCATATATATAGTCTACTCCAATATTACTTATTCCCAAATCATAATGGAAAAAGATCAAACCACATCTGACACCAATATATGTTTTCATAAAAATTATTTTTCATAGATTAACATTTACTTCCACAACTGTATTCCCCAAGACAATAAACCATATAAAAAATCTTAAAAGATATGAATTTAAACTAAAAGAAATACTTTTCACATCATTCATCCCTAAAAATTAAGGTAACCCATTCTTTTCTATAATGATTTAAAATTCATAAAATGTCATCTCTATCACAACATGTTGAACTGTATGACATGAAGGGTCATACCATGTAATGCCCTGACCCAAGTTACCTAGAGTCGGTTCATTATTTCATAACATTGGCATGATCACAAAAGATCATGTCTTGAAAGACTGATTAGTTTAGCGGCCTTGGAAACACTAGATACATTCCTAAGTCTTACATTACATCATAAAGTGAAAAACTACAACAACATAGTCTCCATATTCCACACTCATATCCCCTCAGAATAACTCTGCAGGTCAGTCATAAAATACTTCTTCACATCCTGGGAAAAATAAAACATAGAAAGGGGTGAGCTCAGATGCTCAGTAAGGATAACAACATAGGTGAAACATTCATAAATAAGAAAAAACATTTAAGGCAATGTATAACTAAAACAAAAGCCTTTTAAACATGATCTTCAGAAAAATATAGTAAAAATAAAATGAAATAATTCCATTTACGTATTCACATGGATATTCTACTAGTCTAATAATCACATGCAATATCAATAACCACCTTCATAATGATGAAATGAATAATGCCAGACTTTCATAACCACATAGTCAAGGACTTGTGCAAAGACTACCAAAAAGATTTTGTCAAGGCCTTGTTCCAAGACACTAGTTTGTCTTAGGTGACCTACCCATGCATCAAGGAGCTACAATGGGCTCCACTAGTCACTTACTAAGTCCAACGCATTCCTCATATAAACAAGTTTAAACATAACATAAACATTTCTATTAAAACTTTCATACGAAATGTCAATACTTTCTCCATAAACCATGAATGGTATAAAAATGACACATCCACTATCAAACATATCACAAAACCTTCAATAAAATATGGAAGATTTGTATCATAATAAATCGACTTCAAATAAGCTTAATATGCATCAAATGATGTTGACATAGATGAAATCAAAACTATTTGAGAGAATTATCTCTTTTTTAAATCATTTAAAAGTCACATAATTATAAAATAAAACATTTACATTGAAAATATTCTTATAGGATTTTAAGGGAATCTTTGATGAATTTATAACGGCAGAAAATAGTTACACTCGTTGTATAAGTTAAAAAATAAATTCTTACCTTAATTTTGTCGAGACGGTTAAAAAGGACCTTCTTTGGAAAACGGCGGAAAGATTCCTTTATAAAAATCTTATAAATAGTCAAAAAATTGTATAAATGACTTTAACCCATATTCTATAAAATATTAAGAATGTTTTGAAATACATTTTTAAGAAACATGGATGTAGATGATAAAGAGGTCTTAGTAGATACTTACGTTAAAACAACCTTGGATAATGAAGAGATTGTAAAATTAACACTTACCTTGTACTTTTCCAAGGATGAGGGTATATTAACCTCCTTTATAATTGTTAAATAATATTTTTTAAATTATAAAATAATCATATACATTAATATGATATCATATATGATCTTTTAACATTGTTTTGTAAATAATATCTTAGTATTATTGTAGTTTCGGGTGTTAAAAGATTCGTTTTCACTTATATTCTTTGTTATGTGAGTCATATTTTTTATGGATGGGATGTATCTTATTCATATCCATAATTATATCAAGTATTTAAACATTATTTTTAATTATCTAATCAAAATTAGTCTTGAATGGATACGATGGGGAATGAATCTCATCACGTTCATGGAGACAGTAATCCGTATGTACGCACGTGCGACAATATCATAATTTTGATATTAAAATAATATATAATTGGATGTTATATCATATATAAAGAATCATTATCATGTTATATTTATTATTTACATGAATTATAGGTCATTATTATACCCATCCACATAATAATGTATTGAATAACAATTACACCACGACGTGGAGATGGTAATCCGTACGTACGCACGTATGGTGACATGTCATTCAAAGGATGGAAAGAATAATGAATATGGTTGAACCATATTTATAATAACTTCACATTATATAGAAGATACTGGATTTTTTATTTTATAATGGAAATAACAAAGAAAGAAGAAGTTGAAGTAGAAAAGAACTTGAAAAGGGTGGTGAAATTATTACCTCTTCTTTGGGTTTTTCCTTTTGAATGGATCAAAAGGGATTCTTAAGTTGGCTTTCTATCTAAAGTAATGCCTATAGGATGAAGGGAGGACAGTTGAGGGGGTATTTGGTAAGAGTTTTGCAAATCCAAAAGGCTTTGAAGGTGTGAATTTGAGAGAAGGGGGAGTGCCCTTTTATAATAGGGATGAGGGGCACCTTAGGAAAAGATATAAATATTACTTTATAAATAAATTATTTTCGGTTTATAATGGATCCAAACTAGATTATTTAAATTCTAAGGTGGTGATGGGTCGAAAACCACTCAATAAATATATTTTAGACTGGTTTGGGTCACTATATTAAGTTTATCTTTTAGATTTAACGCTTTGTTAAATAGTTTGACATTTACCATGTCTCTTTGTATTTTTATATTATATGGATAATAAACATACTATATACTTCCATGAGAACCCCAAGTGTTTCAGTAATGATACACCTTTCATTATATAAGTCTTTTGGCAAAACCTTAGATTTTTAGGAATAGAATATCAATTAATTATATAATATTCGTTTTATAAACTCTTTTATGTCAATTTTGACACTATTTGGTATTTTGTTTATGCTAAATTCGTAACAGCATTATTGATTCGAAAATATTAATCTAACCAACCCTAATATGTCACATTAACCAAGAAAATTATTTTAATTCATAAAAAGTCTCAAATTACATTTATTTGGATATTTTATAATATCAATTATTTAAATATTTCAATAATTATGTAATTACTGCATCACCATCATGCCATAAATAAATTAAATTATTTAATGTCTAAAAATTATAAATAAAATACCATTATTTAGCTAATATTTTTATCTTTCTAATAAATATTTATAATCAAATTTATCTTATGCATAACGCAATATTAAAAATGTTTTAATTATCAAACATTGATTTTAACTCTTTTAACTCTTCTTTGAATTAAAATAATAATAAATGTCCTAATCTAATACTAGTGGACCAAAAAGGTTCATATTTTATTCCTAAGGTTTTTTTGGTCAAATTATACTTATCCAATAGAATTAGGAAATGTGTTATGATTATAATAATATCATTTTTACCCTTAATTACTCTATTTACTTTTAACCGTGGTAATAAAAGTAAAAAGTTACTATTCACAAAAACTTATTTTTATCTTATTGAACCAAATTTTACTACTTGATATTAACCGTGTCTCTCAGATTTTTGAAATTCTACTCTTAGAAGCGGTAAAATTATGTTTTATGAGAATTTGCAAATTCTCCTATGAGATGGGTAAAAGACGGTGAAAAGTTCAATAAAATTTTTATATATCTCAAATTATTATAAACTGACTCCAATGAATTACATTGAACATATATAGGTATTATGTATCTATTTGGACCTAAAATAAATTTAAATAAAATACATAATTATTTAAATAAAAATTCTGTTTTAAACTATAACTCCTTGTTTTTCACTATTCATCAAAAATAAAAAGTTTTCAGAAAAATTCCAAAAATTCACCCTAAGCTAATTTCGATATTCTGAATCCAAAAATGAAGTCCATTTTGAAATTAAAATTTATAAAATTTCAAAAAGTTGGTATTACTATTCATAACAGCTAGTTTGATTGGTTGTGGTGTGTGTTAAAACTCGAAGTTGCATACAACACACGCTACTGTATTATTAAAAGGGAAATGTACCGTGGAAGCATGGGGTGTTACATTCTCCCCTACTTCAAATAATTTCATCCTCTAAATTTCTAGAATAATACCGCATGAAAAGGCTCGGGTGGTTCTTCATCATAAGTTCCTCAGGTTCCCACGTTGCCTCTTCCATATTATGGTTTCTCCATAGAACTTTTACCAGATGAGTCATCCGGTTTCTCAACACTTGTTATCGGGTATCAAGAATCCTGACGGGCTCTTCACAATAAGACAGACCGGGTTCTAGTTCTAATTCCTTATAGGTGACTACATTTGTTGGGTCAGGCATGTATTTTCTCAATATTGATACATGGAACACATTGTGAACTTTGGAGAGATTTGGTGGCATTTCCAAATGCGAAGCTACATCCCCAATTCGTTCTAGTATTTCGAAAGGTCTGATGTACCTGGGACTCAATTTCCCCTTCATACTGAAACATATAACACCCTTCAATGGAGATACCTTTAACAAAACATGATCTCCTACATGAAATTACAAATCCTTCCTTCAGTTATTGGCATAGCTCTTCTTCTTACTTTGAGATGCTTGGATGTGGTTTTGGATTACCTTTACCTTTTCCATCGTTTCATCCACCAGTTCTGGGCCTACGAGTTTTCATTCACCAACATCATCCCCACAGGTTGGTGTGCAACATCTCTTTACGTATAACGCTTCATATGGTGCCATCCGAATACTTGAATGGGAGATTTTATTATAGGAAAATTCTACCATAGGTAAATATTGATCCCACGTACCCTGTAAGTCATGTGAGCAAGATCTCAACATGTCTTCTAAGTTTTGAATAGTTTATTCTGGTTTTCCATCAGTTTGGGGGTGGTAGGCAGTGCTCAAATGAAGTTCAGTATCCAGGGCTTTCTGAAGACTTTTACAGAATCTTGAATTAAAACATGGATCACGATCAGAAAAAATTGATAGGGGTACTCCATGAAGTCTCACTAATTCTTCAATATATAGTCTTGCTAGATGTTAAAGTGGTAAATCTTCTCTTATTGAAAGAAAATGTGCTGACGTGGTAAGATGATCAACAATGACCCATATTGCATCGTTCCTTCTAGGAGTCTTTGGTAGTCCCATGACAAAGTCCATCGTGATATTATCCCATTTCCACTCAGGCATGGGAAGAGGTTGAAATACTCCTCCAGGCTATTGCCTTCCAGCTTTTACTTGTTGAAAAACAATACATATTGACACAAAATCTGCAATCTCCCTCTTCATGTTGTTCCACCAAAAATTTTCCTTCAAATCCATATACATTTTAGTGCTACTAGGTTATATAGAGAAATTGGAACTATGAGCATCATCCAACAATTATCTTTTTAGATCAAGTATATCGGGAACACAATGTATCTTCCCAAATTTCAAAATTCCATCTTCATACACAAAGTCACTCAATCTTCTATCATTCACAGCTTTAATCTTCTTTTGAAAAACTTCATCAGCGGTCTTAGAACTCTTTATCCTTTCTAGTAAAGATGGTTTGGCAACCATTTGAAAAAGAATTGATGTTTCACCTTCCATGGTTATTCCCATATGCGTCTTTACTAGATCCATGAAAATAAGATCCTTTTCAACTATCATCTTGTTCAAAACTCTATGATCCTTTCTTCTTAAAGCATCTTCCACCTTATATGCCTTCCCTGGGTGGTAGTGTATCGTGCAATCATGATCCATGAGTAGTTCAAGCCATCACCTTTGCCTCATGTTGAGTTCTTTATGTGAGAAAATATATTTCAAGCTCTTGTGATCGGTATATATCTCACATTTTACACCATATAGATAATGTCTCCATATCCTGAAAGAAAAGATTACAGTAGCTAACTCAAGATCATGAGAAGGATAGTTTTTCTCATGAATCTTTAGTTGTCGTGATGAATAGGCAATAACCCTATCATTCTGCAAAAGGAAACAACCAAGTCCTTTCTTTGAAGCATCACTATAAATAACAAACCCATCATTCCCTGATTATCGAGTAAATATTGGAGCATTGAATAATCTTCTCTTTAGTTCTTAGAAAAACTCTTCACAATATTTTGTCCAAACAAATTTAACCCCTTTACGTGTGAGCTTCGTTAATGGGTTATCCAATTGGGAAAAATTCTGGACGAAACATCTATAATATCCTACTAAACCAATAAAACTATGTACCTCGGTTAAACTCCTTGGTGCTGGACATTCATGGATTGACTTGTTCTTTTAAGGATCAACGTAAATTCTATCCTTAGAGACAATATGTCCATGAAAAGAAATCTCTTGAATCTAGAATTCACACTTTCTAAACTTCCCATATAATTCATGTCTTCTCAGAGTCTTCAGGATAATGCGCAAGTAATTTTCATGATCTTCGTAGATTTTGGAATATACCATGATATCATCAATAAATAACACTAAAAATTAATCAAGATATTCCTTGAAAACATTGTTAATTAGATCCATGAAAATAGAGGGTGCATTAGACAGCCCAAAAGGAATTACTGTAAACTCGTAATTCTTGTACCTGGTTCGAAATGCTATTTTCAGAATGTCTTCCTTCTTCATGCACAACTGATGATATCTAGGTCGAAGGTCAATCATTGAAAAATATTGAGCTATATCAAGTTGGTCGAATGAATCATCAATTCAAGTTAGGGGATACTTGTTCTTTATTTTTATAGAATTGATCTCCCTATAGTCAATGAACAACCTCATAGATCCATCTTTCTTCTTAACAAAAAGAAGAGGGGCTCCCCATGGAGAAACACTGGGGCCAATAAATCCCTTATTAATCAATTATTCTAGTTGTTTCTTTTGTTCCACTAATTCCACAGTGGCCATTCTATATGGGGTCTTCGATATGGGCCTTGAACCATGAATTAAATCAATGAAAAACTCAATTTCGCATTCTGGAGGATGTCCATGTAAATCTTCTGGAAAGACATCAACATATTCTCTCACAATAGGTTCATACTCTATTTGAACATTCCATTCCTCACCTATAGTCATTTAATTATCTTCCTCCCCAATAATTGAATTTAGTTGAGCTATAGAAGGTGGATCTAGATAAGAATTAGGTGGTTACAATTCTTCTCCAAAGATAAGGTGTTCTTTATCATCGTTATCAGAAATAGTATCCTCCTTCTTACAATAAATTTTTGCATCATGGTCTGAAATCCAATACATAACAAGGATTATATCAAATTCAATCATTGTTATAACGATGCGATCAGTAGATAAAGAACATTTATATGCCCTAATGGTAACAGATTCCCAGAAATTTATAGCCATGATACTTCCCTTAGGAGTTTTGACTGAAAAATCTCTTGTTAAATCAAATTGTAAATATCTACCTTTCTTAGAAAATTGGGAAGATATGAAACAATGCAATGATCTAGAATCAAATAAAGCATTTTCTAAACATGAGGAAACCATTAAATTACCTGCCACCATGTCTTTAGGAGCTTTAACCTCACCAGTAGTGATCGCGTAATCTTGGCCTTGATCCTTTGGAATTTTCTGAGGTAAGTTTTCCTAATTCTTAGGATATTCATTTTCATAATGTCCCATCTCCCTGCAATTGTATCATTGAACATTGGTAGCATCCTTCTTCCCCTTACAATCACGAGTTTGGTGGCCTTTTTAACCACACTTGTAACAAACTCAGAATCCCTTCAAGAAAGTACCAGGGTGTTTCTTCCCATATTTACTATAGGATGGATATTCAACTTTTCCCATATTCCCCTTATTTCTATTTTCAGAATGATCAGTAGATCTATTCTTCTCTTGCTTTTCTTTAAAGTCGTAAGACGTAGAGAATTACTTTTCCGTCATGATAGCACATGAGACAATATCTTCGTACGATGAGAAGGATTGTGAGACTAATTCTGGATGGAGAAATGGTTTTAACCCATAAATGAAATGCTCAATCTAAATTCTTGGGTTACATATATAATCTACATCCTACCTTGCTAACCTTGTAAAGTTAGACTCATACTTTGCAACATTCTCGTCCTCCTTTTGCCTCAGACTCAGATATCGCCTTTCAATATCTGATCGATGGTCATGAGGAATTTATTTTTCTATCAAAATATCATGAAACACCCTCCATTACATATTTGATACTTCATCATCTTCCTTCGTGTTTTGAATCAATGACCACCATTGATCAGCATCTCCAGTGAGGCGGTAAACTGCCATGACAACTTTTTCCCTTTCGCTACTTCCCAAGGCGTGGAATATTTTCTCTAAGGAATTTATCCATTTCTCAGCTACTAGTGGATTTTTACCCACATTGAATGTTAGTGGTTGTTTCCTCATGAATCGATTTATCATTGATCTTCCACTTTGCAGATCAGGGTGCTCCATATAGGTAAGGTTATTATTCATAACCTGAGTGAGTTGTCACATTATGGGGATTAGCTGATCAGTACCAGTTGCATCTCCATCCCCACTATAATTATCTTGATTATGAGGGAAATCCCAAAATTGATTTTGTTCATTGATACGGTTTCCATTCCTTCCACTAGGTTCCATTTCTAAACAATGGCATACACTACATTAGTTTATGAATCACAATACATAAATCCAAACATGTAAAATACTTAAAATAAATTGAACAGTTTATGGATATAATCCATAATCATAAAATTGTTTTCATTGAGGAATTATATAATCATAAACCCTTCATAATGGTTTGTAAATAAAATGGTAATTATCCTAAGAATATCCCCCGGGAGTGTCGTAACCAAGAGTGCAGCAAGGCCCATTGTCGTGCATCAGTTCCCGTTCGATTCTATCGCAAGGCGGAGTTACCAGGTTTTACCCGTAGGTACATTTATTCCAGAGTAGCCTCTACCTGCTCATATCCAAACAGATATTTATTTCTTGAAAAACTCACAAAATATCTACAATACCAAAATTCTAGGAAGTTCTTCTATACTAATCCTCAGAGTCCATCTTAGGGATACATGCACTAATCAGAGTTTATCTAAATATAGCATCCATGTTTTGTACTAATCGTCCTCTGATACCAACTGTAATGCCCCAACCCCAGTTAGCCAAAGTCGTTTCATTATTTCATTACCTTGGCATGATCACAAAAGATCATGTCTCAAAAGAACGATTAGTTTAGTAGCCTTCAAAACACTAGATACATTCATATGTCTTACATTACATCATAAAGTGAAAAACTAAAACAACATAGTATCCATAGTCCACACTCATATCCCCTCAGACTATCCATGCAGGTCAGTCATAAAATACTTCTTCACATCCCGAGAAAAATAAAACATAGAAATGGATGAGCTTAGATGCTCGGTAAGGAAAATAATATAGCGGAAACTTTGATAAATAAGCATAAACATTTAAGTAAATGTATAACTAAAAAAAGCCTCTTAAAACTTGAACTTCAGCGTAATGTAGAAAAAAATTAAATAATTCCATTTACTTATTAAAATGAATATTCTTCTAGTAGAATAATAAAATGCAATATCAATAACCACTTTAATAATGATGAAATGCATAATGCCAGACTTTCATAACCACATAGTCAAGGCCTTGTGCAAAGACTACAAATATGATTTTGTCAAGTCCTTGTGCCAAGACACTAGTTTGTCTCATGAGACCTATGGATGCATCGAGGAGCTATAGCGGCTCCACCCATCACTAACTAAGTCCAACGCATTCCTCATATGAACAGGTTTGAACATAACTTAAACATTCGTATTAAAACTAGCATATAAAATGTCAATACTTTCTCCATAAACCATGAATGGTATAAAAATGAAACATCCAATGTCAAAAATATCACAAAAAACTTCAATACAATATGGAAGTTTTGTATTACAATAAATCAACTTCAAATAAGCTTAAAATCCATCAAAGGATGTTGAAAAAGATGAAATCAAGACTATTTGAGAGAAATATCTCTTTTTTTGAAATCATTTAAAAGTCCCATAACTATAAAAGAAAACATTTACTTTGAAAATATTCTTATAATCTTGTAAGGTAAGCTTCGATGATTTTATAATGGCAGAAAATAGCTACACCCGCCGTATTAGTTAAAAAAGACATTCTTACCTTAATTTTGTCGAAAAGGTAAAAAAGGATCTTGTTTGGAAAAGGACAGAAGGATTCCATTATAAATATCTTATAAAAAGTAAAAAAAGGGTATAAATTAAATTAAAACATAGTCTATAAAATAGTAAGAATGTTTTGAAATACATTTTTAAGAAACGTCGATGTGGATGATAAAGAGGTCCTAGTAGATACTTACGTAAAAACAACCTTAGATAATAAAGAGATTGTGAAATTAACCCTTACCTTGTAATTTTCCTTGGTTGAGGGTAGGTTAAACTACTTTATAATGGTGAAATAATTTTTATTAAATTATAAAATAATCATATACATTAATATGATATCATATATGATCTTTTAACATGGTTTTGTTAATAATATCTTAGTATTATCATCGTTTCGGGTGATAACAGATTCATTTTCACTTATATTCATTGTTATGTGAGTCATATTTGTTATGGATGGAATGTATATTATTCATACTTAAAATGATATCAAGTCTTTAAAAAATATTTTTAATCATCTAATGATAATTAGTCTTGAATAGATACGATGGGGAATGAATCTCATCGCGTTCGTGGAGACGGTAATCCGTAAGTACGCACGTGCGACAATATCATAATTTTGATATTAAAATAATATATAATTTGATGTTATATAATATATAAAGAATAATTATCATGTTATATTTATTATTTACATGAATTACACATCATTATTATACCCATCAAAATAATAATGTATTGAATAACAATTACACCACGATGTGGATACGGTAATCCGTACGTATACACGTATAGTGACATGCCTTTCAAAGGATGGATAGAATATTGAATATGGTTGTACCATATTTATAATAACATCACAATATATATAAGATACTGGAGTTATTATTTTATAATGTAAATAACAATTAATGAATAAGTGGAATAAAAAAAAGAACATGAAAGAGAGTGGTGACATTATTACCTCTTCTTCGGGTTCTTCCTTTTGATTTGATCAAACGGGCTACATAAGTTGGGTTTCTGACTAAAGTAAGGCCTCTATAATGAAGGTCGGATAGTTGAGAGTGTATTTGGGCAGAGGTTGGTGGAGCCAAAAGGCTTTTAAGGTGTGAATTAAAGAGAAGGGGGGTGTCATTTTTTAAGAGGGGTGAGGGTCACCTTACGAAAACCTAGAAATATTATTTTATAATAAAATAATTTTTGGTTTCTAATGGATAAAAAATGTATTATTTAAATTATAAGGTGTTTATAGGTCTAAAACCACTCAAAAAATAGGTTTTAGACTGGTTTGGTGTAACTCCCCGACCCTAGATACCCAGAGTCGGTGCATTATTACATAACTTTGGCATGATCACAAAGGATCAAGTCTCGAAAGACCGATTAGTTTAGTAGTCTTGGAAACCCTAGATATATTCATAAGTCTTACATTACATCATAAGGTAAAAAAACTACAACAACATCTTGTCTTCATATCCCCTCATACTATCCCTGCAGGTCATTTATAAATTACATCTTCACATCCTGGGAAAAATAAAACATTGAAAAGGGTGAGCTCAGATGCTCAGTAAGGATAACAATATAGTAGAGGCTTTCATAGATAAGCATAAAAACTTAAAACAATTTGTAACTAAAACAAAAGCCTTTTAAACTTGAACTTCAGCATAATATGGAAAAGATAAAATGAAATAATTCCATTTACTTATTCACATGGATATTCTACTAGTCTAACAATCACATGCAATATCAATAACCACTTTCATAATGATGGAATGCATAATGCCAGACTATCATAACCACATAGCCAAGGCCTCGTGCCAAGACTACAAATATGATTTTTCCAAGGCCTTATGCCAAGACACTAGTTTGTCTCATGAGACCTACCGATGCATCGAGGAGCTCTAGCGGGCTCCACCCATCACATATTAAGTCCAATGCATTCCTCATATGAACAAGTTTAAACATAACATAAACATTCGTATTAAAACTAGCATACGAAATGTCAATACTTTAACCACAATCCATGAATGGTATAAAAATAGCACATCCACAGTCAAACATAACTCATTCGATACAATATGGAAGATTGTATTTTATCACATTAACCTCAATCAAGAATAATGAAGGATGTTGAAATAGATGAAAATAATCATCAAAACTATTTGAGAGAAATATCCCCCTTTTTCTTTAAATCATTTAAAAGTAACACTATTTGTCAAAAAGCCATTTAAAAATAGATTTTTGAATCAAAGTGTCCCATACCACTTTGAATCTTTTTAAAAGGAGTTTTAATTTTAAAACATTAATGTCCATATAAATAAATCCTTAAGTACATTTTTAAAACATGGACATTAATGAGGAAGATTTAGATGAATAAGTCTTTAAAACATTTAAAAATGGTATTTTAGTTAGAGATTCTAACCAAAATAGAGACACTTGAATACAAATAATTGAGGTAATCAAAACTTTGTAATATCATGAGAATAAATGGATTCATGATATACTATGTCAAAGTACATTATATACACCACATAAAAGTGATTCGGTGTATAACAACAAAGAAGTCTCAGTGGAATGTAAATTGAGATGAAATCTATCATAAAGGCCGTATCCTTAAGTTAAGGATAAATCAACGACATAATAATGTGTGACAAATATAAATACACTAAATATTATTGGATATTCAGTGTAAAAAAATCAACAGATATTCACACATATTCTTGTAAAAACAACACCAATGAATTGGATGTTTAACTCAACAAATGGTGAATGAGTTAAAATTACTCTTATCAAATTCATATAAATGACTTGAGAATTATCAATGGAGGGATTATGTGTATCAAAATTATATCCACAGGAAGGGGAGTGGAAATTATGACATAATAAAATGAATATTGACTCCACACATAAACTTGGGGTAATATAATCAATGAAATATGCGTAAAGACAAATGAGTGGAAATTGAAATCTCAAATTCCCTTATTGATTTGGTAACATAAAAAACATACACCCATGAAAGAATGATCATACAATGATGATGTAAATATAAATGAATTAAAGTATATTATACAATGAATACAAACATGGGCAGTACACACACCACATGTAATAAATAAGTGGTGAACAATGGAATTCTCACGGAATTAAAAGTGAGATAAGAAACCCCTTACTTTGTACTTTTTCCTTGGTCGACGGTATGTTAACCTCCTGTATAATGGTGAAATAATTGTTATTGAATTATACAAGAATCATTTACTTTAATATGATATCATATATGATCTTTTAACATTGATTTGTTAATAATATCTTAGAATTATCGTCATTTCGGGTGTTAACGGGTTCATTTTACTTTATATTCTTTGTTATGTGAGCCATGTTCGTTATTAATGGGATGTATATTATTCATATCCATAATTATATCAAGTCCTTAGATACTATTTTTAAATCATCAAATTATAATTATACTTGAATGGATATGTTGGAGAATGAATCTCATCGCGTTCGTGGAGACGGTAGTCCATACGTACGCACGAGCTACAATATCATTATTATGATATTAAAATAATATATAATTGGATGGTATATCATATATACAGAATAATTATCATGTTATATTTATTATTTATATGAGTTACACATCATTATTATACCCATCCAAATAATAATATAGTGAATAACAATTACACCACGACGTGGAGACGGTAAGCCATACGTACACACGTATGGTGACATGTTATTCAAAGGATGGATAGAATACTGAATATGGTTGTAACATATTTATAATAGCATCACAGTATATATATGATACTGGAGTTATTATTTTATAATGGTAATAACAAAGAAAGAATAAGTGGAAGAAGAAAGGAACTTGAAAAGGGGTGGTGAAAACATTACCTCTTCTTCAGGTTCTTCCTTTTGATTTGATCAAAAGGGATCCTTAGGTTGGCTTTCTGATCAAACTAAAACCTCTATGTTGTAGTCAGGGAAGTTTAGAGAGTATTTGGGTAGGGGTTGGCCGAACCAAAAGGCTTTGAAGGTGTGAATAAATGAGAAGGAGGAGTGCCCTTTTATAAGAGGGGTGAGGGGCACCTTTGGAAAAGCTAGAAATATTAATTTATAATAAATTAATATTCAGTTTCTAATGGCCCCAAAGTTGATTATTAAAATTTTAAGGTGGGGATAGGTCAACAACCATTCCTCCAATAGAATTTAGACAGGTTTGGGTCACTATATTAACCTTATATTTTAGTTTTAACTCTTAGTTAATTAGTTTGACATTTACCATGTCACTTTGTATGTTTATATTATATAGTTAATAAACTTACTATATACATCCAAGCGACCCCCAAGTGGTCCATTAATTATATACCTATCATTATATAAGTCTCTTGGACCAACCTTAGATTTTTAGGAATTTAATATCAACTTTGGCTGAACCAAAATGCTTTGAAGGTGTGAATAAATGAGAAGGAGGAGTGCCCTTTTATAAGAGGGGTGAGGGGCACCTTTGGAAAAGCTAGAAATATTAATTTATAATAAATTAATATTCAGTTTCTAATGGCCCCAAAGTTGATTATTAAAATTTTAAGGTGGGGATAGGTCGAAAACCATTCCGCCAATAGAATTTAGACAGGTTTGGGTCACTATATTAACCTTATCTTTTAGTTTTAACTCTTAGTTAATTAGTTTGACATTTACCATGTCACTTTGTATGTTTATATTATATAGTTAATAAACTTACTATATACATCCAAGCGACCCCCAAGTGGTCCATTAATTATATATCTATCATTATATAAGTCTCTTGGATGAACCTTAGATTTTTAGGAATTTAATATCAATTATTATAATATTATTTTTTAACCCTTGTTTACCGGATTTACCCTTTAACCGTGGTAAATAAAATATTTACCAAAGTAATTATTCAAAATGTCTAAAAATAAAAGTTACCTATTTAAAAAATTTGAATATCCTGATTCCAAATATGGAATCCATTTTTCCAAATTCAAAACACAAAAGTGGCAGAAATTAATTTAAAATTAATTCCCGTTGTTAAAACAAAAAGCGTGTTTTTAAGAGATAATAACTATCAAAAGGTTGGCACTTGTTTATGTCTGGTTTAAATGTGAAATTATGTTCAATGACACACATTGTATTACATGGTCGAAATATATTCTAAATATACTTTAAAACCACTCAAATTCATAATTTATCACTATTAATTATTTTGATTAAAAAAGTTGTTTTTAATTAAAATTTAGTAATTTTTACTATTCATCAAAATATGAAAGTTATCCGAAAAGTACCAAAATTTCACCCTAGGCTAATTTCGATATTCTGAATCCAAAAATGAAGTCCATTTTGAGAGATAGAATTTATAAAATTTCAAAAATTAGGTATTACTATTCATAACGGCTAGTTTGATTGGTTATGGTGTGTTAAAATCTCGAAGTTGCGTACAATGCACGCCATTGCATTATTTGAAAGGAAATGTACTGTGGAAGCTTGGGGTGTTACATTTGGGTCACTATATTAACTTTATATTTTTTATTTAAGTCATAGGTAAATAGTTTGACATTTACCATGTCTCTTGGTATTTTTATATTATATGGTTAATAAACATACTATATACTTCCAAGTAATCCCCAAGTGGTTCATTAATGATACACCTATAATTATATAAGTCTTTTTTCCAAACCTTAGATTTTTAGGAATTGAATATCAATTAAAAATATAATATTTGTTTTGAAAACACTTTTATGTCAATTTTGACACTATTTGGTATTTTGTTTTTGCTAAATTCATAACTACATTATTGCATCAATCAAAATTAATATAACCAACCATAATATTTCATATTAACCTATATAATTACTTTTATTCATAAAAAGTCTCAAACTACATTTATTTTGATATTTATAATATCAATTATTTTAATATTTCATTAATTAGGTAATTACTGCATCACCATTGTGTCATAAATAAATTAAATTATTTAATGTCTAAAAATTATAAATAAACTACCATTATGTATGAAATGATTTTATATTTCTAATTAATTTTTATAATTGAATTTATCTTATGTATAAAACTATATTAAAAATGTTTTAGTTATTAAACATTGATTTTTACTCTTTTAACTATTCTTTGAATTAATTAATAATAAATGTCCTAATCTAATCCAATTGGACCAAAGAGGTTCATATTTTATTCCTAAGGTTTTTTTGGTCGAATTATACTTATCCAATAGAATTAGGACATGGTTTAGGGTAATAATAATATCATTTATACCCATAATTACCCTATTTACTTTTAACCGTGGTAAATAATAGTAAAAAAATTATTATTCACCAAAAATTATTTTTATCTTATTTAACCACATTTTACTCCTTGATATTAACCATTTCTCTTGGATTTTTGAAATTCCACTCACGGAAGCAGTAAAATTAAGTTTTTTGTGAATTTGCAAATTCTCCTTAGAGATGGGTAAAAGACGGTGAAAGGTTCAATAAAATTATTATATATCTAAAATTATTATAAATTGAATACAATGAATTAAATTGAACTTATATAGGTATTATATATCTATTTTGACCTAAAATAAATTTAAATAAAATAAATTTTTATTTAAATAAAAATTCGGTTTTGAACTATAACTTAGTGTTTTTCACTATTCATCAAAAATTGAAATTTTTCAGAAATATACCTAAAAATCACCCTAAGCTAATTTTGATATTCCAAATCCAAAAATGATGTCCATTTTTAAAGATAAAATATATAAAATTTCAAAAACTGGGTATTAATATTCATAACGGCTAGTTTGATTGGTTGTGGTGTGCGTTAGAACTCGATGTTGCATACAACACACGCTATTGTATTATTCAAAGGGAAACGTATAATGGAAGCATGGGGTGTTACATACCATATAACCCATAAATTTTATGTAGAAGTCTTATCATAATGAATGGTTTACATATATGATAACCATACCCATATAGGTGTTCCAGACATATAGTTTCTATATTTATAAGGCTATTGTATGATAAAAATATCCACTTGTATAACAACTATGTATGGGATGATTCTTATAATTTATTTATATGTAGTGGTGCATTTGTTTCCCACCCAGGTCCAACCACAAATCTCAGTCACCCAAACATTATAATCCTTCCTAATTCTTTTCTTTATCGATTCATATGTGGTTTTACATTTTATTGCTTGAATGTTGGATTAGACCATTACATTTTAATATATCAAATGATCCAAACTTGTTAAGAGACCTAATTAGAACTATATTTGGACTCATTATCTGTCTTGAAATATATATAGTGATGTTCATATCTCTCATAATTGACCTACCTAAAAATCCACTTTCACATCAATTCACAGTTCCATCCTATTATTTTGCATCATCACCCATTCACATCAAGTATTATAATAGTTCTGTATTGGGATTGAATCATTTTTTCTCAATAAGGTTGATATCATATCAATAAAGATTTATTTTAATTATCCCTCATCCAACTAATGTCCCAATTCAAATTTCGATTATTCTATTTCAATTAACTATATTTCTGTAGATACATAATTTAATAGAAATTAATATGGATTTATTACATAATTATAGGATATATTTTTTATCAATGTCTCTTATCCTAGATCCATCCTTAAAATCCATTTTTATCTCATTTTCGTCCTCCATAGTATCGGCAGGTGTTCTGAATTCACGTATAGTTTTATCATGTTAAACCTTCATTAGTATGAGAAATTTTTTACTCTATTTCTATTAAAAGTTTGAGGCTTTAATCCTATTATAGTTGGATATGTCATCACACTCAAATCTCCCCTCCATGGCATACCTATAAATTTCATCACTATGAGACCCCATCTAAGTGCATTGTGTCCACATTCATGTTAATACTTTTTATAGTCTACTCTATGTTGGAATAATATATCTTTTCCCAGAACTATAAGTGGCTTGAGTTCAATTGTTAAAGGATATTTAAAAACATCAAAATTATTATCCATCTCAAACCCACCTGAAAATCCTCTACTCCTTCCACATTCCTCTAAATATTCCTAAATACCCAATATTAGTTAGTACAAAATTAGAGTGTTCTAATTAATTTATGAATATTCTATTCCCATATACTCTACATGGAATATTTATTATTTGTGGCCCCACAATCTGTGTCGCTACATGTAATGAATAGATCATGACCTAAAGGACCCCTATTTTGGTGATAGTAAACATGATACCTATTATTAAAACCTATATCCAACTAAAGGATTGTTTTCATCCTGAAGTATTAGATATTATAACCACATATAAAATCAATAATATTAATGTGTAACCCATCATTTGAATGTGATCAGTATTCATACTTACATTAATAGTATAATGATATGGTTATGAGTCATTAATTTTTAATATGACCAATAGTTTCCCAGCCAGTACATTATCATTTCACTATTTCAAGATTTAGATAAATCAACCTATTATTTTCATAAATTTCATCACCATTTTTAAATGTGTTTAAATGCTTATAATCTCCCAAAATATCCATTTTTTTTATAATAATTCCATCGATCTAAGAAATATGACACTAAAATTAATGCACCCTATCATTAAGGAAATTTATATTAGTACTATGTTTGATATTCTTGTCAGGTTTATCTTATAAATATCACTATATAAACACACTCATCTATTGGTCAAAAAATTTGACCTTAAACATATTCCTTAATTAGGATATAGATATTCTATAAAAAAATATTAATACAGTCATTGGTCAAATTTTTAGGAACTAAAACTATAAAAGGAATGATATATAGTACTTATCATGCCAAAACCCCATAAAGGGAAGCTTCAGAAAAAGTAGAGACTGAACTCACTAGGCCTGCACCTATCATTGAAAAATAAAATATTTAATTTTTAAAATTTAAAAAGGAAATATATATTATCATGATTAAGTATTATAAAATGAAAAATATGAATAATTTGAGTATATTCCCACTAATACTATCAACATCAAGGCTTAGGAAAAAGTTAGGGATAAAAAGAAAAAATTAACAAAGGATTACAGGACCATCATCTGGGTCTATAAGTATTCAAGACATCCTCACAAGGTTTATTGGACTGGGGAAAGGATAAAATATAATCATGTTCCTTGGATATTTATTTATTTTAATTATTTTAAAAGAGTAATACAAAATGTAATTTCAAGGTACTCTAACCACCTTGAGTATTGATTCTTCCATAAAAAAAACCTCATCATAATTTCAATTATACTTAGTCATTCTTCCATCATATCTAAAAGAAATTACCATTTCTTATTGTGATATTAAATTTGTTGTAGATCAAGCTAGAATATATCCAAACAAGAGAACATGTTCCCAAATAAATTGGAATTTTCATTCTTTTATCTAATAGGTCCAACTCATCTAATTATAATTATATATATTAGTGTTTATCCAACTCACCTATATCTCACAAAGAGAATATACATTAAGGATAACAAACAATATTAAAATATTTTATTTTGACTTAAGGTGTTTGTGAATATAATTTAACTTATTTATTTTCCATTAATGTTCATGTAATATAAAATTTCCTTATACATAAACATTGATATAAATTGTCACAGGAGGATGGAATGTATATCATCAAACACCCCATAATTAGGACAAGGGGTCACCTCCTGTACACATATGAACTCATATGTAAGATGGTACAATAAAAAAGGCTCAAAATGAAGACTCCATAAACCCTTTATATGATCACCCCATCCGGGAGAGATATTATTTATGGGTGGTTATCTACCATGATAGTGGTATTATCCACCACCATTCCAATAAAGGGGGTTTTAATGGGTTTATATAAACATTTAATGACTTCTTATAACAATTTCAAAATCTAGGGAATCTATAATTCTTGGTAACACATCCATAAAACCAAATAATTTCATTATAATAAAAATATAGAATACAAAATAGTGTTCCTATGAATATTAGAATATAGAAACATATCTATCATACTTTTAAAAAATTCTATTGTGCTATAGGTATTATGGGGTGTTTTCCCCAATTGAACATGAAAAAATATTTAGTACAGTCTCTTAATGGATAGTCGATCAAAGATCAACTATTTACATGGTACTATATTTTTATTATTCATAATATTGGTGGACTATATCATAGTACAATAATCATGTGCCGGTTATAACCACCAACTGAGAAATGTCATAAATATTTTGGTTGTCCTAAGACAAGGATTTAACATTGATCTGATCTCATAATAATAGATCACATATTTTCCATCATCCAAAATATAATAGTAATTATTCTATGTCCCACTAGAATGTGGAGTTGGATAGTTCATTGGTTTGCTTATCTTAGGTATTAAACCATGATTTAATATAAATATATTCATTCGAGTATTGAAATGGATATTGAGAAGTGGTAAATTTTCTTTATTTAGATTACTTTTTATTAGAT
This sequence comes from Viscum album, assembly GCA_963277665.1. Taxonomy (NCBI): domain Eukaryota; kingdom Viridiplantae; phylum Streptophyta; class Magnoliopsida; order Santalales; family Viscaceae; genus Viscum; species Viscum album. The sequence continues at coordinate 822,114,045 of OY728143.1, forward strand.
TCAATAGACCCCTTTCCAGATCATGAGTCTACAAAATATTATCCCAAGAATTATGAATATGGGGGAAGTAATTGTATATATTTTTGTGGATAGTAGTTCATCTTATTTAGTAAATTTTCAAAAGTATTATGCTATCATCCACAAATAGTAGATGAAATATATTTTTTTATTAACACTATCTTGTATGAGGTGTGGGGTGATGATTTGTTGAGAATTACGATGTAGAGATGACATCATAGAGTATGATGAGCCTTATATGATCCTTAAAACTGAATAAAACCGATTATAAAAATATTTCTTGAACCAATAATCAAAGATATTTCCAATAGTAAAGAAAACATATTGAATATTCGACCCATTCCACTAAACCTGTATAAAAGATAATTTGGTTGTCAAATGTTTTTCAATGATCAATTCATGTATTTAGAAACTTCTATTAATCATAACTATACAATGTTCTAGGTTTTATGATTCTTAATCAACAATTTCCTAAATGATCTATCAACTAAAGTAGATGTTCTTTTGAGTAAATTCTCATAATTATGAAATGCACATAAAATAAATATTAATACTTTATTATTGAATTGGAACTTGAGTGAGACAAAATTCACATAGAGGGATCAAATTTACTATGGGTAATTAAATAGATGTTTTTAAATGATTCATTAATGTTCATGATTATGTGTCATGATATGGTGTTGTGTGAAGGGTACAATATCATTAATGAATTGATCAATATGATAAATAATAAAAAAAATTATGCCCCCTTGAAATTTTTCGGACTTGGCCCCTTTATCAATAAAAAAGTCTCAATGTTAGATAACATGTGATAATTTTATGAAGGGGGTTATTCTCAACCGGGCCATCACTCATGTATAAGTCATGGTACTCATGTTTTTATTCCCACTCCCTGATTCTTATCATGATGCGGATTAATGTTGAAATATAAAATGAGTGCAACTAAGAAGACTCCCTAACATTGAACCTCAATAAAAATGTGATACAATAACATTTAAACTATCCAAGAGTAATGAAAAAGCTAGAGTAACTTTGGAAAAAAATGGACATTCATAGATATAGGAGTTTTCAATATCATGATTATTCCATAAATAAGTGTTCCCCATAGATATAAAATTTTAACACATGAAATTGAATTTCACATCCATATATAATGATGAACTACATTTTAATTCATATCTTGGAGAGAGAAAATTCCTCACTTACACATGAGTGCTTGACTTTCTATTTTACATATGTGCGTTTTCCTAGCCAAGATCAATATTTACTCAAATTTACCATTGAATTTGATCCTATTTATCCTAATAGAAACCAATTTAGTGGCGGGTGGAAATTCTTATTTCTCAAATATGAGTATAGTGAAATTAAACAAAACTATTAGATGGATCAAAGTATTTTCATGGGAATGAAGAATACCTAGGAACCCACATGTTGTACCTAATTTTATGTTCTCCTTTCACACTTATCACTGACATGTGAATCACACACTAAACATAAAATTACAGGTCACAAATCATGTTCCCCTCATTCGAACATATCATGACTTATTTCAAGGAACCAAAAATAAGAGACGGTTAGAAATGGTTATTCTATAACCTGTATACACATTATTATATGAGGACCCCTTAACATCTCATTTAAAAATAGAAGAACCCTTGATAGTATATGATCACATGATGAGACTTCTTTATGTTACTATGATTTCTAAGCTTTGTATTATAATTTTTTTAAATCAATTGCAATGACAAAATAATGCTATCAATGTTATTTCTTTCCATTGATTACTAAGATAATATAATAGACCAATTAACTTATATTATCACTAAGACTATCCCAACATACCTTTATCAAGGGTAATTCCCATGAATTTAATTTGTGGCCTTGTATAACTAAATATTTCATTCAAAACACCAACAAATTATACTCAATGTTATAACTGGGAACCCATTATCTTTAGTGTCATATATGGGATCAATTTTATAGATAAATAAATCCTCGTTATAGAATATGAATCTTTAGTAGTGGGGTTATTCTTGGTTTATCTAACATAGCTCCCATGCACTTAACCTACTAAATTGGGAACCCATTCACCCAATTCACCAAACTATGCACAATGGTACTCAGGTACCCTACTATTAGTCACACCAATATTCTAGTGATTATATAGTATTATATTGATGTTTTCATATTCATAATTGATATACCCATCCTATTTGAAGAATAACAAGATTCACCAATCACCCCGGTAAATTTCTTTTGTAACATAGCTTTCCCAAAGATCATTCCATAACTACATTCTATCTATAAACATTCAAATTGACTAAAAAAATTCCCCCTCTTTATACTCACAAATTACATAACGATGCTATAGACACAATCATGATCCCTTTCGATCATCTATTCCTCAAATAATTGTAATAAATAATATTATAAGAAATATCCTAATTTTTGTACTCTATTGTAGATAAGGTCATTGTATTATACCCAATCATGTATTACTTTGATAAAGTTGATACCCATTAATTTGTGATCATTGGATGCAGTCCAAGATTAAACCATCCAACTCTCATACATATCAATTATGAATTTTATCCATTTCCACCATGCTTTTAACTAAATCTTTAATCAATATCACAAACTAATAAATGTTCCATGAACATGAACTAGGGCCTATAATCAGGTTCAATACATAAACTACCTTCATCTAACTCAATTATTAGGTTAAATTAGAATGGTTCAGTCATATATGAGTCCCACAAGAACCATTATTAGGACCCTTTAATCTAGTAGTCTATTTTTCTCGACTTTAAATTACATAGGATTTGTCCAAATAGTACTACCACAATCATCAATTAAGAATGGTCCTAAATGGTTGAACATAAAAGGAACATATATGGACATGGATGCACAACCATAATATAAATTTCTATGTTCTTGGATGAATGATCATAAATGTAACTTCTATGGTTTGGGATGCAGAATCATAAAAGTCACTTCTTTGTAAATGGTTTCATAAACATAAAAGGAACCATAATGGTCCTCATTACATGAAAATAAATGGTATGATATTCCTTGTTAAATGGAACCAACCTATATTGATTTTTAAATCTAAAAATAAATATGTTGGTAACCCTTATCATGGACACAATCCCAACCCTACTACACTAATCTCCTCCCTATATTTTGATAAATTCTATAGTGCTTAGTTGTGTCAATAGAAAAACAGAATTACTATCCAATCATGGGGATGATTTAGAACCTATCATGCGTACAAATGAAGTACCCCACATCCATATATATGCTCAAAAAAATCATTGTATGAATCAATTTATTTTAAAACAATGGTAAATGACATTTTTTCTCAAAAGTATTTAATGAATACACATTAAATATATTTGAGGATCAGACATGGAAATAATACGTTTACTATGATTATCAAACATCCTGTCCTCTAGACCATAATATCTTATTCAACATGTCATTAGAAAATCTTAATGACCAAGAAGATTTGGAAATTAAGACTGCATCTAAAAAAAACACATATACGAATGCGTAGTGGAATAGTGAATATTTATTTTTTATGTGACTAATTAATTACCATATAGTATCATATGTTAATGAATGGTTGGTATATTGTTCTTATTATATAATGAAGATGATATATTTCATCATGTGTTATGTGCCCCTCTCTTGAAATCCATTTCAAAATGATATAGTGGATGGATAAAGAATTATCCTTTGGAATCAATCTTGTGATGACATTAATGTTGATATGATGATGATGATGATGATGTGGATGGGATGAAGGGGTGTTTTTTATTTTTTGGTTAAGGTAAGGGGTGATTTATATGAAGGGTATGGGTATAGTTGTTCAATCCATCTCTGATCAAGTATAAATATATTGAGCCGATTTTAACATGAATTTATACAGGACTTGAAATATTGAGTATTTTCTATCCATTTTTTTATATAAAATTGAATGTTGGATTCCATACATATATAATTATGATTAATTTATTAAGAAAATTAACATAATTATTATATTAAATAATATAGATATAATAATTATCATGTAAATGTTATATTTTATATATATTATCACATATATACAATATATATACATATATGTTTAGAATAAAGGATTATATATTTATATTAAATCTCATTATATTGTAAAATAAATAAATAGTTTTCCTACTGGACTACTCATATATTTTATGGTCAAATCTATTAATCCTATAAACTTTTTTCTCTATCCCATTTAAACCTCAATAAAATTCATTTTTTAAAACTCTAGTCTTCCCAATAAATAAAAACAAAAATGTATGGCCTATGACCTCAAGGAAATTTTACTACCCCTATTTAAGATTAAGATATAAATCATTTATTCATTTATACTAGTGGTGATTATTTAGTTGAGGATGATTTGTGAGGGTACATCAAATATACCAGTTATATTAGTTACACTACACACATACACATAATCCATGTATTGGGAAGTGTGTTTGAAGTGAGATATGGGTTAATCATAGTACTATAGTCTAATTTTGGGTGAGATTGATTATCCTCTCATTTTCATTCCATTCACATATATATCACTAACATTTATTTTCATTAAATCTTGAGGGTTTAGAGAATGACCTCAATGGGAGTGTTTATATTCACCCCTTTATTGGAAAAATGATCTATAGATTTTTATATCATGTAGAAGGAGGTTTCAAATAATATTATATGTGGAAAATGAATTAGTTATTGATTTAGACTTGTAAATGTTATTTTTTTTTATTATTTTGATGTACTTTAAGTAAATTGTTTTGGTTTTTATATCAGTTTTGTCATGGTGTATGATATAAAATCCTTATACCCATCATTTATTTTTGTTATTTTATGATTTCTCAACTATTATTTTTGTGATTTTTGTAATTTAATATTTATTATGGTGATTTAGAGTTTTTATTCAATAGTATATGTTTTTTATATTATGTATTTATACACTTTTTTAGAGTTACCAACTCCCTTCCTATTGGAGAAGTACATTGGGTACCACCTTAGATCATTTCATCCTTTAACAGTGGGTTATTATAGGGTTAATTTATGACATTATTTAACATTGATACCATGTTAAAAGTAAGATTTCAAAAAAATATACTAGTTGATTCATACTGTAACTATAAATATACAGGGAAAAATAAAGTATTTAATATAGAAAGGAGATATAAGAATCCAACTAGTGAGACAATATATTAGACAAATAAATACTTAGATATAGTAAAAAAAATAAAAAATATAGTTGAAAGACATACATTGGACTTATGTTCATGTAATAATTATTTTGTATTTATTATTTTATACTAATTTAAATTTTACATCTGAAATTTTTTTGTCCATTTCAAAAATCATATCACGTACAATATATATGGATATATTGTATCTTTTATTAATAATTAACTAAAAAATTATTTTTTATATTAAACATTACAATGTTATGTTATCACCAATCACTTGTTCACACTATACCTTATATTAGAATACCGAAATTAAATTTAAATGGTTTTTTTAGTTTTCTAACAATAATGTTATAATTTAGAATAATTGGATTCCAATAAGGGTTGATTATCAAGAGTAATTCACGTGATACATTTTAAAATGGAGCATTCAATGACACATGAAAACTGATGTATGTATGTAATATGTTTCCATATAATCATGAATATTTTTTGACATGATGTGTTTAAAATTATTTTAGATATAATTATTTCAAGGGTATATTAAGATAATTTATTTAATAATGATTTTTTAAATTCCAAAGTTTTTGTTTCTTTTTAATATGGTTTAGGTCAGAACAATTAGTTAATACATGTTAATTCAAAAAAAAATCACAAAAAATAATTGTAAATCGTTTGTTGATTTTTTTATTTAATATCATGATGGAAAATAGTTTTCTTCAGCAAGAATGAATAAAACAAATGATTATTTGGTTTTTTATAAAATAATAACATTAATAATATTGTCTATGGCCAGTGGGGATGTATTAATCTTACTCATTATATAATAAAATCCTATAATATGGTAGAGTGTGTTTTTATTGAAATTTTTGGTTGGGTTTTAATGTTAAATTATTTTCATTAGTGATCCTTTTTTTATGTGACATTTGTGTTCATTATTAATGGTGTGGTTTTTGGTAATATGAAACCATCTAAAGGAATCTGTCATGTGGATCCTTTTTTACCTTATTTAATTATTCAATGTATATCTATTTTATAATATTTTTTTGAGGATTCTCATTTTGGTGGTGATGATGTTGATGATAAAAATTTATGATTAGGAACATATATGTAATATTTTCATCTATGAGAATGATATCATGAGTTCTTATGGAATATTACCAGATATTATAGGGATCTTATGTAAATTTTGTGGAAACATGGGTGATATTTTACAAAAAAGGTCAAGTATAATAATTTATACCCTTGTTTATACCTAATTTCTCTCTAGATATTGTTTATAATATTGTTATATTTGTAACAACTCAACCAAATACATAATCTATAGTGATACATAAAATTGTGTGTGCTCCATAGTCATTCATATTGATTGATTATCCCTAAACATTTATAAATTCGTCAATGGGGAGTGATTTTACCATCAATACCATAACCAATAACAATAGTGTGATAATAGTTATCAATAATTACATTTCTTAAATGAACATAATAACACCCACATAAATCATCCCAAAATTAGATATATATATACTTGACTATTAAATGATTTATTGTAAAATTTGTACACTATATTAAACCCTATACATTAGCACAATGGTTAGTCATTTATTCCTGATAAACCAAAATAAAAAAATAATTAAGGATATTTTTCTCCTGAACAATTATTTAATACCACCATTCATTTAACAGAAACAGTCATCATCGCTCGTTACCATGCATTTTCCCTTACATTCATCATAAACCATGATATATTCACATATATAAAAAAATTCCATATGGTAAATTAGTATAAGTTCTAGTAGGATATCGTGATTATTTCTCTACAATCTAACAAAATTTATTGTACATACATTTGATAAAATTATTCAAGTCATATATAATAAAAGAAAAAAACCAGATTATCTTGTATTTACCTGGAATCCACTACACCAGACCTTAACTACTATAGACAATGTAGTATTTCATTCTGTTTAATAACTCAGTTTGGTATGAAAATAATTTTTTCTAACTCTTATATAATATTACTAACCCCATTTGTTACATCACATTAACCCTTTGTTTTGTATACATTGGCCAAATAGTCCAAATTCAGTAATCTGTTAATTCACATAATAATTATCCATTAGACTCACTTGTAATAAATTAATTCTTTAGATCACACATATAGTATTGTCCACATAGCTCAAAAACTGCACATTATCTCCTACTGTATATTATATCACTGGGAATTGATTTATAATGAGTTACTATCCCCCTATCCCATTATTACAATGGTTTTTAGAACTATATTATTGAAATATTACTAAAAAAATATGTACCATGAACAAATTAACTATTTTTGTGTATTACCAACTTTCAAATCCAAATATACTTATTTATCTATTATTATATGAAAGATAATTCTCACACATACCCAATTATATTTTTATTATTACCCTAATATTTAGTTCTTTATTTATCTTTAATTTTCACTAAATCATTTTAGTAAAATCGTGTCTCTAAGCCACTAATATTTCAACATTCCTTTAATATAATGATAATCCCATTATAGATAAAGTATGTTAATTTATTAATTAAATTTTAAATACAATGGCCTCCCCTTTTGGACCATTATGTATAGTACCCACACCTCACACATTTTTACAAACATGTATCAAATAATAAATTACCAAATATATTAGTGATCAACAAACTATGTATCAATTATTTCTTTTCCAATAAATTAACTGTTTAAAATAGATCCAATTGTGTGAGTCAAATAAAACCAAAAAAAAAGAAAAAAATATCTAATTTTTTTATATTCAAAGGCTAAGAAAAATAAAAAATAATAGGATCCAAATATTATCATCGAAATTAACAAAATTTACTAATACTTTTTTTAATTATTCTCAAGGAGAGTAATATTGGAAAATCTAAACAAAATGATGACAAAAGTAAAGGTATAAGAGCATTGTACCTGGTATTACGTGGTTGAATACTCTACTTCCAAATTTATAAATTTCTACCATTAATTTTTTCAAAAAACGCCAATTTAAAATAGTGGCAATGGGATACAACAGAATTATAATTTCCCTTAACATAACTCTAGTAAGCCCAAAATCATTCTATTATCATCTAACAAAACACTAGTCGAAGAGTATTAATATGATGTTGATACTCTTTTCCCACAATACTTTCAATTTATTTTCTACAGTGTTCTTGTCGAACTTATACCATCCTAACAATCTTATATTTTTCACTTTTCTGAATTTCTCCAATCTTAATATTCAAAAATTCAGTGTCTTAAAAAGCAAAACCCATACATTAATATTAAAAAATAATTATTCATTAAAATATCTTACTAAAAAAGTATGTGGGTATTTGTAAACTACCTAATATTAGAATCCTTATATAAGGATTTTTCATACATTGTCTTAAAAAAATAATTCTATTCCATGATCTCATGCATACTCTCTCATTACAACATATCATCCTAGATCATACCATATGTTTATAACATTGAAACTAAAGGTAACATATTTTCATGAAATTATTGAACAATATGAAAAAATACAAAAATACAATTCTCCTCTAATGATTTATTTAGTTCCATATCCACCTCATCACTCAAGATAAAATGGAAATATTTTGGTATATATTTTATTGTTCAATACACATGGAATAGATCATACACTCGGCAATATAAGATATAATTTTATAAAAAGTATATCATGTCTCAAATAAATTCTAGGATGTTCATGTCACCTAAAAATGAAGGTGTTAAAATTCCATATTTTATCATTCTCTAATGTCATAGTTGAGGTGATACCCAAAGAAACTCATATCCCCCCATACCAAAATCCATGAATATCTATATATGGTTAAAATTCAATATGTCTTAATTAATCAATTTTCAATATATTATAAATTAGAAAAACTAATAAATATTATCATGTAAAAAAGGCCTAATTAGAGATGCTTCTCCATCAACCTACATTTATAGAGGTGATTTGCAGGAGTAAAGAGAAAAATATTTTAATAAAACTATATAAATTAGGGTTTAATTATTCTGATTATAAAAAATTGTAGTAAGTTTATATTGTCCACACAAGCATTTCAAAAATAAAAAATTCATGAGTATATAATATCCCAAAACATCCTGATAGCATGCATATATTGTCCATCGACTAGTGGTGGATAAGTTGTATTGATCCTCAATTTAATTCTTAAATCCTTTGGTAACCATTATGAAAATGAGAACAATTTTTTTTATCTTTATTAGTAAATTTTTTACTCAAAAAAATATGATATATTATTATTTTTTGGGATATATAATCATACTAGTTCATCAATTTTACTGAAACTATATATTGGGAAAAATAGGCTTCCTTTTTCAATCAATCATTGATAACCCACATTTCATTTCTACCATTATATGGCCATGGTAACTTTGTTAGAAAATCTATTTGGATAATATGTCATATATATAATTATATAGATAGTGTCTATAATGTTTTGATGAACCTCTAATGATTACTCATCACTTCTTTACAATTGAGGCACCATGATATATGTCATGTTATTTACCTCTTCCATGTTGGCTACTATTAATGACAACTAATCTCATGGTATATCTGGGTTTTACCAAGGTGAAAATCCAATCAAAAAGAGTGAAACTCTCTCAATGAATTATATTTAGTGAATATTTGTGTAACTATTTTTTCATGCACATATTAGAGTTCCTCGTTATCTGAAATTTAGTCATTTCATCACTCCCCATAATCAAATCCCTCAAAAAACAATATATATTCAAATTCATCAAATAGAAATTCATATAAAATTCCTATTAGTGTAGAAGTATCCCTGAGTAGTATTCAGGCTACCTCACCCAGATCCTTAGTTATTTCCACATGTATCTTAGGAATGAAATAATTCAATTTTTATTCAACCTTTGATTCATGGACCACCAAAATCTGTGATATCTAAAAAATAGTATCTACACAAATGATACCTTTATTCAGAATATACACCACCATGAAATTGAATGAAATCTGATATATGAACCACACACTCTATTAGTGTTTCAAATAAATATTAGAAAATATTCCTCAAGCTCTCATAGTTGATATAAATGATAAATTTATCTCTAAAAATATAATTGTTCAAACACTTCACTTCACATATATCTACTACCAACTCATGACCATGTATTTGGTAGTTCTCCTTGTGTATATTCATGTTTTGAGATAAACAAGGTATTACACAAACATATTTCATCAATATATTATACAAGACCATTCCAAAGGAATTATAATATAACAAATATACCCTAATATACTCATGTAAGGTCCGAATAACAAATATAGTGAACCTTTTCAAAATCTCTTTCAATGTAGAGTCATAAGAACCATCCCATTAGAATCTCATGTCATATTTATTAAATGTAGTAATGGAGTTAATAATAGGGATTTGTTTTGGCATAAATATCTTATACATTCCCACTACACTAATAGAACTCCTTTTTTAAAACATATTATTGGGAACATCCTAAAATTTCACACCATGAAACATCTTAGGATCCACTATGACACCCACTTTGATAACAGTTTTCCCCAAAAAATTATCTCTATAATCAACAATTTAAACATTAATAGATTATCATATAATCAATTATTTAATGGTGTGGTAAAAATAATAGTCAATGGTATCTCATGTTCCTCTTGAGATCAAGAGTACACTGGAACATTTTCAATGAATATTATCACAAAAGTATCAAGATGTGGGTGAAATATTTGTTTTATCAATTCTAAAATAATTTTATATGTGTTTGTTACTATGAAAGGAATTTTTAATAACCCATTCTTCCCATACAAACTCCAGAAATCCCAATTCTAAATATCCTTAGACAACACCCAAAGATGCTAATAATAGGATTCTATATCAATCCTTACACACAAATATGATCTATTTAGCTATTCAAATTTAACATTTGTCCAATTTAGTGGATATTTATTAATTATTATCACTTATTCAATTTATATTAGTCTATTCATAGTCATAAACACTCATCTACCTTATTAAAGAATAACAATGAGTCATCACACAATTATATAATATATTTAATAAATATATTTTCCATCAGTTTGTCATGATGAAGCATAAATTAAATAAACTAAATGTTATCTATCAAATATAAAGTGGATAATATCATCTTTTCATCCAGTGTTAACTGAATCAAAAATTTAATTTACCTCTTCATGTAAAACCTAAAAAAATACTCGAGAAATATTTTCCAAAACTTATTTGTAGCACCACGCTAGAATAAAATTATCCAACAATGAAATGAAAACCTCCAATTTCATGTTTTCATGTCCCACTTTTCCTCTTCATATATACCACTCTATGATAAATGTAAATTTATTACTCACCAATGATTTAATTAGAAACCTTCTATAGTAGTAATATTTATTCCCTATGAACAAAATCATTCATTCTATAATGATGATACACCTAAAAATTCTCAGTTACAGAATAAAAAAATACCATAAATATTCTTAGAATCTTATAAAAATTTCACTTGTAAGATAACTATTAATATGTTTAACCCTCCTTCCAAAACAAGAACATAATTAAAATATTAGTAGAAAAAATTCTTCATCTAATTAAAACTAAACTATAATTTGAGAATAAATAAAATATTTTAATGTACCAATATAAAATTAATCACTATTCATAAAAGACATCACCAAGATCATTCGTTGTACTATTGATAACCTCTCAACATTATTTATCAATGCATTCTCTAACATTCACAACTAGAATGAATTTTACTTATGGATTTGGACTCCATAAAAATGACAAGGGTTAAATTAGTCTCTAAAAACTCAAACAACCACTATACATTGATCTCCTTACTAAAATCTTACTACAACCCCATTATAATAATCATAGGAGTTCTGTTAAATCCTATGTATATACATATTCACATTCATTATCTTCTTGGTGTTTATCTCCAAAAAACATTATAATATATGAAATATATCAATAGATATTTTAATCCCTCAACCCACACAAACAATTATATCTCACATACAATTATATTTCAAAGTGATATCATACTAGAGGATATATCCCACATAGTGGTGAAAATAATGATCATCCACTGTGACTTTTGTATCATCTTCCACACAAATTTATCTCTCCCATAATAATATTTTTACTATGTAACAAAAGATTATTAAACCCTCTCGTTGTTGACATAATACCAGCTAACTAACCTCAAACAATATATCATATACCCATCATCATATTGTTAATAAACATCATAAATGTTTGAAAACATGCAATTATCACCTAAAAAATAATTTTTGAATGTAACCATGTCCCAAACGGATGCTCCTCAATGCCCTCATTTCCAACTAATAATAGTGTGACCCTATAGGAGTCAATGAATCCTAAAACATAATCATTCATCAAAGTATCTCCCAAAAATAGCAATATAAACACTATTGATATCTCAAATGTAAATATATTAGGGTAAATCTAATTATAAAACATTATGGATTCTATTTTATGTTAAATAATCATCTTTGTTATCCTATACTAAAATATACTACAAGAATCGAGCTAGTCCCTATACCAAAAACAAAACCAACATTTCCATTCTCTCATTTTGGGTATTAAACATCTCAAAAATCATAGATATTATTTTCATACATTCCTAAAATCCTTGTTGTATACAATATCTATATTAAATAGATGGATTTTGTATTTTAAAATCTTAGGTGATGTTCATTGTCGAGGAAGTTATCCCGGACAGTCCACACCCCATTTATAGAATAACATGAAATAGTCTTGTTAGGATCATATCATCTAGTATAGGATTTTGAAATACATTAGGATGAACATTACCTGAAACTACCTCTTTGATATAATCAATCTAACATTGAGGTTGTATAATTGAAAAATTTTCAAAAAAAATTCAGAACTACTTATAATAACTATTACTTTTACAATGCTCTATACATGTAAAATAGCTCTTTTGTATCATGATAATAAATTGATAATCATGAATTTAAATATAATATACTTTCCTATATAACAACCCATATCATTTTTAGTCCATCCAAGAAAATATAAATACCCATGAAACAAGTTATATAGTTTTCCTAGGATCAGTTTCATTAAATATCCACAAAATAGTTACATAATGAAACACTATATAATTTATTGGTGCCTTCTAAATTAACACAATATATTTCATTAACCATTTTTAATCAATAATTATACAAAACATTACCATTTATTGTAATCATACATTCCTAGTATGATGCATGAACTTATGTACTCTCACCACCCAAACAAAAGAGGAAACCACAAAAATATCAAAAGTTAATCAATATTAAAGAATCCGGAAAATCAATAAAAATAATTTTCATAATATATCCCATACCACCCTAAAAACTCGAACTTACACTATAATTATGATGGTTATAAATTACTGTAGATTAAAATGATTATAAAATATGGTTTATTACTAAATTATAGAGGAGAAATTATACCATTAATATCAAAAAAATATTAATAAAGTTATAATAGTTATAAAAAACAAAATAGAAAAAATAAACATAATACCAACAATATAAATCATCCTGAATGGTTCTATATATATATATGCATAAAAATATTATTGAGTATCACATACAGATTATGTTAAATAGTAACAAATAAAGTATCCTTGATCTGAGTCATATATACATTATAAACAAAATAAAACAACTCAAAACAAGTAGTCTCTTGATTTTTTGTGAATTATATCCCTTTTGTCACAATAGAAAACTAAAATCACTCATTATGTGATTTTTTTTCTTAACTATAATACAAATAATGAAATAAGAATTTAAATTTGATTTGTGGGAATAGGTTGTGAGTTAAAGGACCATGTTAGAAGTTAATGGTAAAACTCTATCATATTTTGTAAAATAATCTGAATATATGTGTTGTATCCTAAAACTCATGAATAAAGTAAATAAAAAATTCATATATATTTATCCATCTTTGTTTATAGTTATCATATCCATATCTTTCCACCCTTGGGTCTGTGATGGCCTTTATCTAGCACCCTTACTATGCTCTAGACCCATGTTCCACCACTCCTATCCAGGTCAGGTCTGGAGATATGGGAACATGGGGGGATTTGGGAAAGTAGTTTAGTAGTTGAGGGTCCTCTTGGTGTCTTTTATATTCTTCATTTAGGGTTTCAGCTATCATTCTCTTTCTAGGGTCACATCCCCTCATAGTGGTTCTTTTCAATTGACCCTGTATTTTCTTTTGAGGAATTTTTGTAGTGCCGGGACCCTAGATACCCAGATTCGATGCATTTTTTTAATAAATTGGAATGATTACAAGGAATAAAGTCCTGAAGGACCGATTAGTTTACCAGTCTTGGAAAATAGATTATATATATGAACGTTACATTACAATTTCTAAAATAAAACACAACATAAATAATCATTTGATAATCCCCTTATTCCCCTAGCTTAACCATGCATATCAATCATAGCACACTTATTCGCACCTTAGGAAAATAAAACATAAGAAAGGGGTGATCCTAAATGATCAGTGAGGATGACAATATAGAGGAAACTATCATAAATAAGAATTAACATTTAAGGTAATGTATAAGACCAAAACAAAATCCTTTTAAACTTACACTTAAGCATATTATGTCAAAGATAAATCAAATAATTCCATTTACTAACCACATGGATATTCTACCTATCTAATAATGACTTGTAATATCAATAGATAATTTCATAAAGATATAATTCATAATGCTAGACATCATAACCACATAGTCAAGGCCTCATTCCAAGACTAAAAATAAGGATTTTGTCAAGGCCTTGTTCCAAGACACTATCTTGCCACATGAGACATACTAATGCATTGACGACATATAGCGTTCTCTACCCATCATTTACAAAGTCTAATGCATTCCTCATAGGAAAATATTGAAACATAAAATAAACATTCTTATTAAAACTAGCATATGAAATGTTAATACTTTAACAATAAACCATTAATGGTATAAAAATATAACATCCATAGTCAAACATATCATAACTCATTCAATAAAATATGGATGATTACATTATATAAAATCAACCCCAACCAATAATAATATCCAATAAAGGATTTTTACATCTTTGAAAATAATTCATAAAACTCTTTAAGAGAAATAACCTTTTTCATGATATCATTTAAAAGTCGCACAATTAATAAAAGAAGACATTTAAAATTGATTTTTGAATCAATGTTTCCCATACCACTTTGAATCTTTTGAACGAAATTAACACTTTATAACAATCATTTATACTTAAATAATTCCTTAAAATCATTTTGAAAACATGGTCACTAATTAAAATATTTATAAATATAAATCTTTAAAAACATTTAAAATGTTGATCTAGTTAAAGAGACCCATCTATTAAAACTAAAATTCATTTTTAAAACATTTGAATGAATCATGGTCATAGTCGATAAATATGTCCCTGTATATACATACATATAAACAATCTCGAATAATAATGAGATGGAGGAATTAACACCTACCTCATACATTCCATCGGTTGAGGGAATGTTTAACCTCCCATATAATGACCATAGTATGTTATTAAAATATACCAGAACCATATTCATACTTATTATATCATACAAGATTCAATTATGACATTATTCTACCCATTTAATAATAATATTCATGTTAAAATAACATTTTGTGTAATAATCACTTTCTTTATCGTGTGTGTTTTAACTTGTTATTTTGGATCGTATCACTTATATCGTGATTGAATTGCTTCCAGAATATAAAACATTATTTATGTATCATATATATTCCAAATATACATATGTTTAATATATATATATATATATGAAATGGAAAATACCATTTTGGGAGATGATAGTCCATACGTGCGCATAAATGCTGTTTCTATTTTCATTTCGTATTGAACAGAAGTAAGTTAATGGGATATATCTAAATAAACACACACACAAACACACACACACACACACAAACACACACACGCACACACACACACACATATATATTTATGGTATCATTATTATTTCTTATATTACATACTTATTTGTTGTATTGGGTTATACCAATTATACACAAGAGGGGGTGAATTGTTACTATTATAATTTCTTCACATAATTGTGATCTGTCCTTGTATATTTATATCATAGATTTAGCAGTGGAAAATAAATAGAACAGGATGCATGATTTATAGTGGTTTGGGTAACATAAGGCCCCTAGTCTACTCCAACAACACTCTACTCCACGATATTGGTGATTTCCAGTATCTTGTCCCCTTATCAACATACCACTCCACAACTGAGTGCATGAAGTTGACATTGTTATAATATTAAGGCCAAACGAGGCCTTCTAGTTCAAACACAAAACATACATAGCTTTTTAATAGAATATGATCACTCAAGAAAAAAGTGTATTTTGTTCATTGAAAATACTTTCCCAGTTGTTCTTCACAATTGTAACAGATTTTTATTGACAGTAGATGGATCATCGTATTCATAAATGATGATCTTTGGGTAAAAGTAGTTCTGAGCCGATCCGGTTGCAGTAGATCTGAACATGTTGTTCACAACATTATTATTTTTTGATTCACAAAATTATATTTGATGTAGACTAGTTAATATTAAATTGTGTTTCTTTTTCATCAAAAAATAGAGCTTTGTCACTCTTTGTAACAGAGTTTCTATAAATCTTGATTGGATATATTTTTTCTCTTCCCTATATTCATCATTGTCATTCAACAGTTATAGTATATTGTATCTCTGTAGATAAAATCTGTATTTTGAATTTCAAAATATCATAAAATATATATAATAATGACGATCACTTCTTCTACAAATTTATATCCATAAAAGATGCCTTCAGACTTGAGATATTCAAACATTTGAATTAACAGGGATGTCGTAACTTCCCTTTAAATCTACCATGAAAAGATCCTTTAATTTCGATACTTTGAGTCATGAATAAACGTCTTTGAATTCATCGAATAAGTGCTTTAGATTCATAATTTATCCTTTATTGAAATCAGCATGATAATACACATAAATACGATTGATTTAATAAAGTCATAATTCAAACATCTGATTTCAAACGTAGGGTTGAAATGCCTAGCATGAATTTTCTGAACATAAGGTTCACTACGTAAGGTTGGTCTCAAATGTAAGGATTATCTCAAATGTTTCTCCTCGACTCTAAAATATATGGTATAAAATCCATACTTTTCAATCAAACGTATATTTGTTCATAAAAGTAAGATTGATGAACCATACTTTTATCATTAGCTTTCAAACATATGGTTTTTTACAAAATTAAGGTTGATGAACCTTACTTTTATCTTTATATATGAAATGTATGGTTGTTTTAAAATTTAAGGTTGATAAAACATACTTTTATGAAACAAACTTATCATTCCATAATTACGTAATGATCTTCTTCCATACTTTTCTGATTTTCCAAATGCAAGGTTCCTTCCAAACGTAGGGTTTCTTCCAAATGTTAGGTTCCTTCCATATATATGGTTCCTTTCAAATGTATGGATCCTTCATCCACACTTTTCCAATAACGTATGGTTGTTTAACCATACTCTACTGATATCTCATAGATTAAACATTGCATTCCATCCTTATGTTATGCTTCTCAACATTGGGTATGAACAGTGTTTCCAAAACATGCAAAAAAGGATTTCCAAATACTTTGTAAAATATACCTCATGGAGTAAGTGCTTTAATATTTCTCCAAAGATATGAATATAAGTGATATAAATTTCCAGAAATATACATCATGTAAAATCATTAGAATAACAAATAAGGATATTTGGGAGCATCAAAATCAATATAAAGAGATAGAGTATTGTCTTCAACATTATCCCCCATATAAAATTATCTATCGTTGAAAACAAAACATTATCAACAATCTCCCCCTTTTTGATAATCACAAAACCAATTAAATAACCAAGGAAATTAACATACAAAATTAAATACATATAGTTTAGAATTTTGCAATGAAAAAAACAATATTTAATTTTAACAAAAACATTTTAAAAAAATAAACATTGTGTTATCTAAATTCATAAAAAAACATTCAAAAATTTTAAATTTTACCCCCTTTTATAAAGTAAAAAAAATCTCCCCCTGAGTAAAAATTTTAAAATAAAATATTAATTTTCCCTTAAAATAAAAGGTTGTGTTTATCTAAATTTCTCCCCCTTTTTTGATATAAAAAAGAATAATAGAATAAGAAATATAACACAATTTAATGTAGCACTAAACTTAAGTAAATTCTATGAAAAACTGTTTATCAATATCTAAATCCATAATACTGGAATTCTAGCAGAGACACGACAGTAAAATGAATGAAAAATAGAAATACATGAGATGCCAATATATTTTATGTGAAAATTTAATTAAAAGTATAGTAAAGACATCAAGAATCATGGTTAGGCTAAAATGGTTTTGTGAAATAGGTTTTAGTTCCACTGAATGACATCCTTGATCTCTAAAAACTATAGTTGCAGCCTTTTCATTAATCCATCACCAATCTGGACTATTAGATATCGGCCTTACTGAGTCAGACGAATGTCTTCAATGAAATTGACTCTAAAAAACTCATGAAGCCTTTTTTTATTCTCTATAAAAAGAGTCAACCTTTATGTGAACCGATTCAGCATAGTTCTAATTCCTAGTTCATTTGAAACCAACTGATGAACTGTAAACTTTTGATTATCTAACAGCACTGACAAATGATAACTGTTTCACTGCATGTCCTGCAGTCTGTTATTCATATTCTCCATGACAATTGTAATAGCTTTAAATCATTTTATTAAATCAGGTGAAGTGCATGTTGTACTAGCATCACTGGTTCTGATAGATACAAATTGTGTCTCCATGGATGATTTAAACTCCATCAAATCCGACATCATAATCATTTCTGATTTCAACTTGGAAACTTCATTGAGCATCTCTCTCTTAAAATTTTCAACTTCTATTTGGAAACGGTACTAGTTTTCAGTCATTTAAATTTAAAATGTTCCTTTTGTAATGCTCCCCTTAGAGCAACATTCTCTGATTCATCTATGTTCAACATCCTGTATAGTTTCTCCAATTCTTCATTTACTGAATTAGTGGCAGCTTGTGTTGGATTCTCAGTTTCAGGTGGATGTAACTATATGAAGCCAAGTTTTTATAACAGGTCAAAATCCCAACCGTGTTTGTTTTTTTGACATGTCCTTGAGAAAATAAGGAAAATCTGGAAGTTCTAGAAATTTATAGAATACACACCATGTACTCTAAAGTACATGCCGTGTATGGGTTGGCCGAGCACCGGCTCTGTGCCACCGTGTATATGCCATGTGATGACCTTGTAGTAATTTATTTACTACATGGAGTGTAGTTATTGACATGCCATGTACCTATGACCACATGGATGCCATACATGGCATTTAGGCCTATTGGCCAGGTAGAATCATTTAACCAAGTACAAATCGTGTCCTCCATGGACAGACCATGTAGTCTAGCCGTGTATGCGGGATCACTTCTACAAAAACGGGCAAGGGAAGCGCCCCCCTATATCAGCGCTAAGAAAAACTGCTGATAAAGGTTACCCTGTATGAGCGCTAAAATGTTAGCACAGATAAAGGAGTTCTTTATTAGAGCTTTTCTAGCGCTGATATATGGCCTCTTTATCAGTGCTAGAAAAGCATTGATACAGGGAGTCTTTATCGGTGCTGAAATTTTAGTGCTGATATAGGGTAACCTTTATCAGTGCTAAAATAGCACTGATTAAAAGACCCTTTATCAGCACTAGAAAGGCCCTGATAAAGACTCCCTGTATCAGCGGTAAAATTTTAGCACTGATACAGTAAGGATATATCAGCGCTTTTTTAGTGCTGATAAAGGGTATTATTATCATCGCTAAAAAGCACTGATAAAGGACACCACTATCAGCGCTAAAATGTTAGCGCTGATAAAACCTTAGTGCATTTTTTTATAAATTCGGTCACACAGTGCCCTCGTTTTATCGCGACCTAAAGATCTAGTAGTACTGGAACTGTGCGACTCCCCTCTTTCGCCCGCTGATATCACGTTGCTGGACCTCCGCCTCCCTTGCTACTCATTTTTTGGACCTCCACCGCCCACTGAGTTTTCATTGTCGGACCTCTGCCGCCCTTGAGCTTCAGTTTTCCGGACCTCTTCCACTCGCAACGCTTTCAAGCTTCAGTTTGCAGGACCTCCTCTAAGGCATGTTTTCCAAATCTGTTTTCAATATTGTTCTCCTATCCCATTTGTATATCATTTTTTTAACATGTTTTTTTATTCTATGGGTGAGTATTATGGATTGACCGATTGAAGAAAATGGACCGTACTTGATGGAAAATGATGTAAAGGGGATGATTCACATGTGTTTACTAATTTTCATTATATTTCTCAAGAACATGGTGCGTGTTTAATTTTATTGTTGAAAATCATCATTGTTTTTTGGTGGGGTTGTTTGAAAAGTTTTTTATTAGTTTGGTTGTGATAGATTCCATTGCGGGGAAATGTGAGATGGTTGAGGTGGTAAATCGTGAAGTGGGGAAGCATCAACCTTTCCATTGTTAAGAAGATGTAATGAGTGGAGATATGATGGGTTTTGATGTTATGAACATATGAGGATTTCAAGGGTTTGGTTTAGAAAGTATTTCATTTGAATTCATTGGTATGTTTTGGGTGTACCTTTCCTTTGGTTTCAAATTATGCTCTTAGTGGTTCTTCATGGTTAGTGGTTGTAGTCTCTTATTTGGGTGAAGGGATGTGTTCTTAGTATATTTCCATCTTATGATGTTCTTCATGGTTAGTGTTTTTAGTCTCTTATTTAGAGATGTATGACGTTCTTAGTGAGGTCCACTATCTAGCTAGTGGTGTCGTTGTATATGAGAAAGCGTCGATGTAGTTGGAGATGTATGGTGTTCTTCATTTGAGCAGACTCATTCATATTCCAAGTTGGTGTTTCTATACTATATCTTCTTTTTGGGATTCATGTGTTTCATGAATTCATATTTTATCCATTTTAGGTTGGTTAGACATGTTTTGATCATTTTGAAGCACAAAATAACCCTATTAATGAAAATAATATATGGAATGGATGGTATCTCGTTGTGAATTGACCTATTTCATTGAAATAAATTAGGTTTCCTTCTATCCAACATGAAATCCACTAACCTATTCTCAAATACCATGTTTTTTCATCTTATTTGGGGTATTTTGATTCACTCCCCCCTTTTGGTTTCCATTTCTTCTTGGCATGATCATCAGGAACGGTTTCACTTCCACCAGCAGTGAGTATTTAGGCATAATGAATAAATACTAATGGTTAGGCTCTATTAATCTCCATTTTTATAAGGAAGTGGTTCTCTTCTACTATATTTTGAATTACCGTTTTGTGTACTTGAACCATAAATAATAATATTTGAGATTCAAATAGGATGGAGATGAATAAAGATTGGATGGATGTTAATCGTTTAACAACAGAGTACGAGAACGGAGTGAAAGAGTTCATCAAGTTTGCAAAGGATCACGCAAAGGATCCTTCTCAAATCCTTTGTCCCTGTTTACGTTGTTGTTATTATAGACTACTTACTCCAGAGGAGTTGGAAGAACATTTTATATGTCATGGAATAGATCGGAGTTATAAATGTTGGAATAAACATGGAGAAAAGGTGAATGTAGCTACTAGCTGGTATAAAACTGCGTTTTATGGATCGTCAGATATGAATACAAATATTGATAATAAAGAATACCATCTGTAGGATGTGATTACAGATGACAATGATGATGAAGATTGTATTGAGGAAATGACAAAGACAATTCAAGATGAACTCCGTGATTGCCCAAAATTGTTTGAGAAGTTAAAGAGTTGTGTAATGATGCCATTGTATGCTGCTTTCACTAGGTATACAACATTGTCAGCTGTATTGAAGTTGTATAAATTAAAATCAGGAAACGGATGGAGTGATGTCAGTTTTACAGAACTACTTGCTCTCTTGAATGACATGCTCCCGGAAGATAATGAGCTCCCAAGCCGGATATTTGAAGATAGACGAATACTACGCTCTATGGGAATGATTTCTGAAATAATACATTCCTACCCAAAAGACTGTATATTGTTTCGCAAAGAGAACAAATCACTTACAGAATTCCCAAAGTGTGGTGCTTCTTGATACAAGAAAGATAAATCCAATCCTACTAAAGTTGTATGGTACTTTCCAATCATTCCAAGATTTAGGCGTCTATATGGAAGTGAAGGAACTGCAATACAATTTTCATGGCATGCAAATAAAAGAAATAAATATGGGTTATTACGTCATCCGGACGACTCTCCTCAATGGAAGAAAATTGATCATGAGTATCCTGAATTTGGAAACGAGCTGAGAAACCTTCGTCTTGCGTTATCTACAGATGGAGGGAATCCTTTTGGTTTTCAAACAAGCACTCATAGTACATGCCCTGTTATGTTGGTAAATTATAACATGCCACCCTGGTTATGAATGAAGCGGAAATTCATCATGTTATCTATTCTTATATCAGGACCAAAACAACCAGGTAACACTATTGATGTTTATCTAGCTCCTTTGATCAAGGATTTGAAGTTATTGTGGGACTCAGGTGTAATGTTGTATGAAGCTTATAAAAGTGAATACTTCACGTTGAGAGAGATGTTGTATGGGACAATAAATTATTTCCCTGCTTATGGAAATTTTTCAGGCTATAGAATTAAAGGAACTCAAGGGTGTCCTGTGTGCGAAGAAGATACATAATTAATTAGGTTGAAACATTCATCAAAATTTGTGTTTCTAGGACATCGTAGATTTCTACCTTGTCTTCATAAGTACCAATCTTGGATGACATCATTCAATGGAAGTTCAGAAAAATGCACAACACAGTCTCCACTAAAAAGTGATCAGCTATTTGAGATAGTAAAATATCTAAACACTATTTTTGGTAAACCATTTTCGAAAAACCTTATGAAAAACGGTTGGAAAAAGAGATCAGTTTTTTTTGAATTACCATACTAGAATTTTTTGTATGTTAGACATTTTCTTGATCTGATGCATGTGGAAAAAAATGTATGTGACAGTGTTATCAGAATGTTTCTAAATGCCCCTGGAAAAACAAAATATGGAATTCAGGTAAGGTTGGACATGGTTGACATGGGAATACAAGAATATTGGCTCCTATGAAGGTTAAAAATTGAATGTTTCTTCCTCCAACTACTTATACTCTTTCTAGGGTGGAGAGATATCAGTTTTGCAACTTCTTCAATGATTTAAATGTTCCAGAGGGGTACTCATCAAATATCAAGAACATTGTGTCAATGAATGATTTGAAGTTAAAAGGTTTGAAATCACATGATTTCCATGTTTTTATTAAAGATCTAATTCCTATAGATTTACGTTGCATTTTTCCCAAGAATGTTCGTCATACATTAACCAAACTTTGTTTCTTTTTCAAAGCTATTTGTAGAAATGTTTTAGACCCGGGTAAATTGCCAGCTATGGAAAAATAAATTGTCATCATATTATGTGAATTATAAATTTTCTTCCCGCCAACATTCTTTGATATGATGCTTCATTTGATGATTCACTTGGTGAGAGAGATTCGACTTTTTGGTCCTATGCACTATAGATGGATGTATCCTGTTGAACGGTATATGAATATTTTTAAAGGGAATGTCAAAAATTGAAGTCGGCCAGAGGGTTGTATAGTGGAGAGATATATTGTTGAAAAATCCATTGAATTTTGTACTAAATAACTATCAGATGTGGAAAGCATTGGACTCCTGAAATCTCATCACACTGGACGCATTGAGGGTGAGAGAATTTCTGGAAGAGAAGTTGTGACAATCAGTATTACAGATCGGGAGCAGGCTCATCTTTATGTTTTGCATAATATTTGGGAGGTTTCTCTATATATTAAAACTCACAATGAAATTCTTAGGCAGTTGAATCCATCGAGGGCTGAAAAATGGTTATCAGATACACATAATAACAAGTTTATAGGATGGTTTCAAGACCATATTTTTGAGCAGTTGGATGAAAATCCGAATTCAATTTCAGAACGTCTTCGATGGCTAGCCGCTGGACCAAGTGTGTATGTATTATCTTACAGTGGTTATGTAATTAATGGTTATACATTCTATACATATGAACATGATGAATATAGTACCATGAAGAATAGTGGAGTTACACTAGTGGCTGAAGCGATGCATGTTTCTGGTAGTAAGGACAGAAATTCAATTTATGCAAATATGTCATACTTTGTCATTATCAAACTAATATGAGAGTTGGATTATACGACATTCCAATTGCCGATTTTTCAATGTAAATGGATTGATAACAATACTGGTGTTAAAATAGATGAATGGGGATTTGTGAAAGTTGATTTTAGTAAAGAAGGGTATAAAGACGAACAGTTTATAATGGAATCAAAAGCGGTATAAGATTTTTATGTTCCAGATCCCACAAAATGAAAGTGTTCGATTGTTCTATTATCTTCCAAAACTACTGAAGGTTCCAATGAAAATTCAGTTAAGGATGATCCTTTTAGTGGTACGTCGCAATCATTTCGGACCAGTCCCAATGCAGATGATGTTTTGTATGTTATAGGAGACCACAATGAAGGAATTTGGATAGTCGATAGAGGTTTCAAATCCCTTCAACATTTGAAAAAAAGAAAGAGAGTTCAGTAAATAGGTTATATTTTGTTTGTAATATAGATCTTGTTATCTCATGTTATTATCTTATCATTACTAAATTTATGTAATCTGAATTAACTGTTCAACTACTTTTGCAGATAATGACTTCTACACATTCTGATGCTCCTAACCTTGAGGCTGAACAAGTCTCTCAAGCAGCTGTTGTGGCTGCTACTGCTCCTGCATCTCATGATGCTGCTACTGTTGCTCCTGCTGCTACTCCTATAGCTCATGCTGTTGCTGATGTTGCTCCTGTTGCGGCTCTGGTTGCTCCTACTGCTCCTCCTGCTGCTAGTGCTCCTCCTGCTGCTCCCGCTGATGCGGCTCCTTCTACTCTTAGTGTTGAGTTCCAACAACCATCAACACATGTCGTTGATACCATTCTAGATGAACATATAGAAGATGTTGATATTGATGAAATGGTTAGGAATGAAGGAACATTGTCGCAGAAATCGCAGGTGTGTCGTAGTTTGACTTTGTTAGCCAAAATTCATAAGGTGAAAAGCAAAGGAATCAAATTTGAAGTCGGATGGAATGCATGAGGCCAACATGTGAATCCCAACAAGGCTATGTTTAGTAGCTACATTGGAGTTGTCACTCGAAACACATGCTGATTGACATAGATTCATGGAACCATTTTGTGTCTGGGCTGAAGGCTGTGATCTGGGAAGAAATTATGGTAACATTATGAATTTATTTCTTTAATTTACTAGCAAATAAAATAATAAAACAATGTCTTACTCTTCACAATCTATTGAAGAGTACATTTATAGTAGACGATTCACACAAGGATTATGTACTAAGGCTTGCATGAAAGATTCATCGAGGTTTTCGCACTATTTTAACAAGATTTCACCTCAATGATTATAAAGGTAAAATAAACCCACACCCACCCATTGTCTACACTCACCTGATATCCCAAGATGAATGAGATTCATTTATTGGCCTTCATGGGGATGAGAAGTTTCAGGTACATTGTGAGTGATAATACATTGTTTGAGGATACTTGTATTCATCACTTTGATTGTCAATATTTCATTTATGAAGCAGAAACTTTGTATTAAAAATAAGGAACGTGCTTCAAAACCAACATACCCCTATCGTAAAGCAAGGATGGGGTATGCTTCATTAGATAAGAAAATGGTACGTATTTTAAATTTACAATAATATTGTTATGTGCCAATAAACAATATCATAATTATTTTTCTATGTTTATATGTAGATTGATGAGTCTAAAACCAAATGCACTTTCATCCCACATCATGTGCTATGGAAGGAGGCACATGTGAACAAAGATGGGAAGTTAGTAGATGAGAACACACATAAAGTGTGGGAAATATGTGTAAGTATGACACGACGATAAAATAATTTGTTTAAAATTTCCATTACATAAAAATAATTTTTTATTTTCCTATATCTGATAGTCATAGGAATCAGCTACTCTTGTTGCTGATATAGACCTATTATCGACGGCTTTGAAGCAGCCATAAAAATACGGTCGTGTCAGAGGTGCAGGGTTTGGGGTGACACACCGAGTATATTTTGAGAAGAAGAAACAAATGGATGATATAGATGAAAAATTGGAACAAATGACAGAAAAAATATAAACCCTTGAAGAACAATTGCAATGGCAGGGAGAGTTTTTAGTAACTTTTATGGGTGGGAAGCAAAGGGAAGCCACAACTCAAGAACAACTATCGCATGAACATCCCGCCCCAGCCCCCACCAGCTTTGAGGTGAGCCATTTGCCTCAAAGTACTATCTTATTCATGGTAAAAAATATTCTAATAATTGTCCCCATGAAATACGAATCAGACAAACACTGATAATTTTTCTATACTCATCTTCTATAGGGTGATAATGATTGTGATTTATATTTTTCAACACCCACCTATCACCTTGTAGCAAGGGATACAGTGTTCAATATCCCAAGTGCCACACTGCATAATAGACCACTTCTGAAAGATCATCTGAAAGTGACGATTAATGTAGCTCATGATCCAAAGGCAGAGCTACCTATTCCACTTCATGATGATGATATTCATACGGTCGGAATGGCTATTGGGACATTCATTGCATGGTCGTCACAACTTGTAAGAGTACATGCAGACAAAGAGGTATTTATTTTCTTTTCTTTTCAAGCTAAACCCTTAACAATTAATGAAAAAATGGTCTTAACCAATGATTGTTGTTATAGACAGAGAAAGGGAAGGGGGTGACAAACGTCGACTCAAAACCATCTAAAGGATCGACCAACCGATCCCAAGGAGCTACTAAAAGAACAATAACACCACCTCTTCTCTTTCCACATTTACTAGCATTGAAGACTCATGTGGATACGAATCTAAAAGATGGTAATATTCGTATAGTGGTTTTCGAAGAGAATATATACGGAGAGGAAAGTCAAGATTTCATTGCTGCTGAAAATGTAAATGAAATCCTTGAAAACGGTTGGCTAGGCATCACAGTTGTAAATGTATATATGAGGTATGTTTCCATGAATTGATTTTCCAAAAGCTGATCTAGCGTAAAATATATGACTAAACACATTTTATATTGTTGACAGATGCATTTATGAAAAACAAATTGAAGGAATTTTCCCATGAGCCAAGATTTGGACTGGTTAGTCCTCATATCACATCAACACACCTAACAAAAATAGAGCCATTAAAAAGGAATGAAATAGTAAACGGCTTTCTGAAAACATTTGAATGCAAGATTACAGATGAAAGACTTTTCCTAATACCAACCATGTAGGGGTAATACTCTACAATTAAATCATATCAATTATATTTTCACTTCTTTTATTACTTATTCCTTTTTGTGTTTTTAGGAAACATTGGTTGATAATTGCGGTGATGTTAGATACTCCGAAGATTTATTTTCTGGATTCAAAGCAAGGATATCCATCAAACCGACCATACACGATGGAGTTTGTGAATCTGTAAGACACTACATCTTACATTTTAGGTCTAAAAATCAAGTAATATAATTTATATTATCATTTACTGATAGGGAGGTGTATCATTATCATCTAAAAAAAGAATTAGGCTAGAGGCTAAGAATAAGGAGGTGAGCAAGTACTACGTCTGGACAAATATCAGGGTATATATAATAAAATTTCACTATCCAAACACATCTTAACACAAGTTACTTATTCTCCTAATGATCAATTTTTTTTCAGTTTCCAAAACAAACAAACGATAATGATTGCGGTTATTATGTTTGTAAATTTATGAAAGAGATCGTTTTTCATTAGCAAACTAGCATCCCTAAAGAGGTATTTTTAAAAACAACTACTAGTTCGTTTAAGTTATTTATTAATTCTTTATTTTTTTTTATTTTTTAGTACTATTATGACTGCCGAAAAGCCTTATACTCACAAGATGATATAGATGTGTTTAGAAACGATTCAGCTGCATACCTGATGGAATATTGTACACAAATACAATGAAGATCTGACTTAGCAACATGTACAATTTGTGGTCATTTTTGAGAGGGATTAAGGGGATCAAAAGATGAAGCATTGTTGTATGTAAATGTTTGTAGGAAAATTGTAATTGTTATTAAATAAAACATCCTTTATAAATTGAGTCATTTTCCCTTTTTAACAGATTATATGCACCAGTAACATGCAAGAATGATGAACCACTCAAAGGGTCTCTATTTTGTTTAAAATGGACAAGATTTGAAGTGAAAACAACAACTTACCTATAGAAATATGACCAAATGCATTCATATTGCATTGATCTTTTATAATAACGACCCAAGGGTCCTTGGGGACGTGTACGAGTCAACCCCGCCTCAATCTGAGGCACGGTGTGGCCGCTAGCACTCAAAGGGTCTCTATTTTGTTTAAAATGGATAAGATTTTAAGTGAAAACAACAACTGACCTACGGAAATCTGACCAAACGCATTCGGATTGCATTGATCTTTTATAAGAACGATCCAAGGGTCCTTGGTGACGTGTACGAGTCAACCCCGCCTCAAGATGAGGCACGGTGTGGCCGCTACCACTCAAAGGGTCTCTATTTTGTTTAAAATGGACAAGATTTTAAGTGAAAACAAAAACTGACCTACGGAAATCTGACCAAACGCATTCGGATTGCATTGATCTTTTATTAGAACGATCCAAGGGTCCTTGGTGTCGTGTACGAGTAAACTCCACCTCAATCTTAGGCACGGTGTGGCTTCTACCACTCAAAGGCGCTCGATTTTGTTTAAAATGGAGTGGATTTTAAGTGAAAACAAAAACTAACCTACGGAAATCTGACCAAACGCATTCGGATTGCATTGATTGTTTATAAAAATGATCCGAGGGTCCTTGGTGACTTGTAAGAGTCAACCCCTCTTCAATCCGAGGCACGGTGTGGCCGCTATCACTCAAAGGGTCTCTATATTGTTTAAAATGGACAAGATTTTAAGTGAAAACAACAACTGACCTATGGAAATTCGACCAAACACATTCGAAATTCATTGATCTTTTATAAGAACGATCCAAGGGTCCTTGGTGATGTGTACGATAGTTGACCTTCTTAGGGAAGAGTTTCTGGAAGAGTATAAGAGACATGAAGCAATGAATATCATTAGAGTGTCGGACCAAATGTGGTTGCTAAAAATAATGTGGCAATCATCTTGTGCAACGCGACCTAAGTTACAACTTGCAGGTATTGTACTTTATTTTTTTCTGGAGGGTTTTAGTGTAAATGAATTTTAGAATGATCATTGTTATTCATTGTCTTTTAGGTTTTTTTGAAAACCGAGGGGAAAGGGTGGGGTCTGCAGACATTGGAGGATATGTCGAAGAGTGATTTTGTGTGTGAATATGTTGGAGAAATGGCCTCTTTTCCCTTCGAGCTCCCCAAACCTCGATGGTGATCGGGGTTCGGGTATCTTGAAGGGAAAAGAGGCTATTTGGTTAGATGTTAGATACTATGGAAATGTTGCAAAAATATAGGATGTAATTTCCCATAAAGTCACCCTTCAACATATCATCCAATGTCTGCAGACCCCACCCTTTCCCCTCGGCTATCAAAAAAACCTAAAAGACAATGAATAGAAATGATCATTCCAAAATGAATTTACACTCAAACCCTCCAGAAAAAAATAAAGTACAATACCTGCAAGTTGTAACTTAGGCCGAGTTGCACAAGCGGATTGCCACATTGTTTGTAGTAACCAAATTTGCTCCAACACTCTAATGATCTTCATTGCTTCAGGTCTCTTATACTCTTCCAGAAACTATTCTCTAAGAAGGTCAACAATCATGTACACATACTCACCTTCAAATTCATGGGATCAAGTACAAGGCATGGATGAAGTCAAACAATTTCTAAAACAATTTGACCAACATGCATCATCCTCGATGGAAGTAAGATAGAAATTCACATGGACGTTTTAAAGATATGATTTTGATGTATATAGTGAAAGGGTGGTGGATGTTTATTGTTGATGTTGTTCATCTATGAGACTTTCACCTTCTCTTCTCCTCTTGATATTTCATGGACATCATGCAATAGCCTTATATCATGTGGGGTAAATTGAGGTTGCTGAGAAACTATGGCACTGCATGATCTTTCATGTCCAGTTCCCTTAGGATTGTTTTTCTAATCAAGCTGCCTCTGATCATTAGTTGCGTGTAAAGGTGGTGCGGTAGCCTCCATGGTAGATTAGAAGTTGACCAATCCATTTGATGAACAAGATGGGATGCTAAATCTGACATTAAGAGAATCCAATACAGGAAATTGTTCCAATGATTCGGGAAGTGAGGCTACATTTAAAGATATTTCTTGTGTTTCATCAAGCGAGTCAGTTCCTAGTTCCAAAAAGAATTCCCAAACATCACTCATCAGTTTCCTCAAGGATAAACTTGGGTTCATGGATTTGTATGATCAAATAGATCTATCCTCTACTGCTTCTACAACCTATGTGGTGCATGTTTCAAATTCCTCCAGGAAAATGGAACAAATGTGGTGAGTTGTAAGCCACATCTATTTGAAGTTTTGAAATTTTAATTATGTTTTGAAAATGGGTTCAATCTTTGAGGAAAAGTTGAATTGTCCTTGATTCATGTATGGACGATGGATTTACATCCATTCCAAGTGGTTTTGATAGAAAAGATGGATGATAACATTGGTTGGTGTTATCATGGATGTTTAAGCACAGTAAGTTAGAAAACATGTTGGGTATGTTGTGGAGTTTTAGTTGGGGTTCTAGTGGTTCTTTCCCAATGATGGAGGTGTTAAACATCAGATGGTGGTGTTTGTGAGCTAAAGCGTATAGTGGGGAGCACCATAGAAATTAAGTGGTCGGTTGATGAAATGATCAGAATTTTGAATTAGATAGTCTTGGGTAAAATCCATCTTGGTGTTTAGACCGGTTGAGTACATTGAGATGAAGGTTGTGGTTGGGTTGTGTTATCGGTGTTTGGGGAAATGTAATTATTTAATGGTACCTTTATGTTTTTCATAATAAATAATTAGTAGATCACATTCGGATTGCATTTATCTTTTCAAATAACGATCCAAGGGTCCTTGGTGACGTGTATGAGTCAATACTGCCTCAATCCAAGGCACGGTGTGGCCGCTAGCACTCAAAGGGTCTCTATTTTGTTTAAAATGGACAAGATTTTAAGTGAAAACAACAACTGACCTACAGAAATCTGACCAAACGCATTCGGATTGAATTTATCTTTTATAAGAACGATCCAAGGGTCCTTGGTGACGTGTATGAGTCAACCCCGCCTCAATCTGAGGCACGGTGTGGCTGCTAGCACTCAAAGGGTCTCTATATTGTTTAAAATAGACAAGATTTTAAGTGAAAACAACAACTGACCTACGAAAATCTGATCAAACACATTAGGATTTCATTGATCTTTTATAATAACTATCCAAGGGTCCTTGGTAACATGTACGAGTCAGCCCCGCCTCAATCCGAGACACGGTGTGGCTGCTAGAACACAAAGGGTCTCTATTTTGTTTAAAATGGACAAGATTTTAAGTGAAAACAACAACTGACCTACGGAGATCTGACCAAATGAATTTGGATTACATTGACCATTTTTAAGGACAATACAAAGGTTCTTGGTGATGTGTACGAGTCAACCCCGCACCAATCTGAGGCACGGTGTGGCCGCTAGCACTCAAAGGGTCTCTATTTTGTTTAAAATGGACAAGATTTTAAGTGAAAACAACAACTAACCTATGGAAATCTGACCAAACGCATTCGAATTGCATTGATCATTTATAAGAACAATCCAAGGGTCATTGGTGACGTGTATGAGTCATCCCCGCCTCAATCCGAGGCACGGTGTGGCTGCTAGCACTCAAAGGGTCTCTATATTGTTTAAAGTGGACACGATTTTAATTGAAAACAACAACTGACCTACAGAAATCTGACCAAACGCATTTTTATTGCATTTATCATTTATAAGAATGATCCAAGGGTCCTTGGTGACATGTATGAGTCAACCCTTCCTCAATCCGAGGCACGGTGTGGCCACTATCACTCAAAGGGTCTCTATTTTGTTTAAAATGGACAAGATTTTAAGTGAAAACAACAACTAATGTATGGAAATATGACCAAATGCATTCAAATTGCATTGATATTTTATAAGAACGATCCAAGGGTCCTTGGTGATGTGTATGAGCCAACCCCGCCTCAATCCGAGGCACGGTGTGGCCGCTAGCACTCAAAGGGTCTCTATTTTGTTTAAAATTGACAAGATTTTAAGTGAAAACAATAACTGACCTACGGAAATCTGAACAAAAGAATTCCGATTGAATTGATCTTTTATAAGAACTATCCAAGGGTCCTTTTTGACGTAAAAGAGTCAACCCCGCCTCAATTTGGGGCACGTTGTGGCCGCTATCACTCAAAGGGTCTCTATTTGGTTTAAAGTGGACACACTTTTAATTGAAAACAACAACTGACCTACCGAAATCCATCCAAACGCATTCAGATTGCATTGATATTTTATAATAAAAATAAAAGGGTCCTTGGGGACGTTTACAAGTCAACCCGTCCTCAATCTAAGGCATGGTGTGTCCGCTATCACTCAAAGGGTCTCTATTTTGTTTAAAATGGACAAGATTTTAAGTGAAAACAACAACTAATGTATGGAAATCTGACCAAATGCATTCAAATTTCCTTGATATTTTATAAGAACGATCCAAGGGTCCTTGTTGATGTGTATGAGTCAACCCCCCCTCAATCTGAGGCACGGTGTGGCCGCTAGCACTCAAAGGGTCTCTATTTTGTTTAAAATTGACAAGATTTTAAGTGAAAACAACAACTGACCTACGGAAATCTGAACAAAATCATTCCGATTGAATTTATATTTTATAAGAACTATCCAAGGGTACTTTTTGACGTAAAAGATTCAACCCCTCCTCAATCCGAGGCACGTTGTGGCCGCTATCACTCAAAGGGTCTCTATTTGGTTTAAAGTGGACACGATTTTAATTGAAAACAACAACTGACCTACCGAAATACATCCAAACGCATTCATATTGCATTGATATTTTATAATACAAATACAAGGGTCCTTGGGGACGTTTAAAAGTCAACCTGTCCTCAATCTGAGGCATGGTGTGTCCGCTGTCAGTCAAAGGGTCTCTATTTTGTTTAAAATGGACAAGATTTTAAGTGAAAACAACAACTAACCTACAGAAATCTGTCCAAATGCATTCTGATTGCATTTATCTTTCATAATAACTATACAAGGGTCCTTGGTGATGTGTAAGAGTCAACCCCGCCTCAATCCGAGGCACGGTGTGGCCGCTAGCACTCAAAGGGTCTCTATTTTGTTTAAAGTGGACAAGATTTTAAGTGAAAACAACAACTGACCTGCGGAAATCTGACCAAACGCATTCAGATTGCATTGATCATTTATAAGAATGATCCAAGTGTACTTGGTGATGTGTACGCATCAACCCCGCCTCAATCTGAGGCACACTTTGGCTGCTATCACTCAAAGGGTCTCTATTTTGTTTAAAATGGACAAGATTTTAAGTGAAAACAACAACTGACCTACGGAAATCTGACCAAACACATTAGGATTTCATTGATCTTTAATAAGAACGATCAAAGGGAATTTGGTGACGTGTAAGAGTCAACCCTGCCTCAATACAAGGCACGGTGTGACCTCTATCACTCAAAGGGTCTCTATTTTGTTTAAAATGGACAAGATTTTAAGTGAAAACAACAACTGACCTACAGAAATCTGACCAAACGCATTCGGATTGCATTGATCTTTTAAATGGGGGGTCATAACATGTTATCTATCAGGGGCCTCATATATATCAAGTCATGGTTGTCCTGGTATACTAGGGTGATCATGTCGTTGAGTCTATGATACTTATTGGCTTATATCTGGATGAAAATACTCCCATTTGGGAGGGTGGATATGCTTATGGGTCTTATTCCTTAAATGAGAATACTCTCATAGGGGAGGGATGAGATGTATATAGGTATTATTCCTCAAATGAGAATACAACCATAGGAGTGGGATGAGATTCTTATCGGTAATATTCACTAAATGAAAATAATCCCATAGGGGAGGGCTGAGATGATTATATAGATTATGCCTCAAATTAGAATACACCCATATTGGAGGGTTGATATGCTTCTAGGGATTATTATTTGGATGATAATACTCCCATATGGTAAAGAATATATGCTTCTTAGTATTATTCCCTAAATAAGGGTACTCCCATAGTATAGGGATGAGATCCTTGTAGGTCTTATGCCTCGGAATTGGAAGAACACATATGGGTGGTCTGAGATACTGTTGAAGGAATTCCTTGGATGAGAAAACTCTCATAAGTGGATTTCCATGATGGATTATAAATAAAACTCACATATTGGAGGTCAATGATAATTATGTATATAGTGGGGATACCATGGTATATTATATGTTTTGTGTGGTTCCTATGATGTACTCAGAGAAACCCTAACATTGGATGAAGTAGGTATGGTTGATCAAGATTTAATACTTGAGAATCAATGTGTCTTGATGTAGATGGGGAAGGACTAGGTCAAACTATATTTTTATAATGTCGACACGATCCTTGTGAAATGCTTGGTAAAAGTTCAGCACTTGGAAAATTAATTTATGTTTAATCATGGTCATGGATTTGAGGATAAATAATGATTTTTTTATTTGTTTTATTCCAGTTCTTTCTCAACTACTTTGTGCATATTTAATGATCATGCACTTACAATAGCCTATTGTAGGTTTAATATTGGGGGTTTATTAATGAGTTTCATCCTCCCCAAGTATGTGCACCTCAGTGTGTGTACAAACCTTATAACTTCTTTGATGTTGAGAACATGATGCATATTGGATAGAGAAAAGTCCAAAGATTTATGTATTGATAAAACACACCCATGTGGAGCCTTAGGATTGAACTGGAAAGCCCCCCGGACACCCCCTACACCCCTTGGACAGCCACCCCAAACCCTTGAACAGCCACCCCAAACCCTTGAACAGCCCCCAAACCCCTTGAATTCTGAATTGATTTCTTTAGGTACTTGATTAACTTATAAATTATGTGTTAATGGTGTACGGGTATAATTGTTGTATGGGTATACATGGTCTAATTTTCTTATGATTTATGAGTTAATTTTGTATGGGTATACTTGCTTTAATTGACTTATTGAGATGCTGTTTTTTTGTAGGTGTTCAGGTGTGCTGCTGCAGATTTATCGTAGTATCAGAGAGGGCATTTATTAGCGCTATTTTAGTGCTAATAAATTGCTCTTTTAGCGCTGATAAATCGTTCTTTTATCAGCGCTAAAAAAGTGCTGATAAACTACACCTTTACCAGCACTAAAGAAGCACTGATAAAAGATAAGTTTATCAGCGCTAAAGGAGCTCTGATAAAACAACCCTTTATCAGCGCTAAAGAAGCGCTTGTTTAGCGCTGATAAAGGGTTGTTTTGTCATCGCTTTTTTAGCGCTGATAAAGTAACCCTTTATCAGTTCCAAGCTTTACAGCGCTTTTTTAGCGCCGTTAAAACCCTTTTTAGCTCTGTTAATGCCCTTTTTTGTAGTAGTGGATATACATGGCATGTGGGTATGTCGGTGAGGAAGAGAAGAAAAACTAAGTACACACCATGTACCACTAGGTGCACATTGTGTACTCATGTCAGAAGGTTCTAGAAAGTAAGTCCGGAGAATTTCAACTGGCATATGAATAGTAAAATGATACATGCCTTGTACTTATAGTACACACCGCATAATTAGTTTTTTTTAAAATAGGCAGTAGCCTCATATTAAGGAAGAACCTCAAACCTTCAATTGGTTTGAGTGGGGCCAGCCAACCGGGACTTCAATTCCCTCATGTTACTTCATCCGAGTTCGTATTGGAACACCGTTTAATATGTTGGAACCCCCTCGGTAAGGCCATGATTATACGTGAGCTGCTATTCTTGATTTCTGTTCTATAATGAGTTATAGGTGTTAGAGTGGTTTTGATTCTTTTGTATATCTACAGCGTTTTATTCCTAATTGGAGGCTGTTGTCGGAGGAGTAGAATCGTACGAGTCTCAGGTAGGTGGTGCATACACCTTTTTGTGTTTTCGTGGTCATTTGGGTGGCGCAACCTTAAGTTTTTTTCATGTATTTTTAGTGGGACCCAGTTTTATCTGATATTGGATATTAAATTGTTCATTATACCCTTGGGATGCCTTGTGTATTCCATTTTTTTGTTTTTCATGAGCGGGTCTGGGCGAGGGGTCATTGCTCAATTGGGACATTTTGGCCAGGGGAATCCAAAATGGTTATGATTGAACTGTGATGTTTTAATAGATAGGTTTAGCTCCTTAATCCTTGATTTGATTTTTTAGAGGCTCTCAATACCTCAGTGCTAGTATGGGACATCAACTTTCTAATGTAATTCAACTATTTTGTTGTCTTGTCTGTTTAATTTTTCCATTGTGATTATATATGTGACATGTGATATTGCATATTTTGGAACCTTCAGGTTGTTCTAGGCATGGCCTGGATATTATTGAGTGATGTTGATCATAGTTTGGGCTTGGCCCGGGATACATTAGGAGGTTCTTACATGGGGATTGGGCGTCATGGGTGTTAGTTTGAGGTAGGATGACTGTCAGGTTTGGCATGGCCTGGGTTACTGGGATGGTGAGACCATCATACTTGAGAGGAATAGTCGCAAGGACATGAGGTGTCAGAGGTGTTGTGGCTTGGGCACTATTTTGGTGATTACCACTCACCCGAAAACTTTGAGTAGTGTGCAGATAGAGATACTTTGTGATGAGGTGGTTTTGACAACTCATGTGGGGTAGAAGCCCCCGTTAGTTGCGGTTTAGGTACTATCGGTTTGGCGGTGCTTTCCATAGGAATCCACATGGACGTTGAGGAGCCTTCAGGGGATAACATTGATGCCATCAGTTCGGGGGTAGAGCCTCCTCGTTATTTGAGGGAATACATCATTGTCCCTCCAGATACTTTATTTGAGTGCATAATCCATTGTCCCTCCGGCCACATATTTTGAGGGCAGACATCACTGTCCCTCGGGTTACTTATTGAGGACAGAAATCGATGTTCCTCCAGGTTACTATTTTTTGGGCGTGCCTTCAGGACGTCGGTACTTGATACATGCGGTGTTAGGGGGAACATGGTGTCGGGATACATGGAAGAGATTCTAGTGTTAGCTGAAGCAGGTGACACTCCATGGTGGCTGTTGAGCACCTGTTGGGTTTTTTTGTACATCATTTTGTTTACTAATTTCCTTATAAATCCATGCCTGCTTAAACACTTATATTAGGTATTCACCATTGGGTGGTATCCTACTGAAATTCTTCTCACTCTCTGCATGGTCCCTTCAGGATGCGTGTAGACTTTAAGGATTTACATGTAGGAAAGAGGTCGGCTTCATGAGCTAGGTTGCAGTATTGTTGCATGAAGATGGTATGGACCTTGTGGTCTTCCCTAGCTGGATTTTACTATGTTTTGTGTACTTTCTTGTATCAACATGCTTGTTTGTAGATACATTTCTTTAGCCATTCGCACCCTTTATATTTAGATATGTATGACCTAATTTGGTTGCATGTTTTGTTGCTTAGTAGTAGTTACATGTGATTTTCATGTTGTTGTGTTTATTTTTGCTATTGTTGTTTATATTTATTACTTCCGTTGTTTATTGACATTGAATGTGCATCTGCTCTGCGGGTCTAGTTCAAGTCCACTGATTCATTTATTCCACTACCTCATTATTAATATACTCGGACCAATACCATTATTGTTATCCTCTAAGAGGGTATAGCCTCCCCACTATACCTATAAGACCCTCTCTTCTAGTCGGTAGCTTTTGGTATTCGGGGAGGTGAGCCTAAGGTAGTATCACCTGACCTGTTTATCATTTTTTGGATGGTTGTTCAGGTTTGGGTCATTACAAAATGGTATCAGAGGAGTTCTTGACAGAGATTTAGTAGCAGTGTTTTGCTGGCTACTAATGAGATTGAGTCTTCTCTTTTATTTCTGCTGGTTTTACTATTTGGGTTATGGTCGACTAGAGATAGGTTAGTGTTGGAACTGGGTTACTAGACTATGCTTGAGTTCATGCATCCTAAGGTTCGAGGGATGGACCAACTTACCATGGGTGGGAATTGTTGTTTTCTTTTTCCTCAGATTACAGTTTATATTATTTCTACCTCAATGGCTCACTTGTTGTGTGATGTTAATGATTGTGATAGGTAATCCTTAACCAAGTGTGGTAAGGGAGAATTGGACCTTGGCTCGGTATGGAAAGGCTTGTTTTATTGGATTTTGATAGGCACATTTTTAGGGTATTTCAATTTCATAAATACATGTATGCTTTGTGATGTGATAATACAATGTGAGGAATATCAAATTTCCATGAATTGTTTGGTTTGAAATGTGAATAGGTGAAATTCCTGATAGAATTTCTTTTTTGTTGCAACATGTATTCCATGGTTTATATATTGGTAGAATTTCTTGTGAATGGGTATTTGGGTATGGATCTTGTATGAGCAGGCAGGTACTATCGGTTGAGGTGATTTTGATCACCAGGATTGGGCGACTAGGTCATCAGTTTAGGAAACATTGGTCGTCAGGATGGGCATGGCCCAAGGAACTTTTGATACTTGGCTATGTTGGGGTGGGTAAGGAGCCCATGAGGTCAGGATGCCATAGGGCATGGTTGTAGTGGGGGAGAGTAAGGTTGGTAGTTGTGTGCTTCCTTTTACTAATTTCTTATCTAAGGTGAATATATATTGCTATATATATATATATATATATGTGGGATGTCTGACCATTTATGGTATTCAGTGGGTTCCTTTTTGGTTTACTCAGATGGAGCGTTAGAAAGGTGATGGAACAGTGCCACAGGTATAGGATCATGATTAGGATCCAGTGCAGGCAGAGCAGGAGCCACGGGTATAAGCTCAGGGACAGGATCAGGTCCATGATCCAATGTAGGAAGGATAGCAGCCGGGTTTGGTAGCATTTGGACCATGGCTCGATGAGCAGCTCTGATCTAGACTGGTGTTTTTCTTCCAAGAGATTGATAGAGGCACACAGGGTATATATCCATCTGTGTCTTATCTGACACGGGATTTCCAGTCACATCACACGCCTCTTTTCCAGGGTGAGGGTAGTCTGAAGGTGGTTGAGAACTAGATAGAGAGCATGCAGATGATATTTGAGCAACTTGAGATGCCTCCAGGGCAGAGCTTCA
Source organism: Viscum album (assembly GCA_963277665.1). Lineage (NCBI taxonomy): Eukaryota > Viridiplantae > Streptophyta > Magnoliopsida > Santalales > Viscaceae > Viscum > Viscum album. The sequence continues at coordinate 822,153,819 of OY728143.1, forward strand.
AGAAGGCAACATACATGTTGTGAGGACCTGCAAAGTATTGGTGGGATGTGTAGGTTCATGCTCGCAGGCACGAGGGACAGGCATGGAAGGACTTCAAAGACATGCTCTTTGATCACTTTTACCCAGAGACACTGAGAGTAGAGAGAGCTTGATATTTCTTGAGTCATCAGTAGGGAGACATGTATATCATGGACTATGAAGCAACTTTCACTATGTTGTCTCACTTTGCACCTAGTATGGTAAGCGATGACACAGCTAGGGTGAGGCACTTCAAGGATGGCTTACAACACACCATTCGGATCCAGATGAATATATTCAGGCTGGGTTCTTTTTGGGAGGTGGTTGATCAGGCACTCATAGTAGAGGGAAACTATAGGGATAGGCCCCAAGCTGGCCGGATGATGTATTTAGGTGATGGTTCGGACAGTAGGAAGTGAGGACGGGATGAGTTTCAGTAGAGCAGTTAGGCCCTCAGCTAGACCACCTAATAGAAGTTATTCAATGGTTTTCTTTCACTGTTGATAGCCCGGACATGTACAAACTCAGATCGATAGACCTCTAAAGGAGTTCTAGGCATGTCGATTGGTCAGACATATTGAGAGGTTCTGCAGGCATCTCTCTCAGACAGCTGGCAGGAAGGGACCAGGTAAGATGGTGGCATCTGGTGTTGGCTCAGGATCGTTACCAGGAGAGGATAGATGAGGTTCATCTGCCTGTGGAGGACATGACAGAGATAGTGAGATCTAGGTGAGGGGTTAGTGGCCGATGGCTAGAGAATCACTAGAGGGAAGTCAGGCATTAAGAAGTCATACCTCAGTCCAGATGCACACCGTGGAGCTACTAGAGGCAGAGTAGGCTGGTGAGCTGACGATGATTAGAGTTACACCATGCGTATGGCTTTGATTTCCATGTTTTCTATTGGAATTACATGTAGAGGAATGTTTGTTTTGAGTGCACATGATGCACATGATCTATGTGGACTGACTAGATTCTAGTCAGTGGGATTAGCACCATATCGGGTGTGTGATGTATTTATATATAAGAATGAGATGCGTAGAATTAGGGGGCATTGAGGATGTGGGTTACTTGATGTGTTTTGGGCATCAGGGCATCAAGGATGCAGGTTACAAGAGGTGCCTTGGGCATTGGGACATCGAGGATGCAGGTTACTTGAGGTGCTAGGCACCATATTCATTTTTGAGTGTCCATGGTATACAAGACCTCGTGGAGGCAGACACTGATGGGGTTCGGGATACGTTGGGTTTCAGGAATGAAACATGAGAACCAATGAGGTTCATGGGTGATGATGCATCATGGAAAGACTATGAGTCTGGAAAATAGGTTAGTGAGCCTTTTTTTGGAATTTGTTCTTGTTGAGACTGAGTTAGGTAATTCCTAAGGTGGGGAGCCACTAGAGGAATTTAGCAAGAATCTTTGAGACTGGGGAAGTCCGGGTTACATTGATCGGGGTGGTATGTTTGGTGCCATTTCCAGGATTTTTTTGATAGCTCAGGGACCAGCTATATTAAGGTGGGGAGATTGTAAGAACTTGAGTTTTTAGAACGGGTCAAAATCTTGACCCTGTTTATTTTTTTTTTTGACTTGTCCCTAAGAAAACTGGGAAAATCTGGAAGTTCTAAACATTTCTAGAGTACATGTAGTGTACTCTAAAGTACACGTCGTGTATTGTATGGGTGATCACCAGCCATGTATGGGTTGGGCGAGCACCGGCCGTGTGCTGCCAAGTACATGTCGTGTGATTATCACGTAGGAATTTCTTACTACACGACGTGTAGTAATCGACCCGCCATGTACCCATGACAGTGTGGAGGCCATACATGGTGTTTAGGCCTATTGGCTGGGTAGAATCATTTAACCAAGTACACATCATGTCCTCCTTGGAAACACCGTGTAGTCAACCCATGTTTGAGGGATATACATTGCGTGGGGGTAAGTCGATGAGGAAGAGAAAAAAACTAAGTACACACCGTGTACCCCTAGGTACACGCTGTCTACTCAGGTCGGCAGGTTCTAGAAAGTAAGTTGGCATAATTCCAGCTGTCATATTAACAATAAAATGATACATTCCGTGTACTTAAAGTACATTACTTGTATTTTATATTTTTCTCTAAAACGGGAAGTATCCTCATATTGAGGCAGAACCTCAATCCTTCGATGGGTATGAGCAAGGAGATCTGGCTGGGGATTCAATTCCCTCACCTTCTTTCATATGAGATCAGATTCTAACACCATTAAATTCGTTTGAACCCCCTCTACAAGTCCTTGATTCCCCTTGACTCGTTCTTCTTGATTTATGTTCTAGAACGAGTTTTAGGGGTATGAGTGGTTTTGATTATTTTATAGATCTACCAAGTTTTATAACTAATTGAAGGATTTTATCAGAAGAGTAACATCATACAAGTCCTAGGTAGGTGTTGTATACCTCTTTTTGTGTTTTTGTGGTCATTTAGGTGGTGTGGCCTTCAGTGCGTTTTCAGTTATTTTAAGCAGGAACTAGTTTTTTATGATATTTCATATTAAATTGTTCATTAGACCCATGGGATTCCTTGGGTATTCCCTTTACCTGTTTTCCTTGAGTAGGTCCAGGTGAGGGGGCATTTCTCAATTGGGGAATTTTGGTCGGGGGAAGCCTAAATGGTTATGATTAAACTGTGATATTTTAGCCGATTGGTTCATTTTCTTATGCCTTGATATGATTTGATAGAGGGTCTCAAGGACATAGTGCTGGTATGGGACAACACCTTGCTACTGTAATTCAATAGTTTCGTTGTCTGGACTGTTTAAAGTTTTCCATTGTGATTATATATGTGACATGTGATATTTCATATGGTGGAACCTTCAGGTTTTGCTATGCATGGCTTCGGTATTGTTGAGTGATGTTGGTCATAGGTTGGTCTTTTCATGGGTTAAGTTGCGTGGTTCTAACCACAGGATTGGGCATCATGGGTGTCGGTTTGAGGCAGGATGACTCTCAGGTTGGGCATGGCCTGGGTTACTGGGATGTCGAGATAATCAGACTTGAGCGGCATGGTCACAGGGACATGGGGTGTCAGAGGTGTTGTGTCTTGGTTACTATTTTGGTGATTACAACTCACCTGAAAACTTTGAGTAGTGTGCACAAAGAGATACATTGTGATAAGGTTGTTTTTACCACTCTTATTGGTATAGGCCCCCGTTATTTGCAATTTAGGTACTACCGGTTTGGGGGTGCTTGTTGTAGGAACCCACGTGGAAGGTGAGGAACCATCAAGGGATAGCATTGAGGCTACCGAGTTGGTGGCAGAGGCTTGCTATTATTTGAGGGCAGGCATCGTTGTCCCTCTGGTTACTTTATTTGAGGGCATACATCTTTGTCCCTCTGGACACTTATTTTAAGGGAAGATATCATTGTCCCTATGGTTACTTATTGAGTACATGCATCGCTATTCCTCCAGGTTAATATTTATTGGGAATTCCTTCAGGACATCAGTACATGAGACACGTGGTGTCAGGGGGCACATGGTGCTGGGATACATGATTGAAATTCCGGTGTTGGCCAATGCAGGTGACACTCCATGGTGGCTTCTGAGCACCATTGGGGTTTGTGTTTTTTTTTACATCGTTCTATTTTCTACTTTCCTTAAAAATTATTGCCCGCTTAAACACTTATACTAAGTACATAACGTTGGGTGGTATCCTACTGTGATTCGTCTCACACCCTTCTTGGGCCCTTCAGGACGCGTGAAAAATTTATAGATCTACGTGCAGGAAAGAGGCTAGCTTCAAGAGTTGGGCTTCATTAGCTATTTCATGGATATGGTATGGACCTTAAGGTCATTCCTAGAAGGAGTTTACTATGTTTTTCATACATTCATGTATCAAAAATCTTGTTTGTAGCTTCAGTTGGTTATCCATTGGAACCCTTTATATTTAGATATTTATGACCTGCTTTGGTTACATGTTTTGTTGCTCAGTAGTAGTGACAAGTGATCAACATGTTGTTATGTTTATTTCTGCTACTATTGTTTATATTTATTGCTTCAACTGTTTATTGATTTTGAATGTGCTTCCGCTCTGTGGGTCTGGTTTGAGTTTTCTAAGTCATTTATTCCACGACCTATTTATTGTTATACATAGACTAGTACCATTATTTTTATCCTCCAAGAGGGTATAGCCCCCCCACTATGCCTATAAGACCCTCGCTGGCAGCCTTTGGCATTCGAGGAGGTGCATCTAAGCTAGTAGCACCTGAACAATTTAGCATTGTTCGGGGGGTTGTTCGGGTCCGGTCGTTATAGTAACAATACAATGGGAAATATTTTGCATCTAATTTCTCATCATCCCCTCCCTATAACAGTTTCTCAATAGATTTTTCCCCCGAGCCTTTCCCAGATTCATCCACAAAAAAATTTACATTCAATATCTTAGTATGAACTTCTGATATATTCTCTTCTTTATTTTCAATAGGTTCTAGAGGTTCCGCCCCATGAGCATCATCTGCATGTTCTTCCTCCATTACAGGGTTCTCCAAAATAATTTTTTCATGATCAACTTCTACATGATCAATTTGATTTTGGGCCACTGTGTCACCTTCACCAGGCACAATATCTATTTTTTTCTATTATTGGTTCTTCTTCAGCCTCCACTACTATCTTTGTTATATTTTCTATTTGATCCTCTATTTTTGGGACTTCCTGAGAAAATATTTCTTTCTCCACTGGTGGAGTCACCTTATCCTAAGAAACTACTCCCTGTAACAACTCTTCAACTGCAGCTTATCTCGTAAACTTATTGCTCAAGAGATCACCAGATGTTAAAACATTCGAAGTTACAGTAGGATATTAAATATTAATAGGATCCCTGGTCCGTTTTAATTGAAGTCATTCCTAACTTCTTTCATTTGGTGCATCTATAACCACAAACTTAATTCTTCTTGATACAACACTAACTCTTGATTCAGCTTGTCCTTCCTTCGATTTTGCTAGTTGTGCCTGAGTAATTTCTTCATCCTCTTCAGCTCCAACAGGCAGCAGCATTCCTTTGATAGTACTCTAGAAATATCCAAATTTTCTCAATGTACCAGAATTGAAGATATTACTATGGTGGCATCTCATCCAATCATACACAAATCTTATCATAACTGTCCTAAAAATAATTTTCGAGATGAACCTTCCAAAAGGATTAAAATTCATTCTTTCCTCTAGTTGGAAACAGTAATTAAGATACCTCACCATGTATCTCGGAAAGATATATTTGATATCACTCATCTTCAAAACATTATATTCATATCTGGGTAATGAATCTTTTCCATATCATACATTCTAGGTGCAATACCATTTTGCACAAACTTAACCAATATCTTCTGATTAGGTTCAAAATCCTTTACAGACATCATCTTTATAGATTTAGTTATAAAAATAGGACATAATATCTTTTGACTTATGCACAAAATCACTAATATTATTTAAATTAAAATGAAAAACTCCCTCATGAGGGCAGTTAAAAATTCGAGCAACTTCTATAGAAGTGATTGAAAAATCTTGATCCTCAATATTAGAAACAATTGAATCATCATCATTTCCCAGACTAAACTGTACTAACTTAACGAAATGAAAAAATTATACCCCATATAGAAACTCTATATAATCTCTATTAAATTTTTGTTCTATGTTCTGAAAATCTAGGGCTTACATTAGAATTTGGTTTGTCTGATAGAGCAATTCTATATCTATGAATTGTTTTTGAAAAATCTTTCTCCCGACCGAGCACTGCCTCTTCACAGTGCTGGTCTCTGGCTCATCGGTTTTCTTGTTCTTGGCCATTTCTGTTGTAACTCTTTGAATTTTCGAAAATGACTAGTGTTTCGAAGGATCATGACCAAGAGTGAAAAGCGGTAAAAGTTTTCATTATATCGATGGGTTTTGAGAAAATGAATAGGTTTGGAATTCGAAATGGTTTCTGAAATCCTTGATTCCCATCTCATCAGGCACAAGGTAACTATTACATTATTTAAATAAAAAAAACATACGTAGGAAAAGATAAAACAAAAAAATTAAGTAGAAATGAAATTTTAAATTATTATAAAACCAAATAATTAAATCCCAAAAAATATATTTTAAATATAAATAAACATGTCTCCCCCATAATAAAATCAAATATTGTAGTGGGAAGTGGTTTAGTAGAAATATCAGCTATTTGAATTTCAGTACTTATAAATTCTAAGAATATATCATTTTTAAGAACATGGTCTCTTAGAAAATGATGTCTGATGTCAATATTCTTAGTACTTGAATGATTAATAATATTTTTGAAATATTTATACTACTTGTATTGTCACATAAAATAGATTTATTATTAAAACATAGTCCAAAATCTATAAGAGTTTTTTTCATCCACAAAACTTGTGCACAGTAACTGCCAGCAGATATATATTCTGTCGTGGCTGTTGACAGGGCAATTGAGTGTTGTTTCTTACTAGACCATGATACTAAAGATTTTCCTAAAAACTGAAAAGTTCTTGAGGTGATTTTTATATGTAATATACAACTTCCAATGACTGCATCTAAATATGAAATTAAATTAAAATAAGACATTTTTGGATAGAGAAGAGATTGAAAAATAGTTCCTTTTAAATATCTAAGAATTATTTTAACCATAGTTAAATTGGATTCTTTAGTATTTGATTGAAATATTTCACAAATACATACTAAATACATTATATCTGGCCTGCTAGTAGTAAGATATAATAAACTACCAATCATACCTCTATATAAATTGTTGCCAATTGATTTCCCAGTTACATATCCAGATTAAGTTTTATATTAGTACACATAGTAGTTGTATATTTTATGCTATTTTCAAGTCCAAATTTCTTTAGTAAATCAATAATGTATTTTCATTGATTTAAAAAATTTCCAAAATCTTTTTGAAAAATTTTATGTCCTAAAAAGAAATTTAATTCTCCCATCATACTCATTTCAAATTCGTTTTTCATTAAATTTGAAAACTCATGGCAATGAGTTTTATTTGTTGAACAAAAAATTACATCATCAACTTAAATTTGAACTAATAAAATACTAGAGTTTTAAGATTTCTTAAAAAGTGTTGGATTTTACACACCAACAGTAAAATCATTTTTCAGAAGAAAATAACTTAATATTTCATACCATTCCCTAGGTTCTTATTTAAGGCCACAAAGATCTTTAGTAAGTTTAAAACTAGAATCTGGTTTTTGTGAAGTTTCATAACCTGGAGGTTTCTCAACCTAAAATCCCTCCATTAAATAATCATTTAAAAAGGCAGACATAACATCCATCTGAAATAATTAAAAGTTCATATGAGGTGCATAGGCTAAAAGGATTATAATGGATTTTATTATAGATAGAGGTGCAAAGTTATCATCATAATCTACACCTTCTTTTCTTATTATATCCTTTAGATACTAGTCTTTCTTTATTCCTAGTATTTATTCCTTGATCATTTAGTTTATTTCTAAAGACCCACTTCGTTCCTATAACTAGGTAGTTATGAGGTCTTTCAACTAAATTCCAAGCTTCATTTCTTTTGAATTAGTTTAGTTCTTCTTGTATTGCTATCAGACAACATTAATCAACTAAGGATTCCTCTATAGACTTGGGTTCTAACTAGGATAGAAAGTTAGAAAACTAAAAAATATTTCCTATGTTCCTTCTAGTTTTTATTCTTATGTCTAAGTATCCTATTACTATTTCTAAAGGGTGATTATTTAGGGTTCTTGACTATCTAGGTAGTACACTTATAGGTTTTTTAGTGTCATGTTCTTCTGGACTAGACTGAATTTCATTAATATCATTTTCAAAATCATTTTTCATGTTCTCAAGTCTCATGTTATCATTAAAGTCAGATTCATCAATTTGGTCTTTCCTTTTCTCAAAGGGATCAGATTCATTAAATTCCACATGAACTAATTCTTCAACAATCTTTTACTTCTTATGAAAAACTCTATAAGCTTTGGATGTAGCATAATATCCTAAGAATATGCCATCATTAGATTTTGGATCAAACTTACCAATATTGTCCTTGGTGTTTAACGTGTAAACCTTGCATCCAAAAACATTAAAGTAATTGACTTTAGGTTTTCTATTATTTCAGATTTCATAGGGTGCCTTTTTTAAAATTGGTCTAATTAAAACCCAATTCATTATATGGTAGGTTTTACATACAGCTTCTGCCCAAAAATAGGTAGGAAGACTGTATTAATTTAGCATAGTCCTATCCATTTCCTTAATATTCCAATTTCTTATTTCAACAATTCCATTTTATTGAGGTGTTCTTGGGGAAGAGAAGGTGTGTTTAATACCCATATTTGAGCTTAAGGAATTTAATTTTTAGATTCTCAAATTATCCACCAGGAACACTTCTTAATGAAATTATTTTAAAACATTTCACATTTTTAATAACTTTGAAAAAACATTTAAATATTATAAAAGCTGTATTTTTATATTTTAGAAAGAAAATCCATGTAAATCTAGAATAGTCATCTACTAAAACATATACATATAATTTACCAGCCTAGGTTGATACCCTTAAAGTTCTAAACAAATATATATGGATAAGTTCTAGAGGTTTAGATGTATCAGTATTGTTAACTGATTTGAAGGATGATTTGTGCTGCTTGTCAAGTTGACATGCATCACAAAATCTATTACTTTCAAACATGAGACTATGAAACTCATAAACTAATTGTTTCTTATATAACTTTTGTAAAACATATACATTGCTATGTCCAAGTCTCCTATGATAGATCCAGGATTCATTTATCTTAACAGTTAAGTAGTTTACATATAGTTTACACAAACAATTTAAATCTAGGGTATACACATTATCAGTTCTGGGTGCTCTAAATTTATGTAATTTATCTTTGAAAATAGTACAGTAATTTTTTGAAAAATAAACAATATAACCATCATCATAGATTTGATGGATACTTATTAGTTTGTGTAACAATACTTGTACATAGAGTACTTTAATGATTGAGACTACTTCTGGATCTCCAAAAACTCCAATGCCAATTATCTGGCCTTTTACTTTGTCACTAAATATGACTAGACCAGCATCGTTTTGAGTATGTTTTTTAAAATTTGATGAGTTTCCACTCATATTCCTGGAGCAACCACTGTCCAAATACCATATGGTATTTTGGATTCTATCACCTGCATCTTGTAAAGGAATTTCAATAGATTCTTTTGGTACCCATATTCTATTGGGTCCAGTTGTGTTAGCCAGTAAAAATATGGTAATCCAGATATGCTTTTTTCTTCTAAATTTAATCAAATCATATAAATTATTAGAGATAAATGATTTATTTATTCCACTTATCTAGGGTTTCCTTAAGTAACAATTCTTACATAGATGACCTTTATCAACATAATAGTTACAAATTGCTTTTCTATTACTTGGAATTAAGTAATTCTTGTACAGTTTAGTCTTTTCACCTTTGCTGTCTATTACATATCATCCCTTTTTGATCACATTCATTCCAATAATTTCATTTTGTGTATTTTCTCTTTTTTTAAAATAAGAGCTGAAATTTTATATGTTTCTACTTTAGTTTACAGTGTTTTTATTTTAGCTTCATGATCTGTTTTTTTGTATTTATTAAGTTATATTTTTCCAGTAATTCCTGATGTTGTTTTAGTAGATTATCTCTATCTACTAAAACAGAATTGTGTATATTCTTTAAATACTTCTGTTTCTTAAATAATGAATAATATTTTTATTCAACCATGTTGCAGTAGGATTCAATTTTATCATTTGTATAGCTTGATACAGAATTAGAGTCATAAGAATAAGAGGATTGAAACTCATCAGTTTCTTCCATAAAGCACGTATTAGATTTCAAATTTGATTCCTCCTTTTATGAATCACACTTTGATGAGCTGATGGAGTCTTAAAATACACTTCATGTAGCATTCATTGCCTTCTTCTCTTTCTACTCATAATCATTTCTCTTAAATAATTTCTTCTTCTCGTCTTCCTTTAATTGTGGACAGTCAGGTCTGATATGAACCATCTTCTTGCACTCCTAGCATCTGACTTCCTTTTCACCCATTTTGAAAGAATTTTTAAAACATTTCTTCATTCTATAAAACTTACTAAATTTTCTGGCCAGCTCAGCCAGTTCGACAACTGAATTGGATGAATCAAAACTTTTTGATTTCACCTTTATTTCTTTTTTCCTTCAGCTTTCTGCATTTTTTAGATGAATCCTTTAAGGAACTGTCTACTCTCTTGATCATAAGCTTATGCTCATTTTCTTAATCTTTCATCTTAGATTAATACTTCATGAGAGTTAAAATTAACTCTCTCATTGTTAAATCTTTGACAGGTGTTGATTGTCTGATAGTATCAGAAATTCTATTCCATATAGTTGGCAGTACTCTTAGTACCTTAAAGTCTTTATTAGCCTGTTTGATTGGATATCCGAAAGTAGTTTTATTTTTGAAAATATCTATCAATATTCAATTAATTTGGGTGATTATTTCTCCATCAATCATTCTGAATGTATCGAATTTTAGTTTGGAAGTAGCATGACTCATCTGTATAACATTGTCAGTTCCTTCATTAGCAACAACAATTGTCTTCCACATTTCATACACTGTTGGGAACTGGGAAACTATTTTAAACTCTTCAGGTCTATGAACACATATGATTGCATTCATTTCCATGGAATTCATGTAATACTAAGCTTCTACAGCTACACTCCATGTTTCAGGTTTATCTAGTATTTCATAAAGAGTCAGTATCTTTTAGTAGTCTCTGTATCTGAGGTTTTTCAAATAGATTATCATTCTTGATTTCCATCATCCATAACTCTCAACATTGAAGTATGTAGTTCTGACCATATACATTCCTTATCTTGTATCATCCATCTTGATCTGAGTATAATCCTTTAAAATTTTCAGCATGTTATAGCTTTAACAAAAGCTTCTCCTTTGATACCAATTACTGGATCGGGTTATACCAAATATACACAAGAGGGGGTGAATTGTGTATATTATAATTTCTTCACACAATAATGATCTGTGCTTTTATCATTATATCAATGATTTAGTAGTGTAAGATAAATAGCACATGACACACGATGTATTGTGGTTTGGGGAATAGAAGTCCCCTAGTCCACTCCACCAACGCTCTACTCCAAGAACTTGGTGATTTTCACTATCCGGTCCTCTTATCAACAGACCACTCCACATATGAGTGCAGGTAGTTGAAACCTTTTCAATTTTAAGGCTAAACAGAGCCTTCTAGTTCAAACAAAAAACATACATAGCTTAGTATGAGAAGCTGATCACTCTAGATAAAATAGTATTTTGTTCATTTTAAATACCTTCCATGTTGTTCATCACAATTTCAATAAAATTAAATTGACGGTAGATGGATCTTCATCTTCAGAAATGATGATATTCATGTAAAAGTAGTTCGGAGCCAATCCAGTTGTAGTAGATCTTGAAATTTCATTTGCAACTTTAACATTAGTTTATTCACAAAACAATATTCGATGTAGATCAGTAAATCTTCTGTCATTTTTCTTCTTCTTTAGAAAACAGAGCTTTGTCGCTCATTGTAAAAGCAGATCTATAAATCGTGATTGTCTATGTTTTTTATCTTCTCTATATTTTATATTTTTGTACATTAGTTCTTGTATATTGTATCTCTATAGATCCCAACTATATTATGAAATTAAAAATATCCTAAAATATATAGAATAACGAAGAGCACTTATTATTGAAATTTAGACCCATAAAAGACACCTTCAGACTCGCGATATTCAAACATTTGAATTAACAGTGCAGTCATAAATTCTTTTTAAATACTCCATGAGAATCTCTTTAATTTTGTTCCTTTGAATCATTAATAAAATTATTTGAATTATTCAAAGATGTGCTTTAGATTCAGATTTTATTCTAGCGGTAAATCAGCCTGATAATCCCCATAAATATGGTTGCTTTAATAAAGTCTTAATTCAAACATCTGACGTCAAACATAGGGTTGAACTTCATATCATAAAACTTCTGAGTGTAAGGTTCAAAAAGAAAAGTTGATCTCAAACATGAGGTTGATTCCAAATTATTCACTTCAACTATCAAATGTACGGTATATAATACATACTTTTCAATCAAACATACAGTTGTTCATAAAAGTAATGATGATGAACCATACTTTTATCTTTAGCTTTCAAATGTATGGTTGTTTAAAAAAGTAAGTTTGATGAACCATAATTTTATCTTTAGCTTTCAAATTTATGGTTGTTTAAAAAATTAAGGTTGATGAACCATATTTTTTTGAAACAAACTTATCATTACATCCTTACATAATGATCTTCTTCCATACTTTGTTGATTTCCCAAACGTAAGGTTCCTTTCAAACGTAGGGTTTCTTCCAAACGTAAGGTTCCTTCAAAATGTAAGGTTCCTTTCAAATGTAAGGTTATGTCCTCCATACTTTTCTGATAATGTATGGTTTTTTTAAAGTTTGGGGCCAAAGCCTCAATTTTTTTAATATTTCTCCAAATATAAGAATATATGGAATATAAATTTTCTTAAATATACTTCAATTAAAATCATTATAATAACAAATAAGGATATTTGTGAGAATAAAAATCATCATAAAGAGATAGAGTATTGTTCTCAACAATATCCCCCTTATAAAATTATGTATTATTGAAAACAACAGTTGACCAACATTATTAATAATATATATATATTTATAATCATCTTTGAATAGTGAGCATGGAAATGAATCCCCTCGCATCATGGCAATGGTAAGCCATACGTACGCACGAGGGATAATATCATTATATTGATGGTGAAATTGTATATAATTAGATGGTATATTATATATAAAAACTCATTAACATGTTGTATTCATTATTTACATAAATTATACTCATTATTATACTCATCGAAATAAAGAAGTGTTGAATAACAAACAACACCACAACATGGAGACGGTAAGTCGTACATACGCACCTGTGGTGACATTGTTATTTATAGAATGGATAGAATAATGAATATGTTAGTACCATATTTATAAAAATATATTAGTATGTAGAAGGTATTGGCATTATTATTTTGGTAAGGAAACAACAATGAAAGAGGAAGTGGAAGATGGAAAGAACTTTAAAAGAGGTGATGAAATAATGACCTCTTCTTTGGGTTCTTCCTATTGATTTGATCAAAATGGATGCATATTTTGGCTTTATGATCAATTTAAGGCCATTATCTTTAAGTGAGGGTAGTTGGGAGGATATTTGAGTCACGGATGGCCAAGCCAAATGGCTTTGGAGTTGTGAATTTGAGAGAAGTAGAAGTACCCTTTTATAAGAGAGGTGAGGGCTACATTTGGAAATGCACGAAATATTATTGTGTTATAAAATAATTTTTTTGTTTATAATGGATAAAAATAAATTTATTTCGAGTATAAGGTGGTTATTGGTGGAAATAATTTGAAAAAATAGGTTTTAGTCAATTTTTGGTCAACATATTAACCTTATCTTTTAGATTTAACTATTAGTTAAATAGTCTGACATTTACCATGTCTCCTTATATTTTTATATTTTATGGCTAACAAACATACTATAAAATTACAAGAGAACATCAAGTAGTTCATTAATGATATATCTATAATTATTTACATCCTTTGGAAGAACCTCATAATTTTTAGAATATTATATCATTTATTAATATATTATTTGTTTTAAAAACACATTTATATAAATTTTGACACAATTTAGTACTTGGTTATTCTGAAAGTCAAAAAAACTTGATTACTTCAAAAAAAATAAATTAAATAAATAAAAAAATTTCTTAATAACCTATAAAATTATTGAAATGCATCGAAAGTATCCATTTACTTTTATTTGTAAATCTATAATATCAACTATTTTAATCTTTCATAAATAAGTTAATTACTCCATCATCATTGTGTCATAAATAAATTTAATTATTTAATATATAAAAATTATAAATAAAATACCATTTTGTAAGAAATACTTTTATATTTATAATGAATATTTATAGTTTAATTTTCTTATGTATAACTCTATATAGAAAATATTTTAGTTATGAAATTTTGAATTTAGCACTTTTAACTCTTCTTTAAATAAAATAATAATAAATGTCCTAATCTAATCGATGTGGATAAAAGAAGATAATTTTTTATTCCTAAGGCTTATTATGGTCTAAAACCAATTATCCAATAGAATTAGGACATGTGTTAGGGTAATTATAATATTATTTTTACCTTTAATTACCCTATTTACTTGTAACCATGGTAAATAAAATTTATAAGTTACAATTTACCAAAAATTATATTCATCCTATTGAACCAAACTTAACTTAATGATTTCAACCGTGTCTCTCAGATTTTTGAAATTAAATTCACATATTTGGTAAAATTACACTGTATTCAAATTTTCATATGTTCCAAGAATTCGGGTAAAAGACGTTTAAAAATTTAATAAAATTTTATAAATCGATTATTATTATAAAATGAATCTAATGAATTAAATTTAACTAATATGTTTATTATGTATATATTTTTCCTTTAAAATTAATTTAAATAAAAATAATACATATATAAATAAAATCTTGTTTTAATCAAAAATGTAGTGTTTTTCACTATTTATCGAAAATTGAATGTTTTTAGAAAAATACTAAAATTTCACCCTAATATAATTTTGATATTATGAATCCCAAAATGATTTATATTTTACTAAATTCAAATCATTGAAGTTATATTAATTAATTTAAAATTAATTTCTATTGTTAAAACCAGAAAGCAGGTTTTTAAGTAATAAAATCTATCAAAAGATTGACATGTGATTGTGTACAATTTAAATATGAATTTACATCCTATGAACTAAATTATAATAAATGATAAAAATATAATCTAATTATAATTTAAAACCACTAAAATTCATAATTTAACTCTAAAAATTATTTCAATTCAAAAAGTTGTTTTCAATTAAAATTTATTATTTTTTATTGTTCATCAAAATATGAAAGTTATCAAATAAAGTATCGAAAATTTATCGAAACTAAATTTTTATGTACTTCTTCTAAATAATAATTTAGTTCTATTAAATTGAATATATAAAATTTTCAAATATTAGATTTGAAAAAGGGTACACCATTAAAAGGTGGTAAAATTTCATTTTTTGAAAAATACTTAGTTTATCTAAAAAATGAGTTTGTTCTTATATTATGTCCAAGAAACATATAATATGGATTATAATATTATAGGGAGTATATAAAATTAAAAATTCATTAAATAATATTCATAACTTCCTTTTGAATGGCTAGTTTGATAAGTCATGGTGCATCAAACTCGGGGTTGCGTGTAGCGTAAGATATTGAATTACATTAAACTGACAAGGTATTATGAAATCCTAGGGTGTTACATTCTTCACTCTTTAAATAAATTTAATCCTACAAATTTGAATTCATTATTCAAAAATAAAATGTTAAAAATATAAAATACTTTTTTGGAAAACCCACATCAGAAATAGGGTTAATAAAATTTATTCTTAATAAGAGGGGAAGGGAAATGAAAAATTCACCAATAAATTAGTATTTTCCATAAGAGAAAATTGGTGGAAATTTGAGACACATAATTGGAGGAAAAATGTAAATATTTATAGGGTGTGATTGAGGTCATCATTCACAAACAAGTGAACAATAAATGGAATACTAAGGGCTTCAAAGCCATAAATCTATGATGATTTAAATACCATCAGTTCAACAAAACATTAGGTATTAGGATAACATATTTTTTGTTTTAAGACACCTTCCCTAATGTTTAAGAATTAATTTCTTCATAGAATTAGAGAAAGAAAATAATTTACAAGTAAACTTCCATCCTTCACCAAACTTCTACCACAAGATCATATTTCACTCCAAAAGATAATAGAATTCAAAAATATTCTTTTTATCTTAACTGTATAGGGTTCCAAACAAGTAATTTACAATTAATATGTAATAACTTTTATAAAAAACTACATTATACATTACAGGATATCACCTAGGACAGTGGTAGGTGATGCACCCCTATCGCCCTTCAGTTGTGGGTTCAAGTCTCGCAGCCCTGCAGGACACGACGGGTTATCACCCGACCTGCATGTTGTCCTTTTTATAACATGCCAAAATTATTCTAAGAAATTATTTAAATACAACCATAGTCTCTAATGTCAAACATAATCTATTCCAAAATTTATACTTATCCACAATACTTTTGTCCGAAATCAGATTCCAAAATTTATAAGGAAGGTAACATAATATACATGTGAATACCTTTATCATGTATTCTCTTAAAATGTGGTTATAAAATGAATTACTAGAAACCCATATTTGAATAGGTATGTACTTCTTTATTCCTTTTGTAAGACATAGAATAATAGATAAACACCTTCAATCCAAAAATGTTGTAATCACCAACAATGATTGAATATACAAACCATTAATTAGTTCAAAGGTAGTCAATAATATACAATATAATTTATCCAAATCAATAATCTCTTATTACAAAATCAATACATTGTTATCAGGACAATATAAAGTTTATCTCTCCTTCAACGATGTATTTTCCAAAAAGATAAAATTTCTATTGAGTATCTTTTCTTGGTACCATGCAATCCGAAATCCTTAAACAAATATTACTGTAGTATAGTCCTTATATACTCTATAATTCATTTAACTAGGACATAGTTGATACAACACTCAATTGACAAAATTATTTAATGTCATCATAAAAACACTTGTCCTTCATCTTTATCGGCGGTAGTATGATAACATGATTATTATCCCACAACATCATTTGCGGTAAACACTGATGTTTAGTACATTGAATTGAAAAGTGTCCCAACTCCTTGCAGATGATGCACTCTATATTTGAAACCTTTTTCTTACTGTTTCAATTACGTACTTGGTGTCTTATTTCTCCACAATTATAAAAAACTCCCAATTTGTAACACCCCAAGATTTTATAAGATATATTCTTTTTAATTTCTTTCATATCTTCTACCTTACACTACACCAAGATTATCTTGCGCAATACGCAACTTCTTATTATCTTGTAGTATATGTAACACTAATCTTGGATCGTGTTAAACACAATTTCAAGTTTGTTTGATAGTAGTAATTCAACACAACATTGAGTGTATATATATATATATATATATATATTCAATTTATAAATGAAATATGGTTGGATTTTTTTATACACAACAACAAAGGTGTCTTTCACTACACGCAACCATGACTTTGCTTGCATTACACGCAATCGCGACCTTCCTCAATAGTGTGTGGTGTACGCAATACCGGGTTTCGCTAAAACAATGATATATTGTTATAATATTAATAAGGACTATCCTTTTTGAATATTATTAACTAAATTTTGAATTTTATAACATTATTATTCATCTTACACATTTTCTAGAACATGGCATGAGAACAAAATAATTTTTTCATGTAAGATATGTATTTTTCAAAAAATGCACTTTTCCCGCCTTTTGATGGCGTACCCACTTTAAATATTGTTTTTGAATTGTTTATAAGTTCAATTTGAAAAAATAAAATTCTTCTTTGAAATAAGGATATAAAAATTTACATTGGATACATTTTTGATATTTTTCTGAAAACTTTCATATTTTAATGAATAGTAAAAACATGCTATATTTTAATTAAAAACAAATTTTTTAATCGTAATAAGTTATATAGATAAATTATAATATTTAATGGTTTTAAAGTATAAATATAATATATTTTTACTATTTAATATAATTTATGTCATTATCATTGATTTTACATTGAATTTGTCGGTTAAATCAATTCAATCTTTCGCAATGTTTTAAACAAAACACCGTTTTCTTTCGACAATAGGATTAATTTTAATATAATTTATGCAACTTCTTTGTATTGAATTTAGAAAAATGGATTCCATATTTGGAATAAGTGGGTCCAAATTATATTAATATACTACTCTATATTTTTGGGCATTATGAATAGTAACTATGGTAAATTTTATTTACCATCATTAAAGGTAAATCGGGTAATTAAGGGTAAATATAATATTATAAAATTATCCTAACACTTGTATTAATAAAATTGGATGATTATATTTCATCCTAAGTAATTTTTGGGTCGAAATGGAATTCATTAGAACCTACTTGGATGTGATTAAGACCTTTAGTTTGTTTTATTTAAAGGAAAGTGAAATATGTCTCACTCAAACTTTAATAATTAAAGTGTTTTTAATATAAGGTTATACAGAATATATATTCGGTTATAAATACTCATTTGAAAGCTAAAATGCTTTTCTTTATCATGGTAATTTATTTGTAATTTTTAATAGTTATTTAATTACCTTATTAGCTTCTACATTAATGATGCAGAAATTATTTATTTTGTAAACAATCAATAATATTGTTTTTATTGAAATAGTAATACATATTAAAGGGCCCACAAACCTGATCAAGACTTATTGATAATGTATATATACACTATAAGAATAAAATTACCGAATATATGATCGTTTGGAGTCTTATAAAAGTGATTATGATACTTATATTATTTTATTGTAAATGTTGTCAAAGTTGTCACCTTCATAATTTAATAAATATAACATTTTAAAATTGTGGTGTTTTAGAAGATAAATCCGACTAAATGTATTCTAATGAAATATTTAAGATTTATCTTCATCCAATTATTTTGTTTTTATGTTTTATGCAACAAATAATTATATTTAATAATTATACAAAAATGTTGTAGTAATTATTTTATTAAGAGAAATATCAAATAAATGGTTTTGAAAATAGTAAAATAAATATTATATGAACTATTTAATGTGTTCCAATAATTTTATAGATTAATATGACATGTTAGTAACCTATTAAATATTTTATTTTGAATATATCCTATTTGTGGATTTTATTTAAATTCAAATAAATTAATAGTGTCAAAATTGACACTATTGTTATTTTATAAAAATAACATATTATTAAATCGTTTAAAAATCACAAAAATATTTAAATATTATAAATTTAAATTTATAAAGTCTAAAATTTCATAAAGTATCCAATTATGGAAAATTCACAACACATAAGTGATAATTCATAACCATTTAAAATTAAGAATTTTATTACCAAAAATAAAATTAGATAGATTAAATAAAGATAAATCAAAATGATAAGGGTTAATATAAACTAAAATCATGTCTAAATTTGATTGGTTGATGATATTACAACCCTATATCATCTCATATTATAATTGAGTCATTTTTGAAGGTTTTCTTGTGGGGTTTGAATTTATATTAATCTAATATTTTTGAGGATTCCAAAGGTGCCCCTCTCCTCCCTTATAAAAGGGAACCTCCTCCCTCTCCTCTTTACACAACTTTGAGCCTTAAAGATCAGAAAACCCCTACCTATTTATCTTATCCACTTCCCTACAAACATCCTAGAGGTCTTGGTATTCTTCAAATACCATCATTAGTGCCCTAAGAGGAGGTTAAGAAGAGGCGCGTCAAAGAAGAGGTAATATACTTTACAAATTTTTTCCAATTTATTTCTTATTCTACTTCTTCTTCTTTATTTTTTTCATCATATATTAATAACATCAGTATTAATCATATACTTATATGTTATTATAAATATTAAACAACCATAATTTACCTTCTATCTATCCTACGGAAAATGAAATCACCGCACGTGCGTACGTACGAAATACCATCTCCACGACGTGGTGTAATCTGTTTTTCCACAACAACTTTACATGGATGGGTATAATGGTGTAAATAATAACTATATATAGTTATTATAATATTATACGGGTTCTGAAATATTATATCATCCACTCCAATTTAATTTAATAATTATGGAAATGATATCATCGCTCATGCGTACGTACGGACTACCGTCTCCACGATGCGACGGGACCCCGTCGCAAATAGCCCGTTGCTGAAAACGCCGTCGCAACTACACTTATTTGCGACGGGCCCGTCGCTATAGCGTTTTTTTGCGACGGGCATTCTCCCCGTCGCAAATAGTATTCCGTATTTTTGTAAAAACTTTTAAAAACGTTTTTGCGACGGGACCCGTCGCAAATACCTTTTGCGACGGTACCGTCGCAAATACTATTTGCGACGGGTCCCGTCGCAAAAACGTTTTTAAAAAAATAAAAAAATATTAATAATACTAGTATTTGCGACGGGCATCGCATCCCGTCGCAAATAATATTGATAGTATTTGCGACGGGTCCCGTCGCAAATAATATTTTTTAAAAAAAATAAAAAACTATTAATAATACTAGTATTTGCGACGGGTATAGTATCCCGTCGCAAATACTATAAAAAAAATAAAAAAAATAAATTTTTAATAAATTATTTTAATGAATATAATAATAGAATTATAATTTACAAATGAAAATAATAAATTATTTTAATTACTATAATAATAGTAAAATTATAATTCAAAAATAAAAAATAATAGAATATTAATAAATGATTTAATTAATATAATAATATTACAATTATA
The DNA here is from genome assembly GCA_963277665.1 of Viscum album. Taxonomy (NCBI): domain Eukaryota; kingdom Viridiplantae; phylum Streptophyta; class Magnoliopsida; order Santalales; family Viscaceae; genus Viscum; species Viscum album. The sequence continues at coordinate 822,174,388 of OY728143.1, forward strand.
ATTCATAAATAAAAAAATATTAATAAGTTATTTTAATTAATATAAAAATAATAGAATTATTTTACATTCAAATATTAAAATAATTCAAGTATTACAAAAAAAATAATTAAATTATAATATTATAAAATTTTAATATATATATAAAATTTAATATTATAAAATATAAATAATATTATTATTCATATTAATATTGTTATTTAAAAATATAATATTATTAATTAATAATATTACAATTATAATTCATAAATACAAAAATATTAATAAGTTATTTTAATTAATATAAAAATAATAGAATTATTTTACATTCAAATATTAAAATAATTCAAGTATTACAAAAAAAATAATTAAATTATAATATTATAAAATTTTAATATATATATAAAATTTAATATTATAAAATATAAATAATATTATTATTCATATTAATATTGTTATTTAAAAATATAATATTATTAATATTTTATAATGAGACAGAAACTACGAATAGAAAAAAAAAATTTGATTTCTCAAATTTTATAACTGAAATACAAAATCTAATCTGAAGGAGGGGGGGGGGAGGTGGGGGATCTGCAGATGGTGGTGGAGGAAACTCCACCCCTAAAGCATGAGTGAGTCGGCGCATGTACTCCATCTGCTCCTGATGCTGCTGCTGCCACCGACTCGTCTGCTCCTCGTACAGCTGCTGCTGGCGTCGACGCTTCTCCTCATGCTGCTGACGCATCTGCTCCTGCTCCTGTCGGAGACTCTCTATCTGTGCAGTCTGAGATCGTAACTGATCCTCATACTGTGTAGAAAAAGATGCACGAGCTCCTCTCGAGCTGGACGCCGACATCGCAGCACTGCCATAATAATCTCCGGGAGTCAGTCGAGAGCCGATACCAACTACCCGGCCCTTCTCGAAAGCATACTGGGTGGCCTGCATCCATGCCGCCTCATCAAACTGACGGGCAGTGGTCTGATCTGATGACTCGGCCTGACTCTCAGGCCGGGTCTGTGACGCTGCGGCCTCATATGACTCATATAGTTGCAATTTAAAATTAAAATTGTGAATATATTATATGCAGTTAATTTTTAAACTTGAAAACAAATTATACTGACCATGATGTGATGCTGACGATCACCTCTGAGCTCCCCAGTAGCAGGATCACTATACATCCTCCGATATACGTCGTACTCTGTAATATCGGGGTGCTCGACAGCCTATAAGAATAAAAAATAAACTGTTAATATTTATAGTTATATAAAATATTTATAAATAATGTACGTACCAGATGCTGTCTATGAGTACTGAAAGAACGACTCCCAGCTCGATGAGTCACCTCCTGTCTCCCCCGATTCTGCCTCCCCAGCGATGATCTCCTCTGAAAGGCACCACTCAACCAGTGCGCACATAATCCATCCCATACATGGGATGAAATATACTCTGGTCGGTGTGCTCTACATGACTCCTCAAAATCTGACACTCCTGCTTTCTTCATCGCAGCTTTTCTTAAATTGTGCAAAAACTGACGAAGGCGATCACGCATGGCCACCTCCCATGCCTCGTGGATGGCGTCACGCATGGTATCCTCGATCGGATACCATAAACCCTACAAAAAAAATCAAAATATCAAGTTAGAAATGAAATAATTTTCAAAATAAAAATTATTTATTTACGTACGTACCAGCCAATGGTCGAACATGGCCTGCTGTACATCAATGGGAATCTGCTCCCATGTGGTCCACGGCTGAGAGAAATAGTTGCGCAAAATAGCGCTGCCCTGTCCGACTGCTATATGCGGAAAACTGAAAAAAAAATAATAAACATTTATTATGTGAATAGATTAATGAAATCTTAGTCAAATCCACGGGTTATCACACAGGTTATCACACCTCCGGGTGCGCGGATCAAACCCAAGACGTGGACGTCGCTCGGGGACGGGGTCAGGAATCATCAATCGTGCAAGACCGCGCCCCCTCCGCGTACTCCCTGGAGCGCCTGCAGGCTGAGGGTCATCTGCCAGCAACTCATCCGCATCGAAAGGCAGGTCAGCATCCGCCAACTCACGAAATGTGGCCTCGTCCATCTGAAACAGAAAATGTTAATGTTAGCAAATAATTGATAATTACTATTATATATACATATATACATGTTATGATTGTATATAAATACCATGGAATTCTATTAGTGTTCATCTTCATCATCATCTTCATATATGTCAATGTCATCTTCATATTCCTCCTCAACATCATCGATATCCATTCGAGTTGCAGTTGCTTCATCTCTTACCATTTCAAATTCATGTGTGACATCATTAACATCATCGTCATCACCGACTCTTAAATGTGGGGTGTCGTCATCGATACTCATGTCTCTTTGTAAAAAAGATTGATTTTGAGTACTCTCTTGAAAAACTTCAATTCTTTGCACATCAGTGAAAGCACATTCACTTTGACTAAACTGACTGTCTCGAATTTTGATTTTTATTACACTCCACCAATCTGTCAAGTCTCTTGATGTTGCACAGTACTTTGCATAATAAACTTGATATGCCTGTTGAGCCAATAAGAATGGTTCATTTACTGCGAGAACACTTTTACATTTAATATCGATGATTCCATGAGTCGGATGAACACGCACGGCTCTCTCTGTATCCAACCAACGACATTTGAACATGGTTATGTAATGTTGTCCAAGATAACAGAGTTCAATGATTTCATCAAGTATGCCATAAAAGTCAACTTCATTTTCTCGATGATGAGATCCTCTCAAGCTAACTCCACTGTTCATTGTTTTTTTTGATTCCCCATATGCATGTGTGTGGAATCGAAATCCATTCACCACATATGCATTATAAGTTTTAACAAGTTTGGAAGGTGGGTTACTCAATACACACAGCCGTTTGTCAATTTTATCAGCATGTCGAGACACCTGAAAATTTGTGAAATAATTATTGGTGATTATTGGTAATTATTGGTGATTATTGGTGATTATTGGTAATTATTGGTAATTATTGGTGATTATTGGTAATTATTGGTGATTATTGGTAATTATTGGTGATTATTGTTATTATTGGTGATTATTGGTAATTATTGGTGATTATTGGTAATTATTGGTGATTATTGGTAATTATTGGTGATTATTGGTAATTATTGGTGATTATTGGTAATTAATACTAATTATTGGTAATTAATAATCATTATTACTAATTATTGGTAAATATTACTAATTATTCCTAATTAATACTAATTATTCCTAATTAATACTAATTATTCCTAATTATTCCTAATTATTACTAATTATTCCTAATTATTACTAATTACTGGTAATTAATACTAATTATTGCTAATTATTGCTAATTATTGCTAATTATTGCTAATTATTGCTAATTATTGCTAATTATTTCTAATTATTGCTAATTATTGCTAATTATTACTAATTATTGGTAATTAATACTAATTATTGGTAATTATTACTAATTATTCCTAATTAATACTCATTATTCCTAATTATTCCTAATTATTACTAATTATTGTTAATTATTCCTAATTATTGTTAATTATTGTTTATTATTCCTAATTATTACTAATTATTGGTAATTATTACTAATTATTGGTAATTATTACTAATTATTGGTAATTATTACTAATTATTGGCAATTATTACTAATTATTGGCAATTAATACTAATTATTGGCAATTAATACTAATTATTGGCAATTAATACTAATTATTGGTAATTAATGCTAATTATTCCTAATTAATGCTAATTATTCCTAATTAATGCTAATTATTCCTAATTAATGCTAATTAATCCTAATTAATGCTAATTATTCCTAATTAATGCTAATTATTCCTAATTAATGCTACTTATTCCTAATTAATCCTACTTATTCCTAATTATTGGTAATTATTACTAATTATTGGTAATTATTACTAATTATTGGTAATTATTACTAATTATTGTTAATTATTACTAATTATTGTTAATTATTACTAATTATTGTTAATTATTACTAATTATTGCTAATTATTTCTAATTATTGCTAATTATTACTAATTATTGCTAATTATTGGTAATTATTGCTAATTATTGGTAATTATTGCTAATTATTGGTAATTATTGGTAATTATTGCTAATTATTGGTAATTATTGCTAATTATTGGTAATTATTGCTAATTATTGGTAATTATTCCTAATTATTCCTAATTATTGGTAATTATTCCTAATTATTGGTAATTATTGGCAATTATTGGTAATTATTGGCAATTATTCCTAATTAATACTAATTATTGGTAATTAATACTAATTATTGGTAATTAAAACTAATTATTGGTAATTAAAACTAATTATTGGTAATTAAAACTAATTATTGGTAATTAATACTAATTATTGGTAATTAATACTAATTATTGGTAATTAATACTAATTTTTGGTAATTAATACTAATTATTGGTAATTAATACTAATTATTGGTAATTAATACTAATTATTGGTAATTAATACTAATTATTGGTAATTAATACTAATTATTGGTAATTAATACTAATTATTGGTAATTAATACTAATTATTCCTAATTATTACTAATTATTCCTAATTATTGGTAATTATTCCTAATTATTGGTAATTAATACTAATTATTGGTAATTAATACTAATTATTGGTAATTAATACTAATTATTGGTAATTAATACTAATTATTGGTAATTAATACTAATTATTGGTAATTAATACTAATTATTGGTAATTAATACTAATTATTGGTAATTAATACTAATTATTGGTAATTAATACTAATTATTGGTAATTAATACTAATTATTGGTAATTAATACTAATTATTGGTAATTAATACTAATTATTTGTAATTAATACTAATTATTGGTAATTAATACTAATTATTCCTAATTTATATTAATTATTGTTAATTATTCCTAATTAATACTAATTATTGGTAATTAATACTAATTATTCCTAATTATTACTAATTATAGGTAATTATTACTAATTATTGTTAATTATTGGTAATTATTACGAATTATTGGTAATTAATACTAATTATTGGTAATTAAAACTATTTATTGGTAATTAAAACTATTTATTGGTAATTAATACTAATTATTGGAAATTAATACTAATTATTGGTAATTAATACTAATTATTGGTAATTAATACTAATTATTGGTAATTAATACTAATTATTGGTAATTAATACTAATTATTGGTAATTAATACTAATTATTGGTAATTAATACTAATTATTGGTAATTAATACTAATTATTCCTAATTATTACTAATTATTGTTAATTATTCCTAATTATTACTAATTATTGGTAATTAATACTAATTATTGGTAATTAATACTAATTATTGGTAATTAATACTAATTATTGGTAATTAATACTAATTATTGGTAATTATTACTAATTATAGGTAATTATTACTAATTATTATTAATTATTGGTAATTATTACGAATTATTGGTAATTAATACTAATTATAGGTAATTAATACTAATTATTGGTAATTAATACTAATTATTGGTAATTATTACTAATTATTGGTAATTATTACTAATTATTACTAATTATTCTTAATTATTGATAATTATTAGTAATTAAATGAATAATTATCAATAATTAGAAATAATTACCAATAATTACAAATAATAACATTATTAATATATTTTATTATTAATATTAAAATAATATAATTTTCTAATTTATATACAGTTCTTTTTTCATCTGTGCGTTTTCTATCTCCACATACAAATAATACATGTGAAGACAGCAAACACACAGATGAAAAAAGAACTGTATATATATAAAAAATTATATTATTTTAATATTAATAATAAAATAAATTAATAATGTAATAATGTTCTTATTCCTAATTATTGGTATTTATTACTATTTATTAATATTTATTCTTAATTATTAAAAATTATTACTAATTATTCCTAATTTCCATATAAACAATACTAATAATTTAAATTTATTAAGTAATAAAACAATGTAAACATAATTAAATTACAACTAATTAATAATAATAAAAACTAATAAAAAATTAAAAATAAATAAAAAATTAAAATGAAGATAAATACCTTGAAAATTGATCTGTTCTGATCGTTCTTCAAAACTTTAATATCAGCTCCGGAGAAAAAACTTAAACTGGAGAAAAACTCAACTCTAGAAATATGATTCTGAGAGAGAGAGAAGATAAGGAATGAGAATGAAATGAAAAAAACGGATGGGGGTATTTATAGGTTAGATTAGTTGCGATGGGCCCATTTGCGACGGGATTCCCGTCGCAAATAGTATTATTTGCGACGGGACCCGTCGCAAATACCTTAGCCAACATTTATTACGGTCAACCGGTAAATAGTTATTTGCGACGGGTCCCGTCGCAAATAACCCTCTGCCGACATAGTATTTGCGACGGGGGAATATTCCCGTCGCAAATACCATTTACCGCCGCCGGTTATTTGCGACGGGAATATTTCCCCGTCGCAAATACGTTTCCCGCGATTTGGCGCGCATCGCGGGAAAACTATTTGCGACGGGGAAAGCAATCCCGTCGCAAAAGCCTCCTTATTTGCGACGGGAAAATACCCCCGTCGCAAATAATTTTTTAACATGACTATTTGCGACGGGAATAAATCCCGTCGCAAATAACCCGTCGCAATTGCTCATTTTTCCCGTAGTGGATGAGATTCATTTTCCATGTAAACAATTCAAGAATGATTATAAATTATATATAATAAGTAATCATGAAATATATGACATAATAATTCTAATGGATTTATGTATATATATATATATATGTATGTATTTCATCTACTTAATTCCATTCAATTCAATAAGGAAACGAAAATAACGTTCATGCGTACGTACGGCCTACCGTCTCCATGAACGGTGTATTTTATTCCATTTATTGATCTATCATATATATGTATATGATGAATATATATTATATATAAATCATGTTTTTAATTCTGGAATTAAGTAAATCAGGATATAATTAATAATATCAAGAGCAACAAGTCGAAACACGTACGATTAATGAAACGATTTTACCCAAAACGCTTCTTTAACTTGGAATTTACAAAATAACAGGTAATATAAAGTCATAAGTGAACCATATATGATATCATAACAGTGAATATGATTCTTTAATAAGTCAATGAAATTATTTAAATCATTATACAGGAGGTTCGGATACATACGAAGCATATCAGACATAAGGTAAGGGATAACTATTCCAATCTCGTTCTTATCTGAGATTATTATTCGTAAGTATTTACTGGGGTTATAGTGATCATCCATGTCCATGTTTTCTATAAAAAAAATCATGTATGTTTAATTTCCTTTTTACCCAATTTTTACTTTTACCACATTTTATGGAAAGAATCTTTATTTTGTTTAACATACGATGAACTTTTGGACTTTTCCGTCAAAAGTACGAGTAGAATGTTTTTTTTAACTTATACGGAATGAACGTATTTTTACGGTTTCATAACGACTTATTTTCAAGAAGCTTACTCAACAATATTTCATGATTATTTTCAACAAAATCCTTTTCTTTTAAAATTTCCTGGCATTTTTTGAAAATAAAATGATTTTGAATAAGAAAGGATATTTTCCTCAAGAATTCATTTCAAGTGTTTTATCAAAAATATTTTCCATCTAAGATGACATTACTTCATATGTTTATGTTTCAAGTATAATGTATCTATGATTAACATGGTTTTATTTTGTTTATGATTAAATGATATCCATTTTTTTATATGGATTATGTTATGATGTGATGATGTTTATGAAACCCATTTTATTTATTGGCTTTGAATGAATGATTTATGTTTATTTTGTGGCACAAAAAATAATGATTTCATTATGAGATGGGTGGGACCTATATCTCCCTCCAATTCATTGGGTAAAGATTTATATCTCATGAGATAGACATGTTTGGAACTGCAAGTTAATCCAGTTCAGTGATACAGGACTAGAACGAGGAGTGAACTCGATTTAGAAACGTACTTTTACACTAAGATGGTCTTGGCAGCAATGCCTTGGCTACTATAGAAATCATAATATGTTCTTAATGGTTGCCACAATTACATGTTTTATTCCCATTCTATTTTATCATTATTAAAGTTTCTTTATGATCTCTGCCTTACATACTGCCACATTTTATGTCATTGCTCAAGATTTTGATGTTTAAATATGTTGTTCTTGTTTTGAAGTTGAAATGTATATGGTTTGTTTTATTTTCTCCATGCATACCCTTAATGAGAATTTGAGATCACCCTTTATATGTTTTCTTTTCCCCAATATATAAAGAAAGGTTCTATATAAAAAAAAACAGGAAGATCTTTATTAGAGATGTTGAAGATATTTCACCAAGATTAAAAGATTATATTCCGAGTTTTCAAAGACACTAAACTATTACGGTCCTTGTGTGACTGTTTTTGTTATGTATTAAGTATTCCGAAAAAGTAATGTAATGTCCATGTATGTCAATCTTTGTGTCTCTATAGTTGGTATCATAGGAAAGGTTTAGTCAACCTTTGGAAACTATGATGCGAAAACTTTATTGAGATCCCTAGAGATATCTCTATGGTATGTCTAGGGATATCCCTAAGGTTACGTATAATTATAGGTTATAGTCCTAGAATTACGGTAAAGATCTTAGAATTTAACCTAAGATGTTAGATATTGAAGGTACTCCCCCTTGATTATGATTTTTCCTCTCACACTATTCTTTTTGGGTTTTAGAAAATGGCTAGAAATAGGAATATTCACAATAATGGAGGATATAATGGACAATGGAATGATATTATTCATGAGAAACCAAATAAAATTGGATCTGGAGGTCCAAACATCATTATTATGCCTAATCAGAAATCTCATAATATGATCAATAATATCAACTTTGTTAAGTTTCTTGACTCAGCTAATAAGAGAAATATGGAGTTTCATGATGATCATAGTGGAAAGAAAGTTCAATTACCATCATGTAAATTATGATGTAAGAGGCATCAGGGAGAATGTATCAATGGAACTGGAAGATGGTTTGGGTGTGGAAAAGAAGGACACAAATCCAGTAATTTCAATGGAAAAGGATCAGTTAACACAATGGAAAAGGATAATGGTATTGCTAGTACATCAGCAATGGTTAAATGCTTTAAATGTGGAATGTACAGGAATTATGCACATCGATGCCCTAAGGGAAAATCTCACGAAGAGAATCAGCATGGTTGTATGGGTAGTATTTCTATTGATGAGGATGAAGAGACTACAAATGATATATGAAATGAAAGAAGTGTTGAGGAATAAAATGATGAAGCTCGGTCAATGTTTTATGAAGGTAGTGGAAGGATTGTATGTTTATCAAGAGTTATGATGTATAGGTAATTTAATGGTACTATGGAATAAAGAAACATCTATGGATTATTACACTATTGTTTTTCCTATAGTATTTGAAAGTATATGTTGAACGGTACAGGTAACCATGAAAGGTTATTCAGATGTTTTTGGAAAGAAGATGATATGTGCATGATGAAAGGATATGGAGAAAATAATATGTTTGATAGTATTCATGATCTCATGACTGATATAAGGAAAAAGTGATATCATGGTTTGAGTATATAGAATTTTTGGGATTTTGGTATGTGGAAAGTGTTACCTTTTGACAGCATTCATGTTTTCAGTAAGGTTCTATGGTAATTTATGTTTCAAGAGAATATATGAATAAGGTATTCATGTGTTTGGAATGAAACCAACAAGATATATCTTATGATATATGTGGGATAAATGCTTGTATTCACATTCTTGGTAGATAACCTTTATAGTAATTGTTTTCTTTATACTATGATCTTGGACAGAAGTGTTTTGGATAAGCCTAAAGATTGGAATGGATTATGTTGGACGTGAGACAGTATTGATTAAGGCTATAACTTTTAAACAATATTATTGATGGAATGTTATAATGATGTAGTTTTAGAAAAAGTACAACCTGCAGGATGGGCGACAACCCTTCACGTTGGACAAGGTTATGGGAATCGAACCCACAACCGAAGTGTGACAGGCCTTTATCTCCTACCACTGGCCTACAGGAATTCCCTAGTTAGTGAAAACTAGTTTTATTTTATTAAGCAGTATTATAGATGATGTATAAGTTCATTTTTGGAATCTTATATGATTAACCTCACCATAGATGGACTTATGTATATTTAATAACCTTTTCTAACCTTATGTTTGAGACAGATGGAATGACCTATCATTCTATCGCATGATCTTCTCACACTTCACAAATAACAAATTCAACTTCATTTCTTTAAGAGATGAGGTGGAAATTGTTCAAGGCACAAACAACAGTGAGATTGTACCAAAATAATGTAAATATTTCTTTTTGATACATCAAAATTAGGGAAATGATCTTGAAAACCAAAAATATTGTCCTAGTGCCCTCATACCCGATGAATCAGATGGTACCTTAGACCATCACAAATTTATGGCTTTGTGATTGTTTCCTTTTTCATAGTCATGTCCTCTACCACTCTTAATCAGAACATGATGGTTAGATTTTTCTTACATATCCATATTTTCACCTATGTTCTCCTATGTGAAAACCCATTGATAAGTTAATTTGGGTAACCGTTATGTTTCTTACTTTACTTTTAAAAATTAAGTTTTAGTATTTTTTTTACGATGTGGGTTTCTATGAAAGAAACTCTCAAGTAGTAAACCATTTATAACCCCGATGAATTTCGAGGGCGAAATTCATTTTAAGGGGGGTAGAATGTAACACCCCGAGATTGTATAAGATATATTCTTTTTAATTTCTTTCATATCTTTTTCCTTACACTACACCAAGATTATCGTGCACTATACGCAACACCATATTATCTTGTAGTATACGCAACACTAATCTTTGATCGTGTTAAACACAATTTCAAGTTTGTTTGATAGTAGTTATTCAACACAACATTGAGTGTATATATATATATATATTCAATGTATAAATGAAATATGGTTGGATTTTGTCATACACAACAACAAAGGAGTCTTGCACTACACGCAACCCTGACTTGTCTTGCATTACACGCAATCGCGACCTTCCTCGATAGTGTGTGTTGTACGCAATATTGAGTTTCGCTAAATCAACATTATATTGTTATAATATTAATATGAACTAGCCGTTATGAATAGTATTAACTAAATTTTTAATTTTATAACATTATTATTCAACTTACTCATTTTTTAGAACATGGTATGACAACAAAATAATTTTTTCATGTAAAATATGTATTTTTCAAAAAATGCAGTTTTTCCACATTTTGATGGCACACCCACTTTAAATATAGTTTTTGACATGTTTATAAGTTCAATTTGACAAAATAAAATTCTTATTTGGAATCAGGATATAAAAATTTACTTTGGATAAATTTTTTATATTTTTCTGATAACTTTCATATTTTAATGAATAGTAAAAACACACTATAATTTAATTAAAAACAACTTTTTTCATCTTAATAATTTATGTGAGAATATTATAATATTTAATTGTTTTAAAGTATAAATAGAATATATTTTTACAATTTAATATATTGTATGTCATTATCATTGATTTTACATTGAATTCGTAGGTTAAATCAATTCAATCTTTTGCAGTGTTTTAAACAAAAACCAGTTTTCTTTCGACAATGGAATTAATTTTAATTTAATTTCTGAAACTTATGTGTATTGAATTTGGAAAAATGGATTCCATATTTGGAATCAGTGGGTCCAAATTATATTAATAGACTACTTATTATTTTTTGTCATTATGAATAGTAACTATGGTAAATTTTATTTACCATCGTTAAAGGAAAATTGGGTAATTAAGGATAAATATAATATTATAAAATTATCTTAGAACTTTTCTTAATACAATTGGATGATTATATTTCATCCTAAGTCATATTTGGGTCTAAATTGAATCCATTAGAACCCACTTGGATGTGATTAAGACCTTTAGTTTATTTTATTTAAAGGAAAGTGGAATATGTCTCACTCAAACTTTAATAATTAATGTTTTTTTAATATAAGGTTATGAGGAATATAAATTCGGTTATAAAAACTCATTTGAAATCTAAAATGTTTTTCTTTATCATGGTAATTTATTAGTAATTTTTAAGAGTTATTTAATTATCTTATTAGCTTATACATTAATGATGCAGAAATTATTTATTTAGTAAAAAATCAATAATATTGTTTTTATTGAAATAGTAATACATATTAAAGGGCCCAAAAACCTGATCAAAACTTATTGGTAATGTATAGCTACACTATAGTCATCATATTACCGAATATATGACCGTTTTGAGTCTTATAAAAGTGATTATGACACTTATATTATTTTATTTTAAATGATGTCAAAGTTGTCACCTTCATAATTTAATAAATATAATATTTTAAAATTTGGGTGTTTTAGAAGATATATCCAACTAAATGTATTATTATGAAATATTTGATATTTATATTCATCCTAGTATTTTGTTTTTAATTTTTATGCAACAAATAAGTATATTTAATAATTATAAAAAAATGTTGTAGTAATTATTTTATTAAGAGAAATATCAAATAAATGGTATTAAAAATAGTAAAATAAATATTATATGAACTATTTAATGTTCTACACTAATTTTATAGATTAATATGACATGTTAGTAACCTATTAAATATTTTATTTTGAATATATCCTCTCTGTGGATTTTATTTAAATTCAAATAAATGAATAGTGTCAAAATTGACACTATAGTTATTTTATAAAAATAACATATTATTAAATTGTTTAAAAATCACAAAAATATTTAAAAATTATGAATTGAAATTTATATAGTCTAAAATATTAGAAATTATCCAATTATGGAAACTTAACAACACATAAGTGATTATTTATAACCATTTAAAATTTAGAATTTTATTACCAAAAATAAAATTAAATAGATTAAATAAGGATAAATCATAATGATAATGTTTAATATAAAATAAAAACATGTATAAATTTGATTGGTTAATTATATTAAAACCCTATCTCATCTCATCTTCGAAATCAATCATTTTTGTGGTTTTTATGTGGGGATTGAATTTATATTAAACAAATATTTTTTAGGATTCCAAAGGTGCCCCTCTCCTCCCTTATAAAAGGGCACCTCATCCCTCTCCTATTTACACATCTTTGAGCCTTTAATCCCGGAAAAACCCTACCAATTTCTCTTCTCCACATCCCTAGAAACATCCTAGAGGTCCTGGTCATATTAAAAGACCATCATTAGTGCCCAAAGTGGAGGTTAAGAAGAGGCGCGTCAAAGAAGAGGTAATACACTTTACCAATTCTTTCCAATTTATTTCTTCTTCTACTTATTCTTATTTATTTGTTTCATAATAAATTAATAACATCAGTATCAATAATATACTGATATTTTATTATAAATATGAAACAACCATACTTTACCTTCTATCCATCCTATGGAAAATGAAATCACCACGCGTGCGTACGTACAGAATACCAGCTCCACGCCGTGGTGTAATCTGTTTTTCCACCACCACCTTACTTGGATGGGTATAATGGTGTAAATAATTACTATATATAGTCATTATAACATGATACTTATTCTGAAATATTATATCATCCACTCCAATTCAATTCAATAATTATGGTAATGATATCATCGCTCGTGTGTACTTAAGGACAACCGTCTCCACGACGCGATGGGATTCATTTTCCATGTTAACAATTCAACAATGATTATAAAGTGTATATAATAAGTAAACATGAAATATATGACATAATAATTCTACTTTATTTATGAATATATATATGTATTTCATCTACTTATTTCCATTCAATTCAATAAGGAAATGAAAACAACGTTCATGCGTACGTACGGCCTACCATCTCCATGAACGGTGTATTTCATTCCATTTATTGATCTATCATATATATGTATATGCTGAATATATATTATATATAAATCATTTTTTACATTTTGGAATTAATTAAATCAGTATATAAGTAATAATATCAAGAGCAACAAGTTGAAACACGTACGATAAATGAAACGATTTTACCCAAAACGCTGTCTTAACATGGAATTTACAAAATAACTGGTAATATAAAGTCATAAGTGAACCATATATGATATCATAACAATTAATATGATTCTTTAATAAGTCAATTACATTATTTAAATCATTATACAGGAGGTTAGGATACATATGAAGCATATCAGACATAAGGTAAGGGATAACTATTCCAATCTCGTTCTTATATGAGATTGTTATTCGTAAGTATTTACTGGGGTTATTGTGATCATCCATGTCCATGTTTTCTAAAAATGTTTTCATGTATGTTTAATGTCCCTTTTACCCAATTTTGACTTTTACCACATGTTATGGAAGGAATCTTTCTTTTTTTACCATACGAGGAACTTTTTGACTTTTTCGACAAAAGTACAAGGAGAATGTTTCTTTTAACTTATACGACAAAAATGGATTTTTATGGTTTCATAACGTCTTATTTTCAAAAAGCTTACACTACAAGATTTCATGATTATTTTCAACAAAATATATTTTTTTAAATTTCATGGTATTTTGTGAAAAGAAAATGATTTTGAATAAGAAAGGATATTTTCATCAAGAATTCATTTCAAGTGTTTTATAAAAACTATTTTCCATCTAAGATGAAATTATTTCATATGTGTATGTTTCAAGTATACTGTATCTATGATTTACATGGTTTTATTTTTTATATGATGAAATGATATACATTTTTTATATAAATTATGTTATGATGGGATGATGTTTATGAAACCCATTTTATTTATTGGGTTTGAATGAATGATTTATGTTTATTTTGTGGCACACAAAAGAATGATTTCATTATGAGATGGTTGGGACCTATATCTCCCTCCAATGCATTGGGTAAAAATTTATATCTCATGAGATAGACATGTCTGGAACGGAAAGTTAATCTTGTTCGGTGATATAGGACTGGAACGAGGAGTGAACTCGATTCAGAAAGGGACTTTGTCCACTAAGATGGTTTTTGCAGTAATTCCTTGGCTACTATGAAAATCATAACATGTTCTTAATGATTGCCACAATTACATGTTTTTTCCCATGATATTTTATCATGATTAATGTTTCTTTATGATCTATTCCTTACATACTACCATGTTTTATAACATTGCTCAAAATTTTGATTATTAAATATTATGTTCTTGTTTTGAAGTTCAAATGTATATGGTTTGTTTTATTTTCTTCATGCTTACCCTTACTGAGAATTTGAGCTCACCCTTTATATGTTTTCTTTTCCCCAGGATATAAAGAAAGTTTTTAGGTAAAAAAAGAGAGGAATATATTTATGGGATATGTTGAAGATCTTTCACCATGATTAGAAGATTATATTCCATGTTTCCAAAGACACTAAAATATTACGGTCCTTGTGTGTCTATTTTTGTTATGTATTAAGTATTCCACAAAAGTAATTTAATGTCCATGTACGTAAAGATTTGGGTCTCTACACATTTCTTCAAACATTTACCAAGGTTATTCTTTCCATAGTTATAACATATGGGAAAGTCATTCATTCCCTTATTCCTTTTATCCATATTTCTCTATACAATCCTTTTCGTCTCAAGATTTTCTTCAAATCCATAAAACTCATATAATTATTTACTTATTTTATTAACACATTATACTATTTATTAATATGATTATAACACGGGAGATACTATTTCCCTTCTAAATGTAGGCTTAAGACCCTGAATGATATGATCTGTATTATTATTTGGATCATGCGCATTTTTGGAGTCCTCATTCCTCATACTAGGAACCATTTCTAAACAATGGCATACACTAGGTTAGTTTATGAATCAAAATGCATAATTCCAAAATTATAGAATAACTAACATAAATTGAAGAGTTTATTCATATAATCCACAGTAAAAAAATGTTTTTTTAGGAGATATTTATACCTAAATACTTCATAATGGTTGTTAATGAAAATAAGAATTATCTTAAGAATATCCCTTGGGAGTGTTGTAAAAAAGAGTGTAGCAAGGCCTGTTGTCTAGTACCAGGATACCCCAAGTCATGCTCGAAACTCTTTGTTGGACTATTCACTCCTAGGTACATTTTTCCATATCCGCCTATACATGCTTGTATCCAGACATGGATGTATTTCTTGGAAAATTCAAAAAACCTCTACATTACCAAAATTATAGGATGTTATTCTATACTAATCCTCAAAATATTTATTTGCATAATGATACAATACCAGAGTTTATCTATATCTATTTTTAAGGTTGTTGTTATACATCCTCTAATACCACCTGTATCACTCCGACCCTAGTTACCCAGAGTCGGTGCATTATTTTAATACATTGGCATGATTTCAAGGAATCAAGTCCCAAAGGACCGATAAGTTTAGCAGTCTTAGAAAATAGATTAGATATTTGAATGTTACATTGAAATTTATAAAATAAAACAAAACATAAATAACCCTTTTAGAATGTCATTATTCCCCTATATTAACCCAGTATATCAATCATAACACACTTCGTCGCATCTTGGGAAAATAAAACATTAGAAAGGGGTGAACTCAAATACCCAATAAGGATAACAATATAGTGGAAACTATCATAAACAAGCATAAACATTAAATGCAATGTATAAAACCAAAACAAAAGCCTTTTAAACTTAAAATTCAGCATAATATTTCAATGATAAATCAAATAATTCCATTTACTTATTCACATGGATATTCTACTAGTCAAATAATCACATGTAATATCAATAGATAATTTCATAATGATGGAATGCATAATTTCAGACATCATAACCACACAGTCAAGGCCTCTTACCAAGACTAAAAATAATTATTTTGTCAAGGCCTTGTGCCAAGACACTAGTATGTCTCATTTGACCTACTAATGCACCGAGGATCTATAACAGGCTCCACCCATCACTTACTATGTCTAATGAATTCCTCATATGAAAAGGTTCAAACATAACATAAACAGTTATTTTAAAACTATCATACGAAATGTTAATACTTTAACCATAAATCATGAATGGTATAAAAATAGCACATCCATATTCAAAAATATCATAACACATTAAATATAATATGATAGATTTTATTATAGTAAATCAAACTCAATCAAAAATAATATCCAATAAATGATGTTGACATAGTTGAAAATAATCAATAAAACTCTTTGAGATAAATACCTCTTTTTCAGATTTCATTTAAAAGTTGCACAATTTATAAATGAATTAATTTAAATAAATTTTTTTTAATAAATGTTTTCCATACCACATTGAATATTTTCCAATAATTAACACTTTAAATCATTCATGTTTATGTAAATAAATCCTTAAAATCATTTTGAAAACATGGATATTAATTAAAAGATTTAGAAAATTAAATCATTAAAAACAATTAAAATGATGATCTAGTTATATATTACCTTCCATAAAAAACTAAAATATTCATTTTTAAAAAAATTTAATGAAACATGGACATATATGATAAATATTTCCTAGTATATTCATACATGTAAACAATATCGGATAATAATGAGATTGGGTAATTAGCCATTACCTTGTACATTCCTTTGGTCGAGTGTACGTTTAAACTCTTGTATAATGAGAATAGTATGTTATTAAATTATAACAGAACCATATTAATATGTATGATATTATACTTTATTCACTTATGACTTTATACTACTCGTTTAACAATAATCATCATGTTAAAATAACATTTCGGGTAATAATCGCTTTCTTTATCGTATATGTTTTAACTTGTTATTCTTGATCGTATCACTTATATAATGATATAATTTATTCTAGAATATAAAACATTTTTTATGTATCATATATATTCAGAATATAAATATATATAATAGATAGACATATAAAATGAAAAACACCTTTTTTGGTGATGGTAGTCCGTACGTACGCATAAATGATGTTTCCGTTTTCATATCGTATTGAACGGAAGTAAGTGAATGAGTTATATATAAATACATATATACAAACTTATATATATATATATATATATATATTAGAATTATTATTTCATATATTAAATAATTAATAATAATATATATTTTTATAATCATCGTTGAATGGTGATCCTTGAAATTAATCTCCTCACGTCATGGAGACGGTAAGCCGTACGTATGCACGAGCGATGATATCATTATATTGATGGTGAAATAATATATAATTGGATGGTATATTATATATAAAAATCATTAACATTTTATATTTAGTATTTACATAAATTATACTAATTATTATACTCGTCCAAATAATGAAGTGTTGAATAACATACTACCCCGCAATGTGGTGATGGTAAGTTGTATGTACGCACGTATGGTGACTTTGTTATTCATAGGATGTATAGAATAATGTATATGGTTGTACCATATTTATAGTAACATCATAGTATGTAGAATTTACTGGAGTAATTATTTTGGTATGGATACAACAATGAAAGAGGAAGTGAAAGAAGAAAAGAACTTTGAAAGAGGTGATGAAATAATTACCTCTTTTTCGAGTTCTTCATTTTGATTTTGATGAAAATGGATCTATAGGATGGATTTATGATCTAATTAAGGCCTTTATGATGAATTAAGGGATGTTGGGAGAATAGTTGAGTAGGTTCTGGCCTATTTAAATGTATTTGGAGATGTTAAATTGAGATAAGTAGAAGTACCCTTTTATAAGAGTGGTGAGGGGCAAATTAGGAAATGAATGAAACATTATTTTATTATAAAATCATTTTCAATTTCTAATGGATAAAAATTAATTTATTTCGAGTATAAGGTGGGTATGGGATGAAATATTCTCAACCCATAGGTTTTAGACAAGTTTAGGTCACCATATTAACCTTATCTTTTCAATTTAACACTTAGTTGAATAGTTTGACATTTACCATGTCTCCTTGTATATTTATATTATATGGTAAAAAAACTTACTATAAAATTTCAAGAGAATCAAAATTGGTTCATTAATAATATATCTAAAATTTCATATGTCATTTTTCTAAACCATTGATTTTTATGAATATTATATCATTTAATAATATAGTATTTGTTTTAAAAACACATTTATGTCAATTTTGACACTATTTACTGTTTGGTTTTTTTGAAAGTCAATAAAACCTGATTACTTTGAAAAGAATAAATTAAATAAATACTATAATGTCATATTAACCTATAAAATAAGTTTAATGTATCAAAAATCTCAATTTACATTTATTTTTATATTTATAATATCAATTATTTTAATCTTTCATTAATAAGGTAATTACTGCATCATCATTGTGTCATAAATTAATTTCATTATTTAATTTCTAAAAATTATAAATAAAATACCATTACGTAGGAAATATTTTTACCTTTTCAATTAATAATTATAGTCGAATTTATCTTATGTATAACTCTATAATAAAAATGTTTTAGTTATGAAGATTTGAATTTTACACTTTTAACTCTTCTTTAAATAAAATAATAATAAATGTTCTAATCTAATAAAAGTCGATCAGAGAGGATAATATTTTCTTCATAAGATTGATTTTGGTCGAAACCCACTTATCCAATAGAATTAGGATGTGTGTTAGTGTAATTATAATATCATTTTTACCTTTAATTACACTATTTAATTTTAATTGTGGTAAATAAAATTTAAAAGTTACTATTCATCAAGAATTATTTTCATCCTATTGAACCAAATTTTACATATATAGGTCAACCGTTTCTCTTGTATTTTTGAAATTTAATTCACCAAAGTAGTAAAATTATGTGATATGAAAATTTGGAAATGTGCTTAGAAGGTAGGTAAAAAATTCAATAAAATTTTATACATCAAATCTTATTATAAAATGACTCCAATGAATTAAATTGAACTAATATAGGTATTATGTATCTATTTTTATTTTAACATAAATTTAAATAAAAATAATTATTATTTAAAAAAAAAGTCTGTTCTAAAAAATAACGATGTGTTTTTCACAATTCATCAAAAAATGAATCTTTTCATAAAAATACCAAAACATTCACCCAAATATTATTTTGATATTACAAATTCAAAAATGATATATATATATATATTAACATATTCAAAACATGTAAGTTGCATTAATTAATTTAAAATTAATTCCCGTTGTCAAAACAGGAAAGCTAGTTTTTAAGAAATAAAAACTACCAAAAGATTGACAAGTGTTTATGTAAAATTATAATGTGAATTTATATCCAATGACCAAAATTATATTAAATGATAAAAATATAATCTAATTATAATTTAAAACAACTAAAATGAATAATTTAACACTATAAATTATTTCGATTATAAAAGCTGTTTTCAATTCAAATTTAGTATTATTCACTATTCATCAAAATAAGAATGTTATTAGAAAAGCACCCAAAATTTATCCAAAATAAATTTATATTTCATACTTCTAAATAAGATTTTAATTTCATTAAATTTAATATATAAAAGATACAAAAATTATATTTAAAAATGGTTCACTATTAAAATGCGGTAAAATTTCTTTTTTTAAATACTTATTTTATCTGAAAAAAATGAATTTGTTCTTATATTATGTCTAATAAACACATAATATAGATTCTAAAATTATATGAAGTATATAAAATTCAAAATGAAGTTAATATTATTCATAACTTCTTTTTGAATAGTTAGTTTGGTAACTCAAGGTGCACTCGAACTCGTTGTAGCGTGTATCACAAGCTATTTAATTACATTAAAGAGATAAGGTACTATGAAATCCTGGGGTCTTACAGTTTTACTTGGATATTTTTAGGGTTCCATTCTCGTTCCATCTTCATTTCTCTTGGTGGTTTAGGGTTGTCTCCAACTGTGGGGTTTCCACTGTTCTGTTATTTTATTTCTGGTTCAATGATTGAGTTGCATGGCAATATGGTGATAACATAGGAAGGAGTTTTTGTTTTTAAGAGAGTGAAAGTAGAGAAGTTGATGTGATGACAGGATGGTGTCAGGATAGTTTCATCCTTGACTTGGCTACGTCGAAATCTCTGGTTTTTGTGGAATGATTTATTACCAGAGGATTCGGGTGGTTCTTCTCATAGTGTTGGATGGTTACAGTGGATTATTATAGGGGTTTATTGGAATCTCTATGGCTTAGGTCTAGTGACGATGGTTGAATCAGCTTTCCCTCATGAGGAGGCCAATTTCGAGGTTTTATTTTTGCAGGTTTTTATTTTGGTTACCACGTATCCCATGTTCGATTTCTCCCTGACCAGAGATGATGTTGTTCTTCAGTGACACTGATGGAATTGATGTTCATTGTGGTGATGGTGGTAGGTGTGATGTGATAGGCTATGGTGGGCATGTTATGGGTTGGTGTGTGGTTCGAGATCAACAATGAGATTTTGTAATTTTAAATTTTAAAACATTTTCTTCTTGTGTGGTCTGTGAATTCTAATGTTAAGGATGTGTTGGTTTACATTTTTAAGGAGTTTAATCATATGGATATTCTACTAGGGATCAGACTTTTCCCCAAAACATTTCATTAGAAAATTTGAAAATGGATTTTTGAATAACAAATTCATATCATTGTGTGTTTACATGGGAAAAATGACACCTAATACTACCTATTTCAACTATTAGTAAGATTTCATCATTTAATTAACTCAATAAGGTACAAGAGGATTTTGACCCAGTTAGAATATAATAAAAATGAATCCATTGGTCTTCATCATCATAACTATATGGTTCTTATACATTGTCCCCCTAATCCATATGCACTAAATCATATACATAATCTTTGGCTTCAAGTTTCGCACATAACACATCATCCCATGGATAAAACATAACCTACTATCCCAGAGGTAATATTATATCCTTATATTCTAAAAAATAGTGTATTATTATTCATTTTTCCAATATCTATGAAGGATTCAAAAGCCATATAAATGAAATATAACTTAAATAATTTTATATCATAATCAAATCCCTTGAGATGATGTAATTATAAAATATATATATATATGTATGTATGTCAGCCTACTCTCATCAACGATAAATCTCTCATAATTATCCATTAATCCTTTTTGTTAGAAAAAAAAATTATTTTGTATTTGTCTATAATTTATCTTTATTGATTATGGCATTATAATGTCACTAATAAATCCCAAAATCAACCTACCCACGTCACAATTATTTCAAAAATACAAAAATCCATATTAATTATTCAATTATGTTTTTAACACTCGTGCATCCCCTTTTAGATCACTATTCCAAGTTCCCAAACCCCGTTAATGCATAAAAACTTGAATCACATAACAAATTACCATTTACATTAAATATGATGTACACAAGTATCAAACAAATACTCTATAAACGAGTAAATGGTTTATAAATATTTAGTCAAAAATAGATGAAACATGCAAAATGAAAGAAAATTTAAATTTACAATTCTGGTAAAAAGTGTTGAGAAACCCCTTTTAAGAACAATATGATTACCTTACCCTTGCCTCTAAGAGCTCACTACCATAAAAATATCATGATTACATCCATGGATTAGAAGTTTGAATAAATTGAAGAAAATGATGATATAAAGAATTTGAAAAGTTTATTTTATCTTATACTACATAACTTGAAAAATCACATGTAAATTTATAATTATTGACTCTTATAATTCCTAAAATGACCCTTCTTAACATTAAGGGTTGGGGTAACACTAGAGTCCTAGTGGTTGTCGAGAAAAAAATGGTGGAATTATTACTTAAGTTAGTCAAACCACTTGACTTATCATGCCCAACAATCTAGGTTTGGGTGGGATATTTACTTTGCTACCAAAACCTACTCTTTCCCATTTTAACCATTTCCTCCTTTAAATATTCATCATCTTATCTTTGAAGTAAAAAAATAGACTTTTAAACATTAAAACGTTTAAATTTATTGAATATTATACCCAAAGGATTGTTGCTTATTACATGTTTTATATAAATGTAAGTGTATGAACATTATGATAAATATTTACGGTTTCCACCTATACATGGTAACTCTCCTATGATTTAATTTTCAATGATAAAATGTGATATAATAGTTAAGATAAAAGTTTGTAAGTTGATATGATTATTTCATCGAATCAAAATAATCATTATTAATATTGTGACTTTAGCCTTTCTATGATATTTTATGAGATTTTACTTCAGATTCCAAAAATATTATGTAAATTATTGATCTTTATTATTGGTAAATATTAGTTGAATAGTGACCTCACTACTGTAAATAATACCTTTAACAACACCGGCCTTTATCAGCAATAGAAAACATGATGATAAAGGGTAATCTTTATCACCACATTTTTGTAGCACTAATAAAATGTACACTTTATCATGGATTTGTTTTTAGCACTCATAAAGGTCTAGAATAAAATGAAATAATGAAACAAATAAAAAACTATTAAGAATTTTATTAACTAAATAATTATTGATAAAAAATAAATTGAATATACGTATATATAAATTATGATTGTTAATAAATATTATATATTAAATATATTGATATGTAAAATAAATAAAGTGAAATAATTAGAAAAATATAAATTAAAAATGAGTAAACTCAGAAATTCGTTAACCATTTTATGAATTAAATAATTATTGATAAAAATGAATAATTTTAATATACATATATATAGATTATAAATATTAATAAGTAGTATATATTTAATATATAGATATGTAAAATAATTATAATTAAATAATTAAACAAATAAAAATTTTAAAATTGATTATATTAAGAATATTATACAATATTTTAATTATATAAATATTAATAAAATTTTCAAAAATAATATATGTATATAT
Source organism: Viscum album (assembly GCA_963277665.1). Classification (NCBI taxonomy): domain Eukaryota; kingdom Viridiplantae; phylum Streptophyta; class Magnoliopsida; order Santalales; family Viscaceae; genus Viscum; species Viscum album. The sequence continues at coordinate 822,198,281 of OY728143.1, forward strand.
ATAGATTATATATATAAATAAATACTATGAATTAAATGAATATATATAAATTTAATAAATTGTAATAAATAAAAAATTAAAATAAATAAATTGTAACAATAAAACAAAAGATGTAAAAATGAATAAATTACAAAAGTAATATATTTTTTGTACTGAAAACACTATTAATAAAAATAAATGAAATAAATATATATATATAACATAAATAGTAATAAATAATATACATTAATTAAAAATATATAGAAAAAGAATAAATTGTGATAATTAAAAACATATTAATGTCTTATTCATTTTTAATATTGTTTGATTATTCAATTTAACAGATATAAAGTTTGTGTTACATGAATTTCATATATATATAAATGTGATTAATATATTTTTAAATATAATTTCCACACCTAAATATTTTTGGAGTTAATGAAATCTTATATAGAATCACATAAGCCTAATATTTATGTAATTTATTAAAATATTTTTTTATTTAATAAATTCATTATAACGTGATACATATAATATATAAAGTTTTTAATCTGTCAATTATCATCATTTCAAGAAAATATTATTACAGTTTGGTATTATTTTTTCTTTAATAATACTTTTTAATTTTTATGAATTTAAACATCTACTAGTGTGTGTGTGTGTGTGTGTGTCTATATATATACACTATGTCTTAACTGTTTGAATATAAATTTTCATCACATAAAAATTTATCATTATTTATTTGATCATTAAAATTAAATTAATAAAATATATCCATTTTTATAATATTTCTAATGTGTAATCATTTTTAATTATTCAATTTCACTCATTTTCAAAATGGTTTTATTTGAGATTATATGTTCATTAATGATATTTAAAAAATATATTTAAATAAAAAATTATATATAAATATATTTTTAAATGTATATCTACTATATTAATTAATTTATATATTTATAATTATTATAAAAAATTAAAATAATATTTTTTAAAAATTTAATAATAAAATTATATATATATATATATAATTATAAAATTCTAATGAATTAATTTGAATGATTATTATACTATATTCATCATTTTTTTTTCTTTATTATATATATATATATAATTATATATATTTATATAAATATATAATTATTTTTTAAAGTATTCATATGTTAATAAATAAATACTTATATATATAAATAGTTGTAAAATTATTATAAATATATTTAAATAATTAATATACTTACTATATTTGTATTATTTATTTTTATATTTTTATTATATATGTATGATTATATAAATATATATAATGATATAACTATATTTATAATTATAAATTTATAATATATACATTTAAATAATGAATATATTTACTATATATATATTTATTAAATTTATATTAAAATTTATAATTACATATAATTATATAATTATATTTATAACTAAAAATAAATAATAATAAATATATTTATAAATATATTTATTTATAGAAATATTTATAAATCAATATTTACTATATTTATAAAATTACATATTTATAACTATAAATATAAAATTATAATTTCATAAAAAGTATTTACGTAATTAAAAATAAATAATTATATATTTTAGTAATTATAAAATTATAATAAGTAACTAGATGAATATGTAAATATATTTTTAATTTTTTTATTTTTAATTATAATTATAAATCCTTTAGTAGTGCTAATGTTTCACCATTGATAAAGGTTCCTTTTATCAGTGTTACTTTATATCTCACAATGATTCCTTTTATCAATTCATGTCAATTTAATGATAAGAAAGTTGTCTTTATTAGCGCTTATTGCAAGAGAAGATAAATGTTTACACAATATATTTTAAAAAAACCCTAACTGTGTTTGATTCCGTCGTGATTCTAAATCTCTCACTGAGATCCTATACAGTCGACAATCCTTATCTACATTCTCTCAGAAAAATCAATGCTAGAATATAAGGTATATTCTTTCACCATTTTTCACTCTTTCGTTGATTCCTTGTTTGTGTTCCATAGTTTTCATTTTTGGAAATGTTCATAACCATAATGAAACCAACTTATCTCCACCCATAACTCTAGTCATGATTGGTCTTTCTCATCAGTCCTCATTGTTTCCATTCTTATCACAACATTAACACATGGATCTTTCCATTATTAGTGATATCATTGTCACAATCACCACTGTCCACATTACTCCAACAAATATTCCCTCCAGTCATTACCCTTATGCTACATGCTCACATCATATCATACATATCATATTAGAGAACAATGGATCTTTTAGTGATGGAAATAATAAATGGGTTCGGTGCTTAAAATTTTTTCAAACATGTTCCAATCACAAATGATAACCAATTGGCTAATTAACAACTTCATATGTAGATCAATGGTATTTATTATAACCATTTGAGTTTCCCCAAAAAAAAATTAGAGGTCATAATAGGGATTCAGACATGATATCATTATTTGGAATGACCAAGGTCTCCATGAATATTTTCCAAGGCTTTAGGTTTCTGTATAATGTCTGTTAATGATACAAGAGTCTTAATTTCACCAACTACACTATTATAGGCCACCTTATTTTCATTCCACAAGTTCTTTACTATTTTAAAAATAATTATATAATGGTATGTATATTTATTAATATAAACATCTTAGTATTATATTCATTCCAAATTAATGTAATTTTTTTAAAGTTAATTTGGCACAAATAATATTAAATCTCAGATTTTAAATTTTTATTTTACCGTATTCTAAAAAATCGTTTGGTTTTTAATTTAAGCGGTAAAAAATGAATACTTATGTTTAGATAATTATATTTTATTAAATTTAATATGATATAATACATAATTATAATTTCATTTAGTTTATTTGTTAATATGATATGGTATAGAGTATTCATGGGACTAACATATTTTAAAAATATTAATTTTGAGGTTTTATTTTGTATTTCAATCAAATTTGTCAATAGATTTTTTTTCTAAGTAGATTTAGAAAATAGTTTCTCATTAATTATATAAATTACCTCATTATTTGTTTTAATAATATGTTTATCTATATTAATATCACAATATTTCGATTGTGTGGGACATGTAAGAGTTTACAATATATGTCCTTCAGAGTATTTTTCTAAATATTGAAGGTATTTGTTATTATATATTAAAATATCGTATACATAATTTAAATAATTAAATACTAATTAAATAAAAACTTTGATAAGGTTTCTTGATTATTTTTTATCATAATCAATTATAGTGAATGGTTTTAACTATGCTAGATTTTTTAAATCATGGGTTATATAGAATCGTCATCAATTATTATGTATTGTACATGTTATTATCTAAATAAGTATGTGATTATAATGTTTTATTATTAAATTAAGTAATTTTATGTTTATGATAACATGTTAGTGAAAAAATTTATATATGTGTTGAATATTTTATTTTTTCAAATGAAATGTTTCCTAGTATTTATTTATTGATTGGATAAATATACTATATATATTATTTTACTCTAGTCATACACAAATATGGTTATAATAATATTTATCTTTCTAAATACACCAATATACATTTAAAAATAATTTTATCATTGAGGGAACTATTCATATTATAATAACATGTAACATCATAACTTTCTAGACATTAAAATATTAAGAAATGAAAAATCAAATGACTTTTATTTAGTGAATCTTCATTTCTAGCTTTTATATATTTTTTACAGATTCTTATCTAATTTTTTTCTTTTAATTTATTAATAATTTTTTCTCTTGAGTATTTTTTTGTTGAACATTATTTTATTAAATGTAATATGTAAGTAATTGTTTTGTTATATTTTGACAAATATTTACTTAAAATATTTTCCTTGAATAATGACTGGATATTCTTCGAAATGATTTTCAATATACCTCTCAGTGTTTGACTGGAATATTTTTCTATAAAAAATACATATGTGGATGTGATAAAAATAATATTTTTCATATATTATGATATTTTGTGTATTTTGTGAGGGCTAGGTATGCTATGTCAAAATGTGAGTTATTGTAGACCTGTTAGTTATTCAATGAAAGATACAATGAGGGTGATGTGACATTTGTGTTGTTTTCTCTTCTTTATGTTCTTTAGATGTTAGGTTAAACTAGTGTATTTTAACTCTTATTTTATGGTTCATTCTTATGATACCATATTATGTTAGTACATCTACATATTTAAAATTTACTTCTTAAAAATGGATATGGTATACCCTTTTCATGATTTGGATTCAATAATTACATTTGATGGTTATCCATGATCGATAGTGTTGTATGGTAGGGATATGAGGTCAAATCTCATGGTACCCATGATGTTGTTATTTTGAGAGGGATATTAATATTTCTGAACCTCCTTTGATTAAAATTTTATATTATTTTTAAAGTAAAAAAATTGAATGTTAGGGAAAATCGATAGAATAAACCTATGGAATGTTTATTATAATTCACTAGTATGAAATGAAGTTGGTAGATTTGATTATCATGGTGTACTGGTATGTACAAAATTATTTTACATACATGTATGTTTTCATTGTTACAAATTTTAACATATACTCAAATATAGGAATTGTTGAATATTTTTTGGTCTCTCTTAGTATTTACATGTTTATTTTTTACTCACACCTTACACATGAACCTCAATGGATATAGAGATATTATATATGAGATACATGTGAGGTAAAAGTAATATTGACAATGATTAGGTTCAGTGTGACTCATTGGGGAAGAATTTATGTTCTCATAGTATTATTAGGGAACTTTTGGCTTTTAGAGATTAATTCATAGGGTAACACCTACCATAGTGAAGTAATTATTTTATTAAATACAAATGAAAATTTCCTTCAAAATAGATTTAAGATAATCATTGGATAAAAGGAAATTTTTATGGAGTAAATGAGTTCATCAATTTTTCAATAGATAATATGTACGACCCTTACAAAATCCTTTTACTGTGATTATGTTGTTTTTATTCAAGATAAATTAAATGTTTGACTACTTATGCAAAATATTTCTTCTACACATGATGATGTTAAGATTCCCCAGGAAGAGATGATTTTTTATGAAGAAACTACAAAATTATTAGGGGATCAACAACATGTTGATGAAAAATAATAATGGAGTAGTATCATAGTGTTGAAAACAATTATCAATGCAAAAATTCTGGGTATAAATTCTGAGGTTGTTTAGAATAAATGTGGCCAACCTATTGAACCCAACTACTCAATGTCCTACAATTATCTTTGAGTCGCAATAAAGAAGAATATTCTGATTGATATTGATTAATTCCATCATTTATATCCTGTAATGAAATAAACCCTTTTTAATGATATTATAGTGATGTAACGATACGCTTTCTCTATTTCACCGAAAAAATATATAATGAAATGTTGATTTTTTTTATTATTAATTAATGACTTCATTTATTTAAGAAAGTTTTTGTAAGAAATTTCCCTCAATGGATACTAGAATAGACCATAGAGGCTTTCAAACACTTCTTACATGTTACATCTTTCAGAAGTTGAGGGGAAAGTAAATCCCCACCCACTAGTTAGTTATGCACACATTATAAAGAAAAAATAATGTAATAATTTCATCAATAGTGGCAATGAGAAATCATTTTATGTTCATTTCAGATGATAACATTTTATTATAAATTAGTTATTTAAAACAATTTTATTCAGTAATATTAAATTATAAAATAAAAAAAAATTGTTCTAAAAATATAAAACATACATCCAATCCAATATACCCCGATCACAAATCAAGGATGGGGTATAATTCACAAGGGAAGAATATGGTATTTATATTAAATAAGTAATAAAATTTTTATGTGATATGAAACCAAATATAGTTCTTTTTTATATGAAGATATAAGAATAAAAATATGAACCCACTTCTATCCCACTCTATATGTTATGTAAAGGGGGCTCACTTGAATATGTATTGTAAACTCGTTAATGAAAACAGAAAAGATGTATAGAAAACATGTGTAAGTATAACATAATTGAAATTAATTATTCTTTATAATACTATTTTATATGTGTGTGTGTGTGTGTCTACATTGTTCATATTTTTTATATATGTTGTAGACGTAGGGACAAGAAATAACAATACTGAAAGAAAAACTACATTCAGTAGCGTTTAAGAGGCCAAAACAATATGGTCACCTTAGATGATTCGGTTTGGGAGTGTATCTTCAAAAATATTTCAAGAATATAAGACCATATGAATATAGATATCATATGGTTATTTATAGTAGTAAAAATAGATAATTTTTATGATATTATTGTCTATTTTGGTTTGGCAGAAAAATGTATGAGAAAAGGATCAAAGTGAACCAGCAGTGGAACAAATATCCACGCATGTTTGAAAATGATCCTAATATCTTTGAGGCTTGTAATTTCCCTCAACTACATACCTTTCCCAAGGTAATCAACTTTTTCATTACTCTTTCTCCTAAATTTGAATCAAACTAATTTTGATTAATTTATATTACTAAAATTCTACTAGGTATAGTTCTATGTGGTTTTTATCTGTCAACACCCACATATTGACTTGTTTTGAGGGGTATGGGTATAATATCTTGGGATACAAGATACACCAAAAGACCACATAAAATATAACATGATTGTGGGTATTTTTTTTTGCTCAATAGTCAGATACTATGTTTCATATTCCATTTGATAATCTGTATATTCTAATAGTTAATGAGGTTATTGGAAATTTCATATCATGGTCATGTAATCTTATAATGATACATCAGGTGTTTCATTAACAAATTTTATTTTATAAAAAAATCTAATAGGTGATGAAAAAAGGTCTGAATTGAGGCGGGACCTTACATATAGATAAAGTGATGGTGAAACAAAACGTCTAATCATTAAAATCCAATGAATTGTCCAGGAAATAAAAACATGCTTTCAAGATTGTCATATTTTTTTCTCATTTTGAGTTATTTATTTTTATTATTTTATTCATTGATCTAATTTATGGTTTTACCCCATATGTTTTAATGGGGAATTCATATTTAGGTCTTGATATCATGTGTCACACTATTTTCTCATAGGTAGGGGAAAATATGGACCTTTCCTTGGAAAACATTTAGCCAAGTGTCATTTTTTGGATAGTGGAGAACCCAAAATATGGAGCAAAATCTAGGTTACCATGTGGGATAACCATATTGCATACCCCTCTTGTTCGGTGATGGGTGCATGGTTGCGACATGGTTTGGAAAACCGCACGGGCATACCACGCGACTTGTCTAAGTTATTAAATTAGGGTACTAACATTTTTTTATTTAACCCAAAATTAAACTACTTTCTCCCCAATTGGTATTTCTAGTCCTAGGACCCTCCAACCCTCTTCCATCTTAATTTTTTAGATAATTTATTCTTCAAAAACCTTCATGTAAGGGTTTTTATTTCTTGATTTCTTTTATTTTCCCATGTTTATCTACTCTCTTCTTGGGGTTTCACATATCCAGTGGGTTGGCTGACTAATTTAGTGTTAAATATTATTCTTTGGGGTTCTATCTTGATTTATTGTTTAATCGTACCCTTTTAGGGTTTTGTGGTGGGGAGGTTGTGTTTTTTGGTTTTTTTTCCATTGTTTCTCCACTTGTGTAGGTGGTTCCATGCTTAAACATTTTTTGGAAACTTTATTACAACTTATTTACTTATTAGATACATTCCATATTTTGTGAATGATGTTTGAAATGTATTTTGGATGTATTAAATTTGCACATGTGTTTAAAATTGGGGTTTAAAATGAAATGGATTATGTTACTTGTGTATTTCATGTGTGCTTACATTCATTTCATTATAAAGTTGTTTGATAAAATGTATATTTTGTGTGAAATGTGTCTATAAATGGATTTGGTGTGCGTATGGATTTAAAAAACAGTATTATAGTGAAAAGTGTTGGGTTTCTATGTGTATTATCATTGTTTGATGTATATGTTGGAAATTGTTGTCATATGTGATAGGTGGAGTGGAAATTGAGCACCGAGGGAATCCTAAGTGACATGGTGAGATGACTAGGACTAGTACTCTAGTTGAATTGATATTGTTATAGCCCATGTTCATCTATAATGATTGAAGATTACAAAACGAACATATTTATGATAAGGATTGGATACCAAAAGATCATTGGATGGATTACTCTCTAGTGTCTCATGCACATGGAAGGTGGGGTTATAGTTTCAATACCATGTTTCACTAAGATACTAGATTCCAAGTGTTCCATTATCAAGTGATTATGTGGATTTTTGATGACATAGTTATCTCTTTTTGAATTGTACTTTCCATTGACATATAGTACACATTTTTGTTTACTTAAAAGAAAATAATGTTTCCGTCAAAATTTTTTGAAAAAAAATGTTTCGGATACTTTTTATAAACTATTAATGTTAATTTATCATATAATATTTTGGCATGAATTCTATTATTTGGGTGGTATCCTACTAGGATTTTTCCCACACCATGAATATACCTTTGTTTTTATGTAAACCTACTTATGTTTTACTCGGGTATAGGGAAGTTATATCATGATAGTGGGTCGGGTTGCTAGTATTTTTCTACGTGTATCTGTTGTTGGAGGTGGCTTGAGTGTGATATCTTTCATGTTTCCTGGATGTTTTTTGATAGATTTAAAGTAATCCTTCTATTTTTGTACTTTTTTATTTTGGTTAAATTTGTAATCCTTAAATCTGAAATGAATGTGGTATTGAACCTGGGTTGAGGGTCATCTGTTTAGTGCAAAGAACCAATGGTACTTTAAATCCAAAATTTCTTTTGAAATATGAATGAATTTAGAATAGAAAATTTAGACCATATAAGATGTAAAACTATTATCATAATATGGAAAGGAAAAAATGACTAATTATAGTATTCAGAAGATGTGGTGATAAGTGACAAATAGGAGGAATCACAACTAAATTCCAATTATGAGTAGGAATCCTTGGTTGGATCTTTCTTGAGAATAGGGAAAAAGGAGAACATTAGTTGTGAAAATTTTATAGTCCACAAGGGGAAAACGAAGACCCCACAAATATTAATCATACATCCTAATAAATCGTAACCGGATTAGAAGGAAAGAAAATGTGTAATGAAAAATAAGTTAATTCTATGGAATACAATTTCATTGAAGTGGTGAAGTTAGTTTCAACCATGATAGGCAAGAAGACTCTTACTGAAGGAAGAAAATCACTAAGGGTGGAGTCAATGTTATGGAATTAATAGTGTTGGATGAATTATTCCAAGGAGTGAGAGAATAAGTAGAATAAGAGAGAATGAAACACATGAAACTTGTTATAAATATCTAAGAGGAAATGTTTCTATAATTACTATATATTAATGATCCAAAATAGATAGTCAAAAATATGTATGAGAGAATGATTTAGGTCTCCATTAATGAGAAGAAAATGAATTGTATTCCTAAGAAAATTCATATTTTTATGTGAGGATTCAATGAAATGAAGATCACTATGAATGAATATAATAAAGCATGAAAAATAATGGTAGACCAGATTGAAACTCATCTACATGTCAACATGCATGTCAGTGAAACTAAGTGGAAATGGGGGTTACATAAATTAATTTACTCTAACCTCCTTATCTTTTTCATTGATAAATTTTTGAAATATTTTTTAGAATAAGTTTTGTGTATGTTATCACTCGATTTCTCAATTTTCCTCAAAATTGTATTTCAAATAAAAAACTAATTTTCAATCAAAAAAATAGTGAAATCAATTTTGAAGGAAAATTTGATTCATAATCACTAGTTTCCATCCTTTGGGGATTGGAAATTCCCTTTGGGCCATGTTTTAGAATGAGCCAGGTGTTAGCTTGGATGACATCTCAACTTGGATCATGTAAAAATGGTATCAGAGAAGCTTTATCACTTTTTGGGTGATGTTATTTTAGAAAGAGTCTAGATATACATGATCTAGGACTATCAGGGCGTAAAATTATAGTTATGAGTACAGTTTCTAGACAAAACACCTCCTGATAGATCTTTAGTCTCTGTGGGATGAGGGGATTTTGTTTTACTACTCTTTTACGTGAGAGATAAAGGCTGAAGACAATATAAGGACAATAAGTGGGGGTGGAGTGGTCTAGTTAGTTCAGATTACTATTTTGATGAATTTTGTTATGTTTTGATTTGTTTCAGTGTTTTAGAATTATTTTTTTCACTCTTTAATTTTTCATAATGTTTTTATTGATTGTTTTCCTTGTGATTATTGCTTTTGGTTGCAAAATTACTCCCCATAGACATTCTCTATTTCTAAGCGAAGAGAGGGGATAGATTTCTCCCTCAACAATTGGTTAAAGGATGGATGAAGTTAAGGTTCAGGTTGTCCAAGGTTTGGGAAAAGAAGTAGGATATTTTATATCTCATGTTAGAGAAGTCTAATAAGGTCTTGGAAATGAAAATGCTCAAGTGATTCTCAAGAACAAGCCTCCTCTCCAAGGTATAAAAGAACCTCATGAATTAGGTGATTGGATTGAGAAGATAGAGATAATATTTGATTCTGTTTACACTTAGGAGGTAGTAATGGTGAAATTCACTTTGTTCATGTAAGAAGATACAAGTAGGAAGTGGTATGACTCAGTGGTGCAAGCTGCAATGTATGTCATATGGGTTACAAATTATTTAAGGTCGTTTTCAATGAGAAGTATTATCCAGAGGTTTTGGGAAGACTCAATATCTCAAGAGTTTATGGAACATATCCCGAGAGACCGATATGTGATAGAATATTCTATCCTCTTTTATGAGTTAGTTTGGTACAAATTTGACGTTTTTTACATTGAGAAAATGATGGATGATAGGTTTGAGAGGGGGTTTTGGAGAAAGATCTATTCTTAGGTCTTCTTATTAACTCTATAGACCAATGAAAAACTTTTTGATCATTCCATGATCATATAGATCAATCATAATGACCAACCTGGCCTTTATGGATCCGTGTCAGCTATGGGAAGTGACTGTTTGTTTGATAATAAGATGAAGAAGTATGATTAATGGAGTATGTGGGGTGGTGGTTTAGGACATCCTTCACAGTATCCCTCAATCATCTCCTTTGATACTAGTTCGATATTGTGCTATCATTGTAGGAAGGAATGGACAATATAACTTGTATTAACATATCCTCCCATACATTGTCACCGACTTGGAGATATGGGACACCAGCAATAGTTTTTTAGGGCCACGAGTCCTTATTATAGTAGTACATTATTTGTAACACTTAGATGAATTTCAGCCCAGTCAATACCATCCAGGTCACTAGGATCTCAGATCAGAGGTCATGGTGATAGGGTTGGATCTTTATCTATATAATGTCAGTTCATTTAATAGCCAATTCTAGTGGTCGTTCATAGGATCTGGCTGAGATGAGGAAACTTCATATGATGGATCGAGCACTAATAGAGTCTGATTCAAGGCCCACGATAGTTTGAGGTTCTATTTTTATTTTCTTTTTCATATATATAGTTTTTTTGAAATATGTGCATCTATTTCATTTATCTGGGACCTTATTTGGGTGTGTTAAAATATCCAATTTATGTTTTGTCTCATGTAATAGAGTTTGAGAGACCACATGATAAGAAGCAAGTGTTGGGTTTCTGGTTTCCTTCATGTGCACTCACCATATTGGAGGTTGAACTAGAATGGGATTTTCTTATTTTAGATATGGAACTATTAGAAGTGGTCCTTGGTATGGATTATATGGTGAATTTATTTTTCAAAATGATTATTATATGTGGTGATTGGGTTTTGTGGAACATGACAGGATTACACATGTTTTCCATGCTGAATGGGATAGTTTATTTAGATGTGATGGAACTAAACATCTGTTAGAACCATGGTATTTATATGCATGAATTGGAGTTTGGTTTGTGTTTGTTGTCAATCCTTAGTGTAAGTTCAAAATGTGTTCCAGTAAAGTGATCATACAGTTCAAGCAGACAATAGTATTGATGGTGTAACTATTTCCCACTATTTGCCAAATTTTTGGGCCTCAAAATCAGAAAATAAAGTCTTGGATTTTTGATAAAAGGAGGTGCGTGCAAAGAGGATGTGGTGCATGAAAAATGTGGGATGTGTGTGATATATTCGGGCTGTGCATGAAAAAAAGCGTGGTGTGAAAAATAGTTAAGCGAGGTTTTTCGAGCAAATAGTGTTTCGGAATCAGAACATCGAGAAATGGAAAAGGCATGGGCTGCGCGAAAAATATGATGATGTGCATGAAAAATGGTACCTGCGTGAAATATTATGCACCGAATGAGTGGTTTTTCACACCATAGGGGGTTTTGCATGCGGTGGTCTGAGATGACTATAAATAAAAGGTTACTCCCACATTTTGTATAGTTGAAGACTTAGAGAAGATATGAGGACTGATGCGCATAAAAGGTTCGCGTAAAGGGGTTTGCGTGAAAAATTCTGAGTTGCGCGAAAAATTCCAGGTTTTGCGAAATATTCTGCACTACGCGAAATATTCGGGTTTGTGCAAAAACATTTGAGTTGCGTGAAAAATTCTGGTCTGTGAGAAAAAGGTAGAGTTGCTCGTAAAATTTGAGTCGAAACGTCAAAGATTTAGTTGTGTGAAAAAGGGTGTTGTTGCACGAAATATTTTTCCACGCGAAAAAGAAATATTGCGCGCAATAGGAAGGCCTTGCATGAAAAGGTTTGGTGTTGCGCGAAATTGTCAGTGAAACTTGTTTGCACGTTCTGGTTATCCGGTTCAGTGGTTTAGTGCGTACAAGTGCATCATTTCCATATATCAATTCAAGCAGTGTCTCATGCTAAGAAGACGCAAAGACTTCAATGAAAATCTATTGAAGAGACCCTCACGTCTATAAACTGGATGGGACTTCACAAAAGGTAGTGAGTCCAGGGGAATCAACGGGAGTGACCTGAGAGACACAGTAGGCTATCCCTGAACATTTGTAAAGGCAGTGGGCCTGGGACAGAGTGATTGTTCCCGAACCATTGTAATCTACAACTTGTGAAAAATAGTGGAATTAGGTACGACTGACAACTTTTCGGTGTATGCTTCTTGGAAGTATCCCTTAGTGGTAAACCAAGTAAAAATTGTTGTGCCATCTCTTTGCATGTGAATGTTTAATTTCTGTTCATATCTATCATACAGGTTTCACTAGTTCCTACCAACATGGGAACAAGATCCATCAATTTTAAAAGAAAAGTTGACACCCTGATTCACCCCTCCCCACTCAGGGTGTCCCAGGGTCCTACAAGTTGTATCATAGGGTAAAGGTTGCGGGTGTGATATATGTCTTTTGTCGTCATGGAGAATGCAGTTAATGCTAGGAGAATACCTTTCTCTGATGGAAGTAATTTTCAGATTTTGAAGAACAGAATGAAATATCATTTAAGATTCCTTAGAATGGAAGTACTCTTTGCTCCTATGTAAGGAATACGAGTTACTGACCCAACAGGGCTTTCTATGACTGATACAGACATGAATGTTTTTGACACAGATGCTAAAGCTCATAATTAAATCACTGCAGCTCTTTCAGATCATATCTATCTAAAGGTGATGAGTTGCACCTCATAAAAGTCTATGTGGGATAAACTTGAAAACATTTATGAAGGAGATAGCAAATTGAAGGAGGTAAAACTTCATGTCTTACACAAAAGGTTTAACGATCTAAATATTCATCCTAATGAGAATGCAGATTCATTCTTCAATCACATTACTGAAGTAGTAGTAGAAATTCAAGGTCTTAGAGAAGAAATCAAAGACATTGATATCGTAAAGAAAATCATTAGAATACTTCCTCCTATATACAATGCAATGGTGTCATCCCTTGAAGAAAGAGATCTATTTAAAATATCTCAGGATGATCTGTTAAGTAGTCTAGTGGCATATGTGATGAGAGTCGAACTTTAAGATGCCATGGCTCGTGTAAGTAAGCAAATGAAATTCAAATCCATGGATAAACTGAAACTTTCATAAGATAGTAGTGGTGAAGATGATTAGGAACAACAAATTCTTTCTCTCATCACCGAGAATCTGAAGATGGGAAGAGGTTAATTTAACGGTAAGCTACCTCTATCATGTTTTCTTTGTAGAAGAGTAGGTCACATTGCCTCTCAGTTCCAAAGAAATTTTGATGATGATGAGAGCAAAGCAGAAGACATCAAGAAGCCTCGGAAAAGGTTTTTCAAAAAGGGAGAATTCATATCTGGAAATAAAATACATAATAAGATTTTTTCTGTGAATAAGAAGATGATAATATTGAATTTTTTGAAAAGAAGAAGAACCAGAATTTAAAACAGGAAACCATGCTTCCATGATGGCTACCATTGAAGAATCAGATCCCACGATCAATAAAGGCATAGATAGTAAGATTACTCCTTATGGTGATCCAAATATTCAAATTAATGATGCCTTTTCCAATATTGGGAATAAATGTAAGAGATGCAATAAGTGGAAGGAAATGGTGGAATAATCATTAGAATATGTTGATGAGCTTGAAGTAGAAATTGAAAGACTAGAAGAACTAGTGAGAGTTCATTCTTTAATCCTTGAAAGCACAGATGACATCGTGGATATAAAGATTAGAATTTAAGAACAAGCAATGGTCATAAATGACCTTTCATCTAGACTGGAAGAGAATTCCTAGAGAGTTGAGGGTCTTGAGGAAGAATTTTTTACTCTTCGGAGTAAAATTTAATATCAATCAACCACAAATGAGGGTAAGAAGAATATTCATTTTGGATGATTCTCATATGCAAAATTACTGGAAAGATCCAAGTCTGGTTCAGATGGGGTTGGAAAAATCTTGAGTGATCAAAGACCCGCTTGCATGGGAAAGAGTGGAATTGGATGTGATGCTAAGACATCAACTTATGGAAGTGAAGTGAGCCAATATAAATAAAAGATAAAAGTTAGACATGTTGAAACATTACCTGATGTTCTGGAAAAGAAACCCTCAATGCAACCTAAATGAAGAACTAAAAATTATCCTCAAACTTTCAGAAAATATAGGTAGTCCAACTATTCTCCCACGGATGAAGGCATGAGGTGACATTCAAGTGAGAAGACATTTCCTCTCATGAAGTGACAGTTTTGTGGCTATTTGGGCCATACCATGTCATATTTCAAAGAGGCAAGGAGATACTTGAATGGGGAAGATCTGGGACATCAACAAAAGAGACTGACTTCATATCCTCTATATTATAGAATAAATAGTTTCTATGGATACTATTTTCATTGTTCTATCTTTGGCCATAAAGCTATGTATTGCAGGCAGATATTTGATAGGAGAGATTCATACAACTCTCAGAGATGGGTCAATATCCACCCTCATGATGGTGTTGATCTCACAAACAGGTTTTCTCCTCTAGAAGAAGATTACATGTATGAATAATTTGATTATGTGGAAGAAATAATTAGAAGGCCATCAATACCCTATACTCAATCCAATATCTCTTGGAAATAAAAGAAGAAGATCGAGAAATCCAACCTTGTAGAGGTTTCCCTCAAAGCTACAAAAAGCAACAGTACCTATATTTTGAATAGTGGTTGTTCATCTCATATGATAGGTAATGATAGCCTATTAACGGATATAAAAAGGAAGGTTGATGGTATAGTGCGATTTGGTAATGATGGAGCTCTGAAAATCAAAGTCAGGGGAAGTACTGAATTAGCTAATGGAGATCTAAATAAGACTGATGTCCTTTATGTATATGGCCTATGTCATAATATTCTTAGCATGAGTTAACTCTGTGACTTGGGACTTATAGTTACTTTTAATCAGAAAGGCTGCACTATCAGCGGAAAGACATGCAATTCACTTATGAAGGGATGTAGAACAGAATGAAACATGTATCAGGTTGATAGTAGAGAAAATGTTTCTTTCGTGACTATTGAAGAAGAAATAAATTTTTGGCATCAGATACTAGGAAACATCAGTCAAAAAGACCTAAAGAAATCATCAAAACTATGGATTGTCATGGACATTCCCAACCTGAAGCATGAGCGTGAAAAGTCTTGTGATGCTTGCATTCATGGGAAGCTGGTCTGCAGTTCAAATCGGCCAGAGAAGAAAAGGTCATCTCATCTTCTTGATCTAATTAATACAGAAGTATAAGGGCTGATAAATGTTGCTAGAACTCATGGAGAAAGGTAATTTTTCATTTTCATAGATTATTACAGTAGAAAGGCATGTGTAATGGTCATTCACAGGAAACGACAAGTTCTTGACTGAATGAAAGCATATCGGCGAATCGCCGAGAATGATATTGGAAGAACAATAAAAGTGTTGCGATTAGACAATGGAGGGGAATACACATCCATTGAATTTTAAAATTACCTAGAGAAGAATGGGATACAACATGAGGTAGCTGAGGTGAGAACTCCACAAAAAAATGGAGTTGTAGAATGTAGGAATTGACATCTGAACAACATGGCACGAACTATGCTGATTGAGAGTCATATTCTATGACATTATTGGAAAGAGGCTATTCAATCTGCAGTGTATATTCAAAATCGAAAAGGATTTATATTGGTGAGACGAAGACACCATATAAATTATGGCATGGAAAGAAGCCCGCTTTGAAATACTTTCGTGTTTTTGGAAGTAAATGCTTCATTTGGAACAAAGAAATAAATCAAGGGATGTTTGGTGGAAATGAATATGGAAGAATTTTCCATGGATACTCATTGAATAGAAAGGCCTACAAGGGTTTCCACAAGCGATTAGGAAGGATTTTGGAAAGCAGTGATGTTATGATCACTGAAGAGAAAACCACAAATTCTTCACGGATTTCATATGCTGATATGATAGAATGTGATGAAGAAAATGAACAGAGAGTAAATATAAATGTAGGAATAGAGGAAGGTGGAAAAAACACTCAACAGTCACATCATGATGTTGACTCAGAAGAAGAATCAGAAGAGGAAACATTAGCTGGAGATAATGCAACTAAACCTCACAGGAGAAATCGAAGAGCTGATATTGATCCATCTATCATAATTGGGGATAGGAGTGCACCCACACAAGCAAGGTGGATGAGTAATAACACGCAATCTTTATTTCTGTTAGTTGTGGAGCCATCCTTATTTGAAGAAGCAGCAAAGGATGAGTCATGGGTGAAATCCATGAATGATGAGTTAGATCAGATTGACAAGAATCAGATGTGGGATCTTGTCTAAAGACCCAAAGGTCACAATGTAATTGGTACAAAATGGATCTTCAAGAACAATTTTGATGAGCAAGGAAGTGTTATTATAAATAAGGCACGACTGGTATGTAAAGGATGCTCCCAGATTTAAGGTGTTGATGTTGAAGAAAACTTTTCTCCAGTGACTAGAATAGAGTCAATCAGGCATTTCTTTGCCATGGCACTCCAAATCAGATATAAATTATATCAAATGGATGTCAAGACATCCTTTTTGAATACTGTACTCGAAGAAGATGTCTTCATTGAACAACCAGTGGGTTTTATTCTTGGTACTGATGAAACAAAGGTTGACAAACTAAAGAAAGCTCTATATGGTTTGAAGTAGGCACCATGATCATGGTATTCCCGGTTGGACTCTAATCTCAAGAAGCAGGAATTCAAAAGAGGAGGAGTAAATCACAATATATATGTGAAGAATTCTCCAAAACATAAGTTCATGGTTTTAGTCTACATTGATGACATTATATTTGGTGGTAGCAGGAAAAAATCAGTGGATGACTTTTCTCATCCCATGAAATCAGAATTTGAAATGTCTATGATTTGGGAGCTCACATATTTCATGGGGCTGTAGATGATTCAAAATAATGATTACACTTTAATTTATCATGAAAAGTATGCAAGAGAGCTGCTGAAGAAGTTTAATATGCAAGACTCCAAACGAATTTCAACTCTGATTGTAGTTGGAACCAAACTTGGAAAGCATGAGGATGGGACATCTGTAGATCCCACCATGTACAGGAGGATCATTGGGAGCCTACTATACTTGACATCGACACGGATAGATATTGTCTTTGCAACATGTCGAGCATCCCACTTTAAGAGTAATCCAAAGGAGGAACATATGGAGGTAGTTAAAAAAATTATGAGGTATGTTCAAGGTACTCATAACTTTGGGTTATACCTTGTTGCAGGCAGGGATAGTAAATTATCATCATTTTCTGATTCTGACTGGGCTGGTGATGTAGTGGATAGAAAGTCCACTAGTGGTGGATCATTCTATATTGGGAATAAATGTGTTGGCTGGTTGAGCAAGAAACAATAAAGTACTTCTCTTAATACTATTGAATCTGAGTATATCTCCACCACAAAGGCGTGCACTCAACTGCTATGGATAAAGCAACAAATAACAGATATTGGTGATGAGGTGAAGCAACAAATGGTAATTTAGTGTGATAACAAGAGCATCATTTATCTTACTAAGAATCTTGTTTAGCATTCTCATACATGACATATTGAAATGAGGTATCATTTTATCAAAGGAAATTTTGAGTAAAGCATGATTAGAATGGATCATGTGGAAACTGATGAGTAAGTGGATGATATCCTGACCAAGCCACTTTCAGTGGATGTGTTCAAAAAGCATTTGGTTGAACCTTGGGGTTCAGCCACCTCCCAGTGCATAAGGAGGTTACAAAATACCCCTCTCCCCAGTTATGTTAACTATTTTTAATATGTTTATAGATGTGATGAAGGTTTGTGGGGGAGATACTATCTAGGGGAGTGTGTTTGGAGCTAAAAAAAGAACAATTACCGGTCTTTGGGTTTATTGTCAATGGGAGAGAAATGAATAAATTTAGGCATGTTCAGGCATGTCATGTACATGTAATGCTTCTGTGACACGATAAGAATTCAGTGTCGGTGATTGGATGAGAAGGATGAGAAGGAATACATTGAACACGTAATGCTTATATGATACTGTAAGAGAATTACTTGGGTGTCATTGAGAATTCCAAAACACGGGAACCCAATTCAAGATTCCTCTCTTGTTTTCTACACCGATCATTTCTCATGAAGACTTAGAGTGTTGGCTGAGTTGATTCTTTCATTTGTGGTTTTCATATGGTTTGTGCTCTATTGATTTTATTTATTGATTTCCAGCAAACCCAAAGTGGGAGATTTTTGGAGCCATGGTCGTTCTATGCATGAATTAGAGTTTGGTTTGTGTTTGTTTTCAATCCTCAGTGGAAGTTTAGAATGTGTGCCCGTAAATTGATCATACAGTTCAAGTAGACAATAGTATTTAAGGTGGCGTTGTTTCCCAGTGCTTTCAAAATTTTTGGGCCTCAAAATCAGAAAATAAAGACTTGGATTGTTGGTAAAAATAGGTCCATACAAAACGGACGTGGTGCGCGAAAAAGGTGGGATTTTCATGAAATATTTCTTCTCTTCACGAAAAACTGTGTGGTGCATGAAATAGTGGAGCGGGGTTTTTCGGGAAAATAGTGTTTTGAAATCAGAATTTCGAAAAATGGAAAAGGCATGGGATGCATGAAAAATATGATAATGTGCGTGAAAAACGGTACCTGTATGAAATATTATGCACCAAATCAGATGTTTTTTACGCCGAAGGGGGGTTTACGCATGGGGGTTTGAGACACCTATAAATAAGAGGTGATACCCTCATTTAGTATGGTTTAAGACATAGAGAATATCTGAGGTCTGATGCATGTAAAAGGTTCCCGTAAAGGGGTTTGCACGAAAAATTACGAGTTGCGCAAAAAAATCCAGGTTGCGTGAAATATTATGTGTTGTCAAAAATATTCTGATTTGCGTGAAAAAATACGAGTTGCGAGAAAAATTCTGGGTTGTGCGAAAAACGCATAGTTGTCCGTAAAAATTGAGGTGGAACGTCAAAAATATAGTTGTGTGAAAAAGGGTGTTAATTGCGAAATATTTTTCTGCGCGAAAAGGAAATATTGCGTGCAATAGGAAGGCCTTGCTCGAAAAGGGTTGGTGTTGTGCAAAATTTTTAGTGAAACTTGTTTACATGTTTTATTTATCTGGTTCAGTGGTTCAGTGCGTACTAGTGCATCATTTCCAAACATCGATGCAAGAGGAGTCTCGTTCTAAGAAGAGGCAAATACTTCAATGCAAATCTATTAAAGAGACCCTCACGTCTATAAACTGATTGGGACTTCCCCCCAGTGAGCCAGGGGGAGTCAACGAAAGTGACCTGAGAGATGCAGTGGGCTATCCCTGAACATTTGTAAAGGCAGTGAGCCTGGGACATAGTGACTACTCCCAAACCTTTGTAATCCACAACTCGTGAAAAATAGTGGAATTAGGTATGACTGACAACCTGTCGATATATGCTCCTTGGACATATCCCTTAGTGTTGAACCACGTAAAAAGTGTTGTGTCATCTAGTTGCATGTGAATGTTTGATTTCTGATCATATCCATCATATAGTTTTGACCATTTTCTACCAATGTGGGAACAAGATCCATCAATTTTAAAAGAAAATTTGACACCCTGATTCACCCCTCCCTTCTTAGGGTATCCTGGGGTCCTAAAACATCCAGAATTTGGAAATATATTTTTAGATATCATCACTCATATTATAGTATGGTGGTGGTTCCCATAAGGGTTTATTAAATCTTTTGGTGGATGAGTTCTAAGTGGTTTTTCAAGAGGGTTGGTAAGGTTTTACTCAGGATTGGGATGTTGAGTTATCCATTGATTTGGCTCCATAAAAAAATATGATATCTCTCCCCTCATATCGTATGACCCCCACTAATTTGATTCAATTAAAGGTTCATCTAGATGATTTGGAATCCAATAGATTCATTCACCCGAGTGTCTCACTTTGGGCCACCTCAGTTCTATTTTTGAAAAAACCGACAGATCACTCTAGTTAGGTATTGATTACTAGAAGTTAAATAAGTTAAACATTATCCCAAAGTACCATTTACCCTATATTGATGACATTTTTTTCTAATTAAAGATGAAAAGTTTTTTACATGATTAACATTCATTATGGTTGTCAACAAGTTATAGTTAGAGAGGATTATGTTCTGAAGACAACATTATAAAGTAAGTACAACCATTTCATGTATTTGGTGATGACCTTATGGTTAATAAAGTCTATAGTAGTCTTCATGGAATATGTGAAGAGGGTGTTCCCCTAATATCTTGATCCCAATATCCTAGTGTTTGTGGCTAACATACTGGTGTATTTTGGGACTGGGGATGAACATGAGCATCATTTGAAAATTTTGTTGGGATCTCTTTGAGATCATTATCTCTATGAAATGTATTCTAAGTGAACCTTATGGATCAGAGTAGTGATGATTTTGGGTCATGTTATCTTAAAACAAGGTGTTTTGGTGGACATCGAGATGGTTAGTGTATTTAAGTCATGGGATCATCCAAAGAATGATTTTGAGATGAGGAGGTTTTATGAATGGATGGTTATTACAGGTAGCTTGTTCGATACTTCTCTTGGGATGCTTCATGTAAAAAAACATTTACCAAAAAAGGGTGATGATTGAATAGAGGTCAGAGAGTTAAGAATCCTTTTAGGAGCTTTAGTGGGAGTTGACCACTGCCTCTATTTTGACCTTTCCAAAATCTAGAAATTGCTATGTGGCTTGATGTGATGCCTCAGGTATGGGCCTTGAGTGTATGCTGGTGCAGAATGATCATGTGGTGGCATAAAGTTCACAACAACTCCGGACAAATGATAACAATTACCCGACCCATGATCTGGTGATAGAAGTGGGGATACATGCCTTGAATAAATTCCACCATTATCATTTTGGAGATAAATTTTTGATTTATTCTAATAATATGATCTTAGCAAAAATTTTATCCCATAATGATCTGAATTTAATGTAGCGTCATTGTGTTTATTACCTACAAGGATTTTATTTTGATACAGTCTATACCAAAATAAATAGAAATGTTTTGGAAGATTACTTGAGAAGATATTTTCTAGTGTAGGTGTTGAAAGATTATATTAATTAGTGGAATTTTATTGGGATTATTGTTCAGATGCACCTAGAGGCCAACCATCATATTTGAGGTGCATTCTTTTCCAGTGTTAAGTTGAAACCTTCTCCTCAAAATATGATTCATAAGTATCATCCTAGTGATGAGTTGTTCTAGTAGTCTATGCAGTTTCTTTATGGTGGGGATACACCTTTTGATTTTTCATTATTCCTTGAGGGATTTTGTTCATTAAGGGTCACTATGTGGTGAAAATATCCATGAGTTAGGTGTAGATGCAGGGTAGCAAACTGTATCAATGGTTCGTTCATCCTATTTCCCCCAATATGTTTTATGATGTGGGTCTTCAATTATAGTGGACATGTGAAAGGTATGATATAGGTGACTATGTATTGTGGTGTTATACATGTTATTAAGTTATGGAAGATCACTAAAAGCCCTCCAGTTTTCTTTAGCTAGTACCAATTTCTACCTAGACATGTGATGGGATTGCCTTGGATTTTATTTTTGGATAACCTCATACACCCTAGGGGATGAATTCTATTTGTGTACGAATCAACCATCTAACCATGAATTTAACTTCATTTGAATTAGATATCCATAAAAATTAAATGATTTGGGATGGTTATATGATCAGGATGTTGTGAGGATTCATGGTGGTCTATCAAAAAAAATTAATGATATAGACCCCCATTTTAATTAATGGTATTTTTAAGTCCTTCCAAATGTGATGGGTTTATAGGTCAAGTATATATGACATACCAACCTCAAACAGATGGTCAGACAAAGTGGGAGAATTATATTTTAGAATACTTTATTCATTCATGTGTTTTGTATTTTGGTGGTTCATGGGATAGCTAATTGGGATTGATTGAGTTCAAATATAAAAATATTTACAAATCCTCAATGCTAATGGATCCTTTTGAGGAACTTTATGGTTGGGTATATCACCCATTATTATAGTTAGATGTGGTAGGCGGGACATCACTATTGGGACCAAGATGTTTGTATAAGACTTCTCATTAAGTCAAACTGGTTTTCTGTTTTTTTTGACTTGTCCGAGTCACTATAAGTTGTATTTCGTTCATAGTTTCTGAGGATTGAAGTTTTTTTTGGGTAGCTAGGTGTTCTTAAAAGTGGCACCTCTCTTGGATCATAATCTCATTAGTGAGTAAGGAATGCTAATGTTGAAGTACGTCAGAATTTTTAAAATTATAGAGTGGGTTGGTAAGGTGGAATACATGTTCTCTTTTCCTTCTGAGTTGACATCAATTCATGATGTGATCAATATCTCTCAGATGAAAATGTATACCCCAAATATCTCTAATGTATTAAATTGGGAATTGTAGGTGTTTAAGCCTAAATTGTCTATGTTTGAGAAAAAATTATGAATTGTGGATTCTGAAGAGAATTTTCTTCATGGGATGCTCATTCTATTATTCCATTTACATTAGAATCATGGGAATTATGACCATGAAACTATGAAGTTTAATTCTGTGGTAAAGGGGTAGTATCTATTTTTGTTCTCTGATCAAGCTTCAGGTTTTCATTTTAGGGACAGAATGTTTTCATAGTGTGGAGAATTATCACATACATATTTTCATTTTGAGATATTTCATTCTTTATTTTTTTTAGTGCTAATATGATGGTTTACAACTAGTGTTTTTAAGAAAAATTGAGTTTTATGGCTTCACATCATGCGGTGTGTGGTTGGAAAACAATTATGGGAAACCGTGCATCATTCCCAAAACATTTTGCTTCCATGTGTTATTTTTGGTCAATTGTAAACCACATATTATATGATTAGTTTTGATGACTGTGTTGGCTAACCATTCGGTATGCCTCTCTTAGACAATAAGGGGTGCATGGTTACTGCACTATTTGGAAAACCATGTGGGATTACCATGTGAATTTTCTAGGTCAATAAAATTATATTTTTAACATTTTCCCATTTTTTTTATTTAACCCCAAATTCACCCATTTTATCCACCACTCAGGATTTACATCCATATGCACCTCCACACCTCTTCAATGTTCACTTGGATCACTATTCTTGAGGTGTTTTTTATTGTTATTCTTCAATAAACATTAAATTATGTTATTTTCATTCTTGATTCCTTCTATTTTTTAGGGTTTTTCTTCTCCCTTCATGGGGTTTCATCTCTTTATCAAGGTGGGTGAGCAATTTATGATTAAATAGTGTGTTTGGGGTTTGATCAGGATGTTTTTTGTTCAATTGTTCCCTTTATAGGGTCTTGTGGTTGTGCGGTTGTGGTTTTGCACTGATTTTTTAAAGTTTCTACACATAAGGTAAGTGTTTCCATGATTATACATTATTTGGATACTATTGAATATTTTCTTTTCTTATTGTATGTGTTCTATATTTTGTGTTTAAGGTGTAAATTTAATTTTGAAAAGGATTCAAGATTCACATTTTTTGAGAAATATATTTTAAAGGAAATGAGTTAGGTTATATGCTTATTTCTTGTGTGATTCCTTGTCTTTCCTTATAACGGTGTCTGATAAAATATGAAGGCAGTGAAAAACATGTTTCTAAATGGATTTGTCATGCGTATGGATTTAAATATGTTCTCCTTGTGAAAATTTTTGGGTTTCTATGTGTACCTGCATTTTATATTTTATATATGTAAATTTGATGTTCTATGAAATATATTGAATGAATATGGAGCACAAAGGGAATCTTAGGTGACTTGGTGGATGGGCTAGGACTAGTATTCTAGTTGACTCTAAATTGGCATGACCTAGATACATCTAGAAGGACATACTATTACAAAACTAACTAAGTTATGTTGATGAATGGATGCCACTAGAACTTTGAATGCATTCCTCTCTATTGGATCGTTCATAAGGATGTTGTGGGTTATGGTTTCTATACCATGTCTCTTTGAGATTCGAGGTACCTAGTGTCCCATTTTAACTCTCTACTGTAGGGATTTCCATTGAAATAGTTCTCTCTTGTGAAATTGTAATTAACGTTGGCATATAGTGCACTTTATTGTTTATTTCGAAAGCAAAGCATGTTTTATTTTTAAAAAAATTTGTAAAAAGGTTTCTTGTCATTTTTATAAACAATTTAGATTAATTTGTCTTAAAATGTTTCATCATGAAATCCCTTGGTTGTGTGGTATCCTATTGGGATTTATCTCACACACTTTATAAACCGTTGCGTGTGTGTGGACAATGTTATGGTTGAATTTGTTAAAGGAAAGATGTATTGTGATAGTAGATCGGGTTAGTAGTTGTCTTCTATTTGGAGGTTTTGTTATAGGTATCTTAAGGGGGATGTCTCTCTTATTACATGGTGGTTTTTGGGATAGTTTATTTCATCAATTTCTATTCATGTACATTTGAGTTTTGGTTTATATTGTAAAAGATGAATCTAAATTTTTTTACTTAATTTGGTTTTGATTATTCTGATATGTTTTAATCATTATTTTTGGTTTTGTATGATTATTTAAATTAGTGAAATCATTCCTAAAGCTTATTTTTATTCCTAGGAAGTAGTTTTCAGACCGTGGAAATTAGGAACACCCCTCGGGCCATGGCTCGGACTGGTCCGGCTGTCCGGTTTGATGGAATTACATTTTTTTTATAGGGAGTACACTATCCCAGCCAATTCTAGAGAAATTTTTTTTATCATTAAAACATCATGTACAGACCACATGTAAAGATGTAAATATGTCTTTCATTCGACATGAAAAGTATTTATATGGAACTTTCATGAAATATGTAATTTGTCTCAAGACTATAAATGAGATTCTCAATCATTAATGATTGGGATTCTTAGTAATGAATACATACAAATGGTACATTTTCATAATATGTCTTTCTAAATACTGAGATAATTTTAGAATTAATTTTAAAATATACTGATATTTTATATAGGAATTTATATTAATAATAAATATAGGGTTAATTATGTGATGTATGATTTGGATTCATTGGTCCCTATACCATTTCTATGGAAAAACATCCATTACATAATGAAGAAATTGATAAGAAAGGTGATGAGCTACTCATAGTATTTAAGAAAATACTATCATATGTGAAACACTTTTTGATTCCTATAATGCGGAGGTTAAACAATACAATAAAATCAAATAAAATATATTTTTATTTTCTTCATTACTTTTTTTTTATTTTTTGGCAGCATTGGATGCCGATCACAGTCAATATAGACACCCCAAATATTTATTTATTAGATCCATTGAATGAAATCCAACAAACCAACCACACATTATGTGTATTGTCAAAATGTAATACACTACAGTCAATATTTTATATTTAAACATTGGATTCAATGATTTTGTTTTTGTTTTAATAAGAATTTTGATACTATAGGGTTGTCACTAAATATTTGATAAATCATGGCATAGAATATTGTATGAATATATAAATCTTATGGAATATTATAAAAGGAAAGAGACAAATTTATATATAAAAATGTTAAACAATCAAAACATTTTTCAAATCAATTTAAATATTTCAGAAAACTATTTTTTTGAGTCTGAAGGAAGACAATTGAAATGACTTTGGATGTTATATTTTCCAATTTATGAGGGAGATCGTAAATCCTAAAAAGATGAGTATCCCCAATTACAAAAATTTATAATGTTAAAATCAATTTCATTAAATATATTTATTAAACATTTTTTTCTATATTTTCTCAGTACTATCAATATTTTTAGTAAACCTTATACTAAAAATAAGAAGTAAATTCTTTAAGATATTATTGGGAAGCGTGCTTGTGGGAAAATAGTTTTCTAACAAAAAATTCACGTGATTTCCTACGATGATTGTGATATAGTAAGATCGATGAGTAAAAACTTATATTTGTGGTGTGAAGAATTAATGTCTAAATGATTATATATTATTTTTGATATGTTTCCCAAAGATAAGAATAATATAATAAATCAATTTGATTAGAAGTAGTAACACACAAACAATAAAATAATTGGGAAATGAATGAGGTGGAGGATAATGTGTAGATAGGGTACATGAAAGGTCGGAGTAATAGATTGAGTTGGTGGTGGAGGATTAGGTTGATACTAGGGAAGAGCAGGATATGAGGTACTGGCTTGCAAGCAATAAAATTGTTCAAAAATGTTGTTGAATGGTGATCATACAAACAATTTATTTGAGAATAGTTATTTAAATTTGTGCAAACCACTTATCACATATGATAAGAGAAATTTTGAAAGTGTTTCAAGTGGATTATTGAATATATGTATTTCACTACTTTTTTATGTGATTTTACATTGGAATTTAGGTGGATGATTTTTTTTAGAAACCAATTAAACAACTATATTTTTATATAACTGATTATCATAGGCTATAATTTCTATTATCATATTAAATATACTATAAAATATTACTACCTTCTGTAACCAACCCCTCACTAAGAATAAATTTAACAATAACCAAAAAATATATTCATTGCATTCCCTTGATTTTTTTACACTACAAAGAAAGTGACTTAGTAATAAATCCAATAGTTACTTTTCAGTCATACAACACTAGTCCAATCGTCAAAAAAGTATATAATTCAACTCAAATGTTTGAATAAGTTTACCTATAGTCAACCAATGAAGCCAACAATTGTATGAGAGAACTATTAAAGGACAACCGGCATTGAAAGATCATGGTAATCATGGACGGATGGTGTTAAATGAAACATGAAATCAAATTAAAACAACCTTATTTATGATTAAATCCCGAAAAATGAAATCCTTACTTCAAATGAAATCACAAATCACCGAAAATACAAAAAAATAATTCATAATAGATGCATTAGATTTTAGTGTCATTTTAATGATATAATGATAAATAATACTATTTAATATAATAAAAAGGGTTAAAATTTCATATTTATTTTGTGATTTATATGAATAAACATCATTCCAAACCAGCACATTATGTGACCAATATGACATATAGTGATTGTTTCCATCTTAAAATTCTATTTTAGTAAAAAAAAGAAGAATTGGCATAATAAAAACATATCAAACACATTTTTATTATTTTTATACATTATTAAAATTATTGAAAAGTAATTTGGGATGTGTAGGAATCAGATGCACCTCAATCTGATATAGGGTGTGATTATGCTGACTCTAATTGAAAATTTTCATTTAAATTTAGAATTTATTTTAGAAAAAAAGACCACTAGCATAATCTAAACTAATAAAATTCATTTTGATTGTTATTACAATTTATCAAAATGATGAATATGTCTTTTGTGATGTGTAAAAATCATTAACACCTCTATCTGATACATGATATGTCTAATATGACTCAATGTGTTGGTTATCAGTTTAAAACATGCATTTAAATACAAAAAGTGTCACTCAAAGAAAACAGAGCAAACACACTTGTATTTTCTTGATAAATTAGTAAAAAAATCATAATTAATTTCCGACATATAGGAATTCTTCTCACAACAATGTAGCATGGGATGCGACTGGTATGACTAATAGTTCATGTTTTTATCTTAAAAGTATATTTTAGTAAAAAACACAAGAAGCATACTCAAAAATAATAAAGCACAGTTATATTGTTTTGAAACTTTAGTAAAATGGTCCATAATTCATTTGGACATGTAAGTATCAGCTACACATCAATCTGATACATGGTGTGACTGGTATGACTCCAAGTGTGTCTTTTTATTTAAATTGATATTAATTTTACCCAAAAAGGAAACTAGAATTCTAAAAAACAGAGTAAAATCATTTGGATTGATTTGATACTATTGAAAAAATATCCATAACTCAATTTTTATTTGAATAAATTACATGCACCTCATTTCGATACATGATGTTCTTGGAATGACTCAATGTTTTTTATATCCATTTAAAATTGACATTTTAGTACAAAATGATTCACCCAATTAAAAATTAAAAACATTCTCATATTGTCATGATAATTTATGGAAATTATTTATAATTCATTTTATATGGCTTTGAATCAATTTCACATCAAACAAGCATACTATGTGACTGCTGTAATTCAAATTGCATGTTTCCAGTTTAAAATGACATTAAAAAACACCACTCAGATTCTAAAAACTGATAAAATTAATTTGGATTGTTTTGATAAATTAGTAAAATGATACATAATTCATTTTGGATGTATATGAATAATCATCACCTCAATCTGATGTATATTGTTATTTGTATGAATCAAAGTGCACCTTTTTTTTAAAATTGACATTAATTTTACTTAAAAATACAACTGACATTATGGAAACTATGAAATTGAATTTATATTGTTTTTCTACATTAAGAAAACAATATATAAGTCATTTTTGATGTTTAAGATTCATTCTCACCACAATAGAATACTTGATGAGACTAGTATAACTCAAAGGCTCTGTTATCAAATTAAAAATGATATTTTAGTAAAAACTTTCTACTACAAAAAACTAAGGAAACACCCTTATATCATCTTTAATGTTTATAAAAACTATTAATAATTAATTTCCAATGTATTATAATCAGTTTAACATTAAACTAGTACATGATGTGACCGTTATTAGTCAAAGTGTGTGTTTCTAGTTTAAAATGACATTTTAGTAAAAAAAACACAAGTGGAATACTCTAGACTAAAAAAACGTTCATATTGTTTTTTTTAAATTAGTTAAATAATCCATAAGTCATTTGGGATGTATAAGAATCATTAGAACTTCAATCCAATTCGTAGTGTGGCTAGTATGACTCCAAGTGAATATTTTTATTAGAAATTGACACGAATTTTACTAAAAAAAGAAACTGACATACTCAAAACTGAGAAAACATGTTTGAATTTTTTTGAAACTTCATGAAAATGATACATAATTAATTTTAACCTATATCAATATTCCACACCCAAATCTAATACATGATGCTCCATTTAGGACTCAAAGTGCCTGTTATTAGTTTAAAATTTGCATTTTAGTACAAAAAGTGTCAATCACTAAAAACTAAATATATTTGATCAGATTGTTTGGATAATTTAGGAATATGATTCCAAATTAATTTGTGATTTGTATGAAATAGTCTCACATCAGTCCCACACCCGATGTGACTAGTATGAATCAAAGTGCTTGATTCCAGTTTTTAATGAAATTTTAGTAAATATCAACAGTTGCATTCTAATAACCAAGAAATTACATTTAGATTGTATTAATAATTTAAAAAATATATCCATAATTCATTTAGTACATAAAGGAATCAAAATCACCTCAATATGAGGCATGGTTTGATCTATATGAATCCAAATAATTTTTTTTATTTAAAATAGCCATTGATTTTAATAAAAAATACAACTGACATAATCAAAACCATGAAATACATCCATATTGTTTTAATATATTAATAAATCATTCCATATGTCATTTGTGACATATAGTAATCTTCCTCACCTCAATCTAATATATAATATACTGAGTATGAATCAGAGTGTTCGTTATTAGTTTAAAAGTTACACATAGGATCCAAAAAAGTGTTACTCACATAAAACTAATAAAAAAATAATACATTATATTTATTATTTGAGAAAATGATTCGTAATTTATTTTTGACTTTTTGGAATTAGTCTCACGTCAATCCAATACATGATTTACTATTATAACTCAAACAGTGTGTTTCTAGTTTAAAATGACATTTTAGTAAAAAAACACAAGTAGCGTACTCAGAACCAAGTAAACACATTCATATTATCTTAATATTTATGTAAAGAATCCATTTTTCATTTGGGACATTTAAGAATCTGTCGTACATAAATCTGATGCACTGTGTGACTAGTATGACTTCAGTTTCACATTTTTATTTAAAATTGACATTAATTATACTAAAAAATAACTAATATACTCAAATATAAAGAAAAGAATTCATATTGTTTTGATTTTTTAGGAAATTAATCTTGATGTCAATTTTTATGTGCAGGAATTACCCTCACCTTGATACAATATATGATGTGTCCGATTTGACTCAATGTTTTATTT
The DNA here is from genome assembly GCA_963277665.1 of Viscum album. NCBI lineage: Eukaryota > Viridiplantae > Streptophyta > Magnoliopsida > Santalales > Viscaceae > Viscum > Viscum album. The sequence goes on from OY728143.1 coordinate 822,229,223, forward strand.
ATTAGTTTAAAATCTATGTTTTATTAAAAAAAGTGTCACTCATTGGAACCCCTCAAAAAATAGGCTTGAATTATCTTGAAAGTTTTGGTAAATGATTCATAATTCATCTGGGATGTGTATCAATAATGTTCTTGTAAAAATGACACATGATGTGACTGGCGTTACTCAAAGTGCATGTTTCCCATTTAAAATGACATTTTAGTAAAAAAAAATAGGTGGAGAACTCAAAATAGATAAAACACATTCAAGTTTATTTGATACAGTATTCAAATGATCCATTTTTCATTTTGTACATTGTTGGCGCCAAAATATTTGAAGAAAGAAGAGAAGAAAAAGAGGTATATGCCCTGCCTCGTGAAGCCCCGACACAGAGGACCCCCAATAAATGTGGCTGCCGCAAAGCAGAGGAGGTGGTAACTCTTCGTGAATGCCCTGATGTTCACGAACCCTCCACGAAGAAGAGGAGGTGATAACTCTCAGCGAACCCAATTGACGTTCGCGGCCCGCCGTGAAGCAACTGAATCCCCTATCGTGCCGTGTGAACTCAACTTCACGGCGCCTCTTGCCTATAAATAATGATCTCCCCCTGAGCTCTCTAGATGGACAATCCGACCTTTCGGCTTCTCAACTCTCAAATCGTGAAGCACTCTTCATTCCGTGATTCATGAGCTCTACGAGGTATTTTTGCTTCGCGAGAGGCCTCTGCCTTGTCTCGTTTTGAGCCCATCTTCCGAGAGGGATGCCCTTCGAAAAGCCTAAGGGAATTTTCGAAGGAATGGGATCCCGAAGGGGACCCGAGAAGTCATGGAGCATTTATGCTTCGCGAAACATGCACCCTGTACATGTGATCCACATGCCAAGGCAGGGTCACTATACTTCGTGAAGCATATTGCTGCACATCACCTTGCTTCACGAGGCACCTATGCTTCGTGAGGCAGTGCTCCCCGAACACCCTTCCACTTCATGAAGCACCTCCCACTTGTACCTCTTCCCATGCTAAATCCAAGGCATCCCACTTCGCGAAGCACCTCCCTTCGCAAGTTCCCTCTACTACACAAAGAAACCGAGCTCTATAAGGCCCCTGCCTGTAGACCCCTCCGCATGGAAATTCCTCTTCCTGTGCGACCCTCGAGATTTTCACGATGTGATTTCAAAGTCCCCTGGACGATACCACCCATAGCATTGCTCCGCCTAATGCTTCTTCACAAAGGCACGCTAATGGTTATTGCTTCTTCGCATATCCACGCTATCATGGACCCCTCGATGGTTCACTCTGCGATCCCCCTTTTACATGGCCTTGCCGATTCCTTCCTTCACATAAGGGGAAGATGGTAATGGTTATGTATGTACTAGGGGTGTGGAGTGAACCCACCTCATCCAAGCTGCAGGACGTTAAACTGCCAAGCACCTCATCCTCAACACATGACGTTAAACTGTGACCCGACCCCATGCCTCGCACGTAGGGTCCCCCCAGCTTGGACATTCATTACACCCCCTGGTCCCTACAGGGGATGATATCCTCCTTCTAGGAGTGGTGTTTGTCTGTGGGGAAGGTAACCCTCCTTGGTGTAAGCCCCCTAGTCCCTCTTACGGAAGGTAGCACCCATGCACCTCCGTACTTCCTCACATCCAGGGCTAGTGGAGGGCATGATAGGGAACGAGGCACCTCCTTTATTCGGTCCCAAATCCCTCTCCCTCTGTGCTTTGTTGCACTTTGGGCCTCCATCCTGGAGTAATACCCAGCACCATGGGCCGCCTAACGCGTAAGTCCCTCTTCGCTTCTCACAAATTCACCATTCGTGACGTGATCGTCAAGTCTCTGGTGCCTCTTGTTTCTCACACCGAGCACAACTCACGTGGTCTTAGAGTAAGCATTGACCATGACAATTCCCCCATCTAGCATGACGTTAAACTGTATGCCCCCATCCATCATGACATTAAACTACACACCCGAACTACGAGGACTTTGATCCATGTCAGGGCATGGTACGTAGGAAGCCTCACGAGGTTCAATCTCACCACCGGTGGACCCCCAGGTTCATCTTCACGTCAGTTCATCGATGAAACCCTTCCCGAACTATGAGGAATTTGATCCATGTCAAGGCATGGTACGTAGGAAGACTCCCTGAGGTTCAATCCCCATCACCCATCAGACCAAGGTCCTTCTTCGCGTTGGTTCACTGACACCCACACCAATACCCGAACTACAGGGACTTTGATCCATGTTAAGGCATGGTACGTTGGAAGCCTCCCTAAGGTTCAATCCCAACAATCATTGGCCCTGACCATCTTCGCGTTGGCGTGCCAAGCCCCCCTTTCCACCTGAACTACATGGTCTTTGATCCATGTTAAGCCATGGTATGTAGGAAGTCTCACGAGGTTCAATCCTACCGCCCGGTTGTTTCTTCACGTCGGGTTCCACCCTCGTCCCGCATGATGTTAAACTATATTTCATTCCAGTGGTAAGACATTGTGACTAACCTAAACTATGGGGTCTATGATCCATGTCAAGGAAAGGTATGTAGGAAGCCTTCTTGAGGTTCAAACCCACCATCCACCTGGGCCAAGGTCCTTCTTCACATCGGTTCTCTGACACACCCCCATCCCGCATGACGTTAAACTGCATCCCAATCCAACAGTAAGCCGTTGTGACCCTTCCATCCAGTCGTTCTGACACCCCTTCATGTCAGTTCGGCAGCCCCTTTTCCCCAAACTATGTGGACTTTGATCCATTCCAAGGCATGGTATGTAGGTAGCCTCACGAGGTTCAATACCACCACCCATTTGACCAAGGTCCTTCTTCACGTCAATTCACCGACATCCCCATTTGAACTACATTGACTTTGATCCATGTTAAGGAATAGTACGTAGGAAGCCCCACGAGGTTCAAGCCCACCACCTGGTCGTTCTGACCTCATTCATGTCGGTTCTTCTATCACCTTGGGTGGCCTAGAGTGTAAGCCCCACACATCCATTTTGAACAACGAAGACTTTGATTCCCTACCACTAGGATAGGTAGGATGTCTCTTAGAGACTTAGTCCCACCACAAACATCATCTCTACGAAAGCTCCATTTCATTCCCCCTCCACTCCATGAAATTCTCCATCGTCCATCTTGATTCTTACCAAGGCCGCCACATCCCGGTGAGATCATGCCACCCCATTCCCCTCCACAGTATTTGGGAAGCTGCCCATATGTTGGCTCTGATATCGGTGTTCCCTTAAGAGGGGTTCCTCAATCTGATCCACTCTAGTTAGTGTTCTGATCAGCCCGATCCGTCTCCGCTAAAAATGTTAAACGTGCAGCATACCCTGGGTTAAACATGGGAAGCTAAGAAAAACCTCAGATACATGCCTATGGCATAAGATTTCCCGTGCTCGATGTGGGATGCCTCGGGCATCCATGCCCTCGAGAAGCCCTATAATAAGGGACAAAAGATAGACACGCCAATTCCCCAGTGTTCAGACACATTAATGATTCCTCGACATGACTACTCCCCCAACTGAAGGTTGCTACCCTGACCGGACCCCTTGGAATGTCCTAACAGAAGTTGCGTTATTAACCAGTGTCCATGTTAACATTGAACTAGAAATATTTTCATGAACAACGTATTAAATCTATGAGGGAGACCCAGACTAGGTAACGAGTTCTGAGGAGGAATCCACAGAAGGAGGAACTGACATCCCATCATCCTGTTTCGATCAAGGAGCAGACGTCCCTGAATAAGGAAAGGATGACGTCAGGCTTTGGAAAGCGGGAATGCGGGGAAACACACAAAAAATCTGCACTGACGTCCCCCACAGACGGATGTGCGTGCCCCGATGAAAGCGTCGGAAACAGAAATGGTGAACCTGATGTGAAGATCTTCTCCTCAATGTAGAGATTAGTAGCGTTCGAGACATCAGTAGATTAACAAGTCACCAGATCTAGATATCCGGTGCTGGGTCCCGCCATGTAAATAGCGGGCCTGGAGTGACACTCACCAGAAGTTGGGGCAGTAGAACGTGGGGCATTCCATTCTACAACGTTGTCGGCATGGATCCATTTTACCGGCCATGGAAGACGGAATGGCACTGGGGCACTGGTTGTCGATTTCTTTTCCTCGCAGTGCAGATGAGTTAATCTCCCTACTTCTTAGGAACCAGGTTACTGCTACAGGGACACGATCGCCGCCCACCCACCTACGTAGGGGCAGGGGAAATACTAGCACAGCCACTCTGTGTGGCTCCACTGTTGCCACAACGACTTCTACATCCACGAGTGTGGGGTGCCCACGCCCCCTCTACCCATCGGAATTCATCCAACAAAGGGTGATTAATGACCTCGTACGTCATTATGAGGATGAGGGAATAATCCCAACTTGGGATATGGTCCGCCTATACTTGGAGGAATCCAGGCCCCGCTGTCAATGCCGCCCTTGAGGGCCGTGCAGGGAGCCCCTGCTCCCACCCCAACATTCAACCGTTTCGGGAGACTATCCCTAGAATGCCTTGACGACTCCCAGCCTTACGCTGATGAGGTGGGTGATGTCTGGCTCAGCCTGGTCAGGGTCTCGATCTAGGGACTACAAGCAAGTTCCCCCACCTGGCCACGTCAGCGCCACCGTCCGGCCTTGCCAGAGGAGTAGGTAGGCTATGCCCCTGCACCACCCGCACCGGCTCTCTTGACCTGACGCCATCATTGGGACCGATTTGAGGATGCCCGCCAAAGGGAGTTTACGTCTATAGCTACTGTGGCCCGAGCCAACATCGACGTATATCATGATGCCCCTGTACACACTGAGCAGGGACACTCCTACGCCCAACCATGATCGAGGCCCCAACCGCCCCACGGGTCGGCTGGGTTGACTCTTCGTGTCGCAGGCCTGAGTGGTGATCGCCACGAACCAAACCACGGTGATGTTACCCCGTACAGAGTCCCTCCCCATACCACCACTCTACAGAGCATGGGCCTGCCCCGCTCTGAAGCTCATTGTAGAGGTATGCTCCGTGCTACCCGTAACCCGAATAAATACCTACCCCATGGCAGTAATACTCAGCGCGGAAGCCTCTCTCGTGCCCATCACACTAGATATGGAGTTCCTCCTCATACCCCCGACCGTCAATGTAAAGACATTTCCCATCCAGTCCCTCTCCAATGTGGTGATCCTCCCTACGTCCTCTCCAGAGTTGGAGAAGGTCCTCCTAGCCCTGGCAACCAAAGGGGTGAAGGTCAGCCTCACTCCACTCGCACCAAGCATGGATGTCCTCCGCATGCTCCCTCTGGTTCCAACGGAGGCTTTTCCCTCTCAGGGGATGTTCATGGAGGTTCTCCCCATGTTCCCTTCAACATTTTCCCAGGTGGCCCTCGCACCCCGACTGTCTCAAGCGGAAGTCCTCTCCACCCTAGCACCAGCACGGCCCCAAGATAACATGTGGGGTATCAGCCTTGTTTTGAAGATCCATCTAGAGGCAAGAGGGAGGGTCATCGCCACCAAAAAAAAGAATCCTGGGAAGGACCATATGGAGATCAAGCCAGCCCACTTCTCGGATTCTGAAGCAGAATGAAACTCAGCAATGGAACCCTCCCCTCGTTCCTCCACATCAAGCACCGAGGTAGGAACAAGGCATGTCTGCCTCATCCTTCCATAATGCGAAGTCGACTGGATCCCTGCCTCTCTTTGCAGGTATGTCTATGAGGAGGAAATTTTGGGAGTCCCACAGGTTCCAACCATGCATTATCCACCATCGTCACTAGAAGTGCCATCTACCTCGACCAGAGATCACGGAGAGATATTTTGGGGACCGATGGCGGTTGAGCAATAGCGTGACCCATCACTGGTAACCGCAACCCCTGCACCAGAAGTTGTGGCTGTTAGCCCATTGTATCGCGAAATTGTGGTCAGATCACCACACTCTTCAGAGGATGGCCCAGAATTCGGTGGTCAGTCGGCTCGTTCGCCGTACTCTCCATCGCTCAGCTTACTGTCCCAGTATTCTGCCTCATTGCCTCTACCGGTTCCTCAGACACCTCCGATTGACGAGTGGGGAAATACGGGGCCAAACCCTGAATCCGAGCCTAGGAGCTTCTGGAACATTCTCACGGTGGATCACTTTCCAGAGAAGTTCTGGCCAGTGGCAGTATCGAATTTTCATGCCCCGGAATCCCTCACCCTGGAGGAAGTCGAGTGCTTCCATCAAAACCTATGGGCGACACACTTCTGTCTTCGCTATTATCGGGTGGTGTACCCCATGAGGCATGTTCAGTTCGAGGAAATTGGTGAGCAATGTCGTCTGGTCAATTTGGATGCACTCCCCGTGGCCTAGCGCCCTGAGTCACCCAGTCACCAGAGCGCCCTCCAACAAAAATGCGTTCAGAGTTTCATGGTACTCTGAAAAATCATCAGGGAAGCTACCCCCATGTGCAAGTCTGTGGTTGGGGACAGTATGCTGCCCTCCTCTTCTGTCCTATCTGGAAGCAGCCCGATTCATTATGATACATTGAGGACATGCCCCCAAGAAGGGTTGCGGTCCACAAGGATGACATAGTGGACAAGGAGGATGAGTTGGAGTTTCTCATTGGAGACTTACCCTATGAGGGTGTACCACCATTGTTGGACCCATCAGAGAGGATTACTCGTCAGCAGATGAACTGTCTAGGCCTCCATGCGCCCACTGAGTCGCTGGTACTCAGTCGGGTTGCCGGTAAGGGTAAAGAGCACGTCGGAACTGTCAATCACTCTGACCCGTCCACCTCAGTGCAGAAGACGGACGAAGACCCTGAGAAGACCGCGTTATACCAACAGCTCGCTGAGCGGAAGAGACTGGTCGACGAACTCTTGGTCGAACGTGCTATAGAGTGGCAACCCGACTATGGTGATCCAAAGCTGGGGCAGTAGGGGTAGGAACAATTTTCCCCCGGTGAGATGCCTCTGGGCAACCCTGATCATGCTACTCTCGTAGACCGGGTAGAAGCCTGAACTCACGGCAAGACGGCGCTATACGTCTCGCCAAACCCTCCTGAACGGCGAGGCAATCCGAGGAATCCTGCCCGGGTTCCCCCAGCTACCCCGCGAGCCATTCCGCCAGTCGGTCCATCAGCCGTTGAAGCCATCTACTGTGTCGAAGAGCTCGGCAATGCACTCGTGGTTAGGGATCCCCGTCAAGATAGGGACCCCCACCCGGATGATCCTATAACGACACTCATTTCCCGTCTCAAGGCGTTGGAAACGCGGCAGGTGGCAGTCCCACCAGATGGCAGTCCATATCCCACGTGGGTGGATGATATGCCTGCACCTTCGGATTTTGGGAATCCCACTTTCTCATCCTTTAACGGGACAGGGGACCTTCCACAGCACTTGGATCACTTTTCTTCCAGGTGTGGCCCCATGTTGGGGACCCCACCACAGCAGGAAGCCGCCATGCTCCGATGTTTTGTGAAGATATTGGAGGGCCCTGCATTTTTTTGGTACAGCCAGCTCCCTATCAGATCAGTGACCAGCTGGGAGGATCTATGTCGACAGTTCCTATACCCGTTCAGCTCCACCACGCGAAATACCAGCATCGTAGACCACTTCAAGTGAAGAAAAAGGCCTGATGAGCGAGTTGCAGACTTCATCGCCCGGTGGAAGGGGCTCACGTACTCCCTCAACTTGCCACTGACTCAGGAGCAGTTACTGACGATGTGCATAGGGAATGTCAAGAAAGAACTGGTTCCTTCCCTGATCACTCAGAACTACCCCGGAGGGTTCCAGGACTTCTCAGATATGGGCCAGCGCCTCGAGGAAGCTCTACAACAGGCTAGTCAGGTGCGTCAAACGCCCCTTGTGATCCCAGCAAGGAGGGATGCCAGAGCTGAGCCCACTACGGTAGCCCAAATAGAAGCCCCCATGCAGCTAGAGTTGCTACCAGTTGCACTATCTCCGGAACCATGTAGAGTCCCTCCACCTCAGGCACATGCTCCTGCCTAGTAGTGAACGCCTCATAACTGACAGGTTCCCCCGCGCAATGCGCCACCACCACCTAGGCAGGACAATCAGGCTCCACCTCCTTGGTAGACCCCTCCGGCCCCTCATCCGGGCTAGGATCCCAGAGCCCCCTATCCATAATGAAGGCACCATACTTACTCATTCAATGAGAATCAGGTACCCGGTTACTTCTGAATTTCCCTAGAGTAGGGGATCGTGCGCTTACCTGAGTGTAGAAGGTCGTCAGAGGTGAATCTCACAGATCGACCCAATTGCTGCCCCAATATACGGATCCTAGGGCACACCCTCAAGTAGTGATATGTGTTTTAAGATGGGCTCCAAGACCAATTCGACAAAAACATAGTCAGGTTGCGCCTGGCCCCGACACAAGTGGCAGGTGTCTTTGTTAGGTCAAAAATCGATAGCGATGACGAAGGCGGGTGGAAGAAGGTTCCCAGACGTGGGTCCCAGAAGTACGACGACTGGATGGCCCGTAAAACCATCACCCACACCCATTGTATTATTTGGGCATGCCTAAATTAGCCAGAGCCTTCATAATATGCATCCAGTACCTCTACGTCGTCATCTTAGTCAGCCTCCTCCCAGAAGGGCAAGTAGTGATGGCACAAGAAGAAGCAATGTGCTCCACCACTGTCGTCGTCATCCCGTACTCTCGGTGAATTCATACCCCCTGAGATGGGGATCACTCCTAGAATCCGGCTAGTGGTGGATGATTCATCAAGCGACAGTCAGGTGTATGCTTTGGTTAATACCATAGAGCTGGTAAATCCCTATATGACTCCCGACGAGAGGGAACGTCGGGCGAGCCTCCCCAACATCCCCAGCCGACGTCAACGTCAGCGGAACTGCGGCCACATGGTTCATCGAGGAACATCAGTGGGTGCTTTAAATTAGTCCGTGCACACTACTGAAACCAGACAGCAGGCCTAGGGCAGAGCTTAGCATGCGCAACCTCATCCAGTTCCCTCAGATCTACCTCTACCGACGTTTGTGCTACTAGATCAGGCAAAGCTGCCTCGTCCATACCGCATCCAGTCTTTCCCTCCTACAGGACAATATCAGTTGTCTGATCCTCATCCAGCATCTACTCTTCATGCCTCAACTAGCAGGCAGCGGGATGTACCCAGTACCAGCCAGCCGCCGGTCGAGCCGGCAGGGCCCTCCATGCCTCCAATTGCAGAGCGGCCTCTTGTAAGCAGAGGCCCATGTCTGGACCGGAAGTATGATGTTTTGAAGCACATTGTCGGAATTACAACAAGGCTTTCCATCCTTGAGGTTCTTCTCCTATCGTTTGAAATGCGTGAGGCGCTTGCTGAGGCCCTAAGGATCCCCCTCCAGTTTGAGATGGAGGTAGTAGCTGCAAAATCCTTCCACGCTGAGGAAATTGAGAATGTTGAATTCCAATAATTTATCTCATTCTATAGTGATGATTAAGACCCTCCCATATAGGGGAACATTCACCCACTGTACATCACTGGACAGTTCAATGGTGTGGAAGTCTGCCACTGTCTTGTTGACACGGGTTCTGGGATTAACCAAATCCCAACTCGGCCACTGCAGAAGACCGGTTTGTCTGAGGATGATCTAACTCCCTCCGACCTTAGAATCTAGGGATATGACAGGACTGAGCAGACCCTGGTCGGCAAGATCTGCTTGAATACCTAGTTCGGTGGCCTAATTTCCAACACCAAATTCATGGTTGTCTCTCAGAACACCGCATTCAATGCATTGATGCGAATTCCATGGCTCCATCTGCATGCATTGGTCCCTTCGTCATATCACCAATTTCTCAAAAACTCCCTCAATGGTCGAGTAGGCATGCTCCAAGGAGATGCGTCTCCTTTTTCCACTTGTGAATCCCACTATCTGGAAGCTGACTATTACAAGAGCAAGGATAAGAAAATACTAGCACGTGAGGATGAGCCTGTCCTGGTCATAAGTGATCCCTAGGAAGGTCTGGACGATGCCTAAATCTTCCCGATCCATCAATTGGAGGCCACAACCCCCGACATGGAGCAGTGTTTTGTTGTTTCGGGTACAAGAGGAAGACATATTCCCAGGTCCAAGATATGTCGTGAAATCACCTCGTACTCCAACACTAACCAGGCTTGGGTGATCCCGGAACCTCCTACCCCTATACGGTATCGGGAAGTCGGGCTCATGGAAATGGTAGTACATCATACGTGTCTCTTCCGTCAGGCTGGAATCAACCGGCTCATGACGACGCGCCATTACTACTTTGATGTCATCAAGTGTGGCCCCTTGGGCCGAAGGCCAGATGGGATAGGATCAACTTCCTTCATCGCCATTGTCTCAGTGGCACATGAGTCTCCTAACGTAATGACCACTACCGATCAGGCCGGCACCATCACCCCATCTGAGTCTGGTGGTTCGGAAACGACTCCCCTTGCGGAAGATCCCTCTGAAATTGGAGAAGTGGATCTAGAGGATTCTCCCCCTGCCTTTGAAGAAGGCGTCTCTACCACGGTCGATGAACTGGTACAGGTGAAACTTGGTAGAGAGGAAAATCCAAGACCCACACTGATCAGTGCCGCCATGTCCCTCGAAGTGCAATAGCGGTATGTGGAATTTTTCAAACAGCACCGTGACTTGTTTTCCTGGAGTTACGACGAGATGCTAGGACTAGATCCCCAGTTAGTTGTCCACCGCCTTGGTCTCCCGACAAACCATCCCGGGTTCAAGAAGCCTCCAAGAATGATGCACCCTTCCCACGGTGCCATGTTTGAGGTCGAATTTGACAGGATTATCAATGCCAACTTTGTCAAATAAGTCCAGTACCCCAAGTGGCTTGCCAACATTGTTCCAGTCATGAAGAAAATAAGACAGATCAGAGTCTGTATCGACTTCTGCAATCTCAATCGCCAATGTTTGAAGGATGATTTTCCCCTTCCAGTGATGGAATTGTTGATTGATGCCACAGCTGGGTTCCAATACCTCTTTTTAATGGATGGATATTCTGAGAACAACCAGATCTAGATGGCCCCCGAGGACAAGGAGTCCACTACCTTCAGGTCACCCCAATGTACTTTCTGCTACCAGGTTATGCCCTTCGGCCTGAAGAATGTGGGTGCTACCTATCAGTGGGCCATGCATCGCATATTCAAGCCGATTCTCGGGACACTGGTGGAATGCTACGTGGATGATCTGGTGGTCAAATATCGCTAGCGCCAGGACCATCTCAAGGATCTTGAGAAAGTGTTTAGTTTTCTATGTTCCTGCTGCCTGAAGATGAACCCGTAGAAGTGTGCCTTTGTGGTCACCTCTAGGATGTTTCTTGGCTTTGTAGTCAGATACAGAGGCATCAAGATCGACCCAGAGAAAATCAAAACCATCATCCAAATGCCTCCCCCGAGCAATATTTGAGAGCTTTGAGGTCTCCAATGCCACTTAGCCTATATAAACCTATTCATTGCGAATCTGGATGGAAAGTGTAAGCCATTTTCCTGGATCATGAAGAAAGGCTTCGCTTATGAATGGGATGAAGAGTGTCAGATCGCCTTCAAGGAAATGAAGCAGTTTCTACTCCAACCTCTAGTCTTGATGCCACCCATCTCCGGAAGGCCGTTGTTCCTTTAAATGACTGCCCTGGAATGGTCCCTCGTCACACTTCTCACCCATAAGAACAATGAGGGGACAGAGAATAGCCTCTACAACCTCAGCTACATGCTCCTCGATACGGAGACCAGATACTCCCCCATAAAAAAGAGATGCCTTTCGCTCCTGTTCTCCGTACAGAAATTGCGGAATTACCTACATGTAATGACCTGTAAATTTCAAGGAAATTTTTGTCTTAATTTTCTTTGGAATTTTACAAGAACGCAGTTTCTGACGGAACCTGATTCTGAGGCCCGGTGTGCCCGGAATCATTTTCCGAAGTTTGGCTCGGGTACGTTCAGTGAACGAATGAGCGGGTTTTTCTAACTTTTAAACTGGTGCTTGGAATCGAATTCTGAGGGCACCGATAGAATCGCAGCATCGGTATTTGCTTAGAAACACCTCTTCTGGAGTTGCGTTTTCTCGGGTGTGGTTTTTAAATTTTTGGAGTTAAGTTAAGAAATAAAATAAAGTGTGCGACAACTTTATTTTTATTTCACTTAAAGCCACTAGAAAGCCACTTAAAGCTTCTTAAGATGAGTTGATGCAGATAGGGTGCTATCCAAAAAAATATCCTACCCCCTTGGTAGGATATTTGTGAGGTGGGGCCCACATGAGCTCCGCTGTTTCTTTTCCGCTAAGTAACGCACCCGCGAAAACCCATCATTATGAAAGTCAACTAATGTGTTTTATTAAATTCTTAACGCACCAATTAATTGGGCGGTTAACTTTGTTAAATTAATTCTATGAATTAATTTAATCGTTTCTTAACCTGTTTACAATCCGTTGGCATAATAATAAAATAAGACCAACACATGACTTCTTGAGGATTGCTCGTTGAGAGGCTTTTGACAGAAATTTTGTGCCTTCATCCTCCTTCGCGAAGAACGCGAAGAATGTCGTCACCCTCGGAGATTGACGATGCTTCTTCCGAGACGTTCTTCCCCGCAACGATCTCTGATCACCAACTGCTTGAGGTAGGAGATTTCGGGTTTTTTCTTTTAAATCTCTTTGTGGGTTATAACAACATGGGTTTAATTAATATAATTAAATCTACATGTTCTTGAACCTTGGAGTCCGTCGATGTGACACCGTAATCCGTGATGACGCGACGCCCTTCTGCGACGACGTGACGCCCTTCCGCGACGACGCGACGCCCTTCCGTGACGCGACGATCGCCTCCTTCCACGACGATCAATTCCGCGAAGAGCGCGCCTACGACGACTTGATGAGGTAGGGGTTTGTTGTGGAATATTTTATGTTCCCGTGTTTGTTTCTTTTAAAACAAAGAACCTGGATCAAGTGCAATTCTAATTTATTAAATTGTATCTTGTTACGTTTCCATTTGTTTCTTCCCGATTGTTATCACCTAACGCGGAGAGTGTGGGCCAAACAAACACGGCCCGACAACCCTCCGCAGTTCTTCGTTGTTGTGCGGATTGGCGGGTGGCGACAAAACATGCCGCATAGGTGATTCGTTGTTTCCGCAGTGAAGTACGGGACCCGGGAGGAGCTACGGTGCAGACGGAAACGAAATCGGACCACCGGAGCAACTCCAGTGGCCTGCAGAACCCACCGGGGGCGCGGCGGCGCCGGCGGCCGGAGGCGTCAGCGCCCCAGCGTGCCGCCAGACAGGGCCGCCGCGGCTTCAACCACGGCGGCGGCGGCCAGTGGACCCGCGGCCGCGCGGTTCCGACAGTCACGGGATGCGTCCGTTGACCCAGCGCGGCCCCACGCGGGGCCGTGGCGCTTCATTCCGCGAGGGCCAGCGCCCCGCGGTTCCTCCGCTTGGCCGGATCGGCCGAGCCGATCCGGGTCGCGCCAAACTGGGTAGGACCCGGACCCGGGTCGGGTCGACCCAGGGGGGTTGGGCCGGGTCAGTCCAGGCCCAGACCCCCCGTCTCCGGATGTTTTCGGTTTTTTGCTCATAACTTGAGCTACGGGCCTCCGAATGACACGTCGTCAGCGGCAATGTGATCCTTGGATCGAGTCAGTCGTTTTGGTGTATCACACTCAAGGTTTCAGAATACTTTGGGTTCGGCCGGGTTGGTTCGTACACGAAACCAACCGGGCCCTCGGAGCGGAAACGCTCATATCTTGAGCTTCGAACGTCTGATCGACGTGCTGTCAACTTCGTTGTTTTCCTCTAAGTGAGAAGGATATTTTTGCATACTCCGCCTGAAGTTTGGACGTAGGTGGAGTATGGTCGGGTATGTTTTGCCTTAAAAATCAACCGGGCCCCTGGGACGAAAAAGCCAATAACTCGCAGACCGGGCGTCCGATTGACGCGTCGTCTGCAACGTTGAGTTCCTGTTGACGATACGGAACTTTTGGATACATCAAATTTGGACTATGTGTCAGTTGATGTATCAGCCTCTTGGCTCGTAGAGCGGACCCTCCCAAACGAGCTTGCTGTGTGCGGGAACCCTAGAGCTGGATGCGACTGCTACTGTGACGACGACGACTGTGTAGAGATCCTCAGTGGATTCGACGACGATGACTACAACACTCAGCGATACTTTGTGGGTCAGTGCTACCGATCCTGTGTGGGTCCGATCCTGTTTGGGTCAGCGCTCAGCGGTCCTGTGTGGGCCTGATCCTGTGTGGGTCTTTGTGGGGGTTAGTTACCTATCGATCCTTTGTGGGTCATTGTGGGGGTTAGTACATATCGATCCTTTGTGGGTCTGACGACTTAGATGGATCAGTGATCATCTCTATCATCATTCGAAGATGTATACCTGTGTGAGATGAAACCCTGTTTTACTTTCCTTTGTGGATTGTGTTGTGCTATCCTGTGTGGATTTGTGTTTTACTTTCCTTTGTGGATTGTGTTGAGCTATCCTGTGTGGATTTTACATTTCGCTTTCCTGTGTGGACTGGGTTGTACTTGAGCTCGGATGTTGGAGTCGATCGAGAATTGATGACTTAGGTATATGTATGGGCATATACCTAAGCAGTGTCGGATGTTACTTCGTGATTGTATCTTTCCTTTGTGTTTATCCTTTGTGGATTCTGGGAGACCTTCGAGGGTCTCGGGGTCCCTACTGAGTAGCTTATACTCACCCCTGCATGGGCTATGCCCGCACTACGTTGTGTTGGTTGCAGACGACGGACAGCGCTAATCATGGTGGAGGCTTGCGGAGCAGGACGGTACCTAGAGGTGGACCACTGGGTGGGGTGTACTTGGAGTGGTAGGCGGGACCTGAGGAGCTTTGGAGGCTATCTATACTCACCCTTCAGGTGGGACTTCAAGAGGACGGATCGACGCTGCGGCTCTACTTTTCAGTTGTTGTTTTCCCCTTTCAGTTGTACTTCATAGTTGGTCTTGTATTTCTGTCCCCCTTTACTTTTCTGCACTTACTGTTGTACCATTTGTTTTTACTTAGTGTTTACTTTTCCGCTTGCTTACTCTGTAGTGCTCATTTACTTTACAAAGGCAATGTCTTCCCTTTACCAGGATTTACGCCTTGGTGCTAGTCGCCAGCCCCTGGCCTATGGAAGGCGGGCTTGGGGTAGTCACGGCACGGGCCCCGAGGATGGGTCGTGACAATTGGTATCAGAGGAGTTCGGTTATACCAAAGACTCTGATCTTTCTTCTATGAGAATCAATAGTGTTTAGCGTATTGGGTGTGGTTATCAGCCCAGGGAGCCCAATGTTGGTGCGGCGGCCGACGTATCCGTACACTAGGACCCTAACTTCTGATTTCCGACTTAATGCATGAAAACATTGATTGCATGTGTGTTTCAAGTTTTCTTTTTGATTACTTTGTGTCAGCTCACCAGGTATATTGTTCTGACCATGGCGCACCTGTTTCTTTTCAAGATGGCCCCACGACAGCAGCCAGCTAGGGTTCCGACAGTTGTACGTGACGACAGCCCTCCGAGCGATGAGGCCTCGGTATATGGCCCTTTGACAGTAGAGGCACCGGTGGTACCTCTACCCGCCGAGCCACCGATGCTTTCAGCACCAGCCGCTGACGATGCACATCGCCTTAGTGCACTGTATGAGTTCCAGCGCCAGCGACCACCTAGGTTCCGCGGGGAGATGGACCCCCAAGAAGCCGAGGACTGGTTGGAGGCAGTTGTACGAGTTTTCAGGCTAGTGAGGACACTAGGAGACCTCATGGTGATCCTCGCTGCGAGCCTACTGCACGCGGCAGCAGGCCGATGGTGGAGCTTGATGCTTCAGGTGCACGATGAGGCATCTCTTCTCTGGACAGACTTTGAGAGCCTCTTCCGCTCGGAGTTCGTCCCAGCCACCCTCCGTGCGGTGCACATCCAAGAGCTTCTTCAGCTACGGCAGGGCAGCTTGATGGTCGCCCAGTACTCGGTGAGATTTACCGATCTCTCGCGCTACTCGACCGACATGGTACGAGACCCGTTCTTCAGGGACCGGACCTTTGAGCAGGGATTAAGACACGAGATCAGGGCATCGATGATCTCCCTCAGTATTCCGACTCAGGCAGAAGTACTGGAGCGAGCCCTTCTGATCGAGATCTTTCTTGCTGAGACTTCTCTAGCGGCGAGACCTACCGCGGGGCGGCATGTAGCAGAGTCTTCCGCAGCAGGCAGTTGACGGATGACTCAGGGGTCCCGGCAGACCAGACCCTCACGTAGACGGCCTCAGGACACTGGCTCAGTCGTGCGGGGCACACAGCACAGAGCCAGTCTTTCGAGAGGCAGGTAGTGCTACACATGCGGCGGACAGGGTCACATGGCTCGTGACTGCCCGACCCATCGTGCCGAGGAGCAACAGACAGTTGAGGGGCCACCCAAGCAGAGGCAGAGGGTCGACGGTGGTGGTCCGTAGGGAGGAGGCGGACGATGAAGAGGAGATGGCTGAGCAGAAGGTGGTGGGAGACGCTTTGAGGCTCTACCACCACCACCACCAGGAGGCCCGCCCCGACTACAGGGAGCTGGCAGGCACAGACAGGCACAGCTCTAGGCAGCGGAGGCCTACAACCATGGCGCGCCCGAGATGATTTGAGGTATGATCTGTGTCTATTCCACCCTTTCTGCAGTTCTTATAGACACAGGAGCAGGTCACTCTTTCATACCCGCTGCCCTTGTTCAGAGCTCGGAGATTCCGACAGAGCTGTTGGCTCGATCCTTATGGCTAGAGACTCCTACGGGAGCAGACTCGATGATTACGCACTGGTGTCGGCAGTGTGAGCTTACTCTAGGAGGCGAGAGCTTCGGCTGGGATCTTCTTGTAGCGGCTTCAAGGCCTTACGATGTCATCT
This sequence comes from Viscum album, assembly GCA_963277665.1. Classification (NCBI taxonomy): domain Eukaryota; kingdom Viridiplantae; phylum Streptophyta; class Magnoliopsida; order Santalales; family Viscaceae; genus Viscum; species Viscum album. The sequence goes on from OY728143.1 coordinate 822,246,048, forward strand.
TGGGAATGGATTGGTTATCTACAGTCCATGCACAGATTGACTGTATTAGGCGCAAGGTGCGATGTGTACGCACCGACGGGAGCAGGTTCAGCTTCACCGGCGAGAAGGGAGCCTTCGAAGCACAGGATGGACTTCCGTAAAGGAGAGGACAACCCATCACTCATCAGTTGGCTAGACTCATCCTAGGAGCAGTTGACGTGCGGAGTCCTTGTTTTCCTGCAGTGTTGGATCAGTACGCGAACTTCTTTCCTGACGACGTTCCAGGGCTACCTCCTCGCAGAGAGGTAGACTTTCATATTGATCTGTACCCCGGGACAGCCCCGATATCAACTCCAGCATATCGGATGGCCCCCGCTAAGCTTCGAGAGCTACGGGTATAGTTGGAGGACTTGCAGGACAAAGGTTTCATCTGACCCAGTGTTTCACCCTGGGCTTCCCCGATATTGTTTGCCAAGAAGATGGACAGGAGCTTGCGACTGTGTGTCTACTATCATCGCCTGAACCAGGTGACAGTGAGGAACAAGTATCTGCTACCGAGGATTGCTGACCTCTTCGATCAGCTCAAGGGAGCACGGTGGTTCTCGAAGATAGTCCTCAGGTCAAGCTATCATCAGCTCAGAGTTCGAGACGAGGACGTGCAGAAGACGACCTTCAGGTGTCGGTATGGCCACTATGAGTTCTTGGTTATTCCATTCAGCGTAACCAATGCTCTAGCAGTGTTCATGGGCCTCATGAACAGGATCTTCCAGCCATACCTTGATCGATTTGTCGTGGTCTTCATCGACGACATTTTGATTTACTCGACGACTGAGGAGGAGCACGCCTACCACTTGCGGGTTGTACTAGACACGCTCCGAGAGCACCAGCTTTACAGCAAGCTCTCGAAGTGTCAGTTCTAGATACGTGAGGTCCACTTCTTGGGACACGTCATCTATGAGGCGGGAGTTGCAGTGGATCCTGCGAAGATCGAGGCAGTGTTAGCTTGGGATCCACCCAGGAGCGTGACGGAGGTGCGAAGTTTCTTGGGACTAGCTGGATACTATCGGAGATTTGTGCCAGACTTCTACAGAGTTGCGGCGCCACTCTCAGTTTTGACGAAGAAGGGGAAACCCTTTGTGTGGTCAGACAGATGTCAGCAGAGCTTCCAGGAGCTGAGATAGAGATTGACCATCACACCTATCTTGAGGTTTCATGAGGAGGGTGTAGGTACGTAGTCTACTTTGATGCATCAGGGACCGGACTCAGATGTTTCCTGATGCAGGAGCGGGTAGTGATCGCCTATAGATCACGTCAGTTGAGGCTGCATGAGCAGAACTATGCTACCCATGACATGGAGTTAGCAGCAGTGGTCTTCACTCTGAAGACATGGCGACACTATCGGATGGGCGAGCGCTTTACAGTCTTTTCTGACCATCAGAGTCTCAGGTACAACTTCTCTCAGAAGGACCTGAACCTGAGATAGTGACGATGGATCGAGTTCCTCCAGGACTATGACTTTGAGATAGTCTATACTCCTGGGAAGGGGAACGTGGTAGCTGATCCTCTCAGCAGGAGGACATACATTCAGCTACTTGAGGAGGTGACTGAGCAGCTAACTGCTTTGCAGATATCCTTTATGGATAGAGATGGAGCAGTCTTCCTTCAGTCTCTCACAGTCACTCCTCCACTACTGCAGTGGGTCAGAGAGGCACAGCGTGGGGACGCTGACTGTGAGACGCGGCATGCACAGATATCCTTGGGATAGGCACCTGATGGCTTCTCCCTTGGAGCAGAGCACAACATCCTTTTAAGAGGGTGTACCTTAGTACCAGTAACGTTACGAGAGGAAGTGCTGAGAGAGTTTCACACTTCTCCTTTAGCAGTACATCCTGGAGTGGCGAAGATGTACCAGGACCTCAGACGACAGCACTGGTGGACGGGCATGAAGAAGGCTGTGGCAGGGTTCGTTTCTTGATGCCTCACCTGCCAGTAGGTGAAGGAAGAGCATTAGGTACTAGCAGGCTTGGTACATCCCTTGTATGTCCCAGAGTGGAAGTGGGACGGGATATCTATGGACTTCGTGACTGGACTTCCACGCACTTCCAGGGGTCACGACTCCATTTGGGTGATTGTCGACCGACTCACCAAGTCGGCTCACTTCCTACCCATCAGAGATTAGGGCTCAATAGAGAGCTTGGGGCGTCTCTACATTCAGGAGATTGTACGGCTTCATGGTGTGCCATCATCAATCGTCTCTGATCGAGATGCTCGCTTTACTTACCGGCATTGGAAGGGGTTGCAGGAGGCGTTCGGGGCGCAGCTACGTCTGAGCACCGCTTTTCACCCTCAAACGGATGTTCAGACGGAGAGGACCATTCAGACTCTCTAGGACATGCTCCACGCATGTGTCCTCGACTTGGGTCGCAGCTGGGAGGACCACCTACCCTTGGTGGAGTTTGCGTACAACAACAGCTACCACTCCACCATCGGGATGGCACCATACGAGGCGTTGTACGACAGACCTTGCAGATCTCCCTTGTGCTGGACAGACCCTGGGGAGTCAGCACTTGTGGGACCAGAAATGGTCCGGGCCACGACATAGAAGGTCCAGGTCATGCAGGAGTGGATGAGGACAGCTCAGATCCGGCAGAAGTCTTACGCTGACAGGAGGCGGAGGCCACTAGAGTTCGAGGATGGCGACCACGTCTTCTTGGCTGTCTCACCTCGATGTGGATTACGGAGATTTGGCCAAGCCGAAAAGTTGTCTCCATGCTTCATCGGACCTTTCCAGGTCCCCAGCAGGATCGGCGAGGTGGCTTATCACCTGGCTCTACCACCTCAGTTGCACCGAGTGCACGACGTCTTCCACGTATCTCATCTGAGGAGATACGTGCATGACCCGACACACATCATTGACCATGGGGAGCTAGACGTTGATGATGGGGTGTCTTTTGCGGAGGTCCCGGTGGAGATCGAGGATCGACAGGAGAAGGTCCTACGCGGACAATCGATTCCTCTTGTGCCCATCAGATGGCAGCACGGGAACCTCCAGGAGAGCACTTGGGAGCAGGAGGCTCAGATGCGTGCTCAATACCCACATTTGTTTCCCTAGTTTATGATGTATCTTTACGGGGACTTAAAGACCTGAGGTGGGAGTGATGTAAAGACCCGTAAATTTCAAGGAAATTTTTTTCTTAATTTTATTTGGATTTTACAAGAACGCAATTTCTGACGGCACCTGATTCTGAGGCCCGGTGTTCCCGGAATCATTTTCCGAAGTTTGGCTCGGGTACGTTCAGTGAACGAACGAGTGGGTTTTTCTAACTTTTAAACCGGTGCTCGGAATCGAATTCTGAGGGCACTGATGGAATCGAAGCGCTGGTATTTTCTTAGAAACACCTCTTCCAGAGTTGCGTTTGCTCAGGTGTGGTTTTTAAATTTTTGGGGTTAAGTTAAGAAATAAAGTAAAGTGTGCGACAACTTTATTTTTATTTCACTTAAAGCCACATAAAGCTTCTTAATCCGAGTTGATGCAGATAGGGTGCTATCTAAAAAAATATCCTACCCCCTTGGTAGGATATTTGTGAGGTGGGCCCGCACGAGCCCCACCGTTTCTTTTCCGCTAAGTAACGCACCCGCGAAAACCCGTCATTATGAAAGTCAACTGACACGTTTTCTTAAATTCTTAACACACCAATTAATTGGGCGGTTAACTTCGTTAAATTAATTCTATTAATTAATTTAATCGTTTCTTAACCTGTTTACAATCCGTTGGCGTAATAATAAAATAAGACCAACGCACGACTTCTTGAGGATTGCTCGTTGAGAGGCTTTTGACAGAAATTTTGTGCCTTCATCCTCCTTCGTGAAGAACACGAAGAACGCGAAGAACGCCGTCACCCTCGGAGATCGACGACGCTTCTTCCGAGACGTTCTTCCCCGCAACGATCTCCGATCACCGACTGCTTGAGGTAGGAGATTTCGGTTTTCTTCTTTTAAATCTCTTTGTGGGTTAGAACCACATGGATTTAATTAATATAATTAAATCAACATGTTCTTAAACCTCAGAGTCCATCGACGCGACACCGTAATCCGCAACGACGTGACGCCCTTCTGCGACGACGCGACGCCCTTCTGCGATGACGCGACGCCCTTCCGCGACGCGACGATCGCCTCCTTCCGCGACGATCAATTCCTCAAAGAGCGCGCGTGTGACGACATGACGAGGTAGGGGTTTGTTGTGAAATATTCTATGTTCCCGTGTTTGTTTCTTTTAAAACAAATAACCTGGATCAAGTGCAATTCTAATTTATTAAATTGTATCTTGTTACATTTCCATTTGTTTCTTCCCGATTTTTATCACCTAACGCGGAGGGTGTGGGCCAAACAAACATGGCTCGACAACCCTCCGCAGTTCTTCGTTGTTGTGCGGATTCGCGGGCGGTGACAAAAAATTCCGCATAGGTGATTCATTGTTTCCACAGTGAAGTACGGGACCCGGTAGGAGCTACGACGCAGAAGGAAACGAAATCGGACCACCGAAGAAACTTCGGTGGCCCGCGGAACCAACCGGCAGCCGGAGGCGGCGGCGCCCCGGTGCGCCGCCAGACAGGGTCGCCGCGGCTTCAGCCACGACGGCGTCGGCCAGTGGACCCGTGGCCGCGCGGGGCCGACACTCATGGGACGCGGCTTTTCCACGTCCGTTGACCCAGCATGGCCCCACGTGGTGTCGCAGCGCTTCATTCCGCGGGGGCCAGTGCCCCGCGGTTCCTCCGCTCGGCCGGCTCGGCCAAGCCGAGCCGGGCCGACCCGCTGGGCCGGGTCGCACCCAGGCCGGGCCGGGTCGTGCCAAACCGGTTCGGACCCGGACCCGGATCGGGTCGACCCGGTTCGGGGCGACCCAAGGGGGGTTGGGCCGGGTCGGTCCGGGCCCAGACCCCCCGTCTCCGGACGCTTTCGGTATTTTGCTCATAACTTGAGCTACGGTCCTCCGAACGACATGTCATTAGTAGCGATGCGATCCTCGGATCGAGACGGTCGTTTCGGTATATTACACTCAAGGTTTCGGAATACTTTGGGTTCATCCGGGTTGGTTCGTACACGAAACCAACCGGGCCCTCGGAGCGGAAATGCTCATATCTTGAGCTTCGGACGTCCGATCGACGTGCCGTCGAGTTCATTGTTTTCCTCTAAGTGAGACAGATCTTTTGGAATACTCCGCCCGAGGTTTGGACACAGGTGGAGTATGGTCGGGTTGGTTTTGCCTTAAAAACAAACCAGGCCCCTGGGACGAAAAGCCAATAAATCGCAGACCGAGCATCCGATTGACGCGCCGTCTGCGATGTCGAGTTCCTGTTGACGATACGGAACTTTTGGATACATCAACTCTGTACTATGTGTCAGTTGATGTATCAGCCTCTCGGCTCGTGAAGCGGACCCTCCCAAACGAGCTTGCTGTGTGCCGGAACCCTAGAGCTGGCTGCGACTGCTACTGTGACGACGACGACGATTGTGCAGAGATCCTTAGTGGATTTGACGGCGACGACTACAGCACTCAGCGATCCTTTGTGGGTTACTGCTACCGATCCTGTGTGGGTCTGATCCTATGTGGGTCAGCGCTCAGCGGTCCTGTGTGGGCTAGCGCCTACAGGTCCTATGTGGGCCCGATCCTGTGTGGGTCTTTGTGGGGGTTAGTTACCTATCGATCCTTTGTGAGTCATTGCGGGGGTTAGTACCTATCGATCCTTTGTGGGTCTGATGAATTAGATGGATCAGTGATCATATCTATCGTTATTCGAAGAAGTATACCTGTGTGAGCTGAAACCCTGTTTTACTTTCCTTTGTGGATTGTGTTGTGCTATCCTGTGTGGATTTGTGTTTTACTTTACTTTGTGGATTGTGTTGAGCTATCCTGTGTGGTTTTTACGTTTTTCTTTCCTGTGTGGGCTGGGTTGTACTTGAGCTCGGATGTTGGAGCCGATCGAGAATTGATGACTTAGGTATATGTATGGGCATATACCTAAGCAGTGTCGGATGTTACTTCGTGATTGTATCTTTCCTTTGTGTTTACCCTTTGTGGATTCTGGGAGAACTTCAGGGGTCTCGGGGTCCCTACTGAGTAGCTTATACTCACCCCTTCACGGGCTATGCGCGCACTACGTTGTGTTGGTTGCAGACGACGGACATCGCTGATCGTGGTGGAGGCTTGTAGAGCAGGACGGTACCTAGAGGTGGACCACTGGGCAGGGTGTACTCGGAGCGGTAGGTTGGACCTGAGGAGCTGTGGAGGCTATCTGTACTCACCCTTCAGGTGGGACTTCCAGAGAACGGCTCGACGTTGCGGCTCTACTTTTCAGTTGCTGTTTTCCCCTTTCAGTTGTACTTTACAGTTGGGCTTGTATTTTCGGCCCCTTTACTTTTCCGCACTTACTGTTTTACCAGTTGTTTTTACTTAGTGTTTACTTTTCCTCTTTCTTACTCTGTAGTGCTTGTTTACTTTACAAAGGCAATGCCTTCCCTTTACCGGGATTTACGACTTGGTGCTAGTCGCTATCCCCTGGCCTGTGGAAGGCGGGCTTGGGGTAGTCACGGCACAGGCCTCGAGGATGGGTCGTGACACTACAACACCACGAGGTACAGTTGGTCTCTTGGGTAGACCCATTGAAGTACATTCTGAACCACCCCATGTTGACTAGCTGACTAGCACGGTGGGCGGTGATCCTACAACAGTTTGACATCAGGTTCGTGCCTTATAAGGCCATCAAGGGACATGCATTGGAAGACTTCCTAGCTGCCCATCCAACCTCCGCGAATCAATCCCTGGGCCTGGATTTTTCTGATGAGGTAGTCCACTCAGTAGATCATGCCGACTCATACTGGAAAATGCACTTCGACGGTGCCTCCCAGAGCCCCACCGGAAGGAGGCTCAATGATCCGAAGCTCAACAGAGTGGTTTTGGGTATCGTCTTCATCACCCCGGCACAAGTCGTTCTGCGGTACTCATTCTTGTTGTCAGAAGGCTGCACCAACAACGAGGCAAAGTATCATGCTCTCATCACCGGCCTCCAGCTAGCCCTTGAGATCGATGTTCCCCATTTGAACGTAAAAGGGGATTCTGAACTAGTCATCAAGCAGGTCAATGGAGACTATGTTGTCAGGAAGCCGGAGCTCATGGCATTGTTGCAGTGCACCCTCCATCTAATGGCACAGTTCCCTTCCCGACTAGAGGTTACCCATGTCCCTCGGTCACAGAATGGTAATGCAGACGCTCTGGATAGCTTAGCTGCGTCACTTATAGAACCCGAGTAGGATGATTTGGTCATACATGTGGCACAGTGGAGAGTCATCTCCCCCGTCACCCCAAAGGATGATGACGGCCCGTGGGTAATCCACCTTACCGCCAAACCCTCCATGTCAGGAGCCCCAGGTTCTTCAGATGTAGTGGTTGAGGCCACTCCCAACTGGAGGGCACCTTTTGTTGAGTATCTCCAAAATGGCTGCCTCCCGGATGATCGGGCCGAGTGTGAGCAAATCTGATGTCGCGCACTACAATTTACCCTCCAGAGTGGTCCCAGGCTTGAGAGGATCCTCTATAAGAAGGTCTTCGATGGTGTTCTCCTCCATTACATTCAAGGAGTCATGATTTCTCAGGTCATTCAAGAGGTTCATGCCGGTTCTTACGGTGCCCACCAAGTTGGGCCAAATCTATCCCATCAGATCCGAAGGTTGGGATACTTCTGGCCCTCTATTATCTATGATTGTATTGAGTTTTCCAAGAGATGCCATGTGTTCCAAGTTAATGCTAACTTCCTGCATCGACCGCCAGATCCTCTCCACTCCACCAAGTACTCTTGTCCATTTGCAGTATGGGGAAATGATGTCGTGGGACCATATCCACCGGCGATAGCTCGCTAGTGTAGGATCATCTTGACTGCTACAGATTTCTTCTCCAAGTGGGAGGAGGAAATTCCACTCAAAGAGGTCAAGGCCCGTTCCATCTTTGACATTGTGAGATCCAATATCATCCACCGGTTTGGAGTCCCTCATGATTTCCTCACTGATAAAGGCACCAACTTCCGAGCAGTCGAGCTGAAGAAATTGTATGCCAAGTACAATATCCATTCGAACCATACCTCTCGCTATCATGTGTGGGAAAATGGGTATATCGAGGCATTAAAAAACACTCTCTAACATTCTACAAAATATGGTTGGTCAGAACAAGAATAGTTGTCCGGCCAAGCTCCCCAATGCCCTCTGGGTGTATCGGACAATGACTCGTAATTCCACCCATGTGACTCCATATTCTCTGGTGTATGGGGCTGAGGTCGTCCTACCTATTGAGACCCAGCATCCATCGTTACACACTACAATCTATAACCAGCAGGCACCAGATAAGGTGGTCAAAATCCGTCTAGCTGAATTGGAAGCACTGGACGAGAATAGGCTTCGTTCCCTGCACAATCTGGAAAGGCATCAGAATAATATAGCCAGAGCCTTCAACAAGAAGGTTCGCCTTCGCTCTTTTCTGAAAGGCGACCTGGTGTTGTCCCTCCGAGCACTAATGATCCCTAGAAGGAAACCACCCAAGCTGGAGCCCAAATGGGATGGACCTTACGTCATTCATAAGGTTTACCCCAATGGAGCATACTCCTTGGTGACCATGGATGGTGAGCGCATAACTCCTCCCAAAAACTCCAATTTCCTCAAGAAATACTTTTCCTAAGCCAATGGGTCCTGCATGACCCTAAACTGTACCCGGTCCCGGATGACCCTAAATTGTATGGTCATGCATGACCTTAAACTGTACGGTCCTGCATGACCCTAAAATGCACATTATGGTCCTGCATGACATTAAACTTCTCACCACCATCCTGCATGACATTAAACTGCTCATTATCGTCCGTCATGACGTTAAACTTCTCATTATCGTCCTAGATGACAATAAACTGAAAAATGGTCCGAGATCTATGACCTTAAACTAAGATCTCCCTAGTCCTCACTACAAGATGTTAAACTGCAAGCCAGTCTGGCCTTCCTGACCGAGGCCCAGCCTCAGGCCCCTTGGCCTTCCACGACTCAGGCTCTCTTGTGGGATTGTACGATGTGGTGTGGGGTTATGTCCTCATTCACATTGGGTTACCCATCGTACCGTACATATCCCCAGATGAGATGTGTCCCCCATCCCGTATGATGTTAAACTGCATCTCATCCCACATGACATTAAATTGTGATTCTAGAACTACGTATGGCTTAGTTCCCATTCTAATAGGATATGTAGGAATGCTCAGACATCCCATCTTGATCCCAGCCCCGAGATATTCTCCTTGAATGTCCCCCTTGGGTATAGTTTCCTCGGAGGGTCCTCGCATGATGAGAAGTTGGCTTCCTTAGCCCCACTTATTTGAGGATTATAATGGTCGTTCCATGTTCCCACTCCAGTTCTTCTATCTTTCCACGTCTTTACCGCACGACGTTAAACTGCATCGCCTTCATGAACTATGTATGGATTGATTCTCATCCTCATGGGATACGTAGGAACGCCCGGACATTTCATCCGTTGGCCCAGCCCAAAATCCAAAATCTTCCCCTCAGGTCAAGACATATGGCAGGGTGCACACTTTTTCCCCAATTTACGTCGAGAAACCCTCGACCTGGCTGTACGCCCCCCTCCCTGGAGATGTTCGCCTCTTTTGTAGATGGGTTCATCTATGATTCATCCACTCCTTGATTGGGATTCCATCACTTTCCTTGTCTGGAAGGGCCCCTAGATGGTATGGATGCTCGGATTAAGGGCCCTCTTACCTCTTCAGGCCAACGCCCCCAAGGATGTCGAGCAACAAGCCGATACAAGTCCCGCGTTTCGAATGTGGTCAGTGGTCGACGCTCATTTTTTGCTCCCATATCAGGTCACCATAGGGACGCAATGTTTCAAACATGGTCAACAGTGTCCTGGATCTTCGGTTCCACCCCAAGTGGTCCCAAGCATTGAGTGCAGTGGTTCGTTCTTCCCCATCCCGAAGTGACAAACTTCCCTCTGGGTGGTGCCAACTATTGGGCCCCTGGCCCAGATTCTCTTATGGGATTGTACGGTGTGGTGTGGGATTATGTCCTCATTCACGCTGGGTTACTTTCTAGGCTGTACACATTCCCTAACCGAGGGTCCGCCTCACGCCCCATGGCCTTTCCGGGCCCCCGGCCCCCGTCCTTACTGCAAGATGTTAAACTGTGAGCTGGTCAGGCCTCCCTGACCGAGGCCCAACCTCAAGCCCCTTGGCCTTCTTGGGCCCCTTAGACCCAGTTCATACCCAGAGTGTACGTTGTGGTGTGAGACTATGTCCTCATCCACATCGAGTTATTCGATGTGTCGTACACCTCCTTTTTCTAGGGAATCCTATTCCCTGACCCTCGGCCTTACTGCAAGATGTTAAACTACAATCCGGTCAGGCCTTCCTGGCCAAAGCACCAACTATCAGGCACCTTGGCCTTTTCGGGCCCCCGGACCAGGTTCTTTATGATGGGATTGTGCAGTGTGGTGTGGGATTATGTCCTCATTCATGTTGGGTTACCCGTCGTGCCGTACACATCCCCGGAAGAGACACCTATTCCCCTCCTCGTCCAGCATGAAGTTAAACTGCATCTTGAGAACTACATGTGTCTTGATTCCCATCCTTATGGGATATGTAGGACCACCCGAATGTCTAGGATTTGAGTCCAGCCCCATCTTCCGGAAATCTCCATCCCACCTTGGTCCCTTGGCCTACCCTTCCTCCAGGAGGGGAGTATTTGGCGTGGTATGGGATTATGTCCCCATTCACAACGGGCTTGTGATGACCATGCCATGTACCTCTCCCTCCTGATCTGTCTCGCCGAACTTTTTCGGTGGTTCACCAATGTGCCTAAGGGTACTATGGTTTATTACCTGGAATGTCAAACTCTGCTCGAACATGTTTTCATCTGCTTTTCAGGATTTTTTCTTCCCTACATCAGGGATTCCATCATCTTCCACACCCGGAGAGACCCCCAACAAAGGCATAGATACCACACCTAAGGTATCTCCTACCGTTACGGGACAACGCCATCGAGGGTTTCGGACAACAAATCGATAAAAAACCTGCATTGCGACTACGGTTAGCGGTCGATGCTCATTTGTTGTTCCCACTTCAGGCTAATGTGATATGGAGATTGTTTTTTCACCATGGTTAATAGTTATCCCCCATCACTACGCCAAACCCATTAATCCCAAAATGTTAGTTACACGATTCACATCCTTCTCCATCTTCATCATGTCCAAGTGGAGTTTCGAAACTCTTGGTACTATTCCTCAGTGCGCATCTGCGTGTTAGGGGAACAAATCCACGTTAAAGGGGTCCATCGGGGCTCTTCACTGACTTCCCTTTGATGGACGTTCTGGGTATTGAAATAAGGATCTTCCTCCCTTGTTTCCCACACCGAGTTTAACTCACATGGGATTAGGGATCGGATCGAGGTCTGCGCTTAGTGGGAAAGTTTCCATCCATCCACGGTCCGAGCTCTAAGACCATAAACTAAGATCTTCGTATAAAACTACATCCAGCTTGATTACCATCCTCATGGGATATGTAGGAACACCTAGACCTCCTATCTATGGGTCCGCTTGAGTTCAGCTAATTTGTCTCTTATGTCCTGCCTTTGGGACCCTGACTATGGGACTACATGGCGTGATGTGGGATCATGCCCTCGTTCACATCAGGTTTGCAATAGCCTCTCCATGCGCACCCCATTCTAAGAATTATCCCTCCTATTTCCTGTCTTGCACGACATTAAAATTCACCCTCTAGAACTATGTGTGGCTTGATTCCTATCCTTATGGGATACGTAGGACCACTTCAATGTCTAGACGTCGGGTTCAGCCCCACTTCTTAGAGATCTCCCGATCTTTCGGTTACCTAGGCCCCTTGGCCTATCCCTCTCTACAAGGGTGATATAGAGGTATGGTACAGGGTTTTTGAGCACCATTCCACCCTTCTCCGGGAAATCCACCATCTCTTGGTCTCCCTCAAGTTGAGTCCCTCGACCCCATGTAGCAGTTCGCCTATGTGTTAAGAATACTCTGGTCTAGGACCTGGAGTGCCAGATTCAACTTGGCCAAGTTCCTTCCACTTTTCAAGCTTTGTGTTCCCCTTCATTTTGGTTTCCATTATCTTCCACACCAAGTGGGACCCCCAAGAACGGCCTGGATACTATGCCCAAGGGCTCTCCTACCATTAAGGGCTAACACCCCTGAGCGTTTCGAACAAAAAATTGATACAAATCCCACGTTGTGAATATGGTCAGTGGTCGATACTCATTTTTTTGTTCCCATTTTAGGCCAATGTGATACAAATGCTGCTTTTCCTCCATGGTCAGTAGTAATCTCTTGTCATTACACCAGCCCCTTCAGGCTTTGAATGTTGGTTGCATGATTCACATTATGTTCCACCTCATCATGTACAGGTGGAATCTCGACACTCTTGGTGCTATCCCTCTGTGCACTTCTGCACGTCAGAGGGACAAAGTTGTGATACGGCATCCTTCGAGGCTCCCACGGTCCGAGCTCTAAGACCATAAACTATGATCTTCATTAACGGATATGTGAGGATCAATCCTCATCCCTATGGGATGCGATGGGTCACCCGAACGTCTTGTTTCTGAGTTCAGCTCAGTTGATAAATTGTTCTGCATGCCCCTTTCCCTCATACCTCTATTTGGGCCCCTTGGCCCAAGGTTCCCCTTTTGAAATTGCATGCGGTGTGATGTGGGATCATGTCCCCGTCCATGTCTATTATGTCACATGGCACCGTACACGTTCCCCACCTATCATCGTCTCTACTACGTCTACATTGTATGATGTGAAAATGCATGCTCTGTCCTATCACACGACCCTAAATTGTGACATTATCATCCTAGCCACACGTTAAAAAACAACACTTCATTTTGGTGGCCTCATCATAGAGGGCATCACATTGGTTATTGTCCACGCGCCATACCATTTTTCAATGCCTACTATGGCTTGATTCTTGTGGTGACACCAGGTCTTGCTACCTTTGTCATGTCGCTTCACAAAAAAAAACCACTTACCTTAAAGGACAAACAAGATTAATCAAATACTGCTTCACTAGGTGTGAGGGCTAGACCCGTGCGCCCCTTCATCATTTGCACTGGTGCCTTAACTCACTGTGCCACCCTCTAGAACTATGTATGGATTGATTCCCATCCTTATGAGATACATAGGAGCGTCCAGGCACTTCCCTATGGGCCCAACCTAAATTTCGTGTTCGATCCCTCGACTTGAGCACTTCCCCAGAGAACACATGGTAAGTAGGGATTATGGCCCCATTCTCTTCGGGTTTTGTAACCACCTTACCACATGTCCCATGATCTCCTTACCCATACATGTTTTGAGTTTTAATACATTAAACTAAGACCCTTTCAATAACTATGTGTATCTTGATCCTCATCCTTATGGGGTACGTAGGAAAGCTGGTGCACTTTTCCTCAGGCCCATCTCAACTCTCGTTTTCAGTCCCTTGAACTAAAACCTCTCCCAAGGGGGTTGTGCGGTGTGGTATGGGATTATTTCTTCATCCATGTCGGGTTGTTCACCACGTCATACACATCCCCAGTTCCCATCCATGTTGGGTGTTTTGTAATTACCCACCATGTGCCTCTTGTGTTTCCTCCCATCCATGGTCTGAATTCTACAACCCTAAACTAAGATCTCCCTATGGGAAAGAACTCGGATCCCTCTATCTAATACGTCTCGTTATCGTATTCATATTTTTTTGACAAAGAGTCCGAAGTGTGAAATTTTCATGGGGACATCCCCTCGTTCCATGACCAAGATTTGTGTGATCTCTATTTAGATCCTCATCCTCTTCTACATCCAAAAGGACCCTCGAATGACATGGATGCTAGGATTAAGGGATATCTATGGATGTTGGGCCTAAGGGATCTCCTATTGTTTCGGGACAATGTCTCTAAGGATCTCGGACGACATTTGCGACAGGTCCTATGTTTCGAACATGGTCAACAGTTGACCCTCATTTGTTTGTCCCCATTCTAGGAAAACACGATATGGATGCTGTGTTTCTGCCACAGTCAATAGTTATCCTTCATCATCACTCCACCATCATTGTGATCCAAATCTCAAGCATCATGATTCACACATTTCTACTTCCTTGTGTTCAAGTGGAATTCCAACATACTCGGCTCTACCTCTTCATGCATCTAGGTGCACCACATGGACGTGTTAGTGTCATTGGCCCAATATTCACCGAGCGTCCCTTCACCCTAACCTTCCCCTTCTTATGTCGAGAAAGTTCTCCATTACTTCTTGTTTCCCTCATCGAGCATGACTCACGTGGGCTTAGTGGTTTCGGTAGGATGTGTACCAGTGCAACCAGGCTTCTCATCGTCCTACATGATGTTAAACTGTGCTTCTAGAACTATGTGTGGCTTGATTCCTATACTCATGGGATACGTAAGGACACCCTGGTATTTTTCCAAGGGTCCAGCCCCCAGGAGTCGTAAATTCCTATTCCCCCCCATTTCTGGCCACCTGGCCTGACCCCTTGTGAAGAACCGTGTAACTGCGACCCTACCCCGGACAAGTTTGGGATGCCCCACGATGATATTGGGAAGCGACAACCCCCTCGCCAGAGAGGCCCTATATATAAGAAGGATTGATCCATGATCAAACCGATGCGCCCATCTAGCGTACTCCCACCATGGTGGCATAATTTCATGAGTGTTGGATTCTATGTAAACAAACTATCACTCCACATTCCATGCTTCGCTTGCACCTTATTCATACTCTCATCCCCTTTCATGTTTGTAGGAACCCCCTAACAGTATGGATGCTTGACCTATGGTCCGCCTGCTGACCTGGGCCAATGTTCTGAAAGACTGGTCATGTTTAGAGGGACCCCCTAATAGTATGGATGCTCGACCTATGGTCCACCTGCTATCCTGGGCCAACGTCCTGGAAGACTGATCGACAATATTTGAGTCAGGCCCTGTGTTGCGAACATGGTCAACAGTCGGCCCTCATTTGTTGTCCCCATTTCAGGTTAATGTAGTAACGATACCATTTTTCTTCCAGGGTTAACGGTTGGCCTTTATTGTCACACCACCCTCACAATGTTCTGAATATTTGGTATCTTGATTCACACTTCTCATTCCCACCTGTTGGGACTAATTTTAGTGCCCCTGGAGTTGCACCGTTCGTGCCCAAAGCATGCTGTAAAAATGGTAATTTGACTGTTCTGAGAATTTCTTTCTCCGGCCAGGTCTCTCCTATTTCCCGGAAATACGGACCGATTATCCAAACCCTGGATGCCCAAAGCTTGGATTACACTCCTATGTTTTGATGGGAAGATGAGGCAACTATTTATTGTTTGTCACATTGGGCCCAACCCACGTGAGCATAGGGAATTGTCGCTGGAAGTCCCGCAAACATTGTAAGGATGAAAAATGAATCAGTGCAAACAATGGAACTCATGCATGCTACGACATTCAAAAAAATTAAAGCATGAAAGTACGTTTAAGGGTTTGTAATTATTACAATACCCGAGGGTCAACTCCCCCCATGGACGGATTGACCCCATCAAAAGAGCGCCGCATCTCTGCCACCCTTCGACTCATGGTGTCCATGAATTGGTGCTGCCAACTCAGCTCCTGCTCCCCCTTAGAAGCAATGGGGCGCAGTTCGTCAGCCTCAGCTCGGGAAATCTCTATATCGGCCTGAATGACAGCCATCTCTTTGGAAGCCTTCCTCACACGCTCTTCTTACTCTACCAGTTGGGCCTTCAATTGCAAGATCAGCTCAGATTGTGCATTGAGAGGGGTTGAGTGCCCATCCGCCCGGATCTGTAGGTGTTGGACTTAGTTTTCAGCCTCCTGGAGATTCTTGATGTTCGTCACCTTCCTCTACTGCCAGCCCACGCTGAGCCCATGATCATACTCCCAGATCTTCTCTACCATGAGATCTTGGATGATTGTATGAGGGCACTAGGCATCCACTCCCCAAGCGCATTGTTCGCGCAGTCATGAGTGAAGTCTGTCCATTTCATTCAGACATAGCACTTGGGGGGTGTCATCAATGAAGCATGTGATCAGATTCCATGATCGGTGGAGGACTATTTTGATGTACTCTTCATCGGTGGTTGTTTCATCCCAGTCCACATGATTGGAAGGCTAGTATGTGGGATACGCCTGCAAGAAATATTCAGCAGGATCTTCATCTGGCGTTGAATCCAACGTGACATCTGGAACCGAAGCAGGTGTGGCGGGACATGGGTCGGCCGGTTGATCCTCATCATTGGACTCCACCTCAATAACCTCGGGCACGACCCTGCTGGTGGTCCCGCCAATGATAGTGAGTGCTGCAGCCCGGGTAGGCAGGGTAACTATCTCCACGATCACCGGCATTCCCCTAGGAGGGATGCCACCAGACATCCTGACCAGCCTTACCGCAACAGCCCATACCAGTCGTAGAACTATACACAATAAAGAAGGGCATGGACGTCAGTTCGCATGATCTATATATGACGGAAATGAATTCAGTGGAAAATACTTACAGAGATTGAACTCCTGGTGCTTCACCTAAGTCGACACAGATGGGACATCGAGGCGTGGCCTTCCATATATTGTTGAAAGGTCTAGAGATTCTAGAAGAGCCACCTCAGGTTCCCTAGCCCCACCAGACACTGAACTAGATGCATCCACAGGCACGGGTTCCGATTGTCCTGCATTGTCTCCCACTAAGGGGTGAGAGCGAGGTCTGCGTACAAGCTCCTCCTGCATGGTCGAGATGTTGGTAAGAAATCTATGATGACCTGATAGAAGACCCCGAGGAAAGAAACTCGGGATGTTACCTCGAGGGTCTCCATGAAATCATCATGATCCGAGTCTTGATCACCGACTTAGCCTTCCTCCAACGGGCTCCCTCCACCGGCCTCGTATTCCTGAGAGGATTCATCTGATTCTTCCAATAGAGAGAAGTTCTCTCTCAGTTTGGCATTCGATAGTTGTGGGGGAACTGTCTGATCTAGCAGTACCCTGACTCGGTCTGTCATTGGACATAGGACACCACTGGAATGTACGTAGTCCTCCAGCTCATCTAGATATTTCTCCGCCTCTGCCGAAGACACTGTGAAACTGGCCCGGACAGGGTCTATACCCGGTAAAACCATCCCAAGATGGTTCAGGTGTTCCCACACCTCGGGCGGACTAAGGTGTTTCTGGTTGAAATCTCAAATTTCCCAGGCCTCTCGAAAAACCGCATCCTCTGGCATGTTGATATGGCGCAGCCACCTCCTCATAGAATTAGTGGATATCCTGCGGAATCCCCTCGGTGGCCGCCCCTCCGGATGGCTCTGCTCTTCTAGAACCATCGGCTCCGCTACCGTTGTTGGATCTGCCGCTACTGTCGCATCCTCAGCTAGTGCAGGTCTTACCGCTACGGCAGCTCCGCCACCGCTATAGGCCCTTGCTGTCCTCTGACCCCGACCTCGGGAAAGGGGAGGCCCACCATCACTAGCTCGAATGGTTGTCTGCTTCATCATTTCCCCCGGATAAGCTTCCTCCAAGATGATGGCATACTCCTTCACCAGTCTGAAGGTGGCAGTGGATGGAGGCAATGCATTTCGCATTTTCCCGTCTTCCCATGTGAACATGAGCCACAATTTCCACATCACACATGGGTGCTCCTCATGGTGCACCTCCCAGTAGACCTGCGGGGCAGCCGCTGCTGGCACCAGAACTGCCTCGCGAACCGGTGCGGGGTGTACGACTCGCAGAGTGGCTCACAGTCCACCCGTGCCACAAAAACTCCACATCTAAAGGCCAGGAGATAATCCTAGTGCTATTCTGTTCCCTGAACGTCATCGGTGAGTACCCCCGTTGGTAATGGAAATGGGTGGAAGTTAAACATTTTCACCTTCCACACCCGATTCAGCACCATCGGTACGGTTAGTTTGACTGGGAAGCTCCCGGCAGCATTCAAAATGTAGGGGAGGAAGTTCGACCCCGGTGGCGAGATGGGGTTTGGATATTCGTAACCCCCCACCCCTGACGTGCGCCGCGATCCACCCATATAGAAGGTGGAAGGGCCCGCATATCCTCGACGGCTTCTTTCCCTCGCTAATGTGCCGCAGCATATTGTACAATTTGGAGAGCATCAGAATCCTTTGATTGATCCTCCTTCCCTTGGCCATCATGCATTCCATGATAAATGATCGGGGCCGCACCCCCATGTTGGTATCCCTCACTGGTAGGATCCAACCGTAGATAAGGGATACGATAAGCACCGCCAGCCTGACTATCAGTTGTTGTTCAATGATGACACTGAAACCCTAGGTCTTCCATCGGCTCTCCTCCAAGAGCTACCAATATGAGTGCTCCTTGCCTTGTTGAGACCCTTTCAGACAAGTTTGAGCTCTCATAGGGAACTCTCGATCTTCCGGGAAGTTCAGGAACTGCTTGAACCACTTCTTAAAGTGGACATCTCTAACCGCTTCCTTGTCCTCTCCGAGGAACAGTCCCATCAATGCTAGCGCCAGCCACGACATCTGCTCCAGATCCTCCCACGCGCTCATGATGGGGAGGATCTCATCATACATGGCCCCCAAGATCGGGACCCCCGAGATCTGATGGACATCCTAGAGACTGATGCCAACCTCCCCATGGTGCAGGTGAAAAGTGTTGGTCCTAGACGACCATCTGCTCAGCAGCTTCGGCATCAGTTGTTTCAGTTGATAAACATGGAATTGTGAGGCCCATGCCGCCTCATACAATCCCACTATCCTCATCTCATCCCCAAACTCCTCGCATGAGGCACATACCCAGTACGCCCATGCCCAATCATTGGTGAAGTTTCCACCCTGGCGCAGGTCCCACTCATCGGACCACACCTTCTTAGAATCCCACAAAGATGCCTTCAATATGGTGTGGTACATGGTAGGGGACATCTCCGGTTGCAATGGCTTCCCATCGATGTTGTTCAGATGGTTGTACAGACAGTCGGGGGTGACAAGCGTGAAGTCCTCCTGCGCATGGCCATTAGCTGCCCTGAACCATTGGCGCTGGCATGGAATGCTCCTAAACCAGAAAGCCGGTTCATCCCTGATCACCTCAGGAATGAAGACGTCATACCTCAGCCCGAAGCCATTCAAGGGAAGCTTCTTGAATAGTGGATAGTTCTTTTGGATCTATGATAACAGTTCTGTAAAAGAATTATAGTCCGAGTAGCTTTGAACCAACTCCGCCAGGCACAGACAATTGGCCATCGCATCCCCCTGGGCGGCGTCTGCGAGCACCCCCAACGTAGCTTCTTGATGGGCCATTATGGTTTCCTAACTTGGACAGAATTTAGGTCGGGTCACGGAGATCGCTCGCAGAGCTCGCTCAAAAATCCAAGATGCGGAGCCTGGCCTCGGCTTGCAAGAAGACGTTCGCTTGGCACAATCGCAGAGTCAGAGACTCGCGGTTTGCCGCGAAGCTCGATTCGCGGTGAGCAGACATGGATTACATGGAGCTTTACAAATCAAGAGAACAAAAGGACAAAGTCACAAATAAGGAAAAAGACAAGAGAGGTAAGCCCCCTATTTATAGGTGGCGACCCCGGAGCATCACGACACGTCCAACCCACACGGAGCTTCATGGTGCATCCAGATTGTGCGGCCCCTGTCTGCCTCGTGCGCC
The DNA here is from genome assembly GCA_963277665.1 of Viscum album. Taxonomy (NCBI): domain Eukaryota; kingdom Viridiplantae; phylum Streptophyta; class Magnoliopsida; order Santalales; family Viscaceae; genus Viscum; species Viscum album. Next base: position 822,265,746 of record OY728143.1, read on the forward strand.
TTCTTCGCGAGTCATCACCGCGAAAAACTATTGATTTTGCCGATTTCCCTCAGATTTTGACCCTTGATCCCTACGCGGATCCAAGTCTGAGGGGGAGAATTTTTTGGCACCAAAATATTTGAAGAAAGGAGAGAAGAAAAAGAGGCATGCACCCTTCCTCGCGAAGCCCCAACGCAGAGGACCCCCAACCAACGCGACTACCGCGAAGCAGAGGAGGCGGTAACTCTCCATGAGCCAGGTTGACATTCGCGACCCGCCGCGAAGCAACCAAAGCCCCCTTCGCACCATGTGATCTTGGATTCGTAGCGCCTCTTGCCTATAAATATTGAACTCCCCCTGAGCTCTCCTAATGGAAAATCCGACCTTTCAGCTTCTCAACTCCCAAATCGCGAAGCACTCTTTGTTCCAAGAATCATGAGCTCCACGAGGTATTTTTACTTCACGAGTGGCCTCCACCTTGTCTCGCTTTGAGCCCCTCTTCCAAGAGGGATGCCCTTCGCGAAGCCTAAGGGAATTCACGAAGGAAGGGGATCCCCAAGGGTAACTGAGCAGTCACGGAGCGTTTATGCTTCGTAAAACACCCACCATGTACACGTGATCCACATGCCAAGGCAGGGTCATTGTACTTCACTAAGCACACTGCTTTACAGCACCTCACTTTGCTAGGCACCTATGCTTTGCGAGTCAGTGCTCCGCAAACACCCTTCCACTTTGTGAAGTACCTCCCACTTGCACCTCTTCCCCATGCTAAGGCCAAGGCACCTCACTTCGCGAAGAACCTCCCTTCGCAAGTACCCTCTACTATGAAAAGAAACCGAGCTCTACAAGGCCCCTGCCTCTGGACCCCTCCAATTGGAAATTCCTCTTCCCGAGCGACCCTCGAGGTTTGCGTGATGTGATTTCAAATTCCCCTAGACAATACCACCAATAAATTTGCTCCGCCTAATTCTTCTCCGCATAGGCATGCTAATGGATATTGATTCTTTGCATAGCCACGCTAACCTGGACCCCTCAATGGTTCGCTCTGTGATCCCCCTTCTAAATGGCATTGCCAATGCCTTCCCTCCCATAAGGGGCAGAGGGTACCAGTTATGTAAGTCCTAGGGGTGTGGAGAGAACCCACCTCATCCGAGCTACAGGACGTTAAACTGCCAGGCACTTCGTCCTCAACACATGACGTTAAACTATGACCTGACCTCGTGCCTCGAACGTAGGGTCCCCCCGGCTTGGACATTCTTTACACCCCCTGGTCCCCACAGGGGATGATATCCTCCTTCTAGGAGTGGCATTTATCCGCGGGGGAGGGAAACGTCCTTGGTGTAAGCCCCCTAGTCCCTCCTGTGGAAGGTAGCACCCATGCACCTCCGTACTTCCTCACAGCCAGGGCCAGCGGAGGGCATGATAGGGAATGAGGAACCTCCTTTCTTTAGTCCCAAAACCCTCTCCCTCTATGATTTGTTTCACTTCGGGCCTCCATCCTAGAGTAAGTCCCAGCACCATGGGCCGCCTAACACGTAAGCCCCTCTTCGCTTCTCACGGACGCACCCTTCACGATGTGATCGTCAGGTCTCTACTGCATCTTGTTTCTCACAACGAGAATGACTCACGTGGGCTTAGAGTAAGCATTGACCATGACAACACCCCCGTCAGGCATGACGTTAAACTATATGCCCCCGTCCATCCTGACGTTAAACTGCACACCCAAACTATGAGAACTTTGATCCATGTCAAGGCATGGTACGTAGGAAGCCTCACGAGGTTCAAGCCCAACACCAGTGGACCCCCGTGTTCATCTTCATGTTGGTTCGCTGACGAAACCCTTCCCGAACTATGAGGACTTTGATCCATGTCATGTCATGGTATATATGAAGCATCCCTGAGGTTCAACCCCCGTCACCCATCGGACCAAGGTCCTTCTTCGCATCGGTTCGCCAACACCCACACCCATACCCGATCTACGAGGACTTTGATCCATGTTGAGGCATGGTACGTATGAAGCCTCCCTGAGGTTCAAGCCCAATAGTAATTGGCCCTGACCGTCTTCATGTGGGCATTCCAAGCCCCCCTTTCCACCTGAACTACGTGGTCTTTGATCCACGTTAAGGCATGGTATGTAGGAAGACTCACGAGGTTCAAGCCTACCGCCCGGTCGTTTCTTCACGTCGGGTTCCACCCTCATCCCGCATGACGTTAAACTACATTTTAGTCTAGCAGTAAGCCATTGTGACTAACCTGAACTATGGGGTCTATGATCCATGTCAACGCATGGTACGTAGGAAGCCTTCATGAAGTTCAAACCCACCATCCACCTGGTCCTTCTTTGCGTAGGTTCTCTGACACGCCCCCTTCCCGGATGATGTTAAACTACATCCCAATCCAGCGGTAAGTCATTGTCACCCTGCCATCCAGTCATTCTGAAACCCCTTCGTGTCAGTTCAGCAACCCCTTTTCCCCGAACTATGTGGGCTTTGATCCATGCCAAGGCATGGTACGTAGGTAGCCTCACGAGGTTCAATCCCACCACCCATTGGACCAAGGTCCTTCTTCACATCGGTTTGCCGACATCCCCATTTGAACTACGTGGTCTTTTATCCAAGTTAAGGCATGGTATGTAGGAATCCTCACGAGGTTAAATCCCACCACCTGGTCGTTCTGACCTCAATCACATCAGTTCTTCCATCACCTTGGGCGGCCTACAGTATAAGCCCCACACATCTATTTTGAACTATGCAGACTTGGATATCCTACCACGGGGATATGTAGGTAGTCTCTTCGAGACTCACGCCCACCCCCAATGTCATCTCCACGAAGGCTCCATTTCATTCCCCCTCCACTCCATGAAATTCTCCATCATCCATCCTGATTCTTACCCGGGCCGCCACATCCTAGTGATATCATGCCACCCCATTCCCCTCCATAGTATTCGGGAAGCTGCCCACGGGATGGCTCCAATATCGGTGTTCCCTAAAGAGGGGTTCCTCAATCTGATCCACTCGAGTTAGTGTTCTGATCAGCCCGATCCATCTCTTATGGATGTTAAACTTTCAGCATACCTTGTGTTAAACTTGGGAAGCTAAGGAAAACCTCAGATACATGCCTATGGAATATGATTCCCCATGCTCGATGTGGGATACCTCAGGCTTCCGCGCCCTCGATAAGCCCTCTAATAAGGGACAAAATACAGACACACCAATTCACCAGTGTTCAAACACGTTAATGATGCCTCGACATGACTACTCCCCCAACTGAAGGTTTCTGCCCTGACCGGACCCCTTGGAATGTCCTGATAGAAGCAGCGTAATTAACCAGAGTCCATGGAAACATGGAACTGGGAAGAGTTTCACAAACAACATATTAAATCTATGAGGGAGACCCGAACTAGGTAACGAGTTCTAAGGAGGAATCCACGGAAGGAGTAACCAACATCCCATCATCCCGTTTTGATCAAGGAGAAGGCGTACCTGAATATGGAATGGGTGTCGCCCGCCTTTGTAAAGTGGGAATGCGGGGCAACATAAAAAAAATCCTCACCGATGTCCCCCACAGATGGATGTGTGTGCCCCGACAAAAGCGTCGGAAACATACATGTATTACTAATTTTAACTACAATCCAACAAATGGTGTGACCGATATGACTCTAAGTGCAACTTTTTATTTTACATGGACATTAATTTTACCCAAAAAAAATTCATATTACATACTCCATACCAATAAAAATAATTTTCATTATTTTTATAATTTTCCAAGATGATACCTATGGAATTTATGAATTTTAGGAATCTAATTAACCTCAATTTGATACAAGATGTTCCCAGTATCACTCAAAGTGTCAATAGTCAGTATAAAATTGACATTTTAGTATAAAAAGTTTCACTTATAGAAAACAAATAAACTGCACTCATATTTTCTAGAAAATTTATGATAATGATTTATGATTCATTTTTTATGTGTAGGAATTGTCCTTACATATAAAGACACATGATTTTACTAGTATGAATCAAGGTTCATGTTTCCAGTTTAAAATGATATTTTAGTAAAAAATAGAAGTGGCATACACAAAACTGAGAAAATGCATTCAGATTGTTTTGATACATTTGTAAAATGATGAAAAATTCATTTGTAATTATTATGATTAATCCTAACCTCAATCTGAAGAACTTTATGAACAGTTTGACTCCAAGTATATCTTTTTATTTGAAATTGACATTAATTTTACTAAAAAGGAAAACTAAAATACTCAAAATGGAAAAATCACATTTGGATATTTTTTATACTTTAGCGAGATTATCCATACGTAGTTTCTAACCTGAAATAATTCATATGCACCTAAATCTAATATGTGATGTTCCGGGTATAAATCAAAGTGTTTGTTATTAGTTTAATTTTTCCATTTGAGTACAAAAGGTGTTACACACTAAAAATGGTCAAAGATACTAATATTTTGTTTATAATTTTGGAAAATGTTTTATAATTAATTTTTAACAAGTAGGAATTATTCTCAAATCAATACCATACAGGATGAGACCATTATGACTCAGAGTTCTTATTTCCAATTTAAAATGATATTTTAGTAAAAAATCACAAGAGTCATACATATATCTAAGAAAATGCATTCAGATTGTATTGATAAATTAGTAAAAATATACATATGTTGGTTGGTATATCTTGGAATCAGCCTGACCTCAATATGATGCATGGTGTGACCAGTATGACTTCAATTGCGAGTTTTCAATATATAAGTGTCATTTTTTTTAAACGCTCATCACGTCACCAAAAATGAGAAAACATTCCATGAATGATTTCTCATAATTATATCTACTGTTACCTATCTAATTTCCTTATCATTATTATATTATACTTATTTAGTTAATATTCATAGAGATAATGCTTGAAGATGAAAATTAAATGGTGCGGTGTGAAAAAATCAACTACAACTCAATCAAATACAAGATGTTCTTGGTATGACTCAAAAATAGTTTAAAATTTAAATTTTCTAATTATTTTATTTCTTTGTATTATTACTAAAGTAATAATTTTTTTATATAGTTTCATTCTTTTTCTCGAGTTGGGTTGGTGTGTTCTTTTATATTGTTGCGTTCTTTTTCTCTATAATATGGTTTTTTCTTGTATTTGGGTTTTGAATTTTATTTCATTTAAATTATATATTTTGTCTGATTCTTCTAATTTATGGGGTTACTTATAGTGAAATAGTGTCTTGTTAAATCACAATATGATATTCTTTTTTTCTTGGGTTTCAATATTCTATAAAGGCACATTTTAGTATGCACCATTATCAGTGCTAAATTAAAGCACTCATAAATTTATTTTCAGCGCTTATAAAATCAATACTAAAGTGTTACATTATAATTTATTTATTTAATGATGATAAAGGAACCATTTTTCGTCACATTATAGTAAAAATTAAATCCTAGGTATTTTAATCATGCTCTAGTAGTCAATGATTTTTCTGATCTTATAGAGGCCAATTCTAGCACCTTTAAACACCTCATTTATAGTACTGTCTAGGGAAGATATCTATTTTATGGAAATGTGGAATATTCTCTATATAGTAAAATAAAATGGGTGATAGGGTTTTGTGATACAATTTTTTTTAATTTTTATATGTTATCCAAAAATGAGTGGTGTGTTCTACATATTTCGAATTCAATAAAGGTTCATGTTGTGCATGGAAAATATAATCCTAATAGTTTTTTATGATTAATTATATCATAGAACATCATAAGTTAAAGATGGGTTTTTTTAATATCATAATATTCTCTTATCAATATTGAGATTATAATTAGGATATGGATGGGATTTTTTAGGCTAGTTAGATTGATGGGTGTGGTTATAGAAATTATTTATGGGAATTAGTATGTCAAATTAAAAAAAATCATTTTGAATTTTTCTATATTTGTATTATTTTTAGTTCTTAAAGCATCATATTGGGACCCATAACTCTCTCTCCTTAACTAGTCCATAAGAATATTTATACCCCTCTGTGCTAATATCATTTATGTGTCCATCATTGTAGCGACTCGGGTTTTACCCTGCCAGACTTGAAAATATTCATACAAATAATTCTAGTGCTATGTGCAAAGAAGGAGTGTGATTCTGAGGCCCGGTGTGCCCAAACTAAATTTTATAAAAAATTATGTATTTTTATACTATTCACATGTTGTAAATAGTTTGTCTCCTAAATATTTTCTCGGGTCAAAAATCGGAGGGCCTGGTTAGGTTCAGAGCTTTTTGTTTACCCTAGGCGGGGTATAAGTTTTGTCAGCATAGGCATGCTGTGAAAAAATATATTGAGGTAATTTTTGTAGATAAATTTATTTATTAATTATAACGTCGGACCTCAAATAAATCTGAAAAGAGTCTTGGACCAAAATTATGAGCATACGGCTAAGTTCAGAACATCGTGTTTACCCCATGTGTGACATAATCATTCTCAGCAACAGGCATCGGGTTGGAGGAGAGACGAGAGCTAGGATGTGAAGGATAGGGTATTTAATTAAATTATAATTGCATCAACCCCCCCCCCCCCCCCCTTCTTCCTCATTTCATAGTAGAAGGAACCACATCCCTCTTCCTCCCCCTCCTTTAAAAAACTAGGAGAGCAGGAGCTATTTTCGGTGCAGATCATCGGTAGATCGAGCATCAGCACGTTGCAGGTGTCGTTCTTCCCTAGAAGATGCAACGTTTTTTTACACGAGGTATAAAATTTGAGTTTTTGTCCCATTACCCCTGTTTATGCACCTTTTTTCATCATTATTTTCATCGAGTCTGTGTAGATCTAGTCCCGAGTGTCTCAGAACAGGTTTCAAATCTATTTTTGGAGAACTAGGGTGATTTATATGGTATGAGGAAGCTCCAACAACATTTTTTGGCATCGAGTGGTGGATTTCGTAAAGGAAGATGACTCTAGAGGTAGTCCAATAGGCTATGTGGTGGACCAAAAAGGCAGAAGCAGTGATTTCCAATGAGTCAGTTGCTGTTAGAAAGGCGTCGACTGCAGATTCTGGTGAGGCGGCTGTGGTCCGGCTAGAATTTTCCAAGGGTTCATTAAACCCCCGTAAAATATAATCATGTAGTAAAAATCATGAGATGTTAGTGGTGATGTGACCCTTGCATCGATATGGACACTTTAAGGATTTTTTGGAGTTTAAATAATTTTTATTGTGGAACGGTACCACAAAAAGATGAAATAATAATAATATTTTATTATTATTCAACATCAACCTGTTATATCTTTTGGTCAGTGCATCTGATTGATGTTATATCAGGAGAATTGTGAACCTGGTGGTGAGTCAGAAATTTCAATATAATTTTTAGTTGGTTAAACTGAAATTAGGTTGAGGTCCCCAAGAGTCCTGCTTTGGGCAGTTGCACTGATATGAGGCTTTTTCACTAGGAGTCAATTTTGGAAGAATGTGTACTCAATCCCATGTGTTTTTTTGAGTGGATTGCAACAACATGATCCATTTAGTGTGTTCAAGGATCGATGCATGGGTCACATGATGACCCATTCATGTTTGTTGTGAGGAATAGTATCCTTTTCATTGGGTGATTGTTTTGGACGTATGAGTAGTCAATGTCATGATTTTTGTTGAAGGGATCACAACTGTGTGATCCTCATGATGAGTTTCAGAACCAAGGCGTGGTCCCCACAGAGCACCATTGCATAGTTTTATGAGTTTTTTATGAGATGCATGTTTGAGGAACATGTACAGCCTATCATGCATGTTTTCCCACGTAGAACACGATGGTGGCCTCTATTTGGGGCTATGAGGTGCAGGTTGAGGTGATGTTGCAGGTCACTTAGTGTACCAACATTTGGACTAGAAGTGTTTGAGTGAACTCCCTTGGTTCATTCCTATGAAGGTTCATGCAACATTACTACCTAATGACATGTTTGTAATCCCCTCAATAATATAAGATGTATAGAGTTGTGGTATCCCTATGGAGTGTCCAGAGTAGGATCCTCTAGCCTATCATTGACCCTACATTGGGTTCTCAGAATCTTCATGACCAACACTACACGGGCGGCGATCCACTATCTAGTAGAATATCCATTTAGGGTTTCTGGTATCATTGGGTATACGATCCCCAACATAGCAGGTTTTTTTAGTGGGGTTGCGGAATTGTCAGGTTTAAGATCCCCTACTCAGATTCTGTTTTATGTTGGGTTTATGGTATCATTGGGTGTACGATCACCAACTACACGAGTTATCCCAGATGATGTTTGTGGTATCATCATGACTTACATTACATGGGTGATGATCCTCTATCTAATTGAGGTGATCTTAGGAATATAAGATTGGGTTGTGGTATCCCCTAGTGGTTCTTGGGTGTGATCCTCTCTGTGAGAGATTATGGGCTATCGGTTAGGGTCATGGTATCCACATGCAGATCCTGGGAGTGATCCCCTATCTAAGGAGTTATGGATTATGGTTTTTCTATTGGGTTATTAGTCTCTCCAATGGATCAGGAGAGGGGTCCCTTATATGAGGATCAAGAACTGGTGTCATTCAGCAAGTCATGATTTTGGGTGATATCTGACAAACATTTTTCTCCCGGTTATGTGTATGTCATAGGCCTCAAGTAGATCCTATCGCCGAAAATGAGGTCATAACCTCCTGAGGCTTGGTGCCGGAGATGAGTATATCTTGTATGTTTTCTGGGTTTCCCTTGAGGTGTTTTCACATCTTCGATGACACACCCAGCGGTTTGAGAAGACTTGTTTAGTTTGGTCAAGGACGGTCTCAAGATGGAGTTTCTCTCTTGTTTGGTTTCCCTATGGCTGGGATGAGCAGGCCGATACGTTTAAATTGCTCTATTTTCTTTTGGGGTTTTGGGGAACATACTGAGAATATTTATACTCACCCCTACACGGGGTTTTCCTGCACATTTTTTTGTCTTGTAGAGACCGCAGGACTTATCGACGGAGTCCTAGGAGGACTCGAAGCAGGTGGACCATTGTGAGCATGACCATACATGGTGTTTACCAGAGCTAGATTAAGGAGCTTACTAGGGGGAGTTTGTTAGAAATCCCCTCCTAAGAAGTTTGGACACATTTTTTGTTTTCTTTTGGTGGGCCCTATATTTTCCCTTTTATACTGCTATTGTACTCTGGTTGTGGGATAAATGTATACATGCATTTCTTTTCAGTTTTTATATATCTATGCTCTATTTCATGGAGGTGTAAATGGGTGTGTGTGTGTACAGGTACATTCAAATAAGGTCTCCCATGTATGTGATAACCAACTCGGTGCTAGTTTCTAACCCATGGCCTATTGGAGATGGGCTTGGGGAGTCACAGCTCGAGCCATGTTGGGTCGGGTCATGACAAAGTAGTATGAGAGGAGGTTCCACCCATGGTATCTCAGAGAATAGTTGGTCTAGATGTGAGCTTGGTTTGGGTTTCATAGATGCATTGTTTGGATGTTTCGAGTTCATCATTTAGGCCAGGGACTCCAGTGTTGGTGCAGTAGCTGACGTATCCATTCACTAAGACTCTGATAACTTGCCTTTCAACTCTGGATATTAGTATACTCATCGTAGGGAAATTATATTACATGCAATATATAGGATTGGGTTTTTGGGTTACCTTTTCCTTCTTGAATAATCTCCCTATATATATTCTTTTACTATGGTGCATCTTGTTTGTATTTTAGGCATCCTCCATGACAAAAGCTAGTGAGGGTTCCGAAGTAGGATTGTGCTGATGATCCACCCTGAGTAAAGGCTTTGTATCAGGGAACAGGTTCTGAGGTTGGACCTCCCAGTGGTCCACCAGTTGTGCCACCACCTGTCGAGTAGCTGGTTGTGCTAGAAGTGCAAGATGTGGATGTGCGCAGGCTGAGTGCACTACATGAGTTCTAGAGGCAGCAGCCTCTGAGGTATTGGGGTGATTCAGACCCCCAATCATCTAATGACTTTCTTGAAATACTCACCTGAGTTTTCCACCTGGTGAGGACACCTCCATATCAGATGGTGGCCCAAGGGGTGTTCCTTCTACATGGTTCGGTCGGGTGATGGTTGAGTCTGGTGACGCATTCCCATGATGAGGAGACACTAATGTGGATAGAGTTTTAGTGGATAATTAATAAAGATTTCTATCTGACTACGATAATGTTAGTGTGGATCGAGAAGCTTCTTTAGCTTTGGTAGGAGGGCATGACTGTATCAGAGTACTGAGTGAGGTTTACAGACCAATCGTGATACTCCCGAGATATGGTGTGAGACCCATTCTTTAGCGTATGGACCATCGATCATGGACTATGCAGAGACATAGGGGATGGTGTGGTTTCCTTGTGCATGCATGCCTAGGAAAGACATCTAGAGTAGGTGTAACACCATGATATTTTATGAGAAGTATATTTTTTTATGACTTATGTTATATGAAACATCAAATGAATCTTTCACTGCACACAACACTAGCTTGTCTTGTGTTACACGTAATCGTGACCTTCCTCGATAGCGTGTGTAGTACCCAATACCGAGTTTCACAAAACAACGATATATTATTATAATATTATAAACTAGAAATTATGAATAGTATTAACTGAATTTTAAATTTTATAATATTACTATTCATATTACATATTTTCTAGAACATGGAATGAGAACAAAATAAATTTTTCGGGTAAAATAAGTATTTTTAAAAAAATGCAGTTTTGCCGCCTTTTGATGGACAACCCACTTTAAATCTAGTTTTTGACATGTTTATAAGTTAAATTTAACAAAATAAAATTATTTTTTGGAATCAGGATATAAAAATTTACTTTGGATAAAATTTTCATATTATTCTGGTAACTTTCATATTTTGATGAATAGTAAAAACACACTATATTTTAATTTAAAAAAACTTTTTTCATCGCAATAATTTATATGGTAAAATTATAACATTGAATAGTTTTAAACTATAAATAGAATAAATTTTTACCATTTAATATAATTTTTGTCATTATCATTACTTTTACATTGAATTCATAGGTAAAAACATTTCAATCTTTGGCAATATTTTAGCTTTTAAAACCCGTTTTCTTAACAACGGGATTAATTTTAAATTAATTACTGCAACTTCTGTGTTTTGAATTTTGAAAAATGGATTCCATATTTTTAATTAGTGGGTCTAAATTATGTTAATATGTTACTTTTATTTTTTTGATATTATGAATAGTAACTATAGTAATTTTTATTTAATGTAGTTAAAGGTAAATCGGGTAATTAAGGGTAAAAATAAGATTATAAAATTATCCTAACACCTGCCAAAATTATATTGGATGACTAAAAGTCGACCATTATCACCTAAGGGTCGGAATAAATTCATTTTATGTACTTCTTACCATTAAAATAATTTAATTATTATTAAAACCAAAGAAAGTGATGACATGTCACTCTCTTAAATCTTATAAGTATAATAATGTTAATTTAGTGATAAACTTCATAAAACATAGAACATGAATAATATAAAAAAATATAATACAATTATCAATATCATATGAATTTATTTATAATTTTTAGGTATTAAATAATTATCCTTAAATATGACACAATAGTGATGTTGAAATTACTTTATTGATTGAAATATCAAATAAATGATTTTAAAAGTATTAAAATAAATATTATATGAACTATTTAATGTGATCCACTAATTTTATAGATAAAAATTAAATGTTATGCATCTATAAAATATTTTAGTTTGAACATATCTTCTGTATATATTTTATTTAAACTCAAATAAATGAATAGTGTCAAAATTGACACTATTGTTAATTTATAGAAATTACATATTATAAAATTGTTTAAAATTCACAAAAATATTTAAAAATTGTAAATTAAAATTTATATGGTCTAAAATATAATAAATTATAAAATTATGGACAATTAAAAACATATAAGTAAATATGTATAATGATTTAAAATTTAGAATATTATTTCCACAAATAAAATTAAATAGATTATATAAGGATAAATCATGTTGATAATGTTTAAAATAAATTCCAAACTTGTAAAAAATTTATTTTCTGATGATATTACAACCCTATCTCATCTAATATTCGTATTGGAGTCATTTTTTGAGGTTTTCAAGGAGGGTTTGAATTTATTATAAATTAATATTTCCTATAATTCCAAAGGTGCCCTTCTCCTCCCTTATAAAATGGCACCCCCTCCCTCTCCTCCTCACACCACTTTGGGCCTTAAATCTCGTCCAAACCCTGCCAATTTATCTTCTACACTTCCCTAAAAACATCCTAGAGGTCTTGGTCTTCTTCAAAGACCAATCATAGTGCCCTAAGAGGAGGTTTCAAAGAGGTGTGTCGAAGAAGAGGTAATATTTGTTACCAATTCTTTAAAATTTATTTCTTTTTCTACTTATTCTTATTTATTTGTTTCATTATGAAGTAATAACATCAGTATCACTCATATACTGATATGTTATTATAAATATGAAACAACCCTATTTCACCTTCTATCCATCCTATGGAAAATGAAATTACCACGCGTGCGTACGTACGGAATACCGTCTCCACGCCGTGGTGTAATCTGTTTTCCACCACCACCTTACTTGGATGGGTATAATGGTGTAAATAATAACTATATATGATTATTTTAAATTTATATTGATTCTGAAATAGTATACATACACTTCAATACAATACCACGATCGTGGGAACGATATCATCGCTCGTGCGTACATACAGCCTACTGTCTCCATGATGTGATGCAACTCATTCTACATTATATTCATTGAATAATGATTATATAAATTAATTGAATGAGTAAATATGATATATATTACACTAATACCATTCTGGAAATTAGGTATCTATAACCTAAAAATAAGAATAAGAATTTATTCGACAAAACACACATAAGAACATAAAGAAATAAACACCCGAATAACAAATAGCAATGCAATATTACTAATAAGAAGCTAATAATATGACCATATATGATATCATAACAATTAGTATGATTCTGTAATAAGTCAATGACATTATTTAAATCATCATACAAGAGGTTCGGACACGTACAAAGCATATCAGGCATAAGGTAAGGGAAAATCTCGCAATCTCATTTTTATCCAAGATTGTTTATACTTCCGAATTTACTGGGGAGTATTTATCATCCACATTCATGTTTCCTAAATATGTAATATTATTCCTCTCCTTCTACAATTTTTTAAATCCAATTTTACCCATTGGTGAGTTTTTATTAAAAGATATGAATGGAATATTTTTTCGTTTTTAGTACGAGGTACTTTTTGACTTTTCCGGCCAAAGTACGAGAAGAATGTTTTGTTAACTTATACGGCATGAGTGGATTTTTATATGATTTTATAGAAGATTATTTCCATGAATCTTCTTTTACAAATTCTCAAGTTTATTTTTAATCAAATTCTTTTAAATTAAAATTGTATGACATTTTAAGAAAGGAGAAATGTTTTTGAAGGAGAAAGGATATTTTCTTCAAGAATGGAGTTCAAGTGTTTTATCAAAATTATTTTCAATCTAAGATAATATAAGGTTCTGTTTCTATCCCTATTTTTAAATTGATTTTATTATTTTATGATGGAATTAATTTTATGATGTCCTTTTATATTATATGGATTATTTTATGATGGCATGATGTTTAAGAATCCCATTTTTATTGCATGTGTTATGCTATGATGTATGATTTATGATCTTCTAGAACACATAAGAATGGTATCATTATGAGATGGGTAGGACCTATATCTCCCTCCAATGCATTGGGTAAAGATTTATATCTCATGATATAGACATGGATGAAATGAAAAGTTAATCTGGTTCAGTGATACAGGACTAGAATGAGGAGTGAACTCGGTTCTGTAATGGACTTTGTCTGCTATGATGGTCCTGGAAATGACCCTTGACTAATATGAAATGATTTTCTTTGATTATGTGTGTATGACACAAAGTTTCATGTTTTAAGTTATGATTATTTGGGATTACTTTTCATTACTATGATTTATCCCATGACATGATATTATGATCTCTTTTGCAGGTTAAGATTTTCAAAATGTTATGTTCTTATGAATATGATATGATTGATATTTCTTTTGTTTACCCTTACTGAGCATTTGGGATCAAGCTTTTGTATGTTTTCTTTTGCCCGGGTCAGGAAGAATGATATTAAGTAGGATATGCTAAAAGGGACTCTAGATATGATGAAATAAATGGGAGACAACGTAGATGATTTATGAACCAGTTGTTTATGTTTCGCAGTTTCTAAAGACACTATACTTATACGGTCCTTTCATGGTTTTGTTATATGGTGTAATAAGTACGCTTCAATTTTTAAGTAATAACAATGCATGTAGACTATTGGTCGTTATAGTTGGTATCAGAGGAAGGGTATAGTCAACCTTTGGAAACTAGGATGTGAAATCCCTGGTAAGAAACCTAAGGATATGTCTAAGCATAGAACACAACATTAGTGTTTTAGAAATGGTCATGAATAACCTATGATAAGACCTTAAGTGTAAAATTTTATTCTTGATTATGTGGTTTTCCTATTATGAATAGTGTTTCTCACACTATGCTTATTGGTTTTAGTCAATGGCTGGAACCCTAAAGAACCATGTTAAAACTGAATGCGACGGGAAATTCAATGATTGTCCCCCTGAGCAACCAAACATTATGGGAGCTGGAATGAAAAATCTTGTAGCCATGCTCACATAACTTTCTCACAATATGAACCATGCAGGACTTCCAAACGAGTGAAGGAAGGAGCAACATTCTGTTGAATCCTTAATGAAAATATATTTTCAGTTCTACAATGTTCTGAACATGACAAAGGCATCTTAGTAGTGTATCATTTGGAAGGTGATGCTGATCAATGGTGGAATATTATAAAAAATACAAGTTAAAGAGATGAAATTGAGTCCATGGAATGGGACGAGTTCAAGAAATTATTTTTCAATAATTAATTCCCTCGTATTCTTTGAACAAAGATGGAGAAGGAGTTTCTTGAACTGAAACAAAAGGATGATTAATTGGTTGGTACCTACGAAGAAAATTTTACAAGACTTGCAAGGTGCACTTTTTGAATTATTATCCAACCTGAGAGTAAAATTGATCGATTCTTTAGTGGATTAAAACCAAGTATTCGAAGGGCGTTAGCCATAAGGGAATTCGAATAGCTACGAGGAAATTTTTTGATGTGCTCTCAAGGTTGAGATGGAGATTGGAGTAACCCATCAGTCATATGGGTTTGATAAGAAGTGGAAAATGGAATTCAAAGGAAAATCTAAATACTACACTGAAAATAAGATGATTTTTCCTTTATGATCAAATTGTGGAAAGAAACATGGAGGGAATTGTATAAAAGGGACAATAAAATGTTTTAAGTGTGGAAAAGAAGGTCATCGGGCAGTTGAATGTCGAAATAATGGGAAGAGGATGTCTAATGATGCAAAAAAAGAAAGGGATACGCAGAATGCACCTCCTACACTTTAATGTTTCAATTTCAAGGAGATGGGGCATTATTCCAATCAATTCCCAAATATAAGTGTTGTTGATGATGATCGACGTCAAAAAAATATTAAGGCCAAAGACAAAGGAAATTCACATGCAGTTACTATAGGTAATGTGGAGTATGATAACGAAGTGGTGAAAGGTGCACTTACCATCCACTCTAAAGTAGTAAATGTTTTATTTGATTCTAGACCCACCCACTCTTTTATTTATGAATAACTTTCTAAGGGTATCACCACATTACCTCAACAATTTGATGTTGAGTTAGCTGTGACAACTCTTAATGGCACAACGGTCGCATCAAAATTTTATAATTCTTCTCCGATTGAAGTTTGTGGGAAAGTGATTCCTGAAAATCTCGTGATACTTCCTATAGTGTAATTTGATGTGATTCTTGGCATGGATTGGATTTCTTTATACAGAGATGATATCGATTTCCAAAGAAGGGAAATCACATTTAATATTCCCGATCAATCTACTATCATATATCGATGCAAGGATGAATATAACCTTCTAGTGGAAATTTCTTCCATCTTACGGGTCTTTATTCCAATAAATGAAGGTTATTTATCTCAAATGGTTGGAGAGAAACTCACAATTAATAATACACCCATTTTACAAGAGTTTGATGATGTCTTTACGGAGGAATTTCCAGGTCTTCCACCAAATCGTGAAGTTGATTTTTCAATAGAACTCATACTGGTTGCTATGCCCATTTCAAATACACCTTATAGAATGGCCCCAATTGAGTTACAGGAATTGAAGAAGAAAATCCAACAGAATATTGATAAAGGATTCATATTCCCTAGTGCATCACCTTGGGAATCACATGTTCTATTTGTTAAGAAGAAAGATGGATCAATGAGACTCTGCATTGATTATCGAGAACTTAACAAGATCACTACCAAGAACAAATATCCTCTCCCACGCATTGATGAATTATTTGACCAACTACGCGGAGCTCAATACTTTTCCAAGATTGATCTCCATTTAGGGTATCATCAATTAAGGGTCAAAAAATAGGATATACCAAAGATGACTTTCCGTACAAGGTATGGACACTATGAATTTATAGTGATCCCATTTGGTCTTACTAATGCCCATGTTATCTTCATGGATCTAATGAATAGAGTCTTTAGAGACTATCTTGATCAGTTTGTGGTAGTATTTATAGACAATATTCTTGTCTATTCAAAGAGCAAGGAAGAACATGAATATTACTTGAGAACTGTATTGAAGACCCTGAGAAAGGAGAAGATTTATGCCAAATTTAACAAGTGTGAATTTTGGCTTCAAAAATTTGAATTTTTTGGTCACATAATCTCAAAAGAGGGGATATCTGTGAATCCAGCAAAAACAGAGGTTATTGAAAGATGGTCGAGACCAACAACAATAACTAAGATCCAAATTTTTCTTGGTTTGGCTGGATATTATCGACGTTTTGTGAAAGTTTTTTCACGATTATCTAATACATTCATCAGGTCGACTCGAAATGGAGTTAAGATCGTGTGGACGGAGGAGTGTGAAGAGAATTTCAAGGAGTTGAAAATAAGGTTATCCAGTGCACTTGTGCTCACATTTTCTTATAGTGGAGAAAGGTTTTTGATCTACAGTGATGCATCCAAGAAGGGATTTGTGTGTTTTCTCATGAAAAACGATATGGTGATAGCTTATGCCTCACAACAGTTGAAAATCCATGAGAAAATTACCCAACTCATGATTTGGAATTAGTTGCGGTAATCATTGCATTAAAGATTTGGAGGAATTATCTTTATGGTGAAAGGTGTGATATTTATACTGATCATAAAAGTGTAAAGTATATTTTTCACACAAAAGGAGCTGAATATGTGCCAAAGAAGATAGTTCGATCTGATTAAGGATTACGACTTCTCAATTCATTATCACCCTGGGAAAGCAAACAAAGTGGCAGACACATTAAGTCAATAAGACCATGCTAGCTTATCCATGATGAGGATCACAAAAGATCCAATATTTATGGATTTACAAAGGATAGATCTTGTAATTATAATGGAAGGGAAAAAACCTTATCTTTATCAAATGAATGTTCAAACATCTATACATGTGATGATTAAAGAGGCGCAAAAAGAATATGTTGAGTTACAAAAGAACGTGAGAAATGTTCCTGAATTCAATCTTGATTATGATGGGATAATAAGGTTTAGGAATCGGTTTTGTGTTCCTCCCATCCCAGAATTAAAGAAGGAGCTACTGGATGAGGCTCATAGTTTTTTATTCTCTATTCATCCTGGAAGCACGAATATGTATAGGGACCTGAAAGAGTACTTCTGGTGGGATGGAATGAAAAGAGATGTTGCTGAATATATCTCTCGATGCTTGGTTTGTCAGCAAGTTAAAGCTGAGAGACATTAGTCTAAAGGGATGTTACAACCATTACCCATACCATAATGGAAATGGGAAAACATCACTATGGACTTTGTCACTGTACTTCCTAAAACATCCAAAGTAAATAATGTTATCTGGGTTATAGTTGATCGACTTACGAAGTCGGCACACTTCATTGCTATTAGGGAAGATTTCTCTCCGGATCAGCTTGCCAGTATATATGTAAATGAAGTGGTAAGATTACATGGAGTACCACTTTCCATTATATCTGATCGGGATCTGAGGTTTAACTTGAATTTCTAGCGAAGTCTTCATCATACTCTAGATATAGAGTTGATTTTCAGCACTACTTATCATCCTCAGATAGACGGTCAGTCTGGGAGAACAATTCAAACTCTAGAAGATATGTTAAAAGCTTGATCTATGGATTTAAAAGGTGGTTATGATCAACACCTACCTTTGGTGGAATTTTCTTATAATGATAGCTTTCACTCCAGTATTTAGATGGCTCCTTATGAATCCCTCTATGGAAAGAAATGCAGGACTCCAACATGCTGGGATGATTTTGGGGAAAGAAAGCTATTAGGACCTGATCTTGTATATGAGATGGTAGAAACGGTCAGATCTATTCAACAAAACATAAGAGCAGCTTAGAGTCAACAAAAAAGTTATGCTGACAATTGAAGAAAAGACCTAGAGTTTGAAGTGGGTGGTAAAGTGTTCTTACGAATATCTCCTTGGAAGAGAGTAATGAGATTTGGAAAGAAGGGCAAGCTGAGCCCTAGGTATAATGGTCCTTTTGAAATACTGGATCGTGTTGGGAAGGCAGCTTACCGATTGGTGCTTCCACCGAATCTCTCTCAAGTTCACAATGTGTTCCATGTATCTCTCTTGAGAAAGTACATACTTGATCCTTCACATGTACTAAGCTCAGAAGTTGTACTGCTGGAGCAAGATCTTTCTTATAAAGAACAACTGATAGAGATTCTGGATCGTAGCGAAAAAGTTCTACAGAACAAGACAACTTTCTTGGTGAAATTTTTATGGAGGAACCACCAATTAGAAGAAGCTATAAGGGAGCTTGAGTATATGATGAGGGAGAGGTATCCTCATCTGTTTGTTACGAAGTGACGAATTTCGAGGGAGAAATTCATTTTAAGGGGGGTAGGATGTAACACCCTGATATTTTATGAGAAGTATACTTTTTTTATGAATTATGTTATATGAAACATTAAAGGAATCTTTCACTGTACACAACACTAGCTTGGCTTGCGTTACACGCAATCACGTCTTTCCTCAAGAGCATGTGTAGTACGCAATACCGAGTTTTACTAAAAACGATATATTATTATAATATTATAAATTAGCCGTTATGAATATTATTAACTAAATTTTAAATTTTATAACATTATTATTCATCTTCCATATTTTCTAGAACATGATATGAGAACAAAATATATTTTTCAGGTAAAATATGTATTTTTCAAAAAATGCAGTTTTGTCGCCTTTTGATGGCACACCGACTTTAAATATAGTTTTTGAAATGTTTATATGTTCAATTTGAAAAAATAAAACTCTTCTTTGGAATCAGGATATAAAAATTTACTTTGGATAAATTTTTCATATTATTCTGTTAACTTTCATATTTTGATGAATAGTAAAAACACGCTATATTTTAATAAAAAACAACTTTTTTTGTCAATAATAATTTATATGGTTAAATTATAATATTTAATGGTTTTAAAGTATAAATAGAATATATTTTTACCATTTAATATAATTTATGTCATTAGCATTAATTTTACATTGAATTCATAGGTAAAAACATTTCAATCTTTGGCAATATTTTAACTTTTAAAACCCGTTTTCTTAAAAACGGGATTAATTTTAAATTAATTACTGCAACTTCTGTGTTTTTAATTTTGAATAATGGATTCCGTATTTAGAATCAGTGGGTCCAAATTATATTAATAGGTTGCTTTTATTTTTTTGATATTATGAATAGTAACTACGGTAATTTTTATTTACTACAGTTAAAGGTAAATTAGATAATTAAGGGTAAAAATAAGATTATAAAATTACCCTAACACCTGAAAAAATTCTATTGGATGACTAAAAGTCGACCCTTATCACCTAAGGGTCGGAATAAATTCATTTTATGGACTTTTGACCATTAAAATAATTTAATTATTATTAAAACCAAAGAAAGTGACAACATGTCACTCTCTTAAATCTTATAAGTATAATAATTTTAATTTAGTGATAAACATCATTAAACTTCTAAAATTAATAGTCTACAGAAACATATTACAATTATATACATCATATGAATTTATTTATACTTTTTTGGGATTAAATAATTATCACTAAATATGACACAATAGTGATGTTGAAATTATTTTATTGATTGAAATATCAAATAAATGATTTTAAAAGTATTAAAATAAATATTATATGAACTATTTAATGTGATACACTAATTTTCTAGATACAAATTACATGTTATTAATCTATTAAATATTTTATTTCGAACATATCTTGTCTATATATTTTATTTAAACTCAAATAAATGAATAGTGTCAAAATTGACACTACTATTAATTTATAGAAATTACATATTATAAAATTGTTTAAAAATCTCAAAAACATTTAAAAATTGTAAATTAAAATTTATATGGTATAAAATGTAATATATTATAAAATTATGGACAATTAACAACATATAAGTAAATATTTATAATGATTTAAAATTTAGATTATTATTACCAAAAATAAAATTAAATAGATTATATAAGGATAAATCATGTTGATAATGTTTATAATAAATTCCCAACTTATTTAAATTTTATTGGATGATGCTATTACAACCCTATCTAATCTAAGATTTGGATTTGAGTCATTTTTGGAGGTTTTTAAGTGGGTTTGGAATTTATTATAAATTAATATTTCTTATCATTCCAAAGGTGCCCCTCTCCTCCCTTATAAAAGGGAACCTCCTCCCTCTCCTCCTCACACCACTTTGAGCCTTCAAGCTCGGACAAACCCTGCCAATTTATCTTATCCACTTCCCTAGAAACATTCTAGAGGTCCTGGTCTTCTTCAAAGACCAATCTTAGTGCCCTAAGAGGAGGTTTCAAAGAGGCGTGTTAAAGAAGAGGTAATATCTGTTACCAATTCTTTCAAATTTATTTCTTCTTCTACTTCTTCTTATTTAGTTGTTTCATTATTAAGTAATAACATAAGTATCAATCATATACTAATATGTTATTATAAATATGAAACAACCATGTTTCACCTTTTATCCATCCTATGGAAAATGAAATCACCACGCGTGCGTACGTACGGAATACCGTCTCCACGCCGTGGTGTAATCTATTTTCCACCACCACCTTACTTGGATGGGTATAATGGTGTAAAGAATAACTATATATGATTATTTTAAATTTATATTGATTCTGAAATAGTATACATACACTCAAATACAATTCCACAATCGTGGGAATGATATCATCACTCGTGCGTACGTACGACCTACCGTCTCCACGATGTGATGCGACTCGTTGTAAATGATATTCATTGAATAATGATTATATAAATGAATTTAATGAGTAAATATGATATATATTACACTAATAACATTCTGTAAATGAGTTATCTATTACCTAAAAAGAAAAATAATAATTTATTCGACAAAACACACATAAGAACATAAAGCAATAAACACCCGAATAACTAGTAGCAATGAAATATTTCTAATAAGAAGCTAAGAATATGACCATATATAATATAATAACAATGAGTATGATTCTGGAATAAGTCAATGACATTATTTAAATCATTATACAGGAGGTTCGACCACGTAAAAAGCATATCGGACTTAAGGTAAGGGAAAATCTCGCAATCTCATTTTTATCCGAGATTGTTTATACTTCTGAATTTAATGGGGAATATTAATCATCCCCATCCATGTTTCCTCAATATGTGATATTATTCCTATCCTCCTAAAATTATTTAAATCCAATTTTACCCATTGGTGAGTTTTTAGTAAAATATATGAATGGAATCTTTGGTCATTTTTAGTACGAGGTACTTTTTGACTTTTCCAAACAAAGTACGAGAAGAATGTTTTTTTAACTTATACGACATGAATGGATTCTTTTATGATTTAATAGAAAATTATTTCCATGAAGATTATTTTACACGTTCTCAATTTTATTTTTAATCAAATTCTTTTAGATTAAAATTGTATGACATGTTAAGAAAGGAAAAATGTTTTTGAAGTAGAAAGGATATTTTCCTCAAGAATGGAGGTCAAGTGTTGTATCAAAATTATTTTCCATATAAGATAATATAGGGTTCTGTTTCTATCCCTATTTTTACATTTATTTGATTATATTATGATGGAATTAATTTTATGATGTCCTTTTATTTTATATGGATTATGTTATGATGGCATGATGTTTAAGAATCCCATTTTTATTGAATGGGTTATGCTATGATGTATGATTTATGATCTTGTGGCACACATAATAATGGTATCATTATGAGATGGTTGGGACCTATATCTCCCTCCAATGAATTGGGTAAAGATTTATATCTCATGAGATAGACATGGCTGAAACGGAAAGTTAATCTAGTTCAGTGATAGAGGACTGGAACGATGAGTGAACTCGGTTCAGTAATGGACTTTGTCCGCTATGATGGTCTTAAAAATGAGACTTGACTAATATGAAATGATTTTCTATGATTATGTGTGTATGCCACAAAGTTTCATGTTTTAATTTATGATTACTTGGTATTACTTTTCATTACTATGATTTATCCCATGACATGATATTATGATCTCTTTTGCAGGTTAAGATTTTCAAAATGTAATGGTCTTATAATATGATATGATTGATATTTCTTTTGTTTACCCTTACTGAGCATTTGAGCTCACCCTTTGGTATGTTTTCTTTTCCCTAGGTCCGGAAGAAGGGTATTAAGTAGGATATGACAAAAAGGGACTCTATATATGATGAAATAAATGGGATACAACATAGATAATTTATGAACCAGTTTTTTATGTTTCCTAGTTTCTAAAGACACTATACCTATACGGTCCTTTCATAGTTTTGTTATATGTTGTAATAAGTATGCTTCAATTTTTAATTAATAACAATGCATGTAGAGTATGGGTCATTATAGTAGGCCTTGGTGGTGGCTTGATTTCTGGCTGATAAGAGTCAAACTGTCAGTGATGGGAATGCAGGAGTTGATACCTAGACTATTGGTTTGGTAGCTACTAACTGATGAGAGGATCAGAGGACTGAATGTGCATGATGTTTTAGGTGGTGAACCTAGGATGGGGGATCTTAGGATTATAACTCTCATGGATCACATGCCATTTTTGGATAGCCGCAGGAGATGTGGAGTTACGCTTGTGACAACCGGTGACATCTTTTTAGAGATTTTCTGAATCATCATGCTATTGAGAGAGAGCCAATCGATTGACCCCCTTGGCTGAGCTATCATCTTTAGTATAGAGGTCAACAGGGTGGTAGATGTGGAGATGTAGCTGGTGTAGTAGTGGAAGAGGGAAGGAAGTACGAGTTTCCACCACCACCACCCCTAGGTAGTCCACACTGAGTTCAGAGAGCTAGAGGACGATGGAGATGACAACTACATTCCTTAAAGTTTGTTAACCATGAGGCTCCACGGATGGATAGATGTACGCTCTGTGTCCATTCTACAGTAGTTGTACTAGACACTAATGGGCAGTAATCTTTCATTTTTGTTTCTTGCTCAAACAATATTATATGTGTTAATAAGAACATATGTTCGTGTTGTTCGACTAACTATTAATACATGAGGAAGACTGGTCTTTTTTCATTTTATAAATGTTTTTGTAGCATGATTAAAACCTTTTGGGAGAGTTAGTGTTTCCAAAAGTGAGTATGTATCGTGGTGTGGTGGATGAGTCCCTCTGACTTGTGTGTTAGTGAGTTTGTGAGAAATTCTTTGGGTTTCTCATAGTGTGTGATAGTGGGCCGCATGGGATCTATTGGTGGAATTGTGATGTTTTGTTGAACTTGATGGTGGTGGTGGATAGGTGAGGTCATTTTTTCCCTCATGCCTAACCTTTTTATTTCTAGGGAGGAAAATCTTTAAGGTGGGGAGGGTGTAGCGAATCTGGTTTTACCCTATCTGACTTTGGAATATTCATACAAATAATTCAAGATCTAGGCGCGAAGGCCTACTGTGAGAAAATTTATCAAGGGAATTTTCATAAATAAATAAATAAATTTATTTTAACATCAGTTCTCGAATAATGTATGAAAGAGTATAATATCCAAATTTTGAGCACGCGGTTAAGTTCAGAATGTCGTGTTTACCATAGGGGCTCTTAATCCTTGTTAGCAATAGGCATTGGCTCAGAGGCAAGATAAGAGTCGGTCTATTAAGAGGAGGAGACTTAATTAAATCGATATTAAATCACCCACAAATTCTTCCGTAGGGGTAGCTGGTGGAACCGCATCCCTCCTTCTCCTCCTCCTCCTTTATTGAACTAGGCGAGTAAGAGCTGGTTTCGGCGCGAACCGTCGGTTGATTGAGAATCCGCACATTGTAGGCATTGTTCTTCACCTGAATCTTTCGAGTTTCACATAAGAGTTAAGATTTTTGACTTTTTATACCCTACCCCCTATATATGATTTGTTTTTATTCATTTTATCATCAAGCCATTGTAGATCTTGTCCCGAGGGACTCAAAACAAGTTTCAGATCTATTTTTTGGATCCTTGGGGTGCTCCCATCGGTCTGCGGAAGCTTCAGTAGTGTTTTCTGGTGTGGAACGGAAGTTTCTGGTGAGGCAGACAGATCTGATGGTGGTTTGGCAAGAGGATTGGTAGTCCAGAAAAATGGTGGTGACAGTTTCTGGTGATGCATCAGCAGTCCGGTAGGGGTCGACAGTGGTTTCCAGTGAGGCAACGGTGGTCTTGCCAGAATTTTATAGGGGTTCTTTAAACCCCCATAAAAATTAAAACTGAGAGTCAAAATCATGATCGGTCTGTTACGATGCAACCCTTGCATCGAGAAAAAACCTTTAACGTTCGTTTGGGAGTTTAAATATACGATATTATGGGCCGGTATGACAAAATGTTAAAATAATAATAATATTTTTTTATTATTCATATTCAACCCATTATAACTTTTGGTTGGAGCGTCCGATTGAAATTCCATCAGTGGAATTGTGACCCTAATGGTGAGGTGGATATTTAAATATAAATTTCTGGTGGTTAAACCAAAATTGGTGTGTGGGACCCATGAGACCCATTTGGGGCAGTTGTGCTGAAATGTGACTTTTTCACTATGAGTCCATTTTGGACGAATTAGTAGTCAATCCTATGTGTTTTTCTGAGAGGATCACAATGGTGTGATACATTTTTTGTGTTCCAGGATCGATGTGTGGGTCCCACGATGACCTTTTCGGGCTTTCTGTAGTGAATAGTACCCTTTACACTAGGTGTCTATTTTGGACGTACGAGTAGTCGATCTCGTATGTTTTTCTGAGGGGATCACAATAGTACAATACACTTGAGGAGTTTCGGAACTGAAGCATGGTCCCCACAAGGCTCCATTGCAGATATTTATGACTTTTCCATCAGATGACTTTTTGAGGCAAGTGTATAGCCTATCCTGCATGTTTTTTTTTTGTGTTGAACATGATGGTGGAATTTGATTGGGACTAGAATTTGTAGGGTGATGCAATATTTTGGGTCACTGGGGGTTGCGACATTTTGACCAACAATGGTTGGGTGAACTCTCTTAGTTCATTCCTATGAGGGTTCATGTGGCATTATAACCATAATACATGTTTTTAATCCACTTAGTTTGATTACATGGATAGAGTTGTGGTATCCCTCCAGAGTGGACGGGGTAGGATCCTCTAGTGTATCATTTACCCTAGATCGGGATCTCAGAATTGCCATGACTGACACTATGTAGGAGGAAATCCATTATCTAGTAAAATAGAACTGTAGGGTTTGTTTTATCATTGGGTATACAATCCCCTACATAGAAGGCATATTTAGTAGGGTTGCGGCATCATCTGGTATACGATCTTCTACTCAGCAAATATTTTTGGTAGGGTTTATGGTATTTTCGGGTGTACGATCCCTTACTACACGTGTTATCCCAGATAGAGTGTGTGGTATCATCATGACCAACATTACATAGTCGAAGAACCTCTATCTAAGTTAGGTGATCTTGGGATGTCAAATTGAATTGGGGTATACCCTAGTGGTTCCTAGGTGTGATCCTCTCTTAGAGAGATTATGGGATTTTAGTTATGGTCGTGGTATCTACTAGTGGATCCTTGGAGTGATCCCCTATCTAAGGAGTTGTGGATTATAATTTTCTAGTAGGGTTCATAGTATCTCCTAGTGAATCTTGGGAGGGATCACTTATCTGAGGATCGAGAACTTTAGACTTTCAACATGTCTTATTTTATGGTGATATCCGACGTGAATGTTTATCCTGGTTATGTGTATGACTTAAATTCTCGACTTTAACCTGTCAATGGAAATGAGGTCGGAACCTCTTGAGGCTTGGTGGCTGAGATGAGAATATCTGGTGCGTTTTCTGGGTTTCCCTTGAGGTTTTTTCACATCTTCGATTACACACCCAGTGGTTTGAGCTGACTGGTTGATTTTATCCAAGGATGGTGTTGAGATGGAGTTCCTCTATCCTTCCAGTTCCCTCTTCCTAGGATGAGAAAACTGATACCTTTCAGTTTCTCCCTTTTCTTTTTGGGTTTTTGGGGATCCTATTGAGTAAATTTATAATCACCACTACATGAGAATTTCCCACACATGTTTTGTGTCTTGTGCAGACCATATGTCTTTTGATAGAGTCCTAGGAGGACTCGATGTAGGAAAATCATAGTGATCTTGGCCGACCAAAGTTTTTACCAGTGCTAGGCCGAGGATCTTACCGGAAATAGTTTTTCAACAATCCACTCCTTCTAAAAACGTAGTACTATATTCTTTTTTCTATTGGTGGGCCATGTTTTCACTTTTGTGTTATTGTTGTACTCTGGTTGTGGGATAAGTGTATGCATTAATTTATTTTCAGTTTTTATATATCTCCGCATTGTTTCATAGAGGTGTGTGTGTGTGTGTGGGTACCTTAGGCTAAGGCCTCCCATGTGTCTGATAGCCTACTTGGTTCTATTCACCAACCCCTAGCATATTAGAGGTCAGCTTGGGGAGAGGTGGATCGAGCCCCGTTGGGTCGGGTCGTGACAAGAATCCTATATGACTTATGAGCCCATTGTATCCCATGCACTCACACAACATAAAACCCAAATGGGCTCCATGGACACCCCACTACACAATGTATGTGGATCTTATACCTACAAAAACCATACTGTAGATGCCAAAAAAGTCCGTAACTCCTAGAGGAAGTTTCGAAATGACAAAGCGAAGTCATATTCAGAATCAGAGGCCTGGTCCAGAGGCACGGGAAGTGGTGTGTGAAATTAAAGAGGACTTGCGTGAAATAATGAGGTGTGTGCGAATCATTCCTGGGATTCGCGTAATCGAGCCGATGGCGCACGCAATTTTGCGCGCCCCGGTTCCGCGCGGTGAAGCTTTTCGCGCCGACGGTTCCCGGTGTGGAAGATTTCGCGTGCCGCCTGGATTCTGCGCCGGCTGATGCCTATAAATAGAAGGTGACTCCTGACGGTTTGGGGGTTGTGGAATTCAGAACAGCTCATGTGCGCGCAATTCAGACTCCCCCGCGCACAAGATGACTTCCAAGTAATTCCTCTTTTCGTGCAACCTTTCCCCGGGGTTCGCCTTTGCGCGCAACTCCACTGGCTTAAGTGATTTCGCTCACTCCTCCGGGTTCCTCCCTTGCACACAATCTTTACCCCATGCGCGCAATCCCCTCCTGTGCACGCAATCATGTCTTCGTGCGATCCTATGGTCCTATTGCACGTCATCCCTGTGTTTTGCGTGCAAACCTTATTTTTGCGCGCATCACCCAAGACCCCTTCACCTTGACGGCCCTTGGCTGCCTTTCCACGCCAGCACCTGATGTCTCCCCTACCGGGCATGCGCGCCATGCGTTGTTTTCCCGTACGGCCTTCTAGGATCGTATGAAGTAACCTCAAGGTCCCTTGGGTAGTGTTTCCTGTTGTGTTGCTATGCCTTATGCTTCTCCGTATAGGCACGCTAATGGATATTGCTTCTTCGCATAGCCACACTAACGTGGAACCCTCAATGGTTTGCCCTGCGGCCCCCCTTCACTATGGCCTTGCCGATTCCTTCCCTCTCACAAGGGGTAGAGGGTGTTGGTCATGTAAGCCCTAGGGGTGTGGAGCGAACCCACCTCGTTCAAGCTGCAGGACGTTAAACTACTAAGCACCTCGTCCTTAACACTTGACGTTAAGCTGTGGTCCGACCTCGTGCTTCGCACGCAGGGTCCCCCCCAGCTCAGACATTTTTTACGCCTCTTGTCTCCATGAGAATGGAATCTTCCTTGCATGGAATGAGATCCTCTTTGTTGGAGTGTCGTTTGTCCACGGGGGAAGGGCTGCCTTAGAGCGTAAGCCCCTAGCCTCTCTTACGGAAGGTTGCACCCATGAACCTCTGTACTTCCCCCCTGCCAAGGCTAGTGGAGTCCCTTTCCCACTGTGCTTTGTCTCACCACGGGCCTCCATCCTGGAGTATGTCCCAGCACCCAGGGCTGCTAACCACAAGTAAGCCCATGTTTCCTCTTTGGGCCGCTCAACACATAAGCTCCTTTCCACTTCTCACGGACGCACCCTTTGCGACGTGATCATCGGGTCCCTGCTGCCTCTTGTTTCTCACACTGAGCATGACTCACATGTTCTTAGAGCGCGCATCGACCATGAAATCCTCTTATGGGCCACCTTAGAGCGTAATTACCATACCAGCGAACTATGTGGAATTTGATCCATGCTAATGTATGGTACGTAGGAATCCGCAAAGAGGTTCAGGCCCACCACCCGATCGTTCCGACTTCTTCACGTCGGTTCGCCAACACCATGGGCCGCCTCAGAGCGTAAGCCCCAAATGCCCTCGTCATGCATGACGTTAAACTGTATCTCGTCCGGCATGATGTTAAACTATATCCTTCATCCCGCATGATGTTAAACTGTATGTCATCCTGCACGACGTTAAACTGTATTCCCCGAACTATGTGGACTTTGATCTGTGCTAACGCATGGTAAATAGGAAGCCTCCACGAGGTTCAAGCCTGTAACTCCATCACCCATCTTGATCCTTACCTAGGCCGCCACATCCCGGTGAGATCATTCCACCCCATCCCACTCCATAGTATCTGAGAATCCTCCCATGTGCTGGCCCCAACATCATTGTTCCCCCTAGGGGGTTCTTCAATCTGATCCACTCTCAGTGTTCTGATCAGTCCGATCCATCTCTGCAAGACGTTAAACTCGAGGAATACCCCGTGTTAAACATGGGAAGCTGAGGAAAACCTCATATGGTACGCAATTTCCCGTGTTCAATATGGGATGCCTTGGGCTTCGGTGCCCTCAAGAAGCCCTGTGATAAGGGATAGAAGATAGACATACTGATCCCCAGCGTCAAGACATGCCAATGACACCCCAACATGACCATTATCCTCACCGAAGGTTGCTACCCCGACAAGACCCCTTGGAGCATCTCGACGGAAGCAGCATAATTAACTGGTGTCCATGCAGATATGGCACTGGGAACGATCTTCACGAACCCATCTTAAATCTATGAGGGAGACCCGGACTAGGTGATGAGCTCCGAGGAGGAATCCATGGGAGGAAGAACCGATATCCCATCATCCCAGTTTCAATAAAGGAGTATACATACCTGAACAAGGAACAGATGTCGCCCGCCATTGGAAAGAAGTAATGGGGGAAACAAGCCATGCATCCTCTCATGCGTGATGGACACGCGCGCGTGCCCCAGCGTAAAAGCGTTGGAAACAGAAAATGGTGAACCCGACATGAAGCTCTTCTCCTCAATATGGGTACAGGTAGTGTTCGGGTTGTCAGAAGATTAGCATGTCACCAGGTCCGGGTACCTATTACCAGGACGTGAAACCCGCCAGGGGTTGAGGAATTCAGGATGTTGAGCACTCTTTTCTGTGACGTCGTCAGCGTGGATCCCTCTCGCCGGCCACGGAATACGGAATGATGCTGGGATATTGGTTGTCGATTTCTTTTCTTTTTAGTACTAATGGTTTCATCTCCCTACTTCCAGGAATCAGATCACTGCATCCGGAGCTCGATCTCTACCTGCCCACCGACGCAGGGGTAGGGGCAGTACCGACGTGGCTACCCCGCACAGTCTCGCCTTTTCCACAGCCACTCCGGCTCCGATTGCTGCGACTGTCGGGTGCTCACACCCCCTCCCCCCGTCAGAAATCATCCAGCGAAGGGTGATCAGCGACCTGGTTCGCAAGTGTTTCCGACACTTTCGTCGGGGCGCGCGCGCATCCGTCCGTCACGCGGAGGAGGACGTGCAGCTCTGTTGCCCTGCATTCCCGCTTTCCAAAGGCGGGTGGCATTCGCTCCTTATTCAGGGAAGTCTTCTCCTTGATCGAAACAGGATGATGGGATGTCGGTTCTTCCTTCTGGGGATTCCTCCTCAGAACTCGTCACCTAGTCCGGGTCTCCCTCATAGATTTCATACGTAGTTTGTGAAACTCTTCCCAGTGCCATGTTTCCATGGACGCCGGTTAATTACACTGCTTCTGTCGGGACATTCCAAAGGGTCCGGTCAGGGCAGCAACCTTCAGTCGGGGAAGTAGTCACGTTGAGGCATCTGTAGCGTGTCTGGATGCTGGGGGCCTGGCATGTCTGTCTGTTATCCCTGGTCATAGGGCTTCTCGAGGGCGTGGAAGCCCGAGGCATCCCACATCGAGCGCGGGGAATTATATGTCATTGACACATATCTGAGGTTTTCCTTAGCTTCCCGTGTTTAACACAGGGTACGCCGCGAGTTTAACGTCCAGCGGAGACGGATCAACCCACCCAGAGCATTAGCTAGGATAGATCAGATTGAGGGATTTCCCTTGAAGGGATGTCGATACTAGGGCCAGCCCATGGGCGGCGGCTGTTAGGAGGAGCATACCGACATGGTCTCACCGAGACATGAGGTTCGAGCGAGAACCAGGATGGGTGATAGGTGGATGAATGGAGTGGAGGGGAAATGACATGGGACCATCGCAGGGGGCGACGGTAAAGTTGGGCATGATCCTTGAAGAGGCTTCCTACGTATCCCCGTGGCAGGGAATCAAAGTCCGCGTAGTTTGGGATGGCGCCGGCGAACTGACGTAAAGGTGGACCTTTGTCTGATGGACGTCGTCAGCAAACTGATGTGAAAGTAGACCCGTGGGTCCACTAGTGGTGGGCTTGAACCTTGGGAAGGTTTCCTACGTACCATGCCTTGACACGGATCAAAGACCTCGTAGTTCAAAGGATTGATAAAATACAGTTCAACATCCTGCGGGACGGTAGTGAACCCTGACGTGAATAAACGACGGGCGGTGGGTGTCGGCGAACCGACGTAAATGAGGGACCTTGGTCCGATGGGAGATGGGCTTGAACCTATGGGAGGCTTCCTACGTACCATGCCTTGACATGGATCAAAGTACTCGTAGTTCGGGTTGTGGAATACAGTTTAACGTCATGCGGGACGGGGGTCAACCGACGTGAATGAGGTCGGAACGACCGGATGGTGGGTGGACTCGAACCTCGTGGAGGCTTCATACGTACCACGCCTTGACATGGATCAAAGACCTCGTAGTTCAGGTGGGGATTTGTCGGTGAACCGACGTGAAAGTGGACCTTGGTCCAATGAGTGGTGGGCTTGAACCTCTGGAAGGCTTCCTACGTACCATGCCTTGACATGGATCAAAGACCTCATAGTTCAGGTGAGAATGGGTGTGCAGTTTAATGTCATGCGGGACAAAGGGAGGGGCATACAGTTTAACGTCATGTTGGACGAGGGCAAAACTCGACGTGAATGAACGACCGAGCAAAGTGGCTTGAACCTCATGGAGGCCTCCTACGTACCATGCCTTGACATGGGTCAAAGTCCTTGTAGTTCGGGTGGGAATGGGTCGCAACGGCTTACCACTGGACCAGAATGCAGTTTAATGTCGTGCTGGATGAAGGTGGGACCCGATGTGAAGAAACGACGGGTGGGCTTGAACCTTAAAGAGGCTTCCTACATACCATGCCTTGACATGGATCAAAGACCTCGTAGTTCAGATGGGTTCGTTGGTGAACTGACGTGAAAGTAGACCCGGGGGTCCACTATTGGTGGGCTTGAACCTCGTGAAGGCTTCCTACGTACCATGCCTTTACATGGATCAAAGTCCTCGTAGTTTGGGTGGGATTGAGAGGTCAGGGTCGGTGCTCACTCTAATCCCACGTGAGTCATGCTCGGTGTGAGAAACAAGAGGTTGCAAGGACCTGACAATCACGTCACGAAGGGTGCGCCTGTGAGAAGCGAAAAGGGGCTTACGCGTTAGGCGGCCCATGGTGTTGGGACTTACTTCAGGAAGGAGGCCCAGAGGATGACAAAGCGCGGCGAAAGAGGGATTTGGGACCAATGGTGGGAGGTTCCTCGTTCCCTATCACGCCCTCCACTGACCTTGGTAGTGGGGAAGTATGGAGATGCAGAGGTGCAGTCATCCGTTGGGGAACTAGGGTCGCCCTTCTCCTATGAACATACGCCACTCCGATAAGGAGGATATCATCCCTTGTGGATGGGTGATTCCATTCCTGTGGAGACGAGTGGTGTAAAGAATGTTCGAGCTGGGGGGACCTTTCGTGAGAGACACGAGGTCAGGTCATAGTTTAACGTCATGTGTTGAGGACATGGTGCTTGGCAGTTTAACATCCCGCAGCTCGGACAAGGTGGGTTCACTCCACACCCCTAGGACTTACATAACCGGTACCCTCTGGTCCTTGGGGAAGGGAAGGTACCAGTAAGGCCATGGTCATGGGGGGTCGTGGGACGAACCATCAAGGAGTGCACGTTAACGTGGCTATGCGAAGAAGCAATAGCCGTTAGCGTGCCTATGCGAAGAAGCATTAGGAGAAGCAACGCTACGAGTGGTATTGTCCATGGGACTTTGAAATCACATCGTGCAAACCTGGAGGGTCGCACGGGAAGAGGAATCTCTAAGCAAAGGAGTGTGCTTCGCGAAGTGAAATGCCTTGGCCTTGGCATGGGGCATGGGTATGAGTAGAAAGTGCTTCGCGAAGTGGAATAGTGTTCGCGAAGCACTGCCTCGTGAAGAAGGGGTGTCTTGCGAAGCAGGGTCCTGCGAAGTAGTGTGCTTCATGATGTGAAGCAATCTTGCCTTAGCATAGGGATCACTAGTATGGGTTGGGTGTTTCGCGAAGCATAAGTGCTCCGCGGCTGCCCGGGTTCCCTTGGAAATCCCCTTCCTTTGCGAATGCCCTTGAGATTCGCGAAGGGCATCCCTCTCGGAAGGGGGGGCTCAAAACGAGACAAAGTAGAGGCGTCTCGTGAAGTAGAAATACCTCGCGGAGCTCATGATTCCCGAGGCAAAGGGTGCTTCGTGATTCGAGAGAGGAGAAGCCGAAAGGTCGGATTTTCCATCCTCGGGACTCAGGGGGAGTCCAGTATTTATAGGGAAGGGGCGCCGCGAAGTAGAACTCGCGTGCCGCCTCCGGTGCTTCGCGGCGCGCTCACGAACGTCAATGTCGTCCGCAGAGCATGACCGCCTCTAGAGCTTCGCGGCGGCTCGAGAACGTCAAATGCATTCGCAGAGCATCACCTCCTTCAGAGCTTCACAGTGACTCGCGAACATAAAATGCGTTCGCAGAGCATCACCGCCTCCGGAGCTTCACGGCGGCTCGCGAACGTCAAATGCATTCGCAGAGCATCACCTCCTCCGGTGCTTCGCGAGGCCGCGATGGTCGAGGCGCTTCGCGGCAGCTCGCGAACGTCAAATGCGTTCGTGGAGCATCACCGCCTTCGGAGCTTCGCGAGGCCGCCATGGTCGGGGCGCTTCGCGGCGGGGCTTTGCGCGGGTGCTTCGCGTCGGTGCTTCACGAGGCAGCGCGCCAGCCGTCCTTCTCGTTCCTTTCTTTCGGGCCATATTTTGGCACCAACAAATGCCCCCCCTCATACTTGGAGCCGCGGAGGGAGAAGGGTCGAAGTCTGAGGGAAAATCGCCAAAATTGTTGGTGGTTCGCGATGCCGCTACACGAAGGGGGCCCGCGGTGCTCACCGGGGCCACCGATCCGGGCACGCCGCGATGCTCCACGCGGTTGAGTCATGCCGCGATGCTCCGGGGTCGCCGCCTATAAATAGGGGGGTCGACCTCTTTTGTCTTCATGTGCCTTCCTTGTCTTTTTGTGCTCTCGACTTCGCGAAGCTCCGCGTACTCCGCGACAGCCCTTCGCGAATCGAGCTTCGCGGCGAACCACGGGTCTCCGGCTCCACGTCCGCGCCAAGCGAACCTCTGCTTGTCGGCCTTGGCCAGACTTCGCGGCTTGGTCTTGCGACCGATCTTCGCGATCCGGGTTCGCGATTCAGCTTCGCAGTCGAGCTTCGCGATCCAGCCGATTTTTTTTTTCTGAGGGCCAGAGTTAAAATGGTTCATCAAGAGGCTGTATTGGGGGTGCTTGCAGATGCTGCTTGTCGAGATGAGATGGCCAACCGTCCAGGCCTGGGGGAGATGGTCTGAAGCCACTCGGACCACACTTCTTTGACAGATCTCCTGTCGGAGGGTCAGAAGGATTATCCTCAGTGCAGGAAGCTTCCATTGTATGGCTTCAGGCTGAGGGATGACGTCTTTATCCCTGAGGAGAGTAGGGATGAACTAGCTTGCTGGTTCAGGAGCACACCGTGCCAGCACCAATGGTTTAGGGCGGCTGATGGTCATGCGCGGGAGGACTTCACACCCATCACCGCTGACTGTCTCTACAACCATGTGAACGAAATTGATGGGAGGCCATTGAAACCAGAGACGTCCCCTCCTCTCTACCGTACCATGATGAAGGCGGCCTTGCAGGATTCGAAGAAGGGATGGTCCGATGAGTGGGACCTGCGCCAGGGCAGCAACTTTATGGATGACTGGGCCTGGGCCTACTGGGTAGGCGCCTCATGCGAGGAGTTCGGGGTTGAGCTGAGGAGAGTGGGATTGTATGAGGCGGCGTGGGCATCCCAATTCCACATTTACCAACCCAAGCAACTGATGCCGGAATTGCTGAGCAGATGGTCTTCTAGGACCAACACTTTTCACCTGCATCACGGGGAGGTGGGCATCAGCTTGTGGGATGTCCACCAGATTTCTGGGGTTCCGATCTCGGGGGCCATGTATGACGAATTCCTCCCCGTCATCAGCGCGTGGGAGGATACAGAGCAAATTCCGCAACTGGCGTCAGCGCTGATGGCACTCGTCCCTGGAGAGGACAAGGAGGCAGTGAGGGATGTCCATTTTAGGAGATGGTTCAAATACTTCCTGAATTTCCCAGAGAATCGAGTGTTCCCTCTGAGGCCTCTAACTTGTCCGAGGGCGGCCCAATGGGGCAAGGGGCACTCGTATTGGCTGGTCTTGGAGGACAACCAATGGAAGACTTGGGGTTTCAGTGTCAGCACTGAACAACAGCCGATAGTCAGGATGGTGTCGTTCATCGCGGCTCTCATCTGTGGCTGGATCCTACCGGTGAGAGATACAAGCATGGGGGTGCGGCGCAGA
Source organism: Viscum album (assembly GCA_963277665.1). Taxonomy (NCBI): domain Eukaryota; kingdom Viridiplantae; phylum Streptophyta; class Magnoliopsida; order Santalales; family Viscaceae; genus Viscum; species Viscum album. The sequence continues at coordinate 822,301,366 of OY728143.1, forward strand.
TCGTTTATCATGGTGTCGATGCTGGCCATGGGGCAACAGATCAATCTGGGGATTCCGATGCTCACCAAATTGTACAGAATGCTGCGGCATATTAGCGAGGGCAAGTAGCCTCCAAGGATATGCGGGCCCTTCCACCCCCTATATGGGTGGATCGCAGCGCATATCAGGGGGATTTACGAGTATACGAACCCCATTTCGCCACCGGGATCGAACTTCCGCCCCTCTATCCTGAACGTGGTCGGGAGCTTCCCGTTCAAACTGACCGTTCCGATGGTACTGAATCGGGTGTGGAGGGCGGACGAGTTTAATTTCCACCCCTTTCCCTTGCTGACGGGGATACTTACTGATGACGGGCGGGGAACGTAAGAACATCCGGCTTACCTCCTGGCCTTTCGAGGTGGAGTTTTGGTGGCACGGATAGATCGTGAGCCACTCTGCGAACCGTACACCCCACATCGGTTTGCGAGGCAGTTCCGGTGCCTCCAGCGGCTGACCCAGCAGGTCTACTGGGAGGTGCATCACGAGGAGCACCTGTGTGTGATGAGGCAATTGTGGCTCAAGTTCACACGGGAAGATGGGAAGATGCGGATTGCATTGCCTCCATCCACCGTCGCTTTCGGATTAGTGAAGGAGTACGCCCTCAGTTGGGAGGCTGCTTACCCAGGGGAGATGCTGAAGCAATCAACTATCCGGGTCGGTGACGGTGGGCCTCCTCTATCTCGAGGTCGGGGTCGGAGGGTAGCTAGGGCCGCTTGCGGTAGCGGGGCTGCCATGGCGGCGAGACCCGCACCGGCTGAGGGTATGGCAGCAGCGGTGGATCTGGTGATTTTCGGAAGAGCAGGGGAATCCAGAGGGGCGGCCACCGAGGGGATTTCATAGGATATCCACTCAGGCTCCGGGGAAGCGTCTGCGTCATATTGACATGGCAGAGGACACCGTCTTCCTGGAATCTTGGGACATTTGGGATGTCAACCGGCAATTCCTCAGCCCACCCGAGATATGGTCCCACCTGAATCGCCTCGGGATGGAATTACCGGGCATAGGCCCAGTTCAGGCTGGATTCATGGCGTCTCCGGCTGAGGCAGAACTGTACCTGGACGAGCTGGAGGATTACGTCCACTCCAGTGGTGTCCCTCGCCCAATGACAGACCGGGTGAGGGTAATGTTGAATCAGACGGTCCCCCCACAGTTATCGGCTGCCGATCTAAGGGAGCTCTTCCCCTTGCCGGAGGAATCAGAGGACTCCTCTCAGGAGGATGAGGCTGGAGGAGGGAGCCTGTTGGAGGAGGGCGAGGTCGGAGACCGAGACTCAGACTCCGACGACTTCGTGGAGGCTCTCGAGGTAGCATTCCGAACTTCTCTCCTTGCGATCTGTTCTTGGGTCTCTATGGACTTCTCACCAATGTTTGAGCCATGCAGGAGGAACTTGTTCGCAGGCCTCATTCTCCCTCCTTGGCGGGTGATGATGCGGGACCTTCAGACCCTCGCCTATGGCTGCGTCCAGTTCTGCGTCTGGTGGGACCAGGGCGCCCGAGGTGGCTCCTCTGGAATCTTCATACCTTCCAACAGTATATGGAGGGCCTCGCCTCGGGGTCCCGTCAGCACCAGCTCAAGAGCAGCACCAGGAGGTCGATCTTCATAAGTCTCCTCTACCGGTCTCCTCGTTGTCACATGTAGGCCATGCCAACTAACGTTTATGTCCCTCTCTGTCGTACAGTTCTTCGACTGGCGTGGGACGCTGCGGCAAGACTGGTCGGGATGTCTGGTGGCGCCCCTCCTAGGGGCATGCCGGTGATGGTGGCGATAGTCCCCCCATCTCCTCAGGCTGTGACGCACACCATCACTGGCGGGACCATCAGAAGGGCCGTACCCGAAGTCATTGAGGTGGACTCCAAGGAAGAGGATCAACCGGTTGGTCCCAGTCCTGTCGCGCCTGCTTTGGCGCCAGATGTCGTACCAGATTCAACACCAGATGTAGATCCTGTCGCGGATTTCCTACAGGTGTACCCCGCGTACGAGCCTGCCAATCGCGCAGACTGGGACGAAATGGCCTCCGACGAGGAAGACAACAGCATAGTCCACCGCCGGTCATGGAAGCTGATCGCGCACTTTATCAAGGACACCCCCAAGCACAATGGCTGGCCGAAATGGATAGACTCCGCTCGCGATTGCGCGAGCTGTGTGCTGGGGGAGTGGATGCCCAACGTCCTCACGCACTCATCCGAGATTTTATGGCTAAGAAGATCTGGGAGCATGATCGTGGGCTTAGCATGGGCTGGCAGTGGAGGAAGGCGACCAGCATTAAGAAGCCCTAGGAGGCTGAAGGCGAGGTCCAACAAATGCAGACCTGGGAAGAAAAGCTTTCAGCCTCTCTTGATGTACAATTTGAGCTGGTATCACGGTTGAAGGCCCAGCTGGCAGAGGCAGAAGAGCATATGAGACAGACCTCTGGAAAGATGGCTGCCGTTCAAGCTGACATAGAGAGGGCCAAAGCCAGAACTGACGAACTGCGCCCCGTCGCTACTGAGGAGGAGGGGGAGCTGATTCAGCCGCAGCAAGCCTTGGATGCCGCAAGTCAATGGGTGGTGGAGCTGCAACGCTCTTTTGACGGGGTCAACCCGTCCATGGGGGGAGTCAACCCCTGAGTATTGTAACAAACCCAAAACCCTTTTAATGGTACTTTGGTGCTTCAATTTTTTTTCTTTGTTTTGAATGCCATAGCGCGCACGATTTCCACTGTTTGAACTGTCTTGTTACAACCCTGCAATGTTTGTGGGACGTTCGGTGACAATTCCCCAAGCCAGTCCAGATTCCTAAAAGCTGGGGGAGGCTTGATCGGAGGAGGAACTTCCAGGATAGCTGAATTACTGCTTCTTCAGCGTGCTCTTATGCACGAATGGGGCAACACCAGGGGTGCTGAAATCGATCTAGACAGATGGAAATGGGAAGTGTGAATCACGATACCCAAAATCCGGAACACTGTGGGGATGGAATAACAATAAGGGACAACCTTTAACCTTATAGGAGAAGTGGTACCCTTACTGTGTTAGCCTGTAATGGGGACAACAAATGAGGGTCGACCGTTGACCATGTTCGAAACATGGGACCATGTCACAAATGTTGTCGATCAATCCTTCGGGACGTTGGCCCAGTACAGTTGGCGGACCATAGGTCAGATATCCATACTGTTAGGGGGTCCTTCCAGACATGACCCGTCTTCCGGAACGTTGGCCCAGGACGGTAGGTGAGCCGATGCGGCATGAGGCCAGGCCGTTAGGGGGTTCCTTCAGACATGAAAGGGGACAAGGGTCCGAATAAGGGGTACGCAAAGCGTGGAATATGGAGGGATGGTTTACCCAAACAGAATCCAATACTTAGGTAGTTACACCACCGTGGTGGGAGCACACCAGATGGGCGCATCGGTCTGATCATGGATCATTCCTTCTTTGGGACAGGGCCTCTCTGACAAGGGGATCTGTCACTTCCCAGTGGGATCTTGAGGCATCCTGAACTTGTTCAGGGTACAACCGCAGTTTAGTGTCATGCGTTGAGGACACATGGACTCCTGTAGTTTAACATCATATGATAGGACGTGGAAAGAAAGATCCCAGGGAGCGTGTGGCGTGGTAGATATGAATCTGACGTGAATGAGGACTTGGAGTCCAAATCATACCACATACCCCCGGAGGAAACTCTTCAGGTCGAGGGACCAAGAGTGAGGATTGGGCTGGGCCCGAAGCAGAGTGGTCGGGCATTCCTACATACCCCATGAGGATGGGAATCAAGCCATACGTAGTTCTGGAAGCACAGTTTAACGTCATGTGGGATGATGAAAAGCCCGGCCGTGTTGGTACACATCCTGCCAAAACTACTAAGCCCACGTGAGTCGTGCTCGGTGTGGGAAACAAGCAGTCGTGGTGGGAATTTCCCGACACAAAAAGGGGCAGGTTAGGGCAAAGGGATGCTCGGTGAATACCGGCCCAATGACACTAACATGATCATTTAGCGCACCTAGATGTGCGAAGAGAAAGAGCCGAGTATGATGAAATTCCATTTGAACATTAGGAAATGGAAATGTGTGAATCATAGCGCTCGTGATTCAGATCACGATGATGGCGGCGTGACGATGGAGGATAAATTTTGACCATGTTTGCAACACAGTATCCTGACGCGTTAGCCTAGAATGGGACAAACAAATTAGGGTTGACCGTTGACCATGTTCGAAACACGGGACCATGTCACAAATGTTGTCAAATATCCGTAGGGACGTTGGCTCGAAACGATTGGAGGGCCCTTAGGTCCAACATTCATGGAGAGCTCTTAAGCCTAGTATCCATGTCGTCCGAGGGTCCTTTTGGATGTGGAGGAATATGAGGATCCAAATAGCGAGTTCACGAAGCTTGGTCATGGGACGAGAGGAATGTCCCCATGAAAATCCCACACTTCGGGCTCTTTGTCAAAACACATCTGAATACGACAAAGAGACGTATTAGAGAGAGGGAGCAGATTCCTTTCCCATGGGGAGATCTTAGTTTAGGGTCGTAGAATTCGGACCATGAATGGGAAATGGGAGCAGGGGATACATGGCAAGGTGGTCACAAAACCCGACGTGAATGAGGACCTAAGCCCTACTTACCATGCATTCTCCGGGGAAATGCTCGAGTCGAGTCGAGGGGCCGAACACGAAGGTTAGGCTGGGCCCGCGGGGAAGTTCCCGGGCGCTCCTACATATCTCATAAAGATGAGAATCAAGACATACATAGTTCTGAAGGGTGGCACGGTAGGGGTACCAGTGCCAGGTGAAAAGGGGAGTGCGGGCATAGCCCTTGCACTAAAAGGAGCGGAATTTGATGAATCTTGTTTGTTCTTTAAGGTGAATGGTTTTTTTTGAAGCGACAGACCTAGAATAGTAGGCCGTGATGTCGCCACAAGGATCAAGCCGTGATAGGCGTTGACAAATGGCATGGCACGTGACCAATACCCAACGTGATGTCCTCTACAAGGAGGTCATCACAATGCAGTGCCATTTTTCGTCGTGCGGCCAAGACGATAATGTCACAGTTTAGGGTCGTATGATAGGACCATGCATGCATTTTATCGTCATGTAGCGCAGACGTAGCAGAGACGATGCTAGGCGGGAAATGTGCGCAGTGTTATGAGACAATCTATGGAGACATGATCCCACATCACACTATGCGCCACTCTAAGAGGAAGACCTCAGGCCGAGGGGCCTATATAAAGTTAAGAGGTGAAATAGGGGGGAAGACTGGTTCCCCAAATGGGTTGTACCCAATGACAGGGTGTCCGGGCGGTCCTACGTATCCCATGAAGATGGGAATCAAGCCACACGTAGTTCTAAAGGGTGCCTTTTAATGTCGTGCTGGACAAGGAATAGGAGGGCTAACTCTCAGAACGGGGGTGTTCGTGGTGCAGCCTTTGCAGACCTAACGTGAATGAGGACATAATCCTGCACTACGCCACGTGGTCCCGTAGTCGGGGTCCTGAAGGCAGGACCAGAGAGGTGAATTTGCTGAACTCAAGCTGGGCCTAGAGACAAGGGGTCTGGGCATTCCTACATATCCTATCAAGACAGGAATCAAGCTGAACGTAGTTCCAGATGGGAATCTTAGTTTATGGTCTTAGAGCTCGGACCATGAATGGTGACAACTTCCCGAGTAAGCGCAGATGTCAACCCGATCCCTAAGCCCACGTGACCTAAACTCGGTGTGGGAAACAAGGGGTGTACCCTCATCGCAATACTTGGGGGGAGTCAAACGGGAGTTGGTAGAGAGCCCCGAAGGACACCTTCAACACGGCTTGTTTCCCCAACATGCAGACGTGCACGAAGGAAAAGTACCAAGAGTTTCAAAACTCTACTTGGACACGATGGAGTGATGAAGGGCGTGAATTGCACACCCGACATTTTGGGCCTAATGGGTTCGTGTGGCGAGAGAGGAAAACTGCTAAGCATGGTGGAAACGCAGCGTCCATATCGTGCTAGCCTGAGGTGGGAACAACAAACGATCATCGACCACTGACCATATTCGCAATGTGGGATTTTATCGATTTTCTGTCCAAAACCCTCGGGGGCGTTGGCCCGTAACGGTAGGAGAGCCCTTGGGCGTAGTATCCAGGCCATTCTTGGGGGTCCCTCTGGGTGTGAAGGATGATGAAAGCCCTGATACAGGGATACACAAAGCCTGGAAGGCGGTGCGGACGTGTCCGAGTAAAGCTTAGCATTCCAGGTAATAAACCAGAGTATTCTTAGGCACATTGGTGAACCGCCGAAAAAGGGATCGACGAAACAGCTCAGGAGGGAGAGGTACATGGCGTGGTCATTACAAGACCGACGTGAATGAGGACATAGTCCTACACCACACCATATAATTCTCTCATGAAGGAAGGGTAGGCCAAGGGGCCAAGATGGGATGAAGATTCCCGAGGGATGGGGCTGGACCCGAATCCTAGACATTCAGGTGGTCCTACGTATCCCATTAGGATGGGAATCAAGCCACACGTAGTTCTCCAAACGTAGTTTAACATCATACGGGACGAGGAGGGGAGTAATATACCCCTAAACAAGGGAGGTGTATGGTATGGCGAAGAAGTCGTCGTGAATGAGGACGTAGTCCTACGTCACACCATATGATCCTATAAGATAGGACCTGGGCTGTGGCTCGGAAAGGACAAGGGGCCTGAGGCTGAGCCTCGGTCAGGAAGGCCTGACTGGCTTGCAGTTTAACGTCTTGCAAAGAGGACGAGGGGCCAGGGGCCCAAGGAGGCCAAGGGGCCTGAGGCCGGGTCTCGTAAAGGGGGGGCGTATGACATGGTACATGATCCCGACGTGAATGAGGACGTAGTCCTACACCACAACGTACACCCCGGGTAAGAGATTGGGCGGAGAGGCCCGAGAAGGCCAAGGGGCCTAAGATCAGGCATCAATCAGGAAGGCCTGACGGGTCTGTAGTTTCACGTCTTACATGAGGACGAGGGTCGGGGACCCAAGAAGGCCAAGGGGCCTGAGGCTAGGCCTCGTAAAGGGAGGGCGTACGGCATGGTACATGATCCCGACGTGAATGAGGACGTAGTCCTACGCCACACCATACACCCCTACGGGGAATCGGGGCCATGGGCCCGAGAAGGCATTGGGGCCTAAGGTCGGACATCAGTCAGGAAGGCCTGACTGGTTTGTAGTTTAACGTCTTACATGAGGACGGGGGTCGGGGACCCAAGAAGGCCAAGGGGCCTGAGGCTGGGCCTCGTAAAGGGAGGGCGTACGGCATGGTACATGATCCCGATGTGAATGAGGACGTAGTCCTACACCACACCGTACACCCCGGGTAAGAGATTGGGCGGAGAGGCCTGAGAAGGCCAAGGGGCCTAAGATCAGGCATCAATTAGGAAGGCCTGACGGGTCTGCAGTTTAACGTCTTACATGAGGACAAGGGTCGGGGACCCAAGAAGGCCAAGGGGCCTGAGGCTGGGCCTCGTAAAGGGAGGGCGTACGGTATGGTACATGATCCCGACGTGAATGAGGACTAGTCCTACGCCACACCGTACACCCCTACGGAGAATCGGGGCCGTGGGCCCGAGAAGGCATTGGGGCCTAAGGTCGGACATCAGTCAGGAAGGCCTGACTGGTTTGTAGTTTAACGTCTTACATGAGGACGGGGGTCGGGGACCCCAGAAGGCCAAGGGGCCTGAGGCTGGGCCTCATAAGGGAAGGCGTACGACATGGTACATGATCCCGGCGTGAATGAGGACTAGTCCTACGCCACACCGTACACCCCTACGGGGAATCGGGGTCGTGGGCCCGATCGCTAGCACCACCTGGGGGGAAGTTTGTCACCTTGGGATGGGGCAGAATGAATCACTGCACTCGATGTGTGGGACATCTGGGGGTGGACCCGAAGATCCAGGACACTATTGACCATGTTCGAAACACAGCGTTCCTATGGTGACCCGATATGGGAGCAATAAATGAGCATCGACTGCTGACCAAATTCACAACGCTGGACTTGTATCGGCTTGTTGCTTGAAAACCCTCGGGGGCATTGGCCCGTATCGGTAGGAGAGCCCTTGGGCGTAGTATCCAGGCCGTTCTTGGGGATCCCTCTGGGTGTGAAAAAATGATGGAATCCCAGTCAAATAGTGGGTGAAGCATAGCTGTATCCATCCATGAAAGAGGAAAACATCTCCAGGGGGATGTGCAGCCGGGTCGAGGCTTGCTCGATGTGAGTTGGGGCAAAAGTGTGCACCCTGCCATGTCTTGACCGGAGGGGAAGATTTTGGCTTTTGGGCTGGGCCAACGGAAAAAATGTCTGGGCGTTCCTACGTATCTCATGAGGATGAGAATCAAGCCATACGTAGTTCTTGAAGGCCATGCAGTTTAGCATCATGCGGTGAGGACGTGGGAGGATAGAAGAACGAGAGTGGGCACATGGTGTGACCCTTACAATCCTTGTGCGAGCGGGGTTGTATGAGCGGGGCTAAGAAAGCCTAATCCCTTCTACACAAAGATCCTCCAAGGAAACTACCCTCAGGGGGGATAGTGGAAGAGAAATGCTTGGGGCTGGGCTCAAGACGAGGCGTCCGAGCGTTCCTACGTATCCCATGAAGATGGGAATCAAGCCACACGTAGTTCTTGACATGCAGTTTAACGTCATGCGGGACGAGGGGCATCTCATTCAGGGATGTGTATGGTGCGGCAAGTAATCCGACGTGAATGAGGACGTAGTCCTACAACACACCGTACAATCCCGTAAGAGGGTAAGTCGAGGAAAAACCCAAGGGGGCCTGGGGCCAGACTGCGGTCAGGGAGACCTGACCAGCTTGCGGTTTAAGAAATCGCGGTGAAGACGGGGTCCAGGGGCCCAAGGAGGCCAAGGGGCCTGAGGCTGAGCCTTAGTCAGGAAGGCCTGACTGGCTTGCAGTTTAACGTCTTGCAGTAAGGACGGGGGGCCAGGGGCCCAAGGAGGCCAAGGGGCCTGAGGCTGAGCCTCGGTCAGGAAGGCCTGACTGGCTTGCAGTTTAACGTCTTTCAGTAAGGACGGGGGTGCAGTTTAAGGTCGTGTGGGACCATGTCGCAGTTTAGGTTCATGCAGGACCCTTTCACAGTTTAGAGTCTTGCAGGACCATGTCGCAGTTTAGGGTCGTGCAGGACCCTTTCGCAATTTAGGGTCTTGCAGGACCATGTCGTAGTTTAGGGTCGTGTAGGACCCTTTCGCAGTTTAGGGTCGTGCAGGACCATTTTGCCCTAGGAAAAGTATCTCTTGAGGAATTTGGAATTGGTGGGAGGGGTTATACGCTCTCCATCTGTGGTCACCAAGGAGTATGCTCCATTGGGATAAACCTTATGGATGATATAAGGCCCTTCCCATTTAGGTTCTAATTTGGGCTGTTTCCTACCGGGAATAATTGGCGCTCGAAGGGCCAGTACCAGGTCGCCCTGTAGAAAAGAGCGGAGACGAACCTTCTTGTCGAAGGCCCTCGCTATCTTGTCCTGATGCCTTTCCAGATTATGCAGGGCACATAGCCGGTTCTCGTCCAGTGCTTCCAATTCAGCTAGACGGATCTCGGCTACCTCATCTGATGTCTGGTGATCATAAACTGCAGTGTGTAGCGACGACAGCTGGATCTCAATGGGTAGGACGACCTCAGCTCCATACACCAGGGAATATGGGGTCACCTGGGTGGAGTTGCGAGTCGTCGTCCGGTAAGCCCAGAGGGCATTGGGGAGCTTGTCTGGCCAACTTTTCTTGTTCTGACCAACCATCTTCTGAAGAATGTTAGAGAGGGTCTTATTGAATGCCTCGATCTGTCCATTCACCTGCGCATGGTAGGGGGAGGTATGGTTCGACCAGATGTCGTACTTGGCGTACAATTTCTTTAATTCAACTGCTCGGAAGTTGGTGCCGTTATCGGTGAGGACGGCGTGAGGTACCCCAAATCGGTGGATAATGTTGGAGCTCACAAAGTCAACGATGGAACGGGCCTTGACCTCTTTGAGCGGAACTGCCTCTGCCCACTTGGAGAAGAAATCTGTAGCGGTCAGGATGAACCTACACTGGCGGACTGTTGCCGGTGGATACGGTCCCACTACATCAATCCCCCATACCGCAAATGGCCAAGAGTACTTGGTGGGGTGGAGGGGCTCTGGCGGCCGATGCAGGAAGTTGGCGTGAACTTGGCACGCGTGGCATCTTTTGGCATACTCAATACAATCATGGATCATAGAGGGCCAAAAGTACCCTAACCTCCGAATTTGATGGGACAGCTTCGGCCCAGCTTGATGGGAGCCAGAGGAACCGGCGTGAACCTCTTGTATAACTTGAGGTATCTCTACTCCTTGGATGCAACGGAGGAGGAAACCATCGAAGCTCCGCTTATAAGGATCTGTTCAAGACTGGGGCCGCTCTGGAGGGTAAATTGCAGCGCGCAGCGTCAGATTCGCTCGCGCTCGGCCCGGTCGTCCGGGATGCGACCATTTTGGAGGTACTCGACAAACGGTTCCCTCCAGTCGGGAGTGGCCTCAATCACTGCGTCTAGCAAACCCGGGACCCCTGACGTAGAGGGTCCAGTAGTGAGATGACTCACCCGCAGGCCGTCATTGCCCTCTTGGGTGATGGGGGCAATGACTCTCCGGTGTGCCACGTGTATGATCAAGTCATCTTGCTCAGGTTCTGCGAGCGACGCGGCTAAACCAGCCAGGGCGTCTGCTTGGCCGTTCTGCGACCGTGGGACATGGGTAACCTCTGGTCAAGAAGAGAATTGGGCCATTAGGAGGAGGGTGTACTCCAGAAACGGTGCAAGCTCTGGCTTCCTGACGACGTAGTCGCCATTAACCTATTTGATTACCAGCTCAGAATCTCCCTTCACATGTAGATGGGGAACATGGATTTCAAGGGCCAACTCGAGGCCGGTGATGAGAGCCCAGTACTCTGCCTCGTTGTTTGTACAACCGTCTGACAACAGGAACGAGTATGGCAGGACGGCCTACACTGGGGTAATGAAGACAATACCCAGGCCCACTCTGTTGATCTTGGGATCGTTGAGCCTCCTACCGGTGGGGCTCCGGGAGGCACCGTCAAAATGAATTTTCCAACATGGGACAACATGATCGACTGAGAGGATCGTCTTGTCAGGGAAATCCAGGTCCAGGGATTGATCCGCGGAGGTTGGATGGGCAGCTAAAAAGTCTGCCAATGCATGTCCCTTAATGGCCTTCTGAGGTACAAACCTGATATCAAACTGCTGGAGAATCACTGCCCACCGTGCTAGTCGGCCAGTCAGCATGGGGTGGTTCAGGATGTACTTCAGTGGGTCCACCCGGGAGACCAATTGCACCTCATGGTGCTGCAGGTAATGTCACAACTTCTGCACTGCGAATACGAGCGCAAGGCAGCTCTTTTCGATGGGGGAGTATCTTACCTCCGTATCGAGAAGCATGCGGCTGAGATAGTAGAGACTGTTCTCAGTACCCTCGTTATTCTTCTGGGCGAGCAGCGCACCAAGGGATCTCTCCAGGGCGGTCACATAAAGGACCAGCGGCTTTCCAAAGACGGGTGGCATCAAGACCGGAGGTTGGAGCATATACTGGTTGATTTCCTCGAAGGCGGTCCGGCACTCCTCATCCCATTCGTAGGCGGTTCACTTCTTCATGAGCCGGGAAAAGGGCTTACACTTTCCGGCCAGATTCGCGATGAATCGGCGTATATAGCCTAAGTGGCCTTGAAGACCTCGAAGCTCCCGAATGTTGCTCGGGGGAGGCATTTGGCTGATGTACTTGATCTTCTCTGGGTCTATCTCAATACCTCAGTATCTGACAACAAAGCCCAGAAACTTCCCTGAGGTGACCCCGAAGGCACACTTCAGCGGGTTCATATTCAGGTGAAGGGAACGGAGGAAAAAATAACACTTTCTCAAGGTCTTTGAGATGGTCCTGGCGCTGACATGACTTGACTACGAGGTCATCCATGTAGCATTACACCAATGTCCCGAGGATCGGTTTTAATATGCGATGCATGGCCCTCTAATAAGTGGCACCTGCATTTTTCAAACCGAATGGCATAACCTGGTAGCAAAAGGTACCTTGGGGAGCCCTGAAGGTACTGGACTCCTCGTCTTCGGGGGCCATCCGGATTTGGTTGTACCTGGAATACCCATCCATGAAAGAGAGAGCCTAGAACCCGGCCGTGGCGTCAATCAACAATTTCGTCACCGGGAGTGGGAAGTCATCCTTTGGGCAGTGGCGATTAAGATCGCGGAAGTCGATGCAGACTCTGATCTGACCATTCTTCTTCCTGACTGGCACAATGTTGGCACGCCACTTGGGGTACTGGACCTCCTTAACAAAGTTGTATTTGATTAGCTTATCAACTTCGGCCACAACCATAGAACCATGAGAAGGGTGCATCTTCCTGGGAGGCTGCTTAAACCCACGATGTTTTGCCGGGAGACCCAGACGGTGAATGGCCACCTGGGGATCTAGCCCTGGAATCTCGTTGTAACTCCAGGCAAACACATCACGGTGCTGTTTGAGGAAGTCTGCGTACTGCTGCCGCTCCTCGAGGGACATGGCTGCCCTGATCAATGTGGGTCTCAGGTCTGCCTCGCTGCCAAGGTTCACCTGTACCAGTTCATCAACCGTGGTAGAGATGCCTTCTTCAAAGGCAGGGGGAGCATCCTCTATGTCTTCCTCCCCACCTGTGGGGGGACTTCCTGCGACGAAAGATACTTCTGGGCTATCAAGATCCGCGGGGCAGCTGGTGTCGGCTCGGGTAGTAGCGGTCATCACATCGGGAGACTCACTTGCCATCGAGATCGCAGCAATGAAGGCAGTCGACCCTATCCCATCTGGCCTTCGGCCTAAGGGGCCCCGTTTGATGATATCAAAGCAGTGGTGGCATGTCGGCCTGAGTCGGTGGATTCCAGCCCGGCGGAAGAGACACGTATGGCGCACCGCCGTTGTCATCAGCTTGACGTCCCGGTACCGTACAGGGGTAGGAGATTCCGGGATCACCTGAGCCTGGTTGATGTAGGAGTACGAGGTGATTTTCTGCCGTTGCTTGGACACGGGAACATTCCTTCCTTGCATACCTGAAACAACAAAACATTGCCCCTTGTTGGGGGTCGTGGCCTCCAACCGGTGGATCGGGAGGATGTAGGCGTCATCCATGTTTGCCCAGGGATCACTTGTGACCGGGGCGGGTTCATCCTCGCTTACTAGGATCTGTTTATCTTTACTTTTGTAATAACCCGCATCTAGGTAGCGGGCCTCACAAGAACCAAAAGGGGACGCGTCTCCTTGGAGCACGCCTACTCGAACTTTGAGTGAGTACTTGAGGCACTGTTGATACGACAAAGGGACTGCCGCATGCAGATGGAGCCATGGCCTACCCATCAACGCGTTGTAGGCGGTGTCCTGAGAGATGACCATGAACTCGGTCCGGGAAATTAAGCCACTGAACTGAGTCTTCAGGAGGATCTTGCCGACTGGGGTTTGCTCGGTCCTTTCGTACCCCTGGATCCTGAGGTCAGAGGGAGTTAAATCACCTTCAGACAGACCCAGCTTTTGCAACGTCCAGGTCGGAATTAGGTTGATTTCGGAACCCGTGTCAACGAGGCATCGGCGGATTTCCACACCATTGAAGTGGCCAGTGATGTACAGAGGGTGAATGTTCCCCTGTATAGGAGGGTCCTCATCTTTACCAGAGAACGAGATAACCGCCTGACATTCAGCGTCTTCACTCGCCTCGGTATGGAAGGCTTCTGCAGTTGCCACCTCCGTCTCAAACTGGAGGGGGCTCCTTAGGGCCTCGGCCAGTGCCTCGCGCATTTCGGATGACAGGTGAAGAGCCTCAAGGATGGAGAGACTCGCCAGAATGTTAGCCAGGTGCTTCAGGACATCATACTTTCGTGCCAAACGTGAACCTCTGCTTGTAGGAGGTCGGTCAGCATTTGGAGGCATAGCGGGTCCTGCCGGTTGAACCGACAATCGGCTAGTACTGGGCACATCTTGCTGCCTACTAGTAGAAGCTTGGAGAGTAGTCACCATACTAGGATTGGATGGAGGAGGCTGGCCTGTAGCCGGGCAAGACTGACTGTGATGCGAACGAGGCAGCTCTCCCCGATCTAGTAGCATGAACGACGGTGGAGACAGAGACGAGGGCGTTAGATGGGGTTGCGCGTGCTGAGCTCTATGCTGAGCCTACTGCCTGGTCTTAGTAGCGTGCACGACTTGGCCGAAAGTGCCTACTGACGTATCTCGATGACCGGCGCGGTTTTGATTCCGCTGACGTTGACGTCGGCTAGGAACGTTGGGGAGGTCTTCCTGGCATTCCCCCTCGTTGGGGGTCATATAGGGCTTTACCAGCTCCACGGTGTTAACCGAAGCGTACCCCTGGCTGTTGCTCGAGGAGTCATCCACCGCTGGGCGGATTCTAGGAGGAATCCCCATTTTAGGGGGCATAAAATCACCGAGAGTGCGGGATGGCGATGGCACCGGCGGTGCGCGTTGCTTCTTCTTGCGTCGTCGCTTCTTGCCCTTTTGGGAAGAGGACGACTGTGAAGATGATGCGGGGGCACCTGCTACTTCTTCTTAAGGTTCCGACTGCTTCAGGAACGCCTGGATGATACCTTGGGCACGGACGATGGTTTTTCGAGCCATCCAGTCGTCGTATTTCCGAGATCCGTGGCTGGGGACCTGCTGCCACTCGCCTTTGTTGTCGCTGCCGATCTCAGATCCTGCAAAGACACCTGCCACTTGCGCTGGTGTCGGGCCCAACTTGACTATGTTGTTATTTACCTGGTCTTTAATCCAGTCTTTAAACACATAGCATTGCTTGAGGGTGTGCCCCAGAATCCGATGATAAGGGCAGTAGTTGGGGTGATCGGTGAGATTTGCTTCTGTCGGCCTTCTGCACTCAGGAAAGCGCACAATCCCTTGCTCTAGAGCACTTCAGAAATAGCCAGGGACCTGATTTTCGTTAAACGAATAAGTATGGTGCCTTCTTTCCGGATATGGGGCCCTGGGGGCCTAGCCCTGACGAGGGGCCGGAGGGGCCTACCGAAGAGGCGGCGCCTGATTGTCTCGCCTAGGTGGCGGTGGCGCATTGCGCGGGGGAACCTGTCGGTTCTGAGGCGGTCGCTGCTGGGCAGGAGCATGTGCTTGAGGTGGAGGACCTCTGCGGGGTTGCGGGGGTGGTGCCGCCGGCAGTAACTCCAGCTGCCTGGGGGCTGCTATTTGGGCCACCGCGGCGGGTTCAGCCCTGGCAGCCCTCCTGGCCGGGATCATAGGGGGCAACAAACGCGCCTGACTAGCCTGTTGCAGGGCTTCCTCGAGGTGCTGAGCCTTATCTGAGAAATCTATGAACCCTCCAGGGTAGTTATGGGTGATCAGGGAGGGTACCAGCTCTGTCTTGACGTTCCCCACACACATCGTCAGTAATTGCTCCTGAGTAAGTGGCATATCGAGATAATACGTAAGTCCCTTCCACCGGGCGATGAAATCTGCGACTCGCTCATCAGGCCTCTGCTTGCACTTGAAGAGGTCTACAATGCTGGTCTTCCGCGTGGTGGAGATGAACTGGTACAGGAACTGTTGGCGGAGGTCCTCCCAACCGGTCACCGATCCGATAGGGAGCTGGCTGTACCAGACGAATGTCGGACCTTCCAATGTCTGTACAAAACATCGGATCTTGGCGGCTTCTTGCTGAGCCGGGGTCCCCAGCATGGGGCCACACCTGGAAGAGAAATGAGCCAAGTGCTGGGGCGGGTCCCCTGTCCCGTTGAAGGGCGAAAATGTGGGGTTCCCAAAACTCGGAGGTGCGGGCATATCATCCACCCACGCGGGATAAGGCTTGCCATCCGGTGGGACCGCCACCTGCCGCGTTTCTAACGCTTCAAGGCGGGCTGTGAGTGCCGCAATAAGATCATCTGGGCGGGGGTCCCTGTCTTGACGGGGTTCCCTAACCACAAGTGCATTGCCAGGTTCTTCAACACGGTAGACGGCTTCAGCCACTCGTGGGTCAACTGGCTGGACGACCTGCGGGGCGACTGGGGGAACCCGGACTAGATTCTTCAGATTGCCCCGTCGCTCGGGGGGATTCGGCGAGACGTATCGCGCCCTCTTGCCATACGTTCCGGCTTCCACCCTTTCTGCGGCAGTAGCATGATCAGGGTTTCCCGGAGGCATCTCATCGGGGGGAAATTGTTCCTGCCCCTGCTGCCCCGGCCTGGGATCACCATAGTCGGGTCGCCGCTCTGCGGCGCGCTCAGCCAAGAGTTCGTCAACCAGACTCTTCTGCTCAGCAAGCTGTTGGCGTAACGTGGCCTTCTCAGGATCCTCGTCTATTTTCTGCACAGAGGCAGACGGGTCAGAGTGCTTGACAATTCCGATGTGCTCCTTACCATTGCCGGTGTTTCGACCGAGCACCAACGATTCGGTCGGTACGGGGAGGCCTAGCAGGTTCCTCTGCTGACGGGTAACTCTCCCTAATGGGTCCAGCAGTGGCGGTACGCCCTCAGGGGGTAAGTCTCCATCAAGGAATTCAAGCTCGTCCTCCTTGTCCACGACGTCGGCCATGTGGACCACGACTCCTCTCGAGGGCATGTCCTCGATATCACATAATGAATCGTGCTGCCGCCATATAGGGTCGAAGAGGAGAGCGGCATAGTGTCCCCAACCACGGACTTGCACATGGGGGGTGGCTTCCCTGACGATCCTTCAGAGTGCTTTAAAACTCTGAATGCATTTTCGTTGAAGGGCGCTCTGGCGGCCTGGCGACTCAGGGTGCTGGGCCACAAGGAGTGCGGCCGCATCGATCAGGCGGCACTGCTCGCCAATTTCTTCGAAGTGCTCTCGACTTCTGGGGTACACCACCCATTCGTAATGGAGGCGAAAGTGTGTTGCCCATAGGGTTCGACAAAATCACCCCACTTCTTCAGGGGTAAGAGACTCCGGTATGTGAAAATTCAGCGCTGCCGTCGGCCAGAACTTCTTCGGGAAGTAATCCGCTGTGAGAATACTCCAGAAGCTCCTGGGCTCGAACTCGGGGTCTGGCCCTGTGTTTCCCCACTCATCAACCGGGGGCGGCTGAGGGACCGGTAGGGGTACCGAGGCGGACCTCCGGGATAGAAAACTCGGCGGCGGAGAATACGGCGAATGAGCTGATTGGCCGCCGAATTCCGGGCCATCCTCCGAAGAGCAAGGTGACCTGGCCACGATGTCACGGTATGATGGGCTGATAGCCACAGCTTCCGGCACAGGAGTCGCGGCTACCGGTGACCGGTCATGTCATCGTTCTACCGTCGCTGGGCCCCAAAACAGCTCTCCGTGATCTCTGGTAGAGGTAGAGGGCGCTTCTGGTGACGATGGCGATGATTGCGCGGTCAAGACCTGCAGAATTCCCAAGATCTCTTCCTCCTGGATGTACCTGCGGAGAGAGACGGGAATCTGGTGGACCACATATTCCGGGTGAATGAGGCTAATGCATCTGGTTCCTGCCCCAGTCCTTGATACGGAGGAGTGGGGAGAAGGTTCCATCACTGAATCGCATTCCGCTTCAGAGTCGGAGAAGAGGGCGGGTTTGATCTCCACCCAGGCTTTCCCAGGACTCTTCTTGTGGTGGCGACGGCCTGCTCTCCTGCCCTGGGGTGGCTCTTCGGGACAGGATTGATCCCTATCATGGAGTCTCGGGGCGGCGATGGCGCCGTGGCGGAGAGGGCCCCCACTCGAGATGGCTGAGGTGCGAGGGGCACCGGGGCAAATGTCGAAGGGTACATGGGGAGGACCTCCATGAACAGCACCCATGCAGGCGGGGCCTCTGTTGGAATTGGCAGGAGCATGGGGAGGACCTCCATGGTTGCTGCGGGTGGAGCGAGGTTGACCTTCACTCCTCGAGTTTCTGGGGCGAGGAGGACCTTCGCCGGTTGCAGAGAGGACGTAGGGAGGGCCCCCACGTTGGAGAAGGACCGGAGGGACGACTCCTTCATATCGGTGGTCAGGGGCAGGAGGATGGACTCCATACCCTGTATAGTGGGTGTGGGAAATATTTCCGTGCTGAGCGTCACTGCCGCGGGGGAGGTCTTCCTTCGGGATGGGGGTAGCACGAGGCATTCCTCCATGAAGAAATTCGGAGCGGGGAAGGCCCATGCTCTGTGGAGTAGTGGTACGGGGAGGACCTCCGTACGGGGTGACATCACCGAGGGTTAGTTCGCGACGATCACCACTTGGGCCTGCAACCTGGAGAGTCAACCCAGCCTGCCCATGCGGCAGTTGTGGTCTCGATCCTGGTTGGGTGAAGGAGTTCCCCTGCTTAGTGTATGCAGGGGCTTCACGATTCACACCGGCGGTGGATCGGGCCACTGTAGCTGTCGACGTTGACGCGCCTAGGCGAGCGTCCTCAGCCCGGGCCCGACGCTGACGTCGGGTCAGGCGAGCTGGTGTAGGTGGTGCAGGGACGTAGTCTGCCTGCTCTTCCTGCGGGGCCGGACAGCGGCGCTGACGCAGCCGGTTGGGAGCTCTCGCCTGGAGCCCTTGGGTCGGGACCCTGGGCGGGCTGAGTCGGACGGCGCCCGCCTCATCAGCGTAAGGCGAGGAGTCGTCAAGGCGTTCCGGAGACAGGCTCCTGAAACGGTTGAACGTTGGGGTGGGGACCAGGGGCTCCCTGCGCGGCCTGTTAGGGTGGCGTTGACGGCGGGGCGTGGAGGTCTCCAGGTCCAGGCAAGCCATATCCCTAGTTGGGATGACCCCTTCTTCCTCGTACCTGCGCACGAGGTTGTTGATCACCCTTCGCTGGATGATCTCTGATGGGGAAAGGGGACATGGGCGCCCCGTATTCCGCGATGTGGCATCCGTTGTGGCGGTAGCGGCGCCATGTGGGGTGGTCGTGGCAACGTTGCCCCTGCCCCTGCGTAGGCTAGCGGGCGGTGATCACGTCTTCGTAACAGTAACCTGGTTCCTGAGAAACGAAGGGATCAACTCATCAGTACTGAGAGGGAAAAGGATCGACGACCAGTTCCCCAGCGTCCTTCCATTCTCCACGTCTGTAAGAAGGATCCACGCCAACACGCTACAGAACGGAGTGCCTCACGTTCTACTGCCCCGACTTTCGGTGAGTTTCACGACAAGCCCGCTATTTGCTTTGCGGGACCAGACACATGATATCTGGATCCGGTGACACGTCAATCTACTGGTGTCTCGAACGCTACTAATCTCCATATTGAGGAGAAGAACTTTCACGTCGGGTTCACTATTTCTGTTTCCGACGCTTTCGTCGGGGCGCGCGCGCATCCGTCCGTCATGTGGAGGAGGACGTGCGGCACTGTTGCCCCGCATTCCCGCTTTCCAAAGGCGGGCGGCATTCGCTCCTTATTCAGGGACGTCTGCTCCTTGATCGAAACGGGATGATGGGATGTTGGTTCTTCCTTCTGGGGATTCCTCCTCAGAACTCGTCACCTAGTCTGGGTCTCCCTCATAGATTTCATACGTAGTTCATGAAACTCTTCCTAGTGCCATGTTTCCATGGACGCCGGTTAATTACAATGCTTCTGTCGGGACATTCCAAAGGGTCCGGTCAAGGAAGCAACCTTTATTCGGGGGAGTAGTCACGTTGAGGCATCAGTAGCGTGTCTGGATGATGGGGGCCTGGCATGTCTGTCTGTTATCCCTGGTCACAGGGCTTCTTGAGGGCGTGGAAGCCCGAGGCACCCACATTGAGTGCGGGGAATTATATGTCATTGACACATATCTGAGGTTTTCCTCAGCTTCCCGTGTTTAACACAGGGTACGCCACGAGTTTAACGTCCTGCGGAGACGGATCAACCCACCCAGAGCATTAGCTAGGATAGATTGGATTGAGGGATTTCCCTTGAAGGGATGCCGAAACCGGGGCCAGCCCATGGGCGGCGGCTGTGAGGAGGAGCATACCGACATGGTCTCACCGAGACATGAGGTCCAGGCGAGAATCAGGATGGGTGATAGGTGGATGAATGGAGTGGAGGGGAAATGACATGGGACCATCGCAGGGGGCGACGGTGAAGTTGGTCTTGAGCCTTAAAGAGGCTTCCTACGTATCCCCGTGGTAGGGAATGAAAGTCCGCATAGTTCGGGATGGCTCCGGCGAACCGACGTGAAGGTGGACCATGTTCCGATGAACGTCGTCAGCGAACCGACGTGAAAGTAGACCCGTGGGTCCACTAGTGGTGGGCTTGAACCTTGGGAAGGTTTCCTACGTACCATGCCTTGACACGGATCAAAGACCTCGTAGTTCAAAGGATTGATGGAATACAGTTTAACGTCATGCGGGACGGTAGTGAACCCTGACATGAATAAACGACGGGCGGTGGGTGTCGGCGAACCGACGTAAATGAGGGACCTTGGTCCGATGGGAGATGGGCTTGAACCTATGGGAGGCTTCCTACGTACCATGCCTTGACATAGATCAAAGTCCTCGTAGTTCGGGTTGTGGAATACAGTTTAACGTCATGCGAGACGGGGGTGAACCGACGTGAATGAGGTCGGAATGACCGGATGGTGGGTGGACTCGAACCTCGTGGAGGCTTCCCACATACCACGCCTTGACATGGATCAAAGACCTCGTAGTTTAGGTGGGGCTTTATCGGCGAACCGACGTGAAAGTGGACCTTGGTCCAATGAGTGGTGGGCTTGAACCTCTGGAAGGCTTCCTATGTACCATGCCTTGACATGGATCAAAGACCTCGTAGTTCAGGTGAGAATGGGTGTTTAGTTTAATGTCATGCGGGACAAAGGGAGGGGCATACAGTTTAATGTCATGCTGGACGAGGGAGAAACTCGACGTGAATGAACGACCGAGAAAAGTGGCTTGAACCTCATGGAGGCCTCCTACGTACCATGCCTTGACATGGATCAAAGTCCTCGTAGTTCGGGTGGTAATGGGTCGCAACGACTTACCACTGGACCAGAATGCAGTTTATTGTCGTGCTGGACGAAGGTGGGACCCGACGTGAAGAAACGACGGGTGGGCTTGAACCTTAAAGAGGCTTCCTACGTACCATGCCTTTACATGGATCAAAGACCTCGTAGTTCAGACGGGTTCGTCGGTGAACCGACGTGAAAGTAGACCCGGGGGTCCACTATTGGTGGGCTTGAACCTCGTGAAGGCTTCCTACGCACCCCAAGGACTTACATAACTGGTACCCTCTGGTCCTTGGGGAAGGGAAGGTACCAGTAAGACCATGGTCATGGGGGGTTGTGGGATGAACCATCAAGGAGTCTACGTTAGCGTGGCTATGCAAAGAAGCAATAGCTGTTTGCGTGCCTATGTGAAGAAGCATTAGGTGAAGCAACGCTACGAGTGGTATTGTCCATGGGACTTGGAAATCACATCGTGCAAACCTGGAGGGTCGCACGGGAAGAGGAATCGCTAAGCAAAGGAGTGTTCTTCGCGAAGTGAAATGCCTTGGCCTTGGCATGGGGCATGGGTATGAGTAGAAGGTGCTTCGCGAAGTGGAACAGTGTTCGCGAAGCACTGCCTCACGAAGAAGGGGTGTCTTGCGAAGCAGTGTCCTGCGAAGCAGTGTGCTCCGCGATGTGAAGCGATCCTTCCTTAGCATAGGGATCACTAGTATGGGTTGGGTGTTTCGCGAAGCATAAGTGATCCGCGGCTGCCCGGGTTCCCTTGGGAATCCCCTTCCTTCGCGAATGCCCTTGAGCTTCGCGAAGGGCATCCCTCTTGGAAGGGGGGGCTCAAAACGAGACAAAGCAGAGGCATCTCGCGAAGTAGAAATACCACGCGGAGCTCATGATTCCCGGGGCAAAGGGTGCTTCGCGATTCGGGAGAGGAGAAGCCGAAAGGTCAGATTGTCCGTCCTCGGGACTCAGGGGGAGTCCAGTATTTATAGGGAAGGGGCGCCGCGAAGCAGAACTCGCGCGCCACCTCCGGTGCTTCGCGGCGCGCTCGCGAACGTCAATGTCGTCCGCAGAGCATGACCGCCTCTGGAGCTTCGTGGCGGCTCGCGAACGTCAAATGCGTTCACGGAGCATCACCGCCTTCGAAGCTTCGCAGCGGCTCGCGAATGTCAAATGTGTTCGCGGAGCATCACCGCCTTCGGAGCTTCACGGAGGTTCACGAACGTCAAATGCGTTCACGGAGAATCACCACCTCCGGAGCTTCGCGGCGGCTCGCGAACGTCAAATGCGTTCACGGAGCATCACCGCCTCCAGAGCTTCACGAGGCCGCGATGGTCGGGGCACTTCGCGGTGGCTCGCGAATGTCAAATGCGTTCGCGGAGCATCACTTCCTTCGGAGCTTCGCGAGGCCGCCATGGTCGGGGCGCTTCGCGGTGGGGCTTCGCGCGGGTGCTTCGCGTTGGTGCTTCGCGAGGCAGCGCGCTAGCCGTCCTTCTCGTTCCTTTCTTTCGGGCCATATTTTGGCGCCAACAGCAGGTATGATGAGGAAGGGATCATCCCCACTAGGGGAATGGCCCATTTGGATCTAGAGGCGGTTGCGCCTCACCATCGTCGCCGCCCCCGAGGGCTGCACAGGGATTCTCTGCTCCCCACTCCGATGTTCAACCGCTTCGGGAGCCTATCCCCAGAGCGCCTTGACACATCCCTACCCTATGCCAATGAGGTGGGGGATGTCTAGGTTCTCCCGATCGGAGACCCGTCCCAGCGGTTAACGGAAAGAGCCCCCACCAGGCTGCGTCGGCGCCGCTGCCCGGCTCCCCGAGCCGAGGAGCAGGCAATCGTCATGCCTGCACCACCGGATCCAACCCATCTGACCCAACGCCAGTGTCAGGCGTGAGCGGATGAGGATGCCCATCCTGGGGCACCAACGTCCACAACCACTGTGGCCCAAGCCACTGCTGACTCCTGTTACCAGGCCCCCGCACACGTTGACAGGGGTAGTCACATGCTCGACTGGGATCGAGGCCCCGCCCGCCTTGCAGGCAGGTTGGGTCGACTCTACCGGTCGTGGGCAGAGGCAATGGCCAGCGCTGACCAATCCGCAGTAGTGCCACCCACCATGAAGGCTCATTCCGTGCCACTGATCTGGAAAGCCAAAGGCTTCGCCGCGATAGCTATGCTCCGGGTATGACTCTTCCCAGCACCCACTGCACTGGGTATGAGTTCACTCCCCCTACCACTATCCGTGAGTATGGATCCATTGTGTATCCGGTCACTCACCCACATGGAGGTCCTCCCCATGTCCCTTTCGGCATCTGTCCCGGTGCTCCTCGCACCCTAGCCTTCAGTCCCCTCTACCCCAGCACTATTGCGGCCAGGGGACTCCTTGACGGAAATCATCCTTACCCTGAGGAGCCACCCAGGGGCAGGAAGGTGGGATGTCGTCGCCGTAAGAGGAATGTCAGGGGAGTCCGGATGGAAATTAGACCAGTATGTTTCTCGGACTCCGAGGCGGAGTACGACTCGACGGTGGAACCTTCCCCCCAACCCTTTGAGTCGAGGGCAGGGATGGGGATGCAGTGCATCAGTCTCGTACTCCCACAATGTGAGATCCGTATCATTACCTCCTCCCTCCGAAGGTATATCCATGAGGACGAGGACTTGGCATACCCCCAGGGGTCAAACCCGCAGTTATCACTGGCCTCCCCGGAAGCACCTTCCACCTCAGTCAGGGAAGGTGGGTAACTTTTCTGGGGACCGACGGAAGAGTCGCGACGCGACACACCCTTGGCGATCATCGATAATATGATAGGAGTCCTATTTGCCAGCCCATCCTATCGTGACATGGCAGCCAGGGCCCTGAAACCCTTGGAGGACGACTCAGGGATCAGCGGCCAATCAGCATGTTCGTCGTATTCCCTACCGGCTAGCTCACCAGCCTGGAGGCCTGCCTCGGCACCGTAGCCATATCCGCGACCATTTCCGGTTGATGAGCAGGGGCATCAAGGGCCGGATCCCAAACCAGAGTCGTGGAGCTTCTGGACCATCCTCACAACGGGCCACTTCCCCGAGAAGTTTTGGTCGGTCACAGGATCAGATTTTGATATGCCAGAGTCACTCACCCCGGGAGAGTTTGAATGTTTCCACCAGACTCTTCGGGCGACTCACTCCCGTCTTCGCCATCATCTAGCACCTTATCCTGGGATTCAAGCACATATCGAGGATATCGGTGAGCAGTGTTGTCGGGTCGAACTGGCTACACTCCCCGTGGTTCAGCACCCCGAGTCACTTGACCACCATGGGGACCTCCAGCAACAATGCATCCAGAGTTTTCAAATACTCCATAAGGTTATCGAGGAAGACACCCCCCACACGCATGTCTGCGGATGGGGGAAGTACGCTGCCCTTCTTTTCTGTGTGATCCGCCGACAGCCCGACTCACTGGGCGGCCCTGAGGGAATGTCCCCAAGGGCAGTGGAGGTCAACATGGATGACCTTTCAGATGAGGGAAACAGTGTGGAGCTTCTCGATGGGGACTCTCCCCCTGAGGACAAGCCGCTACTGGACCTATCTAGGAGGATGACTCGCCAACAGAGGATCCTCCTAGGTCTCCCTACACCCACTGATGCCTTAACACTAAGCTGAAACATCAGCAAGGGTAAAGAGAATGTCGGGTCTATCGAGATTACGGACCCATATTCCTTGATACAGAAAGCAGAAGAAGACCTAGAGAAGGCCACACTATGCTAACAGCTTTCTGAGAAAAAGAGGCTGGTTGATCAGCTCTTGGCTGAATGCATTGTAGAGCGGCGGCCTGACTACGGTAACCCTAGGCCAGGATAGCAGGGGCAGGAGCACCTACCCCTTGACAAGATTCCCCTGGGAAACCACGACCATATTGCATTCTCTGACAGGGGAGAGGCTGGAGCCCATGGAAAGAAGGCGCAGTTTGTTTCGCCAAACCCTCCCGAGTGGCGAGATCACCTGGGGGACCCTACTCGGTTTCCTCCCGCTGCCCCTAGAGTCACTCCGCCAGCCGCCCCGCGAGCTGCTAAGCTTGACTACCGGATTGAAGAGCCCGACAATGCGCTTGTGGTTAGAGATCCCCATCAGGACAAGAATCCATGTCTGGACGATCTAATGGAGGTGCTCATCGCCCGCTTAGAGGCCCTGGAAACTCGACAGGTGGCAATCCCACCGGACGGCAAGCCATACCCGGCGTGGGTGGATGACATGTCGGCCCCATCGGGATTTGGGAACCCCACTTTCACCACCTTTAACGGGACTGGGGACCCACCACAGCACCTGGACCACTTCAAATCGAGGTGTGGGACTATGTTAGGGACTCCGGCGCAGTAGGAGGCTGCCAAGCTCCGTTGCATCATTCAGACACTGGAAGGACCAGCATTCGTCTGGTATAGCCAGCCCCCCATCAGATCTGTGACTAGCTGGGAGGACCTTCACCGACAATTCCTCTACCAGTTCAGTTCCACAACCCGAAAGACGAACATCGCAGACCTCTTCAGGTGCAAGCAAAGGCCCGATGAGCGAGTCGTGGACTTCGTCGCCTGGTGGAAGGGGCTCACATACTCCCTTGACATGCCACTGACTCAGGAGAAATTATTGACAATGTGCATAGGGAACTTAAATCCAGAGCTGGTTCCTTCTCTGATCACTCAGAATTACCCTGGAGGGTTTCGAGACTTCTCGGACAAGGCTCAACGCCTCGAAGAAGCCCTGCAACAGGCCAGTCAGGCACGCCCGCTGCCTCCTGTAATCCCTGCAAGGAGATCTTCAAGAGCCGAGCCCGCTGCTATGGCCCATATAGAGGCCCCCAGAAAGCTAGAGTTACTACCAGTAAGACCAGCTCAGCAGCCTCATAGGGGTCCACCCCCACGGGCACAGCCTCCGGCCCAGCAGCGACCGCCCCAAAATTGGCGGGCACCTCTGCATAACGCACCGCCACCACCGAAGCGATATAATTAGGCTCCACCTCCTCGGAATGGTCCTCTGGACCCTGGTCATGGTTAGCCTCCAATAGCCCCCTTTCTAGATAGAAGGAATCGGACTTACTCGTTTGACGGGGCCCAGGTCCCCGGTTATTTATGTAGCGCCTTGGAGCAGAGGATCGTGCGGCTGCCTAAGTGCCGAAAGCTAGAAGAGGTGCGTCTCACTGATCCCCCTAACTACTGCCCTTATCACTGGACCCTAGGGCACACCATCCGGCGATGCTATGTGTTCAAGGACTGGCTCCAAGACCATATTGACAACAACATAGTCAGGTTGGGCCTAGCCCTGGCGCACGTGGAAGGTGTATTCGTGAGATCAGATGGCAGCAACAGCAATGAGGATGAGTGGCAGTAGGTTTCTGACCATGGATCCCAGAAGTATAATGACTGGATGGCCTGTAGGACGGTCGCCTGTTCCCATGGCATCATCCGTGCTTGGCTGAGTCAGCCAGAGCCCTCAGAATCTGTGAGCGCCGCTTTGGCATCGTCGTCCCAGCCTACCTCTTCCCAGAAGAGAAAGCGGTGGCGAAAGAAGAAAGAATGCTCCCTTCCAATGCCATCATCATCCTACACGGTTGGAAATTTTATGCCCCCAAAGATGGGAATCCCTACGAGACTCTATCCGGTAGTGGATGACTCCTCGAGTTAAAGCACGGGTTACGCTTCGGTTGACACCATAGAGTTGGTACATCCCTTTTCACTCCCGACGATGAGGAACGTCAGGTGGACCTTCCCAATGTCCCCAGTCGTCGCCAATGTCGGTGGAGCCATGGCTACGTGAATCGTCGGGGCACGAAAGTCATCACCTCCAGTCAGGCCGTGCACATTACTAAGACCAGGCAGTAGGCCCGATACAGAGCTCAGCACACGCGGCCCCCTCACCCGATGTCGACAGGTTCTCCTCCACCACCGTTTTTGTTGCTGGATCAGGAGGGACCACCTCAGCTGTGCCGCGACCAGCCCTGCCCTACCACCGGCCAACTACAGCCTTCTGGTCCTAGCACGGCAGCCACCTCCCAGGCTTCGACTAGTGAACAACGAGACATGCCTAGTACCAGTCAGTCACTGGTTCCGCTGGCAGGGCCCGTCATGCCTCCAATCGCAGAGAGGCCTCCTGTAAGCAGAAGCTTGCGTTTGGCTCGAAAGTATGATGTTTTGAATCACCTGGCCAGCATTCCGACAAGTCTGTCTATCCTTGAGGCCCTTCTTCTGTCGTCTGAAATGTGTGAGGTGCTCGCTGAATCTCTAAGGATCCCCCTTCAGTTTGAGACGGAGGTGGTGGTCGCAGAAGCCTTCCACACCAAGGAGATTGAGGACGCCGAATGTCAGGCAGTTATCTCATTTTTCGGTGAAGATGAAGACCTTCCCATACAGGGGAACATTCACCCACTGTACATCACCATCCAGTTCAATGGCGTTGAAGTCCTCCGCTGTCTTGTTGACACCGGTTCTAGGATTAACCTAATCCCAACTCGGACACTGCGGAAACTGGGGTTTTATGAGGATTATTTAACTCCCTCTAACCTCAGGATCCAGGGGTATGACAGGACTGAGAAAACTCCACTCGGCAAGATTCGCTTGAAGACCCAGTTCGGCAGCTTAATTGCCAACACCGAATACATGGTTGTCTCTCAGGACACCGCCTACAATGCGTTGATAGGCAGGATGTGGCTCCAACTCCACGTAGCGGTCCCCTCATCGTATCACCAGTGCCTAAAATACTCCCTTAAGGGTCGAGTGGGTGTGCTCTAAGGAGATGCGTCTCCTTTTTCCTCTTGTGAAGCCCGTTATCTGGACGCTGACTATTACAAGAGCAAGGACAAGAAGATCTTGACAGGTGAGGTTGAGCCCGCCACTGTCACGAGTGATCCCTGGGCAGGTTTGGATGACACATATGTCTTCCCAATCCATCGGTTGGAGGCCATGACCCCCGACATTGGTCAGTGCTTCATTGTTTCGAGTACCAAAGGAGGGAATATTTCTAGGTCCAAGAGATGACAGGAAATCACCTCGTACTCTTACACCAACTAGGCTCAAGTGATCCCCGATCCCTTTACCCCTGTACGATATAGGGACGTTAGGCTCATGGCAACGACCATACGTCATATGTGTCTGTTTCGCCGGGCCGGAATCGACCGGCTCCAGCCAACGCGCCACTACTGATTTTATGTCATAAATCATGGACCCTTGGTCTAAAGGCTAGATGGGATTGGATCAACCGCCTTTGTTGCCATGGTCTCTGTAGTGCATGAGTCTCCAGACGTGATGACCTCTGCCGCCCAAGCCGGCACCAACTTCCCATCAGGGTCTAGCAGCCCCAAAATGGCTCCCCCCATGGATGATCCCTCTACATGTGGAGATGAGGACATGGAAGATGCTCCTCCTTCCTTTGAGGAGGGAGTCCCCACCACGGTCGACGAGTTAGTGCAGGTGAACCTCGGTAGCGAGGCGGACCCGAGACCCACATTGGTCGGCGCCACTATGCCCCCCGAGGAATAGAAACAGTATGTAGACTTCCTCAGACGGCACCATGATGTATTCGGCTAGAGTTATGAAGAGATTCTAGGGCTAGATCCCCAGGTAGCCATCCACCGCTTTGGCCTTCCAGCAAACCATCGCGGGTTCAAGCAGCCTCCCCGGAAGATGCACCCCTCTCACGGTGCCATGGTTGAGGCCGAAGTTGATAAGCTCATCAAAGCCAACTTCATCAAGGAATTCCAGTACCCCAGGTGGCTAGCCAACATTGTGCCAGTCAGGAAGAAGAAAGGGAAGATCAGGGTCTGTATCAACTTCCGTGATCTCAATCGCCACTGTCCGAAGGATGATTTTCCCCTTCCCATGACAGAGTTGTTGATCGATGCCACGGCCGAGTTCCAAGCCCTCTCCTTCATGGATGGGTACTCCGGGTACAACCAGATCTGGATGGCCCCTGAGGATGAAGAGTTCACTGCCTTCAGGGCCCCCTAGGGTACTTTCTGCTACCTGGTTATGCCCTTCGGCCTAAAGAATGTGGGTTCCACCTATCAACAGGCTATGCATCACATATTCAAGCCGATTCTCGGGACACTGGTGGAATGATACGTGGACAATCTGGTGGTTAAATATCATCAGCACTAGGACCATCTCAAAGAGCTTGAGAAAGTGTTCGGCCTCCTCCGTTCTCGCCACTTGAAGATGAAACCATCAAAGTGTGCCTTTAGGGTCACCTCCGGAAAGTTTCTTGGCTTCGTTGTTAGGTACCGAGGCATCAAGATTGACCCGGAGAAAATCAAGGCCATCAGTCAGATGCCTCCCCTGAATAATATTCGGGAGCTGATAGGTCTTTAATGCCACTTAGCATATATACGCCAATTCATTGTGAATCTGGCCGGCAAGTGTAAGCCCTTTTCTCGGATCATGAATAAAGGCGCCGCCTATGAATGGGACGAAGAGTGTGAGATCGATTTTGAGGAAATCAAGCAGTATCTACTCCAACCTCCGGTCTTGATGCCACCAGTTTCCGGAAATCCGTTGTTCCTTTACATGACCGCCCTGGAGAGATCCCTCGGTGCACTTCTCTCCCAGAAGAACAACGAGGGAACAAACAATAGCCTCTACTACCTCAGTTGAATGCTCCTCAATACAGAAATTAGATATTCTCCCACCGAGAAGAGCTTCTTGGCGCTTGTATTTGCCGTGCAGAAATTTCGGAACTACTTGCAGCACCACGAGGTACAGCCGGTCTCTCGGGTAGACCCGTTGAAATACATCCTGAGCAGACCTATGTTGACCGGCCGATTGGCACGCTCGGCGGTGATACTCCAGCAGTTCAACATCAGGTTTGTACCTCACAAGGTCGTCAAAGGATAGGCGTTGGCAGACTTCTTAGCTGCCCACCCAACCTCTGCGGACCATCCACTGGATTTAGGCTTTCCTGATGAGGCAATCCTCCCAGTCGATCACGCCATCCCATGATGGGAAATGCACTTTGACGGTGCCTCTCGGAGCCCCATCGGTAGGAGGCTCAATGATCCTAGGCTCAACAGAGTGGGCCTGGGTGTCGTCTTCATCACCCCGGAGCAATCCGCTCTTCTGTATTCATTCCTGTTGTCAGAAGGCTACACCAACAATGAGGCAAAGTATCATGCCCTCATCACTGGCCTTGAGTTGGCTCTTGAGATTTACGTACCCCATCTGTATGTAAAAGGGGACTCCGAGATAGTCATCAAGAAAGTCAATGGTGACTATGCTGTTAGGAAGCCAGAACTCATGACATTGCTAGAGTGCACCCTTTGTCTAATGGCTAAGTTCCCCTCCCGGACAGAGGTTGTTCACATTCCCCGGTTGCAGAACAGTCGAGCAGATGCTTTTTCCATCTTGGTCGCATCACTTGCGGAGCCCGAGAAGGATGACCTAATTATCCATGTGGCACATCAGAGAGTCATTGCTCCTATTATTCCGGAGGGCGATCGTGGCCCGCGAGTGAACCATCTCACCACTGGTGCCCCTACGTCAGGATCCCCAGGGGCTTTGGGTGTGGTAATCGAGACAATTCCTGACTAGAGGACGCCCTTGGTTGAATATCTATAGCACAATAATCTTCCGTCAGACCAAGTGGAGTGTGAGTGAATCTGATGCCGCACGCCGCAGTTCACCCTTCAGAGCGGTCCCAGTCTTGAGCAGCTCTTTTACAGGCGCGTATTTGATGGTGTTCTCCTCCACTGCCTTCAAGGAGTAGAGATCCCACGGGTCATGCAAGAAGTGCACGCTGGTTCCTTTGGAGCCCACCAGGCCAGGTCGAAGTTGTCCCATCAGATTTGGAGGTTGGGATACTTCTGGCCCTCCATGATCTACGACTGCATCGAGTATGCCAAGAGGTGTCACGCGTGCCAAGTTCATGCTAACTTTGTGCATCGGCCACCGGAGCCTCTCCATACTACCAAGTATTCTTGGCCCTTTTCAGTCTGGGGGTTGGATGTTGTAGGACCTTACCCACCGGAGACAGTCCGCCAGTGCCGGTTTATCTTGACCGCTACAGATTTCTTCTCCAAGTGGGCAGAGGCAATCCTGCTCAAGGAAGTCAAAGCATGTTCTATCGCTGACTTCATAAGCAAAAATATCATCTATAAATTTGGAGTACCTCACGCTATCCTCACGGATAAAGGAACCAACTTCCGAGAAGTCAAGCTGAAGAAATTGTACGCCAAGTACAACATTCACTCTAACCACACCTCCCGCTATCATGCGCAGGTGAATGGATAGATCGAGGCATTTAACAAAACCCTCTCTAACATTATGCAAATGATGGTCAGTCAGAACAAGAAAAGTTGGCCAGAAAAGCTCCCCAATGCCCTCTGGGATTATAGGACGACGACTCGTAACTCCACCCAATTGACTCTGTATTCCCTAGTGTATGGAGATGAGGCTATCCTGTCCATCGAGATCCAGTTGCCCTCATTGCGCACGGTGGTCTACGACCAGCAAGCGCCGGATAGAGTTGTTGAAATCCTTCTATCCAAATTGGAAGCACTGGACGAAAGTAGGCTTCGCGTGTTACATAACATTGAAAGGCATCAAATCAGGATGGCTCGAGCTTTCAATAAGAAGGTTCGCCTCTGCTACATCCTGCAAGGTGACCTGGTGCTGGCTCCTAGAGCGCCGATGATTCCTGGCAGGAAACCACCCAAGTTGGAGCCCAAATGGGAGGGGCCTTTCATTGTCCATAAGGTATATCCCAATGGCGTGTATTCCCTGGTGACTATGGATGGTGAGCACATAAATCCTCCCACCAACGTCAGGTTCCTCAAGCAGTACTTTGCCTAGGTATGTATTGTCCTGCATGAACTTAAACTGTACGGTCTCGCACGACCCTAAACTGCACCTTGGTCCGAGTTCTAAGACCTTAAACTAAGATCTTTACATGGTCCAACATGACCTCAAACTAAATTTTGTCCTACATCTGGGACCCCCAATGGTCTGAGTTCTAAGACCTAAAACTAAGATCCTTTCCCCGTCCCACACGACGTTAAACTGTATTCTATCCCTCATGACGTTAAAATGAATTTCGTCCTACATGACGTTAAACTACGTTTCAAGAACTACGTGTGGCTTGATTCCCATCTTTATGGGATACGTAGGACCGCATGAACACTTAGATTTCAGGTCCAGCCCCATATCTTTGGAGATCCCACGATCTCCTAGTTTCCTCGGTCTTTTGACCTGCCCTTTCCTCGAGAATCCTCCATCTTTTGGCCACTCTCAGACTGAGCCTCTCGACCCTTTCCAGTGGTCTTCTAATGTGTTCGGAGTACTCTGGTCTAGGACCTGAAGTGTCAGATTCGACTTCGGCAAGTCTTCGTCCGCTTGTCAAGCTTCTTGTTCCCCTTCATTCGGGCCCCACCCTCTTTCACACCCAGAGGGACCCCCAAGAACGGTCTGGGTACAACGCCTAAGGGCTCTCCTATCGTCACGGGCCAACGCCCCCGAGGGTTTTAGGAAAAAAATTGATACAAATCCCGTATTGTGAATGTGTTCAGCGGTTGATGCTCATTTGTTCGACCCTACCTCTAGGCTAACGCGACAGGTTGTTGTGTTGCGAACATGGTCAGCAGTAATCCTCAGTCATCACGCCGGCTTCTTCGGGCCCTGAATGTTGGTTGCATGATTCGCACTATGTTCCACCCCACCGTTTCAAGGTGGAATCTCGACACTCCTTGTACTAACCCTCAGTACACCCCCACACGTCAGACAGACCAAGCTGCATAATGATGTTTCTCAGGGCTCCCGCTATCTGAGCGCTAGAGTATGTGCTTGGGTTTCTTCTTTACAGGTTGCGTGCAGCTTTACCCTCATCCCCATGGGGAACAAGGAGTCTCCCAGACATTGCATTTCGAGACCAGCATAGCTGGGAGCTAGCATCTTCTGCCCCCCTGATTGTTGAACCCTCGTAGGCCCCTTGGGCCCGAGGCTCCTCTCTCGGAATCACGCGTGGTGATAGTATGGGATTATGTACTCATTCGCATCAGGTATGCTTTATCGCATCATGCGTGTTTCCCCAGGTCCAAGCCATATGAACTTAAACTGTGCTGTTAGGTCCAAGCCATATGACCTTAAACTGTGATTCCTGGTCCAAGCCATACGACCCTAAACTATGCGGCCTGGTCCGAACCATACGACCTTAAACTGTGCTACCTGGTCCAAGCCATACGACCTTAAACTATGCTGCCAGTTCCAAGCCATACGACCTTAAATTGTGTTGCCAGGTCCAGCCACATGACCATAAACGATGATGATATCATCCCGGCTACGCGCCGTTAAGGCTCTACCTCTCAAGAACTACGTATGGATTGATTCTCATCCTTATGAGATACGTAGGAGCGCTTGGGAACTTCCCCATAGGCCCAGCCTCACTTTTCGTGTTCGGTCTCTTGGCCTAAACGCGTCCCTATGAGCACATAGTAAGCAGGGCTTTTCCCCATTCACGTTGGGTTTTGCAACCGCTTTACTGTGTGTCTCATGTTCCCCTTTATTATTTGGTCCGAGTTCTAAGACCATAAACTAAGACCCTTGGCTTTTCACGACTCGGTATCTCTTGTCGGATTGTATAGTGTGGTGCGGGATTATATCCTCCTTAACGTCAGGTTACTCGCCGTACCGTGCCTATCCCCAGATGAGAGGTGTCCCCCGTCCCACACGACGTTAAACTGTATTTCGTCCTACATGACGTTAAACCGTGATTCAAGAACTACGTGTGGATTTATTCTCATCCTAATGAGATACATAGGAATGCCCAGACATTTCGTCTTGGGTCCAGCCCCAGGGATTACCAAATCTCGTCCCTCCTTATTGTCGGCCCCTCGGCCTGAATTCTTTGGAAGTGGTGTAATCATGACATCTACCCTGAATAATTTCGAGATGCCCCATAGTAATAATGGGAAGCGAAAGTTCTCTCTTTAAAGAGGTCGTGTCTGAAAATTGGGACGATCCGTGATCAGGTTGGTACGTCCGCCTAATGTGCCTCCACCACGGTGGCGCAATTTTGGGAGTGTTGGACTCTGTTCGAACAAACCACCACTCCACTTTCCACGCTTTGTGTGCCCCTTTATTCGGATCCTCATTCTCTTTCATGTTCGATGGGACCCCCTAACAGTATAGATGATAGACCTATGGTCCACCTAATGTTCTGGGCCAACGTTCCGGAGGACTTGTCATGTTTGACGGGACCCCATAACAGTATGGATGATAGAATTTGGTCTGGATTCTGCCATAATATATATGATAGACCTTTGGTCCACCTATTGTAGCAGTATGGATGAGAGATCTATAGTCCGCCTACTGTCCTGGGCCTACGTTCTGGAAGACTGGCCAGCGATATTTGACTTAAGCCCCGTGTTGGGAACATGGTCAGCGGCCAGCCCTCATTTATTGCCCCCATTCCAGGCCAACACGATATGTATGTTGCGTTTCCACCACAGTAAACAGTTATCCTCCATCGTCACACCCCATATTGTTTTGAATTCAGGTAGCGTGATTCACCTTTCCTTTCCATCTCCCTATGTCCAGATGGATTTCAATGCCCCCGACATTGCCCCGCTCGTGTGTCAGAGCGCATTGACAAGGTGATATATCAATCAGTCTGAGGTCTTCTCCTCAGAAATCATAGCCCAATTTCGGATTCCTGAAGCTTGGTTAATTCCCCACAGTTGGAAAAAATTATAACACGAGTATCCTTTGTTTCTCACATTGGGTGTGACCCACAGGAGCTTAGGGATGAGTTTTTATTCATTTCAGAATTATGGTTGAGCATATTAAACCAAAGGTACAAATAAATGGATTTGTCCATGTATTGGATTGAGATGATGATTAGTACAAGCAGGAAGTTCATGAGATGGCCAAAAGAAATCCCCTAAGGGTCGACGTGCTGGATTTATCCTTCCAACGCCGCTACCCTTTGGATGGTAGCCTCCAGGATTGCTTCTCACTCCTTACAGACTCTCTCCTCATCAGCCGCCGCAGAGCGCAGCTCGCTAAACCTAGCTTGTGCCTGCGCCTACTCAGTTTGAAGTATGGACATCTTCTGACTCGCCTCCATCAGTTGTTCCTTCGCATCAGCCAGCTGGGTCGCCAGTTGTTGCATGAGCTCAGAGCACGTCACAAGGAAGGCATCATTCTCTACCGCCTGCCCTTCGAGGTGCCGGACCTCTCACTCTGCCCTCAGCAATGCTCGGGCATCTGCCGATATTTCCCGACACTGGTCAATGTCAGTGCGCCAGCCGCTCACGCGTATCTTCTTGTCCATGTAATCACGAACAGTCAGATGAAGGCGCTGAGCGTCAGCCCCTCCGATGCACAGGAAGCGCAGCCAAGTCTGGAGTGATCCCATCTGCCTCAGCCAATCTGACTAGGACTGTCTGAGAAAGAGCTAGATACACTTCCACCCTTTTCATCGTGTCATATGGCTCTCCTCAGCCACTTCTGAGTCTGAGTCATCTAACTCCTCAAGGTCAGCGGGCCGGTACACATGAAAAGGCAGCCAGCAGGTCGGCGGCAGGATCTGCCTCAGGGATGTCTTCATGTGGAATAGGATCCTCGATGTCCGAGCGATCTTCTTCTCTCGCCCCGACAGCGACGGTGCCTCCATCAGCCTTCGGCCTCGCCTCAATAATAGTGATGCTGATGCCCGCTGCCCCTTGCTCGCTGATTTCTAGGGCTGACTCAGTGCGGGAAGCATGTTTTGAACGAGTTGGTATGTCCGCCATTGGTCCACTCACGGATGGCCCGAGCTCCGCAGCCTGACGAGCCTCAAATGTTGAGATCACTGCACAATTCATATTCTTATTAGTTGGGATCATTTGATAATAAGTGCCAGTAGTGAAGCGTGAGACTCACAGGAATCCAGAGCGTCGACCACCAGTGTTCCGGCCGCTGCAGGAGCCGCCGTGATGGGAGACCCCTTTGCGATTGTCAATTCAATGATGGGTGTTGGATCCCCATCTTGTCCCATCAGTTCCCTTCTTCCCTCCTCTATTGGGGACACCTGACCAACTCTTAGGCGCTCCTGAGTGAGGTAGAGAGAGGATTTGTAAATTGAAAAGGAGAATGGATGAAAAAGGGAAATGAATGAGGATAGAGAAAAACCTCGAGTATCTCTGTTATGTCAAGATTAGAGCCAACAATATCGCCGCTCTCTCGGAGACTCCCTTGGTAGGTCACCCCCTGCGACCCCTCACCTTTGGGTTCTCCGTCTTCTTCATCTTCCCTTTCGCCTTCGTCTTCTCCGGTCTCCTCCCCCTCCGACTTCTCGTCACTGTCACCTTCTCCCGGCGGCATCACTTCCGGATCATGCTCCTGGCCGAGCATCACTTTCACTAGGAAAGGTGGCTCTGCACGCCGACCCCTTTGGCGTGCATATGTGTCCATGGCCGTCAGATAAGCATTCCACCGATGGAAGTTTACTCGGTCAGTAACTCGAACGAGCCCGACCTCTGGTAGCTGGATCCCGTTTTGCATGATTGTCTGCTAGATGGCTTCAACGCTCAGCGATTGTCGTAGGGTCATCCAGTCCAACCATAATGCCGGGAAAATTTCATCTTGGGAAGGTTTGAGTAGGTATCTTATCTTCTTCCCAGGCAGTTCCCCGATCGCCTCATGTGACCCCCCACGGGCAACGAGGGCGCGGCGACACCATGTGATGTGCCCGCCGCTGAGGTCCCAGCCTGCGCAGGCCTCGCTGCCGGACGCGCCCCTAGTTCCCCCCTTCTGGTGGCACCTTGCATCCTCACTCGTCGCCTAGTTTCCTCGCAAGTAGCCTCGAGTTGTCAGAATCGCTTACGTAAAATCCCCTCAGGGTACGCAATGGTCCAGTGCTCGACATACTCAGTTGCTAGGCCAGCGTCGACCCCAGTGGTAGGAAGACTGATGATGTCGCCGGAGCCGAAAGTGGTAAACATCAACCACATCTAGCATAAAACGCAGGGATTCTTCTCCTACCAGACGGTCGTGAATACCTTCTTTGGAATTCGTTGGAGGCACCTGAATTGCCTGGCGAATCGAGATGGCACTAAGTCTCACATATCACCTTCCTGTCGATCTGATCCATGAGCTCCCCACCCCGAATGCTCTGTAAATACTCTCGTTGCTCCAGTGGTCCTCTCCCATTGTCCACCATCTAGCCGACTATGGTGGGGAACGGGCTGAAGTTGAAGTTGGTGTGGTTACCAATACGGATTCTCACTCCCTCCTCATTGAGCGTCATCGGCGCCACCCCGGTGATGTTCAGCAAGGACAGTGGCAGGCCATTGCCCGGAGACAGATGGTGTTTGGGAATGTGTACCCGTCGAGGTGAGCCGCCACCCAGCCATGGAATATCTGGAAGGGGCCACATACTCTCTGAGGCGACCCCCCTCGTGGGATGCATCCCAGGATGGAATACAGCTTGTCCAGTACAGGGACGCCCAAGTTGAATTGTTTGTTGGCGGCCATGGTGCCCGCCATCACCAATGTTGCTTGACGGATTCCCATCCTCACATCACGCACTGACAGGAGCCACCCACTCAGGAAGGCGGCAAGGAACCCGGCATACCGGACGTTCGGTTCCTGGGCCTCGATGAGGCGATAGCCCCATGATTGGTATTGCCCCACCTCCAGGGTCCTCCAGTATGACCCATCCCTGCTCCTCTGAGCCACAGTTGGGCACCGTTTCCCCCATCCCGGCATCTTGATTGCTGGATCCTTCTCGAGGAACTGGCTTAAACAGCCCTTGTAAGCAATGTACTTCAAAAATTCCTTGACCCCCAGCCTCTTTTTGGCCAGCTCCAACAGGTGCCACATCAACGTGGGCGCCCGTGACCTGTCTTCCCAGGTGTTCTTTGGAGGAACGAACTCATCGTATTGGGATCCCTCCAGTGGGATACCTCTGATGCAGTGAATGTCCCAGAGACTAATGCCAAATTCCCCATGGTGAAGGTGGAATGTGTTGGTATCAGGAGACCATAGAGTGAGTAGCTCCGGCCTGAGCTCGGGTTGACGGTGGAAGTGGAACTGCGATGTCCATACCGCCTCGAATAGGCCAATATGCTGCAGTTCATCCCCAAACTGGTCACAAGTATGGCAAACCCAGAACGCCCAGGCCCACTCGCTGGTGAAGTTGCCCCCAGACTGCAGGTCCCAATCCTTCAGCCAGCCCTTCGTGTCATCTGTGATGCTCTGACGAAACGTGCTCGCGTAGAGGGCCATAGAATTCTCTGTGACAGGCTCTTCCCCGGTAATGGTCCTAGTCCTCGGGTTCAGGACATATACGTCCATATGTCTGGTTTCCATAGCAGGATGTCCGTTGTTGGTAATGTTGTAGCGAGGAATTTCGTCCTCCCGGGTCACCCATGACCGCGGTGTGTCCACCTCGAAGCCCGGGAGAGGCACCTCCTCCAGGATGGAAAATTTCCAAAGTGGGAGGTTGTCAGACAGGGGATACGTCTTCTGGGTTGGAGTCAGCAGATTGAAAAAGGTCAGGTTGTTGGAAACGATCACCTTAGTTCCATAAAACTCCTCATTCGCCGCCATTTCAGTCCTACGAGCGGAGACTTCCCCCTCATCAACTTGGTTTGTGGCCATCTCGAATATTTCAGGAGTTGCATGAAATCAGAATGTAGTTCGCGGGATCAGAGAGTGTTGCGCAAAATCTGAAGTGGCGGTGCGAAATCCCAGAGTTGGGCGCGCAATTGGCACACTAGGCGCGGAATAGCCCAAGTAGGCGTGCAAGTATGACCAAAATTCAGAAGGAATTATGCGCTGCCAGAGCGTTTTTACACACATCCTCTGGAGCAATTTCACACACGAGAGCGTTAAGCCTATCATGTGGAAAAGCTTCTATACAGATTCGGGACCCAACGCCCCTTTTTATAGAAGAGGCCAGGGTTCTGTGCCTTCTGGAAGGAGAATTCCACGCTTATCTGTCGTTTTATGCGCCACACCGGTTTTTTTCGTGCTAAGTGCCCAAGATAGGCCCTGCTTCGGCATTTCAGTGTTTCCCTTAGAATCCAACCGTTTTGACCTCTCGCCGATCCAATTCCGAGGGGGGGAATTTGTAGATTTCTAAAAAGTCCGTAACTCCCAGAGGAAGTTTTGAAATGACAAAGTGAAGTCATATTCGGAATCAGAGGCCTTTTTTGGAGGCCCGAGAAAGTGGTGCACAAAATTAAGGAGGCCTTGCGCGAAATAATGAGGTGCGCATGAAGCATTCCCGGGATTCGTATAATCGAGCTGATGGAGCGCGCAATTTTTCATGCCACGGTTCCATGTGGTGAAGTTTTGTGCGCCGACGGTTACCGGCACGGAATATTTTGTGTGCTACTTGGATTACGCGTTGGATAATGCCTATAAATAGAAGGCGACCCCAGACGGTTTGGGGGTTTCAGAATTCAGAACGGCTCCCGTGTGTGCAATTTAGACTCCCCCGCGCGCAAGATGACTTCCAGGTAATTCCTCTTTTCGCGCAACCTTTCCCTGGGGTTCGCCTTTGCGCGCAACTCCACTGGCTTAAGTGATTTTGATCACTACTCCGGGTTCCTCCCTTGCGCGCAATCTTTAACCCGTGTGCGCAATCCCCTCATGTGTGCGCAATCAAGTCTCCGTGCAATCCTCTGGTCCTATTGCGGGACATCTCGGTGTTTTGCACGCAAACCTTCTTTTTTCGCGCAGCACCCAGGACCCCTTCACCTTGACGCCCCTTGGCTACCATTCCGTGCAGACACCTGATGTCTCCCCTGCCGGGCATGCTCGCCATGCATTGTTTTCCCGTACAGCCTTCCAGGCTCGTACAAAGTAACCTTAAGGTCCCTTGGGATGTGTTTCCTATTGCGTTGCTATGCCTTATGATTCTCCGCATAGGCACGCTAATGGCTATTGCTTCTTCGCATACTCACGCTAACATGGACCCTTCAATGGATCGCCCTGCGGCCCCCCTTCACTATGGCCTTGCTGATTCTTTCCCTCCCACAAAGGGTAGAGGGTGTTGGGCATGTAAGGCCTAGGGGTGTGGAGAGAACCCGCCTCATCCAAGCTGTAGGACGTTAAACTACTAAGCACCTCGTCCATAACACATGACATTAAACTGTGGTCCAACCCCATGCTTTGCACGTAGGGTCCCCCCAGCTCGGACATTTTTTACGCCTCTCGTCTCCACGGGAATGGAATCTTACTCGCATGGAATGAGATCCTCCTTGTTGGAGTGGCATTTATCCACGGGGGAGGGCTGCCTCAGAGCATAAGCCCCTATCCTCTCTTACAGAAGGTTGCACCCATGCACCTCCGTAATTCCCCCCTGCCAAGGCCAGTGGAGTGTCACGACCCGTCCTCGGGGCCCGTTCCGTGACTACCCCAAGCCCGCCTTCCATAGGCCAGGGGCTGGCGACTAACACCAAGGTGTAAATCCCGATAAACAGGGAAGGCATTTCCTTTGTAAAGTAAACAACCACCACAGAGTAAGCAAGCGGAAAGAGTAAACACTAAGTAAAAACTGTAACAAGCTGTGCTGAAAGTAAAAGGGGCCCGAAATACAAGCCCAACTGTAAAGTACAACTAAAAGGGGAAAAAACAACTGAAAAGAAAAATTCGCAGCGTCGAGCCATCGTCTGGAAGTCCCACCTGAAGGGTGAGCACAGATAGCCTCCACAGCTCCTCGGTCCAGCCATCCGCTCTGAGTACGTCCCGCCCAGTGGTCCACCTCCAGGTACCGTCTTGCTCTGCAAGCCTCCACTACGATCAGCGATGTCCGTCGTCTGCAACCAACAAAACGTAGTGCGGGCATATCCCGTGTAGGGGTGAGTATAAGCTACTCAGTAGGGACCCCGAGACCCCCGAAGGTCTCCCGAAATCTACAAATGATAAAACACAAAGGGAAGATACAATCACGAAGTAACAACCTACACTGCTTAGGTATATGCCCATACATATACCTAAGTCACCAATTCCCGTTCGGCTCCAACATCCGAGCCCAAGCACAACTCAATCCACACAGGAAAGCAAAACGTAAAATCCACACAGGATAGCTCAACACAATCCAAAAAGGAGAGTAACACAGGATTCAGCTCACCCAGGTATACTTCTTCAAATGAAGATAGAGATGATCAGATGTAGCCACTGATTCATCTATGTCGTCGGACCCACAAAGGATCGGTAGGTACTAACTCCCGCAATGACCTACACAGGATAGATCATGAAGATGAACCCAAAGCTATTGGGAAACTCCTTCTCCATCAAGTACAGTGGTTATGCCGCTACAACCAAGCACTTTCCTCTTACCTTGGACTGTTGTAGTTCTCCACCTATCGGGTATTGTGGGCCTGCTGCTACAACCAAGTGCTCCCCTGTGCCGCTACAACTAAGCGCTCCTCCGTCGTGGGTCTACCACTCCAACCAAGCGCTCCCCTGTGCCGCTACAACCAAGCGCTCCTCCGTCGTGGGTCTGCTGCTACAACCAAGCACTCCCCTGTGCCACTACAACCAAGCACACCTCTGTCGTGGGTCTACCGCTACAACCAAGCGCTCCCCTGTGCCGCTACAACCAAGCGCACCTCTGTCATAGACTCTAGAGGTACTCCTTCTGTTGAGTATCGTGGGTCTGCCACTACAACCAAGCGCTCCTCCGCCGTGGGTCTGCCGCTACAACCAAGCGCTCCCCACTGGGCTATCTGTAACACACTGAGTCGTTCGATCAGTAGTCTTCAAGTCTCAACCGGCTCTAGGGTTTCCGCACACTGCATGCTCGTTCCGGGAGGGTCCACTCCACGAGCTAAGAGGTCGATGCATCAACTGACATGTAGTCCGGAGTTGACGTATCCTAAGATGTACCGTAGTAGTCACTGCCGAAAACAAGTAGGATTCCCGTACGGTTTTCATCATCATCGCAGTCGAATCCACTGAGGATCTCTGTACAGTCATCGTCGTCGAAGCCGCAGCCAGCACTAGGGTCCCCGCACACAGCAAGCTCGTTCGGGAGGGTCCGCTCCACGAGTCGAGAGGCTGATACATCAACTGACTCAAAGTCCAGGGTTGATGTATCCAAAAGTTATGTATCCTCAATAGGAACTCAACGTCGCAGACAGCGCGTCAATCGGACGCCCGGTCTGAGAGTTATTGACTTTTCCGTCCCAGGGGTCCGGTTGGTTTCTAAGGCAAAACCAACCCGACCGTACTTCACCTACATCCAAACCTTGGGTGGAGTGATCCATAAGATCCGTCTCACTTAGAGGAATTCAACAAAGTCAATGAAACGTCAATTGGACGTCCGAAGCTCAAGATATGAGCGTTTCCGCTCCGAGGGCCCGGTTGGTTTCGTGTACGAACCAACCCGGCAGAACCCAAAGTATTCCAAAACCTTGATTGCGATATACCGAAACGACCATCCCGATCCAAGGATCACGTAGCCGCTGACGGCGTGTCGTTCGGAGGTCCATAGCTCAAGTTACGTGCAAAAGACCGAAAACGGTCCGAAGATGGGGGTCTGGGCCCGGGCCGACCCGTACCGACCCCCCCCCCCCCCCGGGTCGGCCAGGGCGCGGCCCGGCCCGGCTCTGCTTGGTCGGGCGGCCGAGCGAAGCAACCGCGGGGCGCTGCCCCCGCGGGTTGGAAGTGTCGCGGCCCCGCGTGGGGCCGCGCTGGAGTTAACGGACGTGGCTATGCCACGTCCCGTGTGTGAGAACTGGACCCGCGCGGTCGCTGGTCCGTTGGCCACCGCCGCCTCCGGCCGCTGGTGCCGCCGGTAGCTTCCGCGTGCCACCAGAGTTGCTTCGGTGGTCCGTTTTCCTTCCCATCTACGCCGTTGTTCCTCCCGAGTTCCGTTCTTTACTGCGGGATCATCAAATCGCCCTTGCGTCACGTTTTGTCATCACCCGCCAAATCCGCACAACCACGAAGAACGACGGAGGGTTGTCGGGCCATGTTCGTTTGGCCCGCACCCTCCGCGTTAGATAAAAACAACGGGAGAATTATTCAACACATGAAACAACAATTTTAATAAATTAAAATTGTTCATATGTAACCGGTTCTTTAATTTTAAATAAACATTCACGGGAATATAAATTATTCACAACAACCCCTACCTCGTCAAGTGTCGCACGCGCGTTCTTCGCGGAATTGATCGCCGCGGAAGGAGGCGATCATCGCGTCGTGAAAGGCGTCGCGTCGTCGCGGAAGGGCATCGTGTCATCGCGGAATACGGTGCGCATCGACAAACTCCGAGGTTCACGAACAATAGATTTAATTTTAATAATTAAATCCATCTCGAGTTAAAAACCACAAAGGAATTTAAAGAAACGAAAACTCTCACCTCAACGGATGATCGAAGATTTTTGTTGCGGAGGAAGGAACATCGCCGAAGAACGTTGCGGGAGAGGAAATGTTGGCGTCGCGGCACACGGCGTCGCATCGTCGGTTTCTGTGGGTTTGGCGTTCTTTGTCAGAGGCCGGTGTTCTTCATGTTCTTCGCGTTCTTCGCGTTCTTCGCGAAGAAGGGTGAAGACACAAGAAGTTCTGTCAAAAGCCTCTCAATGTGTAATCCTCAAGATGTCGGCATTGGTCTTATTTTATTATTACGCCAACAAAAAATAAGAGGTAAGTAATGACCCATTAATTCGTAGAATTAATTCAATGAAATAAACTGCCCATTTAATTGGTGCGTAAAGAATTTAAGAAAACGCGTCAGTTGACTTTCATAATGACAGGTATTCGCGGGTGCGTTACTTAGCGGAAAAGAAACAGTGGGGGATCATGCGGGCCCCACCTCACAAATATCCTACCAAGAGGATGAGATATTTTTGGATAGCACCCTATCTGCATCAACTCAGCTTAAACAGCTTGAAGTGGTCTTTAAGCGGCCTTAAGTGAAAAATAAAAATAAAATTGTCGCACAACTTTTATTTTATTTCTTAACTTAAAACCCAAAAATTAAAAACCACAACCGAGAAAACGCAACTCCGGAAGAGGCGTTTCTATGCAAATACCTCCGTTGCGATTTCATCGGTGCCCTCAGAATTCGATTTTGAGCACCGGTTCAAAAGTTAGAAAAACCCTCTCATTCATTCACTGAACATACCTGAGCCAAACTTCGGAAAATGATTCTGGGCACACCGGGCCTCGGAATCAGGGGCCGTTAGAAGCTACTTTCTTGTAAAATTCCAAATAAAATTAAGAAAAAAAAATTTCCTTGAAATTTATGGGTCTTTACATTACTCCCACCACATGGATTTACGTCCCCGTAAAGCTTCACCACAAACTTAGGGATACAAAGGCGGTACTAAGCATGCATCTGAGCCTCCCGCTCCCAAGTTCTCTCCTGGAGGTTCCCGAGCTGCCATCTGAAGCGCACTAGAGGAACCGATCATCCACATAGGACCCGCTTCTGTCGATCCTCGATCTCCACTAGGACCTCTGTAAAAGTCACTCCATGGTCAATGGTGTGCGTCGGGTCGTGCACGTATCTCCTCAGCTGAGATACGTGGAAGACGTCATGCACCCAGAGCAACTGAGGTGGTAGAGCCAGGTGATAAGCCACCTCACCAATCCTGCTGAGGACCTGGAAGGGTCCGATGAAGCGTGGAGACAACTTGCCGCCTTGGCCAAAACTCTGTAATCCACGTCGAGGTGAGACACGCAAGAAGACGTGATCTCCATCCTCGAACTCAAGTGGCTATGCCTCTTGTCCACAAAATACTTCTACCGGCTCTGAGCTATCCTCATCAGCTCCTGGATGACCTGGACCTTCTCTGTCGTGGCCTGGACCATCTCCGGTCCCACAAGAGCTGCTAATATTTCTTATTTGCCGATAAGAGGAATCTGGTCTCATCCCCTGGATGAACCACTTCCTTTGCCTAATACAGCCAATTCTGAAATGGATGTTACTAATCCATACCAAGGATGACGTCGTAAGGCCTCGATGCTACTACCAAGAGATTCCAACCGTTACTCTCGCCTCCA
Organism: Viscum album; assembly: GCA_963277665.1. Taxonomy (NCBI): domain Eukaryota; kingdom Viridiplantae; phylum Streptophyta; class Magnoliopsida; order Santalales; family Viscaceae; genus Viscum; species Viscum album. The sequence goes on from OY728143.1 coordinate 822,346,216, forward strand.
AGGGTTGAGTCACACTGTCGGCATCAATGTGTGGTAACTAGGTCTCCTCCAGTAGATGTATCACAAGTGAAGGTCAAGTCAATAGTCTAAACTGGAACCTCTTAGCAACAACACAAAAGAGGACAGGAATAAAAACATCACAAGGGTATTTGTCTTTTATTATTGCAGCTCATAATACAAAGACACTACACCATAGCAACAACGAACTAGAAGTACAAAAGACGTATCCACTAGTCCCGCTCCTGTCCATCTGCTCCCAGAGCTCCATGATCGAAGGCCTCAGCTGCCTGAAGTTGAGCTCTCACATGTCCACCAACTCCCATGCGGTCGGGGTGGACCTCCTGGTGGTGGTGGTGGCAACACCCCGAAGCATCATCCACCTCCAGCTGCACGGCCAGCTCCCCTGCCATGGCCACCTGCTCCTTGCGGCCCGCCCTGATCGAACCTCTGCCTTTGTCTGGGGGGTCCTTCGTTCATCTTCTGGTCATCCGTATGGCGGGTCGGACAGTCACGATCCATGTGACCAACCCCGCTGCAGGAGTAACACTGTCCGCCCATGGCAAGTCGTTGTCCACCTCGAGTGCCTCGCACAAATGATCAAGAGTCATGCTGTCGACCACCGGTAGGTCTAGTCCTCTTGGACGCCTGCGTCATCTGTCTACTGCCCGCTACAGAAGACTCTTCCGCATGCCGGCTAGTGGTGGGTCCTGCTGTTGGAGACTGCTCAGTAAGGAAACTCTCCACTAAGAGGGCTCTCTCCAACACCTTTGCCTGTGTCGGAATGTTGAGGGAGATCATCGAAGCCCTGATCTCGTGCCTCGATCCATGCTCGAAGGTCCGGGCCCAGAAGAATGGGTCCCGTACAATATCTGTGGAGTAGTGCGAGAGATCAGTAAATCTCGCCGAGTACTGGGCCACTATCATGCTGCCCTACCGTAGCTGTAGTAGCTCTTGGATGTGCACCGCTCAGAGGGTGTCTGGGACGAACTCTGAGCGGAAGAGGCTCTCGAAGTCCATCTAGGGAAGAGATGCCTCGTCGTGCACCTGGAGAATCAAGCTCCACCATCTGCCTGCTGCTGCATGCAGGAGGCTCGCTACAAGGACCACCATAAGGTCCGATAGTGTCCTCACTAACCGGAAAACTTGTACAACTGCCTCTAGCCAGTCCTCGGCTACCTGGGGGTCCGTCTCCCTGCGGAACCTGGGCGGTCGCTGGCACTGGAACTCATGCAGTGCACTAAGGCGACGTGCATTGTCATCGGCTGGGGCTGGTAGCATCGGTGGCTCGGCAGCTATAGGTACCGCCAATGCCTCAACTATCAAAGGGCCCTGTACCGAAGCCTCGTCGCTCGACGGGCTATTGCCACACACAACGCTCGGAACCCTAGCTGGCTGCCGTCATGGGGCCATCCTGAAAAGAAACAGGTGCGCCACGGTCAGAATAGTATACCTGGTGAGCTGACACAAGTAATCACGAAGAAAAAAATTGAAAACACACATGCAATCAATGTTTTCGTGCATTAAGTCGGGAATCCGAAATCAGGGTCCTGGTGTACGGATACGTCGGCCGCCGCACCAACACTGGACTCCCTGGACTGATAACCATACCCAATACGCTAAACACTATTGCTTCACATAGAAGAAAGATCAGAGTCTGCGGTAGAACCGACCACCTTTGATACCAATTTGTCACGACCCATCCTCAGGGCCCGTGCCCTGACTACCCCAAGCCCGCCTTCCATAGGCCAGGGGCTGGCGACTAGCACCAAGGCGTAAATCCCGATAAACAGGGAAGACATTGCCTTTGTAAAGTAAACAACCACCATAGAGTAAGCATGCGGAAAGAGTAAACACTAAGAAAAAACTGTAACAAGTTGTGCTAAAAGTAAAAGGGGCCGGAAATACAAGACCAACGGTAAAGTACAACTGAAAGGGGAAAACAACAACTGAAAAGAAAAAGCCGCAGCGTCGAGCTGTCGTCTAGAATTCCCACCTAAAGGGTGAGCACAGATAGCCTCCACAGCTCCTCGGTCCAGCCGTCCGCTCCGAGTACGTCCCGCCCAGTGGCCTACCTCCAGGTATCGCCCTGCTCCGCAAGCCTCCACTACGATCAGCGATGTCCGTCGTCTGCAACCAACACAACGTAGTGCGGGCATAGCCAGTGCAGGGGTGAGTATAAGCTACTCAATAGGGACCCCGAGACCCCCGAAGGTCTCCCGAAATCCACAAAGGATAAAACACAAAGGGAAGATACAATCATGAAGTAACAACCTACACTGCTTAGGTATATTCCCATACATATACCTAAGTCACCAATCCCCGTTCGGCTCCAACATCTGAGCCCAAGCACAACTCAGTCCACACAGGAAAGCAAAACGTAAAATCCACACAGGATAGCTCAACACAATCCACAAAGGAGAGTAACACAGGATTCAGCTCACCCAGGTATACTTCTTCAAATGACGATAGAGATGATCAGATGTAGCCACTGATTCATCTAAGTCGTCGGACCCACAAAGGATCGGTAGGTACTAACCCCCGCAATGACCTACACAGGATTGATCATGAAGTTGAACCCAAAGCTATTGGGAAACTCCTTCTCCATCAAGTACAGTGGTTATTCCACTACAACCAAGCGCTTTCCTCTTACCTTGGACTGCTATAGTTCTCCACCTATCGGGTACTGTGGGATTGCTGCTACAACTAAGCACTCCCTCATGCCGCTACAACCAAGCGCTCCCATGTGCCGCTACAACCAAGTGCTCCTCCATCGTGGGTCTGCCGCTACAAGCAAGCGCTCCCCTGTGCCGCTACAACCAAGCGCACATCTTTCATGGGTCTGCCGCTACAACCAAGCGCTCCCCTGTGCCGCTACAACCAAGCGCACCTCTGTCGTGGTTCTGCTGCTACAACCAAGCACTCCCCTGTACCGCTACAACCAAGCGCACCTCTGTCATAGCATCCAGAGGTACTCCTTCTGTTGAGTACCGCGGGTCTGCCGCTACAACCAAGCGCTCCTCTGCCGTGGGTCTGCCGTTACAACCATGCTCTCCCCCCCTGGGCTATCTGTAACACACTGAGTCATTCGATCAGCAGTCGTCAAGTCTCAATCGGCTCTAGGGTTTCCGCACACAGCATGCTCGTTCAAGGAGGGTCCACTCCACGAGCTAAGAGGTCGATGCATCAACTGACATGTAGTCCGGAGTTGACATATCCCAAGATGTACCGTAGTAGTCACTGCCGAAAACACGGAGGATTCCCGTACGGTTTTCATCATCGTCGCTGTCGAATCCACTGAGGATCTCTGTACAGTCGTCGTCGTCGAAGCCGCAGCCAGCACTAGGGTCCCCGCACACAGCAAGCTCGTTCGGGAGGGTCCGCTCCACGAGCCGAGAGGCTGATACATCAACTGACTCAAAGTCCAGGGTTGATGTATCCAAAAGTTCTGTATCCTCAACAGGAACTCAACGTCGCAGACGGCGCGTCAATCGGACGCCCGGTCTGAGAGTTATTGGCTTTTCCGTCCCAGGGGCCCGGTTGGTTTCTAAGGCAAAACCAACCTGACCGTACTCCACCTGCATCCTAACCTCGGGCGGAGTGAGCCAAAAGATCCGCCTCACTTAGAGGAATTCAACAAAGTCGACGGCACGTCAATCGGACGTCCGAAGCTTAAGATATGAGCGTTTCCGCTCCGAGGGCCCGGTTGGTTTCGTGTACAATCCAACCCAGCCAAACACAAAGTATTCCGAAACCTTGAGTGTGATATACCAAAACGACCGTCTCGATCCAAGGATCGCGTAGCCGCTGAAGATGCGTCGTTCGGAGGTCCGTAGCTCAAGTTACGGGCAAAAGACCGAAAACGGTTCGAAGACGGGGGTCTGGGCCCGGGCCGACCCGGCCCGACCCCCCCCCCCCCCCCCTGGGTCAGCCGAACCGGGTCGATCCAACCCGGTTTGGTCCGGCCAGGGCGCGGCCCGGCCCGGCCGGCCGGGTGGCCGAGCGAAGCAGCCGCGGGGCGCTGCCCCCGCGGGTTGGAAGTGTTGCGGCCCCGCGTGGGGCCGTGCTGGAGTCAACGAACGCGGCTATGCCGCGTCCCGTGCGTGAGAACCAAACCCGCGCGGCCGCGGGTACGTTGGCCGCCGCCGCCGCGGCTTCATCCACGGCGGTCCTGTCTAGCGGCGCGCCGGGGCGCCGCTGCGCCGGCGACCCGCGCCGCCTGTAGCTTCCGCGGGCCACCGTAGTTGCTCCGGTGGTCCGTTTTCCTTCCCGTCTATGCCGTTGTTCCTCCCGTGTTCCATTCTTCACTGCGGGATCATCAAATCGCCCTTGCATCACGTTTTGTCGTCGCCCGCCAAATCCGTACAACCACGAAGAACGGCAGAGGGTTGTCGGGCCGTGTTCGTTTGGCCCGCACCCTCCGCGTTAGATAAAAACAACGGGAGAATTATTCAACACATGAAACAACAATTTTAATAAATTAAAATTGTTCATATGTAACCGGTTCTTTAATTTTAAATAAACGTTCACAGGAATATAAATTATTCACAACAACCCCTACCTCGTCAAGTGTCGCACGCGCGTTCTTCCGCGTCATCGCGGAAGGGCGTCGCGTCGTCGCGGAATACGGTGTGCGTCGAAGAACTCCGAGGTTCACGAACAACAGATTTAATTTTAATAATTAAATCCATCTCGAGTTAAAAACCACAAAGGAATTTAAAGAAACGAAAACTCTCACCTCAACGGATGATCGAAGATTTTTATCGCGGAGGAAGGAACGTCGCTGAAGAATGTTGCGGGAGAGGAAACATTGGCGTCGCGGCACACGGCGTCACGTCGTCGATTTCTGCGTGTTCGGCATTCTTTGTCGGAGGTCGGCGTTCTTCGCATTCTTCACGTTCTTCGCGTTCTTCGCGAAGAAGGGTGAAGGCACAAGAAGTTCTGTCAAAAGCCTCTCAACGTGTAATCCTCAAGATGTCGGCATTGGTCTTATTTTATTATTACGGCAACAAATGAAAAAGTGGTAAGTAACGACCCATTAATTTGTAGAATTAATTCAACGAAAGAAACTGCCCATTTAATTGGTGCGTTAAGAATTTAAGAAAACGCGTCAGTTGACTTTCATAATGACGGGTATTCGCGGGTGCGTTACTTAGCGGAAAAGAAACGGTGGGGGCTCGTGCGGGCCCCACCTCACAAATATCCTACCAAGAGGATGGGATATTTTTGGATACCACCCTATCCGCATCAACTCAGCTTAAACAGCTTGAAGTGGTCTTTAAGAGGCCTTAAGTGAAAAATAAAAATAAAATTGTCGCACAACTTTTATTTTATTTCTTAACTTAAAACCCAAAAATTAAAAACCACAACTGAGCAAACGCAACTCCAGAAGAGGTGTTTCTAAGCAAATACCGGCGTTTCGATTTCATCGGTGCCCTCGGAATTCGATTCTGAGCACCGGTTAAAAAGTTAGAAAAACATGCTCGTTCGTTCACTGAATGTACCCGAGCCAAACTTTGGAAAATGATTCCGGGCACACTGGGCCTCGGAATCAGGTGCTGTCAGAAGCTGCGTTCTTGTAAAATTCCAATGAAAATTAAGAAAAAAAAATTTCCTTGAAATTTACGGGTCTTTACATGGAGTCCCTTTCCCACTGTGCTTTGTCGCACCACGGGCCTCCATCCTAAAGTAAGCCCCGACACCCAAGGCCGCTAACCACGCGTAAGCCCCTGTTTCCTCTTTGGACCGCTCAACGCGTAAGCCCCTTTCCGCTTCTCATGGATGCACCCTTTGCGACGTGATAGTCTGGTCTGTGCTTCCTCTTGTTTCTCACACCGAGCATAACTCACATGGGCTTAGAGCGTGCATCGACCATGACATCCTCTTATGGGCCACCTTAGAGCGTAAGCCCTATACCAGCGAACTACGTGGACTTTGATCCGTGCTAACGCATGGTACGTAGGAAGCCTCCACGAGGTTCAAGCCCACCACCCAGTCGTTCTGACTTCTTCACGTCGGTTCGCCAACACCATGGGCCACCTCAGAGCGTAAGCCCCAAATTCCCTCATCCTGCATGACGTTAAACTGTATCACGTCCCGCATGATGTTAAAATGTATCCTTCGTCCCACATAACGTTAAACTGTATGTCATCCCGCACGACATTAAACTGTATTCCCTGAACTATGTGGACTTTGATATTTGCTAATGCATGGTACGTAGGAAACCTCCACGAGGTTCAAGCCCGTAACTCCATCACCCATACTGATCCTTACCTAGGCCACCACATCCCAGTGAGATCATGCCACCCCATCCCACTCTATAGTATCCGGGAAGCCGCCCACGTGCTGGCCCCAACATCGGTGTTCACCCTAGGGGGTTCTTCAATCTGATCCATTCTCAGTGTTCCGATCAGTCCGATCTGTCTCTACAAGACATTAAACTCGCGGCATACCCCGTGTTAAACATAGGAAGCTGAGGAAAACCTTATATGGTACAAAATTCCCCGCGTTCAATGTGGTATTCCTCGGGCTTCCGCGCCCTCGAGAAGCCCTGTGATAAGGGACAAGAGATAGATATGCTGATCCCCAGCGTCAAGACATGACAACGATACCCCAACGTGACCATTCTCCTCACCGAAGGTTGCTGGCCCAATAAGACCCCTTGGAGCATCTCGACGGAAGCAGCGTAATTAACTGGAGTCCATGCAGATATGGTGCCAGGAACAAGCTTCACAAACCCGTCTTAAATCTATGAGGGAGACCCGGACTAGGTGACGAGCTCCGAGGAGGAATCCATGGGAGGAAGAACCAACATCCCATCATCCCAGTTTCAATCAAGGAGAAGACGTCCCTAAACAAGGAACGGATGTCGCCCGCCTTTGGAAAGCGGGAATGCGGGAAAAAAAGCTACGCGTCCTCCCATGTGTGATGGACACATGCGCGCGCGCCGGCGTAAAATCATCGGAAACACATACAACACAAGTTTATATTATCTAGTGATATGCATAAACCCTATTCCTACATTGACTGTGTTCCCTAAATCACCTTATATATCACTATTTTATTCTACCCACACCCAATGAACACCCTACACAACTAGATGTTAAAGACTAAATTGTTACATGACCCTTTTATGAGATCATACACCATGATTGACCCTTCAAAACTTCTAGAATTCTATTCATGTTGTTCAACATTTAATACCAAACCAATTCTATGTGATCCTAGATAGTTACATCTACATCACTATCATTAATCATACACTATATTTATTATAATATGAACTTATGATATCATTTATGTATCTAGTCCTCTAACTATGAATCTTCAATGAGAAACTTGATATTTCATAATTATTAATGACAGAAACATTTTTTTGATGTTTTTTATCTTTACCACTCTCATTCATTAGGAATTTAGATTGTATTAAATTTTAATTACATTTTCAAAGTAATTATAAAATTTATAGTTGTTCTAGGATTTTTCATACCATGGATTTACAAACATATAATATTCTAGAGATTATTACCATTTTCAATCAAGTGGTAGATTATTGTCTCAACCGCACTAATTTTTTGGTGGGAAAAGTTTGAAATCATCATTCTTGATTGAATTTTTCATTAATTTCATCTTATTACATCTACTTATGATCTAAAGAAGGAAATATTTTTTTATTAGGAACAGTGAAATAATAATATTTTTTCATTGATACTTAATTTGATGGATCAATTATTCCTAGATATAATAAATTCTATTATATGAAAAGAACAATGAGATTAAATATATTTTATTTTCACTAAGACTAAAAATCATCAATTTTTCTTAGATTAGTTTTAACATTCCTTTGAACTATTATGGATCGCTCACCTAATTACATCATATTCAAATACATATAATTATATCATTAATGAGACTAATTATTCATGGATGAATCCCAATAATCCATTGGATACATTAATAGAGAAAACAATTTTTTTTACTCTCTTTGTTCCACTAGGTTAATAAGAGGTTCTGCAATACTATTGTTAAAATGATATTCACTCACATTATTATACACCCATCACATATTCATATGTATATCATTAATACTGGTCTTGAAAAACCACCAGTCCCCACTATCCATTTTGATTATGACATGATGTCCTCTCATGTATCTAATTATGGTGATATACACTGTAGAGAGAGTGGTCATCCCACTACTTGGAAACACTACACTCATTTTGATAAGGATTGTCACACCATTAAGACTAGATTGAAGGTTCATTGTTCCTAATATAGATCTTTAATACATTTTATTATTATTATTTTTAATTTTTTCTATCTGATATAGAATAATAACCTGAAATCCTTAACACAATTAATTTTTTTTACTAGTATTGGTTGCACCAATCTTAGTTAAATTCTACACCCCCGATCAGGAACATTATTAATGATATTAAAATTAGTTATTATCTATAATAATGATCCACATCATAATAATTTATTTATTTAAGATCCATGAATATTTCATTGAAATATAGGTTTTCATTAATCTTACTACTCAACTTCTACTAGAGGAAATATCACTATAATAAATGGAAACTCTGTTCAAATTATTAGTTATGATAAATAGTTGACTGCATACACTCTTATGATCTCCACAGTTAATCTTATTCCATTATACACATTTAATGAATTTTCAACATATAATCTTACTATTGGTTTTAATTTTTGTTCTATATTCTAACTTTTTGTGGTTATTTATTAGAAAAATTCAATGACTTGAGTACTTGGAAGTTGATGAATTAACAATGGAAAGTATGTAATTTAATTATAATAATCTTGTATCCCACCCACACTATTCCTTTTTATTCGATCATAAAAAAAATATTACAATATTTTTAATCCTTGTATTTAAGTTCTTCGCTAAATCTGTGTTCAATTAGGACATATATCTACAATTGATCAGGAGTAACGTAATTTTGAAAAGCATTACTTATTCTCCTTTTCCCCATAATATTGTATGTTTCTTTAGAACTATTTTATTATTTTACTCTAATTTAGAGGTATTAATCCCTATTATATGTAAACTAATATTTTTTTTGTTTTTATTTATTATTTTTTCATATATACCAAGTTTTAATTATTTATTTGTCAATCTAAAATATTAAAAAAAATCACCCATTTTATATTGAGATTAAAAACCATTCCAAGCAACTATAAAATATTTTCAATTTTATAATGGTTGTGAGAACGTTTTTATGACATTTTAGTATTTTTCATGATGATAATGATTCCATACATAATATTAATTACAATGAAACACAACAAAATTTGTATTATCAAACACATGAATCATCATTTGTTGGAATGTATTCATGACCATCAACATATAATAAAGGTTATTATCATTTTTAGGGAAATATAATTTTTTATATCATATATATAATTAACAGTCTTATATTGTTGATCCGTCTAGTTAGGAAAACGTTTATTCTATATTATATAAATAATCACCAAAGGGATTTTTTTAATATATTTTTATGTATATATTATATGTTTGAAACTCATTTCTTTGTTACCATATTGGTTGCACATTCCATTCTATGTGATTTCCTTTGTTACTTTATGACCCAATGAGGGTACTAATGTTTCTCCTATGAAATAAAACATTATGTGGTTTAGTTTATTTTATATTTTTTTTGAATAATGTATTACTAATTTTCCAAATATGTAATTTTTTCCTATGGATAAGAAGATTGGTTTTTATATGTTTCTAAAATTTGAATATGTTGTGACCATGGGGATATTTATATGACCCAAGGAGAGTTTTATAAAATCAGGAGTTAATTAATTATCTCATTAATGGTTATTTTTAAAAGTTAATGAAATATTTGGATAGAATAGAGTGGATATAGTTATTTAATTGGATTTTTTCAATACATAAATCAAGTTCAAAATCACATATAATAATGTTTGTAATATGAACTGAAGGTTTTTATGAATATCAAATCTTCTTGAAATAATTATTGATTGGGTTTTAAGATGTATAGAGGTTTTTGTAGATTAGTATATTTGGGTTTCATATTTTTAGAACTCTTAAATACTTCATGTTTTTTTATTAGCATACTATATCAAAAATATGTAATTTCCTCTAAGCATAGGATTTATACTTTCTCTGATATATAATGATTTTATATTTGGAAGAGTTATAAATCATAAAAGGAAGAAACTTTACCGTGATATGTAGTATTTTAATATTTAGTATATAGGGATTTCTTTTAAAAGAGGGTTCTATATTTGTTTAGAAAATTGGAACAATACTCAATAGATAATGTTATATTATGATATGTAAGGATCCCCAATATGTGAGATTTTTATCTCCGATTTGATAATTGGAAAATTCCATAAAATGTAATTACATTCATAACTATGATACATAAGGTTTTTTTGTATGTGATATTTTCTCTCTGAGTGGATTGGGAGAGAAACTTTTCAATGCCCTCAAATATAAGGTTTGATACTGAATGTTATCTAAACATAAGAATCATAATATATGTTTTTTATCTCTGATATGTAATGATTTTTAATTTTCATAAAAATGATTTTGATAAATAAAAATATATTTGTGAATGGATTAAATAAAAAAGGTAAATCGTGATACAATTAGTTGACGAAAAGGTTTCTATAACGATGATAATAGTCATACAGTAATAAAATCCATGAATGAATAAAGAAATATAGTGGCTATATGACTTGATAGATATGAACACTATGTTATTAAGGACACATTGTATCATGGATTTAGGTGTTTCTTGCATTATGGAGACTTGTTATGATGTGAATCCAAGAATGATATGATTTTTCCAATTTTAAAGTTGAAATAATAGTTTTTATATGAATAATATTTTCATATTTTAAAGAGAAAATATATTTTGGTTGTAGTTAGAGGAACTAAAATTTCACACCATGGTAAATATACTAATTCCAATATTTATTTCAGAATCAATCAGGATAAATCCAAAGACTAAAAGAATATAAAGTAATGTTTTTATGAATTTGAAGGAAGGTGGTAGTTTTAATTTTAATTTGAAACTATAGTTTAATCTTGAAGAAAAATATCTTATTATATAAGATAAAAGTGAATAGAATTCTTGAATTACTATTTAAGAGAGAGAGAAAGAGGAGACTATGAAAAAGATAGTAGGGAGAAGTGTGAATATAAATAAATAATAGGAAAGAGAATAAGAATAATCAAAATGAAAACCTGATGGAAGATCGTCTTTCTTTAAGGATCTCTTTGTGTTAAAATATATATTCTATATATTATTTATGTAGAATCAGTTTAAAAATGTTGTGATAATGTTTTATCTATCATGGGTTAAAGGATATACCCATATCATTATATCCAATATGATAATTCTTATGGATCATGTGATGAAATGGTTTACCAGATTATACCAAGGATGTAGATACATTTTTTTGAATAGCCCATGCGTAGAATATATTTTTCTATATGTGATGATATCATGAAGATGAGAAGTTTTTAATATCAATTGGGAAATTTTTAACTATATTTTTGTATTTTTTTTACATTATTATTTGATGTAAATGGAGTTGATGAGGAGGATTCTTCTTAGACATCCAATTTAGACAGTTTCAAGATAGAATATTTTACATGTGGGGATTGTTTGATTCTTTCATCATGTAAAATACAAATACTAGTTATTGATTATTGTATGCTACATTTTAGTATATGAGTTTCTTTTTTTAATAGTGGTAAATTAGAAGGATATGATCTTGAAAAATATAATTTTTATTGTAAAAATGAATAAATCGGTAAATGAGTATCTAAAATGGAGGCTATAAAAATAGTTTGGAATAATAGTTGAATTATGGGTTTTATGAGATGATATTATGGCTGCATTAGAGTTGTCTTGATTAAAATTTAAATTCTCAACTTTTTGTATTTAAATATTGTAGGGGGATTTGATGTTGCATAGAGGTTTTGGGAGACCATCCAATAGATAATGGAAATCAAAAATATTATAAACTTGTAAAACATACCTTCTGGATGATGATATAAGATAATATTAAGTGTTTGAAGATTCTCTAGATTGATTTGATTTATGTAAAAAAGGTAAAATATTCAATTTGGTGTTTTTTTGGAAAATTTCCCAATAAATCATAATGTTGTTCATATTCATATGGATAAATAAATTATTTGAAATAATAAATTAGAAAAAATCACAAGGTTTATCAATGAAAATTATTAAGTTTTCCCACTTTTTATGGTTGGAAACAATACTTTATAATGTTGTACTATTGTCATTATATAATTCATGTTTTTTTTAATGTTCAATAATTATCTAAAATCATCATTATAAGGTTGATATAGAAAAAAATTCATGGGTTCCTATGAAGATTAAGGTATATGGAAACCACTATAATATTGGTGAGATTCAAATGTTTGTATTGTAGCACTTCATGAGGTTTTTGAAAGCATCATATGTATCCTGATAATTAAATGACATGTACATATTTCATAACATCAAATTAAACCATAAATGACCATAAATTTTAAAAACTTTTTGAAGATTCTCTTGAATGAAATAGGCACATTTTAAGGTTCTTATTAGGGGGATATGATGAATATCACAATGAAATGAAATAGAATATATAGTGATATATATATATATATATATCATATGATGAATAAGATAAATTCAACATAGAAATAATATCATAATTAATCAGATAAATCACTATTCAAGATGATATTAATGAGATAAAATTTCAATTAATGGATCATTATTTGATATTATAAAAAGATGAGGAATCTACCACAATTTAATATAATGCGCCATTTTATTAAGACGAATACATCAGTACATCTATGGATGAATTCAAAATGAATATAAAGATACATATTTTTTTAAAAGATTACGATTTTATGTTTATTATGTCGAGATTTAATTTATCAAAAATCATATGGATTGATAAATAGAAATATATGACTAGGTGTTTTATGATGATTTTTAATGATACTTCAAACAAGAAAATATCCCCCAATTTCAATAAAGAATATTTCTACCACCAGCTATTTTAGGATTTTATAACATTAAAATATAGCACCAATATTCGTAGATCTATTATAAAAAAAAGTAGAAGTGGATGAATAATATTATGATGAAAAAATGACACCTATTTTATTTATGATAAAAGGTATCAAAAGAAAAATTCAACTACATATTAGATTATAGATGTGCACTTGATAATATAAGGAATAAGAACCACCATGCCACTCTATTATTATATAAAGAAGTGATTATGTCCAAAGATCATTAACCTCTATATGTGTTTATTTGAAAGAGACTAAGTATGATTTGATCTCTCTATCAAGAAATAAATGTAATCGAAGTCATATTTTTAGATTTCATATACAAACAAAAAAATGGTAATAATCAGTTTAAATAAATTGTTGGGAGACTGAATTAAAATCCTTTCAAAAAATATATTTACTAGCGATTTCTAGAATATAGAACCCATTGAAAGGAATCCGATAAATCACTTAGGGCCATTTATTTTGAGATATTTTTCAGATGGTATTTTTGGGTGAAAGTCAGTACTTATACTCATAATGATTTATAGTGTCATTATAGGTCACATAATATAATTCCCTGGCCTTAAACATTAAAAAAAATTGGGTACAACCACGAAAGCGGCACACATGCAAGGGAGAAAATTACATTAAATCGCAAACTCGGGGACTTGAACCCGTGACCTGCCCTTCACCCCCCAAACCCTTACCACCCTACCACCAATGGTGGGGCTCCTAGCCTTAAACATTACATTATATTGATATCAATAAATAAAATTAATTTAATTCACATCAAGGATCATTTTAGATATAGATAATTAGACAATTAGGTCATAATTCAAACATAAGAACTTAAATACTATAAAAAGAAACTTTTACTTATTATCCATTTTTTCATAAAAAAATTAATAGGAAAAATGGTTTCATTCTATGTTTAAACAACATAAATTTTCCATGATCCCATTCATGACTCTATTTTTATTTGATCTATGAAAAAATATTTTAAAACATGGTATGAGAATAAAAAGCTCCGTAAGAGATACAAAAAGAATGAAAAACTATTAATCTTGTGAAAACATGAAAACCATGAATACTTTATCATAATGTAACACTCTTCACCATTATTAAGTTGGAAATAATATTCACTAAATGTAAGCTCATTTCATATCATTTTTGAAATCAAATAATTACCACAAACCCATAGAAATAATCATAAAATATATTAAGGTAACATATGACATGATCATACATAAATGGAATAACCATATAGTCTAATTCCACACATATTAGTAAATAGAATAGTCATATGGCCAAATTCCACAACCAATGCATTTGAGGTTATAATGTAACAACCCATCCATGTTTTATCAAAATGCCACACATATTTGGTTTATCATGTAACCACCTATCATTTTTTATCACATAACCACCCTTCAAGTGTCTATGTACCATTATATATTAATAACACACAAAATATTTAAATTATCAGCATTTCACTCATAAAATATTATTTACAATCACAATAAATCATTTTCAGATATTGAAATAGTCAATCCACTTTAAAAAAATACTTCGATACCAAAATACCCAAAATTGGTAATAAGGGATTTATTTTTCTTTTAAAAAAATATTGACTTGTAGAGACAACCAAATACCAAATAATAGTAAGGGAGGCGGAAAAGTCGTTGTCACCTTGAACATTAAAAAAATTTCTTTTTTCATTTCGTAAAACGTATCATAGAAAAAAAAATCATTTAAAAAAAATTAATTAAATTAAAATTCAAATAGGTTAATTATACCCCATATAAAAGAAGGTGGAATATAACATCAAAATGTGCTCCAATGAAAGAGATTGAGAGAAAGTCCCTTACCTAGTGTCCGACTTGTCTTGTACATTCTTTATTTTTTGGAATAATAAACATCGGTTAATTTATACTATCTTGAGAAACTTTTTCAAAGTTTATTATTCATTTTATGTTGGTTATTTACATTTTATAAAAATTACATAACAATTTAAGTTCATATCGGATGTTTTGTTGATATTTGGTACTTTAGTAAAAAATGAACCTGTTTTGAGGTAAATTGTCCACATGGTCAAAAGTAAATCATCTCCAGAATAGTATTCATGATTTCAATATCATATATATCCAGTATATATAAACTTAGTGTATTCCATATTATTTTTAGATATGAAATGAAATGAACTGTTCATGGAGACGGTTGGTCATACGTACACATGAATGCTACTTTTATTTTTTCTTTCATATTAAAAGAACAATAATTAAATGATATAAATGTATATCATATTACCAGTATTATATTAATTTCATATATGTATCAAATTTTTAATAAAACCATCATTTATATGTTTCATGTATAGGGAGAATGAGTCATATCGCTATGAAGGGATGGTGGTCCACACTTCCTAAAACAAAATTAGTTTATTTACACAACATGGAAAGCATAAAGGTATGTACTAAATAAAAATTACAGATGCATAGAGTCAATATAAATATAATTTATCTCATATTTAAAAATAGTTTCCATTGTAATATCCACCATGAGTGGTGTTATGGTAAAATTGAACAATCATTGTTTCATGAGGTAGTAGTTATCCGTACAAAGAATAGTGTATGTTCGTTGCCCATTAAATGGAGGTGTGAGTAAATTTAGATCTAAAACATTTCATACCAAAATACTAGTATATTTAGGATAATGATTTTATTATTTAATTGTAGAATAAGAGTAGTTTAGGAAGTGGATAATGTAAATGAAACTAAAAAACATGAGAGGTGGTGTTACCTCTTAATCGGGTAACTTATTTTGGTTTATAACAAAAGGCTTCCTTCGGAAGATATCTACCATAAAAGAGGATACCAAGATGAGGGTATTGATTATAGGAAGAGGTTTTATTAGGGCTTGGATGAACCAAATGGTTCTAGATGTGAGAGTTTTAGAGAAGAGAGGGTTGCTTTTTATAGGAGAGTGAAGGGGCACACTTAGAAACTCTTAAATTATTATATTAATATAACTTAATTATTTAATTTAAATTATTCCAATGTGATATATGTCTAATTTAATATGAGTATATTTCTAAATAATCACATTCAATTATTTTTAGACATCTATTGATTTTATTTTAAACTTTATCTTTATGGTTTTCCATAATTATATATTTAAATTTTAATTATGGTAACTACATTTTAATTATTAAATTGATATTAATTTTAATTACATGAGGTAAATATTCCATGATTGGACACTTAATGAACTTTTAGACCTTATCATTGTGAATTTGTGATTTTAAATGTTTTTTTATAATTTTTAAATAATTTAATAAATTATTTTTCTTAAAACATCAATTGTGTCAATTTTTACCCTATTCATTTTATTGAATTTAAAATAAAATCTAAACAAATGGATAACATTGAAAAAATCATTTAATTGTTATATATATGAAAAATTATTATTCTATAATTACCTGAGATATTACATTCTCTCCCATTTTAAAAATATTTTCATCATAATTTTAATTTGGGGTCAGTGAATAAGGTATGAAATTTTAAAAACCCTTAATTGGAATCACATTTCATAAAATGGGTTAATAAAAATACATCCTTAGAAGAAAGAAATATAAGTAAAGTGGTCACTCAAGAAAATACTTTCTAGGATTCCATGTAGGAAAACATGTATTTGTTAGAAAGACTACTTGTCTAGTTCTGATGGATAGGGCTTGAATGCATGATTAGGAGAAATTTAAAAATCCTAAAACCATGAAATTATGACGTGTTAAACAGTCATCGATTTTGTAATAGGGAAAGTAAACATGAATGTTTTTGTTTTAAGATTATTTTCATAAAGTTGAGTAATTTATTTACATGATTGACTAAGAAAATAATGGAACATACTCACATGATATATAGAGTTTCATCCCTAAATCAATTTATACAAAAAAGTTATCTTTTTCTCAAAATGATGAGTTTTTATGTTGAATTTATCAAACCAGGCGCACAATAATAAACATCTATAGAATCACATAAAACATGAAAAATCTATATATTTCCTTTATCTTTATACATTCTCCAAAAACAAAATGTTTAGTACGGGATCATATAATACCCTAAAAAGAATAATTCCTTATACATAGAAGGACGAATTTTAATCTCCAAACTTCAATAGTAATACCAAAGTTCTACATTGATCATTCAAAAAAATATCCTTAAAATTCCTAAAAATAATCCAACTAAGATTAAAACCAAAACTAAGAATAATTACATTACATAGTATTCCATGATAAATTATAACATGTTTGTTAAAATAAAATTGATCACTCTTAAATTAACATATTGAAAATTAAATAATGTAATCACATATTCTCCATGATAGGTTAATAATTTACATAAATAACCTAATTCAAAAAATTCCACAATTAAAATCATAGATTATTCTTATATATAATTCAACCTTTACTCTATTAAAATCCAATAGTTTTCTATTAAACATAATCATATAATGTTCCCAAAATATTGAAGGTATTCCAAAATAACATCTATCATGTAATCCCCTAATCAGTTTCCAATACTAAGGATATCAATGAGCATACATTAGTATTGAAAAAATATTTAAACCATGAATACATTATCATAAAGTAATACTATTCACCTTTATGAAGTTGTAAATAATCTTCACTAAATGTATGCTCATTAATTTCCATTTTTATAACAAATTTATTTCCATAAACCCATACCAATAAACATATAACATATAATGTTATCATTTAACATAAACATATTTAAATTGAATAACCATATGGTCGACTTCCATATATATCACTAAATGGATTAGTCATACGACAAACTTCCAAACACTATGCATTAGAGGTTATAGCATAACGATCTATCCTTGGTTTATCACAGGACCCCCCATATTTGGTTTATCATATAACTACCCATATTTTTTATCACATAACCACCCCTAAAATTTACTAGTACCATTATATAATCATAACACACAAAATACTGAAATTATCAGCATTTCACTCATAAAATTTCATTTCCAAAAAAAATAATTCCTTTCTAGATATTAAAATATTAAATATAATTTCAAATAATTTTAAAATACCAAAATCCCCATTTAATGGTATATGTTATTTATTATTCTTTATAAAACATTTTGGATTGTATAAGAAATGAAATACCAAATAATGGTTACAACTGCGGAGAAGTCGTTGTTACTGCATACGTTAACAGGAAATTCCAATTGTTATTTAGTAAAACAATTCATAGAAAATGATTCATTTCAAAAAAATGAATTTAATTAAAATAAATATGGATTAATTATATATCCTATTAAATAAGGTGGTATATAACATCAAAATATTCCTTAGTTAAAGGAGATTCAGACAAAGTCCCTTATCTTGAGTCTGACATGTCTTATATATTTTTTATTTTCTTGAATAATAAATATAGATTTAAATTTATACATTATTGAGAACCTTTTTACAAATTTACTGTTCATTTTATATCACTTATTATAATGTTATAAAAATTTCATAACTATTTATGTTTATATATGACGTTTTGTCAATATTTTGTACATGATTCAAATATGAACTTGTATTGATGTAAAATTTCAATGTGTTGAAAATTATATCATCTATAGAATATTATTCATGATTTGAATATAATATATATCCATTATATATTTATTTATAATTATCCATTATATTTGGAGATAATAAATTATTTGCACTATTCATGGAGATAGTATGATGTACGTACGTATAAATGCTACTTTCCTTTTTTCATATTAAAAGAATAATAATAAAATGATAAAAACCTATATGATAATAACATTATTATATTAATGTAATATATTCCTCTTAGTTTTCATAAAACTTCACTCTATATGTTCTATGAATAGCAGGAATGAGATATATCACTTCGAGGGACTGTTAGTCCACACTTCCTCAAATGAAATTATCACATTTACATAACATTGAAAGAATAAATGTATGTTCAAAATAAAAATTGAAGAAGAATAGATACAATATAAATATATTATATATTATATTTAAAAATATTTTGAATTATAACGTCAACCATGAGATGTGTTAGGGGAAAATTGAGAAATCATCATTTCGTGAGACAGTAGATCGTCTTACACAAGAAACAATATATTCATTATCCATTAAATGACAGTGTAAATATGTGTAGATAGAAAACGTAGAATAATAATATCCTAGTATATTTGAAATAATTTATTTATTATTTAGTAATATAATAAGTAGATTTTAGGGAGTGGAGAATGGAAATGAACCTAAAAACATGAGATGAGGCGTTGCCTCTTAATCGAGTAACTTCTTTTGATTTATACAAAATGATTCATTGGGATGCGTAATCCCTTAGGGTTAATTATAGGATGAGCATATGGATTATAAGAAGATATTTGGATAGGTATTGACCGAACAAAAGGGTTCTTGATGTGTGAGTTTGGAGAAGAGAGGGACTTTTTTATATTAGATGGAAGGGGCACCCTTAGAAACTCATAAATAATTAAATTAATATAAATTTATTTTTTAATTAAAATTGTTCAAAACTGAGATATCTATAATATTTTATGATTAATGTTTTAAATAATCTCATCCAATAATTTTTATAAATGTCTTGATTTTATTTTAAACCATATATTTTCAGTTTACCCTTAATTATTCTCTCTTGATTTTAATTGTGGTTTCAACATTTTAATTATTAAGAGGATATTAATTTTACTTATATGGGGATAAATTTACCATAATTTTAAATCTAATGATACTTTCAACCTTATCATAGTCACTTTGTGATTTTAAATTTTTTTAGTATTTTTAAATAATTTTACAAATTTATATTATTATAAAACATTAATTATGTCAATTTTCATTATATTAACTGTATTGATTTAAAGTAAATATAGGGTGCGATATAAAATTAAAACGAACCATTGAATAGTACTATAACATGTCATATTTTCTGGTAAAAAACTTTTATAACAAAAATTCTATCATATAATATTTATTTTAATATCTACAATATCATTTACTTGATTCCTTCATTAATAATGCAATCAATGCATCATCATTTTGTCATACATAAATTTAATTATTTAATGTCAAAAATTATAAATAAAATACTCTGATATATGAAATAAACTATCTATCCTAATGACTATTTATAGTATAATATATCACTTATATAAAACCATATTAAAATTTTTTGATTAAGAAGATATGCATTTATAATATATTTACCTTTACTTTAAATTAAAAGTTATAATTGTCATAATCACACCCAAGTGTCTTCCAATGGCTAAAGTTTCGTCCCAAGGTTTTTCCTGGCCGGTCATAGATCATAAATATAATTAATACATGTTTTAGGGTAGTTTTATACTATTATAATATTATTTTAATCAAATTTACCTGATTTACCCTTTAACCATTATAAATAAAAATAATTATTAAAGTTACTATTCATAATGTTCAAAAATAAAAGTGAACTATTTACATAATTTTGAACTTATAAATACAAATGTGGAATCAATTTATCCAAATTCAAAACACAAATTTTTAGTAATTAATATAAAATTAATTCCTGTTTTCAAAATGATAAAAGAGGTTTTCTTAATGTAATATCTATCAAAATATTGACATTAATTTATATCAAATTTCAATGTGAAATTATTTCCAACGACCATAATTGGATAAAATGATAATAACATAATACAATTTCACTTTAAAAGTATTTAAAAGGGTAATATGACTATATAAATAAATTATAGGAAAAGGATGTTTGGAATTAAAATTGCACTATTTTTCACTATTCCTAAAAATATGAATTTTATCATAAAAATACAAAAAATTCAAACCAAGAAAATTTTGAAGTTTCTATTAACAATTATAATTTTATTTTTTCTAATAGAATATATAATAGTGAAAAAATTATATTTAAAAAATGGTTCTCCATAAAACGGCGATACAACTATCATTTAAAAAAAATATTATTTTATGCTTAAAATTGGATTTATTTTCATTTTATGGATATAAAATGTATTAGATGAATCTAAAAACATTTAATAAATACATATAAAAATTATATAGTTAGTTATTTCATTCTTTCCAATAAAACTTCTAGGCATTAACTACCATTTAAAATAATTATATTATTATTGTATTAGTTTTTGGTTTAACTCAGTCTTGCGTGTAATAATGGCTTTTAGAGAAACTGGTTGCTGTATTTTGGGTAATTTATCCCACATAATTTTCCCTTAAACTGAAATTAATATCTTCTTCATAATTATTAATAGATATGAAAAAGTCTTATTCTATAATTATCTAGGATGTTACACATAACTAGAATCGAAACTAGAAAAGAGTTCACTATCACATTAATGTTGAAACTTTTAAATCCAAATTTGTATTTATAATCATTCATGAACCAATATATGAGTATGTTTGAGAAAGAATTTTTTTTATCTATACCATAAATTTTTATAAATTCTGAATTAATAATAAGAAATTCATAAAAATAAAGGGATCACTGACTCACCAATTCCCACTCTCGGTGATCTCCACATAACAGGAGAACATTAATAGGTAATAGAAATAATCCACAATTCCACTAATCCATCCAATGGCCCGAAGGCCTTCAAAATTTTTATTTTATGATAAGACCCCCTTTTAAGGGAAGAAGGGGGTGGAAACCCAATGACATCATGGACATAGGACACTCACACTCGAATGAAGAAAGAGTAAAAACCAGAAAGACATCAGTGAACTACTCCTCCCCAGCATGTGAACATGAAGAAGATCCACAATTCCCCTAAAATATCCCACATTAATTGAAACTGAATATGGATAGTCTAAATACAATTAATGTTACATTAGTTCCAACATTTAATGGTAATAATTATCAATTATGGAAGTATAAAATGATCCCTAAAATTCATTCCCTTGTCTTTGAAGTTTTATATGGTTAAATTATGGGATTTCCACCTATGTAGAAATAGTTTCCCATTTAATTAACTAATAAAATGTACATAGAGGTGGATGGAAAATCTCAGAATATTTTCATTATGTATCTTAATGAAATAGTCTATAAAATGATGATGGGACTCCAATCTACTGAATAAAATTGATATATACATGAGATTATATTTTAGGGGAAAATAAATGACACGAAAACAAAGCTGTTCAGAGAAGAAAGATTGAAGATATGATTATGAATGACAAAGACAATATTAATGATTATTTCACTATAGAAAATGAGGCCATTAGAAACATCTTATGTTTTTATAGACATTTTTTCCACTATATTATATAAATCAATGAGATAAATATTAGATATATTTGATGATAATGTTATTACATAAGATTAAATAGAGGAATTATCTCAAGATTAACTACATAACATACTTGTTTCCTATGAGACGAATAAATCCCGAGTGTTTTGGAAGAAGATCATGAATGAGTTTGAATTCAAATACACGAATTTTCTCATGTTAAATGAGATGAAATATGATCCAATCATAGATTCTAAATATGATTAATAAAGTGATAAAGAAAGGATTGAGGGGAATAAAAATGTCATTTCTTTTATCTCTATAAATATTAAAATAGGAAGAGGAAAATAAAAAGACATGATTACACTAAAATTATTTATTTGTGTTTTTATTAATAATTTTTCAATTGACTAACCATTCAAAAAATAAAATTATACAAAGAGAGATGATAATGGTGATGTATTTTTTTATATAATGTCTTTTAAAACCAAAAAAGATAATTATAGAAACAAGATGTAGTCCCCCAATTGTATAGATGAAATTTTTTGAGAATGTAAGAAAATGATTACTATTAATTATGGAGTGAGTTTGAATATTTAGGTACCTCTCATAATCATAAAAACTTCTTTACTCAGTTCCAAAATCATGAAGTTACATCAACCAATAATAGAGATGGGGGAGAATTCTATACTAATTATATGATAAGACATGAATTAGTATCTTATATTATGTATATTGCCAATCAATATTAAATAATCAATTTTCCAGATAATTAATTAATAAAATTAGGTGATAATGATAATTTTCACTCTTCTTAATTTATGAATATCACGGTGTAAATTTCAAAATAAGAATGGATGTTTAATTATTTTGATACAAATCATTTTGTAAAAGAATATAATTTTTCTTTGAAAAAATATTCGTGTATTAAAGATTAAAAGAAATTAAATATAATGATAAAATATTCTAATATAGTTTTAGATGTCCAGGTGAGTCTTACAGAGTTGCTATGAAGTTCAACCCTATGAAAAAGGAACATGTAACTTTTTTATTTTTTCAGGAGTTACTAAATATATTTTATTTAATTATGAATATTATAAAAATAAAATCTAATATGAATAGGATAATTAATGTAAAAAAAGTGTACTATGATCATATAAATTGAAGTATATAAGTTGATAATAAAAAATAAACTATGGAAAATATTTTGTTTAGAGTACCCAAAGAAAAAATTATTATTTTCCCAAATAGACCCAATCGGACAACATTATAGATATTCAAAATTAAATTATAATTCTTAGTGATGTAGATATTTGGGAATAAATTATATATCTCCTTATATAACATTTCTATCACATGTTGTTGACATGAATGATGGGGGAGTAATCCAGGAAAGAGAAGAAGTAATTCTATGAGAATAAAAAACTACCTTGAAATAAATATATTTCCAACTAAGAGGTTAAATAGGAATATTATATCATACAATTTAACTAATACTAGTAAATGAAGAGAAATTATATATACTCAATATTTGAAATTTAAAATGTAGAATTGAGAAAATCATAAGAATGTGTGCATAAAGAAGGAATACATAATAATTTGAATGAATAAACTGAATACCATGAGAGATTCCAAAATATTATGTTCCAATGATGTTACATGGGAGATATAGGAAAATTTCATAGGATGAAATATATTATATGATAATATTACCTAAATAATAATAGAACCTAATGGAAATGAAAAAATCACCAAAAATTACAAGTCTATTTTAAGCTCATCTTAAGAAACAGTTCCCACACATGTAGTTTTGTTAATAGATATACGAAGCCACACAACCTAAAATAGGATGATAGAAAATTCAGAAAAGGGCCCAATAATATTTCTCTAAATAATAGATATGTATTAACTATAGGGTCTTTTTTGATAAGGAATTATCAACCTAATAGGAATTAGTGAAGGGAAATGAAACCCCTTTCTATTCCCTTTGATTTTTTGTATTAACATATAATGAATCGATGGAAATAAATTATAGGGGATGTGATAAATGTTATTGTAGTTGTAAAATAAGGATATTTCATCAATCAATGAACAATAAAACATAAATTTTGGAGTGTTGAAGTAATCATTTATGGGGGAGATATCATGGGCAAGAGTATATAAAAAATACATTATATTTTTGAATTTAGAATCTAGATATCACTTAGAGAAAAACTGAGGTGAGGTTTAACTATCAATATTTTTATCCTTGTTTTCATAATATTAATTTTTTTATTAAGGTGTATTATTAGAAGATATATTTGAATGAGAGATAAATACCATGTACTTGGAAAAATGAAATTTATTTTTTAATGATTGGTATAATTATTCCAATAGATTATTTATCTACTTATACAACCCTTGAAAGTGGAATATAAAGTTGTATCACATGAATGGAATATTAATGGCCATCATTATTTAATTGGTTTTCCAATCTTCTTTTTGACTTCGGGTATTGAATTGTAGAACTATATTTGACTAAATAAAGTCTTGTTAATATTAAAGTTGTGTGATATCATCATTCTCTAAATGAAAGTAATCAATATATGATCCCGCATAATGAAGGTATAAGGATTTTTTCAGGAATTCCATGTCAGATGGTTGAAAATGAAGTAGTTATTCCTTTTAATTAATAAATTTTAATTTATTATAAATAAATCATATAAAGTGAAGTGTTCATTGAAACAAATATTTTTACCAATTAGATTTTTGGTGTTTATAAATATTCAAATGGAGAGATTTAATATCAAAAGTGTGTATTGCATTTATTGCTGGTAAGTGAAGAAACCATGATCATGATATGTTTTTAATATATGTTGGGAAATATTTGAAGAATCATGGTATATTTAATCCATTATAATTTGATTTAAAATAATATGATGAGGAGGCTGGTTCTTAGAGATATCATATTGACATATTCTAGATTACCTCATTTTTATGTGATGAATGTTTGAGTTACACTTCAAGAAATAGAAAATAAGTATTTGTTAAAAACTATGTATTAAAATTTAGTATAAGAGTATTGATTCCTACTTGATGGAAATAGAAATGTTCTGATGTTGAAGAATGGAAAAAATGGTTAAATAATGAGTAACTCATGCAGTATCTCACATGTAGGCTAGAGAAGATATGATAGAATAATTATTTAATGAAGGATTGTATAAGTTAATATTATTATTTTAATTAGTATGGTAGTGAAAAATACTAAATTACTCTAAATTTAGTATTTATAAATACAAATATTCATCAATGAGATTATTAAATTTATGTGAAACTACGAATAATATATTTGAAATCAAAGCTATTATGTATTGGTGAAATAGACTATTTGAATGATTATCTGAGCTAATCCTATGTGTTCGGGAAGTATCTGACATGATTTTTTTTGATGATAGACAATTTTAAAATTTACAGTTTGCGGTTGTCTTGGAAAATTTCCCAATACATAATATGGTCTTTCATTTTAATAAGGTTGCATACATTATGTGAAATTATAATAGTTAAAACATCATAATGTTTCTAATAAAAAGTTAATTATATTTATAAACTCATGAGGATATCCATAGTACATAATAGGTCTTTTTTTCTACCTATCTATGGTTAATATTATTATTGGGGTCTAACACTTTTTATAAAATTAATTTCCAAAGGTTGAGATAGCTAAACATTGTAATGTTCGAGATCATTTTATGATATATAGGAATTATTGTATGGTTTTATGACTTCATGTGGTTACAATGTAACACTTTTTCAAAGATTTGGAAAACACCATAAGGCTACTGATCATCATATGGTATGTTTAGACATTATAATGTTTAAATAAACCATACAATAACCAAAAAATTCCATACACTTTATGATAAAATTCTAAAATTCCAAAACAACAATGTATGGTTTTTAATTGAATGAATTGGAGAATATGTATAACGAAATAAAAATGAATCCATAATTAATTATTATGAATAACAAAATCTACATTAGGAGATATTCATGAAATTTTATTTATATAATTAATATTTCAATTAATCAGATAAATTGTGGGTCAATCTGAGATCAAAGAAAAAATAGTTTAATCAAGGATCATGTTGTGAACTTGTTGAAAGATGAGTAATAATCAATATCAAAAATGGATATTATATGTCAAAAATATATATTATTACCTAAATTCATTAAGTAATTAATAATGAGTTTAAATATAATGATTTTATAGAAAAATAAGACCTTGATAATTTAATATAACAGAAATGAATTTATCCTATGTATATGGATAATTAAATTGAAATATTTAACCATGGGTTATGAGAATAATTTTTATGGGAATTCAAACTAGAAAATATAAATGAGTTTTAATAAAAAAAAATCACCTTCCAACCAATATTTAATGAGTTTACATATTTAAAAATTAAAAAAATATTCTTGACTATGTGAATATAAAAAGGAAAAATTTATAAAGTGGGTTTTATAGGGGGTGGACTGAAAATGAATCCATAAAATATAAAAGGTATTAAAGTTATAAGTTTAATACATCTAGGGGTACACCTATTTATCATTGATGAGATGGAAGAATAACATCAATAATACTTTGTCAATATAGTAGGATGTGAGTAAGGAAAATGTTATTCAACATCTAGATTCATTTACATAAAGTAAAAAAGGTTAATATTTACACTGTGTAATTATAATTGAGCTATTTAAGATATATTCATGGAGTTAATGGATGAACACGAAGATCCAATAGGTACCATTATAAAGAAACAATCCTGAAACTGAAGAAGAAGCTTTGCAGGAGACAAGTTCTACTATTGATAGAGAATTTAAACAACCAATTAGGAGGCAGTCACAGAATCAATTTGAACTGAGAATATTTATAGATTTTATGATAGTATTTTTTATAGTTAGGCTACACATATACTCATTATGATTTATAGTGTAAATACATGTCTATAAACATGATATCCACCGAGAAAAGAATTAGGATTTCATATTGAGGTCAGACCATGTGAATCCGCATGTGCTTTTATATGCATGCATATTTATATTTATGAGTAAGGGTAAGATACAAATAATGATTTAATTAATATCACAACTATTCATAAAGGTTGAGTTTAAATTAAAACAATCATAAAAATATAGGTATCACTAATTCAACCCTCTTTCTCTTAGTAATCTCTATATATGTTGAGAAAATCCAATTTTAGTGGTGAAACTTATCAAAATATATTTTTACAACTATGATTTTTTCTTTGTTGTTTATTACTATGATATATTTATTCACATAATTTTATGTGGATGGTTGGTTAATAAGAAATAAAAATTGAAATAAATCCACTAATTCACCCCCATTAATTCTCACTAATCATAAATGTATTTTTCAAGAGGTATCTGAGTGATTGGGTTTCCTTCAAGGATAATACGTTTTTAGAGTTTTAATTTATAATTTCCCCTCTGATTAAGAAGTGTTAGTGTATGAAATTCTATTATGTACATAGAAAAAATTAATTAAGTAATCATTAAGTGGATGTATCTTTTAAATAGAAAACTTATTATATACCAAAATATCAGATGCAGTAATAATTTTTATTAATCCTTAAGAAAAAATGATTCTATTTATATTGATAGGTGGTCACCGTTTATATAAGAGATTGACAAGTTAAAAAAAATAATCAGTAAATATAATAATTTAAAATTTGAAATGGAAGGATTGTTTCAATACAATAACTATGTCCATAAAATTATTCATCAAAATATTTTAGTGGCTACAAATAATTTAATAAAATTAAAATTAAACATTATAATATCTATATAGGATTCTATAGAATACTTGAATAAGAATATGGTGGAACCTTTTGTGGTTTTAAAGGATTATGATGTTAAATTATTTCTGTAAATATAAAATTATAAGTATGTCAAAGTAATTATAATTTTTATTAAAATGATTATATAAATTAAAATGTTGAAAGATTCAAAATTTTGGTAAAATAAGAAGATTATAAAAATTATGAAAATTTTGGGGATATAGACTTGAATATAAAAAAGTTATATGAATGGTGATTTGAACAATTTAAAGGATATGTAAAGCGTGAAGTGTAAATTTTTTGAGTCTATTATATTTTGGATCACAAAAAGGATCCTGATTTTATAGTTAAAAGTTAGATGAATAGGATGTTGCAACATTGAAACAATAATCATTTTTAAAGTAAATTGTGGATTTTATGTACACTGTTGGTATTATAGATGGTTTAGTCACTAATAATGGAGATTTTGGTTTAATTACCAATAATTTTATAAGCTTAGAATCTTTTTGAGTCTATTTTTTAGGTGGATTCACCAAACACATATAAATAAAAATTTAGAAGCAATTTAAAATGTCTAGACTAAATGATGAGAAAAAGTTCATATAGTATAAATAAGATTATAGAATATGTGACTAGATAGGTTAAATTTATGAATAATTTCATAAAATTATTTTGACTATATTTATCATGATTTATGAAACTCAAAATATTCCAACAAAAAAAACAAATAGAAAAGTTATGTCATTAGTTAAAGAAGTATCACTGAAATCATCAGAATTATAAAGTTTATGAATTTTTTATAGTTTATGTTCATTGCACATGATAGGACACTTAAATTACATTAAGGATGTTATGAAACTAGTGTAAGGCTCAATGAAAATTATAAATTATGGATCACATAAAATAAAATCAGTTTGATAGGATTGATTATAAAAGATATGTCAAAGTCCTAGAAAAAAATTATACTGATTGGGTGAAACACAATTTATTAAGTGCTTCTTAAATCTGTGAAGTTGGTAATGAAGTTTTGTTTAATATAAATGGGTTAATGGATAAAATGTTGAAATCTTGATGTGTATTTATGAGAGGAAAATGTATATAAGGCATCTTGTTTTAGGTTGGGGTGCTGAAAATTCATTCTACATATGCATAAAGGATTAAAATAATTTTTGTCATCAAAGGATTGGTTATGATGTTAAAAATAACATTTAAAATATTACCCAAGTAGATATTTTACTTGAAGTCACTAGGATTAAAAGGTTTAAAAATTATATTTTCTATACATTATGAAAGGGTAATATGGTTAATTCTTTGCAAAATAATGTAGAGATTCAAAAAACCCACACATTGGCACTCATTCATTTAATTATATGTGAGACTATTGAGAATAAATTTAAAAATATATAGAATTATTTTTTATATATTACATCACACATATCAATTATAATATGTTCATGAAACATAATTTAATAGTTAAAAAGATGTTTAATAATTTTTTATGAAGTGATTATAAGTATTGTGTTTTATTTATGAAGAAAATATGGATAGGAAATGATAATGAATATATGAGTTGAAGGTTTATAGTGTATCATTAGATACATGTTATTAATCATGAATTAATTTCATTATACATTGAAAAACATAGTGGATTCACTGATAAGATCAATATTGTACATTTTGATATGGTTTTTACAAAATTAGTTGAACACATAGTTCTTTTTATTTCTAGTGAAAATCAATTGATATATATGTTCATAATCAAATCCATTGTTTGTATTGATAAAATTATGATATTTCTTTATATGAAAAATATTATAACAAATCCCTCTGATTTTATTAGTTAAAGGTGTTTTTAACCCTTGTATTATCAAATTGAATAGTAAAACCATGGAAAGATTGAAAATAGAGAGGTTGGTGGTATATTACTTGGTTATCCTCTATATATAAGAGTATATAAATTTCATAATAAAGAGGAATTCAAGATTGTGGATAGTGAAAATATAATTTTTTTGGAACACAAATAGATATAAATTGAAAATAAATAATCAAGTTCCATAAGTAATTATAATGAATAAATTTTTATTTATCTGCAGGGTAATGTTTCTAAAAAAATGTGAATTCAAAATAATTGAATATTTTAGATGATGTTTTAGCTATTTTTTATAATATATAGTTTTTTAAAACTAATTTATGTATGGAAAAGTATTTTTAGGTTCAAAGTATCCTTGGAGTATTAGGACAGTCAGTTTAAACTATAAGAACATTGAGGATTGAAACACACGCCTCATTTTTTATCAAGATGAGCCAAGAGATGTGAAAGACGATTTGGAGAATCATGAGTTGGTAAATTCTATGAATTAGAAGATAGATATGATCATGATTAAATATAATTATTTTTAAAAAAAACCAATAATCCATAATTTTATTAGAACTATTAGGGTGTTTTCTATCAAGTTAAATTAAAAAGGATAAGTGTTAAGAAATAGTGTATGACTTGTGTTAAAAGGGTAATCATGTGGTAATGTAATTTATTTCAATGATATATTTTATTATTTTATAGCCTTGATAACACTAGTATATTTCCTAATATTTTGTCACAACTGACAAACAAGATCATCAAAATATATTTTAAGTTAGCCTTCATCACCATACAGCTAGTAGAGGAAGTGTATATTGATCAAACTGATAGATTCTTGCAAAAAACATACAGAGTATGATATTGTTGTTATAAATAATGATCTTAATTTTTAATAGAATACCCATGTAATGGTATTCTGTATTAGAAACTTTTTAAGTACTTTGAGTTCAAGAAGATGATATTAGACAACAACCACTACATTAAAGATGATAAAGTGGTCTCACTTATTATTATTTTCTATGCTGGCAGTATTATATTTTCTGAAAATGAATAATGTGTGTGTGATCAGTAATATTTTGTAATTAAAGAGATGTTAGACATTTCCATGATTGGAAAAATGAGGTTCTTATTACCATAAAAGTTTCTCAAGTGTGAGATCATATCTTTTATACTTGTGAGATGTATGATGAAGAACATTTTATGAATATTTTCAGGTTTTATATAGACCAATTTTAGTTGGAACCATGTTTTTAGGGGATAAAAATGAATGGATTTAAATTAAAGATAATTTAAAAATCACACGATAAGTTATGAAAGAATCATGAATAGATCTAGTATATATTAATACACTATGTGTCAGCTATTAAAGTGAATGAATGAAATATAATTTCATTATTTTAAATATAATTCTTTATTATATTAAAGGGAATATGGATTATGGATTGAAATATGATATAAATAGAATAAAATATATCATTTGATATGTAGATGCTGGTGGGGTAATAAATTTTGATTATAGGTGAAAAAAATATAGTGGAGTTTTCTTTTTGGGAGAATGGTGTGTATATTGGAATAGAAAGTGTAACACATTTAAATGAAGAAAATTGTTCTTAATAGCGGGTATGACATGAAACACTAATCCTTGAATAAAATATTACACCATAGACATTACTCAATATTTATTTTTAAATAAATTTATTCTCTTTGATAGCTTTCAGAATATGCAACCCTGACTAAAAAACAACCATAATATCATATACTATTATAACCAAGACATTATGTTGGTGTGTATGTATACTACTAACTAAATGAAAAAATTATGTATATCTGTTTATTAGAAATAAATTAAGAATCATTTAAATTAAAAAAGAAATGCTTTTTAAAAGACTATATTTTGTCTTAATGACAATTTAGTCATGATTAGCACACTTTATTTAAAATTAATTTTTACCATTTTGTTAAAAAAATAAAATATTTTAAATAAAAATATAAAAATTATCATATGATGATTTTTTGAGATTTTAACAAAATGTTTTATTTTTTGGATGAATTGTGAGAAATAATGCATTCTAATTAAAAAATATTACTTTATGTATAAATAATATATGGGGATAAATTATATTTTGAATTGGTTTTAAAATAAAACTAGTTATATTATATATATTCTAATAAGATTTTAGATATTAAACCATTTACATATCAAATTTTGATATAAAAACTTTGTAAACATTTGAACATTTTCACTTTCAAAACCCACTTTTGAGCCACGTCTAAAGGGTTAATTTTAAATTAATGTTTTCCTATTATATAAATGGAATTTAAAAAATAGGGTTCCATATTTGGAATAAAAAAATTATAATTTTTAATGTGGTAAAAATAAATTTCCACCTATATAAATAGTGGAAATACTAAAAGTTAATTTCCATGGTTATGGTAAAAATGGATTTAATGGGTGGTTAACCAAAATTGATATGGGTTAAATAGACATAAAATCAATTTTATAATATATTTTTATTTCAAATTTATAATCTATCAAATGAAATACACTATAATTTTTCATTTTAGACCCTTTTGGCTTGTTAAAATTGTGGTTACAGCATTTTCATTCAAAAAATTACAAGTGTACCACACACCTCACTTATAAAATGCCACACTCAACACTATTATTCACACATTCACACCCTTTTAGATTAAAAACTATTATTAAATTCACCTACCAAATTCCATCCACTCATCTTATAAACCTTACTTTTTTCATAAATCCATTCTTGTAAGGCCTTGGTGGAAACCTAATGAGGTTACCTAAAGATAGGCAACGTTCTTCAATGATATTTTCTATTTTATTTCTTCCTTAACCTCATTAAAATTTAATTAAACCAGGATGATATAAAAACTCAGTATATTACATATAATATGATATTTCTATAATAATTTATTTTCCTAAAACCACCCCCACTTCGATAAAATGGGTTATGAAATCATCATTAATGTGTATGGAGCACTATCGTCTCACGACCCGATGTCATTTGTTTTTTCATCACCACCTCTCATAATTTTGCTTAGTGATGGATATAAAGAATATATATAATATTTATAATATAATTATAACTATATAGTGACTATATCATATATAACATTTTTATATTCTATCCCCATGGGATACGATAACGTCACTTGTGTGTTCGACAGAATACCACCTATCAAAATGATGTGATTTTTTTCATAAAATATTGACATGAAATGTAATGCAAAAAATGTTAATAAATATATGTGATATAAATTAAATTATTTTTATATTCAGGTCATATTTTTCATTCATAAATGATAATATATCATTATAAATTTAACACAGAAAATGGATAAAATTGTTTGTGTTCATATGGACAATCGCCTTCACGAAGCAATGTGAAGCTATTTCCTCACGAGGCCAAATGAATGATAAATAAAAATATATTTAAAGATGTAACATGGTATTTATGTTATAATTATAATTAATTAATGATAATATATTACTAAACTTCATTTTAAATGACTATTGAAAAAATGGAGACATTACTCATCCGTACATACGACCTACCATCCCCTTGTTTGTGAAGTAGTTAATTTTTAATAACTATATTTTATAATTGGATTGAAAATTATAATTGATGTATAAATATGATAATTTTCTCAGGATTATAATTTTTTAGTTCATGAAAATATTTTATATGTGAAATAACAATATCTTTCATGGAAAACAATGCATGAGAAAAAAGGAAAATTATCACAAAAAATAATGAAAATAATTAATGATTATTACCGAAAAATTAATAAAACATTAAAAAGGATAATATATGATATTATAAATTTTAATATCGTCCAATAATATGTTAATAAAATATTTAAAAACACTATACATGATGTTAAATTATGTCCATCAAAAAAGAAGTGTGAGGTAAGGGTTCCTCATATCACTTTTATTTCTGTGAGATATGTGCCATATTCACAACTTATTTATTTTTTTCTCATGTATATATAGAATTTGTTTCATTTTATACAAATAATAAATTTATATTCATGGTATTTCAGGTTTTAATTAATTTAGTTTCCTTCATGGGATTTATGATTCAATAGTTACCAAATTGGTAAGGGTTTATTTATTAATCTCATCATTATTCAGGATTGTATTTTCAACATCTCCCTTAGGAGAATTATTTGATATTTGTATCTTAAAATAAATATATTTTATTATAATACAGTAATTCATTAATATTTTCATTTAATTATACAATTTCCTTAGTATTTTTCAATTAAAACGAATGAGAAAATGTTTTCAATAAAATTCAACATTATTTCTCTCTTTAGACAGAATTCCATATTCATCTAAACCCGTGTCTTATGAAACATTTTTCAAAGTTATTTTTATCCTTCTTAAAATGATTTAATAAAGAAACTTTTACCAATTATTTATTTTTTTGTAATTTTTTAAAAGGAAATTTCATCTTATTTTATAAAAAATTCCCATTTTTTCTTTTAACAAAAAATGTGATGGAAATATTTTTTTTAACTTACTCTATGTGTAAAAACATTCTATCTGTCATGGCCACACAAGATGTTAAATAATAATTTATAAATTTAGAAGTTTATTTTTTAGGAAATATTTTTTAGTTTTTATTATGAACATTTAGTTTTAAAATTTATTTTATAAATGAAAAGGTTAATTTACTCAACAATTTATTATAGATTTTTTATGGTATTTCTATTCATAAATGAAATAAACTATTTAATGAACTTATGATTCACCATAGATATGTTTTATTAATACCATACTGATAATTTACTAGGATTATTTATTGTCAGTTTAATTTTCGATGTACAATTTTATTACAATTCGTCATTTTACACTTCATTTTTTATTAATATTTTTATTGATTGGGGTAATAACTATCATTTTGTATGTTAGTTTTGAACTTTGAATTTTTATGTTTATTATATTTCACCCATATCATGTAAGGAATGAATTGGAAGTTGTATAAAATAGTGAGGGCCCCCTGTATCCCTCTCAATGTATCAGTAGGTCACATGATAAAAACTAAATATGGTTTTAGTCAAGGCCTTTCCCATTTATATATTTTTTTCTAGAACAATCATTTATGGTATTAGATGTATTGTCACAATCCATGATGACATGTTCTAAATTTCAAACAATATTCATTCCATAATTATGAATTTAGTAATCTATATTCTATGTGATTATTCAATAAGTAAAGATATGAATTGTTAATTTTTTTTGGGATCATATGATTATTTATATAACAATACTTATCATAATTTATTCATACCATATTATTCTCAATTTATTGACTGAATGGAAATTTTTTAGATATTTACCTTTATATATGGATTATTCCATCTTTATTAATAGTTTCTGTTATATTCTTACAGTTAATAAGAATATGAGATCACCCTTTTATTGTATTTTATTTTCCTAAGGGAACAATGATGTATTATGGGATTGATATGCAGGGATATAGTAATGGAATTAATGGAATTATCATAGAAAATTATCTGTGTAATTTATGTTTTAAAATATAATTTGAATTCCAATTATGTATTTAGTTTACCAATATTACTAAACAATTTTTTTATTCTGGATGTGATTCCTTGTATCATATTCCAATGTAATAAGTCGTTACATGGTCTAGGCTACTGGGGTCTGGGTCACTAGAGTTGGTATTAAAATAATTTATTAGAAACCATAGGAACTTTATTTAGGAAAACATAGATGAGGGCACATAAACCTATGATTGACATTGCGATAAGTATAGAAGAATATTCTAATGTTTTGTTAAGGAGGAGTTAATATTGTTTCTCTAAGAAAATACATCCCATTCTTGAAACTAAACATGGATTTGGTTTTGACGCTAATTTACCTATGGGTAATAACTCCGAAAAGGGTTCATTGTTATTGAATTAATCAACACTAGTTTCACAAATAAGATACATACCACACACATGTATTGACACTCATAGAAGAAATTATTTAGATAATTCACATTTTCAATATAAACAATTATGATGGAATTGAGAATAATGTTATCTCAAAAGAACCCTTTTTGTGATTATGTGATTAAATTTGAATAAATATATAAATTTATGTTAAGTGTTTCACTAGTTTGGTTATTATAAATTATGTTTCATAATGTTATGATTCAATCTCATGTATTCAATTTTTTTTAAATAGAATATAATATGATGAATGTGAACCATATCAATTCATGTACTCTATATAGGGATTTCACTCCTAAGAAAGATAATGAAGCTAGAGATAGAGTTTCTTCTAGAACTGATGAAATTATAATCATATTGGAGATAATGAAATAATTTATGTGTGATATCATTTCCTATATAGAGAAGATAATGGAATAACCACACGGTGTAACAATATTAGAACACTTACTTCATCAGAAACCTCAATCATACAATATGATATTATTTCAATTTTTATCTAGTAAATGGATAATTTCCATAAAAATAATATTCCCAACACTAGGTTGTATTAAAAAGGAGAAATTTTTCATGCAAGATTATCATATCTCAGGAGATATGGATC
The DNA here is from genome assembly GCA_963277665.1 of Viscum album. Lineage (NCBI taxonomy): Eukaryota > Viridiplantae > Streptophyta > Magnoliopsida > Santalales > Viscaceae > Viscum > Viscum album. The sequence continues at coordinate 822,382,887 of OY728143.1, forward strand.
AATAGTTTTTATTGATTCAAATAATTAATTGCATATGAAATTGAAAGCATGGAGTGAAATAATTTCATGGTAATCTTCTGGGAATAATACATCCCACATGATCAATGAGCATATATGGAAAGACATTTCATGAGTCTAGGATAGAATGATTTTGAAAATGTTTCTATGTGTGAAGAAAATGTTACAAGGATAGTAAGGAATACTGTGGGATACATATTTAATCCATAGAGAAAGATTTACCATTTCATTTATGGACTTAAGTCAGTACTTTGACAGCAACTACTTTTCAAATCATTCTCATCATAAAAGGATATAATATCTTGTTGTATCATGACAGAGAAATAATTCTCTAGGTCTTATGAATTTATTAGGAATGTAAGAGAGGATTAAGATAAAAAATAGACATAGGGAAGAAAGGAAATAATAATTTTACATCATGTATTACTTTTGGAAGAAAGAAACATGGTATATCCAAAAAAAGAATAAGAGTTTGATTAATTTTTTGAGAAAAAGGCCCCCATTATATTGATTTCAAGGGAAACAATGAATATTCCAATATGTAATTCTTACACTATAATGATATATTTAACTACAAAAATATATTCCCCAAGAATCAAGGGAAGAAACAATAGAATGAGACAAGGGGTCAAGGTCAATCATATTCTATTACTATAGATGAAGTGGAATGATTATTGTTCTTGTGTTTTTTGATCCAATAAACATGAGTAAAATTATTTTATTATTAAAATTATTATAATATATATGGGTTGTACTTAATAAATTTATTAGTAAATAATTGAATGTGTATGTTGAATGGTACTTATGACTAAGAAATCTGATTCAGTGGAATGTTGAACTTAATGGAAAAGATATGATTGACGAAAAGATAACCATAAATATGTTTCTAATGTTGAACTAATGATATTTGGATTAAGAGATGATTATTTTGGATAATTTAAATTGGATAGTACTAAATACCTTGGAATCTATTAATGATAATTTTTTTGTAGAAATTCAATAAACGTCATTCTAAATTCAAGTATACTAATATTTTAGATGTTTTATAAGGTTAAACATTTATGAAATTGCGTATGTTCATCAGTGGATGAGATTTAAGAGATTTATGTATTAATTCACCATATGAAGATTATGCATATGGGATTAGTTATGATTAAACATTCGTCATATTAATAACTATTGATTTATGGAGTGAATTGTCATTTTATTATGAATATCATGATCCATTAAATGTGTTTTTAGTTTATTAGGAATAAAAATTAATTTCTGGGTAATAAATCCTTGGAGGATGAAAATAATTAGAAATTGATCAAAGCACAATTGAAGGATGAAATATTTCTTATAAAAGTTACTCATATCTTGTAAGTATTTTTCCTTTTAATCATTGACCGTAAAATTAATCCAAATTTAATTTAAATGACGAGGAAAGAAAAGTTTAATCCTTATGAATTTATATGTGATGAATCATATGGTATTTTAAATCATCACATTTTTATGATTTTTTGGAATTTAAATTTCTATTTATCAATCACATTAAAGTGTTCAATGGACACTATCACTATCAATAATTATTTAGACATTTTATTCATGCTATTGTTTTCATTTCCAACCCAAATTATGCAACATGTAATATTAATTATGTTTTATCCTAGATGACCATAATACTTCAATTTCACCCTTATTAAGAGGATTTGTAATTAATCCATTTGAGGTGTGGTCTCTTAATTAATTTTATTTCCACATGTTAATCCCTGATTATAAAGATTATGTTTAAATTGTGTGAACAAAATTTATTTAAGTTTGGGAAAATATAAAGCCCAAAGATATTAAAATAAAAAAAATTGTTTTTGATATTGTTTATGACACGCTACACCAAGAATAAAAAAAATATAATACAAGAACATTAAGAAATATTTCTTTTTGAATAAATTTAACATCTTTGATAGGTTACGGGACAAACAACCCTGAGTCCAAATGATCCACAATATAGTATACCTTTAAAAAAATATGTTAATTTGGAGGGTATAAATATTACAAACTTAATTATGAATATTAGGGATATCAATTCATTAGAAAAAAATAAACACCATTCAGAATTATAAAATGAAATATTTTATCAAAACTGTGTTTTTTTCTATAAGATTGTTAAGTATCACATTGTACAGAAAATTTAAAATTAATTTTACAACATTGATAAAATTTATTAGGAAAATATATATATTTTTTATCAAAATATAAATATTTTATTAGGGTGAATATTTGGAAAGTTTTGAAATGTTTAGTTTTTTGAGTAATAGATAAAAATACTGAAATTTAATGGAAAACTGTATTTTAATTTAATTTATTTACAAACTAACATTTAATTTCAAATTGGTTTTAAATTAAAATTTGTTACATTTTATATCTATTTAATCAATTTATTTCATTCAAATAATTTTCATAATGAATATTTATTTAAAAACTTTGTAAACATTTGAACATTTTCTTTTTTGAAAACTCACTTTCTCCTCCTGACTGTGTGATTATTCTTAAATACATTTCTATAAAAATTTTGAATTGAGTTTGAAAGAATTAGATTCAATATTTTTATTAACTATAATTTATATAATATAATAAGAGAATTATAATTTTTTAACAAAATTATTAGTGAATAAAATAAAAATTACTTACTAATGTTATGGTAAAAATGGATTTATTAGGGGATTAAACTAAAATTTTAAGGGTTAAATTGAAATAAAAAACATGTATAATATATATTTTGTCGCTATATTTATATGATATCATGAATAAGTCTCTATAATGTTTCACTGCATGCCTATGTAGGGCCCATTCTATGACTCCCCAAGCCCACCTCTAATAGGCCAAGGGCTGGTGACTATCACTGAGTAGGAATATAAATAAAATGGGATTATTGCTTATGTACCTATACACATGCACACATCTCCCAGAACACAAAATGCTAAAATATAAAAACCACTAAATAACCATTTCCTACATAAATCTATATCCTACAACTAGAGGATGACATAAAGTAATATATTATAAAGACATAAAAAACCAGCCCACCACAAAGAGTATATAACAACTATCTAACAAGAAAGAAAAATAACTAGTGTTGGATTCTGTATTAATAAGAACACACCTTAGTGTTTTCGATGTCATTGAGCACCCTCTAGTACTAGTCCACCTAGGACTCTGTCAAAAGTTTGATCGTTTTCACAAGCCAAAACACATACTGGAAAAACCTTTACATGGGTGATAGAAAAATTCCCAGTATGAAACCACACAACAAAAAATAAATATAACAAGGTGAAGTACAGTCACATTCACATAAGTATTTTTCTACATTACATATAACATTAATAACCAGATATAAACAATCCAAGACACATAGTCTAGGGGTAATCCACAACCATAGTATACCAAACATAGGATTTTAGTTTGAATATTCCATGAAGTACTCAACTAGGAGAACACACTTTCGAGTCAAATAGAACTGATGAGATCCTTCTAAGAGGAGTTGATTATTTAGTATCACCATAAAAAATATGTGCTGATAGTCTGAAGATAATACCATACAACAGATGAGGATCACATATCAAGCTATGGGGTGATACCAATAACTCCATCTGTATTAACCCGTAGAGTAGAGGATCGCTCCCTGGTAGGATTGGTAACATCAATACAAATAAATCTATGTAGATTACAAAGATGAATAGTGGATCCCACACTAGGCCCCTTGGGGGATTACAACAACTCTATCTAGGATGTCATGTTGAAGGGATCAAAGTTTTAGGAGTAGGAAATGATACTATACCAACGTTTAGGTAAATGATTAAGTGAACAGACCCTAATGAAACTTGTCCATGATATGGAGGACAAGAGATTAAATCCATGTAAAAAGAGTACATGACGTGTAGAGGGGTACAAATCAGGTCCATTTACCCCAGGTAATTCCCTTTTAAAAACCTCGAGTCATTTAAATAGTATCGTGTAGATGGAGAGTACATAGTGTGTAGAGGGGTTACATGCCATTTACTCACATCTCGAGTCTGCCCATGTACACTGGTTGTGTTCCAGCACACACTGTTAACCCATGTATCCCTACCAATTTACCTATACATGGGGTAACCAATGAACCATGTTATGACCAAGACGTTTTAGAGAGTTTGTGCCATGTAGGAAACATTTCTACTCCACCTCATGTCTGTGCACCCCTTCAGGTACATGCCAAGTCCTTCCAAGGGGGTTACATTCCATTAAACCAAAGAATGGATACTATATTTATCAGGTTTTTCCAGATCCTTCCTTCTTCGTCTGGCACATTCTATCGATCTTATAACCTACAATATAGTGATGATTTCATCGTGAAAATCCATATATTTGGTTGTATGGTAACACCCTCACCGAATCAATTGGATTTAGGCCTTCAATTGGCTCAAAAATGAATCTTCATCGTTCTTTGTTACATGGTGAAGAAACAAATTGACACCCACTGCCATTTGATCCACTTCTTCCCCCACCCTCCCACAACTATTGAGTCTTTCCAATGACACATCTATAGTTTTAGGACATTTCACCAGGAATAGAAGAAAAAATAAATTGTTCATCGATGGTTTCAAAGCATGGGGAAGACTGAAGAATGTGAGACTTAGATCTTGTGAATTAGGGGAGAAAATAACAAATCGATCAAGAGGGAAAAAACTCAATCAATTTCCATGTCAATGTTGTTTTTTAACCATTTGAACGATAAATGAATCAAAATAATTTCATTTTCAAACATTCAATAAATCCTTAAAAATCTCCCATACCACTTAATTACCAATCTATAGTCCAATATGTTTGTGTATTGTCCCACATTAATCGTAGGAATCATGAATAAAGAATATAAAACCAAAATAAACTTCCATACCTCAATTTGGTTTGATCTCTTATGATAAATGATCAGTTCTAATAATTGTGGAGAATATCCTTCAAATCCAAGTTTACACCGATTTATTGATCTATGATCCCCCCTTGATTCTTGAGTGTGTTCTCCAAATATCTCCATAGTGACCCTCCAGCATCTCTAGGGTTATGTATTTAACCATGGATTTCGAATATAATCATCTATTTAGTTCTCCAAATATCTCCCTAGTGATCCTCCGACATCACCAAAGTGATGTGGATTACCATGGATTTTCAACATAATAATATATTTAAGTATTATTAAGTTATTTAACTAGATAAAAAATAAAATAACTTCTATAGAATTATTTTTTTCATTTTAGGGGTATCAAAACTTTTTCACAAACATCCTTTTCCAACCAATGTTAGGTCACACCTTAGTTAAAACAACAATTCTAAAATCAAAATTTCCCTTGGATTTCTAACATGGGAATCCATTTATATTTTTTTCAATTTTTCAAGAAAACTACAAGTGAGTAATATTTAAAATTCTTAATATATTTCAATCCTTTATTCTAGACACATTGGGTCTGGGAATCATACACCATCTTAGAACCTAGTCTCGAAATTAATGCATATATTATTTAAAAATAATAAATGGAAAATATAAGTCAATACATTCTCTCCAGCTTATGGATTTACATCCCTAGAGATATGAAAAAAGATAATAAAATGGTTGAGGGTACTGAGAATGAATCTGAGGCCCCCGCTCCCTTGTGCTCTCTCAGAGATTATCATGCTACCACCTGATATGAACTAAAGTAATTGACCGACCATAATTTATCCCATCCTACCAATCCTCGATCTCTATTGTGTTCTTAACAGAATATGATGCATCCTTGATTCCCATATCTAATTAGTCTATGACATGTGATGGGTTGTGCACATACCTCCTCAACAGTGACACATTGAAGAAATCATTCACCTGACCTAACTGTGGAGTAAGAGCTATGCGGAATGCCACCTCAATAACTCTACATAGTTTATGGAAAGGTCTAATGAACCTCATAGATGACATGATGCCCCAACCAATGCACTATAATCCATATCAAGGTGTAACACGTAGGAACACATAGTCTTCTTCATCAAACTCCAATGGACTCTATCACTGGTCATCATAAGACATCTGATAGAAATGTGCAATATTCATCTACTCAAGGATGATCTACAAATTCTTTGTAGTATCTCACACTAATCCAGCCTCATGATTACTAAATCTCCTGGGTCATCCAATTAATGTGTGACCTCAAGTGTCTCCTATAAAAATCCTAAAATGGAACTATACTGATGGTGGAATGGTATCTGTTGTTATTTGAAACCTCTAAAAAGGATTGATTATCATCACAACAATGAAAGAAATTCTTACATGAAAACTTGTAGCATGTCCTCTATAACCTGAATGGTCTAATCTATCTGGATGTCAGTTTGCAGGTGAAACGTTGTGCTCAAGCATAATTGGGTCCCAAAAACCTCCTGCATTCCCTTCTAAAATCATAATGTAATGAGAACATCATGATCAGAAACAATCGTTCGTCGAAATCCATAGAGTCATACTATCTCCACAACGTAGAGGCACCCCAAGTTCTCATTACTAGAAAATAGACCTATACCCATAGTTTTCTGAAATCATGGGTATAGGGATCGTATGGAAACTTATAGCCAATGTTATAGAAAACCATGGGTATAGGTTTTTTTCAAGACCTATACTCAGGGTTTTCAAAAAATGTGGTTATAAGGATTTTTTGGAAGACTTATACCCTTGGTTTTCCAAAATCGTGGTTATAGATTTCCCATGAAAAAAAAATTTGATAAAAAATCACAGGAACACCTATACCGATAATTTTTTTCAACTATAGGCACGGTTTAGATATATATAAATATATCTATCTATGTGTGTGTTTGAATATATATTCATATACAAGTAATGGAGTATGGGGTAGTGTCTAGGCATCCAAACTAGAAATAGGTGGTCTACATATCAAATCCCGCAACCGCTTATTTTTTAAAAGTTTTACAAACTATTTTAAAACTATGGTTATAGGGTGAATAACACACTATAATACACCTATAAACACAATTTTTAAACCTTGGGTATAGGTACTTCATTCCATCTGTATAGCTCCAGGCTATACAGACACCTCAGTTTCCAACGGTTCCATTAAACTATGGGTATTGCTTATACCCATCATTTCAAACCATGTTTATAGGTTTAATTTCAGGTAGTTTCTCAACTGAACTCTTCTCTATGATAGTTATAATGTGGGAAGACATGGTGAATTTGTTAACAATCACTTATATGGAATCGTATCCCATTGATTTATATGTTATTATTATCAAGAAATCTATATATATCCCATCCCACATCAAGTTTGGACCATCATGGGGTTGATCCAAACCCTTTGAAACATGGTGCTCAGGCATCACTTACTGAAAACTAAGGAATCGAGAAACAAACACTGAAATTCTTTCTTTACCCATGGCACGAAAACTGACATTGGAGGTTCTGGTAAATTTTCTTCACACTTAGATGTACTTCCAAAGTGGATTTATGAATGTTCATTGAAAAAACCTCCCCAAATTTCACTAGAACTACTGTACAACCTTTGTAAATAAACGATGTTCTCCCCACATTTTTAATATCCTTCATGAGATTCACTATGGATATTTGATCACATGGGGTATCATAGTTAGTATCCCCAATTTGTACCTCCATGACTCATTCTATGATTGGAGGGGTGAAAACCATTGAGTGGATGTAAGTTGATCCATCTCCATCCACAAAAAATAACCACAACTATGGTAACTGATTTGACACCTCGTTCAACAACTATGAACAATAACTTCTACTGATATGATATGATACAATATTCCCCTTTACAGGAGTATATAAAATCTCAAATTCATAGTCTGGGAGGAACCGTAGAAATCACATATTTGACATGTTGAGATCAATATGAGAGAATATATACTTTAAAATCTTATGATTGAAGTAGAAAATGCACTATACACCTATCAGGTAGTGTCACCACATCTTCAATGTGAAGACTACTGCAGCTAACTCAAGATCATGGGTTGTGTAGTTCATCTCATGTGGTCTAAAGAAGCATGAACCATAGAAAATAATTACATATCTCTTCATCATAACACAACCAAGCTTGGTTCTTTATTCATCACACACCACATTATACCTGACACCCTCCTTTGGAAATCTCAAGATCGGAGGACTCTTCAATCGCTACCTCAACTGTTTAAAAGCTTACTGGCACTTCTATGTCCACACAAATGGATTCCCCATTCTATTCAAAGCCATCATTGGTGCTTATAGCCTAGATAAATTAGGTATTAAAATATTTTAATATCCTACCAACCCATGTATGCTTCCTACCACCATCATCCTATTATGTGGATACCATTCTAATAGTGCCTCAACAATGGTCAAGTCCACTGCCACACCATCCACCTAGATAATGTATCAATGAATGTGAACTTTTTAAATCTAGAACTACAAAATATAATGTTTTTTAAAAATCAAGTGTATTTGTACTACAAATAGAATGATGCTTAACTGGCTCATGTGCTCCTCCTCAGATGTTGAGTAAACAAGGATATCAGTGTTGAAGAACACTACGAAACACTCTATGTAAGGATGAAATATCAAGTTCATGACTCCCATGAACACTGATAGGTAATTTTTCATTCTAAATTTAAGCATAATGTTATTATAATGACTATAATGACATTTGAATGACATCTTTATAATATCGTCATCTTGTACTTGTAGTTGGTGATGTCATGATCTAAGGTCAACCATCGAGAACCATGCTACCCTAGTCAATTGATCAATGATGTCATCGATCATTGTAATTGATTACATACTATTCATAGTCTCCTGGTTCTTGTTCCCATCATCTACACGCAACCTCAAGCTCTCATATTATTTTATGGAAAAAAAATTATACTTCCTAGGGTGAAACACATGGGTCTCCCAAATCCCTTCCTCTGCATTTCCTCTAAATGGACCCTCTAATCAGGAATCTTTGGAAGACCTAGTCGATATGTTGGTTTAGATATAGGTGTCATATTGGGGTGTGGATAAATGTATAAGTATTTCAATTTTTGGGGAGTTAAACCTAGAACAACTTCAAGAAGGCCATCCTCATACTGTCCCACCACTAAAAGACAATGGGAACTCAAAAAATTCACTGCACAATGGTTTAGGCTAGCCAACTAATGAGTAATAAGCTAAACCCTCTTACACATGAGTCCATCATGTGCTTCTCGGGTTTTTTTTTGAACAATAAATAATTACATGGTTTCATAACTTTGGATACACTACACCCTTAACCTAAAATATTCAATCTAGGAATGAAATGTGGATAACCAATCCTTATCAAGAATGGCATCGTAAGGCTATGAAGCTACTACCAATAAATTATAACAGAATATCTCTCCTCCATGGGTTAGGTCACACTATTAGCACATGTTTATGATCCCAGGATATTCCCTAGTATGTGTCACTTTGTGTATAAGTCAATTAAATGGTTCAATCAGAATCTCAAGGTCTCATTCAATATATGGGTTGAGAATTGAAATTATAGATGATGTGTCTTTTAGTATGGAATTTATGTAGAAAAGACACAGATTGCAACTCAAATCATACATGGAGACCCTATGACTTAGCATCAACTTCATAAATCTACCCTCGACCCTTTCCACTAGATACCTAAGCATAACATCGTCCACTTGTTGGTGCGGGTGGTAGCAAGTCACAATTCTCACCACCTCTATCTGTTATCCCATCTCCTCTACCACATTCACCACCCTACAGATCTGACTTCTCGTGTCACTATATCTTTCATCAGTGGTCCAATCGACATGATCCATGTTATCTGAACTGAGTGTAACACAATCTCAATACAAATTTACCCATCCATCCCATGAATAGAACTACCTCTATATAGGTTGTCTAAATCCCCCTATGAACCCTTAACTGTAGATCCTTTGTATTGAGAACTCCCTCTAAAATTTCTCCCATGTTTAGGTCCCTATGACTAACTTCGAAACCCTACTGTCGAGGTATAGGCTCCCACTTATCCACTACTGACCATTACAGGATGTATCTACTCATCTAGAATACTTTCAACCACCGTATCCCACTCAAGAACACCATCATAAGTATGAATGACCATAAATATAACACCTGATAAGATGTATCTATATAGACCTCACACGATGGTCTGATACCAGATGTACTGATCTTGATCAGTATCCATAGAGTACATGGAATGGTCTGTAAACCTCATTTAATAATCAACTACTATCATAAAACCATGTTGAAGTTGAAGAAGCTCCTGGATATGTGTATCCCTTAGCAGAAGTGGTGATAATTCCTCTATGAAGAGGAAATAAAATTATGTCAAAGAATGACACACCAAGTCTTATATCTGGGTAGTCAAAATCCTCTATCGTCCTATTGATCCGTGTTGATGTCGCTCCCCCACGACCAATAACTGATCTACTGGTGTCCCGACTAGACTGAAAAATTAGGTCACTTCCTCAAGTCAGTCCTCATCCACCTTTGGTTCAAGATAGCCTCAGAATGTAAGGATGACTGTCAATGGAACTTGTGAAGCGAGCTCGTCCTACACTCCTCATCTGAAAGCACTGCAGGTACTACATAATTCTCTACAGGTGGAGAGATGGTTGGTGCACCACCTGGTGGTAACATCTCTAGAACTTTTCCTTGTATCAAAGATTCTTCACTAAGGGGTTCATCCTTAGGATCAAGCTACTGAATCTCGTATGGTATGTGTCACACACACATCCTGAATATAAACAAGATGTACCATGATCAATGTGTATATCTGTAGAGTTGAATCAATATGGAAATGGAATCCACAACCCATTACTATATGATACATTTACCATTTTTCTCTATAACTAGTGTTCTCATTTACTCAGTCGAAAATAATGTTATCAGGGTCATGGTGTAAGGATATATCAGATGACGCAGCAACACTAGTGTTCCATGCCTGAGTAATTATCTTGAAACAATCTACAATGTTTCCCCAAACCAATCTCACAGACTCCAAATCCAAAATTAGAACCAACAACTCTAATACCAATCTGTTATTACCTTTCCTTGTGGGGCCCAAGCTATGACTCCCCAATAATGCCTTCAATAGGCCAGGGGATGGTGACTAGTATCATGTAGGCATATTTCTAACTTGGGAGACATTTCTTATGTACCTATACACAATCACACATATACAATCCTACAAAATTCTAATGTAAAAAACCACTAAATAGTCAATGCATGAATACATCTATATCTCACAACTAGTTTACAACATGAAGTAATGTAATGTAAATAGGGAAAAACAAAATCCCTCCACAATGTATCTCTAATAAAAGTACAACCTAAAAAAAATATATTGTGTTTGCTGTCTATAATTGTAGGAACACACCTCAGTCTGTTCGGTCCCACTATGCACCTTATAGTCTTGGTCTACCTATGAATATTTCAAAAGGAAGATTATTTACACATTAAATGACACATGTGGGAAAATCCCATGAAGGGGTTAGTATAACAATACTCAGTAGGACACCCTAAATCTACAAATCATCATAATAAGGTAATGTACAGTCATCTCCACATAGTCATATGTATTCATTACATATAACATGAATATCTAGATATAATCAATCAGATTCAAATAGTACAGAGGTAAACCACAACCATAGTATACCAACCTTAGGATTTTAGTTCACATATTCAACAAAGAACTCACCTGGAAGAACACACTCCTGAGTATGATAGCACTGATGACGTCCTCCGGAGAGGTGCTAATCGTTGTGTCTCTCCCTAAGAAAGACACAAAGATAGTATAAATGGAATATGATACAACATATGAGGATCTCATCCATGTTCATGGAGTGATACCATCAATTAAATTAGGACCAACCATCTAGGTAGAAGATCAATTCTTGGCAGGATTGTACACATCAATATAAATGACTCTACATTGGGAATAGAGATTAATAGAGGATACAACATTGGGCCCCTCAAGAGATTAAAAAAATACAATCCTGGAAGTCCTGATGAAGTGATCATAGTCCTATGTGTTGGAAATGATACTATACATTACTTTAAAGAAATTATGAGGTGGAAAATGCAAGAAAAACATGTCCATGGTACAGAAGAAATGTGATTCAAGTCATGTAAGAAATATTACACATTGTTTAAATGGGTTAAACATTTTTTCCATTATCCTCGTGTACTTCACATGTTGAATGTCACATGACATTTCAATCATGTCAATTATGAGATTAAATGGTGTGTTGAGGGGGTTATATGTCATGCCCTCTAATCTGGGGTATACCTGTACACTCTGGACATGTGATAGAAAATGATGTCAACCAGTGTATCCTTACCTATTTATCGGTACATGGGGTAACTATTGTACCAGATCACATTACAAGTCATGTGGTGGAGTACATGCCATATAGGGAACATGTGTATCCCAACCCCGTGTATATGTACTTTTTTAGGTACACGAAGAGTCAATCCATGTGAGAAACATGCCATGTAGTCATGAAAGACATGTCATATGTTTAAGGTTTTTCCAAAAACAATTTTATTTCTCCCACTCAAGTCATTGATCCTCCAAACTCAACTCCGGTGATTGGATCTCCTTGAAAATCTAGATATGAGGTCATCCGGTCACACTATCACTGAATCAATTGGATACAGCATATTAATCATATCAAAAAAATAATCATCTATATTCTTCGTTACGTGATGGAAAATGAAAAATTTGAACCCACCATTTTTATATCCACTACCATGACCCCCATCACACATTTTTTGTGTTGTTCTGATGCTGGATCTAAAATTTTGGGATGTTGTGGAATGAATCAAAGGCACAATGATAAACTATTCATTAGGGGTATCAAATCATTATGGATAGAAAATATTTCGTAATAAAAAATTCATAAATTAGTGGAGGAAATAACAAAAAAATCATATGGAATGAACCTTGATTTTTTTATCATGGTTCATCACCATTATAATGTTAAAAAAATCAAATGAATTTCATGGTCAAAACTTTTGGTAAATCCAAAAAAATACCCCATCCCTCCTAATGATTGATCCACAGGACAATCTATTTGTGGATTGGCATGAGTTCATTGAAGAAATAAATAAAATGGAATTTAAAACACAAAAAACACACCCTAATTTGATTCGGTTCGATCACTGATGAAGAATGATCCATTATCATTGTCGTTGGAAGGATCTGTTGATTCTGGGGTTGCGTTGATTGATCGATCCACAATCCGACGCTATTTAATTGAGAGGGTTCTCCAAATATCTCTTAAGAGATATTCATACACCTCCAGGGTTATGATTCTAACCCTATATTTCCTACTTAATCAACGTTTTCGAGGCTATTAAGTAACTAAGGTGAAAAAATAAAATAAAATAATTTTTACTGAATAGTTTTATTCATTTTACTCCTATGTCAAATTTATCACAAATGACCCATGCCGACCAATGATTGATCGGGCCTTCGGTAAAATCACCATTTCAAACTCAACGGTGCCCTTACATTACTAATCTAGGAAGTAGTTTAAATTTTATTCAATTTTTTTAGGAAAATACATGTTTGTGTCATTTAAGTATCTTAATATATTACATACATTTCTTCTAGAAACAACGGGTCATGCAATGGCATATTATATCAGCACCTACCCTTGAATTTAATACATATAACATTTAAAAATAATTCCCAAAAAAATCTTATTCACTAAATAGTTCTCTATTTTGGGCCAATTATTCATGTGAATGTTGTGGGTACACTATTTCGTTTCAAAAATTATATGTGTGCCACTCACCTCACTTATAAAAAGTCACCTCATGTCCAATCTTTTTCACAAATTAGCACCATTTTTTTTTAATTACCACCCAAAATAATATTAAAATTCTCCCTTCCCATCATAGAATCATTATATTGAGTAGAAATCTGTCCACATAAGGCTTTAGTGAAAAACTAATGTTGTTACCTGCATAGTAGGTGATTATCTTCATTGAGAATTTTTATTTTATTTATTCCTCCACCACCGTAATGTATCATAGAACCATTATGATATAATAACCTTAGTTACAAACATATAATATTTTTTTATTATATTTTAATGATTTAAAACCATCCCCACATCCCTCGAATGGGTTATGATATCATCATTCATGGTTACAGTGGACATCCACCTCACGAACTAAAGTCATCTGTTTTATTATTACCACCTATCATGGATGAGTATGATGTTGTATATAATTTATATATATGTATATATTATATTAATAATATAATTATAACTACTAAGTAAATATATCATATATATATATACCATTTTATTTTTTATTATGTATGTGATATGTTAACATCGCTCGTGGGTACGGAGGACTACCCCCTCACGAAGCATTCTGATTCTTTTTTCACTAATGATTTACATGAAAGGTAATAAGAAAATTTTTAATGAATATATTTGATTTAAATAAAATAATTTTAATATTCATGCTAAAAATTTTCATTATGAAATGTTAATATATCATTTTATTGTTTACACTAAAAATGATTACAACATTCTTGTATGTGTGGACTATTGTCTTCATGAAGCGACGCGACTCTCTTTCATCACCATACCACATTATGGTATACACAAGTAAATTAAAAGAAATAATATGGTGTATGAGATATTATAATACTTTCTTAATGATAAAACATTACTTAAATCCTTTCAAAAAATTTCATTGAAATTACAAAACGTTACGCATTCGTATGTTCAATCTATTATCTCCAGGATTTCAATGTAATTAATTTTTCATAACCATATTCCGTGATTTGTTTTAAAATTATTAATATTGTGAAAATATTATATTTATACAATTATTATTGTTATGGAGATCATTTAACAATATAATATGTGCATGGACCAGGTATTTCATGAAAAAACACACCTAAGAAAACAATAAAGTTAACAACAAAAATAATGAGAATTATTAAATATTATTAATTAAGTGGTAATAATATATTATTAAAGGATCATATGTGATATTTTGAATATAAATATGGTTTTTTAATAAGTTTACAACATGTTTAAAACAACTATAAAAGATTTTAAAATTTTTTCAACCAAAAGGAAGAATGAGGTAAGGGTTTGGCATCTGAATTTTACTTCCATGAGACATAAACCATATTCACCACTTATTTTTTTAGAGTATATACTACCTTATTTTGTTTCTATCATTAATTAATTTAAATTCATGTTATTTAATGTTTCATTAAATGTTATTTATTTCATGGGTATAATTAATAAAATTTACCAATGTGGAAGGTGTTTATTTTTAAGTCTTTTCATTATTAAGGTTTTTTTTGTTGATGTATCCCATATAAGAATTATTTAATATTTCTATCTAAAAAATATATATTTTATTTCCATATAGTTTTTATGAAATTTTTTAAGAAATAGTACCATTTTTACACTCTTTGGTAGATAAAATGATTGATAAAATGGTTTAAGGAAAATAATGCATTATTTTTCTCTACAGTAAGAAATCCATTTTCATAAAAACCCATGTCATAAAAAAATATTTTTAAAAATGATTTTATACTTCTAAAAAGGACATAAAAAAGTAATTTTTACACAATTTTATTTTTTTTATTTTTTTGAATTCAATATTCATGTAATTTTCAAAACAATTCAAGTTTGAATATTTATAAAAATTTAAATGTAATCACTATTTTTAATTTACTCAGAATGTATGGAATTTTCCTTACATTGTGACCATTAAATGATTTAATTATTCCATTATAAATTTAAAAGGTTATTTTCAATGATTTTTTGTAAAATTTTTGTGTTAAATATTAGTTTTCAAATGCGATTTTCAAAATGAAATGTGTATTTTCCTCAATAACGTTTTTAAAGATATTTTAGTGTTATTTATATACATGAATGGAATCATCAATTTAATGTAATTACGATCCACTATGGATATGGATTTTATGTCATCCATATAAATTAATTGGAAGATATTTGATCTTATTAATTGAGTATGTACAATTTTATTCCCATTACAAATTTTACTCCGAATGGATTATTATTATGTTTTTTAATTTTCGTATGTATTAACATTTCAAGGGTTTATTTTCATTATAATTGTCCATGTGGGTTATTTTTCACCCCTTTCATATAAGTAATGCATTGGCATATTTTTATGATGTGTAGTCTCCACTGTATCCTTAAGATTCATCAGTAGGTCTCATGTGACTAACTAGATATGTTTTTGGCCCATGACTTTGCCCATTTATAGATATTTCATAGCACAATATTTGATAGTATTAGATGTATTAGAAATCCATGATTTTATTTTAGGTCTTGGAATAATCCCAACATTATTTTATAGATTGATTTCATTATGACTTTCATAATTATAATTATATTTATTTATATTCCATGTTATTATTCAATTAGTTACAATATCCTTGGTTTATTATTCAATATCCAGTGAATATTTACATGGTATTATTTGATCATCATTAATTCCTACAATATTATGCCTGATATACTGATTATATTTCTTATGTTTAAGTTATTTACCATTCAATATAGAATATTCTTTATTTATTCCTAGATTATGTGATACACCTACCCTTACGGAGAATCTGAGATCACCCCTTTGTTATGTTTTATTCTCCCCAAGATATAAGGAAATATTTTGTGATTAATATACCTGGATATAAAAAATTTCATCCCTGATGAAAACTATTTATGTATTATATGTTTTAAAATATAATATATATTTCATTTGTGTATCTAGTTTACCAATACTACAAAATATTTAGTCCTTAGATATGAGATTCATTGTATGTTATTCTAATATAATAAAGTAGACATTGGATCTAGGATACTAGATTTGGGTTCGATAGACAAAGAAGGAATGATTGATGAATTTTAGTGTTAATAAAGATGAATATTTTGGTAAAACTCATGTAACAATCCAAATAATTTAAATTTTGGCTCAATTAGTATATCATAATATGGATGTGATGATTCTACTATAGGTGAGATATGACAGTCATCATCAAAAAAAAGTATCAGAAAATTTAGTGTTATATTCTTAATTAGTGTACATTGATATAAAATATAACATTATTATTTTTTTGTTAGAGCAAGGAGTTAATAATATATAGTTGTTTTCTTCTATGAAGAATATTATAGAAATGTTTTCCTGGCCAAAATTTATAGAACCATTCTATAGATTGAAGATGATTATTTTCATTCAAACTTGTTCTTATCAAGTCTAAGGTAAGGTTTCATTGTGCCATTATCACTTTTTCATTGGATTATTATTTTCTAATGGGTAGAAAGGAAACATAAATACCTCTATGTTTATCACTTAATATATTTTAAAATGAGGAGAAAATTAATATAGCGGGTGAATGTAATTGTATTTTTTTAACCTAATGGTATAAATGCATATTATTTAAGGGGATAATATATTTAGAGAGATTTTTTAAAATGGGAATGTTGTGATGTCAATATGATTTTATGATTTATGAAATATATATCATTTTTTGTATTCATGTCTACAAGAACATTTTATACGTGAGTTCAAGGAATAATTTTATAATGGGGAAAAAATTTGACTAAGTGAAGTAACAGACATTATGGGAAAACACATTATTATTATTAAATTTTGTTGATTCCAATACCGTGTTCATAGATGTTGGATTATAATTAAATAATGATGATTCATTTATATTTTTGATAAGATAGAAAAGAAATTTATTCTAATTGGTTAAAAACATTAAATTTGGGGATTGTTAAGACCAAGAGATATTTCAGGATATGCTGAAATTTGTAGTTTTTGTGACAAGTTAGATATTTTTGTGACCTTGGGTGATATTTATAAAATAAAAATTAAAAGACAAATATAATTCATTGTTTTTTATAAAATTTAATAAGTGAAGTTAAGATAATGTAATGGATATGTTTCTTGTGTTGGAATATGTTTTAAATAAATAAATTATTTTAAAAATTATATCTAATAATGTTTTTAATATGTGTTTAAGTGTATGAAAATGTTTTGAGGTGTTTCAAATAAGATTATATTTTTTGTAATATTTATCTTGGTTTTTAGATATGATATAAATTTTCATTGAAATATGGAAAATGGCTTAACATTTAAGTATTTTATCAACAATATGGATGGATTTTCTTTGTGAATATTAGGTTAAAAATTTTTAACGTCATCAAAAATTAATATCTTCCATCACTTTGATAAATATTGTTTTTATATATAAATTATTTTATACTCAACCAATGAAAATACAATACTCTGATACTTAAGTCCTTTATATTGATTACATAAAAAATTTAGATATGTCAGTTTTTTATCCCAGGTTGTAAAATTTTATAGTCCACAAAATTTAATGTTTTACATAGTATAATACATGATGATTTATAATATATGAGGGTTTTCCCTCTAAGGATATATATTATACTATAAGAAGTAGAAAATTCATCAAAAAAATATTCAATAATACACGTTTTATAATTTCATCATTATAGTGCAACAAATTGTGTTATAATAACAACCTAGAAAATTACATTAAAAAATAGCTAAAATGAGTACCATAAAAATTTTACAATATGGGTAAGTACAATATTCTTGTACTAAATAGGATCATACTACAAAAAATTAAAAAATATATTACATACATTATAGTCATAAAAATAGAAAAAGTAGTGTAATAGACATGGTATCCAATCTATGTGAAAGATTTAATTGATATTATATATTAAGATAAAGTATGTATATAAGGGACAATATGAAAGTTGGGATCAAAAAATTGGCATAAAACCATTAGAAATCAGACCATTAGAATAATAATATCCCTTAATTACTATTGAAATAGTAATATGACCCATATAAATATCTTTTTATAATAGAATATATAATATAATTGAGTAATTATACAATTAGAAATTATTAATAATGTATGTTTATTTATAATGATATAATAACACACATATGTCTTGTAATACAATTATTATTTATTAGATAGTTTTATTAATTTCATCACCAAATTATTGATTTTGAAATAAATAAGTGGTCGTATTTAATAATTAAATTTATTATATATGGGAATTACATTCGTAAAATTGACTTTAAATTTTGGATTGACATGTAAAAAATACTCAATGGGGATTTTATTATAATTTTTTAAGAAAGAAATTTTTTTAGGTAAATAGAAAAATATAGTATGAATATACTATAAGTATTATGAAATCACAATTGTAACACCTTGACCAGAATCACCATTTCCAATCTGAAGCGCAACCTAACCTCATGTGTTAATCCCTATACAATAGTGACTGTCAACTAGTGGTGAGGGTCTATAGTGATGTGGAGATACTGTACACTCTATATTAATAGCCATTAGTAGAATATAACAACATAATCATGACCTAGATAACCACACAATTTACCATAACATGAAATAATTCTATAATAGATGTCATGTCAGGTCATAGATAAAAAGTAAGAGACACACATTGTGGAAGGTCAAAAAGAATAAGTATCACAACTAGAAAGATAAATTATAGATATTATGGACGTTTTATAGACTATGTCTTCAAGTTTCATCATTACCTGACACCAAGATCCTCAATAACATGTCCTTGGGACATTAACCTTCACTTATCCCTAATCAAAATATCTACTTGAGAACTGATATTCTCTTGCGGGTTGTGGGTATAATCCTTGTATGAAACCAAAAATGAATCCTTAATATATATTAAAATGTATATAGAGGTGTATGATATGAAAGAAAGGTAAATACACCAACAAGTATAAAACCAAATATATACCAAGAGATCATGGAATGACTATGTTTACATGAACCTCAACAATACCTACTTCGGTACCATGTCGGATGTGCCTCAAAAGTAGTTATATCCATATTTATATCAATCTACGTAACATCATCCACCTTTAATGATAGTTCATGGTTTTCTATTAAGGAAAAACTCTATTCCCACCATTAAATGAAAATCATACCCATGACCAAGGAAAAACTACTCACCTTGGATGGTATTAATTCTCAAAATTTGTGATCAATAGAACTTAACACATAATCAAGGGCAATCCCTAATGAAATATCATACAAGCCTTCAAACCCTCTTCTTAAGGTTTATGTATTTCTTTTACCTTGGGAAATCATATTCCAAGATTAGGTAATAACCATCCTATATAGAGACGTACCCAATGATTCATTTCTTTTGAACTCCCCCTCTAAGGATCCATCTAAGATTTATAGGGCCATATATCAACCTGAAATCTTATACAGTGTTCCAAAAGCTATGTACAAAACCACATGAAAAGAATTACATAACAAGTAACAATTATATTATAATAAATATTATATAAACAATGAAGAAATTTAAATCCATGGTATAACATAACAAGGAACAAGAATGGATTATCGAATAATCCATAACTATTATATTACCACATATATGTTGTGACATACAATAGAACACACAATCCATACAACAAGATGGTCTCACATGATATCCATGAATTCTAACATACAATATCATCCAAGGGTCTCTACACTAGTCCCATACACTCAATCTTTGAAAATAAAACCACTATATAAAAAGGGACAATATGGTAAACATTTCCAACCAATAGCAATTTGATCACAATTACTGAGATTTTTCAATGAATTTCTGTTCACAAATGGTCTGAGTTCGGGAAAGTGTATGATAAAATACCCGTTTAGAATAAAAAAGTAAAAAAAATACCTTAATGATAATAGTTTCTTGGCACCACCATTAGGGATGCTGGAACAATTTTTTATCTAGTTTCTGGGAATTGATTAGATGATTGGCTTCTACTGGCTAGCCAGTGGGATCTACAGTACTGTAAGTCCCACTACCAAAACTACATGCTAGTCGATCCACGACAACCACTGGCCAATGGCCCTGTTTTCACCATAATTCATCACTTTATGCCTCAAACCATGGAAACAGTAACTGTGGGACCACATTATACATAATAAGAACCTCTAAGGGATAAAAAACTCGAGATAGATTGTAATTTTAAAATAACTATACCCTAAATGTCAAGGATGCTATAATTATCCCACTCTAATGACATCTTGTCACATATAAGTGTCTCTTGTGGTCTAGAAAAAAAAATATGGGCCATTGCTCCTGAAAAATATACTCATTCTCCCATGTATCCTATCAAAATGAAAATTTTCTTCACCAAAACATTTAGAAGTAAAACCATTACCCCTTGTAATGCTTTCTTACCCTTTCAACGATCTACACAAGGCACTCCACAAACAATATGCCAAACTCCCTGACTATTTCATTATGGAAACACATTACTTTAATACAAAATATTACATTATTCATAAACATATATATCCAATAATTACAACATTAGGATCATAAATTCCTAGTATCATTGGAATCTTAGTTTTTTAATAAATAAAACATGTAATCCTTATTTAATTATACATAGTATTCTCATTAAATCCATTTGGTCTTCTAAATATTGATGAGTAAATCTAGGGAATACATAAAGAAATAGAAAAGGTAAATATACCTGTAAGAGAATAAACATAATATGGAAACATAATATGATAGTTAAAAGTATAAAAGGATATCCTAAAAGAGAAGGCTGATTAGTAATTTCATTGAATCTTATCCTCAAGAACATTGTATCATATGATCGTGGAATCATAGGGAATTCATAAATAACATATAACATGAAAAAACATCGGTCAAGGGTAACTATGTAGAAAATATCACACTACGGAAAAATTCCATTGATGAATTAGGTTTACTACCTAATCCCATTGAGGATGTCACATGATAATAATACTTTATCAAATGTATTGGAACAAAAACTGGGAGCACCCATCATAGTAATATCATGACCATTTTTTTCAACATAAAGTAAATCAATCAAAAGGAATAACACAAGAATTTAACATAAAAATTAAATGGGTTTCATAATCATGATTCATATCATAATCAATTTAATTTTTATAAATAATGATATTGATAAATTTTCATATGGTATGTATTACCCCCTTCAATGGATAGATGAATAAAATAGGTATATATAAATATAAATATATATATATATATATGAGACACTCACACATATAATTAAGAATAAATAAATATCATTAAGGGATTTTTTCACTGATAAAAAGAATAGTGAAAATATTTTTGAGGTAAATAAATATTTCACATTGAGAAACATCAATGGATGTCATCGTATATGGAAAATGATTTTGAGAGATTACCTTGATCATTTCTTAAGGAAAATATCTTTTCCATTAGAAAAAAAAATTATTTAAAATTTAAAAAAATCTTCAAAATTTAATAAAAAATTCCATTAAATAACAATTTGAATATTAATATGATTCCTTAAAAGGTAGAGTGTTCATGATAGAGGAAGAGTTCAGTTTATGCGAAATACATCGAATATAAGGATTCCTTTCACAAATTTGTAAGAAATTTCCAATAGAACATTATTCCAAAAATAAAATTACGTTTCCATTTAATTTTATTTCTAAAAATACAAATAAGGATAAAATTTAGTTCCAAAAATTCTAGTAAATCATATTTTGAAAAAATTTCTAGAATACATGGATTTGGAAGAAAATGGATTTTCAAACAAAGAGAGAAATAAAGATGATTTCTCTAAAAACCATTATTTTGAACTCTTTGGTAATAAAAGATAGGAAAATAAAGGTAAAATATATATTCTAAACAAAAATTAAATTTTAATAAAAGGATTAAATTTCTTGAGATATATATCAAATTATTTATTCAATTTTATCATAATCATGAATTTTCCTGATATACTGTGAAATTGTAACATAATTACCTTACCACATTAATAACATTGAAGCATCATAACCATGAAATAATACAAATACTTAAAAAGTAAAATGTAATAATATTAAATAAATTCAATATATTAATTTTCGAAGGGTCTTTATATATTTCTCATAAAATATGATACGCGCATAACATAACATAAATCTTAGAGAAGGAAGATTGAGAAAAAAACCTTTACCATAAGTATCAAATTCTTTAGTAAATGTTAAAAACTTATTTATAATAAATTTAAGTTTATTATACATATATTAAAGAAAAATAAATAAAAATTTAATACCATATATTTTTTACTTATTACCTTTTATTACTCGTTTATTAATAGTTCCATATTAATGTCGCATTTTGGGCCATAACTGATATACTTTTCATGTATGTTTGGATATTCTTTTGGTTCCCTTAATTTGATCATGGTTATATACTCATAAGAATGATAACCATTATATTAATATCATTTATATTATTTATATATATATTTAGAGTAATCTGTTAATTTTATATGTATAATGGGTAACACCATTCATGGAGACGGTAATACCCACGTGCACATGAATGATCTTTACATTTTCTTGATGGATAGAATAAAAGGAAAGTAAGTAATATATCACAATTAAATATGAATTATTATTCCATATATATCAAATATATTCATTAAATTTACCCTAATTTTTTCCCATGAAAATCATTAGTGAAAAATGAATCAAATATCTTTGTGAGGCGGGAGTCCTCTATACACATAAATGGAATTGTCATATCCCCCAGAGAATAGAATCTAATAATATATGTGTGATATCTTTATTTAAAAGGTAAACTTATGTTAAAAATATCATATATATGTGTAACAACCCAGGTATTTATAGAATAATACATTTTCATGTCTATTAATATTTATGAATAAGATATTAATATTACTTTAAATAGGACACTTCATTTGAGAGCGTACTCAAAACACAACAACAAGTTTCTCCCAAATCATACGTTCCACACAACTTTGAGTTATACCAAAATATATTAAAATATTATTATTATTATTTTAAATGGTTGATAACGCTTAGCCTATGGAATGGCAGGAATGAATATTATAAACTGAATTTTGAAATAAGTTTTACACATGTATAAATAATTATTAATTGGGTATCAAATTTATGAGAAATGGAAATAAATACTAATTGAAGATAAAGGATGTGTTTTTATGAAAAACTATTTAAAAGATAATAATAGTGTTTTCATATCATCCTTTATGGATTGTTTTAATTAAAAATATATTATTTATATTAAATTTAATTTTTTAATTTCATATTATATGTTTTCTAGATATGATATATGATCAATTTCAATTTCTCGAATAAAAGAAGTATTTTTCAACAAATGCAGTTTTACCACCACTTGATGAAGAAACATTTTTAAATATAGTGTGTGTCACTTTTATATTCTACATTTGAAAAAATAAACTCTTAATTTATAATAGGGACATCAAAAATTACTTTGGGGGATTTTTGTTATTTTTCTGATACAGTTCATTTTTGTAATGAATAGTGACAAATACTACATTTTAAGTCAAATTTTTATTTTCATCTGATTTATTTATATGGTTAGATTATCTTTTTAATTAGTTTTAATGTTTAATTAGATTATATTTTTATAATTTAAAATAATTATTTTCATTAGAAGTAATTTTACTTTTAATTAGACATAAACACTTATCAATCTTTTGATAGTTATTATATCTTAAAAAACCGCTTTTTGGTTTTGACTACATGAATAAATTTTAAATTTATTTTTTCCACTTATGTGTTTTGAATTTGGGAAAATTGATTCAATATTTTGAATTATGATGGACAAATTATTTAAATTGATACCTTTTTTATACATTATGAAAATTAACTACTATAATTATTTTATTTACCATTGTTAACGGATAAATCTGGTAAAGAAGGGGAAAATAATATCATAATAATATAAAAATACCCCAAAATGGGCCCTAATACTATGGTATAAGATATTTATGACCATGAATATCCTTGGGTAGATTTTGGGACCCCATGGAGCCACTTGGATATCAAAATGTCATTTTATAATAATTAAATTAGCATAAAGAAAAATATAACATAAATTTGTATCTTTTATTAAAACAATTTTTATATGGATTTATATAAGTGATATATTTGAAATTAAATAGTAATTATAAATATAAAAATATTTCTTACATCATGTAATATTATTTATAATTTTTGGTCATCAAATAAATAAATTTGTTTATGACCCAATGATGATGTTGTGGTTACATTATTAATGGAATGATTTAAATAAATGAGATTATAAATATTAAATTATATTAATTTCCAAAAATTTATGCCATCTAAAAAAACTAGGGATGATTATGACTTTTTTAAATTAAATTAATGTGGTTTTTATAATGAAAAATGTTTTTTTGTTAAAAATTCATGATATGAATTGTTTAAAAATTGACAAAAATGAGTTTTAAAACAAATAATATTTTATTAAATGATATAATAGTCCTGAAAGTATAACTTTCTACAAAATGACTTAGATATTTTTGAAAATGACTTTAATGACCCAATTCAGGTTTTATTTTTATTTTATATTAAATATATTAACTATATACTTTGAATATAGAAGAATACATGGTTAGTGTCAAATTTGTTATCTATGTGATTAAAATAAATGATAATTTTAAATTTGTCACCTAGACTTGTTTGAATCCTATTGGTTGAGATTTTTTTCAACCCAAAAGCATCTTATATTTGAAATAAACCACCTTGGTATCTTTTAAACTGAAAATCATTTTATAATAAAATAATATTTCAATACCTTCCTAAAGTGTCCCTCCTCCTTCTTATAAAATACCATCCACTCTAACCCTTACTCACTCCTCTAAAGCACCTTGGATCATCCAAAATATGCCCAAATAAGTTAAAAAAATATTTTTATTCCTCATAGAATCATCACATTAGGATGAATGAAAATCAAGAAATCCTTTTAGCTTAAATCAAAAGGAGTTACCCGTTTTGAGCTAATCTCTTATATCATGACCCCCTCCCCACAAAGTATACCCCTCCTGGGCTGACAATGTGAGAAGGGAGATAATGACCCATGAGTCCCGCCTCTAGTAGGCCCCGGGTTGGCGACTAGCACCAAGGGTATAGTAAACACACAAATGAGAGGCATTACCCTCTAAGAGAACACATGCGGAAGAGAGAGATAAGATATACACCAATCAACTCCAACTAAGAACTGAAATATAAAAGAAACCCATTTCCATATTTGAAATGTCATGCAAAAGTACCACAACTGAAAGGGAAAAACTGCAAGTACCCAAAAGAAAGTAAAACAGCAGCGACCACGATCCCGAACAGCTCCTGCAACCACAAGCTAGTAGTGACCAGCCTGATCTCCAACCTGCTCCATGTAACCTGTAAAACAGTTTAGATACACCTAGGGTGAGTATAAAAGTATACTCAGTAGGATCCTCCCCGAAGCCTCTCGTGCAAAAGTAAAGAAATCGTGCTAAAGAACACTGAACAACAAGTGAAACTAACTCGTCACCTAAACAGGTATACTAAGTTCCCAAACTCACCATGGCTACTCTCACCAAGTAATGCATACAAGAATATATCATATAATAAAGAATATCTAGGGTACCCCACTACTACTTCCCCACTTTTTCCACTTTTCCCCAACGACATACGTCCTGTGCATCTCTCTCCAAATCTTGCTCGCAGACACCTGGGCTAAGCTCCATAATCTTCACCTCATGCACCACAAAGGCTTGCCCGTATACACCTGGGCTAAGCACCACACCGTCCTCACAAACAAAATTAAACAGGTAGTTTCTGAGAGCCACCAAAGCCTACATAACGTGTATCATACATCGGGTATTATACGTCAAGCCATCACAACCCATACACCGAGTAAGGATCCTCAATCCATCACAGCCTATACACGTTACACCTATAGTAGTCCATAGGATACTATATCCAGAATATATGTGTGTGAATAACCACAAGCCATTACATCCCTCTACACACATACATGGGGAAAACTAATCGTTGTGTCTACTAGCACAAGTATCTACCAAGAGAAGAGAGCGGGGTCAAAGGGGGTAGTCATCCATTCATCCTCCCACCGGAATGTTGGGGAAAACACCCCACCATGGCTCAAAATCCCCAGGGTGTCAGTTTCCCTTACTGACAGGGTGGAGTAGAGTATAGAAACACAAAACGTACATAATATATAAAAACTCACAACCACACTATGGGCATAACCTAGTCTTAGACACAACTGCAGCTAATGTCTCTCGGACTCCGGGCTGCCACTTATAAGACTAGGTAACCTATAATCACACAACCATTTAAAGAGCTTAATTATGTTACTTAATTCCCTTTCTATCAATTCCACTGTAAGTTAATTAATTCTTTAAACATTATACTTTATTATCATCACGCCCAAAGTCAAATGTTCCTTCAAAAGATCACAACCACATCATTAAATTCCAGCATCTCCATCCCTATGGATTATCACCATTTAATCAATAGTTCATTACAGAATTACTTTACCATATTCCCAGGAATTCTAGAAAAAAATCCTATGCTACTAAACACAAGGGGGATCAACATGGTGAGTAGATATATTACCCATCGAGTATTTGCCATCTATAGAAAGAGCGTAGACCCATTCTCCCTCGAGAGGCTAAACATGGAAAGCACGTGGCATACCCCGCATGTCTTCACCTCTTTCAGAAGAAGGGTAAGAAAAAACAGCTACCTTGAGGAGTGGGGAAAATTAAAGCAGGTAAACAACCAATAAAACCACCAAACAATCAACCAGCGCATCCACCCCATACCATCATCCCTGGTGTCCTCTCCGATGCCCACATGCATAAACTAATGAATATCGCCACTCTAGGCTCCATCTGCTGCCATAACCACAAGGCCGTCCTACCTCCACATATCACAACACCCCTCTAGGGTCACATCACAACACAAGAAAAGGGGAAAAAGTTCACATCAATTTGGTCTCTTGGCCCATTAACAAGGCGTCCAACCTTCATACATAATGAGCACTCATGCCTCCAAACCACAAGGCATTCGGCCTTGCAAGAAAGAGGGTAACTTAGAACCCTATCAGGTATTATCTTTTATCAACAAAAAGCTCTTTAATACCTCTTGAGTTAACCAATTCACTATTAGTAGGTTCCAACTATGGGCAACCTAACCAAAAATCTATCATAGCTACCACAATTTAATTAAACAATTAACTTGACATTCCTTCAAACAAAAAGCACCAACAACAACAACCAGATTTGTTCACATGCATCTTTATCTTTAGCCAATTAAATATCAATTAATTCCAGATTTACGTTCTTTATCAATTCATTAAGAACAACATGCTAAAAATCAAGACATAGATATCACACTATCTAGAAAATCAAGAGGCAAACCGTTATCATGGTACAAAGCAACACATGCGATCAAACCAATTCTTTTAATCAGGTTAAAGTATTTAATTTGGTCAATTTTATTATGATCCAAAGGGATAAATCATGATAACTCTACAATTGAACATAAACAATTAGAGAATCCATGAATCCCCTACCTCAACAATTATTGACGTTCTTTATCCACACAACGGGTCACAATCCTCCTCTCGTGACAACTGCATCCACCAGAGGATGCCACGGTACGACGACACCAACCAAACCCCAAGAAAAATGCATTAGAATCATGGAGATTACATGGTATAATATGGAAGGGAGAAATAGGAGAAGATGATCCCCAAAAGAACGTTGATAAAACATACCTTATATGGATGATTGATCGACACAGCTCGGTTGCATCCAAAACAGAGTGGAACCAATCGAAGGAGTTGGGTTTGATTGTGAAACTCCTACGGGAAGGATTGAAAGGTTCTAGCATCTCATAGCCGAGAAAAAAGAGGAAGAACAAGGGAGGATGATATCTTGTCCCTTTTGAAGATTTATTGGGGCGACATTTTAAGATCCACTTAATTCTCTATTAAAAATGGATCGCATTAACCCACACGGTTTGACTATGTAAAAAAACATCCCGAGCTATAGGATTAATTAAAATAGGATTTATGGAATTTGAATTGGCTTTAAATACTTTAAATAAGGCTTTAAATGTATTTTACGTCAAAGGAAACATCAAAGGGGCGAAACTGTAGGAAGCTAGAAACAATGTTCACATACTCAAAATTTGGCAAAGGAAAGGAAAGGTCACCTTTAGACCTTACCGTTAGAGGTTACCGATAGACCTCACCGTTAGAGGTTACCGATAGACCTCACCGTTAGAGGTTACCAATAGACCTCACCCTTATAGCCTACTGATACACCTCACCGTTAGAGGTTAGCGATAGACATCACCGTTCTTGAGACACTGTACACCTACAGATCTGGAAACACTGTACAAGTCTACTGATCTGGAAACACTGTACAAGTCTACCGATCTGGAAACACTGTACAAGTCTACCGATATAAGTTCACTGATAGAACCTCGCTGATAGAAACACTGTTCAAGTCTACTGATATAAGGTCACCGATTGAAAAATTGTTCAAGTCTACCGATAGATTGTCACCGATAGAACCTCACCGATAGAAACATTGTTCAAGTCTACCGATAGAAGGTCACCGATAGAACCTCACCGATAGAAACATTGTTCAAGTCTACCAATAGAAGGTAACTGATAGA
The DNA here is from genome assembly GCA_963277665.1 of Viscum album. Classification (NCBI taxonomy): domain Eukaryota; kingdom Viridiplantae; phylum Streptophyta; class Magnoliopsida; order Santalales; family Viscaceae; genus Viscum; species Viscum album. The sequence continues at coordinate 822,412,571 of OY728143.1, forward strand.
ACCTCACTGATAGAAACATTGTTCACTGAACCTCACCGACAGAAACACTATTCACATACCGATACTGTTCATAAAACTGGAAACACTGTTCACAGAACTGGAAATTTGGAAATGTGTTGGGGATAAGTCACCTTGACCTCCCGGAACACCTCAAACACCACATTTTCACAAAGTAATGGACCAGAGAGGTCCTAGCCATTACATCAGATGCCTCTCAAAACATTCTCGTCCTCGAGAATTTAAAACCAACCTAAGGAAAAGAGGGGTCCGAACAACCACCCGGTAAGATACCTCTCAGGGAAAAACCACCAGGAGTTGTTATAAAGCTAGAACAAAACCACGACATCTGAGAGTTAAGGGAGAAAAAAATCCGTATCTAAACAATTCTATCTTAACATCACATCAATGTTACATAAAGAAAGGATCATAGAAAACACAACACAACGACTTAAAATAGCTCCGGGTACTGGACATGCATCTGTTACTCACGTTCCCAGGTACTCTCCTCCATGCCACCGTGTCGCCACAAGACACTAACTAAGGGGATAGAATGCTCGTGCAACACCTTCTCTTTGCAGTCTTGGGTCTCCACAGGTCTCTCCTCAAAGGTTGCACCATCATCAACATCGATCTCTCCCCAATAAATGATGTGAGAGTCATCATTGATATAATGACGGAGTTGTGATACATGGAAAACATCATGTACCCGACTCATCTACGGGGGAAGTGATACTCGATACGCCATGGCTCTAACACGATCTAACACGTCAAAAGGCCCAACAAACCGGAGAGAAAGCTTACTTCCATGACCAAACCTTTGCTGCCCACGATGTAGAGTCACCTTCAGAAACACATGATCCCCAACATTAAACTCCAAGGGTCTCCTCCTTTGATCAGCATATTATTTCTGATGATCTTGTGTTGTCTTCATCCTCTCACAAATCACCTGGACCATCTTTGTTGTATTCTACACTAGTTTCGGTCCGAGAATTGTTGTCTCTCTGACCCCAGTCCAGCACAACGGAGAACGGAAAGGCCTGCCATACAAGGCTTCAAACAGCGCCATACAAATGGTGGAGTGAAAAATATTATTGTAAGAGAACTCTACCAAGGGTAAGTGCCTCATCCATGAACCTCCAAAATCACGAACACAAGAGCGTAGCATGTCTTCAAGAGTCTGGATGGTTCGATCTGTCTGACCATCCGTTTGAGGGTGAAATGTTGTTCTAAGGCATAGTTGAGAACCAAAAGCATGTTGGAGACCTCTCCACACCCTAGAGGTAAAACGAGGATCTCGATCAGAAATTATCATCCTAGGGACTCCATGAAGTCTCACCACCTCCTCTAGATACTGCCTCGACAAAACATCCACTGATCTCAACTCCTTGATCGCTATGAAGTGGGCCGATTATGTTAAACGATCCACTACCACCAAAATATCATCATGTCCTCCTGGAGCTCGAGGTAACTAGTAACAAAGTCCATTGAAATGTCCTCCCACTTCCACTGAGGAATCTCTAATGGCTGGAGAAGACCACCCGGAACACGGTGTACGGCCTTCACCTTTTGGAAAACTAAACATCAAGACACAAACTCTGCAATAGTACGCTTCAGCCCAGGTCACCAAAACTGTCTCCTCAAGGATCGACACATCTTTGTCACACCAGGATGTACTGCTAAAGGTGAACTGTGTAACTCTCTGAGAACCGTCTCACGCATCGTCAAGGGAAAAAAATCCTTCCATGATACAACATTCGTTGTTGTTCATCCTCCGACCAACCATCAGGGGCCTCACCACAAACAACTCTGTCTCTCCAGACTTCCACCTCAAGATCTCCCAACTTTGACTCTTCCACCTTCTGCATCAGGTATGACTGTACCGTCATCTGAAAAAGACAAAATCTACCCCCAAATTCTCCCATATCAAGATGTAATGCCGACAGTTCTTCCATTACCCTCCAGGAATCACCGGATTCATGCACATCATCACTACGTGACTTTGGCTCAGCGCATCAGCAACAACATTCCCCTTTCTAGGTGTATATGATATATCAATGTCGTATTCCTGTCGGAACTCCATACACTGACGCTTCCGTAATTTCAAGTCACACTGGGAAAAAACATACCTCAAACTCTTATTATCAGTGAAAACCACAAAGCGTTCACCAATGAGGTGATGTCTCCACAACATTAGAGCAAACACCACAGCTAAAAACTCATGATCATTGGTTTCATAGTTGCGTTCATGGGGATGCAACTGCAGATACCCATAAGAAACAGCAGACCTCTGCTGTAAGAGGAGACAACCTAACCCAAATGTGTAGCATCGCAGAAAACATAAAAATGAACTCCCTCAGCTGGAAGACAAAGGACTAGAGCACTTACTAACTTCCCTTTTAGATACTCGAAAGCTACCTGACACTGATTAGTCCATATGAATTCCTGATAATTCCTGGTCAAAGCTATCAGAGGAGTAGCAACTCAGGTGAAATTGGCTACGAACCTCCTGTAATAGCTTGTGAGACCAAGGAAACTTCACACCTCTGACACTGTCTTGGGGGCTTCCTAAGACACCACTACTTCTATCTTCGATGGATCCATGGCTACTCCTTGTTGGGACACAACATGCCACAAGAAACGGACTTCTCGAGCCAAAAACTCATACTTCGACAACTTCCCAAACAGCTGATGTTGGTGAAGAACTCCCAAAACAGCTCGTAGATGCTATGTATGCTCCTCTTCAGATGTGGATTACACAAGGATGTCGTTGATGAAAACCACCAAAAACTTATCCGGGAACTCACGAAACACAGTATTCATCAATCCCATAAACACAGCTGCAACATTGGTCACATCGAATGACATTACCACAAACTCATAATGCCCATGATGAAAATGGAATGCAGTCTTCGGGATATCCTCATCCTTTACATGCATCTGATGATATCCTGACCACAAGTCGATCTTTGAGAACCAACTTGCACCCTTCAGTTGATCGAATAAGTCATCAATCCGTGGAAGAGGATAGTGGTTCTTTATTGTCACTTTGTTTAAGCGACGATAATCGATGCACAACCGCAAACTGTCTCCATCCTTCTTCACAAACAAAACTGGTGCACCCCATGGTGACACACTTGGCTAAAAAAACCGCACTGAAAAAGACCATGAATATGTATACGTAGCTCTCATAACTTAGAAGGGACCATACTATATGGATACATAGAGATAGGAGATGCTCCTGGCTGTAGCTCGATCCCAAACTCAATATCTCGTCGAGGGGGTAATGCTATAACCTCTTCTGGAAAGACATCAGGGTACTCCTCTACGACCCTATGAAACACCAACTGCTGAACCTCTAAATAACTCAGCATCATCTTAGCCATCATGGATGATAAGGATGGAACATGTCTGTAACCCATCCGAGGATCTCTCTCACCAAAAAACACCACTTACTCTCCATCTGCATCAAATAAAACGACCTTATTCCTATAGAAATCCACAATAGCCTGTACCGAATGCAACCAATCCATGCCAAGGATGACATCATATGGTTGTATTCATAAAACTAGGAAATCTCCCCAAGAGCGATATTGCCCCAACACTAGCTCACAGTCTCTACATACTTTAAACAAGTTAGCTTGACCTCCAACTGGCATAGTCAACACCAAGGGAACTGGAATCCTCTCTACCTCAATTCCCAAATCATGGAAAAGGGTAGGTGATATGAAGGAGTGTGTCTCTCCTGAATCAAACAAGGCATACACCAAGGTAGAAAACAGGAAAAGGGTACCTCGGACGACATCTGGATCGCCTGGAGCAGGCAACGCTAGAGATTGAAGCTGACCATGACCTCCTACATGGCCTCTCTAACCTGGATGATGACCACCACCATGGCTACGCTCTGCTCTCTGAGGACGAGGAGCGTCATGGGGCTGTCCTCTGCCTACCCCATCTACCCTCTGGTGATCTAAAGCTGGTGCAACCTACTGCTGCTACCTCGGATGAAACTGCCTCAATGGAGGAACCTAGAGCGGAGCGCCTGGTGCACGATGACTGCTCTGAAAAGTGGGGCACTCCTACTGCTGATGACCATGACCACCACAAGAAAAACAAGCGCCTGATCCCTTGGCATTGGACTAAGAGTTTCTGCCTCCAGAAAAATGAGATGGGAAGGGCTGGGACCTACCCCCAAGTGAATGGAAACTCTTCTACCCTGAAAATCAGGAACCCCGGACCACATCTCTACTTCGTGAGGCATCATGACGATTCCCCTCTCATGACGACCTGGTCCTGGCCAAAGTCCTCTCAACAACCTATGACCTTGCTAGCACCTCAAGATATGTCTTCAGCATAAATGGAGTGACCTGGCACTGGATATCTGTATGCAAAGCCTCCTCAAAATGCCTTGACCTGGCCTCCTCATCTGGTTGTAGGTTTGAAGCATATCGTAGAAGGTTCCGGAAATGGATTCCAAACTCTCAAACATTGGAGCTCCCCTATCTAAGGGTAAGAAGCTCCTGGAGACTGGACGCCTTTGCAGTCGAAGAAAAGAACTCAACTCTGAACTTGTCTTGAAAATTCTCCCATGAGATCACTGACTCCTCACGATCCCCGAGGAACAAGAGCCACCACTACCTCGCTGCTCCACGTAGCATCATCACAACCAAGGACACCCAGTGCTCTTTCTGAGTACGAATTGAACTGAAGCTGATCTCGACCTCCTCCAGCCAGTCTTTTGTGACTGCATTTGAAACAGAGCCCACATACTTCTGTAGACTCTGGCACTGAAACTCTCAGAGTGTCTTCCTCCAAGTGTCGTCGTCGTCAACCTCTACCTGGCGTCGATCTGCTGGCACAGTCTGCTAGAAATCTTATCTGTGAGCCTGACGAGGACGTCGACCTGGATCCATTCTTGAAAAATAACAAACACTTATAGCTCCTAAACCTGGAATATGGAAGACTCAACATTAATTAATTAATTATTTTCTTTTGTTCATTTTAGGTTAACCTATACTAAGGTCTACCCATTAAAACATAGGCACAAGGAAGAATGATGCATGATATTTTCCTAGGTCTCTACCCTGCAACTAGTATCACCTTGTTTAGTAGCCATTTAAACATAAAGGTTCGTACATCATATCATAGGGGGCCCTAAACAGTTGTGTCTCAGCCGGTCTCTAGTGTTTACCTCACTTGTTAAACATGAATGACAATGTTTCCCTACCAACCCATGCAACCTCACCTGTGCCTAACTCCAAACTCCATCCTATCCCTCAACCAGAGCCTTTGATATCACTCTATAACGACCCCCTCCCCACAAAGTGTACCCCTCCTGGGCCGGTAATGTGACAAGGGAGATAATGACCCTCGAGTCCCACCTCCAGTAGGCCCTGGGTTGGCGACTAGCACCAAGGGTATAGTAAACACACAAATGGGAGGCATTACCCTCTAAAAGAACACATGCGGAAGAGAGAGATAAGATAGACACCAATCAAATCCAACTCAGAAATGAAATATAAAAGAAACCCATGTCCATATATGAAATTTCATGAAAAAGTACCACAAATGAAAGGGAAAAACAGCAAGTACCCAAAATAAAGTAAAAATGCAGCGACCACGAGCCTGAACAGCTCCTGCGACCACAAGCTAGTAGTGACCAGCCTGATCTCCAACCTGCTCCATGTAACCTGTAAAACAGTTTAGATACACATAGGTTGAGTATAACAGTATACTCAGTAGGATCCTACCCAAAGCCTCTTGTGCAAAACTAAAGAAAGCATGCTAAAGCACAGTGAACAACAAGTAAAGCTAACTCATCGCCTAAAGAGGTATACTAAGTTCCCAACCTCACCATGGATACTCTCACCAAGTAACGCATACAAGAATATATAATATAATAAAGAATATCTAGGGTAACCCACTACTACTTCCCCACTAGTTTTCCACTTTCCCCAACGACATACATCCTGTGAATCTCTCTCCAAAGCTTACCCATTGACACCTATGCTAAGCTCCACAATCTGAAACTTGTGCACCACAAAGGCTTGCCCGAATACACCTGGGCTAAGAACCACACCATCCTCACAACCAAAAGTAACCAGGTAGTTTCCGGGTGCCACTAAATCCTGCATAATGTGTATCATACGTCGGGTATTATACCTCAAGCCATCACATCCCATACGTAGAGTAAGGATCCTCAATTCATCACAGCCTATACACGTTACACCAATAGTAGTCCATAGGATACTATATCCAGAATATATGTGTGTCAATAACCACAAGCCATTACATCCCTCGACACACATACATGGGGAAAACTAACCAATGTACCTACTAGCACAAGTATCTACCAAGAGAAGAGGGTGGGGTCAAAGGGGGTAGTCATCCATTCATCCTCCCACCAGAATGTTGGGGAAAACACCCCCACCCCCCCAGGGCTCAGAATCCCCGGGGTGTCAGTTTCCCTTACTGACAGGGTGGAGTAGCATATATAAACACAAAAAGTACAGAATATATAAAAACTCACAACCACACTATGGGAATAACCTAGTCTTAGACACAACTGCAGCTAATGTCTCTTGAACTCCGGGATACCACTTCTAAGACTAGGTAACCTATAAGCACACAACCATTTAAAGAGCTTAATTATGTTACTTAATTCCCTTTATATCAATTCCATTGTACGTTAATTAATTCTTTAAACATTAATTAAACATTAAACTTCATTAGCATCACACCCAAAGTCAAATGTTCCTTCAAAAAATCACAACCTCATCATTAAATTCCAGCATCTCCATCCCCATGGATTATACCCATTTAATCAATCTTTCATTACATAATTATTTTCCCATATTCCCAGGAATTCTAGAAAAACATCATATGCTACTAAACACAAGGGGGCATAATAGGATGAGTAGATATACTACCCGTCAAGTCTTTTCCACATATAGAAAGAGCGTATACCCATTCCCCCTTGAGAGGCTAAACACGAAAAGCATGTGGCATACCTCGCGTGTCTTCACCTCTTTCGGGAGAAGGGTAAACAAAACCAGCTTCCTTAAACAGTGGGGAAAAGTAAAGCAGATAAAAAACCAATCAAACCACCAAACATTCAGCCAACACATCCACCCCATACCATCATCCCTGGTGTCCTCTCTGACACCCACATGCATAAACCGATGCATCTCACCACTCTAGGCGTCATTCACTGCCACAACCACAAGGCCTCCCTGCCTCCACATATCACAAAACCCCTCCAGGGTCACAACACAACACAAGAAATGGGAAAATAAACTTCACATCAATTTGGTCTCTTGGCCCATTAACAAGGCATCCAGCCTTCATACATAATGGGAACTCATGGCTCCATACCACAAGGCATTCAGCCTTACAAGCATGTGGGTAACTCAGAACACTAACACACATTATCTTTTATCAACAAAAAGTTCATTAATACCTCTTGAGTTAACCAGTTCACTATTGGTAGGTTCCAACTACAGGAAACCTAACAAAAAATCTATCATATCTATCACAATTTAATTAAACAATTAACTTGACATGCCTTTAAACAACAAGCACCAACAATAACAACCAGATTTGTTCACATGCCTCTTTATCTTTAGCTAATTAATTATAAATTAATTCTAGATTTACATTCTTTATCAATTCATCAAGAACAACATGCTTACAAGCAAGACATAGATATCACACTATCTAGAAAATCAAGAGGTAAACTGTTATCACGGTACAAAGCAACACATGTGATCAAACCAATTCTTTTAATCTAGTTCAAGTATTTAATTTGGTCAATTTCATTATGATCCAAAGGGATAAATCATGCTAACTCTACTATTTCAAATAAACAATTAGAGAATCCATGAATCCCCTACCTCAACAATTATTGACGTTCTTTATCCACACAATGGGTCACAATCCTCCTCTCGCGACAACTGCATCCACCGGAGGATGCCACGGTACGACAGAACCAACCAAACCCTAAGAAAACCCCATTATAATCTTAGAGATTACATGATATAATATGGAAGGGAGAAACAGGAGAAGATGATCCCCAAAAGAACATCGATAAAACATACCATATATGGAATATTAACCAACACAGCTCAGTTGCATCCAAAACAGAGAAGAACCAATCGGAGGAGTAGGGTTTGATTGTGAAACTCCTATGGGAAGGATTGAAAGGTTCTAGCTTCTCATAGCCGAGAACAAAGAGGAATAACAAGGAAGGATGATATCTTGTCCCTTTTGATGATTTATTGGGGTGACTGTTTAAGATCCACTTAATTCTCCATTAAAAATGGATCGCATTAACCCACATGGTTTGACCATGTAAAAAAACATCCCGAGCTATAGGATTAATTAAAATAGTATTTATGGCCTTTGAATCGGCCTTAAATCCTTATAATATGGCTTTAAATGTATTTTACGTCAAAGGAAACGTCAAAGGGGAGAAACTGTAGGAAGATGGAAACACTGTTCACATACTCAAAATTTGGCAAAGGAAAGGAAATGTCACCTTTAGACCTCACCGTTAGAGGTTACTGATAGTCCTCACCGTTAGAGGTTACCGATAGACCTCATCTTTAGAGGTTACTGATAGGCCTCACCCTAAGAGGCTACTGATACACCTCACCATTAGAGGTTACTGACCTCACCGTTCTGGAAACACTGTACACCTACCGATCTAGAAACACTGTACAAGTCTACCGATCTGGAAACACTGTACAAGTCTACCGATCTGGAAACATTGTAAAAGTCTACTAATAGAAGGTCACTGATAGAACCTCACTGATAGAAACACTGTTCAAGTCTACCGATAGAAGGTCACCGATAGAACCACACCGATAGAAACACCATTCAAGTATACCGATTGAAGGTCACCAATAAGACCTCACCAATAGAAACATTGTTCAAGTCTACCAATAGAAGGTCACGGATAGAACCTCACTGATAGAAACACTGTTCAAGTCTACCGATAGAAGGTCACCGATAAGAACACTGTTCACTGAACCTCGCCGATAGAAACATTGTTCACCTATCGATATTGTTCATAAAACTGGAAAACACTGTTCACAGAACTAGAAATTTGGCAAAGTGTTGGGGATAAGTCACCTTGACCTCCCGGAACACCTCCAACACCACATTTTCACAAAGTAATGGACCAGAGAGGTCCGTTCCATTACATCTTATCTCAGGATTCTTTCATTTATTTCCCTTATCCAACCCCCTAGAATCTTTTTATTCAATTATTTTATAACAACACCAGAATCATCAATAAAATAGTATGTTTTTATTCCTTGTAATCTCCCTAAACCCACACACACCTCCATTTAATTGATTTATAACATGTTGATTCTGTGGATGATGAACTACTTTCTCATGAACTGATGATTGTTCAATTATCTCATACTGCCTCTCATGGTATCCATTATGATCGAAATGTATTTATATGTGTTATATATTATGTTTATATTGTCTCTAGGATTTTTTGATTTTTATTTACAATATACTTGTATGCTTTTCATGATGTGTAAACCCGATAATCTAATTTTATGAAGTGCAGACTCCCACCCCTTCAATGAGGTATGAATCGTTCATGTCAAGCATGGAATGTGTACATGATGGAGTTAATGATAATATGTAACATATATAAAAAATCTTATAACACATGAATTATAATATACCTATGTATCATTATGTTTTCATTCCTTTAAATGTGAAATAGAAATGAATGTAGCGTTCATGTGTACGTATGACTTACCATCTCCATGAACAGTGAATTACATTTCTTATCACCAGATGTTATGGAATATTATAAATACATTTACATACTAGATATATATATGATATATATATATATGAATAATGTTCTGGAGATACTGGAATTTTTACCCCATGGAAAAATTGTAGTCATAACAATATCATTTTCCTCTTAAGTGCCCAATATCGACCAAATGACTGATATTAACATAAATAATTATGTAATTTTTATAATGAGTTAATAAGTGATAGAAAAGGAATAATAAAGTTGAAAACTATTCTAATGTATGTATAAATTAAGTTAATTTTATTATTGAGTAAATTAATGAAATAATGATTCAAATCGGATATGAGATAAGGGAACCTTTCACCATCCACTTTTAGTCAAAGGTTTATTTTATTTTATGTCATTTAATTTAACTTTTAAAATGTTGGGATATGTTATTATATATCCTTATTTCTATAAATTTTATTTCCAAGTTATGAAGGACCATTTTTCTCCCATCGAATAATTTTCTGAATTTTATAGTGACGTCGTTAGACTGCCAAATTTTTTAAGGAAACTTTTTAACCTAATTTCCATTCTTTAGGTTAATCTTCTACTTCTTGAATATTTCATGCTATAATTATGTGAGAAATAAATTATTATTTACAGTCTTTTATTTATACTTGAATTATATGTTCTTATATTTAATACACATAATCTATCTTTTTTATTTACAAGATGATCTTTGTATGGGACTTTATCTCAATCTCCTTTCATTGAGGTATATAATGATGTTATGAACCTTTATTATCCTATAATGTGTATATACAACCATTTCACTCACTATATGATGAGTTATTATATTTTCATTATATTTAAATATTTTATTATTGTTATTCGTTATTATTTTAATTCATGTTTATCTTAAGTGGAAAAGGTCTCTTTAACTAAAACATCGTTTTTAAGGTTATAAAGGGTTATTCTTCTATCACATTCTATTTCGAGTCTATATTGTCAAAATGGATTCTATGAATTTATTTATTTAGAAATTAATGTTTTAAAATGTCAAATTCATTAAAATTATTCAAAGTGGTATAGGACACATTGATTCAAAAGTGTCTTTATTAAATGGTTTAAATTGTTTTGGAAATGGGTTGAAAATTTCTATATCTAAAAATAATTTCATTCTATCTATAATGTGGAAATGTTATATTTCTTTTATGCTTGTTTTATGTGTTGTGATTATTAAATGGTACTTGGACATTGGATGGATGGTTATGTAATAATTTAAGATCTGTGGGTACATGATAAACCAAATGGCGGGTGGTTCCGTGATAATTCAAGGACGTTTGGTTACATTATAACCTAAAATGCAATGGGTATGGAATTCATCCATATAGTTATTCTATTTAGTTATTTTTGTGGATGTAGACCTTATATTTATTCAAATTCATTTTTTTTATTTCACATGTTACCTTTATATTCTATATGTTGATTTCTATAGTCTGTATCATAATATTTTGGTTACATAAAAGGTAAGTAATGAGATTATATTTAGTGAAGTATATGTACTCATTTCTAAAGTTGTAAAGTATTGCTTTATGATAAAGTAATCATGGTTTTCATGTTATCCCAATACAAACAGTTTTCTATCTTTATGTATCCCTTTATTATGATTATTATTTTCATCCCTTGTTTGTAAACTTTTTTCACCAGACATAAAGAAGAATAGAGTTAAGGAAGGGATCAAGGAAAAGTTATGATGTTAAAACATGACACAATGCCATGTTTTTTTAAAGTGTTTTTTATGAAAACATGGATAGTGAGTAGAAGTGACTACTTTTAATATTCATGATGTTATTTATATGTTATGACTTAATTCATTGAATATCTAAACCTGAAAAGATCATGTATGTGAATAATTAACATTATTCATGATTATGAAATTTAAAAGTATGGGACCTTATAGTTAGCATCAAAAGTAGATTGAGATAACTTTATAGGTTAGGGTGTTATTTAATAATAAGTTACAAGTTTTATATAACAATAGTGGTCATCATATTAGATAGAGCCATAATTATTTTAGATAAATTGAATGAGTTTAAGATAACATGAATAAATATTCATTAGTGTCTTAACTCCTCATAAGATAGAATATGATGATTTTATTGATATACTTATACTAACCTTTCTGGTTTTAGTAAATGGATAGATCTAGCAGGAACCTAAGTAACAATGGATGTGAAGTTAACTGTGATGGATTTCAAAATAAGAAACTGAATTAAATGGGAGATACAATGAGAACTGTTGTGGTTATTCATAACCAACTATCTGGAGTCAAGTTTAACCACTTGAATATTAGTGATTTTTCTAAGGAATCATATATGCGAGAAATAAATCCCTATGGAAGATCAGGTAATAATCATAAATTTAAGTATATTCAGAAACCTATCTATTAAGGATGTCGAATGAAACAGCAAGGAAAATGTTTCAATGGGATGAGAAGATGTTAAAGATTTTGTAGTGAAAGTCATAAAGTAATAACTTGCCATTGAAAAAGGAAGCATTCAGTTGACTCCAAGTAAGGGAAAGGTGTTCTTTCTAAGGGATCAATTGATTGTATAAAATGTGGTGTTCATTGTATTTAAAAAAATATATGTCCTATGAAGAAGGTTTTGTAATGGGATTAGTTGTAACTTATTAAAATATTTTTACCAATGCCTAATGCCATTCTAATTAAATATGAAGAAACTAAAAATGGCATATAAAATGTATAGATTATTTCTTAGCTCATGTTTTGACATTATTGAAATCATATGATTTGATTCTTGTTTTTTAGTTAATAAGTATAAAATAAAAAGATATAGAAACATGGATAAAGGATCATGAAGAATGTTCGATTATTAAGATGACAACATTTTGGGAATTGAAGTGTTATGTTAGATCTATGGAGGATGATATGTTAAATGTATTAATGATGAGATTACATTGGAAGACTTATAGTATTTTTAACCCTTGAGATGACATATAAAAATGTTAATTGAGGAAAAATTGTCTTTTCTTTTGTGAATATAGTTATAAGGAACCATTGGGGTTTATATGATCCTTGAATTTGAGGCAATTAAGGGTTATTACTTTTTTCTGATTAAAAATGAAAGGTATGAGATAAAATTTGAGGTTAAAATATGTTATGGATAATTTTAAGGATTTTGTCTCATTTTTTTAATTTTATTAGGATTATAAGTATTTTGAAAAAGGACAACCCACAGACCATGTGACAACACGTCACATCAGACAGACCTTCGGTAATTGAACCCACAACCAAAGTGAGAATGGGATTTATCGCCTAGAACTAGACTACGTGAAGTCCCTGGTTTGAATGAAGTATTATTTTTAGTTAAACGATTTATGGATCCAGAATAAGTTGATTTTGGGACCTTCTGTTTTATCAAATGGATATTTTTAGTATAGGAAAATGATTTGGTGATTATGTTATAAATGTTATTTTGGAATACATTGGCTGTTTTGGGTACCCTATATGCCTAATGAAAATGGACTACTATGGGATTCCATTTTAGGAATAATGGTTGCATTTAATTTTGGAAGAATATATGCTTTTTTCTGTACTTATAGTGATTCGGGTTATTTTTGGATTTGATTAACCTATCTTGTAGAATATCTTATTAGGTTAATTAAATTTCATTGTGAGAAATTAAAAGTAGTCAATGTTATTTGAAGATAAATTTTATGATTTATCATGGAAGACTATATGAGAAAATTATTCTAACTTTTGGGTTTCAAACATTGTTTGAATCCTTTTGATGAATTTTAAGGGAATTTTTGTATTCAATGGACTTTGTTGAACATTGGGCATTTTTTGTTCAATTTTGGAGATTAAGAGTTGTATTTATTTTTATAAAGGATTATCCTTTTTTGGTATTATCAGATCGTTTACTAACCTCTTTGGTTATGGTTAATGTCTAATTAAAAGGGAAATATATAGTTCATCTTTTGTGGATTATTTTATTCTCTTAAAGTTGATTCTAGCGCTTCAAGTGTGACCATGTCATCTTGAATACTCATCATTTGGAGAAAATATGAGTTTTTGGTAGAAATTTATAAAAGGATATAACTATACATGAAAGGTAAGTATATTTACTTACATTAATGGTAAATTTAAAAAATATATTCCTCAAATTTAGGAAAAGTAACTTAAAACTAAAACATTTTCCGTTCAATTTTTTTATAGTGGAATCAAATACCATTTAACATATTACAAGTTTGTCTTTTTCTTATTGTTAAATTTATCTAAATCACATTTTCTATCACTCTCCATTAGAAATTGGTTATTAATTTTCTCTTCCATTTCATTGTTTATTGGAATCCTAGTATGTGTTATCTCAGGTGACCTTTTTTACTTCTCTTTATTTCATTTAAAGTGATAGTTTTATTTACTCTCTTTTTGATGTGGGGATTTCGATGATATTTCTGAGCCCTATTTTTAAATTATGAGGACTCAATCTCCAAAAGGGGGGAAAGATGTAATAATCTAGGTATTTATAGAATAATACAATTTATAATCTATTAATACTTAGGAATAAGATATTAATTTCATGTTAAATCGGACACTTCTTCTGATAGCGTACTTTACATGCAACAACAATTTTCTAAAAATCATACATTGCACACAACTTTGAGTTATAAAGAAATATAATACAATAATATTATTATTATTTTAAATGGTAGTAAACACATAGCTGTTGGAATGGTCGGAATGACAAGTATCAACTTAATTTTGATATATGGTTTACACAAGTTTAAATAATTATTCCTTGGTTACCAAATTTATTAGAAATTGAAATAAAAACCAATTGAATATCAAGGATGTGTTTTTATGAAATCCTATTTAAAATAGAGTAATTGTGTTTTCATATCAACCATTATGGGTTTTTATTTAATGAAAAATATATGATATATATTCCATGTAATGTTTTAATTTCATCTTATAAGTTTTCTAGATATGATATAAGAAAAATTCAACATTTAAGATAAATGAAGTATTTTTCTAAAAATACAGTTTTACCGCCTTTTGATAGAGAATTTTTTTTAAATATTCTTTTTTAAATTTAATATAATCCATTTAAAAAAAATAAACTTCTTATTTATAATCAGGACATAGAAATTTACTTTGGGTAAAATTTCGGTATTATTCTGACATAGTTCATTTTTTAATGAATAGTGAAAAAACTGCATTTTAAGTCAAAACTATCTTTTCATCTAACTTATTTATATGGATAAGTTATCTTTTTAATTGGTTTAAATGTTTAATAAGATTATGTTTTTATCATTTAATCAAATTTTTATCATTGGATGTAATTTCTATTTTTAATTAGACATAAACACATGTCAAATTTGTGATAGTTATTACTTCTTAAAAACGCACTTTTTGATTTTGACAATGGGGATTAATATTATATTAATTTATTCTACTTTTGTGTTTATAATTTTGAAAAATGGATTCCATATTTGTAATAACATGGTCCAAATAGTGTAAATAGGTACATTTTATTTTTAGACATTTTGAAAAGTAACTTCAGTAATTGTTTTATTTTCCTTGGTTAAAGGGTAAATCTGGTAAACAAGGGTATAAAATAATATAAAACTACCCTAACACGTGTCCTAAACCTATTTTATGAGATATTTCTACCTATGATCATCCCAGGGTCGATTTTGGACCCCATACAGCCACTTGGATATGAAAAAAATATTTTATAAGAATTAAATTAATGTATTGGAAAATGTAACACAAACATGCATGTTTTAGTAAAAAAAATGTATATGGAATTATATAAGTGATATTTTCCATTATAAATAGACATTAGAAATATTACAAAAAATTACTACATAATTTAATTTTATTTATAATTTTTTGAGCTCGAATAAATAAATTTATTTATGACACAATAATGATTTAGTGATTACCTTATTAGTAAAATAATTTAAATAAATGAGATTATAAATATTAAAATAAATTTATATTTAAACTTTTTAGGCCATCCAAAAATTATATGGATGGGTATGACATGTTATATTTTAATTAATTATATTTATTTGAAATAATCATGTTTTTTTGGTTTTTTTAAAAAGTCATGATATGAATAGTATAAAAATTGACATAAATGAGTTTTTAAAACAAATAATATTTTATTAATTTATATAATAGTCCTAAAAGTATAATATTTGGACCAATGACATATATAATGTTGAAAATTTCATTAATAAACAACTTGTGGTTCTATTTTTTTTATTGTAACTATTTTAACCATATAATATGAATATACAAGAAGACACAGTTGGAGTCGAATTAGTTAACTAAGGGATAAAGCTAAAAGATAGGGTTACATTTTTGACCTAGACATGTCTAAAACCAACAAGTTGAGTTTTTTCTGACCCTAAAGCATATTATATTTTAAATAAATTTCTTTTGAACCTTTTCAAAACAAAAATAATTTTATAATAAAATAATATTTCAATACCTTCTTAAAGTGCCTATCCTCCCTCTTATAAAAGGGAATCACCTCTAATCCTTACCCAACCCTATCAAGCCCATTTCTATTCCCAATATCTTTCCAAATAATATCCCAAAATCCCTATCTTACTCATAGAGTCCTCACCTTGGGTTTAATTCAATTCATGAAATCTTTTTAGCTTAAATCAAAAAGAGTTACCTGATTTGAGATAATGTCTTCTCTCAAGCTTCTTTCATTTATTTCACTTATCCACCCCCCTAAAATCTCTTTATTAAATTATTTTATAGAAAACAATATATTAAATATAATAGTATGATTTTATTCCAATTATTATACCGCCACTCATTAAGAACATTATGATAGATCAGTATATATATGTTATATATATTATGTTTATATTTTCTCTATTATTCATTAATTTTTATTTACATCATACCTTTATGATTTTCATGATTTGTAAGCATGATAATTTCATTTGAGGAATCGTGGACTACCTCTCCCTCAAAGTGGTATGACTCATTCATGCCATACATGGAATGTATAAAGGATGGAATTAATGAAATTATGTAACATATATAAAATATTATATCATACTGTAATTATAATATACCTATATATCTTTATGTTTTCATTTCTATAAATGTGAAATAGAAAAGAAAGTAGCGTTCATGCGTACGTACGACTTACCATCTCCATGAACAGTGCATTTCATTTCTTATATCAAAATGTTATGGAATATTACAAATATATATATATAGGATATATATGATATATATATATATGAATAAAATTTTGGACATAATGGACTTTACCACATAAACAAATTGTAATTATAAAGAGATCATTTTCGACTCAAGTACCCAATATCGACAAAATGACTGATATTAACTTAAATAATGATATAATTTTTATAATGAGTTAATAAGTGATATAAAAGAAATAATAAACTTTAAAAAGGATCTTATTCAGGTATAAAATATATTTTGTTTATTATTCATGAAATTAAAGAACGAATGAGTCAAGTCAGACACGAGGTAATGGAACCTTTCAAAGACATCTTTTAGTCAAAGACTTATTTTATGTTATGTATTTTTATTAAAATATTAAAATATTGGGCTACGTTATTCTATATTATTGTTTCTGTAAATTTTTTTCCAAGTGATTAGGGACACTTTTTTCTTCCATAGACTCATTTTCTAAATTTTTATGTGGCATTGTTATGCTGCTTAATTTTCTTAAGAGGAATTCTAAACCCAATTTCCATTCCTTTAGTTGATCTTCTACTTCATGAATATTTCATGCTATGATTATGTGAGATATAAAATTTTATGTCATATCTTTTATTTATACTTTATTTATGTGTATTAATAGTGAATACACTCAATCTCTCTTTTTAATTTTCAAAATGATCTTTGTGAGGGAAGTCATCTCAATTTTTTTTCATTGATGCATATCTTTATGTTATGCACCCTTTCTAGCCTTTAAAGTGTATATAAAACATTTTTGCTAATTATATAATGAATTAATATATTCTAATGATATTTATAGTTTTGATTAATGTTATTCTTATTATTTTTATTCAAGTGTTTATTAAGTTGAAAATTTATCTTTTACTAATTTTTTTTTAATTTTTTAAAGGTTAATTCTTCTAATACATTCTATTTAATGTCTATGTTTTCAAAATTGTTTCTATAAATTTATTTATACGGACATGAATTTTTTAAAATGTAAAATTCTTTAGAATGTTTCAATGTGGTGTGGGCCACTTTGATTAAAAAGCCTCATTATTAAATGTTTAAAGTTGTTTTGTAAATGGGTTGAATATTTCTATATCAAAAATAATTTCTTATGGTTATAGTGGGGAAATGTTATTTCTTCTTTAATTATTGTTTTTTGTGTTATGATTATTAACTGGTACTTGGACATTTGACAGGTGGTTAGGTGATACACCAAGACGGGTAGTTACGTGATATAAAAATGATAGGTGGTGCCGTGATAAACCACGGATGGGTTGTTATGTTATAACCACCAATGCATTGGGTATGGAAGTTAGTCGTGTGGCTATTACATTTAGTGATATGAGTGGAATTCAACCATATGTTTATTCCATTTAAGTATGTTTATACACCAAGTTACCTTTATATTCTATATATTTCTTTCTATGGGATTTATGGTAATATTTTGGTTAAATAAATAGTATGTAATTAGTTTATTTTCAGTGAAGAATATTTAATACTTCTTAGAGGTGAAAATTATTAAATTATGATGAACTATTCATGGTTTTCATGTTATCCCATGACTAACAATTTTCTTTCATTATGTATCCCTCACTAATCTTTGTATGCTCCTCCCATGTTTTGAAATGTTTATCACATGACATAAATAAGTATAGAGTCAATGATGGGATCATGGAAAAGTGATGAAGTTAAAACATGAAACAATGTCTTGATTCTTTTTATATAGTACCTATTTTATGAAAAACATGGATAGTGAGTAGAAGTGTCCACTTATAATATTCAAGATGTTATGTATATGTTTTGACCTATTTATCTAAAGCTATAAACATGAAAAGATACTCATTGTGAATTATTAAATTAAATCAATATTATAAATTTTTCTGTTTGAGCCCTTATAATATTAATTTACTTTATCCTTATTATTGTACAAGTAAAATAGGAATTGAAAAACACGTCACTTCGGTTCATAAGGTTGTATTTCCTGATACACCCAAGAGATTTTATTATTTCCCAATATGTTGGGATGTAATAAGATAAATATGGTTTTATAATTATAATCGTATAATAATATCCAAAATTTTATATATAATAAAAAACCCCATCCTTATATCAAACCTTGAGTGGTTGTGATGGAAACCGAATAATATTGGTTCATGAGGTTGTAGTCCGATGTACGGACGAATGATGATTTCTTATCCCATTTTATAAAAGAGAAGAATGATTCTGGATAATAAATTAATATAATAACATATAAGTATACTTTAGACACTATTATTATATCCTATATTTAAAATAAGAACATATGTTGGAGGATAATGAAATAAAATAAAAAGCTCAGTTAGGAATGTTACCTCTTCTTCAGAGAACTTCATTGGGATTGTACCAAATGGAATCGTAGTATGTATTGTAGAAAAACAATTATTATTGGTTTAGATAATGTTGGTATTTCAGTTATTTGGGATGTTCATGACCTAACCAATGGGTTTTGGATGTTTTCAATGCAGAGGAGGGTCTATCATTTTATAAGTGAGGCGAGTGGCACACTTGTCATTTCGGAATAGAAAAAGGTGTACCAACATTTTTAACATAGTAAATGCTTTTTTTCTATTTCAAAAAATCACTATGCATAAACATTAATTTGAAAATATTATATAATATATATTATTTTAATTTAAAATATTTATTCATCTATTCAATTATCAACTTATAGATGTTGAATAATTTCATTTAAAAATTAAACCCGCATATGTGTCAAAATTTTTTTTTCAAGAAATACATTTTTTTAAAAAGATAGAATCATATTAACTATATTAAATATAATAATATTTAGATGAATTTATATTAAAATATAAAGATTTATAATCTATAAATTTCATTTTAATCAGTTCTGATTATTGGTTGTTTTAAATATTTAAAATGGATAGACGATATATAATTTAAAATAGTTTCCATAAAAATGTTTTTTAAAACATAGAAATTAAATTATTCTAAAAAATTATATAAATATGATTTATATTTTTATATTTGGACATAATATAAATAAATAATACTTAATTAATTCTAAATAAATTAAACTAATAATGTGGTTTATTTATTAAATGAAATTATAATTTTATTGAAAAAAAATATTTTCACTATTCAGTAAAATAATAAAAATTTCATACAAATTTCAATTATTCAACCTAATAAAATTTTGATATTATGGTTTCATGAAGGAAGAAAATTTTATGGAAAAAAATCTCAATGTGATTAAAATTGATTTTAAATTATGTGTGCAAATAATGACTAAACCCCATTTTAGGAAGGTACGGTTTCTTATTAGAAAATTATTTTCCTATAAAGGATTACAATTATTTTTTAAATAAAAATATAATAATTGAATTTACTTTATACATTTTTAAACCATATAATTTTAATAACCATTTTATTTTAATTAATATGTTTCATTTGAATAGCTAGGTCATGAAAATTAAATAATATTTTAGTAGTATGCCACATTTTGTTTACACTTACTGTTCCATGTAAAAAATCTAAACATTGTGTTTTGTGCAAAAAATATCAAAAAGAGTAAATTTATATAAAATATATATTCTAAAAAATCTCATGGTGTTACATTATATCCCCATACATAAATTTCACCCTCTCAATTTGAACTCGCACTCTACAAAAAATGGTTTAACATTTGATAATCCCTTTGTGGAAACCCAACATTGATAAAAGGGTTAACAAAAATATCTCATGAAAAGAAATAATGAAATATTATAAATTCATTTATTATAACACATTTAGGTTTCCAAATAGGATAACACATGTATAAAGTGAATATTTATACATGGAAAAGTGTATCTTTCAATTAATGATTGAGAGTGATAGAGATCATCGATCCCAACAATGTGATTGATCATGTGAAAATAAACAACCACAAAAACATAAACCAAATACATGTTAAATGGATCATTGATATGATCATAAATAATTGTAATAGGATAATCTTTTATTTTAGGATCATTTTTCTAATATTGAGTAATTTTTACAAGAAGATATTATTACTTGATTTCATTGCATTTCTTAGGTACAAATTCATCATTTGGTTTTACTTCAATCAACTTCCAATTAATATCTATTACTAAGAATTGAAAATAGATTTTTTCATAAAGTACTAATAGATCATAATATTGATAAAATATTGATATTTCCTCATTTATATCTCTGTTTATAACTAAAACAAAAATAGTTTTCTTAGTTTATCAAATATATATATATATATATATATATATTGATATAGATAAATAATGCATTTATCTCAAAAACATCATAAAAAGTTTTAGTTAAAATTTTATATAAATGGATAACCATATAAACATTTAATGAATCGAAAACATATAAATAATGTCTTGAAATTTCGACTTTTCATAATCCACCAAATATAATAATGTATATCTGAATTTCAACACATCAAATGTGTGGATACATTTGTCATATATTCTCCTAAAACCTGTAAATAAAAATAATTTACATAAAATATCAATTAAGTCAAACATGGTTCATCATTCCTTAAATATAAAAACTGATTACTTTATATATTCTATACATCAAAAAGTTATGTAAACTCAATAAATGAAAACAACAAACTTTTCATCAAATCATTAGTCAGTTCTATGGGAATCAATATTATAAAAGTTACATTTTCCCTACAAATCATCTCTTTATCCCTAATTCATAATCTCAACATCAGGAACATATTAAGGGTTATCTTCCCTTAATATTGTGTTTCCCTTAAATTTTATCTTGGAATTTAATCACATTTCATAGACATTAACGCCCTTCAAAATATTCATTAAAATCACTAATTAAATTATATAATGAAAAATCATTATATATTTATTAATTTTTGTATTACAATTCATAAACACATCAATCATTATACTTCATTCATAAATCATTAACTTGGATTTATCATATTCTTCCTTAATACCTCATTCCTTTCATATTTTATAAATAATGTCTTCATCAACAACTACAAAACTATTACGTATACCAACTTTTTAATCACCTTCTTGAGATTTCTCTATATGAAATATATTTCTATAATTTGCGTACATTATATACACATAATATCAAACAAATGATGATATCTTAGTGAAACCACTATTCTAATCCATTGTGACAACTTAATATTTCATTTTCACAATGTAATCAATTATTATATTTCCTTTTTATTGAGTGTCATGTTTTTTTGAACTAGGATAAAATATGAATATTTTTGAACAATTTCATGTACTTAACGGGTTGATTTTAAAACCAAGATTTGTGATTTTGTCCCTCGATGTGGGACCATTTAATATTTTGATATCGAGATCAGGTAAATTCTTGAGGAGTTCCTAGGTGGATCGATGGGTTTTGAGAGAACTATACTAGGAAACTCAGTTTTAAAGAGGTTACATTGGGCACATGGTTTGTCTGAAAATTGTGTACCCATAGTAGTGATATTTCATCCTGCTATAGGTAAGGATGTATTGTTCACATGGGCTACACACAGTTAGTCAAACTGTAAGGACCCGGCCCCAGTTGGCCAGAGTCGGTGCCTTATTTTATTATGTTGGAATACGTACAAGGAATATGAATCCTAAAGTACTGAGTAGTTTAGTATTATTGGAAACAAGTTACAAACATAAGTAACAATTTACATATGGAAAGGAAAAACAACAATAAATTATTCCACTAGAAACATCATGTATCCTAGATTATGCTTGCATGTCATTAATAATTTACTTCTTCATGTCCTGAGAAAAATGACACATAAGAAAGGGTGAGCTCAAATGCTTAGTAAGAGTAAGAAATATATCAAAAGATAGCATAAACATCAGACATGGTGAATAATTGTAAACACATGCCTTTAATAATAAACTTGAACACATTATGGCAGAAATATGAGGTGAATAAAACATAATCATGGGTATTCTACTAGTTGAATAACTACATGATATTCAAATACTAGCATCGTAATGAAGGAAGTGCATATTTCGGACATTCTGAAACATTTTTTCAAGGCCTTGACCAAGACGTCTAATGATTAAGGCCTCGGCCAAAATCCATATATCACATTTGGAAAGGCCTCGGCCAATTCCACATCTATTTGTCTCATGAGACCTACCGATGCATCGAGGGGCTATAGTGGGACCCACTCATAACATAATAAGTCCAATGAATTCCTCATATGAGTGAGGATAAACATAAATAACATATACATTCATATTGAAACTATCATATGAAATGTAACTATCTTTCCCCAATCATTAAACATAAAACACTAACCATTCTGAGTAATATGGTGAATGGTTTTAGGTTAGATCATCCACAATAGAGTTAGTCATAAACCATTAAATAATATATGTTAGATGAATTCATAAATTATTAAACCCAATAATACCATGGAATCAACAAGAGTATTTGAATCAAACTAAAATACTCTTATAAAATCATTAAGTAATTTTGAGATAAATACTCTTTTATTTTGAAAAGAATAGTTCTTTTGAAAAATCATTGTATAAAACCAGAAGTAAAGTAAGATAGTATTTTTATAATAAAATAAGTATTTTTAGAAAGATAATTGTTTCCAAAAACAAATTATATAGTTCCCTTGTAAATAGATATGAATTGGAGAAATTCACTTGAATCGAGCTTGTATTTTGGAAACAAATTTGAAAGTTCCTTTTAAAATGTGTAACTATCCACAAAATAAGGAATGGTTATAGTTTTTAAACATATATATGATACTCTCACAGAATATATGATGAGTATATAACAATACATAAGAATTTCATTGAGGTAATTAGACAATGAAAGTATCCAGAATGAAAATGGATGTTTGGGTGGAAAAATTCATACCTTAACTCCAAACGTGTTCCTCTCTTGAACTAAGCTCATGGAATATGAAATTATACTTATTAATAACTTATTTAAGAACCTATTATACATGTATTTAGTTTATTATAATTCTTTTTAGTTCATTTATATCCTTATTTCTAAGTTATTATATTGAATTTCGTTGTTCCGAGGTGTTCGTTTTCTTTATTTTCATAGTCGGTTCACTTGTTTTTAAGTAATGAAGTTCATGTGGAATGGTTATAAATCTCCAAGATTGTAATTATATATTATTTATGAACATATATAATTGGTATTGATATTTTCTATCATTTGGTTACATGGAATGAGGATGAATCATTAGATGACAACCACTTCGATTATTCAGCGGTATTTGGAATATTATGAACTAGTTTGGACATATAACATTATTATATGTAAATATTCTTGTTCTTGAATACTAATTAGTTTATAACACATATATTATAGTCTATTTAAACCATTAATATGGTTTCATGACCAGTAATGAAGAAGAAATTGAAGAACAAAACATCGTCGTCCATGAAGGCTATAAATCAGAACCTCATGGACGTCGATTTTGTTTATAAAAATAAAAGGGAGGGAGTAAGAATATTTATTATGGTTCTTCCATTAACAAGATATAAATCTAGTATATACATGTTACTGGAGTTATCAGGGTCATTTGGACAGAGGAGGTGATGAGAGGATAGAAAAAAAAGATGAAATGAAATGAAACAAAATGAAAAGGAAGGGTGCTTTACCTCTTGAAATAACCTCCTTGAGAATCTTCTTAAGGGAAGGGGTTTTGGTATTTTGGAAAGACCATAAGCTTCTTGGACATGGGGAGATAATAGGTAAGGGTAATTGTGAAGAAATTTAAGGAGCTTCAAGGATTAGAGTAGCGAAGAGAAGAGGGAGTGGTGAGTGGTTTTTATAGTGGACGAGAGGGGTATATTTTGAATATTTAATTCATTATTTTATTATTTCTCTCAAGACAACAAAATAGTATTGTTTCATGTGACACCTAATAGTAAGAAGTGCATTTGAGTTCGAACCAAGTGGCCTTGAATCACTTGTGATGTCATGAATAGTGTATTTAACTGATAATTTGTATATACGGTTTTTTATCGTATTTCACTATTCATCAAAAATTTAAGAATTTCAGAAAAATCCCAAAAATTTACCCTAACCATTTTTTGATGGGTAGAATTCAAAGGTGAAATACATATTTCAAAAATAATTTTCTAAATATTATTATTTTAATTTTTAAATAAGGTCATCGTTAATTCGAAAAATAACAATCTTGAAGTGCAATTAGTTTTATGTGACATTGAAAAATTAATTAAGATCACATTATCATATTGCCTTTAGAAAATAAAATAATTATATTATTTACTATTCATAAGGGTCATATTACTATTCATAAGGGTATGTTACTATTCATCAAAAATCAAGTTTGTTCTATCGGACTCTAAATGACTTACTAAACACAACTCTAGATGACCAATTTTCAAAATTCAAAACATAGAAGAGGAAAAGTTGTGTTTAATGGTTATATTATAAAATTTCATTATATATTTATTTTCAAAACCTAGGGATATTACATTCTCCCTTCTTTACAATAATTTCGTCCTCAAAATTCACAGAATATTATCTTAAAAGATTTGGGTATGTCTTTAACATAAGCTCTTCAGGCTCCAATGTTGCTTCCTCAATCTTATGGTTCCTCCATAGAACCTTTACGAGACGAGTCATCTGATTTCTCAATACTTGTTCTCTAGTATCAAGAATCTTGATAGGCTCTTCATAGTAAGATAGATTGGGCTCAAGTTCGACTTCTTCATAAGTGAGTATATGTGTTGGGTCCGGCATGTACTTTCTTAACATTGACATGTGGAACACATTGTGATCCTTGGAGAGACTTGGAGGCATTGCCAAATGGTAAGCTATGGCTCCAATTCGTTCCAGAATTTCAAAAGGTCTGAGGTACCCAAGACTTAATTTTTCCTTCTTACCGAATCATATAATACCCTTCCATGGAGATACCTTTAAGAAAACGTGATCACCTTCTTGAAACTCTAAATCCTTACTTCAGTTATCTGCATAGCTCTTTTTCCTACTTTGAGCTATTTTGATATGGTTCTGGATAATCTTTACCTTACCCGTTGATTCTTCAATAAGTTTTGGGCCCACGAGCATTCATTCACCAACATCATCCCAGCAAGTTGGTGTACGACATCTTCTCCCATATAATCCTTCATAGGGTTCCATCTGAATACTTGAATGGAAGCTATTATTGTAGGAAAATTCTACGAGAGGTAAATACTGATCACACATGCCTTGAAAATAAAGTGAACAAGACCTCAACATGTCTTCCAATGTTTGAATAGTCCATTCTGATTGTCCATCAGTTTTTGGGTGGTAGGTAGTGCTCAAATGAAGATCAGTATTTAAGGCCTTCGGAAGACTTTTCTAGAATCTTGATGTAAAACATGGATCAAGATCAGAAACAATCGATAGGGGTACTCCATGAAGTCTCAAAAATTCATTAATATATAGTCTTGCTAGACATTAAAGTGGTAGATCTTCTCTTATAGCAATAAAATGTGTTGAATTGGTAATATGATCAACAATGACCCATATTGGATCGTTCCTTCTAGGATTCTTTGTTAGTCCCATGAAAAAGTCCATCGTGATATTATCCCATTTCCAGTCAGGTATGGGAAGAGGTTTCAAAACTTCTCTAGTATGTTTCCTTCCAGCTTTCACTTGTTGAAAAACCATACATCTTGACATAAAATCAGCAATATCCCTCTTCATGTTGCCCCACCAAAAATGTTTCTTCAAATCTCTATACATCTTAGTGCTACTAGAGTGTATAGAGAAATTGGAACTATGAGCATCATCTAACAATTCCCTTTTTAGATCAGGTATATCGGGAACACAAAGTCTCTTCCCAAATTTCAAAATTCCATCTTCATATACGAAATCACTCAATATCCCATCATTTACAGCTTTAATCTTCTTTTGAAACTCCTAATAATTAGCCTGAGAACTTTTTATCCTTTCTAGTTAAGATGGTTTGGCAACAATTTGAAAAAGCATTGATGTTTCACCTTCCATGGTTATTCTCATATCCATATTTTCTAGATCCATAAAAATAGGATCCCTTTCAACTCTCATATTGTTCAAAACTCCATGATCCTTTCTGCTCAAAGCATCTGCCACCTTATTTGCCTTCCCCGGGTGGTACTTTATCGTGCAATCATAATCCTTTAGTAGTTCAATCCATCTCCTTTGCCTCGTGTTGAGTTCTCTCTGTGAGAAAATATACTTCAAACTCTTGTGATCAATATAAATATCACATTTTCACCATAGATATAATGTCTCCATATCTTCAAAGAAAATATTACATCAGATAACTCAAGATCCTAAGTAGGAAAGTTTTACTCATGAACTTTTAACTATCGTGATGCATAATCAATAACCCTATCATTTTGCATAAGGACACGACCAAGTCCTTTCATTGAAGCATCACAATAAATAACAAACCCTTCATTCCCTGATGGTACAGTCAATATAAGAGCATTGACTAATATTCTCGTCAGTTCTTTGAAACATTCTTCACAATATTTTGTCCAAACAAATTTAACCCCTTTACGTGTGAGCTTCATTAGCGGGTTAGCCAATCGAGAAAAATTATGAAAGAAATGCTGATAATAACCTGCTAAGCCAACAAAACTGCGTACCTCAATTATGTTTGTTCGCGTGGGACAATCTTTGATTGCCTTTTTCTTTGCAGGATCAACTAGGATTGCATCCTTGGAGACAATATGGCCTAGAAAGAAACTGATTGAAGCCAGAATTTAGACTTGCTAAAATTCCCATATAATTTATTTCTTCTAAGAGTTCTCAGAATAACCCACAATTTATTCTCATGGTCTTTATAGATTTTTGAATATACGTTGATATCATCGATGAATACCACAACAAAGTTATCAAGATATTACTTGAAAACTCTATTCATTAAATCCATTAAAACTGAGGGTGCATTTGTCAGTACAAAAGCCATCACCGTAAACTCATAATGCCCATACCTGGTCTGAAATGTTTTATTAGGAACATCTTCCTTCCTCACATGCAACTGATGATATCCAGATCGAAGACAAATCTTTGAAAAGTATTGTGCTCCATGAAGTTGGTCAAATAAATCATCAATATGGGGCAGAGGATGTTAGGTCGGAACAAACGAGGGAATATTGATGGCAAGAGGGGGGTGAATTGCCTTTTAAAAAATTGATTAACAAATTAAAAATCAAAGTAAAGTGCAGCGGAAATAAAGAGGCAATCACACAAGAAATTGATAACGGAGTTCGGCCAAAACCCGGCCTACGTCTCCGCTCCCAACTCAACCGTTGAGAGATTCCTACCGCTTGCTTTTCAATGGTTTTAGCAAGAAACCCACTAGGCTTTGAGGTAGCACTAGGACCTATTACAGCTTGCTTTTATTGGTTAAGCAAGAACCCACTTGCTTTTAATGGTTAAGCAAGAACCCACTAGTCTTTTTACGGGTGAAGACTAGCTCACCGAGACACAAGCCTTTTAAAGGAAAAGCTTGAGAAAACCTCTTCACACCTTAATGGTGGTGTGAAACCCAAAAGAAAGGGGGAAGAGAAAAGGGTTGGGGTTTGTAGGCACAAACCCAAAATTAAAGCTCAAAATAAATAAAACAATAAAAACCGTATTGGAGGAAGACTTGGGCGCCAATTGGATAGATGGAGATGATGTAGCGTGCTCTCCCAAGCTTCTTGAGGTGCTCCTTGGATTGGAAATGGATGGAGCACTTGAGGATCCTTGAAGGTGGAGCGCCGGAGGTTCGCCAAATGTGCAACAATATGTCCGGGCGCTTGGTATGTGATCCGATTAGTGTCCGGGGCTTCCTTGTCCTTTATTTATAGGCATGGAACCCATTGGGGGCCTTCGGAGCCGTTGGAGAAGTCCTCGGAGCCGTTGGGAGCCAAGTGGACAGGCTGGTCAACAGCCCAACGGCTAGTTTGACTGTGTCCACCGGCTGGCCGGTGCAGGGCCACCGGTTGGCCGGTGTTTGCAAAATGGCATTGGATTCCTGTCCAGCGGCCACCGGTCGACCGGTGCCAGAGCCACCGGCTGGCCGGTGGTGAGGCAGTAGCTGGCACTATTTGGAGAGGGTGCCACCGGCTGGCCGGTGCTGAGGCCACCGGCTGGCCGGTGGGGAGGCAGTGGCTTCCTCTTGAATGCAGGTGCCACCGGCTGGCCGCTGGTGTGCCACCGGCTGGCCGGTGGGGAGGCAGTGGCTTCCTCTTGAATGCAGGTGCCACCGGCTGGCCGCTGGTGTGCCACCGGCTGGCCGGTGGACTGAATTTCAGTCCACTTTGCCTTCTTTCTTTCTTGGCCCAATTCCTTGGCCACCTGATTTGATTCCTATTAACCAAAAACACTTGAAAGAGGATTAGATAAATATGAGGGTGATTGTGATCATGAAAATAAAACCTTGAGGGGTTCGAGAGGTACAACAATCTCCCCCTATTTTGATGATCACAATCACCAAAACAAATAATGTAAAAACATGAATTAAAGACATGCTTTTAAAGAATAAAATAAATGCTAAGCATGAAAAAGGTTTCTCCCCCAATCAATCAAGAAATTTCTCCCCCTTTGTGATTATCAAAATAGAGTGGGGCATATAACTTGATTGAGGGAAAAGTTTGAAAATCAAGATTTGAGATTTGAAAAACAATTGAAATTTTTGAAATTGAAATGAAAATTTGAATGAAAATTTGAAACCAAGTGTTGAAATTAAAAGTTTAAAAAAAAATTGAAATTGAAAAGCTTAAATAATCCTAACTCCCCCTAAATAAAAACAATAAATCACCGGGGAGAGGGATTTTGAAAAGAGACAATTTTAGGCCCGGAGAGATTCGCAAGAAGGGATTTTTCAATCCAAACTTGTCTCATGGCGGTTCTTCTCCTATAAAATTATTCCGAAAAGAAAAAACTTTTGGGTTGACCATACCGGGCGTTTTTACAATTACACTCATAAATGAGGTGCCTGGGTTTTTTACAATAATTACAAAATTTGTAATCGGAGCTCCCCCTTACAAAAACAGTTTGAGCATGGGAGGAGGAGGCTCGGTTGGTATAGCCAAGTCCATTAGTGGTTCTAGAAACACGTTGAGAACCAAGGAGATTGGACAAATTTTGTTCACCTTGGGTGAACTTGGCTAGGGTCTCTCTAAGGTCTTTGATGGTTGATTCCATGGAATCAACATTTGGAAAATTTTGGATTTTAAGGGTGAGTTCCTCCTTCTCTTTGAGAAGTTGGTCTTTTTCGGAGGAAAGTTTTTTAAAAGACTTTTTCAACGCGACAAATTTAGAAGAGAGTCCATGAAAACCTTTTTCTAATTGGTCTCTAGCAAATGAGAGTTCTTCATAAGAAAGATGATTTAAAGAATTGGAATTTGAAGAACATGAGGAAGAGGAATCGGAAGATGTTACCTCATGGAATGCCATTAGGCATTTTGTACCTTGGTCGCTCGAGGAGGAGGAGGAGGAGGATGATGAGGAGGAGTCACTCCATGTCGCCTTGAGGACCTTCTTCTTTCCTTTCTCCTTTGGCGTGGCCCGTTTTTTGTTGAGTGGGCAATCGGGCTTGTAATGGCCCTTTTCGCCGCACCCGTAGCATTTTACCTTTGGCTCGATTCTTGCGGTGGGTTCTTGCTTTCGCGCCTTGCGAGATTTCTTCTTCTTCTTGTGCTTCTTCATAAACTTGTGCATTTGGCGGGTGAGATTCTCCATTTCCGAGTCGCCGCTTGATGATGAGGAAGATGAGGAAGATGAGGATGAGGAGGAGCTTACTTCTTTTTGAACCTTGAGGGCGATGTTCTTTGGAGTTTTGATAGGGGTGCCCTCCTTTTGTGCTTGCCTCCTCATCGTGATCTCGTAGGTCATTAGGGATCCGATGAGCTCCTCGACCGGCATATTTTTGACGTCCTTAGCTTCTTGGATCGCCGTCACCTTTGGTGCCCATGAGCTCGGAAGGACCCATAAGATCTTCTTGACCATCGTCTCGGCTGAAACATCATCACCAAGAGATTTCCTTCCATTGCAAATGTCAGTGAAGCGTGTAAACATATCGGTAATAGATTCGGAAGAATGCATAGTAAAGCTTTCGAAATCTTGTCTATACATGTCTAACCGAGTGTCCTTAACTTTGTTAGTGCCCTCATGAGTTACTTCTAAAAGTTTCCAAATTTCATGTGAGGAGGTGCAAGTAGACACTCGATTGAACTCATTTCTATCTAAGCCGCAATGGAGAGCGTTCATGGCTTTGCCATCAAGCTCAAAATTCCTAATATCGGCGGGGGTCCATTTGGATTCGTCGGGAGAGGAGAGGGTGTAACCTTGCATGACAATTTTATATATGGGATACCCTATACTTCTAAGAAAGGTAGTCATGCGGGTTTTCCAATAATTATAGTCGGTCCCATCAAAAAATGGAGCCCGACCCAATGAGAGGCCCTCGGGGGCGAAAGAGGTTGATGCCATCTTAATGGATCTTAAAATTTGTAACCGGTTAGGGTATTACACAAGTTTCCCTCTGATACCAAATGTTAGGTCGGAACAAACGAGGGAATATTGATGGCAAGAGGGGGGTGAATTGCCTTTTAAAAAATTGATTAACAAATTAAAAATCAAAGTAAAGTGCAGCGGAAATAAAGAGGCAATCACACAAGAAATTGATAACGGAGTTCGGCCAAAACCCGGCCTACGTCTCCGCTCCCAACTCAACCGTTGAGAGATTCCTACCGCTTGCTTTTCAATGGTTTTAGCAAGAAACCCACTAGGCTTTGAGGTAGCACTAGGACCTATTACAGCTTGCTTTTATTGGTTAAGCAAGAACCCACTTGCTTTTAATGGTTAAGCAAGAACCCACTAGTCTTTTTACGGGTGAAGACTAGCTCACCGAGACACAAGCCTTTTAAAGGAAAAGCTTGAGAAAACCTCTTCACACCTTAATGGTGGTGTGAAACCCAAAAGAAAGGGGGAAGAGAAAAGGGTTGGGGTTTGTAGGCACAAACCCAAAATTAAAGCTCAAAATAAATAAAACAATAAAAACCGTATTGGAGGAAGACTTGGGCGCCAATTGGATAGATGGAGATGATGTAGCGTGCTCTCCCAAGCTTCTTGAGGTGCTCCTTGGATTGGAAATGGATGGAGCACTTGAGGATCCTTGAAGGTGGAGCGCCGGAGGTTCGCCAAATGTGCAACAATATGTCCGGGCGCTTGGTATGTGATCCGATTAGTGTCCGGGGCTTCCTTGTCCTTTATTTATAGGCATGGAACCCATTGGGGGCCTTCGGAGCCGTTGGAGAAGTCCTCGGAGCCGTTGGGAGCCAAGTGGACAGGCTGGTCAACAGCCCAACGGCTAGTTTGACTGTGTCCACCGGCTGGCCGGTGCAGGGCCACCGGTTGGCCGGTGTTTGCAAAATGGCATTGGATTCCTGTCCAGGGGCCACCGGTCGACCGGTGCCAGAGCCACCGGCTGGCCGGTGGTGAGGCAGTAGCTGGCACTATTTGGAGAGGGTGCCACCGGCTGGCCGGTGCTGAGGCCACCGGCTGGCCGGTGGGGAGGCAGTGGCTTCCTCTTGAATGCAGGTGCCACCGGCTGGCCGCTGGTGTGCCACCGGCTGGCCGG
Organism: Viscum album; assembly: GCA_963277665.1. NCBI lineage: Eukaryota > Viridiplantae > Streptophyta > Magnoliopsida > Santalales > Viscaceae > Viscum > Viscum album. The sequence goes on from OY728143.1 coordinate 822,445,220, forward strand.
TGGGGAGGCAGTGGCTTCCTCTTGAATGCAGGTGCCACCGGCTGGCCGCTGGTGTGCCACCGGCTGGCCGGTGGACTGAATTTCAGTCCACTTTGCCTTCTTTCTTTCTTGGCCCAATTCCTTGGCCACCTGATTTGATTCCTATTAACCAAAAACACTTGAAAGAGGATTAGATAAATATGAGGGTGATTGTGATCATGAAAATAAAACCTTGAGGGGTTCGAGAGGTAAAACAGAGGATACTTATTCGTTATTGTAATAGCATTGATTTCCCTTTAATCAATGCAAAGCCTCAGGGATCCATCTTTCTTCTTGACAAAGAGGACCGGGTCTCCCTATATAGAAACACTAGGTCAAATAAATCATTTTTCACTCAAATACTCTAGTTTTTTCTTTAGCTCTATTAATTCCACAGCGGCCATTCTATAGGGAGTCTTTGATATAGGTCTTGCATCAGGAATTAAATCAATAGAGAACTAAACTTCATGCTCTGGAGGATTTCTAGGTAAATCCTCTGTAAATACATAAATGTACTCTTTAACTATGTGCACATCCTCAGTTTGATGATTTCATTACTCACCCATAGATATTGGTTCATCTTCCTCTCCAAGTATTGTATTCAGTAGAGCTACTAGGGGTGGTTCTAGATAAGAATCAGGTGGCTATGTTTCCGCCCTAAACCAAGGTATTCTACACCATTTTCAAAAATTGAAACTTCCTTCTTCTTACAATAAATCTTTGCATCATAATTTGACATCCAATCCATACTGAGAATTATATCAAATTTAGCCATTGGTATGATGATAAGGTTAGCAACTAGAGAAAATTTTGGTGTCTGAAGGGGGACTAATTGACATGCCTTTGTTGCAACGATACATCCACTAGGAGTTTTGACTAATAACTCCTTTATTAAATTAAATTGGGCATATAAAATTTTCTTTGAAAACTGGGAAGATATAAATGAATATGACAATCCAGAATCAAATAAAGTATTGGCTAAATTTGAGTAAATGATTAAAGTACCTACCACCACGTCATCAATAATTTAAACTTCTACAGTTGTGATTGAATAAGCTTGTCCATGATCCCATGGCCTTTTCTATTGCATATTTCTTTGACGCTTTGGAGATTCATTATCATAGTGTCCCATATCTTGACAATTATAGCATTGAACAACATTGGATTCCTTCTTCCCTTTGAAATCACCCGCAAGATTCCCTTTCTGACCACATTTGTAACATACTTCTTTTCCTTTTAAGCATTCACCAGGGTGTTTCCTTCCATAATTGTCACATGGTGGAAATTAAACTCTTCCATTCTTCCTCATTTATTTATTTCCTTTCCCAGGGTTTTCAGCAGCCCTCATCTTTTCTTTCTTTCCCTTAAATTCATAAGACTTAGAGAATTATTTTTTTGTCTTGATGGCACACGAAACTATATCCTCGTATGATGAAAAACTTTGGGAGACCAGTTCCCGCTGGAGGAATGGATTTAGGCCATCAAAGAATCGATAAAGTTTGCTCCTTGGATTTCGTATATAGTCCACAACATGTATTTCTAACCTTGTGAAGTTGGCTTTATACTTGAAAAAAATTTCATCCTCTTTCTGCCTCAAATTCAAGAATTGTCTCTCCATATCTGCTCACTGCTCATGAGGGAAATATTTTTCTAAGAAGATTTCCTTAAAATCCCTCAATTCCATATCTTTTATCTCTTACTCCTCCTTTGTGTTTTGGATTAAAGACCACCACTGATATGCATCTCCTGAAAAACGATATACTTCCATGAAAACCTTCTCTCTTTCATTACATCCTAAAGAAAGAAATATTTTCTCAAGGGAACTTATCCACTTCTCAGCTACAAATGGGTTTGTAGTCCCATTGAATGATGGAGGATGTTGTTGCATAAAGAGATCGAGCATGGCTCCATCATGTGGTGGATCCGGATGCTCCATAAGGGTAAGGTTATTATTCATAACCAGAGTAATTTGTCCAAGTATAGTTATGAGTTCCTCAACACCAGTCACAGCACCAGAGCCAACATCATTATCTTCCGTTAGAGGAAAATACCTACAGGGGGAACATGCATTCGTGCGATTTCCATTCCATCCACTAGGATCAATATCTAGATAATGGCATACACTATATTAGGTTATGAATCATAATTTATAATCTTAACATAAAAATACTCAGAAAGATTGAGATCCTACGCATGGATAATCCCATATTCAAAAATATGGTTTCTTTGAAGAATATTTTACATTTTAATCCTTCATAATGGATTGTAAAGAAAATGTGAATTATCCTAAGCATATCCCCTGGAAGTTTCGTAACCAAGAGTACAGCAAGGCCCATTGTCGTACAACAGTTCCCGATCGAGTCCAGCTCAAAGCGGTGTTTTCGGGTTTTAACCCTAAATACATCTGTGCCAGAGTCGCCTCTACCTTCTCGTATCCAGACAGGGATGTATTTCTAGAAAGATCCACATAATATATTTCTTACCAAAATAACAGGACGTTATTGTATGTATTTCCTCAATGACTTACTTAGGGACTCTTCCCTAATTCTTCGTTTTATAAATCTAGTTTCCAATTTTTCTACTAAACTTCCTCTAATACCAACTGTAAGGACCCGACCCCAGTTGCCTGGATCCGTTGCCTTATTTGATTATGTTGGAAAACATACAAGGAATATGAATCCCTAAGGACCGAGTATTTTAGTATTATTGGAAACAAGTTACATACATAAGTTCAAATTTACAGATGGAAAGGAAAAACAACACTAAATTATTCCACTAGAAACATCATGTATCCTAGATTATGATTTCATGTCATTCATAATTTACTTCTTCATATCCTGAGAAAAATGAAACATAATAAAGTTTTAGCTCAAATGCTCAGTAAGAGTAAGTAATACAGCAGAAGATAACATAAACATCAGACATGGTGAATAATTGTAAACACATGCCTTTAATAATAAACTTGAACACATTATGGCAGAAATATAAGGTGAATAAAACATAATCATGGGTATTCTACTAGTTGAATAACAGCGTGATCTTAAAATAATAGCATCATAATGAGAGAAGTGAATATGTCGGACATTCTGAAACAATTTTTCAAGGCCTTGTCCAAGACTTCTAATGGTTAAGGCCTCAGACAAAATCCATATATCACATTGGTAAAAGGCCTCGGCCAATTCCACGTTTATTTGTCTCATTAGACCTACCGATGCATCAGAGGCTATAGCAGGCCCCACCCATCACATAATAAGTCCAATTAATTCCTCGTATGAGTTGGGATAAACCTAAAAACATATACATTTATATTAAACTATCATATGAAATGTAACTATCTTTCCCCAATCATTAAACATAAAACACTTACCATTCCGAGTAATATGGTGAATGGTTTTAGGATAGATCATCCACAATAGAGTTAGTCATAAACCATTAAATAAAATATGATAGATGAATTCATAAATTATTAAACCCAATAATACCATGGAATCAACAATAGTATTTGAATCAAACGAAAATACTCTTATAAAATCATTAAGTAATTTTGAGATAAATACTCTTTTATTTTGAAAAGAAGATTTCTTTTGGAAAATATTTTTATAAAACCAGAAGTGAATTAAGATATTATTTTCTTAATAAAATGAGTTTTTTTATAGAGATAATTGTTTCCAAAAATAGATTATAGAGTTCCCTTGTAAATAGACATAAATTGGAGAAATCCCCTTGAATCAGGCTTGTATTTTTGAAACAATTTTGAAGGTTCCTTTTAAAACGTGTAATTATCCATAAAATAAGGAAGGTTTCTTGTTTGTAAATATATATATGATTCTCACACATAATTTATGATGAGTACATAATAATACAAAAGATTTTCATTGAGGAAATTAGACAATGAAAGTATCTCGAATGAAAATGGATGTTCGGGTGGAAAAACCCTTACCTTAACTCCAAACGTGTTCTGATCTTGAACTTAAGCTCCTAGAATATGAAATTATACTTATTAATAACTTATTTAAGAACCTATTAGTCATGTATTTAGTTTATCATAATTCTGTTTAGTTCATTTATACCCTTATTTCTATGTTATTATACAGAATTTCGTTGTTCTGAGGTGTTTGTTTTCTTTATTTTCATAGTCAGTTCACTTCTTTTTAAGAAATTAAGTTCATGTGGAATGATTATAAATCTCCAAGATTTGAATTATATATTATTTATGAACATGAAGAATTGTTAGTGTTATTTGTATCATTTTTTTACCTGGAATGATGATGAATCATTATATGACAACCACTTTGATTATTCGGCGGTATTTGTAATATTAAGAACTAGTTTTGTCATATAACTTAATTATATGTACATATTCTAGTTCCTAAATATTAATTAGGTTATAAAACATGTATTATAGTATGGTTCAACCATGAATATGGTTTTATTACCAGTAATGAAGAAGAAATTGAAGAACGAAACTTCGTCGTCCATGATGGATATAAATCAGAACCTCATGGACGTCGATTTCGTTTATAAAAATAAAAGGGAGGGAGTAAGAATATTTAGGACGGTTATTCCATTAACATGATATAAATCCAGTATATACATGTTACTGGAGTTATCATGGTCATTTGGATAGAAGAGGTTAGGAGAGGATAGAAAAAGAAGATAAAATGAAATGAAACAAATTGAAAAAGAAGTGTGATTTACCTCTTGAAATAACCTCCATGAGAATCTCCTTAAGGGAGGGGGTTATGGTCTTTTGGAAAGACCAGAAGCTTCTTGGACGTGGGGAGAGACTAGGGAAGGTTAATTGGGCAGAACATTGATGATCTTCAAGGCTTAGAGTAGTGAAGAGAAGAGGGAGTGGTGAGGGGTTTTTATAGTGGAGGAGAGGGGTATATTTTGAATATTTAATTCATTATTTTATTATTTCTCTCAGGTTAACCAAATAGCGTTGTTTCATGTGACCTCTAATAGTAATAAGTACATGTGAGTTCGAACCAAGTGTCATTGCATCACTTGTGATGTCATGAATAGTTTATTTAACAGATAATTTGTATATACAGTATTTTATCGTATTTCACTATTCATCAAAAATTCTAGAATTTCAGAAAAATCCCAAAAATTTAGCCTAAATTTTTTTCGATGTGTAGATTTCAAAAGTGAAATCCATTTTTCAAAAATAATTTTCTAAATATTATTAATTTAATTTTAAAATAAGGTCGTAGTTAATTCGAAAAATAACAATCTTGAAGTGCAATTAGTATTATGTGACATTGAAAAATTAATTAAGATCTCATTATCAAATTTCCTTAATAAAATAAAGTAATATTATTATTTAATATTCATAAGGGTAATATTACTATTCATATTACTATTCACAAGGGTATGTTACTATTCACCAAAAATCAAGTTTGTTCTATCAGACTCCAAATGACTTACTGAACACAACTCTAGATGACCAATTTTTTAAATTCAAAACATAGAAGAGGCAAAGTTGTGTTTAATGGTTAGATTATAAAATTGCATTCTATATTTATTTTCAAAACCTTGGGGTGTTACAAAAACCACATCGGTCAATCGTGTGGGATTCTCTAGGTATCCATAAGCAGGAGCACAGGCTGCGTAGGGTCTTTCAAACTGTGTGAGGCAAACTGTAAGGTTTAAATATATTTTAATTTGGTTTTCTATTTATTTAAGATAAGTTAAAAAAATAATTAAGTTAAATGAATATGAAATGGACTATTTATTTAATTAAATTAAGATTAAAATAATTTAAATAAATAATGGATAAATGGGATTTTTTGGGCCTAATAAAGATTTTTTTATTAAATTATACTAATAATAATATAATAATTATTATTATTATTAAATATTAATTATTATAATAAAATTAAAAGTTTTATTATTATTTACAAATAACCAATGATTGGGGGTGCACCCCCCAACCCATTCATCCCAACCTGGGTGAGACGCAGCTCCCCCTCTTCCATGGTGTGACGTGTGACACCCATCCCAGACTCCTCTTCTATGCAAAGTTTCTCGTGAATCCTTCAAAGATCTTTTCCATCACAATAATGTATGATGTTCTGCATGTGTCTCCTCCTTTAGATCTACAATTTTAGCTTCTTCATCGCTCATATTTAGTTTTTTCAAAACCCTTGCCAAGTGTTTATTCTATAATACTTGTTTTTTTTTGTTCAAGTTGGTGAAAAATATTTATCAGGTCTCGTTGGTCCATATTTTGATGACCTATGCCAAAGGCGAGGTGGTTCGTCTTGATTTAGTTCACCACCATCAAATTTGAGTATGTTCATACACTAGTTAATTGGTTTCTCACAATTTAAATTATGTTCTCATTATTTATATGTTTTCCAAGTAGTTAATTAGATGTATGTTGGTCCTTACCGTAGTAGTTTCAGGTTTCGTCTATTGCAGTAGGGTGTTCCGATCAATTCGACGTGTGTACATGCTTTTTTATTAAAGTGAATGTATTTGACCAAATTTTTTTATGAGTTAGAAAGCACAGTCTTGGAAAATTATTTGAGGAAGGGTCCTAAACCTAGATTTAATTAAAAAAAATTGTTGATTTACTACTTTTGATAAATTTGACTGCAATGTTCGAATGAAATTTTTATTACTATAAATGGTTAGTTAGTTAACAAAATCAAGTTTTGTAATAAAACACCTCTAATGGGGGTTTGTTTCCTTCATTCTAAAAACATAGTGATTATACTAATATACTTTCTTAGCATGATCATATATATTTTTCCAATGATATTTTAGTTTGAGGAAGATGTTTAAATTATGGTAATGCATTTTTCATTACTGGGAGATGTACAACCTCTTTTTCAAGTTAATGGAGCTGAATTAAAATTTTATATTGAACATAGATTGGTTAAATGTGTTGGTATACCCATGTTATAAGATTTAAATTTAGGAAATCTAATTTTTAAATACCATAGTCGTAATTGTTCTTTTATATGCATGATATAGGATTGCTAGTTTTTTTAGCATGTTGTAGGATTACTAGGATTTATAGTTTTTTTTAGCTATTGATACCTCTTCCACATTCACCAACTACATGAAGACCTCCACAATCGAATCTATGCATTTTCCTTGGTGATCCCTCGAACATCTACTAGTCGTCCGTACGGCGGGTCGGGCAGTCACATGCCTTGTGACCCTACCCGCCACCTAAGTAGCACTGCCTGCTCTTCAGCTTTCATCCTCTGTCCTGTGATCCCTACACCACTGAACCTGTATCCTGAGTTCTCCCATCAGATATCATGGCCCACTTGGGCCCCTGCATCATCTGTTTAATACCTTCTGTAGATGACTCTACTACTTGACGTCCAGTGATGGCTCTCGCCAACGGTACCTACTCAGCTAGAAATATCCTCACCAAAAGTGCTCAATCTAGCACCCCATCCTGTATCAGAATGCTAAGTGATATTATCAATGATCTGATCTCCCATAGGATACCCCTCTCAAAGGTTCGAGCCCTAGAGAAAGGTTCATGTATTATGTTCGTGGAGTAGAGGGAGTGATCAGTGAACCTCACTGTGTACTGGGCCACAGTCAGGATACCTTACTATATGTGAAACATCTCTTATATAAGTACAGATATTTAGGTCTCTAGGATGAACTATGCCCTAAAAAGGATCTCGAAGACCTCCCAGATGAGGTTCACCTTGTCATGTATTTAAAGCATCAAGCTCTACCATCTCCTGTATTCTTCCTTAAAAAGACTGGCTTCTATGATCACCATAAGGTCAATTGGTGTCCCAACCAGGCGAAAAAATCTGACTACAGCCTCCATCCAGTCTTCAGCCGCTTGCGGGTCTATCTTGCCTCAGAACCATGGAGGCCTTTGCTGCTATAACTCGTGCAATGCGCTCAATCCGTGTGAATGCTCTACTAGTGGGGCTTGTGACAACAACTTTCCAATGGGTAGTGGTGCTGCTAGTACACCACCCGAAGGTACAAACATTGTTAGAAAGCCATGCCTGGAGGCATCATCGCTTGGTGGACCATCATCGTGTACTCCCTTGGGAATCCTTGCTGGCTGTCTACGTGGTGGTATCCTGAAATAAAATAGGTGTTCCATGTTCAATAAGTTATACTTGTTGAGATGACTCAAAGAGATAACAAGAAAAAAAAATTAAAAACACATGCTATTAGTGTTTCCATGCACTGAGTTGGAAATTAGAATTTGGGGTATTGGTGTATGGATATGTTAGTTGCCACACAAACACTTGATTATACAAACTAAAAACCGCACTCATAACACTTAACATTATTTCCACATAGAAAAGATTAGAGTCCTATTTCTTTGGTGTAATCGACTCCTCTGATACCACTTTGTCATGATCCATCCCCCAGGGCATGTGTCGTGACTACCCCAAGCACACCTCTTATAGGCCAGGGGATGGTTCCTGCCACTAGAAAAGAGTATCCATAAAATGGGAAGTCATTTCCTTTTATCCTGTAAAGACAAATAGTTAATGAACCCAACAAGAATCAACCACGAAGTAAACTACTATAGTAAAATTGTACAGAAAATAAAGGGGTCGGAATACAATACCAACTAAAAATTACAAGTAAAACTGAGAAGTAAAAATACAACTGAAAAGTGAAAAATAGCTCATGGATCATCCACCGAGGATCCTACCTGAAGGGTAGGTACCACTCACGATCAGTGGTCCATATGTCATGTCATGCCAAATGGTCCACCTCCGATTACCATATAGTCCTAGCTCCCTCACCCCTGATCAATGTCGTCCATTGTCTACACAATACAAAACAAGGTGAGATCATATCTCGTGCATGGGTGAGTATAACGATACTCAGTAGGGGCCCTGAGACCCCTGTGGGTCTCCGAGAGTTCAACAAAGGAAAAAACACAAATCTAGACATAAACTCTTCTTAGGTATATGCCCATACATATACCTATGTTATCAAGTTATACTAATCTTATACATGAGGGATAAATACTACCATGGTAACACCACGAAGGTAGAAAATACCACATTGGTAACACCACTGAAATAAAATTACCACACATGTAACACTATGAAGACATCACCACAAAGGTAGAAGTACCACATAAGTAACTCCACTATGAAAACACCACAAAAGAAGAAGTACCACACATGTAACACCACGAAGATAGAAGTACCACATAGGTAACACCACCAAGATAGAAGTACCACACAGGTAAAACCACAAAGATAACACCATGAAGGTAAAAATACTCAGCTCACAATCAGGTAAAACATAAGTATAGAAGTACAGATTATTAGTCATAAGCCATATCATCATATTCTGTTAAGAATCACTATTTATGAGCCACACAGGATCGATAGTTACTAACCCCCACTAACCCACAGAGGATCTGACCCACACAGGATCGATATATGCTAACCCACATATGATCGTTGAGTGCATACCCTCATATAATCTACTAGAAGATTACCCACACAAGATTGATAAATGCTAACCCACACATGATCGATGTTCTTTCTTCACGTTACAACCTGCCCCAGGATACCTTGAACCCGATGCACTCAAGTTCCGTAGAATCTATCCATCGAGATATTGGTCATATCTCGACAACAACTAAACTCCACAAAGAAGTAACCTAAAGGACCAACATGTCTTAAGGCTTCCAACATGACAGGTTGTGTGTCTATTAGACGCATGGTCTATGAGTTATAAGTGTTTAGTACTGAGGGGTCGGTTGGATTCGGGATTGATCCAACCCAGCCATACTCCAACGTTCTCCAAAACTCAAGTGGAGTATACAAAAAGGACCATCTCGATTGAAGGATCTTAATTCCACAAATTGTTCATCAAGCGGATGTCATGTTATCATTATATGACCACTTAAGTGTTTTCTGGGTCTGGTTGGGCTGGGGTCCGGTCTGACCCGATGGGACCGACCCAACCCGACCCGATCCGGGTTTGACCCAATTGGGATGGGAAATGGCGGGCCCGAACCACAAGGGGGTGGCCCGGCAAGCAAGGGGGAGAGTCCCACCGGTCAGGCCTGTGGTGGGGTCCTCCCTATCCATCATGGAAGGAGAGTTCCCTCCATTTGGAACCCGAAGCAGCAACCCCTAAGGGTGTTGCCAGGTCACCGCAGGACCCGCTACGGACCCACTGTTGTAGCTCCTTCTGTGACACGACGGTCACGACGCCCTCTACATCCACTACCAGCTGGTGTGCCAGCAGCCTCTTCTGACCTTCATAACTGACAAGCCGTCGTTGGTTAATCCGGTAGCGCAAGCATCCTGCCTCCTCCTTGGAAGTCGGCCGGTGATGGTCGCTGCCTTGGTCCCCGCTGGCACTGGTCACCGGTACAGCCGTGTCGACGGCCATCCACGGGTCCCTGGGTGAGCTCTGTTTTCTCTTTTCTCCTTCTGAATTTGTCTTTGAACTTCCCCAAACATCACCATAACTTCTATCCCCTTAAATTTATGTTTCTTTAATTCCAATGATTCGCTCACGATGAACGCACAAAATTCCAACAAAGGGCGGAGGGTCTAGGCCTTTTTCGTTTGGCACGTACCCTCTGTGTTAGCTCAACAACAAGAGGGTAGGGTTTAACAACCATTTTTAATTATAACAAAATAAATCCCAACCTTATGAATGATGGTGGACGCCCATAATCAAGGAAGTTTCGGCGTTCATATTTCACACAACAAGCATCCAATGATGTCGCTCGTATGTAATCCTTCAGTTCGTGGTTCGGTGTCACCAGTCACCTCCCACTGGAACCCAGTCCATCCTACAAGGGTTTGGCATCTCAGAACTTTATCAGAACTTCATTTCTTGGTGAAACAGTGTCAATACATCTCCCCAAGCTCTAGATAAATAGAAGGGGTGTCTAACGCTTATATAATTTATGAGGGTTCATTAATTGGAACCTTCATAAATTTTAACAATGCTGTTACATAGGATTTGAAGGGTCATGCCTATTAATGGATTTACACATCACTGGTCCCATATTGTCGCTTTTCCATTGGAGGAAAAGAAAGAAATAATATAAAATAACAATGTTATTTTATTTATTCTATTAAAACTCTAAAACAACCTTTTTTCCAGACCTACTACGGTCAAAGTGAACCCTCCCCTAAGATAATCCCATTGCTATGGATTCAACGTTGCCCATAGATTTTTAATCTGAGCCCCAGTTCAAAAGATAGAAAACATTGGTCATGTGTTTACTAAACGTACCTTAAAAAAGATCAAAAATTCATTTCGGGTACACCGGGCCTCGGAATCACGCACCGTCAATTTTTGAAGACTCTTAATAATTTTATATAATTAAAACATTACATGGAAAATCTAGGTCTTTACACACTAGGTGATTATGATAATTTTTAGTTAGTCCATTATGTCATTAGGCCAGTTGTTCATTAGGCTATTAGGTCATTACCCCATCAAGGAAAATAATTGTTATGTTGTTAGGCCATAAAGCCAATTTTTTATTTTTCCATTATTCCATTAGGAAATTGTGACAATTGGCCTATAGGTAATTATTCTATTAGGCCATTAGGCCATCTTTATAATTGAAAAATTTTATATTATTCTATTATAAAAATTGTCCATTAGGCATTAGGCCTTTATGCCATTAGGGAATTAAACCAATTATACAATTTATCATTACTCCCTTAGTTAAATTAGACAATTGTCCATTAGGCCATTAGACCAATTAGCTGCTAAGCCATTTTGAAAATTGGCCATTAGAACAATTATTCTAATTTCACATTAGATCGTTAGGATAATTGGTCATTAGGCCATTTGGTTGTTAGGGAATAGGTCCATTAGTCCAATTGTTCAACTTGGCACTAAGACATTAGGTAAATTGTCCTTTAGTAAATTTTTACATTAGGCCATTAGAAAAATTTTCCAATTTGTGATTATGGTATTTGGAAAATTGGCCACTTGGACATTATACCTTTAGACTAATTAGAGGTTAATCCCTTAGGCCAATTGTCAAATTGGCCACTATGCCTTTTGGATAATTTGACATTAGTCCATTATTAAAATAGGAAAATTTCCAAATTGTCCCTTAGGACATTGCAAAAATTGTCCATTATGCCACTAGTTGAATTACCCATTAGTCCATTAGGCCAATTATCCAATAGGCCATTCAACATTAAACTAATCTACTATTAGGCCATTACTCCATTAGGATAATTGTCCAATTTATTATTATTTCATTTGAACATTAGGCCATTATTCCATTAATACAATTGGCTATTCATCCATTAGATCAGTAGTCTAATTTTCTATATGTCTATTAGGCTATTATGCTAATTGTAAATTGGTCGTTTAGGCCAATTAGACATTATATAGTTTGTCCAATTTTCCATTATACCTTTATGGGAATTATAAACTTGGTGAGTAGTCCATTTGGAAAATTGGACATTGTTCCATTAATCAAATTTGACTTTAGAAAAATTATTCCAATATACCAATTTCCCAAAAGTCCAATAGGCCAATTGGCCAATTCACTATTAGGATATTAGGCCCTTACGCTAACCATACATTAGTTAATTTGGACAATATAACAACTTGTTTTTAGACCATTAATCCAATTGAGAAATTTTCCGTTATTCCATTAGTCAAATTGGCCATTAAGTCATTATGTGAAATGTTTTTTAGTAAATTAGTCCATTAGGACAATTACCCAATCAGCCATTTTTTCAATAGGATAATTTTCATTAGTTAATTAGGTTATTAGGCCAATTATCTAGTTGGACATTATGCCCATTGGACATTAGGACATTAGGAATTTTTTTCAAATTGGAATTAGGATGTTAAGCTATTATTACATTAGGTCAATAGGACATTATTATATTTAACCTTTTTTTCATTTAGCCAAATAGGTCGATTGGTTGTCATGCCATTATCCCAATTGGAAAATTGTTCATTAGGTAATTATAAGAATTATCCAAATTTCCTATTTTACAAAAATAAATTAGGTAGTTTAGAATATTTTCCATTATACCATTAGTATAATTGGATATTTGGCCATTAGTCCGATTAGGAAATTGGGTAATTGGCTGTTAGGCCAATTTTTCATCAGGCCAATAGGTTAATTTTTTAATTGGGAATTGGGATATTATGCCAATTGGATATTTTTAAAACAATCCATTAGGCCAATATGATACATAAAAAAATATAAATGGGTCACCCATGAAGTTATTTAGTGGGATGATGATTTGTTAAATGCATAATGCATGTGAAAAATGATAGAGGAAATATTTTTCCAACTCCTACAAAATTACTAGAGATTATTGCATTATTTTTATAAAGAATGACTTTGATAACATTTAAAAAAATTGGCCTCTAAAAAATGGCTAATGTTAATCAATGTCACCCTGACATTACTGGATACCAAATGTTGGATTTCTATTGTAATAAATTCAAGAATAACGATGTATTAATCCTGATTTTTAAGGTTTCTTTTCAAATCCCTTCAATAGACTCATTTAGATTTATTTATGGAATTTTTATCAGGAACCTATATAATCTTCAATACATTTAAAATTTATTTTTCTCTAATGGTTTTATCACATAATTATATAAATAAATTTTCTATTTGTTTTCACTGATACGCATAAGATGCAGTTCTGACCAAATATCCCAATCGAACAAGTCTCAACGAGATCAAATGTCATATTTGGTATTCCCCATGGTATTTAGTATAATTGAAAGAAAAGTTTCAAATATATTTTTTTCATTGTGGACTATGTATAAATAATTACGCAACAAAACGGTAGAACAATATTGAATCTCAAAATGGATATTTATCTTTCCCTGCCATTTTGTAGTTTTACTGTAGAATTTCATCCTATTTTTAGATTTAATATGACATTTCCCTAATGAAAAAATGAAATATTTAAAATAATTAAGAATATCAATTCCTAAAATACATTGAGCTAGTTGTTTAGTGTCCACAATATTATTAAACCTCTAATGATTCTTCCAATGTAGATGATTCATTGGCCAAAATCATTGATCCCCCGTTAACTGATTCTATGATGATATTTAAGCCTTCTCGGTCATGTCTTCTTCATAAAAATATTAAATGGTAGTTTGGATTTCATTCTCAAACCAGAAATCTTTGCATAAGAATGGAAATAATTTATAGTCCACAGAAGGGAAAAACACATCTGTTTTTTTTTAAGATACATCAAATGTGAAAACACCCATATACAAAGGCTACTTCAACTATGTTATTAAAGGTTTCAAGTAGATGTATATATAATTTAAAGGATCATACAATATAGATAATAGTTTCATCAAGAAAGATAATGGGTTTTTAATACACATCCATATAGTAAGAGTATAAATGTGGATAAAAATTGGCCAAATTATATGAGATGTAATCATATGACTAAAACGATTAAAACTGTCATAGGATATACCAAAACTAACATTTTATACCTCTGCTAAAAAATTGGTTTATTGTGCATAAAATGATTTCAATTTTAATCCATATGTATGATAAACCAACTGATCATTACCTTTAATTTTATAAACTTAATCTCATTGCATATTGGATGAGAATTCTACAGACATGTATAGATTTTGAATCCGGTGAATCGATTGAATTTCCACATGAATTTTTGTGGTGAAAAATATGGGGTTCTATATAGAATTTTACATCCACAAAAGTTGTACCCCATTCTTTAAGATCATTAATTATAGTGGTTTCCATCCAATATATATCTTAGTCATTCTAATAATCGTGAATTTTATCACAAAAAATATGATCTTCTTAATTAACTATCATTCCTTATAAGGATTTGATGGAATATTTTCACCATCAAGAATAAAGTCTTTCAAGAATTAAGAATATAATAAAAGGTGGTATTAGAAATTCCATACATTGTTTTTCTTTGATATACTAGCATTAAAAACTCTTATTTTTTAATTTTAGTGCATTCCTCAAATATTGGTCTTTTGGAATCATACATTAATATTTTCACTCTCTCAACACTATCATCTTCAGTATTTTATTCATGTGAATTGAAATAATTTCCTTCTTGTAGTGGCATACTATATCTCTTATGATGAATTAAAAATGGAAAACTAATAAAATATCAAATTATCCCTACCAATTCATTCCATCCACTCCATAATAGTATAAAATTGCCTCATCTCTCCATTGGGATTTAAAAAACCTTTTTTTAATCCAGCATTCTTTATATAGTATTTAACATCTTCCTAGTATAAACATGGAATTCCAAGACAATTATTACATGTGAACAATATAATACCTTCATCTGAAGTATTATTAAATGAATAATTTGAACAAATACCGAATTCTTTTGAACATCAATTGAAATCTGATCGGTATGATACATCCATATTCTATTCAATATATTACAGGGGAAAAAATTATTTTCCTTTCATTAATGTAAACCATAATTAAAATGATGTCCATTTTTATTGACAAACTAAAATTATAGTGTAGAGTAAATTAACGAACACTAATTAGAAACAAAATTGGATACAATTCATGATATAAGTTAACATTATCGAATATTCTATTATCCATCCAAATAGTCCATAAATCATATTAAATGAAAAAATGAATCCATACACATAGAAATATAAACAAGTTTCATGTATTATATTAACTAAAAAATAAAGAATACTAGAAAAAATGAGTATTTCATATCCATATAGGTATTCTGATTTGAAAAAAAAAATTGAGTATAACATTTAGTCTTGATTGGATTTTATTTATGAATAAAAATACATATATTATTAAAAAAATTAAAATAGATTTTACAAGATGTTCTATATCAATAGAAAGGGATTTAATTTGGGGAATATCCTTCAAGACCAAATAATTAATCCATTCCATCCCATTTTATGAAACACTTCCATTATTTCCTATATAAAGAAATATTTTATATTTAATAATCATTATATAAGCATGTATGTGATTATACATTTATTTATTTTTTTGTTAAAAAATCCAATAATTAGTTTAACTATGGACTATGATATAAAAAAAATTAAATTTATGATATTAAATAATTTTACAATTAGAAAAAACTAATATTAACCCATATTGTTAATTTATATTTTATTGGAAACACTAAAAATATAAAAATCCCTAAAATATTCCACCAAAATAATCTTTAATTTGTGTTAAATTCTTAACACTCCCAATTATATTTTTGAAAATAAATAAATTAAAATTAAAATTATACATTAATGAATTTAATAGACTTTATTTTATCTCTATTAGATAATAAATTTAATAACACAATGATATAATTGATTCGAAAATGCATTAGTAAAATCACAAACATAGATGAAAATCAAAATAATATCCTGCAGAAGATAACATTGATTTGGAAATCACTAATCAGATTTCAAGGAAGATAGGAATCATAAAATATTTGAATTATGGTATAATTCTAGAGAAGATAATATATGAAATAAGAGGAGGGAAGGAAATCATACCTCTAAAAGATCATAAAAATATATCAGAAATGGTAGAATAACACCTTGATGATGGGTGTAGTTTCACCTGAGGAAGGAAGGGAAACACCAAAGTTGCCTGGTGACAGAAGGGGGGATGAGAGGTAAGTATGATATGGGAGAACTACATATTTAAATGAGTAAAGTAGGGGATCTTGATAAAGGCTAACTATGTAAGGGGATATACACATAGTTATTAAAAAATCATTGGTATATCTCAACATATACCATTTTTTTTTCAAATAGTGGATATAGGTTTGGGAAGAATGTTTATACCCACAGATTCTCTAAATTGTGGGTATAGATCAATGGGGGTATATCCATTTTTTAGTAATTAAATTTCTATATTTTAGTAAATAAAATATATTGTTAGATAAATAAAATTAATAATGATAAATTCTGCTTAAATAAATGATTCAATATCAGGAATTTCCCTTAATTTCATGCACAAAAGGTATGTTCCCTTTTCAATGAATCATAAAATTCAAAACTATCAACAGAATATAATGGTACAAACTTATTTAAAATTAATATTGACATAAAAAATTAAAATACATAAGAGGCTTTTAGATTTTTATTAAATAATTCCATGAATCAGTTATCATCCAAATTTAATTTCAAGGAACTACTGGAAAAATAAAATATTTAATTAGTCGTGGTAAACTACTTTTAACAAAAGAACATCCTAACACTAATGTGTAAAAAGAAGATGTTATAAAATAGAAAAACATGATTTCTTTTCTAGACATATGTCTGTTGTTGAAAAAAAATGAAACTGATTAATAAATATTGAAATTTGTATATAAATTTTTTTTAAAATTGATTTATAAATTTAATGATGGTGTATTAATTGTTTTAATAAACAATGGGTCACTCCCCCTAAATACATATTTATTTAAATATAGATGAAAAATTATGAAAAATAATTATAGGAAATTAAAACACATAATAATCATATATAAAATTAATTGTTTTAATAAATAAGATGCATCATGCTTACATTCCAAAATAAGAATATGTTAATGCAAAAGAACAAAATTGAAAAATTAAAAAAACATGATAGAAGATATTAAAAATCTTGCATGTTGGTAGACTAGTTTATGAAATAGTAAAGAGTATGCAAACTTGATAATAAAAAAATTCTCATCCTATTGACCAACATAGGACTAATAATATTTGAGTACAAATTTTTTTTACCCATGGTATACTATATTTAATAGAACTAATATTGAAACGTTTTCCCACCCAAAATGACTTCAAACAATCATTTTTTGAGTATATATGAAAATAAATTCTTAGAGTAAAATTATTAATATGACCAAGTGATTGAGTAAATCACAATGGGAATTCCTGAGAATTTTTCCCTTACATCATACATTTAAATCATGTCACACAAGAAGTACACCCATTTAGTTTTTTCCAAAATTTCTTCATATTCATCCTTGGTGAAAATCTATTAAGACGAAAAACATTCTTGTAATAGTTTTCTTTCATCATGAATTTTTCCTCAATCACTCATTTCTTTGGAAGAATGTAGATAATGTTTCATTATAATTAGAAAAGGCCTTTTTGAAATGAATATCCTATTTTATTATATATTATAAATCAGTATAGAAATTCTCATTAGAATGAGAACCTATATTTCAAAAAAAATTCATTATCATACTTGATCATATTACACTCATTATCAACATTAGCCAGGTCATGAAATACTAAGTGAATCCTTATTTATAAACCTTTATTATTTACATTTATAAGATCCTTATGTCATTAATATTATTCTAATAGTTTTGATATCTCATAATAATAATTCATTATATATTTCACATTCTAGGAAATAAATTTTTAAAATTTTTATATGTCTTTTTTATTTTCAAATATTATTTCATCATTTTATTATTTTAACCATCTCAATCTCTATATTTTTTAGGCATTATAAAATTATCATTTTTTATTCCCATAATGTGTTTATGTAATTATTTCTATTTATAATTAATAGAATCAAAACAATAGTGAGAAGGACTATCTTGTTCTTCATCAATACTAAAAACATGGTAAAAATATTTAGTATTTATTAATTGAGTAAAAAACAAATCAGGTACTATAGCATCCCAGGTAAATAAAGAATAAGACATTTTCATATTTATTAATATGTTTTAATTAATAATTAATTTTACTTTAAAGGGGTTTCTATGTTCAATAGCGTACCCGATCAGCAACAATGAGTTTATTTAAAATCTTACGTTGCACACTAATAATATAATAATATTATTTCAAATGGTAGTTAACACCTAGCCGTTGTATTGGAAAAAATAAATAGAAATAACTAAAATATGATTATATATGTTTGTTAAATGTTTTTACATTTATCCAATAAAAGATAAAGTCTTAAAATAAGAAAAGAATTCAATTTTAATTACAAATACTCTAATATTCACTAAAAGGTCGATTTATCGCCTTTTGATGGAGAACCCTCTTTAAAAATAGTTTTGGTCACTCTTATACATTATATTAGACCAAATAAAATCTTTCTTTAGAATTGGGACATCAAAATTTACTTTGTGTATGTATTTGTAATTTTTCCGATAGAGTTCATTTTTAATGAATAAGTGAAAAATGTTGTATTTTAATTCAAAACCAATTTTTAATCTAATTTATTTATATGATTAGATTATCTTTCTAATTGGTTTTAAAGTTCAATTAGAATATATTTTTACCAATTACTCCAATGGTGGTCATTGGAATGAATTTCACTTTGAAATTGGACTTAAACTAGTGTCAATATTTTGATATATTTTGTTTCTTAAAAACACTCTATTTGTTTTGACAATGGGAATTAATTATTAAATTGATTAATGCAACTTATATGTTTTGAATTTTTTAAAATATAAAACATTTTTGAATTCAGAATATCAAATATATCTTAGGGTGAATTTTTGGTATTTTTCTGAAAAACTTCAATTTTTGATGAATAGTGAAACCACTAAGTGGTAGTTAAAAAACTGATTTTTCATTTAAATGAAACTTTACCACTTCTGTGAATTGAATTTCAAAAATCCTACATACATGGTTTTCATTAGAATTTAAAATGTGGTTAAATGGGATGAAAATAATTTTTTGGTGAATAGTAACTTTTAAGTTTTATTAATCGCGATTAAAGGTAATTTGTGTAATTTAAGGTAAAAAATAATGTTATAATAATATGAAATTACCTTGACACATGTCCTACCCTTATTGGATGTGTCATCGCCGACCAATAAAATCCATGGGTCAACTTGGGGACCCCATGAAGTTACTTGGGTATGAAAATGACATTAATTACTTTTTATTTAAAGTTAAAATAAAAATGTCGCAAATATGTATTGTTTTACTAAAACAATTTTTACATGGGGTTATACAAGTCATATTTTTTACTATAAATATTCATTAGAAATATAAAAATATTTCCTACATCATGATAGTTTTTTAATAATTTTTAGACATTAAATAAATAAATTTATGTATGACACCATGATGATGCAGTGATTATCTCATTAATGAATGATTTAAATAAAATGAAAAGATAAGGTAAAATCTAAAACTTCCACTTGTCCAAGACCTATTGTATGGGTTTATTTAGAACCATTATCACCTTATCTTTTAAATATATCTTTTTGGGACCTTAAAAATCTGAAAAACATTTAATAATAATGTAACATTTTATAACATTCCAAGAGTGCCCCTCCTCTCTCCTATAAAAGGCCCCCACCTCTACCCCCTTACCCAAACCTCTCAAGCCTTTGGATCGACCAAAATCTGATCATTTTATCTCTCCACATCCCTATCCTCATCCTATAAGCCTTACCTTAGGCAGAAAGCTCTTTAAGAAACCCTTTTGGTTCAAACCAAGGGGAGTTACCCGATTTAAAAGTAATGTCTTCTCTAATGTTATTTTGTTTTATTTTGCTTCTACAACCCCATAAAGACTTTTTATTATTTTATTTTGTAAAAAAACCAGTATCTCCAATATACTAGGATGTTTTTATGAGAATTATTTTATTTACACTTACACAAACTCCCGTATAATGGTTAAAGAACATACTATTTCTGTGGATGACGAATTTATGCCTCACGAAACGATGATTGTTCGATATTCTTATAACACCTTTCATGGTGGCCATTTAGATGTAACTATATTTATATACAATTTATATTATGTTTATGTTTCCTATATTCTTCTGTATTTTTCATTTATGTCACACCTTTATGGTTTCCATTATGGGTAAACGTGATATCTTCATTTTAGGAAGTGCAGACTACCACCCCCTCAAAGTGATTTGATTCGTTAATTCCATATATGGGACTTATAAAGGATAGAGTTAATGGTATTACATATGATATTATACTGGAATTATAATATACCTCTATATAATTATTATTTCATTCCATTAAATACGAAATAGAAATGAAAGTAGTGTTTATGTGTATGTACGGCTTACCGTCTCCATGAACGGTGCATTTCATTTCTTACCTCTAAATGTTATGTAATATTATAAATGCATGTATATACTGGATATATATGATATATATGATATCTAAATCATGAATATAATTATGGATATAGTGGATATTCTACCACATGAACAACATGTAATTGTAAGAAGTCCATTTTTGACTTAAGAATCAAATATCGACAAAATGAACATTATTAACTTAAATGATTGCATAATGTTTATAACATGGAAATAAGTTATATAAAAGGAATAATAAGCTTGAAAAATGTTCTTAAGAAATTATAAATTAACACTAGTTTATTATTCAGGAGATTGAAGAGCGATCGAGTCAAGTCGGACATGAGGTAAGGGACTTCGTCTCAATCTCCTTTATTAAGGCATATTTTGTTCTAATAAAAGACTTTCTTTTATACACTGTATAAAACCCTTTGAATTCTAATTTTATTCAAAAGGAATCTTTTATATAAGAAGAGTTTTACTAAATGACAAAAGGTATGTTTCTTTTTAATGTACGCGGTGACAACGACCTTTCTGCCGCTGTGAGTATTATTTGATCTTTGGCTTCCTCGACAAGCCGTAATATTTTTAAAAGTAAGTAAATACCATATACTCTTTTATGTATTTTGGTATTGAAAATGGTTTTGATAATGGATTTTTTATGTCAATATATTTAAGTGATATATTGTGATTGAAATGTGGAAATGTTTTCTTTCCTTTATAATTTTTTTATGTGTTATGATTTTATAATGGTACTTGGAAATTTGATGGGTGGTTACGTGATAAACCAAATGAAGGGTGGTTTAGTGAATACCAGGATGGGTGGTTACGTTATAACCTCCAATGCATTGGGTATGGAAGTCGGCCGTATGGCTATTCCATGTAGTGATATGTCTGGAAGTAGACCGTATGGTTATTCCATTTAAGTATGTTTATGTCCCAAGTTACCTTTATATGTTATGTGTTATTTATATGGGTTTTATGGTAATATTTTGGTTACAAAAGGGTAAGTAATGATCTTTTATTCAGTGAAGAGTATTTACTACTTCTTAATGGTGAAAAGTGTTACTTTGAAAAAGTATTAATGTTTTACTTGATGTTTTGAAAAACTAACAGTTTTCCTTCTTTGTGTATCCCTTATTGAGCTTTTTTATGCTCACCACAAGTTTTTTTGAAATGTTTTTCATAGGACATAATGTGAAATAGGGTCAAGGATGTGATCAAGGAAAATTCATTCTGTCTTAAACATGGAACTAGACATGACTCTTTTTTTTAAGAGTTCATGTTTTTTAAAAAAACAGGAAACTTTGTAGCAGTGTCTACTGTGTAATATTTTGAGATGTAATAGTTATAATCTAATTCTCTAAAACTCTAAACCTAAAAAGATCCTTAATGTGAATTATTCATTTAATTCAATATTAAGGGAGGTTTAAGTCCGGGTCCTTATAGTTGGTATCAAAGGTTGGTTTAGACAACTTTAGGAGTTAGAAAAATTGTTAAATTTTAAGTCCCTAAATTAATTTATGGTATGATTGAAATGATATAGCATTTAAAGATTACCATGTTGCTTCGCCTAAAATATTTCTGTGTTCAGAATGGTTTTTCACAGAGGAAACAGGGCAGCTGTGTTGAGACGTCATCAGGAGGAAGAAAACATTCCAAATCAGCAACCTGAGATGGTTGGAATCAGAACTAAACAGTTTGTTTCCGTGATGGAACAATTGACTCAGGCTATAAATGGTGGTGGTATCCATGCACGAGATCAACCAGATCAACCGCAGAGGAACATGTCAGTAGTGGAACATTTCATGAGGCAACATCCCCCATCATTCAGAGGATCATCTGACCCTGTGTAAGTAGAAGGGTGGATTAAATCACTGGAGAAGATTTTTGATGCCATGGGGTGTTCAGAACATCAAAAGGTTAGTCTTGTTGTTTACCGTTTAGAAGGTGAAGCTGATCAGTGGTGGTCGATGTTGAAAAATATCAGGGATAGTGATGAGATTGATGATCTTCAATGGGATGAATTCAAAGGTATGTTTCTTGAGAAATATTTTCCTAAGTTGGTTCGTCTTAGGATGGAAAAACAATTCCTAGAATTGAGGCAGTAGGATGACTCAGTGGATACTTATGAAGCAAATTTCACTCGACTGGCAAGGTAGGCTCCAAATTTCATATGAGATCTTGATAGTAAAATCAACCATTTTTTACTCAGGGTTAAATCCAAAGTATCAAAGGTATTTAGCTTCTTGTGAGTTCAAAATTTATGAAAAAATTGTTCGATGTGAGGAGAAGGTGGAAATGGAGTTTACCGATGATCAGGTGTTCTTTGACAAACAACATAATAAGAGGTCCAGCTGGCAGGCAAAGGGAAAGAATTCAACAAAGAATCCAAGAGGTAAGAAAACCAAATATCCATCATGTGATAAGTGTGGTAAAATTCATCCTAGAGAATGTTTATCCAGGTATGGAAAGTGATTTTGGTGTGGTAAGTCTGGTCATATTGCTCGTAATTGTAAGGAAGATGATCAAGCAGTCAATGAAAAGCCACCGGTAAGATGTTTTAAGTTTAATGAAATGGGTCATTATGAAAATGAGTGTCTAACGAAGAACTCAATTGAGGGAAAGAAGCTAGACTACAAGTAGAAAGGGGTGGTGAAATCCTTTTCAACTACTTCAGCAGATGTTGGGCCATCGAATGAAGTAGTATCAGGTACACTGTTTATTTGTTCAGATTATGCCAATGTTTTGTTTGATTCAGGGTCTACACATTCTTTCATTTCTGAGAAGTTTTATAGTAAATTGGGAATTCCATCTCAAGATATGAATCCTGAACTTATGGTAAAAACACCTAGAGGAAATGTTGATACAAAAAGAAATTATAAGAACCCTACTATCCTTAAGTGTGGAAATAATCTACTTGAAACTCTTATTGTTTTGCCTCTAGTAGAGTTTGATGTTATTTTGGGCATGGATTGGCTTTCCTTTTATCATGCTAAGATTGACTGTAGATCTAAAATGGTTTCTTTTCCGAAATATTTTCAGTTTGTGTACAAGAATGAACCCTTGCATTTGATAACATATCAGGAAGTTGAAAAACTATTAAAAGATGGAAATGAATGTTACCTTGCACATATTGTTGAAAAAAAGTGAAATGTTCATATTAATAATGTTCCAGTGGTAAATGAGTATATTGATGTTTTTCCTGGTGAGTTTCCTGGTATTATACATGATCGAGAAGTTGAATTTACTGTTGACTTACTTCCTGATTCTAAGCCAATTTCAAAACCCCCTTATCGAATGGCTCAAGTTGATCTTTTAGAGTTAAAGAATCAATTGAAGGAGTTATTATAAAAAGGTTTAATTCGACCTAGAAAATCTCCATGGGGTGGTCATGTATTTTTTTTAAAGAAAGATGGTCCAATGAGACTTTGTATTGATTATAGAGCATTGAATACCATCACTGTTAAGAACAAGTATCCTTTGCCTCATATTGATGATTTGTTTGATCAGCTCTAGGGAGCTCAGTATTTATTGAAGATTGACTTGAGGTCGGGGTACCATCAGTTGAAAATAAAAGAAGAAGAGGTTCCAAATACTATGTTTCATACTAGATATGGCCATTATGAATTTGTAGTTATGCCTTTTGGGTTAACCAATGCACCTATTGTATTCATGTACCTTATGAATAGAATTTTCCATGAGTTCTTGGATAAGTTTGTGGTTGTTTTCATTGATGATATTTTGGTGTTTTCTAAGAGTAAAGAGGATCATGAAAGTCATTTAAGGGTTATCTTGAAAACCTTAAAAGAAAAGAAACTGTAAGGAAAATTCAGAAAGTGTGAGTTTTGGTTACAAAAAAATTCTTTCCTTGGTCACATTGTTTCAAAAAATGGCATAACGGTTGATCCTGCAAAAACAAAGGTTGTTGAAGAATGGCCAAGACCCACAAATGTAACTGAGATTCTTAGTTTTCTTGGTTTGGCAGGCTATTACCGAAGGTTTGTTGAAAATTTTTCATGGTTATCTAGTCCAATGACTATGTTAACTCGAAAAGGTGTTAAGTTCATCTGCACAAAAGAATGTGATGATTGTTTTCAGGATTTGAAAAAGAGATTGGTGAATGATCCATTTTTGGCACTTCCTTCCAGAAATGGTGAGTTTTTTATCTACAGTGATGATTCGTTGAAGGGACTTGGTTGTTTCCTTATGCATAATGATAATTTAATTGCTTATGCTTCATGTTAGTTGAAAACTCATGAGTTAAATTACCTTACACATGATTTGGAATTAGCTGTTGTAGTTTTTGCTCTAAAAATATGGAGGCATCATTTGTATGGAGTAAAGTGTGAAATATATATTGATCACAAAAGTTTAAAGTATATATTCACTCAGAAAGAATTGAACATGAGACAGAGGATATGGCTGGAATTAATCAAGGATTACGATTGTACAATTCATTACCATCCGGAAAAATAAAATGAAGTGGAAGATGATTTGAGTCAAAAAAAGTAATGCTTTATTAACCAGGCTATGTTTGGAACAAGATCCTTTGGTTTTTGATTTGATGAACTTTGGAATAGAAGTTGTTGGTGCAGGAAGTTATTATGTTTTGTTTTAGGTGTTAGTGAGATCATCTCTATCAGACAGAATTAAGCAAGTGCAGAAGAAAGATAGTGGGTTGCAGAAAAAGGTAGAACTAGTTCAGAAGGGTAAGTTGCCTAAATTTAACATTGATAATGATTGTGTTTTGAGGTTTGGGAAGAGATTATCTGTGCCTTATGATTCACAGTTAAATAATGAGTTGTTATGTGAGGCTCATAGTTCCCCGTTTTCATTTCATCCTGGTAGTACTAAGATGTACAGAGATCTGCGGGAGTATTACTGGTGGGATGGAATGAAAAGAGATATTGCTAATTTTACTTTGAAGTGTTTGAATTGTCAGCAGTTTAAAGCAATGCAACAGTTACTGAAAGGGATTCTTCAGTCATTACCGGTGCCAGAGTGGAAATGGGAAAATATATCTATGGACTTCATTGTGGGATTAACAAAGACATCTCGAGGTAATAATTCAATCTGGGTTATTATTGATCGCTTGACTAAATATTCTCATTTCCTTGCTATACGAGATACTTTTTCCCTAGATCAACTTTCTCATTTGTATCTTAAAGAGATAGTCAAGTTTCATGGAGTTCCCCTCTCCATTGTATCCGATCGTGATCCTAGGTTTACTTCTAACTTTTGGAAGGTCCTTCAGAAGATGTTGGGTACTGAATTAAATTTTAGTAAAGATTTTCATCCGCAATCAGATGGACAGTTAGAATGAACAATTAAAACCATGGTGGATATGTTACATGCTTGCATGATGGATTACCAAGGATGTTAGGACCAACATCTTTCTTTTGTTGAATTTTATTATAACAACAGTTTTCATTCCAGTATACAGATGTCTCCATTTGAGGCATTATATGGAAAATGGTGTCAGACTCCAGCTTTTTGGGATGAAGTAGGGGAAAGGAAGCTGATGGGAGCATAACTGGTAGAAGAGATGGCAGAAAAAGTTCAGTTGATTCAGAAACACATAAGTACAGCTCAAATCAGGCAGAAAAGTTATGTGGATAACCGGAGGAAGGATCTATCTTTCGAGGTTGGTGATCATGCATTTCTCAAAGTTTCTCCCTGGAAACGTGTGTGGCGTTTTGGTAAGAAGGGAAAGTTGAGTCTGAGGTTCATTGGACCTTATGAAATCCTAGAGAAAGTTGGATCAGTTGCATACATAGTGGAATTACCTCCATGTTTTTCCTAGGTACACAATTGTTTTCATGTTTCTATGTTGAGAAAGTATATGCCAGACCCATATCATTTTTTGAGCCCAGAGGTAGTTCCGTTGGAAGAGAATATCTCTTATGAAGAACAAACAGTCTAGATTCTTGACTGAAGAGAGCAAGTGTTGAAAAATAAGGTAATTTATTAGGTGCAGGTTTATGGAAAAACCATATGGTTGAAGAGGCAATGTGGGAATCTGAAAATGCTATGAGGGATAAATACCCCCACTTATTTTGATAAGTGAATAAAATTGTGAGGATGCAATTCCCAAAAGGGGGGAAGGATGTAACATCCCAGGTAAATAAAGAATAAGAAATTTTCATATTTATTAATATTTTTGGATTAAATATTAATTTTACTTTAAAGGGGTTGTTATGTTCGATAGCGTACCCGATACGCAACAACGAGTTTCTTTGAAATCTTACGTTGCACACTAATAATATAATAATATTATTTCAAATGGTAGTCAACACCTAGCCATTGTATTGGCAAAAATGAATAGAAATAACTAAAATATGATTATATATGTTTTTTAAATGTTTTTACATTTATCCAATAAAAGATAAAGTCATAAAATAAGAAAAGAATTCAATTTTAATCACAAATACTCTAATATTCACTAAAAGGTCGATTTATCGCCTTTTGATGGAGAACCCTCTTTAAAAATAGTTTTTGTCACTCTTATACATTATATTAGACCAAATAAAATCTTTCTTTAGAATCGGGACATCAAAATTTACTTTGGGTGTGTTTTTTAATTTTTCTGATAAAGTTCATTTTTAATGAATAAGTGAAAAATGTTGTATTTTAATTCAAAAACTATTTTAAATATAATTTATTTATATGATTAGATTATCTTTTGAATTGGTTTTAAACTTCAATTAGAATATATTTTTACCATTTACTCCAATGGTGTTAATTGGAATGAATTTCACTTTGAAATTGGACTTAAACTAGTTTCAATCTTTTAATATATTTTGTTTCTTAAAAACAAGCTATTTTTTTTTACAACGGGAATTAATTATTAAATTGATTAATGAAACTTATATGTTATTAATTTTTTAAAATAGACATCATTTTTGAATTCAGAATATCAAATATTTCTTAGGGTGAATGTTTGGTATTTTTCTGAAAAACTTCAATTTTTGATGAATAGTGAAACCACTAAGTGGAAGTTAAAAAATTGATTTTTCGTTTAAATGAAAATTTAACAATTCTGTGAATTGAATTTCAAAAATACTACATACATGGTTATCATTATTATGTAAAATTTTCTTTAATGGGTTGAAAATAATTTTTTGTTGAATAGTAACTTTTAATTTTTATTAATCGCGATTAATGGTAATTAGTGTAATTTAAGGTAAAAATAATGTTATAATGATATGAAATTACCTTGACACATGTCTTACCCATATTGGATGTTTCATGGACGACCAAGAAAATCCATGGGTCAACTTGGGACCCCCATGGAGCCACTTGGGTAAGAAAATTACATAAATAACTTTTTATTTAAAGTTAAAATAAAAATGTCAGAAACATGTATTGTTTTACTAAAACAATTTTTACATGGGGTTATACAAGTCATATTTTTTACTATAAATATTAATTAGAAATATAAAAAGATTTCCTACATCATGATATTTGTTTTATAATTTTCAGACATTTAATAAATAAATTTATTTATGACACCATGATGATGCAGCGATTATCTCATTAATGAATGATTTAAATAAAATGAAAAGATAAGGTAAAATATAAAACTTAGACTTCTCCAAAAACTATTGGATGGGTGGATTTATAACCCTTATCAGTTTAGCCTCCAAATATATCTTTTTGGGACCTTTAAAATCTGAAAATCATTTTATAATAAAGTAACATTTTGTAACATTCCAAGAGTGCCCCTCCTCCCTCTTATAAAAGGCCCCCACCTCTACCCCCTTACCCACACCTCTTAAGCCTTTGGCTCAACCAAAATCTGCTCATTGTATCTCTCCACATCCCTATCCTCATCCTAGAAGCCTTACCATAGGCAGAAAGCTCTTGAAGAAACCCTTTTGGTTCAAACCAAAGGGAGTTACCCGATTTAAAGGTAATGTCTTCTCTAATGTTCTTTTGTTTTATTTTTCTTCTTCAACCCCTTAAACTCTTTTTATTCTTTTCTTTTGTAACAACACCAGTATCTAGAATATAATAGTATTTTTTTATGATAAATATTTTATTTACACTTACACACACTCATGTCTAATGGTTAATGAACATACTGTTTCTGTGGATAGCGAATTTCTTCCTCATGAAACGATGATTGCTCAATATTCTTCTAACACCTTTCATGGCAGCCATTAAGATGTCACTATATTTATATATGATATATATTATGTTTATGTTTTCCATATGCTTATGTATTTTTAAAATATGGCATACCTTTATGGTTTCCATTATGGGTAAATGCGATATCTTCATTTTAGGAAGTGCAGACTACCACCCCCTCAAAGTGATTTGATTCGTTAATTCCATATGTGGGATGTATAAAGGATAGAGTTAATGGTATTACATATGATATTATACTGGAATTATAATATACCTCTATATCATTATGATTTCATTCCATTAAATACTAAATAGAAGTGAAAGTAGCGTTCATGTGTACGTACGGCTTACCGTCTCCATGAACGATGCATTTCATTTCTTACCTCTAAATGTTATTTAATATTATAAATGCATGTATATACTAGATATATATGATATATATGATATCTTCATCATGAATATAATTTTGGATATAATTTATATTTTACCACATGAACAAAATGTAATTTTAAGAAGTCCATTTTTGACTTAAGAACCAAATATCGACAAAGCGAACATTATTCACTTAAATTATTACATAATGTTTATAACATGTAAATAATTGATATAAAAGGAATAATAATATTTAAAAGGTTCTTAATCAAGTAGAAATTAACACTAGTTTATTATTCAGGAGATTAAAGAGCGATCGAGTCAAGTCGGACACTAGGTAAAGGACTTCGTCTCAATCTCCTTTCATTGAGGCATATTTTGTTCTAATACAAGACTTTCTTTTATACGTTGTATAAACCCCTTTAACTTATACTTTTATTCAAAAGTAATCTTTAATATATGAATCATTTTACTAAATGACAAAAGGTATGTTTCTTTTTAACGTACGCAGTGACAACGCCCTTTCCGCCGCCGCGAGTATTATTTGATCTTTGGCTTCCTCAACAAGCCATAATATTTTTAAAAGTAAATAAATAACATATACTCTTTTATGTATTTAGGTATTGAAAATGGTTTTGATAATGGATTTTTTATGTCAATATATTTAAGTGATATATTTTGATTGAAATGTGGAAACTTTTTCTTTCCTTTATAATTGTTTTATGTGTTATGATTTTATAATGGTACTTGGACATTTGATGGGTGGTTACGTGATAAACCAAACGACGGGTGGTGCCGTGAATACTAGGATGGGTGGTTACGTTATAACCTCTAATGCATTTGGTATGGATTTCGGCCTTATAGATATTCCATGTATTCATATGTGTGGATGTCGACTGTATGGTTATTCCATTTAAGTATGTTTATGTCCCAAGTTACCTTTATATGTTATGTGTTATTTATATGGGTTTTATGGTAATTTTTTGGTTAAAAAAGGGTAAGTAATGATCTTTTATTTATTGAAGAGTATTTACTACTTATTAAAGGTGAAAAGTGTTACTTTGATAAAATATTCATGGTTTACTTGATGTTTTGAAAAACTAACAGTTTTCCTTCTTTGGGTATCCCTTACTGAGCTTTTTATGCTCAACCCAAGTTTTTTTGAAATTTTTTTCACAGGCCATAATCTGGAATAGGGTCAGGGATGGGATCAAGGAAAATTCATGCTGTCTTAAACATGTAATTAGACATGAATCTCTTTTTTAAGAGTTCATGTTTTGTAAAAAAAGGAAACTTTGTGGAAGTGTCTGCTGTGTAATCTTTTGAGATGTAATAGTTATGATCTAATTCTCTAAAAATCTAAACCTGAAAAGATCCTCAATGTGAATTATTCATTTAATTCAATATTAATGGAGGTTTAAGGCTGGGTCCTTATAGGTAACTCATAATGAATAACCATTAACTCAAGGATAACCATTTCATATTCACTTCCTGGGTCACTAATGGAATCAAAAAATTATAAACAATCACATCGTCAATATAGTGCATTATTTTTTTATGCTTTTTAATTTTTATTCCTTTGAATGATAGTGTTTTTGATATTCATTCCTAGTGTGTCCTTTCTTCATACACTCATAACATGTAAGATATCTAATATCAATTATTTATTCTAGTATTACCATTCATGTCATTATCTTCATTATTCCTTATGAATTTCTTCTTGAAATTTTTTTTCATATATTTGTAAAACATTAGGTTTATGTGTGCCACACACTTATTACTTTACTAGGAATCAGATTTATATTAGTTATATAATTCATTAAAATAGACATAATATAAATCCTTTTCTTTTTTATAGACTCAACATCAAAAATGTTCTTCATTTGAAGATCAAAATGCAACAAATAATTGGTTAGAACATCTAATTTATATTGTTTTAAATGATTACATTCATAGATAGACATATTATGTTTCATACCATCAATTTGGTAGTTCTCCAAATAACATTTCAAAAGGAGTTGTATTGTCCAGAACCTCTATAAGTTAAGTAATATTATTTTTAATGATTAAAATCCAGTGAAACATAAGATTCATTATCTTATAAAATACCATCATTAAATCCTATAATTATGCTCATATGTTTCCCAACATTGTTCTTTTATGATTCTCTTTCGAATATTGAGTAACATGTATACTAGTGTATTCTTTACTTTATAATGTAAGACATAATTTACCATATCATTACTTACAATAGTCACTAGATAATCATTGGATAAGCCATTTTATTTCTCTAATATTTTACAATATCCACAATTAACTTCTTTATGTATAGTTCCATTTAGTCTTCCCAATAACTGTAATCACTTCCATCATGAAATAGCATGTTTTGAAGTTTCTAGTCATCATTTTCCTTAATAATTTCTGTATTTGAGAACATATATTTACTTCATTGATTATTTGATCTAGGATATTAAGGATAAAAAATTACATAAAATACATAACTATATATTGAAATATTTTTCCATTGATGCCAATTTTTTTTATTAGGGGAAAGAATAACTATGATAAACTATCCTTATGATGGTGTTACCCTCTAATACTAATTTTTGGATCATTATTTATGGAAATAATATAATATAGAAATTAATAGTATTTTATATATTTTAAAATAAATAATTAATCAGATTTTATTATTATATAAATAAAAAGTGATGTGTCTTGTTTAAATTATATTACAATGGTAATTAAAATAAAAAATGGAATTTTTATAGTAATCCATGTCACCAAGATTTTTTTACACTAAATAATCTAGTCTACTCGGAAAGAAGATCATAATACATTAAGGAAACTCTCTTTTAATGGTGAGATATCATCTTTAAAGGCACTAACTATTATAGTACCAAGAGACATAACCCAGAATTGTAACATGTGTCACAACCTAGCATGACTTGAAATTTTTTTCAAGAGTCAACACTTAAGAAACCTCCTTTCAGATGGTAGAATAAGTAAGATGATACATTATTTTGGTTGGGTAAATCAAAAACTACATCATATAATTATAAACATATGAAGAAAATATTAAACAAATAAAACCATAAAGAAATTAAGGAATTGTATAGAATATGATGTAGAAGTTGATGAATTTTGATAGTCTTCGATCACATTTTAAGTAATGAGTGGTATAATTGAAGTTTATACAAGATCGTATCAATGGAACTGTATTTGAGGAACAAAAAAATTGTGTGTCCATAATATTTTATTAGTTATGTATATATCATAATTTAATAATATGTTTCAACTTTATTTTATCTTTCATCCATTGATCACATTCCAATAGATTAACCACGTATCATTAACATCAAGATATTTTTAAATGTGAAGGTTCATCTAATTGGTGAATCCCAATATTATATAGATTACAAAATAATAATACCTTGAATAATATCATTTACCTATAATTTTAATTATCATGATATTTATTAGATAATTCACATGATATTTTATTCCTTCATAACTTGTTTAAAACACATTCAAGAATTATTGTTAGTATATTTGAGAATTGTTTTAAAAAAATAGTAAAAAGTATGTGAATAATTTCTTTGTTTTTAAATAAATTATAACATCACTAAAATAGATTATATAATAATAATATGGAAATCGTTATTCTCAAAACATTTACATGATATTATCTCAATAAACTTTTCTTCACATAGTTATTATATTATATATTAATATTTAAAATAAATAAAATGATTAAAATATTTTGAATAAATATCTGGTTAAAGTTTTTATTATATTGGATAACAATTAAAGAATACTAGAAAATATGGATTGTCAAATCATAAAAAACTTAATTAATTAACTGTGATTGTTGAGTGCAATGTAGATATAAGCCTGGTGAACACTCTACTCATTATGTCATCAAGGTGCATGATCAGTATACTGATCGTGTAAAAAACATTTATGTGCAGTCAATTAATTTTTATAGATTAGATAAAACTTAGTTGGTAATATTTAGTTCATTTGGTCACATTAAGTAAACTCATATTTTATTTATTAGTTCATTTATTCACCAAAAATATACTTATAGTAAGCTCATGGAATTTGTTGCATCCACTTAACTTCATGGAAAATTGAATAACAACTCAACATGGTAACATGGGTTGTAGTAACCTAGATTGGTTTCATGAACTCACAATAATATTGTCACTATAACTTCAACATACATCACAATAGGTTGATTTTATATCATTCTATAACATTGGAATAACCATGGTAACATAAAAATGGATTCAGAGCCATTGTTAAAAAAACAAACTTATGGTAGGTTGGTCCTTCATACTAACTGGAAAAATGCCTTCTTGGAAACATAAAACTTTCCTTTACAGTAACAAGAAAAATAAAATTATGGTAACATGAAAAACCCAACAAAATAACTTCAAAATAATCTTCATGGTTACATTGAGATTCTACACAGTTACATCAAAAATATTCAGGTTCACTTGAATGAGAATAACTACGAC
The DNA here is from genome assembly GCA_963277665.1 of Viscum album. Taxonomy (NCBI): domain Eukaryota; kingdom Viridiplantae; phylum Streptophyta; class Magnoliopsida; order Santalales; family Viscaceae; genus Viscum; species Viscum album. Next base: position 822,479,265 of record OY728143.1, read on the forward strand.
ACGCTGGTAGTATTTTTTCCACTGTAAATAGCCATTGTTGGTTGATTATTGAAGGATGAACCACTAATGAGGATCCTTTTTAAAGAAAAAATATTTTTTTGAGATTGTATCATACTTAGATGAATAATTTTTTGATGTTTTATTTTTCATGAATGTTCAACAAAAAAATGTGGATCCATACAGGAATGAAAACAAATGATGATATCGAGCATGGATAGAAGATGAAAATATATGATGATGGATGCCTCATAATAGGTTTTAGAAATATATATATGTATATGAGACTAAATCAATGATGATTATCAACTAGGCATGTGTTGAGTCAATGAAATTGTCATGTTGAATGAGAAAACTTCCTTTATGAATATGATGATTTTGTAGAATGTGAAGCCTCATTAATTGACATAGCTTACTAATGGTGATCATGACCATGATGAAATCAGTGATTGGTGAAGGTATTGATTGAGAGTAGGATGGTAGGGATATCAACATCTATGGAGAATAAAGGGAGATGTTGGTGATGTGTACAGGAGTTGTTTCAATGTGATAATAATGCATGAGATTAATCACTATACTATAGAAAAGAAATCTCCAAGCATCGGTGCCACAATGAATGAAACAAAATGTAGTGAAGTATAATCCCCATTGATGGAGGTGAGAGTTGATTATACTGATGTTGAACAATGTAGGATAGTGACTACAATTAGGGAATCCCAAATAAGAAGGATATATAGATATTATCAATTATATTATTTTCAAAAAAATGTATAAATTATTGTATTCTCAAAAATGTTTTTAAAATAAATATATTAAAAATTGGGATTAAAATGATTTTTTAAATGAAAAAAATGTATAAGAAAAACTATTGATGGGTTTAAAATATAAAAATAAATGAAGTGTTTTTCAATTTTTCAAAATAAATTAAATTCCCAAACCTAAAAAACCATGTAAATCATGATATAACACTGAATAATAGTATCACAACAAGTATTCCACAAACTATAAAACTGTATATAAGTAAGTTAAAATATATAAATGAATTAGTATAATGTATCAAATTAACTGAAACTATAAAATAACCACATATAATGTGTGACATATCAAAGAACACACAATCCATACTAGAAAATGTGCTCACTGGAAACCTGGGAGTGCCAACATACCATGTCATAAAATGGAATACACATTAGAGACAAAAAACACAAGCTAATAATTTCAAATAAACTTCATACAAAGGCCTCATATTGTTGTAATTTCTACCATTATAATTTTGATTCCAATTACTAATATCCATCAAGGGATGACACTCAGATTATCCTCATGCACTAATGTTCAATAGAACAAGACCCGATCCATTATTGTAGAGTCTCATGAAAAATGATTAATGTAAAAGGTCATGAACTATAGTGGTATCAATATAATCACACCAAAAGATATTTTTTTACCAATGTAAGATCTAGGATCCATCAAGATAAAGTCATAAAATCTTAGTATCCAGTACAAATTGATTAATAAAACATGATAACTCCATTAGATTGAGGTGGATACTCATAGATTTGTCCCCAATGGAATGTATCTATGATCAATTTACATCAATGAAAGCTAATTTTCCCTAGAATTGATATATCTGAAATTGATGAATACCACCATATTGCTGTCGACCTAAAGCATCCATGAAGAGAGGAAGGGGAATCCTTAAGCACTGGGGAAGAGAAAATTGGGAGGATCTAGTCACCAATGGGATAGATTGGGGTGAGCGATAGAGTAACAAACAGATTAAAGGGAAAGTATGAAACAACCTTAATTATAGTGTTTTCAGGTCACTAATATCTAGTCAGTGGGCCTCACCATCTCACTAGTGTCTTTCCAATAGTCGGATAGTGGGATCTGTAAAAGTGGAGACCCAACTGGCCACACCACCCGCTTGGAAATGGACTTCATTAAGCCAAATTTTATTCCTTTATGAATAAATCATTTGAAACAATAACCCTAATCCCCCTTAACCCATAATACACACCTCTATGGTGAAAACAATACATGATATGTCATAAATTAAAAACATTTCTAACTTCAAAGAAAATGATTTCACATTAATTAGATAATGATGGTGTAATAAATACTATAAAGGGTTTATCAACCAAAATTATGTCGTTTTTTTTAAATAATGTATTTTTATGAATTAAAATTATTTTCCAACCATATATTATAATTTTTAATCTCTGAAATGAAAATTATAGTAGGAATATAATATTTTTTTAAATTTATATCTATTTGGAAAATTAATAATAAAAAGTGTATATTTCCTCTCATTATACAACCTTTAAAATTTGTTATAATTATAAAACATTACCATAGTCCTAAAAAAACATTATCTAGATCCCTATTATGCCATTTATTTTTGATATTATGGTTTTATTATTTCTAGGAACCTAGATTTTTCTATGAAATGATGATGTTGATCTTGCCGTTGGAGTCCATATCAGGTCCCAAGTGTATTAAACACAATTTTGGAACATGTTAAACTTATTGGTAAATTAATTATATGTTGGAATCCTTTACATATTTTTTTATTCCTGATGTGTATGAAATCAATGTGAAACCTACTAATAATTTATAGAGAGGATTATGAATTCATTGTGACGTCTATTTTTTATTGATATCCTTATACCATGATTTGACCTATAATTTTATATCATTATGAATCCATTTCCAAGAATACATTAATTTAAATTGTGAAAATATTAATGTTCAATGTTAATTTTTGGATATTCAATAAGATAGCAATAATACCATTGAATTGGGAAATATTGATAATATATAATTCCCTTATTTTTATGTTAATAGTTATTGATTACATAGATATGATTATGTATAAGGTTCATTATAGAACATTAGTGTATTTTTTGGATATTTTTTCATATAATTGATGAATTGAACTAAATATATGAAAAGTGGGTCCTGAAATTATATATCCTCTCAATGATTCGTTATCTTTCATGAGAAAAACTAGTTGAGGTATTTAGAATATTATTTACTTGTTTCTGAATGATATACTGACTTAATGAATTACCATGCTATTTGTGATGGTAGGAATTTTGTATTCCATCATTGTGGAATAATTTACTTTTATCCATGTGATTATTTCTTCCTATAGTAATCCATGGATATATTTCATAACCATGATGGTAATTGTATGGTGTTATTTTTATTTGTATTCATTACTATCATATTCATTATGCCTTATGTGTTCAATTATAGCTTCCACATTATGTAACAAAGCTAATAATTTCATTATTTTCATTTTATATTTCAATGGTTTTATCCCCACAATTTTATCATTGTAATGGAATTTGCATAATTTTTAGGTTTTAGTAATAAATAATACATTTTTATAAAATTAATTTACATCTTCATTTTAAATTTTTTTAATTCATTTATGGAATTACTTTTGGAAATCCAAGCATTCATTTTATGTTTTGTTGACTTTTTATGTGATGAATAATATGGATAATTTTGAGGTTACATAAGGTTTTTCCCGCCATATGTAATATTTTTCCAAAGTTAGTTGCCATGAGATATCCCAAAGTGTTGGGAAATAAAAATTAATTTTTTTTGCGGAGGATGTCACAGAATTCATCAATTTACTAGGTTATATATGAAATTATATACATGCATAATTTTTTTTGGGAAATTAGTGTGGAAATGAAAAAGTGTTTGGAATAAGAGATATCTTCAATGAGATATTCTAAGGATGATGAGTGGATATTGGAGAGGTATGTGAATTCATAGTATATTTGGGTGAATTATAATATTTTTGTACATTACATAAGATACTTTTGTTAATACTCAATAATATGTAATATAATTTCATTTTCTAATATTTCTTATATAATATAAATTTTGGGAAATGTGGCATACGTAAAATATTTTGATGAAGTAAAATAGAATACATAATATTATATACATTTTCATGGAGTGTTATTCCTGGTGTATAAGATTTTATGATAAATTGTACGATTTTAAATGTTGAAATATTTCTCCAAAATTATCCCAGATGATATTTTCATGGAGAAAAAAATAGTAGATGTAAATTTTAATACTCAATAAATTTTTTTCAATGATGATATGTGAAGTTTTATACATGGATCTGAAAACTGGCCAACTAGAAAAACCCTAGGGCATGAAGTTTTCTCTCATAGAATGATGGTGCTAAAAACAGGTCATATTCTACATGGGTGTTTTAGAAGGTCATTTTATTCATATATATATCAATGAGAATTGTAAATATTTTTTCAAATTGTGGTCAAGGTTGTGGTAAATCTTTAAAAATAATCATCATAACTATCATATTTATAGGATCCACTTTATGGATGAAGAATTTGTTTCATGGATTATATCTCATGGTCTCCAGCATTAAAATACCTAAAAACATTTATAGAGAAATTTAATTAATTTAATTATAAAATAAATATCCTATGGGAGGAATTCACAATGAATTAATGTTTAAATACAAAATGAGTATATTCATTGTAATTACTAATTAACTCATACATGTGAGGAAAATTCCCCATTCTTACTAGAGACTACTGAATTTTTCTTCCATTAACATCTTACATAAATTATTTATCTCTATTGTAAAATGTGTTTCTCTAATAAAATTAAATTAATAGTATATATTTGAAATTATTCGTTGACCTTGCATGATATATTTTGTTTTTGATGGTACCTTTTTCACTATATATAATAAATTTTAATAAAAAATATTCTCCTTTACTTTCCCTCTCATTTATTGTTTCCAATTTTTCCCTTCACCATAATTCTTATTCTTTATTTAGATAAATGACTATGATATTGATTCTAGGGGGAATAAAATAGTGAATTCTAAATGATTTTAACAAATTATTATATAATTTTATCTCTTCTTATTTACAATAGTGTTTAGTTAAATATGTTATAGTATTGATGGTTCTCTTTTCCTTGCACTATATTCTTATTCTCATCTATTATTTTCAATTATTATATCACTTTATTTTAGTGTCTAATATTTGATGGATGTGAGTTGTACAGTTGAGAGTGTTATGGTGATCATAATCCATGTGCAGTGGGGCTCTTACCTTAGTTGAGATCCATATTTCTATAAAACCCAAATCTCAATTATGGTTTGGTGGCCACTACTGGACAAAGGAATTAAAAATGATATCACAGTTTATATATAAGTTTTCTTATATTGTTATTTAAGTAGAGTAGGTGTAATATATCTGGTTTTTGTAGTGGGTTTTAGTTTCAAAAATATTTTAAAATTTTAATTGGTGGATTGGAGAGATTTGAATTTTGAACTCCTTAGTGGTTTTCTGAGATATTTAACACTCTAAGGTGTTATTTCGTATGGGGATTAATTCTCAAAACGTTCCATGGGGGTTTTGTTCTCCTCTAGAAGCGTCAAAATTGAAAAATAACATCCAGGAGAAATAGAATTCGGTGCATGGTTTGTATATGTTTTGTAACTCCAATGGCTTTTCTTAAATATTTTTTGAATAAAATAAATTTAATTATAGAGAACATTGATTTTGTCTTCTGTTTCACATGACACAAAATTTTAAAAATCCATGATAGATTATTAATATTGTTACTTAAACATGACCACTATGCACTAATCATTAAACATAGTAGTTTGAATAGTATTGAATCTCTTTAAAAATATTTGTAAAATGGTTTTGTATAATAAAACGTTTTAATAAAATTTACTTAATTTATATAAGCATATTTTTATTTTTTTGGAAAAACTATTTTATTAAAAAATATTTATTTTTTATTTTTTGAGAAAAAAGTAATTTTTAAAACTTCTAAAAAAATTATTTGAAATAAAACCTTATTTTTTAAAATATAACTATAAAACGTATCTTGGGGTGTGTTTTGGATAATTTTGTAAAATTATAATTTTTTTAGTGTAAAATGAATTATACTAAAATTTACTGATTTTAATTCAAAATTGAATTTTATTTTACATATTTTAAAAAAAATTAAATTTTTTAATAGGTTTTTAAAAACAAAACAAGGTAAATAAGATATTTATTAATTCATTTTAGGTCATTAGAATTAATTTTATATAGAATTGGGATAATAAAAAATTTTATACTTCTTATAATTTTTTAATTGGAAAACCTCTTTCTCGTTGTGTCTATGTGTTTAAATTTTAATTAAATTAAACAAATTATATGAATTGAATTTGGAAAATGTAATCCCATATTTTAAATCAGCCAAATTTATATTTTCTAATATGTTATACTTAATATTGGACCATAATAAATAGTAAAAGAAGTAAAAAATAATTACTATTATTAATATAAAAATCTGTTTACTGACGTTTAAACTAAAAAGATCGGGGGTAAAATGACAAATAAAAATTTTCAACCCAAATTTTATCACCGTATTTATAAATCAAAAGTTGTATGATCTATAAGGTTCCATTTTGGAGCCTTTTGTCATGATAAAAACACGGGTACACCTTTTTCTTTCTAAAAATTACAAATATGCCACTAACCTCACTTATAAAAGGCGGACCACTCTCCGCTCCTCTTCACACATCCAATTCCATTTGGATCATCCAATACAAACCCAAATAAATTCTGTAATTCAATAATCATTCATGATGATCCTTATTGCGGTCAGAAAATCAACCAATGAAGACTTTCGGTGCAAACCAAATGAAGTTGTCTGAATAAGAGGTAACTCCCCTAACCGAGTGTTTTATTTTATTTCTTTCTAAAACTATTTCAAATATTTTTAAAAAATTATAACATAAAAACCCCAAAATTTTCCAAGTATTGAGACATTTTTATTTTATGGTAATAAGTATAACTATCTCCACTTCCCTCCAATCGGAAACATTCATGTCGCTTGTGTGTACAATAGACTACTAGCTCACAATCTGATGTGTCATGTTTTCCATAAACACATCTCATGGTTGGATATGATTATGGTTATAATTTTGATAAATAATTTTTTGTAAACTAAATATACTTTTCAAAATATTATATCACATACACATCCTTACTTTCCATTGTATAGGATATACGATAATGTTGATCGTGATTATGGTGGAGTACCACCTCACGAAGTGATGTAATCCATTCTTCACATATGCATTATATGGAAGGAAACAATGATGAGTATAAATAATAATATATAATATATATTAAATATAAATTATTCATCATTGTTAATATATTATTTTCCTTTATTTTTTAAATCCCTTAACAAAATTGAAACATCATTCATGCGTATGTAGGACTTACCATTTCTAGGAATGGTGTATCTGATTCTCTATCTATAACTTTATGAATCACACAAAATACATATATAAATAATATAGATTATATATAAATAATTTTTATAATTCCATATATTATCTAACCATGATCAAATTATGTGTACCAAAAAATAAAAAATCACAACATACAACAAAAAAAATGTAGTTATTACCTATATTGTGATTTTAAAATATAATTTTTAATAATCAGGTATTAAATGTTCCCAATTAAATCATATGTCAGAGTATATATATAATTTTGTTTCATTGGTAGATTTATAATAAACATATATTTGTTTTACATGTGGTTCTAACATGTATTAAGGTAGTCAAGAATTAAGGTAATGGATTTATATATAACTTTTTACATATGTGAGACACATGACATATTCACCACCTATTTATTTTATGTAGATTATTTACATCCCATGAATGCCTTTTATAATGGTTTTATTGAATATAAATATGAAATAGATATCCATTGGAGGATATTTCATTCATGGGGATTACTATTCAAAGTCACTAAAGTGGAATGTGTTTCATTATATAATCCCATTGTCTATCGGGGTATTTACATTTATTATCTTGATGTTGAAATCTTCTGATCTATCTCTCTAGAAACATAGGAATATTATTCTATTATGTTTTTTCATCATAACACATGGTTTCCCCACATTTTCACCACTATATATTCTAGTGTTTAAAATAATGATTTTATGAAAAATTATCATTATTTCTCATATCGATTAAAAAACCATTTTCTTCGATATCCATTTTCAATAAAAATATCTATAATGTTTTAACATTACACTAAGGATTTATTAAAGTACTTTTTACCCATTTTTGACATATGAAAATTTATTTTAAAGTAAATATTTAGTTCATTTTAAATATATGTACCCTTTGGATTTTACCAAAAATGTGAGAGGAATCATTTTTTCAACATTTACAGAGTTTTCTGATGTCATGACCACTCAATGTTTGAGATATTACTTTTTAATTTTACATGGTTATTTTAAATTAAATATAATTGAAAAATGTTTACAAATAAAATCAAAGTGTAAGAGATATTTTCCTCATGAAAAGGCCCCTATAAATTTTCCAAAAAAAATTCAATCTATGTTGACATCCATTAATGATACCACAACTTCACTAAGGATATGATCAGATTATAAGATCTTTGTTCTTTATTTTTATGGTTTCTAATTATGATTATAATATTTTTATTCAACTTGTTTCTATCAATGAGTTATACTTTAATGAAATGTTAAGGGAACCAGGCCCCTTCTCATGGGTTATGATTTGATGATTTTTTACGATCTTGTGGAATATAGATTTATAGATTCTCTAATGGGCGGGACCTCAATTTCCATCCCAAGAATTGAGTAACTATGCATAACACCTGGGTAAATATGCTATGTGTTAACCTGATTATATGTTCACAATTCTATGTTTCAATTGAAAACAGACAATTTTTTTAGTGATCATGATTAGATGTTCATAGTGTTATGCATGGACCTAGATCTCATGTCCATAAGGTAATGTGTGGATCTAAATTCATGTACATAACATTATATAATGTCTTTATTTCATGTGCATAGACTAATGAGTGAATGATTTTCTATTTATACATGTTCACAATGTTAAAATTTAATTGGGTTTCCACAAATCTATATTGTATACTAATGTATGTTCTTATAGATCATGTTCTTTGATTGCATAGTGATTCATGTATTCTAAAAATACATTTATTCTATCATGTAATAAGACTTAGAAATTTGATATACTGGTGGTGGTTTTTTTTTGTTTTAATACATGTTCTCATACCATTATTCTATTGTTATATTATGTATTTCCCATGACTACCCATACTGATCATATGGCATTACAATTGTATATGTTTTCTTTCCTAGGTTGTGTAGAATATTTTTATATATGGTATTATTTAGATGGATGAAAAATTTGAAGATCTGTATAGTAGAAATTGAAGATCATTCAATAAATTAGAAGAATTTGTACCTAGTATCTAGATTAACATAACCATTATGGGACCTAGGCATGTTTTTTTGGAAATGTAATAAATATAAATATATTTCAATGTGATATCTATGTATGAGTAATTCAGGTCACCACAGTTTGAAAAAGATGAATTATTTGTTTAACCTTTGAAAAATAGGTGGATAAAAATTTTGTAAGATCACAAAGTATATGTCAAAGGATTATTTAATATATTGAAAAATGTATTGGGATTTTTTGTAAATGATAGAGTGAGTGGTTTCCAATAAATTAAATCAATGTATGGATAATAAAAATGGGTGTGGCTATAGAAAGACGCAAGTAGGTGTAATAAATCTAAAAATAGTACTTTGATCTGGACTATGTTGTCACCTAGAGCAAGACAACAAACCTTTGTGATCAACTGGGTTGACTCCCCAGTGGATATTCTTTGAAAATTAACAAAATCTTTATAAACCATTAATAAGGATTTAAAAAGATTGTTTTTATAAATGACCTAGGTTAAACATAAGGATTCATAGACTAAAAAACAAGGAGTTGTGATTTAAACATCTTGTAAGTGATTTTAATCAATATTATGTGGTTCCTGACATTAAATATTGATGCTTTCATAGTGCCTTTTTTTCTAGATAATGGATGTAACTGAAAGGAACCATGTTAATACTTTGTGTGATAGAAAATTCAATAATTATACCAACACTTTCAATAAAATTGTGGGTATCGATATATACCAACATTTTAATAAACTATGTGTGTATCATTTCCCAAAAGAGAACCTATACCCATGGTTTATAAAATCATGGGTACATGTAGTAGCCTTCGTTTGGAAGAAGCACCACCATAGTTTCTTCCTCCAGCTCCTCAACCTACAAATCAGAGAAACCATACAATATAAATCCATTTTATTAAAAATATTCTATAATTATCACCCATACAAAAGATTTTAATTGTTTTCAAATCATATAATACAATAAAACACCCATATACATCCATAATAAAATCAATTTAAGTCATTACAAAACTACCCAAGTCTTATTCCATCTATGTTAAAAACCGAAGGGATCAATATCTCTCCCATCATTAACATCCTCATCATTAGCAACATTATCATCATCAGTAGCTATAAAATCCTCCCCAACAGCATCATCTAGGGAAGAAACATCATCAATGACATCATCACCACCACCATCAGCTCAATCACTTTATAGACCCTCATTGGCATCAGTCAAGACATCATTTAAAGAATGAATCGATTCTATATATGAATCAATAGTATTAGTATCCTATGATTTATGTGATTGAATTATAACATACATAGCTTTCAAGAATTGTTTCATGATTATCTTACTTTGTTAGCGCTCCATTTTACATCTTTTGTGCTCCTATAAAGATTTTTTTTGCTTCAACTTCATCTGCATGAATGCTTTGTAACTAAATGTTTCGATATCCTTAAGAGGTTCCTGATGAGGACCAATATCTAGAGGGGACAATTTTGTTACCTGGTTGACATTGGACTCTACCATGGTGCTCATCACCTAGTACCTAACTCAAATAATGGTTTAGACCAAAGTTTCCATCTTCTTAATCATCAAGGGCCTCTAGTAATGTCTCTTTAACATATAAAGTATATATTTAATTAGAAAATATCCCAAAAATATTTTTTGAATAAATAAAAAAAACCTGAAATCATTTCTTGTGTTTTTGAATTTACAACACTTCCATATTTTTTCTTCCCACTTCAGAAAATTAAATTATCTTAAGGTAGACAACCTTCGATGCCCAATACAGCTTTATAAAAATGATAATTTGATTAGTATAAACATATTATCAATGTAATCATTCTATAATCATGTTTAATAATAAAATAGAAAAACTTTTAAATTAATTTAAAATTCATAAATAATGCGAAAAACATTTATGAATACTTCATATATATAATTTAATCATAAACACTATATAATTTTAGGTAATCATTATGAAAAATCGATAATATTTAATATTAATGTTTTATATCTATTTAATAATATGAACTCCATATTATCCATTATATGACCAATTGTCCATTTTTTCTATAGTCTAATTGGACATACGGTATAATGGAATATAAAATAATTATCCACTAGTCCTACATGATAATTAGACATTATTCCAAATGGCCAGTTGGACATTTATCCTATAGGTAAATTTTCCATTAGGCCTAGTGTAATAATTTTCAATTGGCCCATATATAGAATGGAATATTGTCCAATTTTCCTATATCCCTAATATCCAATTGTCCTATAGGGATAATGTAAAGTTCTCCATTAGGCCTAGATGCTAATTTTCCAATTATCCATTAGGCCTATCAGCGAATTGGACCTTAGGAAAATTTTCCAATTTCCCTATATTCTTAATGGAATAATTTCATGTTTCCCAATATACCAAAAGTAAAATTTTATTACAAGAAAATTGGAAATTATGCCTATAGGATAATTGGCCATAAGTATAAGGCCCCAGCCTTAAACCTTACTTAATCTTGAGTTATTACAAGATTACACATTGAGGATCTTTTCAGGTTTAGAGTTTTAGAGAATTAGATCATGAAACTTGCATTACATTCCACATTTAAACAAAGTGGTTACATAAAAGACAGTATTCATTCTTCCCATCAATGGAAACATATTTAAAATATAACACGGATTCTTTCTTGACACATCCTTGACACTATCATCACATCATGTACCTTTCCCTTGACCTGTGAAAAACATTTCAAAAACTTGGGATGAGCATAAAAAGCTCAGTAAGAGTTATAAAAATATGGAAAGGAAACATGAGTTCATATATACATTAGAATGAAATCACACTTTACCCATAAAACATAGGCATATCAAATCATGAATAAATCATAGAAAACATAAGACATAAAGGTAACTTGAGGCATTCATAACATTCTTACGTAGGGAGTAACCCTCTTGGTTACGTTTGGAATACCCATCACAGTATATTCCCTAAATCTCTTTGGAGAAACCTTAACGTTTCACTCCTTCGCGTTACCCAATGCATTGGAGAGCTATATCGGGCTCACCCGCCCTTAGTTTATCACGAAACCACCCATTTTCAAAACAATTCCCAAGAACCATAACATAAATGTATCACATAAAACATGCATAAAGGAAACATAACATTTCCACATTTCAATCACAATATAACATTTTAGTATATTGAAATAATGAATCCATTCAAAAAGAAACCATTTCTAAAACCATTTAAAACATTTAATAAAGAGATTTTTGAATCAAAGTGTCCCATACCACCTTGAAGCTTAAAATTTTAAAGCATTAATATCCATATAAATAAATCCTTAAAACCATTTTGAAAACATGGATATTAATAAGAACAAATGATTAAAACATTTAAAACGATATTTTGGTTAAAGGGGTTTTACCAAAATTAGAGACACTTGAATACAATAATTGAGGAATAACATTTAGTAAGAACTTTATAATATCATGAGAATAAATGGATTCATGATATAATACTCCAAAGTACAGTATATACACCATATAAGAGTGAATTGGTGCATAACAACAATGAACCCTCAATAGAAATGTCAAATGTGATGAAATCCCTTATAAAGAAGGTATCCTTAAATTAAGGATAAATCAATATCAAAATTATGTGTTACAAATATAAATACACCCAATATAATTGGATATTAAGTTTAAAACAATAAAAGGTCATTCACACATATTCAAAGGATGACATATTCAATGACTACATGTTGAACCCAAAGAAATCGAAATTGGGTTAAAAAGTTCCCTTGACAGCCTAACGGCATCACATCAAAATGAGTTGATGAGAGATAAAAAGTGTATCTCATAACTTGGACATAAAATTTACATCAATAAGGATATATGAGAACATATTCCAACATAACAATATGTAAATTAAAAGACCCAACAAAAGAAGTCTTTTAAAAAAAGAGGAGGGGGAAAGGTCCCCTTACCGACTTGGGTAACTTTCGAAAAGTACACCCTATTGAAGAAGTGTCATACAATGAATATGTAAATACCCATAAATGGAATTATATTACAAAAGGAGTGTAATAATGGGTAGTACATAAACCACTCAAAGGAAATTGTGGCAAATGTAGCATAAATATCACGGGAATAAAAGTGAGATAAAACATCTCTTACGGAAACTCGGCAGCCTAACGGCGCCACTTAAAACTTCCAAAAAGGATTGATGAGAGGAAATAGGGTCTCTCATCATATTAACATAATAAGTACAGTGGGAGTAATATAAAATAACATCCCAGTCATAAGAAATATGAGCTTAAAAGGAATGACATAAAAGAGTGTACTTAAAAAGAAAGAGAGGTGTAGGATCCCTTACATCGGGTCCGACTTCACTCGATCGTTATTTAACGTCCTGAATAACAAACTTGAGTTAATTTATACTTGATTAAGAACCTTTTCAAAGTTCATTATTCCTTTTATATAAATTATTGACATGTTATAAACATTATGTAATCATTTAAGTTAATAATATTTGTTTTGCCGATATTTGGTTCTTAAGTCGAAGGTGGACTTCTTACAATTACATGTTGTTCGTGTGGTCAAAGGTTATTTATATACAGAATGACATTCCTGATTTGGATATCATATATATCATATATATCCAGCATATACATGTATTTATAATATTACATAATCATTTAGAGGTAAGAAATGAAATGCACCGTTCATGGAGACGGTAAGCCGTACGTACGCATGAACGCTACTTTCATTTCTTTGTCATATTAATGGAATTAAAACTAAATGAGAGGTATGTATATTTTAATTACAGAATTATATTCATCATTTAGATGTATCATTCATCATATATATCCATTATATACATGTACTTATAATAGTACATTACATTTGGGGATAAGAAATGAAATGCACCGTTCATGGAGACGGTAAGCCGTACGTACGCATGAACGCCACTTTCATTTATATCTCATACTTTAATGGGAATAAATAATAATTATATAGAGGTATATAATAATTCCAGTATAACATCATATATAATAACATTAAATCCATCCCTTATACGACCCACGTATGGCATTAACGAATCACATCACTTTGAGGGGGCGGTAGTCCGCACTTCCTAAAATGAAGATATCGCGTATACCCATAATGGAAGCCATAAAGGAAAGGCACAAATGAAAAATACAGAAGTATAAGTAAAACATAAACATATTATATATCATATATAAAAATAGTGACATCATAATGGCCACCTTTGAAGGTGTTAAATGAGTATTGAACAATCATCGTTTTGGGAGGCAGAATTTCGCCATTCACGGAAACCGTATTTTCTTTAACCATTTGATGTAGTTGTGTGAGAGTTTAGCTCGAATAAATATTATAACAACATCCTAGTATATTGAAGATACTGGTGTTGTTACAAAAGAAGTAAATTAATAGATTTTAGGGGGTTGGAGAAGCAAAATAAAACAAATGAACATGAGAGAATGAATTACCTTTAAAAGTGTAACTCCTTTTGATTTGAGCATAAAGGCTTCCTTTGAAAGGATTATGCCCAAAGGGAATCCTCTAGGATGAGGAGAGGGATGTGGAGAGAGTAAATGGGCAGGGTTTGGCCGAGCCAAAGGCTTGAGGAGTGTGTGAAATTAGGTAGAGGTGGGGGCCTTTTATAAGAGGAGAGGAGGGGTACTTTTGGAAAGTAAGATATATTACTTTATTTGAAAATGTGTTTCGGTTTTAAAAGGTCCCACATTGATATTATTCTTGGATAAGGTGTTAAGGGTTCGAACTCCACCCATACAATAAGTTTTGGACATGTGTAGTTCATAGATTTTACATTATCTTTCCATTTTATTTAAATCGTCAAATAATGATGTCATCGCTGCATCATTATTATGTCATCAATAATTTAATTTATTTAATGTCTAAAAATTATAAAAAAATACTATGATGTAGGAAATATTTTTAGCTTTCCAATGACTATTTATAATCAAAAATATGACTTGTATAACCCCACTTAAAAATTATTTTAGTAAAACATATCATGTTTGTGTCATTTTTACTTTTACATTAAATAAAAAGTTATTTATGTCATTTCCCAACCAAAGTGGATCCATGGGGTCCCCGAGTTGACCCATGGCTTGTCTTGGTCGGTGATTACACCTCCAATGAGTTTAGGACATGTGTCAAGTTCATTTCATTTTATTAAAGCATTATTTTTACCTTAAACTACACTAATTACCACTAATCGCGATTAAAAACTTAATAAGTTACTATTCACCAAAAAAATATTTTTAATCCCATTGAACCACATTTTACTTCTTAATGACAACCATGTATGTCGGATTTTTGAAATTCAAAACACATAAGTGGTAAAATTTCATTTAAACAAAAAATCAGCTTTTATAAGTACCACTTAGTGGTTTCACTATTCAATAAAAATTGAAGTTTTTCAGAAAAATCCCAAAAATTCACCCTAAGCTATATTTGATATTCCGAATTCAAAAATGAAGTCCGTTTTACAAAATTCAAAACATATTAGTCACATTAATTAATTTAATAATTAATTCCCGCTATCAGAGCAAATAGCGTGTTTTTATAAAACAATAAGTATCAAAAGATTGACACTAGTTTAAGTCTGATTTCAAAGTGAAATTAATTCCAATGACCACTATTGGATTTAATGGTAAAAATATTTTCTAATTTCACTTTAAAACCAATTCAAAATATTATCTAATCATATAAATAAATTAGATTAAAAAGAGGTTTTGAATTAAAACACAACATTCTACACTATTCATTAAAAAATGAACTTTATCGGAAAAATACCAAAAAATTACACAAAGTAAAATTTGATGTCCCAATTCTTAATAAGAGTTTTATTTGGTCCAAAAGAATGTATAAGAGTGATCAAAACTATATTTAATGACATTTCTCCATTAAAAGGCGATAAGTGAACCTTTAGTGAAAACTAGGGCATATACACCTAAAATTTAATTCTTTCCGTATTTTAAGCCTTTAGCTTTTATTGGATAAATGTAAAAACATTAAAAAATATATATATAATCATATTTTAGTTATTTCTATCCATTCATGCCAATACAACGGCTACATGTTAACTACCATTTGAAATAATATTATTTTATTATTAGAGTGCAATGTAAGATTCCCAAGAAACTCGTTGTTGCGTGTTGGGTACGCCATCGATCATAGCGTCCCCTTTAAAGTCATATTAATATTTTATTCACAAATATGGATAAATATGAAAATGTCAGATTCTTTATTTACCTGGGGTGTTACATCCTTCCCCCCTTTTGGGAATTGCGTCCTCGCAATTTTAAAATTGAGCTTAGAAACATCCTTGAAAGTCCCACATCGGAACAAGAGTCCGTAAAACAATCACTTTAAAATAAAGGAAGATAAGTACAGAGGTCACCCGAGTTAACCCATACTAGGATTCCATGTAGGAAAACATGGAAATGGAGGAGAAAACATAGGGTCATGTTCTGATGGAGTGTGATAGAAAACATGTTTAGGAGAAAGTTAACCACAAGAAAATCACAAACTTGTGATGGGTTAAACGGTATTCGATTCCCCAGTAGGAAAAGTTAATGGACAACATTTTTGTTTTAAGTTACTTTTTATTGAGGAATTCATAAGGAAACATAATAACTTATCATGTTGACTCTCAACTTTTACTAGATTCCTTAATCAAACTCATATTTTTTTCCAAAAGACGAGTATTTAGGGAGACTTGTTCACATTAAGAGTACTATAATCAACTTCTAGAGAATCACCTAATCCACTAAATAGAACTATATACATCCCATGTATTTAGGCTTTAACCAAAACCAAAACCAAAAAGGTTAGTACAAGGTCAGATAATCCAGAAAAGGATAACCCTTTATAAAAAGAAAATCTATTCTTAACCTCCAAAATTTGTCCAACAAAACCCAAAGTTCAACGAGGACCATTCTATAATCAATTTGTCCATAAAATTCTTCAAATTAAACCAATATAAGATTGAAACCCAAATATTTTAAGGATTTAGTCACATAGTCTTCCAAGTTAAATCGTAACATTTATCTCCAAACAACATCAGTTGCCCCTAAAGTCTCGTATTGAAAAGTAATTAACCTAATCACATATCCTCCAAGATAGGTTAATCATTTTCATAAATAACCCAAAATCAACTTACTCTTAATTCATAAAATCATATAACTAGAAATAATCAGTCAAACTAACCAGGGACTTCACGTAGTCTAGTGGTAGGCGATAAATACCATTCGCACTTTGGTTGTGGGTTTGATTCCCGCAGCTTTGTCCATCGCGACGGGTAGTCACACGGTCTACGTGTTGTCCTTTTTCCAAAACTATATAATTCTTAAAACATTCCCCAAAATGAGATAAAATCTTCAAGAATAATCATAACATATTTTAACATCAAGTTTATCTCATGCCCTTCATTTTCCATCATATCATATAATAACCCATAATTACCTCAAAAGTAAAGATCATATAAACCCTAATGGTTACCTTAATAATTATTACCTGAATTTCCACATCGAGTTGGCCATCTCATACATGATCCATTAGAGAACTCACCAAGGTTGAAGTGATTGATCATGAATCCTTGATAGTTGGTTTAGAACAACTATGAGATTCCTCATTGAATCCCCCATCTCATCCAGTATCTTAATCAGAGAACCACCACAGTTTCCTTCAAACCCATTGTCACTTTGGTGCCTGCTAGATCCAGCTATTTACTAAAACCAAAAATTTCAGTGTGAGTATATCAACAAAACCATCATGTACTAATGAGGAAGGTAAACACTAAGATATACTTACTCATTCACTTTATCTAAAATTAGGACTCTTTCTGAAATCCTAACCATTATGGTAATGTCACTTATGCTTAAAAAATACCCTAACCTCTAAAGTTATCTAAACCAACCTTTGATACCAACTATAAGGCCCCAGCCTTAAACCTTACTTAATCTTGAGTTATTACAAGATTACACATTGAGGATCTTTTCAGGTTTAGAGTTTTAGATAATTAGATCATGAAACTTGCATTACATTCCACATTTAAACAAAGTGGTTACATAAAAGACAGTATTCATTCTTCCCATCAACGGAAACATATTTAAACTATAACACGGATTCTTTATTGACACATCCTTGACACTATCATCACATCATGTACCTTTCCCTTGACCTGTGAAAAACATTTCAAAAACTTGGGATGAGCATAAAAAGCTCAGTAAGAGTTATAAAAATATGGAAAGGAAACATGAGTTCATATATACATTAGAATGAAATCACACTTTACCCATAAAACATTGGCATATAAAATCATGAATAAATCATAGAAAACATAAGACATAAAGGTAACTTGAGGAATTCATAACATTCTTCTGTAAGGAGTAACCCTCTTGGTTATGTTTGGAATACCCATCACAGTATATTCCCTAAATCTCTTTGGATAAACCTTAACGTTTCACTCCTTCGTGTTACCCAATGCATTGGAGAGCTATATCGGGCTCACCCGCCCTTAGTTTATCACGGAACCACCCGTTTTCATAACAATGCCCAAGAACCATAACATAAATGTATCACATAAAACATGCATAAAGGAAACATAACATTTCCACATTTCAGTCACAATATAACATTTTAGTATATTGAAATAATGAATCCATTCAAAAAGAAACCATTTCTAAAACCATTTAAAACATTTAATAAAGAGATTTTTGAATCAAAGTGTCCCATACCACCTTGAAGCTTAAAATTTTAAACCATTAATATCCATATAAATAAATCCTTAAAACCATTTTGAAAACATGGATATTAATAAGAACAAATGATTAAAACATTTAAAACGATATTTTGGTTACAGGGGTTTTACCAAAATTAGAGACACTTGAATACAATAATTGAGGAATAACATTTAGTAAGAACTTTATAATATCATGAGAATAAATGGATTCATTATATAATACTCCAAAGTACAGTATATACACCATATAAGAGTGAATTGGTGCATAACAACAATGAACCCTCAATAGAAATGTCAAATGTGATGAAATCCCTTATAAAGAAGGTATCCTTAAATTAAGGATAAATCAATATCAAAATTATGTGTGACAAATATAAATACACCCAATATAATTGGATATTAAGTGTAAAACAATAAAAGGTCATTCACACATATTCAAAGGATGACATATTCAATAACTATATGTTGAACCCAAAGAAATCGAAATTGGGTTAAAAAGTTCCCTTGACAGCCTAACGGCATCACATCAAAATGAGTTGATGAGAGATAAAAAGTGTATCTCATCACTTGGACATAAAATTTACATCAATAAGGATATATGAGAACATATCCCAACATAACAATATTTAAATTAAAAGACCCAACAAAATAAGTCTTTTAAAAAAAGAGGAGGGTGAAAGGTCCCCTTACCGACTTGGGTAACTTTCGAAAAGTACACCCCATTGAAGAAGTGTCATACAATGAATATGTAAATACCAATAAATGGAATTATATTAAAAAAGGAGTGTAATAATGGGTAGTACATAAACCACTCAAGGGAAATTGTGGCAAATGTAGCATAAATCTCACGGGAATAAAAGTGAGATGAAACATCTCTTACGGAAACTCGGCAGCCTAACGACGCCACATAAAACTTCCAAAAAGGATTGATGAGAGGAAATAGGGTCTCTCATCATATGAAAATAATAAGTACAGTGGGAGTAATATAAAATAACATCCCAGTCATAAGAAAGATGAGCTTAAAATTAATGACATAAAATAGAGTACTTAAAAAGAAAGAGAGGTGTAGGATCCCTTACCTCGGGTCCGACTTGACTCGATCGTTCTTTAACGTCCTGAATAATAAACTTGAGTTAATTTATACTTGCTTAAGAACCTTTTCAAAGTTCATTATTCCTTTTATATAAAATATTGACATGTTATAAACATTATGTAATCATTTAAGTTAATAATATTTGTTTTTCCGATATTTGGTTCTTAAGTCGAAAGTGGACTTCTTACAATTATATGTTGTTCGTGTGGTCAAAGGTTCTTTATATCCAGAATGACATTCCTGATTTGGATACCATATATATCATATATATCCATCATATACATGTATTTATAATATTACATAATCATTTAGAGGTAAGAAATGAAATGCACCGTTCATGGAGACGGTAAGTCGTACGTACGCATGAACGCTACTTTCATTTCTTTGTCATATTAATGGAATTAAAACTAAATGAGAGGTATGTATATTTTAATTACAGAATTATATTCATCATTTAGATGTATCATTCATCATATATATCCATTATATACATGTACTTATAATAGTACATTACATTTGGGGATAAGAAATGAAATGCACCGTTCATGGAGACGGTAAGCCGTACGTACGCATGAACGCTACTTTCATTTCTATCTCATACTTTAATGGGAATAAATAATAATGATATAGAGATATATAATAATTCTAGTATAAAATCATATATAATAACATTAAATCCATCCCTTATACGACCCACGTATGGCATTAACGAATCACATCACTTTGAGGGGGCGGTAGTCCGCACTTCCTAAAATGAAGATATCGCGTATACCCATAATGGAAGCCATAAAGGTAAGGCACAAATGAAAAATACAGAAGTATAAGTAAAACATAAACATATTATATATCATATATAAAAATAGTGACATCATAATGGCCACCTTTGAAGGTGTTGAATGAGTATTGAACAATCATTGTTTCGGGAGACAGAATTTTGCCATTCACGTAAACCGCATGTTCTTTAACCATTTGATGTAGTTGTGTGAGAGTGTAGCTCGAATAAATCTTATAACAACATCCTAGTATATTGAAGATACAGGTGTTGTTACAAAAGAAGTAAATAAAAAGAGTTTAGGGGGTTGGAGAAGCAAAATAAAACAAATGAACATGAGAGAATGAATTACCTTTAAAAGTGTAACTCCTTTTGATTTGAGCATAAAGGCTTCCTTTGAAAGGATTCTGCCAAAATGGAATCCTCTAGGATGAGTAGATGGATTTGGAGAGAGTAAATGGTCAGGGGTTGGCCGAGCCAAAGGCTTGAGGAGTGTGTGAAATGAGGTAGAGGTGGGGGCCTTTTATAAGAGGAGAGGAGGGGTACTTTTGAAAAGTAAGAAATATTACTTTATTTGAAAATGTGTTTCGGTTTTAAAAGGTCCCACATTGATATTATTCTTGGATAAGGTATTAAGGGTTCGAAATCCACCCATACAATAAGTTTTGGACATGTGTAGTTCATAGATTTTACATTATCTTTCCATTTTATTTAAATCGTCAAATAATGATGTCATCGCTGCATCATTATTATGTCATAAATAATTTAATTTATTTAATGTCTAAAAATTATAAAAAAAATACTATGATGTAGGAAATCTTTTTATCTTTCCAATGACTATTTATAATCAAAAATATTACTTGTATAACCCCACTTAAAAATTGTTTTAGTAAAACATATCATGTTTGTGTCATTTTTACTTTTACATTAAATAAAAAGTTATTTATGTCATTTCCCAACCAAAGTGGATCCATGGGGTCCCCAAGTTGACCCATGGCTTTTCTTGGTCGTCCATTACACCTCCAATGAGGTTAGGACATGTGTCAAGTTCATTTAATTTTATTAAATCATTATTTTTACCTTAAACTACACTAATTACCACTAATCGCGATTAAAAACTTAATAAGTTACTATTCACCAAAAAAATATTTTTTATCCCATTGAACCACATTTTACTTCTTAATGACAACCATGTATGTCGGATTTTTGAAATTAAAAACACATAAGTGGTAAAATTTCATTTAAACAAAAAATCATCTTTTATAAGTACCACTTAGTGGTTTCACTATTCATCAAAAATTGAAGTTTTTCAGAAAAATCCCAAAAAATCACCCTAAGCTATATTTGATATTCCGAATTCAAAAATGAATTCCGTTTTACAAAATTCAAAACATATTAGTCACATTAATTAATTTAATAATTAATTCCCGCTGTCAGAGCAAATAGCGTGTTTTTATAAAATAATAAGTATCAAAAGATTGACACTAGTTTAAGTCTGATTTCAAAGTGAAATTAATTACAACGACCACTATTGGATTTAATGGTAAAAATATTTTCTAATTTCACTTTAAAACCAATTCAAAATATTATCTAATCATATAAATAAATTAGATTAAAAAGAGGTTTTGAATTAAAACACAACATTCTACACTATTCATTAAAAAATGAACTTTATCGGAAAAATACCAAAAAATTACACAAAGTGAAATTTGATGTCCCGATTCTTAATAAGAGTTTTATTTGGTCCAAAAGAATGTATAAGAGTGATAAAAACTATATTTAATGACATTTATCCATTAAAAGGTGATAAGTGAACCTTTAGTGAAAACTAGGGCATATACACCTAAAATTTAATTCTTTCCGTATTTTAAGCCTTTAGCTTTTATTGGATAAATGTAAAAACATTAAAAAAAAATATAATCATATTTTAGTTATTTATATCCATTCCCTCCAATACAATGGCTACATGTTAACTACCATTTGAAATAATATTATTTTATTATTAGAGTGCAACGTAAGATTCCCAAGAAACCCGTTGTTGCGTGTTGGGTACGCCATCGAGCATAGCGTCCCCTTTAAAGTCATATTAATATTTTATTCACAAATATGGATAAATATGAAAATGTCATATTCTTTATTTACCTGGGGTGTTTCAATAAGGCCTAATTGGACTATTTGAAATAGGCATAATATCCAATTGGCCTATAGGCCTAGTTTCCAATTTTACTATTATCCATTAGGTCTATATGCCAATTGGCCAATAAAAATAAAATAATGTCTAAGGGAAAAAATTCAATAAATTTAACCATTTCAAAAATAAAATACCACATATTATACAACATTTCAAAATCATACTAATTCTAAGTTCTCTTTGAAGTTTTTTCCTTTATTATTTAAAATCATACATAAACACAATCCTTAAGGTTAAAAAGTAAGTAAGGTTAAATAATCATGAAAAACATGGTAAATTCAGGGAGAAAATATCACTAAAATTTATGGTTAATCTAAAAAAGGTTAACTCACCAATAAACACAATATAAGAAATAAAATATAAAATTAAAAATGTATAATTGAAAGATCCATTACATAAATACATATTAGTAGGTGAAATTATGATGACAATGGGACCACACAAGAAATGAAAACATGGACCTAGTTGTTGACAGGTTATAATCATACATCTATCCACTGAATCACAGTATGTAGTCCCCTAAGTGAAAAACAAAAATTCAAGGTTTTACATACAACAAAGGTGGGTTGAGATAATGAACAACATTTACTATCCTAGTAATGTCCTTAGTAATACACACTTAGAAACCTTAGTCTCCTCATCAAATAATAATTTATGTTGACCATATACAATACCATTATCAGAAGACAATAAGAAGCTACTAGGGAAAACAAAATTATCACGTCCTTCCCATCTCCTGAACTACCATCAATGTCACCCCATACACACAAGAACAACATGCATCATATAACCAATAATATATCTCACGGATAAAAAATCATCATCATAGGAAATGGGGATATAAAAGGGAACCACCAATAATCAACTCATAAAAAGGTGCCAATTAGGCCTTCAAATTTACACATACAACATATATAATTAGAATATTTTTACAAAACAACATTCAAATCCAATAATATTACAAAGGGAAATATATTAATCAATAATTATATGCACATAATTCATGGGATACCTCTATTCATATTTTGATTCCAAAAATACCATTAAAACCTGAAATTTCTTTTTAAAACAAAAAATTAACCCACATTAGAATCATAAGTTTTATATTAACACTACTACAGAATTGTTTTAATCCTACACAGGGTCCTTAATAAGCGTATATTAAAACAATGTTAGAGACCCCCTTTTTCAGTGCTAAAAAATTGTTTTTAATGGTGGTGATTTTGTACCACTGACAAAAGGCATCTTTAACAGTGTTGGTAAAGGGAGACCTTTAATGTTTGTTTTCAAAATGTGCTAATAAATGAGAAACTTTATCATCTATTATAAAAAAAATAACATATAAGGGGTGGGTTTTTATCAATGCTTTTTTAGAGGCATCGATAAATGTGACCACTTTATGATGGTTTTTTTTTTGAAGAAAGGAAAAAATTATACTTTAATAAAATTATATTGCAATATAAATAATATAAGAATATAAGAATATATTTATATTGATATAAATATAATATATATTTTTTAAAATATGATTTAGATAAGGTAAATTGGCATTTACACTTAATATATACGATATTTAGTGTAAATAACCTATAAATAAATTAAATAATATTTTTTTAATTAAAAATTTTCTTTTTATTAGCTTGTAATATTCCTTTAATATCAATTTGAAGATAAAATAATAAAATAAATTAAAAAAATATCTAAAACATGTTTAAAATGTAACTCAAACATCAAACAACCATAACTTTTGATCCAGATCACCATTTAGGCTCTACCACATATCAAATCAAAGCCAGTGATGGTATTTATGCTATTAGTGACATAGGTAAACAACATTAACATTTTTTGAGGCCAAAAAAGGCATAAAGGTCCTATAAAAATGAGTTATTATTAAGCATAACCCATTTTTTTATCATTCAATTGATTTTTAGGTTAATTGATGGGGATATATTTTCTATTTTTTGGTGGATATTGAGTTTATTACCCAATATTACATTCATATTTCATATTATAGTTTTTAAATTTTATCATTTTTGACAATTTATTATTATTTATAATCAAATATATAAAAATATATACATATTATTTATATATTCATAAAATTTAATTTTATAAATAAATAATTAAAAACATTGAAATATATAATATATTTATTATTATTATATAAACAAATATATAAACAAATATATAAATATATGGATAAAAATGTAATGAAATATATATATATATATATATATCATAAAATTAGAAAAAAAACACTATAGGGGAGTTGAAAAGGCATTGATGTATATTCAGGATTTCTAGGGTTCAAAACTCGCTAGAGGCAAGGGTGCACATGAAAGTGTGGGTGAAGCGCTGATGAAGGGGTGGGGAGTGGGAAGCGGTGATGAAGAGGGTTGGTGGGGGTGTGAAAAAAATTATATACCCTTTATCTGTGGTGCGATTATAAGTGTTTTTTTAAGTGCTATTAAAGGCCCCCATTAACAATACTAAAAATTCCATGATAAATAGTGCGTTTAAGAGTGCTAAAAAAAGTCATTGTTAATAGAAACATTTAATTGAACATTTTTTGTGTTGTTAAATGGGGAATTAAATAATTTTTTTAGCACTGATAAAAGCTTTGGTCAATTAACCATGCTCAAATTATATAAGCTTTTTTTACATAGATAATGGCATATTCTATCACTATTAAAGGCCATTTTTGTAGTAGTGTAATACAAAAAACATGTTTGTTTAATTATGAAAACAAAAAATATAATTTTATCAAACACATATAGTTTATAAAAAAACATTCTCATTAATATACTATCTCAATCAGGAAATTATACCCATTTTTCAAATGAGAAACCAAAAAAATAAATGAATGAAATAAAACATTTACCCTTTATATAGTCCACACCATGAATATTTAGGCCAGATATGAATTTAGAATACATATGTATCATTATAACTCTTAAATAAAATAAAATGAAATAGAAACAAAAAACATCAAAACCATGTAACATTCAATAAAATACATCAGAATATTAAAAACTATATAGAAGAAATAAGCGGATGGAATAAAATGTTACCTCTCAACGATAACAAAAAAACACCAGATAAAGGACACTTAGAATGGATGGGTATGCCAGAATATCATTAGGAGGGAAGTTGGGTGGCCCAAATTGTTAGAGGTCACGGAGGAGGCTGACTAAAGTCACATGAGGGTAAGGGAGATGCACAAATGTGTGCGAGCAGTAAGGGATCAAATGAGGATAAGGGGAGGAGGTGTCAGAGTGGGATTCCAATATTTTGAATTCCATAAAAATGGATTCAAAAAACAATTGGAATAGATGAAATAGCGCTGTCATGGGCACCCTCAAATGATTAATGTGATTTTGGGGTACTTAGGTGCAGCAGAGTGGCTGACCAGGGTCATCTCTCAAAGAAGGAAGTGAATTTAACAACTTATTAAAGGTATTCTAAAAATAAAATAAAAGAGAATAAAATAAAAACACTACTTTAAAGGATTGGGGTTTTTTTATAGTTTATGAATCTAGAATAAGTTTTCTGTAAGAAGATTTTATATATATTTCTTTTAGTTTTGAAATGAATTTCGATTAAAATGAAACAACAAGAAGATGTTTTTTTAGAAATCTATTTTAAAAGGCGTAATCGATCTAACTCTACCTATACATTCACTTATTAATCATTATAATTTAAATAAAAATACACTTATTTATGATCCCCTAATTTGTTATCCCTCGAACCCTATGAGAGTTAACTTAACCACAAAGATGAAATTACTTAAACCCCAGGCTAGCTTCAGAACACGCAATTGCAGCACTCTGCTTTGATTGTTGTTCTAAGGATAGCTTATGTTCAGTGGTTAATTAGAGCACATATCCACTCTGGAAATTAAGATGAATTGTTTTTATGGATTATATTTGAACTCTACAAATTTATCCCATGTGGTCTTGTATTACCGATTAAGATTACACTCTCACAATTTACACAAAATCCTGACCTCGCGTGTTTTTGTGTTAATTGTTCAATTGCTTGCTTAGTTTCTTGTAATTTAAAAACACAATTCATGGATAATATTATTTGAATTAAATTAGCTCATTGATTCAAAATAATTATATGAATAGGGTAGAAGATAGATCGATTACTAAAAGACTACTCTTCTATGGGTGGCGTAATCATCGTAGAAGCGTTTTGCATGTGCAAAGGTTTATAATGGGTATAACCCAATAACGCTTCTAATCAAGAATTCCAGCCCAAAGAGTAAGATTAAGAGAAGAATAAATTTAAACAAAACAGAAGAAAATATAATAAATAAAATAATAACAAAGAAGTTTATTACACAAACAAAATCATTACAACATGAAGGAGAAGAAGAAGGCTTCGTCGAAGGGATCCTTGCTTCAAGAGATACCCTTATTTAAATGGTTGGAGAATTGGATTGGATACACTTATACTCTGCCCTAAACTTCCCAAAGCACTTTCCAACCCCTCCAAATGAGAAAAACTTCAATTTATAGAGTGTTGGGGAGGCTAGGTTGAAAGTGGTTTCAAGTGTGAATGGGGAATCTCGTCCAAATATTTTATGCCAACTTACACCGCCCATTTGAATACCAAAACACGTGAATTGGCTGGCCTTCCAGAAGTATAATATGTGAGGATATTGGTTTTCTATCTCCTCTAAACGTTTGGGCTTAATAAAGGCCCAGATGAAGGAGTTATGGCCGAAATATAGAAGCTTCTCCATTCTGGCGAGTCCAGCCCAACTTTAACTTCATGGCCCATTTTCAACAACCAAATATACTCTTTAGCTCTGGTGTCCTGCATAAAAGTTGTAGATAATTATGTCAGAAACACTATTACAAAATATCAAATTTAAATAATATATATAAAAATATTTATCTTTGAAATACTACAGTGCACTATTAAGGGTAAAACTGGAATTTTCACCAAATTTTCAAATGAATGATCAAATCCCAAATGTTTTATAAATAAACATATTTAACACAATGCGAGGAAATTATTTCATTTATTATCAATAAAATATTCAACAAAATAGTGTTTTATCAACTCCCCCACACTTACCCTTTTTCACTCCTGAGCAAAATCTCATATCAAGTAAACATCAATATCAAATCAAAACCAATTTTAAAACACATATCTTTGAGATCAAACAATTATACACCAAGAAACAAAATATATCATGCCTCATAAAAAACCATTATTTCAAGTTCTTCATTTATATTATTCAATATATTTCCACTTCATTTATCCTTCCATGCACAAAACACTTACCTCGCTTGAATTTTCTCTCATCACACAAATATCAAAAAAAAATTGCTATGTCTTTATCATCCAAACTCATACAAGGGTCACCATAGGCTTGATAGATTCCTACATCGCTACCCGATGTGAGTCAAGGAAATATGTTTATCATGAGGACTTTTCAGGGTTGTTCTGTGGCTTTCGGTTAGCAAAATTGCATTAATCTAATTTTCACTTAAATATGGTCTTCTCCTCAATACCCATAGTATCAATTCAGCTCCATCATCATGAAAAGTCATGAAAAGTTTACACCATTCATCATTTCAGAATCAAAAATTTCAATCTTCTCAAACATGATTTTCTTGAAATCTCTAAATGGGCACAACTTTCCACCTCAATTAGAAGCTCCAGAAAAGGCACAGCTTCACTTGTCATGAAAGCTCCAGAAAAGGCATAGCTTTCAATATAATGACTTTCTTCAGTATAAAACACATCTCTTCAGAATTTAATTTTCCACCCAAAGTATCACAGAATGTGGTGGCACAACACAAGATAGATTCCCCCACACTTAAGCTCAACTAGATTATGCGATTTCACTTCAAGAGTTGGTTGGATAGGGAAAATCGGCTTGTAATGTTGCTAACCTAACAGGTTGTGAATGGATTCTAAGGGATAAAAGGATTAAATGTTCAAGGTAGGCCATTATAAAAAAGGATTATTTGAAATAGGGGCTTTAATACCAAACAAATTCCTCAATCATTTAAACATAATTACCTCAAACCCTCAAGTTTTGACAGGAATAGATCAAATTCTGGTTAAATCAAGCATGGTTTGGTTCTCTCAAGAAGTGAGGTGAACTTAAAGAATATGAAAATAATGGTTCGGAAGCCTCACAGGAAAGTGATTTCAAATATAAAGACAGTGAGATGTGGCATGGGATTCAAAATTCAGTGTACTTTTCATGAAATTACTAAATATTTGAACTTGAAAAAAAGTCATTTCAGCATTCATTTAAGCTCAGTTTATTGGGATAAATTGTTTCACTCATTGATATGCATTTCAAAATTGTGATGAGAATCATTTCAGCTCAAAAATTTCAAATACACAAAGAAAATTGAAAAATAAAAACACACAATTTGAAAAACACACAATTTGTTTTTGTTTTTTTTAAATAGGAAAATAATTGAAATTACTAAACTAAAAGGTTCCCTCCCCCACAATTAAAATATTGAATTGTCCTCAATGTGAACCCATGAGATGATATATGCACATGAAATGAAGAATTTTTAAATAGGACAAATAATATAAAAGTGAAAGGGTTAGGAACATCCTGATGTTCTCAAGTGATGATGGGGTCATGCAGTGTGATAAAATCCACTGCATCAGTAGGATGTCCCTCAATGTATCTCTTCAAATGTTTCCCATTGACTGTAAATATCCTTCCAGTGTCCTCTTGTATGATCTCCACTGCACTATAAGGAAAAAGATTAGATACAATATAAGGACCTAACCATCTGGAACGCAACTTACCAGGCATTAGCTTCAGTCGTGAACTGTAGAGAAGGACTTTCTCTCCAACATGAAACTCCCTTTGTTGGATCATTTTTTCATGAGCTGCTTTTGATCTTTCCTTGTAGAGCCTTGAGTTCTCATATGATGACAATCTAATCTCCTCAAGCTCTTGAATTTGCAGCTTCCTTTGGATTCCAGCTTGGGCCAAATCCATGTTGCATTTCTTTATAGCCCAATAAGTCTGATTCTCAGCTTCCACGAGAAAATGACACGCTTTCCCAAAAACAATTCGAAATGGGGACATACCAATGGGTGTCTTGTATGATGTCCCATAAGCCCACAATGCATCATCCAAGTGCATGCTCCAATCCTTCCTATTTGGATGCACGGTTTTCTCTAATATTTGTTTCAGCTCGCGATTTGAAACCTCAGCCTGGCCATTTGTTTGGGGGTGGTATGGTGTTGATGTTTTGTGTGTCACCCCATACTTCTGAAGGAGGGAAGAAAAATTCCTATTGAAAAAGTGTTTCCCTTGGTCACTGATGATGGCCTTTGGTACTCCAAACCTACAAAAAATTTGTGCTTTGACAAAGTCCACAACAACATGAGAATCGTCAGTCCTGGTGGCCTTGGCCTCCACCCATTTACTCACATAATCAACAGAAACCAAAATATACAAAAAACCAAATGAACTAGGAAAAGGACCCATAAAATCAATGCCCCATACATCAAAAATCTCACAAAATAGTATGGGTTGTTGGGGCATCTCATGTCTCCTAGAAATATTCCCAGTGTGTTGGCAACGAGAGCATGACTTACAAAACACATGGGCATCATGGAACAAGCTAGGACAATATAATTAAGAGTCTAAAACTTTCCTAGCTGTCTGTTGGGGTCCAAAGTGTCCACCACAAGCAAGTGTATGACAGAAATGCAAAACATACTCAAACTCATGATCGAGAACACACCTCCTAATGACTTGGTCACTACACATGAGACAGAGGTAAGGATCATCCCACACATAATACCTAGACTCACTTTTTAATTTTTGGACTTGATGCTTCTTCAAATTTTCTGGGATTTCATAGGAAACAATGTAATTAACTAAATCAGCATACCAAGGATGCGTACCTGAGATGGTATAGAGATGCTCATCGGGGAAAGTGTCCCAAAGTGGTGCCTGATCTAAGGTGTCATCCTCTAGTGTGTGAGTAAGCCTACTCATGTGGTCTGCCACCAAGTTTTCTGACCCCTTTTTGTCCTTTATCTCGATGTCAAACTCCTGAAGAAGGAGAATCCAGCGGATAATTCGTGGCTTTGCATCTAGCTTCTTCAAGAGGTACCTCAGAGCTGCATGGTCAGAAAAAATAACTACTTTAGAGCCCAATAAATATGAACAAAATTTATCTAAAGAAAATATGACAGCAAGAAACTCCTTTTCTATGGTAGTGTAGTTTTATTGGGCCGAATCCAATGTCCTTGATGCATTGGTAATCACATGTGAACGTCCTTCCACCCTCTGAGATAAGACAGCTCCAACCACGAAGTTGGAGGCGTCACACATAAGCTCAAAAGGAATCTCCCACCATGGGGGCTGTATGATAGGTGGAGTGGTCAGACACT
The DNA here is from genome assembly GCA_963277665.1 of Viscum album. Lineage (NCBI taxonomy): Eukaryota > Viridiplantae > Streptophyta > Magnoliopsida > Santalales > Viscaceae > Viscum > Viscum album. Next base: position 822,510,844 of record OY728143.1, read on the forward strand.
TCTTCAGCTCATCAAATGATACCCTACATGAATCATCAAAATTGAATTCAATATCTTTTTGAAGCAATCGAGATAAGTGTAGAGCGATCTTACTAAAATCTCTGATGAAGCGTCGATAAAATCCAGCATGTCCAAGGAATGATCGAACATCACACACACATGTAGGATATGGGAGGGATGAAATAATGTCTACCTTAGATTTATCAACTTCAATTCCATGTTGTGAGACTATATGACCTAAGGCAATTCCCTTTTCGACCATGAAATGACATTTTTCAAAATTTAAGACCAGATTATTCTCAATACAACGATATAACACATCACCCAAACTAAAGAGACATTCATCAAATGAGGACCCATAAACTGTAAAATCATCCATAAATACCTCCATGCACGTCTCAATGAAATCTGAGAAAATACTCACCATGCATCTTTGTAAGGTACCTGGGGCATTACAAAGTCCAAATGGCATCCTTCGGTAAGCAAAGGTACTGAATGGGTAGGTGAATGTCATCTTCTCCTGGTCCTCTGCTGCAATGGGAACCTGAAAATAGCCAGAAAATCCATCCAAGAAATAATAGTGTGTCTTCCCAGCTAGTCTCTCAAGCATCTGATCAATAAATGGGAGGGGGAAATGGTCTTTGCGATTGGAATGATTTAGTTTCCTATAATCAATACTCACACATCAACTGTTTTGTACCCTCATTGGAACTAATTCATCTTTCTCATTTTAAACAATAGTAACACTGGTTTTCTTAGGTACAAACTGGACAGGGCTAACCCATTGTGAGTCAGAAATAGGGTAAATTATACCTGCCTTGAGCAATTTCTCAACCTCTTTTTTAACAACCTCCAGAAGGGTTGGATTGAGTCTCCTTTTTGGTTGCCTCACTGGTTTAGCCCCATTCTCCAAGAGAATCCTATGCATGAAAATGGATGGGCTAATACCTAATATGTCTACCAATGTCCAACCAATTGCCCTAATGTTATCTCTCAAAAGATTCAAAAGTGTTTCTTCATGTTCAAAAGATAAATTATTAGTAATGATAAAAGGTAATCTATCACCACTCTGCAGGTATGCATATTTAATATTTTGGGGAAATGGATTGAGTTCCAATGTAGGGGGTGATGTATTGATGGAGAAATTGATGCAATGGACATATCTGCACAATGAACATCAGTATCGAAATAAAAATCATCACAATTAGAAAATAATGCATCAAATCTATTAGCGTACTCAACAGCCATGTCATAATTAGAGTTCACATGATCAAAGTCAGAATATGATTCCATTTCAAAATCAAATCTTATAGAGTCTTGTTCCTTAGAAACGGGTGTGGAAGTACTCTTAGACATCAAACTAGAACCAATACTCATAATCTCTCTAAGCATAGGACAATCCAATTCCATGGTGTTTTTACTTGGTGGTTCAAAATGGGAGATAAAAAAAGCAGAATGGTCCTCTGAGGGGTACTTCATGGATTCTATGACATTAAATACCACAAATTCATCTCCAAACTCCATGGAAAGTGTACCCTCATTGACATTTATGATAGTTTTTGCAGTTTTGAGAAAGGGCCTACCTAATATAATGGGGGAATGATAACTTACCTGATCATCCTCCATGTTAAGAACGTAGAAATATGCTGGAAAGATCATGTCTTTTACCTGGACAAGTACATCCGCAAGAACTCCTGCTGGATATGTTGTAGCTCTATTTGCCAACTGCACCACTACTCTTGTTGGATTCAACTCACCAACCTGTAAAGAAGAGAATACAGAGTGAGACATCACATTTATTGAAGCTCATAATTCACAAAGAGCATCAGAGAAGTGAAACTCCCCTATGGTATATGGGATGGTGAATGTCCCGGGATCCTTGCACTTTTTTGGCATTGCTAGAGTTGGTGTAATGAGTGCTGAGACATTCCTTCCAAGGTTGATCCTCTCATTTCCCTTGAGCCCTCTTCTATTGGTACAAAGTTCTTTTAAGAATTTCGTATACCATGGAATTTGCTTAATGGCTTCAAGTAGAGGAATTTTGATCTCCACACGCTTGAATGTATCCAAAACCTCCTTTTGCATTTCTTCTTCAGCCATATTCTTGGTTTGAACAACCCTGTTGGGAAAAGGAAGGGTTTTAGAAGGAACATCATCAATCTTTTTCTTACCTTTATCTTTCTTCTTGGATTGCTCATCAGTTGGTTTGGAATGCGGCTTCTCTGGAGTTGAGGTGAATCCCGGTGGAATGGTAGGTACAAATGTATTGTTCATTTTCTTCCCACTTCTCAATGAGATGGCACTGAAAATCCCCTTTGGATTTGGAATGGGTTGGGAAGGTATATTTCCAGAATTCTTACTCACAAGTTCATGGAGGGCGGTGGCAATCTGGCTCATTTGAGTCTTCAACTCCCTCAGCTCCAAACTTTGACTCTTCAACTCATTCTGTTGATTAATAACAATTTGCTTCAAAAGATCATCCATATTAGAATCTACCTTTTTTGGAGGATTCCCTTGTTGCTGACTTTTTGATGTTTGAGCTTCAAATCTCCTTTGGTGTTGTTGGAAACCCTGTTGGTAAGGTGGAGGCTGCTGGAAGTTTGGTTGAAAAGGGGGCCTTTGTTGTTGTCCAGAGCCATAACTCATGTCCAGTTGATCTTTCCACCCTTGGTTGTATGTTGGAGCAAATGAATAAAACTTCTTTTGGGGATATGGTTGTTGTTGCTGCTGAAATGGTCTCCCTGGGAATACTGCTGCGCAATCCTCTGTCTCTTGTAGTTGTGGGCAACAGTCAGTTGGGTGGCTTGTCTCAGTGCAAATGCCACAAGGCCTTGAAGGAGGGGGTAGAGATGTCTTTTGTGCCAAAGAAATTTGCCTCACCATAGTTGTAAATTCTTCTAACTTGGTATCAATCAAATGACTCTCAAGAGAAGAAGGACTTACCTGATGTACTCCCCTGATATGTGGTGTACCTCGATCACCAAATTGTTGGGAGTTTTGGGCCATCTTTTCGATCAATGCACGTGCGGCTACTGGTGTCTTGTCCACCAATGCTCCTCTAGCTACAGCATCCACCATGCTCTTCTCCATGGGTGTGAGTCCTTCATAGAAGTATTTGATGAGTAATTGCTCACTGATTTGGTGATGTGGGCAGTTTGCACACAACTTCTTGAATCGCTCCCAGTACTCATACATTGACTCCCCTTTGGCTTTCTTGATCCCCTATATCTCCTTTCAAATGGATGTGGTCCTTGATGATGGAAAAAATCATTGCAAGAAAATACGTTTCAAATCATTCCAACATGTTAAATCTTCAGGTTGCACATAATACATCCAATCTTTTGCAGCTCCATCAAGTGAGAATGGGAATGGTCTTAATTTAATTTGATCTTAAAAAAAATTCGTGGTTTTAAGGTTGAGAAAACCACATTAAATTCCTTAAGGTTTTTATTGGGATCCTCACCAGATAAGCCATGAAACTTTGGAAGAAGGTGAATTAATCCAGATTTCAATTCAAAGTCTGATTCGAGGTTTGGGTATGCAATACAATTTGGTTGATAGTTAATATCTGGTGCAGCCAATTCTCGAATGGTTCTATTAAGTTCATTTACATTATTTCCAGCCATTGGTTCCTCTTTTATGTTTTAATTTGAATTTCTTCCAATTTCAATGTTTCCAGAAGAGAGGAATTCACCAACTGGTTGAATATTGAAACTTCTCGTAGACTGAGAGTGTCTGATTCGTGCCCTAAGGCTGCGTTCAATCTCAGGGTCAAGATCTAAGAGATCTTTGAGATTAGTTCGTGTCATCAATCAATGAAAGATTAAAATAAGGAAATTGGACCATAGTAAAATAAAAATTATAAGTTTGAGTTGATGGTCCAAAAATAAGTAGAAGGAAATAAAAGAAGAAGGAGAAAAAAATAAGATTGGGTAAAGATGGAAGAAAGAAGAGAGGAAGAGAATAAAATGTAAAACAAAATAAATACCTCTAATTGGTTGAAATAATTACTTGCCTCCCTGGCAATGGTTCCAATTTGAAAGAGCGTTGTCATGGGCGCCCGAAAATGATTAATGTGATTTTGGGGTACTTAGGTGCAGCAGAGTGGCTGACCAAGGTCGACTCTCAAAGGAGTAAGTGAATTTAACAACTTATTAAAGGTATTCTAAAAATAAAATAAAAGAGAATAAAATAAAAACACTAGTTTAATGTATTGTAATTTTTTTATAGTTTATGAATCTAGAAGAAGTTTTCTGGAAGAAGATTGTATATTTTTTTTTAGTTCTGAAATGAATTTCGATTAAAATGACACAACAAGAAGATGTTTTTTTAGAAATCTATTTTAAAAGGAGTAATCGATCTAACTCTACCTATTCATTCACTTATTAATAATTATAATTTACATCAATATCCACTTAATTATGATCCCCTAATTTTTTATCCCTCGAACCCTATGAGATTTAACTTAACCACAAAGATGAAATTACTTAAACCCTAGGCTAGCTTCAGAACACGCAATCGCAGCACCCTGCTTTGATTGTTGTTCTAAAGATAGCTTATGGTTAGTGGTTAATTAGAGCACATATCAACTTTGGAAATTAGGATGAATTGTGTTTAGGGATTATATTTTAACTCTACAAATTTATCCCGTGTGGTCTTGTATTACTGATTAAGATTACGCTCTCACAATTTACACAAAATCCCGACCTCGCGTGTTTTTGTGTTAATTGTTCAATTGCTTTCTTAGTTTCTTGTAATTTAAAAACACAATTCATGGATAATATTATATGAATTACAGTATCTCATTTATTCAAAATAATTAAATGAAGATGGTAGAAGATAGATCGATTACTAAAAGACTACTCTTCCATGGGTGGTGTAATCATCGTAGAAGCGTTTTGCATGTGCAAAGGTTTATAATGGGTATAACCCAATAACACTTCTACTCAAGAATTCCAGACCAAAGAGGAAGATTAAAAGAAGAAGAAATTTAAACAAAACAGAAGAAAAGAAAAGAAATAAAAGAATAACAAAGAAGTTTATTACACAAACAAAATCATTACAACATGAAGGAGAAGAAGAAGGCTTCGTCGAAGGGATCCTTGCTTCAAGAGCTACCCTTATTGAAATGGTTGGAAAATTGGAGTGGATCCACTTCTCCTATGCCCTCAACTTCCCAAATCACGTTCCAACCCCTATAAATGAGAAAATATCCAATTTATAGAGTGCTGGGGAGGCTAGGATGAAAGTGGTTTCAAGTGTGAATGGGGAATCTCGGCCAAATATTTTATGCCAACTTGAAACACCCATTTGATCACCAAAACGTGTTAATTGAACAGCCTTCCAGAATGATAATATTTGAGGATATGTTTTCTCTATCTTCTATAAAATTTGGGCTTAATCCAAGCCCAGATGAAGGCGTTATGGCCGAAATACAGAAGCTTCTCTATTCTGGCGAGTCCAGCCCAACTTTGATTTCATGGACCATTTTCAACAACCAAATTTACTCTTTAGCTCTAGTGTCCTGAATAAATGTTGTAGATAATTATGTCAGGAACACTGTTACAAAATTTCAAATTCATATAATAGATATAAAAATATTTATCTTCAAAATACTACAGTGCTCTATTAAGGGTAAAACTGGAATTTTCACCAAATTTTAAAATGAATGATCAAATCCGAAATATTTTATAAATAAACATATTTAACACAATGTGAGGAAATTATTTAATATATTATCAATAAAATATTCAACAAAATAGTTTTTTATCAATAAACCAACCTATATGAATGGATTTTTAAAACCTATTGGTATAGTCTTGGACAAGAACCATTATACCCTTTGTTTTTCAAAATCGTGGATATACATATGTTTTGATAGGTCATTTTTCTAGTATCAATAATATTCACAGAATATTTAATTTACTTGGTATATATAATGTCTATTAAAGTATATTATGATTATTTTCTTAAAAAATAAGAATATTTACATATAAATTTGAGGATATCATTTTCATGGGTCTTATGATTCGATATTTCCTATGTGGTAAGAGTTCCATGATACAATCTCATCATCTATATAGATTATTTATGTTTATTCTTCCAATTATGATAACATTTGATAAATATTTAAATAAAATCATGAATTTTAATATAATCTTGTAATGTTAGGATAATAAATTTTTTCTCTTCATTTACCTCTATCTATATATTCAATAGTTCAATATAATATCTTAAAGAAAAACTGGCTTTCTAACACTATTCGGCAGAAAACCATTTTTCTTCCACATCAGTGTTTTGAAAAAATATGTATTAACATTTCAAAAATTATTTTTTGAACACTTTTTAAAAATAATTTATTTTTAAAAGATTCATTAAAATGATTATTCATTTCATTTTCAAAACACGGACCATTTGGCTTCTACTGAAAATGTTAAATGAATCTTTGTTTTAACGTGTATGGAATTTTATTCCATTATGGAAATAAATTTTTTAATTCTTAATTTATAATTTTATAATTTTATTTAACAAAAATGTATTTTAAATTTTTTTATTTTTTTAAAAAAAATCATAGGGGAAAGGTTTTTTTCTCATGAAGTATTTTAATTAATTTTTCAAAATAATTTTCCATCAATGATGATATCTTTTGATGTTACCTCTTCTTTACACGAGATATGATCTAATGATACCATAATTATTCTATCTTTATTTATTCAATGATTATGATGACATGATGTTTATGAGTCGCATTTTATTCAATGGGTTATACTATAATTAAATGTTTATGGAACTCGACCCCTTTTCATAGCTTATGTTATAATAAAGGTTTCATGATATTTTCCCAAATATATATGTATGGATTATGTGATGGGTGGGACCTATATCTCCCTCCAATAAATTCTTTAATGTTTGGTAGGAAATCATCAAAAATTATATATTTGGAACTGATTACATGTTCATAATGTTATGTGTGAACAAGAAGACATGTTCACAGTGTTATGCATGAACCAGTTTACTTGTTCAAAGTGGTATTCATTGTCATGGAATTCATGTCCCTATGTTTATAGATGTTCCATGTTACATGTCCATAAAATTATGTGAGGTAATTATTTCATTTCTATAACTTAATGAATGATCGTTTTTCTATTCATACATGTTCCCAATGTTATAATCTTATGTTTATGCCACAAATCTATGACTTATGCCAGTTTTATGTTCCCATGGCCCATGTTTGTTGATTCCATTATGAATAATATCATATTGAAAACTAATAATTATTTCCTGACATGAGATTTTGATCTTCCATATATATAGTATAGTTTAAGTATTTTATTCTATGGTTATCATACCATTATTCTCATGTTTATTACATATTTCCATGTTTACCTTTTCTGGTCATATGATCTCATGTAATAACCTGAACTATTATAAAAAAAATTACTTTACAATTTAATTAAATTTCATATTATTTAATATTCTAATAAAAAATATGTTCACTTATTTGGTTATACCCTATTGGATTTTAATAACAATTAAGAATCATAACTATTTAAAATATAGTCGTTGAACAATGATCATATGATTAACATAAATATATGGTTTTAGAAATTAAAATTGACAAAGACAAAGGATGTGATGACCTCAACCAGTAGGATCATACCCTATGATTTCCATTTATTAGAGCTTCCATGGGAGATACATTATAGAAATTTTACCTTAATCAATCCTAAGGTGTGATCCAACAACTTAAGCATGAGCAAAACCATATAGGGGAGAAGTTTATGCTCATCAAGATCACGGCCCAAACCATGTCCATCGAAACAGTCCATTAAATTCTCACAGTAACATAACATACCCCTATAAAGTTTTCTGTTGTATTAATGTGATTGGTATTATGTCTCTAGTAATATATTATTATGTTTATTTTAGATAATAATCAATATATTTTAATATCATTAACGATAATTTATAAATGATTTTTATTTTTATAAAAGTAAACCCAATTTATATTTTTGGGTGATATATGAATTCAAATATTTAATTAATTTTCATGAATTAAGGAATTTTTGAAATAAATAATATATTAATAAAATAATATTATTAAAAAATGTTTATTAAATATAATTTATCATGTAAATTTTATGTTGTCAAATGTAATTTTTATAAGGGTTCAAAAGCTGTTATTGTCAAACAAAACCCATCCATTCTCAAAAAATGTCGATTATTATTTTAATAGTTAAAATATACATGTTTAAAAAATGTCTTTTAAAAAATGAATATTAATTTTTGAACCATAACAATTAAATTATCAAATGGTTAATTATTCATAATTTTCTAAGATAGTTGAGTTTATTATGACATTATAATGACAAATAATAATGTAATAAATACTATAATGGGTATCCACAACAAAATATGTGTTTTTTACAAAATAAGACAATATTAAGTTTATAGGATTAATTTTATAAAGCCTTTTTGAAGGCTCCGCGATAATTAATATAATTTTTGTTTTTAAAATCATTTCTTTAATAGTGTGAATCACTTCCACATCAGCAAGGGTATTATTTTAATTTGTTAGGACATTGGATATATAAAATAATTAAATTCACTATCATTTGGAAAAAACATGGTCAAAACCCATTGGAACGTTTTTTTGTTTTGTTTATTTAATTATATTGGGACCAAAACATATGTTTCAAAAATGATAAAAAAATCTCCTCTATTTTCCTATAAAAATCCTCTAATGCTCATAGTTCTCTTCACTAACAATTATTGTAGCATGTACTTACCCTTCCATACCCTCTCTATATTCATCCCATTATTTTCCCAAGCTATCAATAAGCTCATCTCAAGCATTTTGGAGTCACGCACTCAAGTAAGGTATTTCTACATTCTTTCATTATTCAAGAACCTATTTTATGTTATGAATCACAGTATCCATTTGTGGTTGTTTGTTTATATTTTCCAAAAAACATAGTACTATAATTATTATTAAAATATGATGAGATACCACTTTCACTCTTACTAATCCCTCTCATGATACTTTATTTACACCTGTTACCATGTCTAAATTTGGTAGGGGTTCTAATATTTCTCCTCTTTATTCAAGTTTTTTTATTAACTTATGCCTTTTATTTCAAATCCTTATGGTTGTGATATGTTTTTCCATATCTGTATAACATCCCATTTTTTCAAATTATGATATACCCCTTGCCCTCTCATAAATCCATTATATGAATTTTTATGTAACTTTGTTATACAACAAAAGTTTCACCCCAATTTTCCATTCGAGAGAAATTATGTTGTGAATACCATACACATTTACAATCATGGGTGTTCACCATTATACAGTTATAATTCACTGAATTGGGTCTTAAATGTATTCATTCCATAGTCTTGGATAGTATAATAAAATATGATGATGAATGTATCCATGTTGTATGATCTATGTGGAACACATAAGAATGAGAATGAAATGAAATTTATGGGTGCAGAGGGAATTATATAACACTCCAAATCATTTAGTAATGCTTATTATCATCATACGTCATGTTGGGATAGGGAGTGAATATGATTCCATTATGGGACTTCATTGACCATGACTTCTTGGGTGCAGAGGGAATTATATAACACTCCAAATCATTTAGTAATGCTTATTATCATCATATGTCATGTTGGGATAGGGAGTGAATATGATTCCATTATGGGACTTCATTGACCATGACTTCTTGGAATTTTGGCTTAACCTATGATTATGATGTAGTGTTTTAAGTTGTTTCTACAGTTCCCATGTTGCCTTTGTGTTGTCCTGCTATATCATGTCTTATCATTAATTTTTAGGATTATCATATATTTTATGACCCATCGATATTCATATTGTCTAACATGTATTACTATCTTCATGTTATTATATTTTTATTCCAATATAAGGTATTATAGATCACCCCTTTCTTTTGTATGTCCCCAGGTTATCCCATGCAGTGTAAAGTATGAAGGAATATTTTGAGCATGTTAAATATGTTCTCAATAAAGCTGGTGTATTCTCTATTTTATGTTTTAATATAATGTACATAATTCCAACATACACTATACTTATCAATATTTTGGTTGTATTAAGTGTAATATTATGTTATAAATCATTTATTAATGTTAAATAAATAGTAGGGTTGTTATAACTCAACATTTATTATCAGTCCATTCCCTAGTTTTGATGAATAGTTTTAATTCAGGTATGTTTTTAAACAAAACAAAATGGGAACATCATTATGGTAGATGTTTAATATCATTAACTAAATATGAATATTGTGTACTGAGTCCTGAAAGGCACTAAATGATTATGGTATTTTTACATTAATTTTTTAAATGTAATGAATATTAATTTATTAAGATGTGATATCTATGTATAGGATTTTTCAGTCTCTACATGGTTAGTGAATTCTCTATGTTATAAAAATATAGATAAATTTTTATTGGGGTATAGTTTAGTATAACAATGGGAGATGTCCAAAAAATAATTCAAGTAATATATAGAAATATATATATGGTACACATGGGTTGTACATTGTTTGAAAACCTATGTTCGTAACTGTGCAAGATTGTGTGACCTTGGTTAGTGGCACTGCACGGTTGGTGCATGGTTAGCCAAGCATTGTGGAAAAACTGCACACTTCATTAAAGGTGGTGAAATTAACAAATTTATCCTACCTTATTTTTAACTTATTCCTATATTTCCTTCCTCTATCATACACTTTTATGGGCGAGATCCTTCATTTTACACTCTTTGGATAATTTTTGAGATCTTCTTTATTTTATCTCTCATTCAATCACCATTGGTTGTGTGGGATATCTAGTGAAAAGGCATTGAGTCCTCCTCCTTCTGTTCTTATTTTATATCACTGTTTAGAATTTAATTTCCATCCCATCTCATTTGAGATATTTATAAGTTCTTAATCTAATTCATCATCATCATTTGATACATTTCAAATTAGAAGATGATATACGATCAGTAAGAACCTACAAGAACAAGGTTGGTGTTGCCTATATTTCTCGTTGTTTATACATGTGATATGTGATGAGAACATAAATGTTCACGAGTATGGTGGTCTAGGTGGGACTATTATTTAATAATTCTTCATTTTATTATCATTAGGAGATGCTGATTGGTAGTATCATGATTATTTCATTATGTTGAGATGGATGTGCAATGGTATGAGTGAGTTGGTTTTAGAATTAGTTTGGAATGTTGTTTCTATTCAATCCATTAATTTAAATGGTGTTATGTTAATGTGAGTACCATGGGAATGGGTTGGGCTTGGCCTAGAATTCTTGAGATGAATTTGATCATCGTATATGGGGTGAAAAAATTTGTTGGATTGAGGAAGATGGTGATGACCATGATGATGTTTTTTAATGAGTGTCACATGTGGTGACGATGTTCTTTTGGGTGGTGTGGTATAGGTATGGTTTGTGACTAATGCTTCACAAGGATGATTGATAGAATCATTTGATTCATGTACACACAAGAGAGAACTGAGTTAAGTAGAGTTTATTACTCATTGTTGGTTGAGTCCTCTAATGTATTAATGGATTAGGGGGTGGTATTAACCATTAGTTATGGAGAAGGTTCTGAACATAGAAATTTAATATTTTTAATGTGAGGCCATCATATAGGGGATATGGATCACCATGATTTTGAGGTGGATGGGAAATGATTTTAGATGGACGGATATCACAAATCCTTATGGCATAGGGTTGTTGAGCCAATGGTGATTTTATTAATGAAGGTTTAAGGGACTTGTGATAATATTAATGGAATGAGATATTGGGAAGTTCTTTTACCATTCAAGTGATACAAGTTGTTTTGGTGGAAGGATAGTCAGGTAAAATGTTTATAAATTAGAGTCCAAGGGTACTCAAAGTGTAAAAAACCATGAAAACATCATTCCATTTTTAGAGTAGTATAATGTAGGTAAACTCTTTCTTATGGATACTGAGAATAATTGAAGAAGATTAATTTATGTGTGAGTTTAATTTATATTTGATTATATATGAATACACTATTATAAATATGTATGTAATATAGTAACACATTTGTTATGGCCTATTGACTTCATACTTTCACCCGAAAAGGGATCATAGGGATGCATATAATATTAATATATTTTATATAAGGTAAGGTAGAAGAAATGTTGTCTGGACCTTAGTAAGATGGGATAAACCACGGTTGCATGGTATGGATGGAAGATGAACTAGTGGTTTCTTATGAATTGTAATCAAATTTCAATTTCATAGTTTTGATTATGTTTCTATATGATCACCCACAAGTAGACTTGCATGTCTAGTATTTAATGACTGTCATAACATGTATACATTATCTGATATGTGTGGTTTTAATTTTTTCTAGTTATTTCCATTTCTTATTTTCTCTTCCATTATATTTGATTAAATTTTTTTGCAGTGTCATCTTTTTTTCCTTTATTATTATTATTATTATTATTATTATTATAAATAGAGAGTATAATCTCTCAAAAAAATTTAAATAGACCAATGTTTCTAGTTTTTGGTCTTCAGTGTATGGGGAGGTTCGACTAAGTTCTAGAGACCCTCTAGCATGAAGCCCAGGTTAAGTGTATTCTGGGTTTGGGAGCTATAAATGGAATCAGAGCTACTAGGTTTGATAAAAGTGGAATCAATGTTCATATTTTTCTTAAGTGGTATTAAAATATTGTTTTAATGATGATTTTATATTTGGGATATAGTAGACCAGAGACTAGGATCTATATATAAATCAAAAAAATAGTTCATGTTTGGGAACCATCCGCCCCGTGCATGGAAGATATATCAAGTTTCTAGGGTTGGAAATGAGGTTGATTCTTTGGAAAATTATAGTTTATTGACTTAAAACTTGAGTGGCATACTTGGGTGTGATGTTTTTGGTTTATGTGGTTATGATCCTTAGCATTGAATAAAAAATGTGGATAATTCATGAATCATGATAAGAACATTGTTCATATGAAATATGTACATGATTATGATTAGAATTTGAATCTAGAATACAAAGATTGGGTTGGGTTATTTAAATTGTCAACCCTTGTATGTGTATAGGCCTGATGATATTCTACCCAGCCAAACAAATTTTTTTGTTCCTGATGAAATTGATATGTGATCCTATATATATATAGTTAATGTATATAGGCCTTACACTTATATGGGCAGGAATGCATGAAGGTATGGGGTGATAAGTTTAATATGTCAATAATAAGCTAAATGATATCTCCATGTATATATTCTTGGTGGTATTTGACTCTGCCTACCAGATTGGTGGTTTTTTATATACATTATATGTGATGTCTGACTATGATATAGGTAAGAAAGGGGCATTGAGGTTAGATAACATGTGATAGGGGCGGGATGGGATGTATAAGGATGATGATATGTGCTTCATATTAAACATTTCCCAATTAATGATATATATATATATATATATATATATACTATTATTGTTGTTATTTATAATTGTTATTGGTATTTATCATGATTCCACCTAGAAATATTCCAATGGAGCGTTAGGAGGGTGGAGATGGGGTGTCTCTAAAGCATGTATGAGATGAGGCCCCCAAGGGTCAGGATGAGCACGATCCATATGTATAGGATAAATGGTAGGTGAGTAAACTACAGAAGAAAGAGAGGCATGTACCATGGATAGATCATAGGCTTTGGATGAGCTTGGTTTGGGTCATTCATAGTATGTTTATGGGATATTAGAGCATTTAGTGATCCATGGAAGTATTTTACGCAAGTTCTAATCACAACAGACACCTTTATTTTAAGTTTATGTTGGACTATATGAATCAGAAATCTAGATTGAGTCCATTTTGACTATATTTGACTAGATACAGACACCCCTTTAAATGGAAGGAGAATATAGCTACATAAATGATAATGGGACCATAGAAGTGATGATGGGACATATATGTATGTATAGGATGACATTATGGGGCCAATTTAGTGGATTTATAGACTAGGTTCCTCGACTACTTCATCCTAGATATATTAAGGGATTATCGAGCCTATGATTTCATAACCATATAATAGGAAGATGCTTCCATCATGGATCATGAAAGTAGGTTCACATACCAATCTCGTTTTTCACATTTTACAGAAGGTGATGACATTGTCTGGTGAATGAATTTTGAGGATGGCTTGTGTAATTCCATCAGGTTGCTGGTGAATATCTTCATGTTGAACTCCTTCTAAAAATTACTAATCCAAGAACTGATAGTAGAGGAGAACCTCAAGAACATGGCTTATTTGAGCTGGGTGTGGTCATCCACTGACATAGTGTTGGGTGTGTTGAAGGATAGGGAATCTAGAGAGTCTTTGTTGGAAGACATCATAGGCATTTAGGATTCTAGTACTTTATCAGGCTCAAATATATATTATAGGCCTAGGGATGGTACTAGGAGCTAGTAGTTGGGAGAATATTTCACATATAGGTCAAGGTAGAGAGAGAGAGAGAGGTCCATCATTTGGGTTAGTGCCTATTATCCAATACTTCTCTTTATGGATTATATACATCAGGCATATGGGATTGAGGCTAGGTTCATGAAGTTGATCTAGTAGGGTAAGAACAATACATGGAGATGATGATATGTATAGCTTCATCATTATTATGGATGTTTTTCTTTATTTTTTGTAAATATTTATACCTATGCAAGAGGCGTATGGGTGATAGTTGAATTGATCATGTGTGGGTCGATATGTGGGAATTAGGCATGATTCATGACTAGTAAGAGATTTGTAGCCATTGGGATGTTGTGTGTGGATTCACACACACACACAAATATATATATATATATATATATATATATAATACAAAATTATTTTTTCATCAGTTGAGATCTAGGAACATGTGGGGTCATGTGTGTCCTAGGTATGAATTGGGAATATGATGATGTAAAAGGATTTTGGTACGTCATGTGGGGACATAGATTTCTAGGTGATGGTTAAAACACATAATTATGTTTAAGGATGGGTTAGGAAGCAACCGAGTCGGTATTTTATAAGGTGGGAAGTTCTATAAGAGAATTTTTCCAAGAGAATAACCATTGTAGTCTATGGAAGGGTTATAAGATTGATACATTTAGTATTAGCTGATAGTGAGACCAAATTTCATGGGCACAATCTATTCTAAGGTTTGAAGGTCGTAACATCTCATCATTTTTGTGAAGGTCATAATTTATAGGAGTTTTTGACTATTTAGTTAGTGGATAGGACAAAATTGAATTTTGAGAATCAAAGTGGTTTTTGAGAGTTTGAACACATTGGGGTGTTTTTCATATATGGGATTTAATGCCTTGACACTAACTCAAGGGTTTGGTTTAGTTTCAAAATAATCAAACACTGAAAACAAAGATCTGAGAGTCACGACACCAGGTGGCACATGAGCCTTAGACTGGTTGGTGGGGACTCTCCATGTGCATCCATCAGACCTAGTATTGATTCTTGGTGGGGTCAAAATACGGGATAATGTAGTAGTACAGTAGAAAGCAATGTAGAAGATACTATTCGACAATGTATCAGCCATAACTATTTACCTTCATGCCACCGGTCTAGACCCAGATTCCTTGAGGCCTTCGGGCCACCTTGGACTTCGAGTCAGTAAGGATTTCGAGCCATATTAAAACCTTTGGGCCTCCTCACAACCTTCAGGACACCTAATATGCAGATGCTACCTGATATATTCTACAATAAACAAGCCTCGGAAGAGGATTTAGAGTAGGACACAATCACCAGAGCAGAGCTAATGAATTTTGAAGAATGAGAGGGTATGACATTTTCCATTGGTACTAGGCATGTTCCCCTCTACAATGGACTACTAACTGTACATCCATGAAAAGTTGTAGAGATGATCATGATGCAGATGTTGTGGATGGGCAGTTTCAAGTACTCATAGTCTATAATTAATGAATTCCTTAATGCATTTGGGTCCTGTAATGTTAAGGGTTCCCCTTTAACCCATAATAGGGGTATTATCAAAATATGAATAAAAATGAAGGCCTTTGGTCCATTCAAGCACAACATTAAGTGAATAGTTGGTTCATGATTAGTGAAAATTGTAACACCCATTTTATATAAAGACATGGTTTAGCCTAATAATGTGAGGTATCTAGAACATTATGTGATGTATTTTAATGAAAAACTAGAATGGGGACATGGGCTATTCATGGTTTGAAAAATTGTGTGCCCATTCATGTGAGGTGGGGTTCTCTTTGGACAGCATAACCACATGTTTGGTGCATGGTTAGCCAACATGTTCATCCAACCCATGTGGTTCATTAAACGAAGTGAAAATACCAAATTTCCACTCCATCCATTACACATTCTTCTTATATTTTATTCATCCTTTACAAACACAATATAGTGAGAACCACATTCTTCCCTCCTTATATAATTTGAGATATCTTCATCTGAGCTCTGATTCAAGATCCATTAGTTGTGTACGATATCTATAGGTAAGGATTCTAGTGTTATATCTTCAACTATTCTTTTACCTTTCAATATGGAAAAATATTTTTAACTAATCTGAATTTTCCTATTTTGAGGGAAATTTTTTTATTCTCCATTTTCGTCTAATTTGACTTCAATTAGATGGCATTCTTCGATGTGTGAGCACCTAAAAGAAAAATTTATGTGGTGTATAAATTTATCCTTTTTTATAGACAATCTATAGAATGAAAACATAAATACCCATTTGTACGAAGTTCATAGTTTGACCCTTTATAATTAATGCTATATTTTATTATTATTAAGAGATGTTTATGTGTTGTAAAATGATAAATTAAATATGATGATCTAGATGTTTCATGGCATGACTAAACAAGTTTAATTTTTTTTGGAATGATGTCCTAACTGTTTAATTTAATTTAAATTTTTCTATGTTTATGTGAGTTCTACAAAAATGGATTGGGGTAAGCCTAAGATGCTTGAGGTTATCTTGATCACCAAGTTTCATGCGACATAGTTTTTCAGATTGAGGCGGATGTTGATGAACAATATTAGGTTGGGTAATAAGGTTTGCATGGGGTTACATATTCCAATCAAATAGTTTTTTAGGAGTGATTGGGGATTCTCGCTTATAGAGGAGGGTTGATAATGTAATTGGATTCATGTGCACATAGAAAAGCACTCAGTGGGTGGTTTTAGACACACTTTGTGAGTGGAGGTCATAGTCATATAAGTGGATTAGGGGATTTTGTTGACCATAAGTTAGGGTGAAGTTACTCATAACAGAAAGTCATGTTTGATAGTGTGAGGAAATTAGATAAGGGGTGAGGCCTTAAATGATGTTGAGGATGGTGGGTTAATATTTTGGATGTAAAGTAATCATCGAGATATGGGACATTAGGATAATTACCTGATAATGATTTTATGAATATAGGTTATAAAATTTTGTGATATATTAATGTGATATATAGTTTGGAGGTCAAGTTTCCTTGATAAGTGTTTAGATTGGTTTTGGATGGAGATATACGTTAGTAGAAAATTTTATAAATGGGATGCCTAGGGTTCATGGGGCCGGACAGACTAGGAGTACATCATTCCATTTCTATCAGTGACCAATGTAGGTGATCACATTCTCAAAGATATTGAGAAGGGAAGTGGGATAATTTTTTTGTGAGTGTAATTTATATTTAATTATGTAGTAATATATAAATTTAAATATGTATGTAAGATTTGAAAACATTAGAGGTGGCCTATGAAGTTCATACTCACAACATGAATGGTCCCCTCAAGACTCATAATGAATTAATGGATTTGTGATTAGGTGTGGAATCTTACTCATTGACTGGACCAAGTATGCTAGTTTGAATTAAAAGTTCAAGGTATGAATGAAATATGGACTAGGGGTTCTTTAATATTGAACAAGATTTTCTATTTTGTAACTTTTAGTATGTTCATATAAGATCATCCATAGGTGGTCTTTTATGTATATTTTTATGACTTTCAGTATATGTATACATTATCTGATATATATGGCATGTATGATTGTATTTTTATTGTTATTTTTTGTCGTACCTTACATTGATTTTAATTAAATTCTTCCATAGTTCCATATCTATTACCTTAGTTATTGTTACTATTGTAATATATATTATTATCATTAAAAATAGTATATCCTCCCAAATACCCCCTAATTAGACCTTTTTATTCTCTAGGAAGACTTTTTCATACGAAGAGGTATGCTTAATAACTAGGGGAAATCTGACCCAGAGCACATTTGATGTGGAACCCGGGTCAAGGTACTATTGGAAGTGTTGATTGGTGAATTATACTAAGTATCTAAATATATTAAGAGTGAGTATTAGTAATATATTTAAGTGTAAATATAATTTTTCATTCATTTTAAAACCATTTAGAATTGACTACAATTATTATTAAAAAAATTAGATCATTCTTATTTTCATTAATATTTCATGTTATCATTAGTTTTTACATCCCCCCACTACATAACATTTTCATTCATAAATCTAAAAATCACAAACATAATAATCGTATTAGAAAGGATCCTCAAGAAAGATAATCATTGTCAAGCACTATGTTGTACATTGAAAATAGATTTTAATTTTTACGTCTTGATATGGTTGTGTCAGTATACAACCCATCACTAGGCATCAATGATCAACCCTTTATATTTTTCTATTTTCCCTATGAAAAAAGGAAAACTAATATAAGTTTTTTATGGATAATTATGGAGGAATAATAATTTTTCCCAGAATTTGTTATTGTATTATATGTTTCTGAATGTAATATAAGGTGCATGTTTTTATCTACTCTCCTATGACTAATAAATAGTTATATCCTATTTATTGGGATAATTTTTTTTCTATATTAATATAATAAAATATCATTTATCATTAGGATATTATTTTAGGAGTAATTATATTTGATATTAGATTATGTTTAGTAGAAACATTCCGATCTAGATTTAGATGAACATAGTTAGATAGAAATGCATTATGGAAAACCCTTATTTTGTAATTAAATTTTTATAAATCTATTTAACAATATAATAGTTTCAAATAGTGATTTAATATTGATAAGATAATAATATAATTAGGTATATGTCATTGTTTATAACTGGCATGTAATGGAAGTAAAGAAAACTATATCAACACATGTAATAAATATGTGTTTTTCCCTCCAAATCAAGTTAATGAGGCTAGTGTTGGATCTGATTAACTTATAGAAATATTTCAGTAGTTGGATTAGTTTATAAAACACATCCTAGTATTGAAAATAAATATTTCCCTAATGAATTGTGTAATAATTTTGGATTGATTTTTGAGGCATCAACATCTATCCTTCAATAGAACCATGAATCAATTTTTAGTTGAATAACAAATCAAGTCCCTATAAGAAGGTATTCCTTACCTAAGGATATAGTTAAATAGAGAAATAAATCATGGATGAAAATAATATAAGGGGATTTAATGACCAATGGTTATCATTGATTCAATAATAAAATAAAATTAATAAAATAAAAATAAGGAATAGAAAAAATTTAAGGTTATATTCTTTGAAAAGTATATTACTCAAGAAAAAAGGATTGACATGGAATTTATATGTCTGAATTTAAGACCAAATGAAGAGGTATTTATTTTTTATTGTGAGCCTTAATTTATAATGTTACTATGATATGTTGCATACTAATTATGTAATTTCGAAATAATGATCAACCATTTATTTTACGAAATAATGAAACCCCTTATAAGGGAATTAATCTTTCAAACAATTTCTTAATTTCTAAAGATACTAAAACTCGATGTCATAAATGAAAAAGATTTATCCATGTATTTTATTTTCAATAGAATAAAAGTGAATAAAAGTATATTTGAGTACCATTTAAAGATATTTTTTTCATAGGAAAAGGGAGGATGGGTGGAATTTCGAACATGGAAAAATGATGAGAACAAACATAATGGAGTGTACTTGAAGGGAATATGGGTTCTTTTATAAATTTGAAGACAAATTCCAACCATATCAGAAATTAAAATCATAATGGGAATGATAATATGTCCAATGATTCATCTACAAGATTATGGGACACTATTATAGTCATTTCCCCAAGAATCAAGATAATGTTCCTCAAAATATTATAATGGATAATGTTTATGCTTATGAAATTACTACAACATAAGTGGATGTCTTGAATGATGTAATAAAAGTTAATTTAATTATAAACCCAATTTTATATAATGAAATATCTATTATTATATCTATGAACTCTTATATACCTTTTATATTTATAATATTATTTAATTATCCCCAGACTCACTAGGAATAATGTTAAAATAAATACATAGTTGATATATCATTACAATGATGATATACTGGTAACTTTATTATTGATTCATAGATATTCCTAAGTAACGAAAACTAATTATTATAACTATATACAAATTTTACATAATATAGGGTATGGAATGGATTTAAAAGTATTATTCAAGAATTCACTGTTAAGGTAGGGAGGATAAAATTTGTGAAGGAGGAAAAAATATATTATTATTAGAGAAGATACTTCATTATTTTATTTTCCTATAAAGTAAACACTAATAGAACACATTTATGAAATTATGGGAGAATATGAAGAGAAAAAAATCTATGGATGTGAACTATACCCAAATAATGAATTTTGTACATATTATATAATGAAAATTGACATATTTTCATTCGATTTCGTTATAAATCCACCTGAACATGAAGTTGGGTTTTTGTACTAAACTCATACCTAATGAAAAACACATATTTAATCCTACATATATAATAGATCTGGTGGATTTTGTGGATTAAAAGAAAATACTACATGAATTTTGTGATATGGAATTTTTTCCATAGTGTTTCACCATAGGGATCACCTATCGTTTCTGTAAAAAAGTCAGATTGGTCTATGAGTTTATGCACTGATTATAGAGATATTAATACCTTCAATATAAATAAAAATTATCCATTACAGTGTATTTCAGAATTTTTTTCATTCACATTAACAATCTAGATACTTCTCATAGATCGAATTTTTGTATAGTATTAAATCCATTAAATATGGAAAATTATGATATTTGAAGGAAATAATTTCATATTAGGTATGGACATTATGAGTTTACAATAATTACCTTCAGATTAACTATTGCACCATTAGTGTATTTTTAATTTATTAATATTATTTTAATGTATTGTATTGATAAATTGGTGGTGGTATTTATTTAATATATTTTTATATTGTCTAATATCTATGAAGTTTATGAGAACCATTTGGGGAATTTTTTATGATAATAAATTTTCTCAAAGGTATAGACCATTGGTTTGTTTAAATTATTTGGTTTTTTTCTAATAATGTCTTCTAATGGATTCATAGAGGTCATCAGGGTTTACAGCTCTCATTCCATGCAAATACCCAGGATTAATATATATGGACAGTATATCACTTTTTTGCAACACTTAATACATGAAACAAACATAATCCCAACAAACTTATTATTTTAGTTACTTTGAAAACATGGAACAAATTCTTATATTTGGTGAATGGTCTTAAAAATCTCCCATAAATATCTTCCTCTATATTTTTCCTTCCTAAAAACTTTTTATATATCTCAAGGAAAAGAAAACATGTGAAAAGTTTGTGATTAAATTATTAGTAAGGGTAAGCATGGAAAATATCATAAAAATTTAAAATAATATTGGTAAAACATGAACATAACTTTTGAAAACCCATTATACCTTCAACATATATAAAAATCACGTGTTATGAATTAAATATTGGCAATTCATAAGGAAAAAATCATAATAGAATCATGTACCATAAGTTAATATCATTGGGAAAAATAATTGAATTTTTTAAAACACATATGAATTTTAAATCAATTCTATATTATCCAAATATCATTTCCAAGACCATCATAGTAGAAAAAGTCCATTACTGAACTGATTTCACACCTCGTTCCAGCCCTGTATTACTGAACCATATTTACTTGTTGTTCAAACCCTGTTTTACTGAGATGGATTTACATACCATTACAATCTTCCCTATTTCAAGAGATATAAATATTTATCCAATTAATTAGAGGGAGATATAGGTACCAACCCTCATATAATGAAAACTATACAAATTTCTTCCATAAGAACATAAATTATTAAATAAAACATAACCCAATGAATAAAATGGGTTTCTTAAACATCATTCCATCATCTCATTATCCATGAAAAATAATTTAATTTCATTAATACAATAATAATAATCAAAGAATAGGAATAATATGGACTGTATAATTGAATTATATACTTATTAAAAAAGTTCATCTTATATGGAATATAATTTTGATAGAACACTTGAAATTGATTCTTCAGTAAAATATCATTTCTTATTCAAAAAAATTTGTGTTAATAAATATGATATGAAATATTAAAATCATGTAATATTTTTTAAAATAACCATGAAAACATATAAGGGAATATTCATGGAAATAAGGCATCATGAAAGTGTAAAAATCCATTCGAGATTTATAAGTTTAAAAAAACATTCTTCTCGTAATTATACTAGAAAATTCAAAAAGTACTTCATATCGAAAACGAGAAAATATACATTTCATACCACATAATAATAATTTTCTAATGGTTAAAATTTGCTTTAAATAATTTTATAAGAGTAATGGAAAAATATTAGAATAAAAAATTCAGAAACATGTACATTAATGACAATACACCCTAGTAAATACTTACATATAAACAATCTCAGATAATAATGAGATTCTGAAATTATACCTAACCAATTTATAATCTATTGGATTTTATTCCTAATAAAAAAAATATATATGAATATGTAAAAATCATAATATTCGTAATATGAATCATAAAAACATTCTTGGGAATCATAAACACCATAAAAATAAATAGGTGGTGTATAAGGCATATGTCTAATAGAAATAAAAGTGAGATAGAATAATCCTTTACCCTAGGTCTGATATCCTTTTTAAATATCCAAACCTCCTATATAATGATTTAAATGATGTCATTTACTTATTATATAATCATTTTAATTTATATTATATCATATAAAATCATATTATCATTTGTTTTTTAATAACATTTCATTGTTACTCGTTATTAACTACTTTATGTTCTTATGCATGTTTTGTCGAATAAGTTCTGGTTCTCATTTATTGAAATATTTATATCATTAAAATATATATTTTTTCATAATATATAATATATTTATTAATTTTTTTACATTTATATTATCATGATTTATATTGATATCATGTAGAATGAATCACATCACATTGTTGAGACGGTTGGTCGTTCGTATGCATGAGCGAAAATATAATTCTGATAATTGTGAAATGTTATAGAAGTGGATGATATATTTTGTTCTATAATCCATATAATTTTACAATAATCATATAAAATTATTATGTCCATCATTATACCCATCTATATTATATATTGGTGAAAATAGATTACATCATGGAGTGGAGATGATAAGTCGTAAGTATGTATGCGTGGTGATTTCATTTTCATAGGATGGATTGAATTTTGAATATGGTTGTTAAATAACCATAATAACATCTCAGTATATAGTATATACATTTATTATTACTTTATAATGGAAACAAAAAAGTAAGAAAAATTAAAATAAGAAATTATCTTGAGAGAGTTAGTAAAGGAGATTACCTCTTCTTCCGTGATCTCCCTTTACATCTCCTCTTAATGGCACTACAGTTGATCTTTTGATAAGACCATAACCTCTAGAATATATCTAGGTATGTTGATAAGGAAAATGGGTAGGGTATGGCTGGGTGTGGGGGCTAAATGAATTGTGAACAAATAGGGGATGAGGTTCCCTTTTATAATAGAGGTTGGAGAACCATTTGAATTTTAAAAAAATATTAACTTATAATAATTTAAAACCACATAAAAACCACCAAAATTACCTAATATAAAAGATTATATGAGATAAGGTCATAATTTCATCAAATAATAAATCTTATACTATTCGTTTTTTCCATTCAAACTTTATCATTTAAATTTAACACTTAGTTATTGTATTTCATTTTAATTTGGATAACAAATATTTTAATATTAAAAAAGTAAAATATTTAATTATTTCATGTAATTTATATCATGAATAAATAATATATAAGATTTTATAAAATACAATAATCTTTATATATATTTTTTAAAAAAAATATGATATTTAAATAATTTAATAAAACATTATTTTGAAAAAATATCAATTGTGTCAGTTTTGACACTATTCATTCCATTGATTCTAAAAAGTATCAAGATAAGATTTTTTCCTTGAAAAAAATATATAATTATATCCCTAAGAGGTCAAGGATATCTAGAAAAAATTATTGGATATATTAATTGTCCAAAATAATACATTTTTTAATATGGTTAATCACATTATTTTGATATTTCCATTAATAAAATAATTACTACATCAGTTTTTTGTAATTATTCTATATACTTATTTCTTGAATAAAAGTTAAAAATAAAATACTAGGATGAAGATAAGTCTTCCTAGTTTCTGAGGAATATGTATAGTTGAATATAACTTCTTTATAATCATTCATTATAATTTTATTGTTTACTAAAACATGAATGTGATCACTTTAACATCACATTATATAAAAATTATAAGTTTCATAATCTTTTTCATATGGATCTGTAATGGCCCAGACCCTCCGGGTCCATTACTCTACCAATGTTTTGTGTTTCGGACACCTTGGACCCATTAGGTCTGGATCTGAAGGGCGGAATATCTGTGGTAGGATTTCATCATCGTGTCACCCATTGGTGACACCAATCGGTGTGTCACCGATCGTTGTGTCACTGATTGGTGCCAGAGGGGGTTTATAGGTTTTCATTCTCCCATGTTCCCATAATTCCACTTTTATTTCTTTTAACCTTTTCAAAGTGGTTCAAGGAAATTTTTACCACCATAAATGATGTTTTAAATCCCCTAAGTGTGGGGAGACCCTCAACGGACCCATTTTTTGACTCTTTAAATGAAGTCCTTTAACACACTGTTATTAACGCCACCTTTATTAAATAACAATTAATCCCATCCTGTGCAACCATCCAACCACGTGGTGAAACCCCGATCCGCCATTAAAGCAGTTCAAAAATTTTATCCCATAACTCCATGACCTCGCCTTTTTATCACACATGAATTCCTTCTTTATTCTTCTTGGATCGTTTCTTTATTTTGATTGGTACATTTGGAGTCTCATTTCCGGAGGCTAGTGGTGCGCCGGTGTAGGAGCCTTTCCTGCTCACCCCTGGAGTCCTCTAAGTTCCTCCCATGCAAGTCACACATCCCTGTTATTTGTGTGAGGAGAAAATTGTCCATCATTGATCATCCAAGTAGGGGTTTTCCTTGGTCTCTATTTACTATGAATCATGTAGGGTGGGTATGAAAATGTTCCTATGTGTATGGATTAAACCAAACCCTAAGGAAGATAATAAATGGTTTTTAAAGAATGAATTGGTGTGTTTGACAATGATGTGGTACTCTTTTACCTTTTCTTATAGGTTTTGAATTGTATGGGATTATGTCCACTAAAAATTGTGGCTATTTTTGGTCCATTCTTGCACACTAATGAACCTATGTTTTTTGGATATTTATGTGATTTAATGGATGTAACATCAAAACTGGTTAATCACGCAAACTCGGTTGATTAAATGGATGCCTGATGATTAAGAAACATTGTGTGGTCACCCTGGTGAACCAAATGGAAAGACAGAAATAAATGAATGGAATATTTAAATTTGAATACTCACTTTCTCAGTTATAGTGATGTTTATGGTTCATGATTGTGAGGTGATGGGGATGGGGATGGGATCTTCTATTGTGATGTTTTTGGTTTGTAGACCTAAGGCCCTGTGAAGTCATATGTTGGGGATTGGTTTGATTCTAGTACTTTGAGGGACATCACAGATTCCTTTGGTCATTATGACATTATAAGAGAACCGGGTGTGAAAGCTTAAATTTCTACTTGGTTGTTTTTCCTTCCTTGGCATTTGGTTATGACTGTTAGTTGCCCAGTAGTGAATAGTTATCTAAATGGAATCACTTGATTATTAAAACAAGAATGGTCCTAATGGGAAATTTGTTCCTAAGAATTAGTTGTGACATGGTTGTGGCTGTGGTGTTTTTTATGAATTAATAGTAATGAATGTGTTTGTATATTGGCTGGTTTTCGAACCCCTAGGATGGAATGAGTGCTTGTTACATATATGTATAATTTAGTTTTTATGTTTCTTATTTGTGCCCCATCCAAGCTGAGCACTCCATGCTGAATACCCCCATTTTATGGGGGAGGGTGTTTTTCCCAACACTCTTGAGAGTGGCTGGTTATTATCTCTTTTTTTGCTCCATTTCCTAAGAATCCCATGATTCTTTTGGAAAATATTGATGGCCTGGATTCCATTATAGTCCATGATTCATCGGGCATGGTACGCTGTGGTGGTTGGCCCAGATGTGTGTGGGAAGGTGGTTTTCTAAGTTCCTTCGAGATGAATCCTAGGTGTCTTCATGCATGGTGGTAGTTGTTCTTTCCTAGGTGTATGCGGGTGTGGATATGTCTGGTTTTTGTAGCCTAGGTGTTTGTGGGAGGGATGTGTGGTTTTGGTATCCCAGGTTTGTGTGAGTGGGGGATGGTAGTGGGGCTGCGGTGAGAATGGATAGAGAGGTTGGACGTGTAGGATGTCTTCAATAATTAATGGTAATGTGGTGTGGGGTACCCAAATATAGATGTGGTATTACTATTTCTTTACATGACTTGCATTATTTGTGGAGTATTCCTTGGTGAGGTTGGGTGGATAGCTACCTTGCTAGGTGCTTCAGTTGTTTCCTTCTTCTTCTCACGGGCCATTAGAACTCCTCCCCACTTATGCATGAGAGCTTTTGGTTTTTGCTACTAAGTATACATGTATTCTCAGCCTACATATATAAAAATTCTTTCAAGTTTCCAGGAGGACTTCAAGGACCATTCCGAACCCTACTATTTCAAACATTGAGGCGGTTTTTGTTGATGTTTTTCATTTCATTGGTACTTTACTTTGGAGTTTTCTTATACTTTGTAGCACTTGCTTTTGGAACATTCATATGGGAATGGTTTGTTTTGGCTTTACTTTTACCTCCATTTTTGGTGTGGTTTGGGATTTACTATCTTTTATCTCTATCCTAATAAATAATAAGGGTAATTCCTTCCATTTTGTGTGTGATTATATAACCTTAGTGCTAGTATCAACTCCAAGAAATACTGAAGGTGGGTTTGGGGGGTCATTTTCTCACCTTCATCTTGAGGAATGGTCTGGAATTCCGTTTTCCCTTCCCTCATCATGGTGAAGGTGGGTAATGACAAAATGGTATCAAAGTCAAGGTAGAGGGATAGGATGAAGCTCATGATTAGGCATATTGAGGATTGCATGGGGTGGTAGGGAAACATTTTAAGGTAATCATGGTTCATGAAATAGTCCAAGGAAGACTGGTGAGGACACAGGATTTCAAGGCCCCATGTGATCTGATCCAAGGACATGGGACCTACCGAACGACCAAGTGAGGCTACACAGATTATAGGTTAGAGACCCTATAAATGTTACATGCATCCTAATGACTTGTGTTCTTGTGTGTTGAAGGAAATTTAAAATTAATAAAATGTCAACGAAAAAAAATCAATCTTCTACACTACTAAGGCTGAGGAATTCCTTGTTTACCTTGTAGCTATGGATTGCAGAAAATGACCACATGTTTTGTGGGAGATCGAGGCCCAGGAGGCTAATTTGGATGATCATTAGAGGGCTGATCTTGAGGAGGAGGATGAAGAGTGGCAGAGGATACTTCATGCCTTTCAGCAGCAGACCCTTGGGATGTATGATGGAAGCGTCTCAGACATGGAGACAGAGAGATTTCTCGAGGAGTTGGTGGTTTCTTTCAACATGATCTAGGCTCTTATGGAGTATTGGATTCCTCTGTCTATAATCCAAATTAGGGGAGTGGCACGTCAATGGTGGACTCCTTATCTTGGGGAGAACATGGAGGCTGAAGTTTCATGGACTGAATTTGAGAGGAAATTTCAGGAGGAATTCATCTATTCCATGATGAAGGAGGAGAAGAGGCAGGATGTACTCTCCCTTTAGCAGGGGAGAATGTCAGTGAGGGAGCTGGGAATCAAGTTCAAGGATCTCCTTCATTTTTATATGGACCTTTTTCTGGATGAGGAGTCCTAAGCGAGGCGTTTAGAGGAGGCACTCGGACCTTCTCTTCCATATCCTATTACTCCCTTCATCCTACTGATGTACTTGGAGGTCCAAAAGAATGCTGAAGTGGTAGAAAAGATGCGCATTCTATGAGGTGTGTCGTGAGAGGGCAGCTAGTTGGGCTTGTCAAAGAGTAAGGATGTCAGTAGAAGGCCTTCAGTGTCAGGGCCATCTAGGTTTTGAACAGTGGAGATAATTCCCCAGCAATTCCAGTTTTGATCTCCTGGTCCTCGCCCTTTCCTCATGTGCCCATGACCGAGGGGTTTCATCAGTGGAAGTTGTGGGCTCCTTTAGAATCAGTGCCCGAACAGAGTGCAGTATAGTGGGGGTGGGCAGGTTCAGTACCCACCAATGCAGTAGTAGTTTCCTTCCAGGCCCCTTCAGTAGAAGAAGCAAAGATAGTGAGCTCCCACTCCTCTGAGAGCAGACTTGGTAGGAGGAGGCTGACCCCAAGGTACTCCTCAGAGACCTTGACCAGGGCATGGTCGGGGAGGTGGTCGACAACCGAGAGGCATAGGATCTAGCCGTGGGTAGTTGCACGCTATAGAGGCAGTAGTTATAGAAGGTCCAGAAGTCGTTCGAGGTACAATCAGCTTTTTTAGCATTCTTGCATACACCTTGTTTGATTCTGGAGCTTCACACTCCTTTTTTACACCCAATATAGCCCATTCCTTGGGCCTAGACATAGAGAGACTCTTCATGCACCTAGTGCTGAGTACACCAGTTGGAGACCATACCAGCCTATTTGATGTTTTTTGAGGATGCAGACTGATGTTGGGGACACATAAGTCTAGTGGGGATCTTCTGCTGCAAATGAAGCCATATGATGTCATCCTAGGCATCGACTAGTTTTTTTTTGCAAACTATTATCGACTTCTTCCATAGAAGAATCATGTACTCCAATGAGGATGGCCATTGTGGGGCTTTTTTGGGGAATGGAGTTGTCATGTGGGGAGAAGGCGTGTTTAGCCTCTTTATTCAAATATGGCAGAGCTTTTAGCAGAATCAGTAGATGTGGAGATGATGGATGTTCTGGAAGTTGTCTGAGAGTTCATATAAGTTTTTTTGAGGAGTTTGTGATTCTACCCCCTTAAAATGACATTGACTTTTGGATATACATACATCCTAGTGCCCATCTGATTTCTATTGCTCCTTGTCGGATGGCACCTTCTGAGTTGCGGGAGTTGCGTATTCAAATTGACGATCTGATGAAAATGGGTTTTTTTTCAACCCAACGTGTTTCCATGGGTTGCTCTGATCTTGTTCTCAAAGAATGAAGATGGTGGTATTAGGCTATGAATAGACTACTGGAGACTGAATCAGGTAACCGTCAAGAATAGTTACCCTATCCTGAGGATAGATGGTCTATTTGACTAGCTAAGGGGAGAAGGTTGGTCCTCTAAGATCGATCTGTTGTCTGGGTATCACTAGTTAAGGGTGTAAGATAGTGATATCTTGAAGACTGCTTTCAGGTGCAGGTATGGGCACTTTCAGTTTGTAGTCATGTTGTTAAGTGTTAAGAACACACATTATGTGTTCATGGGGCTCATGGACACTGTTTTCCGTGATTTTATGGACTGTTTGGTCATTGTTTCCATCGATGAAATTTTGATCTACTCAAGATCAGAGGAGGAACGTACTAAGCACCTCAGGATGGGCTTAAAAATCCTTCGACATCACCAGCTCTATGGGAAATAGTCCAAGTGTAAGTTCATGGATCAAGAAGTGCATTTCCTTGGATACGTGGTGTCTCATCATGGGGTAGTGGTTGATCCATCAAAGGTTGAAGTGGTTGTTTTTTGGGAAGTACCCAAGAATGTGATGGAGGTTCATAGTTTTCTAGGTTTTCCAGGCTATTATTAGAGGTTCGTACCCAAATTTTCTTGAGTTTCAACTCCTATGAAAACCTTGACAATAAAAGATCATACCTTCGTATGGAGTGAGCAGTG
This sequence comes from Viscum album, assembly GCA_963277665.1. Classification (NCBI taxonomy): domain Eukaryota; kingdom Viridiplantae; phylum Streptophyta; class Magnoliopsida; order Santalales; family Viscaceae; genus Viscum; species Viscum album. Next base: position 822,541,116 of record OY728143.1, read on the forward strand.
TTGGGTAGCTTTCAGCTATCTAAAGGAATGTTTGGTTAGTGCTCTAGTTCTCAGGTTACTAGAGGAAGGGGTGTTGTATGATGTATTTTGTAATGATTTTGTACTTGTCCTGGGGTGTGTGTTGATGTAGTATTGGGGATTGATATCTTATGGGTCTAAGACATTATGTCTTCATGAGTGTAACTATGCCACTCATGACCTAGAGATTGCAGTATTAGTGTTCGCATTGACGTTTTGGTGGAATTACCTAATCGGGGAGAACTTTGTGGTCTTCATGGATAACAAGAGTTTGAAGCATATCTTTACCTAGAGGGTCATGAACATGAATCAACGAAGTTGGGTGGGGTTTCTTCATGACTACAACTTCGATATCTCTTACACTTATGGTAGGGGGAACATTGTGGATGATTCCTTGAGCAGGATTTCATAGTGGGAAGTTGTTCCTGAATCTGTGTATGCTTGGATGGAAATGGAGGAGTTGGTGGCCCTACACCTAGATGAAAGGGTGAATGGTGTTATATGTTGTCTATTTTAGATGACAGTGTAGTCCTATCTGTTGCAGTATGTGGGGGAGTCTCAGTGGGGAGACATAGAGAGGGAAGTGAAGCAAGATCGGGTTAACCAAGTCAATTCTCCAGAAGGGTGGTTAGAGGAGGGTCATAATCAGATGCTTTTCCAAGGGAAGTTGTTTATTTCAAAGGATATGTGAGAGGGAGTTCACTGTGATTTCCATAACCCACTCGTAGTGGTACACCCTTGAGTTTCTAAGATGTACTAAGGTGTGAGGGAGCATTTTTGGTGTCCCAGGGTGAAACGGGCAGTGGCAGAGTTCGTGGAAAGGTTCCTGGTGTGTCAGTAGGTGAAGGATGAACACCACCTTCAAAGAGGATTTTTGTAGCCTTTAGATATCCTTGAGTGGAAGTGGGATGAAATCTCTATGGATTTCATTATAGGACTACCTAGTGTTCAAGGAGGATGTGATGTTATCTGGGTGGTGGAAGACCAGATGACAAAATCAGCTCACTTCCTGGTGATCAAGGAGTTGAGTTCAGTGGATTCCTTTGCATGGAAATATGTGGATGAGGTGGTGCGGTTGCATGGAGTTCCAAGGTTCGTAGTCTCGGATTGGGATTCACATTTTACCTCACAAGTTTGGAGGGGATTGTAGCTGGATTTTGGCACCGAGATATGGCATAACTCTACATTCCACCCCCAGACAGATGGGAAGATAGAGCATACCATCCATAAATTGGAGGATATGTAGTAGACTTTTCTTTTGGACTTCATAGGATCATGAGAATGACATTTTACCTTAGTAGAGTTTTCCTACAATAATAGTTATCACTCTACTATCGGCATGGTATCGTTTCAAGCCTTTTATGGGAGGCCGTGTCATTCTCCCATGTGTTGGACTGAGGTTGGAGAGGTAGGTTTTGTTTACCCAAAGGTAGTGTTGAGCACAATAAAAAAGGTTCATCTTGTGCGTGAGAGGATTAAGGCAGCCAAGGACTGGAAAAAGTCGTATGTCGATCATAGGAGGAGGCCCTTGGAGTTCGAGGTTAGAGACCATGTGTTCTTGAAGGTTTCCCCTCAACGTGGGTATTGATGGATCAGAAAGGGGAGAAAGCTATCTCCTAGGTTCATTGGTCCTTTCTAAGTGTTGGGGTGAGTCGGTGAGGTGGCATATCAGCTGGAATTGCCACCACAGTTTGAAAGGATCCATGGCGTTTTCCACGTCTCCCATAATCGTCGATATTTACACAATGACTCCCTTGTCATTGACCGGGGAGAGTTGGATATAGGGGATGATGCTATGTTCGTGGAGCAACCAATGAGGATCTAGGATCGAACATAGAAAGTGCTTCATGGATGAACCACCCCTTGGGTTCATGTGTTGTGGAGGCATGGTGGCCCCGAGGAGAGTACTTGGGAGCGAGAAGCACAAATGTGCTCCCAGTACACAAAGACCTTTTATGTTGTTGTTTCAAGCCTTTTAAGATAGTATCTTGACAAGGAGGAGAGGACTCTCTGTTCCATTTGTCGGGACAATGTGATCTTTAGGTTTCGTATGGGTGTTTGGGGAGGTTTTTCCCTAAGAGGTATCCTCTAGAGTGGTTTTTCGGGTTTAGTTTGATTCTCAAGGATGAGAATAGTTTGAGAGATATCTAATGTAATGGCCCTGATCTTCCTAGTCTATTACTCTTCCAATGTCTGGTGTTTGGGACACCCTGGACCCATCATGTCCTGTTCCTAAGGACAACATATCGGGGGAAAGATTTAATCGTAGTGTCACCCATCGGTGACACTGATCGGTTCCAGAAGGGATTTTCAGGTTTTCTTTCCCCCAGTTTTTCCGTAAAACCACTTTTATGACTTTTAACATTTTTAAGTGGTTCACGGTCATTTTTAGAACCATAAACAATTTTTTAAATCCCTTAAGAGTGGGAAAACTCTCAACGGACCTATTTTTTTCTCTTTAAATGAATTACTTTTCACACATCTATTATCGCCACCTTTATTAAAAAATAATTAATCCCTTCGTGTGTAACCATCCAACCATGTTCTAAAACCACGATACACCTTTAAATCCATTCAAAATTCTTATCCCATAACCCTATGACCTCTCCTTTTTATTGCACGGGAATTCCTTCTTTCTTATTCTTGTCTAGTTTCATTCTTTCCTTGGTGAATTTGGAGTCTCCTTTCCGGAGGCTAGTGGTGTGCCGGTGTGAGAGCCTTTCTTTCTCACCCGTGGAGTCCTCGGAGTTACTCCACTACCAGTCACACACCAGGTTATTAGAGTGAGGAGAAAAACATCGATCTTTGGTCATCCAAGTAGGGTTTTTCCTTCGTCTGTCATTACTGTGCATCATGCGGTGTGAGTATGGAAATGTTCTTATGTGGATAGATGAATCCAAACCTTAACGAAGAAAATAAATAGTTATTAATGAATGAAAGGGTGTTTTTTACGATGATGTTGTACTCTTTTACCTTTTCTTATATTTTGTGAATTGTATGGGCTTATGTCCACTGAAAATCATGGTTGTTGGTTTTCCATTCTATCGCACTAATGAACCTATGTTTTTTGGATATTTATGTAATGGAATGGTTGTAACATGTAATCTAGTTAATCATGCATTATTGTTGATTAAATGAATTCCCAATGAATAAGAAACCTTGTGTGGTAACCCCGGTTAACCAAATGGAAATAAGAAACTAAATGAATGGAATATTTAAATTTGAAAACTCCCTTTCTCTGTTATAATGAAGTTTACAATTGATGCTTGTGAGGTGATGGGGATGGGGATGGGATCCCCTTTTGTATAGTTGTCGGTTTGTGGACCAAAGGATTTGTGGGGCCATATTTTGGGTATTTTTTTGGTCTTAGTGCTTTGAGGGATCTCACATATCTCTATGGTCGTTGGGACTTTACAAGAGAACCGGGTGTGAATGCGTAAATTTATACTTGGATGTTTTTCCTTCCTTGGCTTGTGGATATGCTTGTTAGTTTCCCAGTAGTGAAGAATTATCTAAATGGAATCACTTGATTATGAAAAAAATAATGGGTCCAATCGGAAATTTGTTCTTGAGAATGAGTGGTGACATGGTTATGGTTGTGGCGCTTCTTATGAATAAATAGAAACAAGGGTGTTTGTATATGGGCTAGTTTTTGAACCCCTAGGCTGGGATAAGTTCTTTTTACCTATATGTTTAATTTAGTGTTTATGTTTCATAATCGTGTCCCATCCATGTTGAGAACTTCATGCCGAACACCCCCATTTCATGGGGGTGGGTGTTTTTCCCAACACTCATGAGAGTGGTTGGTTATTAGATCCTTTTTTGGTCCCTTTCTTGAGAATCCAAATATTCTTTGGGTAGGTTGTGATGGCTTGAAGTTGATTATAGACCAAGATTATTTGGGAAGGGTACACTATGGTGGTTGGGCTAGGTGTCTGCGGTCTGGTGGTTTCCCAGTTTCCTTCGATATGAGGCACAAGTGTCATTGGGCGTGGTGGTAGTTGTTCTGGCCCAGGTGTCTGCGGGTGTGGTTACATGTGGTTGTTGTAGCCTAGGTGTTTACGGATAAGATGTGTAGTTGTGGTATCCCAGGTGTGTGTGGTCAAAGGATGGTAGTGGGATTGCGGTGAGAATGGAGGGAGAGGTATGAAAAGTAGAATGTATTCAATAACCAGTGGGAAAGTGGTGCAGGGTACCCAAATATAGATGTGATATTGCTATTTTTTTACATGAATTGCGTTATTTTGGGGAGTATTCCTTGGTGAGGTTGGGTGGATAGCTACCTTTCTAGGTACTTAAATAGTCTCCTTATTCTCATGGGGCATTATAATGCCTCCCCACTTGTGCACAAGAGCATTTGGTTTTCCCTACTGAGTATACCTATATACTAACCCTATGTATATAAAACTGCTTTCGGGTTTCTAAGAGGACTTTGAGGACGGTGATGGGCCCTACTAGTTCAGACTTTGGGGAGTTTTTGTTGCTGTTTTTCTTTTCTTTATTACTTTCCTTTTAAGTTTTATTGTACTTTGTTGCACATACTTTTGAATCATGAAAATGGGAATGGTTTTTTTTTGATTTACTTTTACCTCATGTTTGGTGTGGTTTGGGATTTACTATCTTATCTCCTGATCCTACTAAATAAAAAGGGTAATGCCTTCCATTTTGTGTGTGATTCTATACCCTTGGTGCTAATCACCACTCTGGGACCTATTAAAGGTGGGTTTCGGGGGTCATTATCTCTCCTTCAACTTGAGGAATGAAGGGTCAGGCAATCTGATGTCCCTTACCTTATCATTTTGAAGGCAGGTCATGATAGGATCCAAATGGTAATTAACATGAAATATGGATGATTATGGATGACATATACTTGAACAATAATTTTTTTTCATGTTTTTGGGTCTTTTAATAGTTATTATCATGTTAATAAAAAATTATTCTATTGATTTTTCATCAATTAAATATTTTCCCCATAATCAATGTATAATAATTTAAATTATTTATTTATTTCCTAAAAATTTCAAAAAAAATTCCATGATAAATAAATATATTTTTGATTTCAAATTAGTATTTATAGTCTTATAAATCACCTTGATTAACTTCTTAAAAAATATTTATGTTACTAAAATTGGAATATGATATATTTATCATTTCATAAAATAAAAATATTTTAAATTTTATAATCACATAAAAGTGTTTTATAAGGGGTATAATTTAGACACAAGGATAGTTTAGGTCAAAAATCACTCATCCAATCATATTAGTACAAGTTTTAAAGTGATTTTATAATATTATAATTACCTGATTTACCCTTTTAACATATTAAAAAAATATTGACGTTATTATTCATAATTCCAAAAACTAAAAGAATGATTTTTACAAAAAATTTACCCATTAATTCCAAATATAGATTCCATTTTTCAAAATTTGAAATAGAATATTTATTGTAACTAATTTAAAATTAATCCTATTGTTGGAATGAAAAACCTGTTTTTACAAGTTAAAACCTATCAAAATATTAAATTTATTTTACAAATTAATTCAGTGTAAAATTGTTGTTAATGACCTTCATTATATTAAATTATAATAATATTTCCTTTTTATACTTTAAAACCTTTCAATAATAAAATTTATCTAAAAAATGTATGTAACATCCCAGGTAATTAAGAAATAATACATTTTCATACCTATTAATATTTTGGAATTTAATGTTAATTTTAGTTTGAAGGGGACACTATGTATGATAGTGTACTCGACACACCACATTGGGTTTCTCTAAAATCTTTTGTGGCACACAATGCTGAGTTATACTGAAAAATAAGACAAGAATACTATTATAATTTTAAATTGTAGTTAATGCCTTTGGATTTGTATTTATGGGAATGAAAACAACTAATTAAAATAAGATTACACATGTTTTTAAAAATGTTTTTACATTTATCCGACAATATTTTTAGGCTTTAAATTAGAATGAATCCAATTTTAAGGATAAAATACTCTAATATTTTTAAAAGGTAATTTTACCTTCTTTTGATGGAAAAACCTTTTTAAATATAGTTTTTTCCATTTTTATATGTTCTATTTTAAAAACATAAACTTATTCTATAGAATTGAGACATCAAAAATTACTTTGGTTCATTTTTTTTAATTTTATAATAATGTTCATTTTATTAATGAATAGTGAAAAATACTGCATTTTAAGTCAAAACTGTCTTTTCATCTAATTTATTCATATATATAGATTATCTTTTTTATTGGTTTTAAAGTTTAATTAGATTATGTTTTTAAAATTTAATACATGGTTGGTAATTTTTAGTAATTTTACATTTAAATTGAACATGAACACATGTCAATCTTTTGATTGTTTTTATTTCTTAAAATATCCCTTTCTGGTTTTTATAATGGTAAATAATTTTAAAATAATTTATTCGAATTAAATGTTTTAAATTTGAAAATATGGAATAAATATTTGGAATCATAAGTTAAAAATTTGGTAAATAGGTATATTTTATTTTTGAAAATTATGAATGGTAACTTCAGCAGTTATTTTCAATTACTGTGGTTATGGGTAACTCTGGTAATTAAGGGTGAAAATAAAAATATAAAATTACACTAAAAAGTGTCATAATTTTATTAGAATTTATAGTTTAATGATTATAAATGAATCTTGTTTAATTAATTGGAATAAGCTTCCCATGGAAGCTGGTATAAAGCATCTCATTGAAGCTTCTTTAATTAAAACTATAAATCTCCCCACAGAAGCTATTATAAAGTTTCTCATAGAATCTTTTTAAATTAAAAGAAAAAATCTCCCCATTGAAGAAATATTAAATATTATAATTGATTTTTCTTTAATTAAGTTCACAAATATTTTCGTGGATTCTAGTTTAATTCTTCTCATGGAAGCTTCATTAATTAAAAGAAAAAATAATCTCATGGAAGTTAGTTTAATGCTTTTCTCACACTGCTGTTTTTAATAAGTATTGAATTTTTTAATATGGGTATATATGAGTGATATCTTTGAATATAAATAGTAATTTTAATTATAAAAGTATTTCCTACATCATTGAATTTTATTTATTATATTTAGACATTAAATAAATAAATTTAATTATGATACAATGATGATGTAGTGATTGCTTCATTAATAAAGGATTCACATAAACGAAATTATAAATATTAAAATAAATATTATTTGACATGATTGATTTCATCAAATAATTTTGTAGATTAATTTGACGTTTTAGGAGAATATTAAATGGTTTAGTTCAAGGTAATCTATATGTTTGGATTTTATTTAAACTCAATAAATTGAATGGTGTAAAAATTTACATAATTGATGTTTTATAAAAATAATAATTTATTAAATTATTTAAAAATTATAAAGATACTTTAAAATTACAAAGTGAATATTATCTGGTATAAATGTTAATTAAGTATAACATTATTTTAAATTTAACCAATATAAGTAAAATTAATATCTTTTTAAAAATTAAAATATTGTTACCACTTTTAAAATTAAAAGACATTAATTAAGGTTAAACTAAAAATATAAGGTTCAAAATAAAGTAAATACTTTCTAAAAATTATTTTATGAGAGTATTTAAATCCATATACAAATTATCTTCACCATATATCACTTTTGGGCCACGTGTATTAAAAAAATAATTTATATAAATATAATATTTTAATACTTTCCAAGGGTGCCCCTCCCCTCTCTTATAAAAAGGTACTCATTACACACAATTAATAACACATCCAAATAGATTTAGTTAGGCCAATATCTAGCCAATAATCTTACTATAATCTCTATCTGTATTCTTGAATCCTTATTTGAGGTATAACACCCTTCTTATTGGTGTTGATGTGTTCTTCAATGGCGATAAAATAAAGAAGAGGTATCATTTTCATTAAGTGTTTCTATTTTGTTTGTTCTTACACTTATTAAAATTTCATACAACCATTGTGAGAAAATAAATACAGTATCCTAAATATAATTATATGTTATTATATTAAAATATTCCCTTAAATCTATATATACTTCTATCAAATGGTGAAGGAATTAATTTTTCTTGCATACGTGTGAATTGTCACCTCCACGAACCGATTCAGTTCATTTTCCATTACAGTCTTTTAAGATTGGTTTTAATGATGGAATTTACTTTAAAATTTGACATTTTAATTGTTACAATATAATAATATATAAGTTACATTCTTAGTTTCATCTTCATAAAAAATATAACGTCGCATGTGCGTACGTGTGAACTATCACTTCCACAAAGCGGGGTGACTCATTTTTTATTCATTATATTAGTTTTATGATATATATACATATATGTACATGATTATTATGATTTTAATAAAATAATTTTCTTTATAGAAAGTTATAATGACAATTACATTATTTCCATAATGATTAATAAAAATTAGAAATGTTACTCACGCGTATGTACGACCTACCATCTCAATGATTATAACTTTGTTCATTTTTCATAACCATATTTAATGGTTATATTGAAAAATATGATTCATGTGTAAAATTGAATAATGTTTCTTGAATACAATTCTGGAGATTATGGACTTATGACAACATATACTGATAAAATCATTCCATTTCCATTTTCGACTGAAGAAATTATTATCGAAAAAACATCTCACATTAAATCAAATAATTAAATAATTTTTATAACATGGATATAAATGATCTAAAGTGAATAATAACATGAATTTTATTTTTGGAACAAGTATAAATTGTATGGATTTTATTATTCAAGAAGATGAAGATCAAACAAGACAAGTCGGGATCATGGTAATGGACTTCGTCCCAATCTCCTTTCATTGAGGCATTTTTTTATTTATATATGAAATTATTTTATTTAGTGTATTATCATACCATTTGACATTTAATTTCAATAAATGGTTATCAAAAATAATTTTTTCTACAAAGTGTTTTACTAAATTAAAAAAGTAATATTTCTTTTTAATATACATTGCTACAACGACCTTTCTTCTGAAACGAGCAATATTTGATATTTTGCTTCCACTAGAATTCATAATGTTTTTAAAAAGAAATGTAAATACCATATTTCTTTTTAGGTATTTTTTATTGAAAATAGTTTCGAGAATGGATTGATTATATCAATATCATAAAATTATGTCTCATGATGGAAATGTGGAAATGTTATTTTTTCTTTATCCTTTTTCATGTGTTATGATTTTATTATGGTTCTTGGGAATTACTTAGGTATATGGGTGGTTCAATAAAAAAACTAAGGGTGGTTGGTCCCATGATAGATCTCCAATGAATTAGGTAACATGAATGTGGTAAACGTTTAGTTTTATCTATGAGATTTAGAGAGTATACTATAATGGGTATTCCAAACATAACCATGAAGGTTAATCCCTATGTAGTGGTGAAAGATACAAAGTAAGTATTTTTTGGATGCCACAAGTTGCCTTTATAAATTACGATTTCTATGAGTTATTCATAAATCATATGAATTCATGAGTTATGTTAATGAGATTATATTTTATGAGTGAAAAGTACAATTTCATGTATTTTTATGTATTCGTGGAATAATGTATTATTTACTTATTTTATATCCCATAAATATATTTTTATGCTAACATCATGTTTTTGAAATGTTTTTCATGGGGTACAAGTAATGGTAAAATAAATCCAGAATAAAAGAATATTTTTATCCAGAAAATAATTCTTATTTTATTTAAGGTGGTTTATTATTGAAAATTAAATTAGAAAGAGTATAAGTATCTACATTGTAATATTTGAGATTTAATGTAATAGTTATGGCCGAATTATCAAAAAAATATAAACTGAAAATGATACACAATGTGAAATAAATAGAATTATTGATAAAAAATAATGATTATGAAAATTTTAAGGCTGGGGAGTTGTAGTTAGTAGCATAGGTCGGTTTAGAAAACATTAAGTGTTAGGATATTTTTAATATAAATTCCATAAATTATTTTTACATTATTGTAAAATTGAAATAGAATTTTAGGAATACCATGTCACTTCATATAATATATGTCTATTCCAAAATGGATTTCCATAGAGGAAACAGGGTAGTTGTGCTGTGATGGAATCCAAAGGAAAACAACCTTCCAAATCAACAACCTAGGATGGTCAGAGTCGAAACAAAATAGTTTTTGGTTGTTTTTATTGATGAAATTTTACTATATTAAAAAAGTAAATATGATAATGAAAATCATTTAAGGGTTTTTTTAAAATAAAATAAAGTGTATGGGAAATTTAGAAAGTGTGGATTTTGGTTACAAAAAGTTTCTTTACTTGGTCGTGTTATTTGTAAATATGGAATAACTATTGATCCTGTTAAAATGAAATATGTTGATGATTGTCCATGACCCACAAATATAACTGAAATTTGTAGTTTTTCTAGTTTGGAAGGCTATTACCAGAGGATTGTTGAAATAGTATCACCGTTATCTGGCTCACTAATTATATTAACTCGAAAAGGGGTTATGATCTTCTAGACAAAATAATTGTGATGAATGCTTTCAGGAATTGAATATAATATAGTGGAATGCTAAAATTTTGGAACTAACTTCAAGAAATGGTGAATTTTTTATCTATAGTGTTTCTTCGTTGAAAGGACTTTGTTGTGTACTAATGGATAATAATTAGGTAATTTCTTATGCTTCACGTTAGTTAAAAACTCATGAGTTAAATTACTCTACACATTATTTGGAATTATCTACTTTTGTTTTTTCTTTAATAATTTAGATGCCTCATTTGTATGGTGTAATGTGTGAAATATATATTGATAAAAAAATTGATGTATATATTTACTCATAATTAATTAAAAATGAGACAAAGATGATGGGTGGAAATAATCAAGTATTATGATTTCAGTATTCATTATCATCCTGGAAAAGAGAACAAATTGGTTGATGCATTGATTCGGAAAAGTAATATTATATTAAACGTATTATATTTGAAACATGACAGGTTGATTAATGATTTGATGAACATTGTCATTAATTTTGTTCGTGTAGTCTATTCCTCTATTTTGATTTTGGTTTAAGTACAATCATCTAAAGAAAATATAATAAATTAATCGATGAATGAAGATAGAGAGTTGCAGAAAAAGGATGAATTTTTTTATAAGGGTAGGTTACCTGAATTTAACATTGATAAAGACTGTTTTTTTTGAGGTTTGGGAAATGATTATGTGTGCATTGTGATTCATAGTTGAAGAAATATTTGTTGTGTGAATATGATAGTTCTTCATTTTCAATTTATCCTAGAAGTACTAAGACATACAAAGATATTCATGAGTATTACTGGTAAGATGGAATGAAAAGATATATTGCTAACTTTATTGTGAAGTGTATGACTTTTCAACAGGTTAAAGAAGAGAGATAGTAAACAAAATCTATGTTTCATCCTTTGATAGTACCATAGTGGAAATTGAAAGATATATCCATGGATTTTGTAGTGGGATTACCAATGAATTCTTGAGGTAATAATGCATTTTGAGTTTTTGTAGATGGATTGAATAAATCTACTCATTTTCTTCCTATTTAAGATACATTGTCTCTAGATAATATTTATCGGTTGTATCATAATTAGATTGTAAGGTAACATGGGGTCCCCCTCTCTATTGTATCTGATCGTCATCCCAGGTTCACTTCTAACTTTTGGAAAGGCCTTCAGAAGACATTAGGATCTAAATTAATTTTTATTACAGATTTTCATCCAAAATCAGATGGGAAATCATAATAAACAATTCATACCTTAGAGGAAATTCTACATGCTTTTTTAACGGATTACCATGGATGTTGGGATCATAATATTTTATTTGTTGAGATTTATTATAATAATAGTTTTCATTCCAATATACATATGGCACCATTTGAAGCATTATATGGAAAGTAGTGGAAAAATATAGCTTTTTGGGATGAAGTAGGTGAATGGAAGTTGATGGAATCTGAATTGGTGGAAGAGATGGAAGAAAAAGTTTAGATGATTTTAAAGAACATGAGGACATCTCAGAGTTGGAAGAAAAGTTATGCGGATAACCGGAGGAATAATATTTCTTTTAAGATAGGTGATCATGTCTTTCTCAAAGTGTCTCCAAGAAAAAGTGTGATGTATTTTGGTAAGAAGGGAAATCTGAGTATGCGGTTCATTGGTCCCAAAAAAATCCTAGAGGAAGTTCTTTTGGTTGCCAACAGAGTGGATTTACCTTCAATTTTATCTAAAATAAACAATTTTTTCATGTTTCAATGTTGTGAAAGTATATTCAAGATCCATCCCTTGTTTTGATTTTGGAGGTAGTTTATTTGGAAGAGAATATTTCTTATAAGGAACAACTAGTACGGATTTTTGACCATATATATAAGGTGGTGTAGAATATGTTGATTCATCATGCAATAGTTTTGTGAAAAAACCTTATGGTTGAAGAGGAAACATGAGAATCTTAAATTTCTATGAGGGATAAATACCCCTACTTATTTAATAAGTGAATAAAATTTAGACGACACAACTTCCAAAAGGGGGAAAGGATATAACATACCAAGTAATAAATGAATAATAAATTATCATACCTGTCATGACCTGTCCTCGGGGCCCGTGCCGTGACTACCCCAATCCCGCCTTCTATAGGCCAGCAGCTGGAGACTAGCACCACAGGCTTAAATCCCTATACTAGGAAGGAATTTCCTTTAGAAAAGTAACAAACACAACAGAGTACGCAATTGAAGTAAGCACTAAGAAAAATTGTATACAAAAGTAAATACTGAAGGGAAAAGGGGACGGAAATACAAGCCCAACAGTAAGTACAGTACAACTAAAAAGCTAGTACAACTGTAGTAAAGTAAAATAGCAACCACTGAGTCATCCTCCATGAATCCCACCTGAAGGGTGGGTACAGATGGCCTCCTCAGCACCCCAGGTCCATCCGTCCGCTCCGTGTACATCTCGCCAAGTGGTCCACCTCCAAGTACCGTCCAGCTCCACAAGTCTCCTCCTGGATTAGTGATGTCTGTCGTCTGCATCCAACACAACGTAGTGTGGGAATAACCCATGAAGGGGTGAGTATATGAGACTCAGTAGGGACCCTGATACCCCTGAAGGTCTCCCAAAATCCACGAAGGATAAACCACATAAGAAAGATACAATCACAAAGTATCAACCAACTCTACTTAGGTATATGCCCATACATATAACTAAGTCATCAATCCCAGTTTCGTTCCAACTCTCGAGCCTAACCACAACCCAGTCCACATAAGAAATAAGTCAATCACGTCGATGATAAAGATTGAATGTCAAGACTCAGCTCACACAGGTATACATCTTTCGTATAGCGATAGAGATGATCAGATGTAGTCACTGATTCATCTAAGCTGTCGGACCCACGTAGGATACTAGACCGGCTAGGCTGTCGGACCCACATAGGATACAAGACCAGCTACTCTGTCAGACCCACTTAGGATATAAGAACAAAAGTCAAAACTGTCAGACCCACATAGGATACAATAACACTAGTCATCATTGTCGAACCCATGAAGGATTCCAGTACAATAGTCGTCACTACCGAACCCACATTGGATTCCAGTATAGTATTCGTCACTGCCGAACCCATGGAGGATTCCAGTACAGTAGTCATCACTGCCAAACCCACGGAGGATTTCAGTACAGTAGTTGTTGCTGCCGAACCCACGGAGGATTCCAGTACAGTAGACATCGCAGTCGCAACCAACTCTAGGGTTACCGCACACAACACGCTCGATTCTGGGAGGGTCCGCTCCTCAAGTCAAAGGTCGATAAATCAACTATCACGAAGTCCTGAGTTGATGTATCCTGAAGTTCTGTCTCGTCAAAAGAAACCTAACACGACAGACGACGCGTCAATCGGATGCTCGGTCTGAGAGTTATTGGTTTTTTCGTTCCAGGGTCCCGGTTGAAATTATGCTCGTTCCAAACCCGACCATTTTCCAAAGTTGTCTAAAACTCACCAAGAGTATCGCAAAAGGGCCGCCTCGTCGCAAGGGTCCCAGTGTCGCAGACGGTGCGTCGATCAGACGCATGGTCGTGAAGTTATTCGTATTTAAGCGTAACGGGCCCGGCCCGTCAAGCCCGGTGGGCTGGAGGGTCGGCCCGTCCTGGCTCGGTAGGTCCGACCCAGCTAAGGGGTTATCCAGGACCGATAATGCGCAGCCCGGCCCACGGCTGGCTGAGCTGGTGTCTCCCCCCCCCCCCCCCCGCGCCGACTTCCCAAACCGGCGGCGTTGAGTGGCGCCGCCCTCCTTTCCGCCCGTCCGGCCTTCCCGGTGCGAGCGGCCAGCACGGGCAGGCTGCGGTTCTCCCATGCGGCACTTGCGGGTGCCGCGACCTTCTTCATCCCATCCGGCAGGTGGCCCGCCGGTTCACCGCCGAAGCGGCCCATGGAGCGCGGGCAGTGGTTCCCCACAGCGCCACCCCTTAAAGGTGCCCCGGTTCTCCAGCCGGGCCAGCTACGGCTGGCTGGTTCGATTCATCTGTCGAGCGGCTCGTGGATGTGGGTCGCGGTTTCCTCCACGCGGCTGGTGTATGACCGTTGCCTCCGGTTTCTGCCGCCTCCATTCGCCGCCACCTCCGGTTGCCACTGCCTCCCGTTGCCACCACCAAAATATTCAAGAACCATCGGAGGGTCGTCGGGCGGTGTTCATTTGGACCGCGCCCTCTGCGTTAGGCGATATCAATTGGCCAAAGGCAATACAGGCATTCACCAAGGATGGGATATAATTTCATTCAATTAAAAATTATATCAAACCTCCTACCTCGTAATTGGGGTTTTTTCGTCGACGAGCCGCGAATGATGAGCGCCGCGGTAGTCGGGTGTCACGGAAGACGGCGTTCCTCACAAGCGTTGTCTTCTCCCTTGACGTGGAGGAAGAAGAAATGATGAAGGCATTCCTCATGATCTTGTTTCAGTCGTTGAGAGGATATCGTTCCTCGTGTTCTTCGTTGGTGAGGGATGAAGCTCCCCTCCAATTCTCTAAAGTCTCTCCACCACTAAATATTTTCCAAGCCAATATAATTGAAAGGCTTCCCCAATAAAATAGAATTTCCATGAAATTCTAAATAATTCAAATGAATTGTTAACACCACAAATTAATTAATGAATTAATTAATTTAATTGTGTTGGTATACTTAATGAGAGGGAGGTGGAGAGGCTCCACCATAATAAATGAGGAATGTTGTCAAAAAAAATAAAGGGGGTGTTAATGGGGAGTTTAAGGGTGTTGAGGGGAGGTGAAAGGGTTTGGGTTCGTGTGGGACCCACCACACTAAATCATCACATGGGAGGTTATGTGGGGTGTGGGACCCACCCCTAACTTCCTCTTGGAGGAAATAAGCACCTCTTAAACTAAAATTGTGTACACCACAATTTTATTTTATTTAAGACAAATCCCTAAATTATAACTTTCAACCCGCATAAAACGCAACTACAATGAAGGTCCCCTTAAGCTAATATCGGTGCTGTGAGTTCATCGGTGTCCTTAGATTTCAATTCCAAGCACCGGTTCAAAAGATAGAAAAACCCTCTCGTACATTTACTGAACGTACCCGAAAAAAATTTTAAAAATTGATTCCTGGTACACCGGGCCTCGGAATCAAGTGCCGTCAGAAACCGCAGACTCGTAAAATTCCAAAGTATTTAAGAAAAAATAATTCCTTGAAATTTTCATGCCCTTAAATTACCCTCACCTCCGGGATTTACGTCCCCGTAAAGCTACAACACACACTAGGGGAACTAATGGGGGTACTGAGATCGCATCTGAGCCTCCTGCTCCCAAGTTCTCTCTGAGAGGTTCCCGTTCTTCCAACGAATGCGTACCAGAGGAATCGACCATCCGCATAGGACCCGCTCATGTCGATCCTCGATCTCCACTGGGACCTCTGTGAATATCACCCCGTCATCTATTTCCAGCTCCCCATGGTTGATGATGTGGGACGGGTCCTGCACGTATCTCCTCAGCTGATATATGTGGAAGACGTCAAGAACTCGGTGCAACTGAGGTGGAAGGGCCAGGTGGTAAGCCACCTCGCCTACTCTGCTGAGGACATGGAATGGTCTGATGAAGCGTGGAGATAACTTGTCACCCCGGCCAAATCTCCGTCGACCTCATCAAGGTGAGACCCGTAGGAAGACATGGTCGCCATCCTCAAACTCCAGTGGTCTCTGTCTCCTATCAGCATAGGACTTCTGTCTGCTCTGTGGAGTCTTCATCCACTCCTGGATGATCTACACCTTCTCTGCCGTAGCCTGAACTATCTCTAGTCCTACAATTGTTGACTCCCCTAGGTCAGTCCATCATAGAGGTGACCTACAAGGTCGGCCGTACAATTCCTCGTAAGGGGCCATCCCGATGGTGGAGTTGTATTTGTTGTTGTACACAAGCTCCACCAAGTGTAGGTGATCCTCCCAGCTGTGACCAAAGTCAAGTAAACATGCACGGATCATGTCCTCGAGAGTTTGAATAGTCCTTTCAGTCTGGCCATCCTTCTGAGGATGGAATGTGGTGCTCAAGCGAAGCTGCATCCCAAAAGCCTCCTGTAATCCCTTCCATAGCCGGGAAGTGAAACGGGCATCTTGATAGTAGATGATAGTCGATGGCACACCATGAAGCCGTACGATATCTAGAATGTAAAGGCATCCCAAACTCTCTACTGATCCCTTCTCTCTGATTGGTAGGAAGTGGGCTGACTTGGTGAGTCGGTCTACGATCACCTAGATAGAGTCACGTCCTCTAGATGTACGTGGAATCCCCATCACCAAATCCATGGATATCTTGTCCCACTTACACTCTGGGACCTCTAAGGGTTGTACCAATCCTACTGGTACTTGGTGCTCTGCCTTCACTTACTGAAAAGTGAGTCATTGTGAAACAAACTCTACTACTGCCTTCTTCATACCTGGACACCAATGTTGTCGCCTGAGGTCCTGATACATCTTCAGCACTCATGGATGTACCGCTAGAGGGGAAGTGTGGAACTCCCTCAACACCTCCTCCTGTAGTGAAAATGGTACCATGGTACGTCCCCTAAAGAGGATGACGTTCTCCCCTCCTTCATAAAATCTATCAGGTGCATGCCCTGAGGATATCTGAGCATGTTGTGTCTCACAGTCAACGTTCCCACGATGTGCCTCTCTGACTCACTGAAGAAGTAGAGGAGTGACTGTGAGAGACTGAAGAAAGGCTGATCCATCTCTATCCACAAAGGATATCTGCAACGTGGCCAGCTGCTATGTCGCCTCTCCTAGCAGTTGAATGCCTGATCTCCTGCTGAGAGCATTAGCTAAAACGTTACCCTTCCCAGGAGTATAGACTATCTCAAAGTCATAGTCCTGGAGGAACTCAAGCCAACGTCACCATCTCAGGTCCAGGTCCTTCTACGATAAGACATATCTGAGACTTTTGAGAATATAGTAAATCGTAAACCATTCGCTCAACAAACTATGGGTGTGACTATCCATTTGTAAAGAACTCGACGACACCCTTTTTCGCTTTCATCCTACAAGAGCTGCTAAGATTTCTCCTTTGCTGAAATGAGAAATTCGGTCTCATCCCCTGCATGAACCACGTTATTTGCCTAATACAGTCAATCCACACATGAATGGTACTATTTCATTCCATGGAAGAGGTCATAAGGCCTCAAATCTACTACCAAGAGATCCAACTATTATTCTCGCCACCAAGGGTCGAGTCAAACTGTCGGCAACAGTGTGTGGTCACTGGTTCTCCTCTAGTAGGAATCTCAAATGTGAGGTTCAAGTCA
Source organism: Viscum album (assembly GCA_963277665.1). Lineage (NCBI taxonomy): Eukaryota > Viridiplantae > Streptophyta > Magnoliopsida > Santalales > Viscaceae > Viscum > Viscum album. The sequence continues at coordinate 822,558,943 of OY728143.1, forward strand.
ACGGTTTTAACCGGAACATCTTAGTATCAACCATATGAAAAGGTAGGAAAGCAAACATCACATATAAAAGTGTCTTTTATTATGGAATCTCAAAGTAAAAAGACTCAAAGCAACCACAAACAAAAACATCAACAAAGCTAGTAGCATTATGAACAAAAGTTCCCATGCTTGGAGCTAGTCCTGCTCCTGTCCATGTGCTCCTGGAGCACTATGGTTGTAGGCCTCAGCTGCCTAAAGCTGAGCTCTCCACTATCCACCCGTTCCCTTCGGTCGGGGTGGTCCTCCTGGTGGTTTTGGTGGTAGGGATTGAAATTTCATCCACCACCTACTGCTCGGCCAACTCCTCTTCCACGTCCTCCTACTCCCAGCAGACCACCATGGTTGAACCTCTGCATCTTTCTAGGTGGTCCCTATACTATCTTCTGCTTAGCTGTAGGGCGGGTCAGGCAGTCTCGAGCCATGTGACCCTGCCCGCCACATGCATAACACTATCTTTTCCTCATATAGATGGCTTTGTTTTGTGTGCCCCGCACAACCGAACCTATATACTGAGGTCTCCCACCTGATGGCCTGGTCCGCTTGGACCTCTGCGTCAACTGTCTACTGTGGGCTGTAGAAGACTCCGCTATGTGTCATCCTACAAAGGGTCTCGACGTTGGTGACTGGTCAGTGAGAAAATACTCCACTAGAAGGGCTCTCTCTAGCACCCCCGCCTGTGTCGGGATGTTGAGGGAGATCATCGAAGCTCTAATCTCATACCTGAGTCCCTGCTCAAAGGTCCAGGCCCTGAAGAACGGGTCTCGTATGATATCAGTGGAGTAGCATGAGAGGTCATTGAACCTCACTGGGTACTGAGCTACTGTCATACTGCCCTGCTGCAGATGAAGTAACTCCTTAATCCGCACCGCACGAAGGGTGGCTGGTACAAACTATGCAGAAAACAAACTCTCGAAGTCTGTCCAGAGTACTGATGCCTTGTCATGCACATGGAGCATCAGGCTTCACCATCTGCCTACCGTTTCATGTAGGAGACTCGTGGAAAGGATCACCATGAGGTCGGATGGTGTCCCTACCAATATGAAAACTCTAACGATAGCCTCCAGCCAATCCTCAGCTTCCTAGCGGTCCGTCTCTCCCTGGAAACTGGGAGGCCTCTGTCGCTGGAACTCGTGCAACACACTTAGGTGGCATGCACTCTCTCCTACTAGACCTGGTGGTATTGGTGGCCCAACGGGTAGTGGTGTTGCTGGTGCCTCTACTGTGATGGGGCACTGCACCGACACCTCATCGCTCAGTGGGCTACCATATCGTACGTAACTCATAACCCTAGCTGGATGCCTTCATGGGGCCATCCTGAAAAGGAACAGGTGCGCCACATTTTAAAAAGTATACCTGGTGAGCTGACACAAAGTAATCACGAAGAAAAAAAAATTTAAAAGGAAACACACATGCAATAAGTGTTTTTGTACACTAAGTCAGAATTCAGAGATCAAGGTCATGGTGTATGGATACGTCAGCCGCTGCACCAATACTGGACTCTCTGGACTGAAAACCACACCCAATACTCTTAACACTATTGCTTCACAGAAAAGAATGATTAGAGTCCAGATTTCTGCAGTAGAACCGAATCCTCTGATTCCAATTTTTCATGACCCATCCTTGGGGCCCGTGCTGTGACTACCCCAAGCCTGTCTTCCATAGGCTAGGGGCTGGTGACTAGCACCACATGTGTAAATCCTTATACTGGGAAGGCATTGCATTTAGAAAAGTAACATAACACAACAGAGTACCAAACTGAAGTAAGCACTAAGAAATACTGTATAAAAAAGTAAATGATGAAAGGAAAAGATGACGGAAATACAAGCCCAATAGTAAGTAAAGTACAACTGAAAAGCTAGTACAACTATAGTAAAGTAAAACAGCAACCACTGAGTCGTCCTCCGGGAATCCCACCTGAAGGGTGGGTATAGATGGCCTACTCAGCACCCCCGGTCCATCTGTCCGCTCCGTGTACGTCTCTCCAAGTGGTCCACCTTCAGGTACCATCTAGCTCCACAAGTCTTCTCCTCGATCAGTTTTTTCCATCATCTGCATCCAACACAACGTAGTGTGGGCATAGCCCAAGCAGGGGTGAGTATATGATACTCATTAGAGACCCTAAGACCCCCTAAAGCCTCCCAGAATCCATGAAGGATAAACCATAGAAGAAAGATACAATCATGAAGTATCAAACAACTCTACTTAAGTATATTCCCATACATATACCTAAGTCATGAATCCCAGTTTGGCTCCAACTCTCGAGCCCAAGAACAACCCAGTCCACACAGGAAATAAGTGAATCACATCAATAATAAAGATTGAAATCCAAGACTCAGCTCACACAGGTACACATCTTTCTTATAGAGATAGAGATGATCAGATGTAGTCACTGATTAATCTAAGCTATCGGACCCACGTAGGATACTAGACCAGCTAAGCTGTCGGACCCACATAGGATACAAGACCAGCTACTCTGTCGGACCCACTCAGGATGAAATAACAGAAGTCAAAACTGTCGGACCCACATAGGATACAAGAACAGTAGTCATCATTGTCGAACCTATGGAGGATTCCAGTACAGTAGTCGTCAATGCCGAACCCACGGAGGATTCCAGTACAGTAGTCGTTGCTGCCGAACCCACAGAGGATTCCAGTACAGTAGATGTCGTAGTCCCAGCCAGCACTAAGGTTTCCGCACACACACTACTACAACTTGGCCCTTTATCAATGCTAAAAACTGGAATTAACAATGCTAAAAAAGTGATGTTAATGCCGGCGTAGATAAAGGGGGGGTCCCCTTTATCAGCTCTCTGAGAAGCGCTGATATAGGTGACCTTTATCAGCGCTAAAAAAAGCACTGATATAGGACCCCCTTTATCAGCGCTTTTTTTAGCGCTGATAAAGGTATCCCATATCAGCGCTTTTCGAAGCGCTGATAAAGGGTTCCTTTTTTAGCGCTCCTCTAGTGATGTTAAAGGTGTCCTTTATTAGCGCTAAAAAAAGCACTGATAAAGGCACCATCGCCTGCACCTACAAAACAGAACCTGCACACCCTGCACACTTGCACACCAGAATACCTGCATAAAGTAGCACATGCACACCTACACAAAATATCACCCACACATAATATTTTGACCGACAATGGTATATACATTTACTTAACATCATTAATACAAAAAAACACATTGCTATATACATTTAAAACATAGTTTTACATGGTTACAATTACAATTATTCAACAACAGTTATAAAAATTCATGTTTGATCCTTTGATATCCATGATCCGCTCTCAAAAATTGTTTTTCATGGTATTTTTTTCTAAACAAAGCATCCTAACTCAAGGAAAAAAATTCACCTATATAAGAAAAAAAATATTATGTTAGTAATGCAATAATGAAAGAAATTAAAATAGTAATATGAAAGAATACATTAATATGTAAATGTGAAACTAAAATATGAAATTTTAAACTCAAATGTTTTCATTCTCGTAACAATGAAAGGGAATAATGTAAAATCAATATTTTTTTTATTGATTTATCTCATTTAATAAATACTGATTCTTTATCTAATGAAAATATTTACCGGTCACACTATGCATCATATTGAGGTGCGGTCAATTCGTACACGTCACAAATGACTCATGGATCATTGTCCTAAAGTTTCTAAAATAATCTGAACACGTTTTCTCGGTATTCCGTATGTCAGTAGTGTTGTTTTCTAAAGTTTATGTCATTTTCAAACTGATATCAGACACTTTTAGCCATACCGATCACACCGTGCGTCGGATTGAGGTGCGGTCGATTCGTACACATCAAAAATGATTCATGGATTGTTTTCCTAAAGTATCAAAACAATATGAATGTGTTTGATCAGTATTCTGTATGTCATTAGTGTTGTTTTCTAAAGTTTATCTCAATTTGAAACTGATATCAGACACTTTTAGCCATACCGATCACACCGTGCATTGGATTGAGGCGCGGTCAATTCTTACACGTCAAAAATGACTAATGTATCATTTTACTAAAGTATGAAAACAATCCAAACGCATTTTCTCAGTATTCCATATTCCAGTAGTGTTGTTTTCTAAAGTTTATGTCAATTTGAAACTAATATCAGACACTATTAGCCATACCGGACACACCGTGCATCGGATTGAGGTGAGGTTGATTCGTACACGTCAAAAATGACTCATGGGTCGTTTTCCTAAAGTTTAAGAACAATCTGAATGCGTTTGATCGGTATTCCGTATATCACTTGTGTTGTTTTCCAAAGTTTATCTCAATTTGAAACTGATATCAGACACTTTTACCCATACCGGTCACACTGTGAGTCAGATTGAGGTGCGGTCAATTTATACACGTCAAAAATGACTCATGGATCGTTTTCCTAAAGTATCAAAACAATACAAATGGGTTTGCTCAGTTTTCCGTATGTCACTTGTGTTGTTTTCTAAAGTTTATCTCAATTTGAAACTGATATCATACACTTTTAGCCATACCGGTCCCACTGTGCATCGGATTAAGGTGCGGTCGATTGGAACATGTCAAAAATGATTCATGGATCGTTTTCCTAAAGTATTAAAACAATATGAACGCGTTTTCTTGGTATTATGTATGTTAGTAGTGTAGTTTTTCAAAGTTTATCTCAATTTGAAACTGATATCAAACAATTTTATCCATACCAGTTACACCGTGCGTCAGATTGAGGTTCGGTCGATTCGTATACGTCACAAATGACTCAGGGATCGTTTTCCTAAAGTATCAAAATAATCCGAACATGTTTTCTCATTTTTCCGTATGTCACTTGTGTTGTTTTCTAAAGTTTATCTCAAATTGAAACTGATATCAGACACTTTTAGCCATACTGGTCACACTATGCATCGGATTGAGGTGAGGTCAATTCGTACACATCACAAATGACTAATGGATCATTTTCCTAAAGTATAAAAACAATCCGAATGTGTTTTCTTGGTATTATGTATGTTGGTAGTGTTGTTTTCTAAATTTTATGTCAATTTGAAACTGATATCAGATACTATTAGCCATACCGGTCACACCGTGCTTCGGATTGAGGTACGGTTGATTCATACACGTCACAAATGACTCATGGATCATTTTCCTAAAGTATTAAAACAATCCAAACGTGTTTTCTCAGTATTCCGTATGCCATTAGTGTTGTTTTCTAAAGTTTATCTCAATTTGAAACTGATATCAGACACTTTTAGCCATACCGGTCACACCGTGCGTCAGATTGAGGTTTGGTCGATTCGTACACGTCACAAATGACTAATGGATCGTTGTCTTAAAGTATGAAAACAATCCGAAAGCATTTTCTCAGTATTCCGTATGTCAGTAGTGTTGTTTTCGAAAGTTTATGTCAATTTGAAACTGATATCAGACACTATTAGCCATACTAGTCACACTGTGCATCGGATTAAGGTACAGTCGATTCATACACATCACAAATGACTCATGGATCATTTTCGTAAAGTTTCAAAACAATATGAATGCGTTTTATCGGTATTCTGTATGTCAGTAGTGTTGTTTTCTAAAGTTTATGTCATTTTCAAACTGATATCAGACACTTTTATCCATACCGGTCACATCGTGCGTCGGATTGAGGTGTGGTCGATTTTTACATGTCAAAAATGAATCAGGTATCATTTTCCTAAAGTATCAAAACAATCCGAACGTGTTTTCTCAGTATTCTGTATGTCAGTAGTGTTGTTTTCCAAAGTTTATCTCAATTTGAAATTGATATCAGACACTTTTATCCATACTGATCACACCGTGCGTCGGATTGAGGTGAGGTTGATTCGTACACATCATAAATGACTCATGGATCATTTTCCTAAAGTATCAAAACAATCTGAATGAGTTTTCTCAGTATTCCGTGTGTCATTAGTGTTGTTTTCTAAAGTTTATCTCAATTTGAAACTGATATCAGACACTTTTAGACATACTGGTCACACCGTGCGTCGGATTGAGGTGCGATCAATTCGTACACGTCAAAAATGATTCATGGATCGTTGTCCTAAAGTATCAAAATAATCTGAACTCATTTTCTCGGTATTCCATATGTCAGTAGTGTTTTTTTCCAAAGTTTATCTCAATTTTAAACTGATATCAGACACTTTTAGTCATACCAGTCACACTGTGCGTCGGATTGAGGTGCGGTCAAATCATACATGTCAAAAATGACTCATGAATCGTTTTCCTAAAGTATCAAAACAATCTGAATGCGTTTTCTCGGTTTTCCGTATGTCACTTGTGTTTTTTTATAAAGTTTATCTTAATTTGAAACTGATATCAGACACTTTTAGCCATACCGGTCACACCGTGCATCGGATTGAGGTGCAGTTGATTCATACACATCACAAATGACTAATGGATCATTTTCCTAAAGTATCAAAACATTATGAATGTGTTTTCTTGTTATTCCATATGTTAGTAGTGTTGTTTTCCAAAGTTTATCTCAATTTGAAACTGATATCAGACACTTTTAGCCATACCAATCACACCGTGCATCGGATTGAGGTGTGGTCGATTTTTACACGTCAAAAATGACTCAGGGATCATTTTCCTAAAGTATGAAAACAATTTGAATGTGTTTTTTTGGTTTTCTGTATGTCACTTGTGTTTTTTCTAAAGTTATGTCAATTTCAAACTGAGTAGTAGGAATTCACTAATCTAAGGATATGAAACATAAGAAAGGGAGATCATAGATGCTCAATAAGTGTAAAGGGAGATATCGATGACCATATAAAGATAACATAATTATTAGGAATTCACCTTCATTGTCCTATTTTTTTACATTCTTCCATCAGGTACACTGCCCATTCATTTCTAAACACATTTATATCATCTTCTGAATAGAAGTTTTTGCGACAGTCATAGTAGTACTGAAAAAATATAAATAAACAAAGGATTAATAATTATTTTAAATTAAGTAGTAATTATTTTCAAGAATACCTCTTCAGGGATGCTATTTTGTTCATGAAATATGATCTCTTTCATAAATTTACAAACATAATAACTGCAGTCCTTATCGTTTGTTTGTTTTGGACATTGAAAAAACATCGAGAAAAATAAGTAATTTGTTTTGATATGTATTTGGATAGTGAAATATAATTATATATACCCATATACTTCTCCATTTGTAGATCTTGTGGGAATTTTTGTCCTTACGCCCTAGATTCATTCCAGCCTTTAGACAATATTCATACATAGCCCTATCATAACAAAATCCTCATTAAAATATAATATAAATTATATAACTAGATATTTAGTTCTAAAATGTTGGATCTAGTGTATTAAAAATTGACATTCGCCATCATGTGTGGTCGGTTTGTTGGATATCCATGCAGTGAATCCAGAAAATAAATATTTAGAGTATCCAAATTGACTGCAATGAGCATCTAATGATCCCTAAAAACACAAAAACAAATAAGTACTGATAGAAATGAAAATATAATTGATATGATTAAAATGTAGACTTTTACCCCTGCAAAGTTAGTATTAAAAAGAGTCTGTCAGTCGTAATTCTATTTTGAAACGTTCTGAGCAGATTTGACATTAATTCAGCTTAAAAATCAGAATCTATTTCTTCTCATTTTGTAGAAATGGTGTGAGGAATAATGAGTCCAAATTTGTATTCATGGGAAAATTCCTTCAACTATTTTTCATATATACGCCTATGAAAAATATGAGATGTATTTATCCATAATTATCAAAGTATATTAACTTTTGTAAAATCAAATCATGAAAACATACCTCATGTATACATTTATAACTGAGGCGCCTAGACAGTCGTATGTGATGATCTCAGCAATAGCATCTACACTAACGAAATCTAATGTTTCATCTCCGTATATATCTTTTTCACAAAAAAATTTATGACTCTTTCCGCCTATCATTTTCGTATCGACATGAGCTTGCAATGATATTAAATGTGGATATAGAACAGGTGGGGTGAATGCGCTCTCAGTACATTATTTTGATCGGTTGGTTGATCCTTTGGAGCCACTCTTTCATTTTAGCTCCTCCATTTTTTCCTTCTGTAATAACATTCATCAGTTCAGCCATTTTTTAATTTAATGTTAAAGGTTCAGATTAAAAATGAATTAGAAATGAATACCTCCTAGTCGACATGTTTTTTTACAAGATTTGACAGCCATGCAATGAATGTTCCAATATCTTTTTCCACCGTATGAATGTTGTCATCATCATTTGGCATGGGTAGCTCGGCGCTCAGATAATGAGCTACGTTAATTGACACTTTTACATGACCAGTTTGAAGTGGTCTAGAGTGTATCGTGTCATTCTACATATTGAACACTGTAGCCCTCGCTACAATGCGATGGGTGAGAGTTGACAGATATAAATCACAGTCATTTTCACCTTGTAGAATATCATTACATGAAAGGTATCAGTGTCTATGTGATTCACATTTCACATAAACGAATATTAGAACATTGATTACCACGGTTAAGTCAGGTCTTTGAGGGGAATGGCTCGCCTCAAAGCTGGTGGGGGGTGGGGCGGGATCTTCTCTCACGGGTTGTTCTTAAGTTGTTTGTTCTCTTTTCCTCTCCTCCATCAAACTCTTTATCATCTCTCCCTATGTTTGGAATAGTTCTTTAAGGGTAGCTACTCTATATCTCATTACATGAAATTATTTAGTTTGTTCATCCTATTGTTTTTTTTTCTAAAAATATGCCCAGGGTGACACCCCAAAACCCACACCTCTGACGCAGCCATACTGTTCTGGCTGTTTCAAGGCCGCTGAAAGTATGTCTGCATTCGGTGCGGGTGTTGTTGATTCCTGTGACTATGTCAAATAGAAAATATGGAAAAATAAGTAATCATCATTATGTAATAGTGATTTAAAGCAAAACAAGTTTATATTATGTCATACTTACACATGTTTCCCACACTTTTTGTGTGTTTTCATCTACCAGTTTCCCCTATTTATTAACACGAGCCTCCTTCCACAGCACATGGAATGGAATGGAAGTGGCTTGGGATTTTTCTTCATCAATCTTCATATAAACATAGAAACATGGTTAAAGTGTTTTTTATGTCACATAAAATTATTACAGTACTTTTAAAATACGTACCAATTGTTTTTCAATTGAAGCGTACCCCAGCCTTGCTTTATGGTAGGGGTACACTGGTTTTGCTGCCCGTTCTTTATTTTCAACACTTAGTTTCTGTTTCATAAATAAAAATCTATCAATCAACGTGATGAATACAAGAAATGTTACACAACGTGTAACCAAACACAATGTACCTGAAAATTCTGTTCCTCACGAAGGTTGCAAAACGCATCCCACGTTCCTTGGATATCAAGTGTGCATAAAGAGGAGGCGGGTAAAGATTGATTTTACCTTAAGCATATTTCAGATGATGTTTCGTTAAAATGGTGCGAAAGCCTCTATGAATCCTTCATGCCAGTCTTAAAACATATTCTTTGTGCGAAACATCTACTATAAATTCACTCTACAAGAGATGATGAAGAGTTAGTCAATATTTCATTATTTTATTTTATTTTATTTTAATAAATTAAATAGATGATATCGTAATGTTACCGTAATCTCTTCCCACATTAATGTTTTCAACCCGCTGACAACATGGTTCCACGACTCTACATCAATCGGAACGCGTTTTCGAGTGACGATTCCAATGTAGCTACTAAACATGGCTTTTTTGGGGTTTACATGCTGGCCTCGTTTATTCCATCTCACCTCATATTTGATGCCTTTTGCTTTTTCCTTAAGGATTTTGGCTAAAACTGTCAAACTACGATGCACCTGTTTTTTTTTGTGTCGCTGGGGTTTCATCACCTACCATTTCCTCGGTTTCTGCACCATCATTATGTTTCTTCGAAGCACTAGCATCGGCACTGGGACCAGCTGCAACAGGTTGAGAGACCTGTTGTACCTCAGCAGTGGGACCAGCTGCAACAGGTTGAGAGACCAGTTGTCTCTCAGTAGTGGGACCAGCTGCAACAGGTTGAGAGACTTGTTGTGTCTCAGGAATGGGTGCATTAGCAGGTGAAGAAGTCATTATCTGCATAACTGGTTTAACATTTAATTTAGATCACATAAAAGCAGCATTGAACAGATAATAACATAATGTAACACAATCTATATTACAATAAAAAAAATAACCTGATTATTGAACTCTCTTTTTTTTAAAGGCTGAAGGGATTTGACCCCTCTATCAACTATCCATATCCCTTCATTGTGGTCTCCTCTGACATACAAAACGTCATCTACATTGGTACCACTACGAAATTATTGCGAAGTCCCAATGAAAGGGTCATCTTCGGTTGAATTTTCATCTGGCCCTTCATCTATTTTGGTTGATAATAGAACGATTGACCAGTTTTGATTTGTAGGATCTGAAACATAAAATACTTGCACTACCTGTGATGCCATTATAAATGGTTCGTCTTTCTACCCTTCCTTACTTAAATCAACTTTCATGAATCCCAAATCATCTATTTTAACATCACTCCTGTTATCAACCCACTTTCATTGAAATATCGGAACTTGAAATTCCGTATAATCCAACTCCCATATTTTTTTGATGATGCCAAAGTATGACATATTCACATAAATCCGATTTCTTTCTTTAGCACTGAAAACATGCATCACTTCATCCACAAGTGTAACCCCACTATTCTGCATGGTATTGTCTTCATCATGTTCATTAGTATAAAATTTATAACAATTAACTACATAAGCATTGTAAGATAATGCATACACACTTGGTCCTCCGACTAGCCATCGAAGTCGTTCTGAAATTGACTCTGTATTTTCATCTGACTTCTTAAAAATATGATCTTGAAACCATCCAATAAACTGTCGATTATGTGTATCTGATATCCAATTTTTAGCCCTAGATAGATTCAAATTCCTAAGAATTTCTTTGTGGATTTCAACATATGGGTCAACGTCGAATCTGTTGTGCAAAACATAAAGGTGGGCCTGCTCCTGATCTGTAATATTGATTGTGACAACCTGTCTTCCAGAAATTCCTTCACCCTCAAGCCGTCCAGTGTGACGAGATTTCGGTAAGCCAATTCTTTCCACACCAGACAAGTATTTGGTACAGAATTCAATGGCTTCCTCAACAATATATCGCTCTATAATACAACCCTCTGGCCGACTTTGATTTTTGACATACCCTTTCAAAATCTTCATATACCATTCAATGGGGTACATCCATCTGTAATGTACAGGACCACATAGTCGAATCTCTCTCACCAAGTGGACCATCAAATGAACCATCATATCAAAAAATGAAGGCGGGAATAACATTTCTAATTCACATAATATGACAACAATTTCTTTTTCCATACCTTGAAATTTCACTAGGTATATAACTTTTCTGCATATGGCTTTGAAGAAGAAAGATAGTTTCATTAATGTATGGTGGACATTCTTGGGAAAAATTCAACTTAAATCAATTAGAATGAGATCTTGCATCAAAACATGACAGTCATGTGATTTCAAACCTTTTAACTTCAAGTCTCTCATTGACACGAGGTTACTGATATTTGACGAATACCCCTCTAGAACCTTTACGTTATTCAAGAAGTAGAAAAACTGATATCTCTCCTTCCTGGAAAGAGTGTAAGAAGAAGGAGGAAGAAATGTTCATTTTTCACCCTTCACTGGTGCCAACTCTTCTCGTATTCCCATCTCAACCATGTCCAACCTAGCCTTAATTCCATCTTTTGTTTTGCCAGATGTATTGAGCAACGTTCTGATAACAATATCAAATACATTTTTTTTCTACATGCATAACATCAAGAAAATGTCTTACATATAGACAATTCCAGTATTTTAATTCAAAAAAAACTGATCTCTTTTTCCAACCGATTTTCGTAAGGTTTTTCGAAGATGGTTTACCAAAAGTAGTGTCCACATTTTTAACTTTCTCAAACAATTAATCACCTCTTAGTGGAGATGGTGATGTACGTTCTTCTGAACTTCCATCAAATGATGTCATCCAAGAACGGTACTTATGTCGTCGCGGTAGAAATCTGTGATGTCCTAGAAACACGGTTTTCGATGAATTTTTCAACCTAATTGATTGTGTACCTTCTTCACAAACGGGACAGCCTTGAGTTCCTTTAATGCTATATCCTGAAAAATTTCCATAAGCAGGGAAGTCATTTATCGTCCCATACAACATGACTCTCAAAGTGAAATCTTCCTTTCAGTAAGCATCATACAATGTAACACCTGAATCCCACAATAATTTCAAATCTTCGATCAATGGAGCTAAATAAACATCAATATCATTACCCAGTTGTTTTGATCCTGATATAAGCATAGATAACATGATGTATTTTCGTTTCATGCATAACCACGGTGGTAAGTTATAATTTATCAACATAATAGGCCATGTACTGTGACTGTTGCTTTGAAAACCAAAAGGATTCACTTCATTTATAGATAACGCAGGACGAAGGTTTCTCGACTCGTTTCCAAATTCAGGATACTCATGATCGATTCTCTTCCACTGAGGAGAGTCTGCCGGGTGACGTAGTATCCCATCTTTAATTCTTGTATTTTCATGCCATGTTAATTGTTTTGCAGTCTCCTCACTTCCATATAGGCGTCTAAACCTTGGAATGATTGGAATGTACTATACAACTTTAGTAGTACTAGATTCATCTTTCTTGTATCGAGAAGCACCACACTTTGGGAATTCTTTAAGTGATTTTTGGTCCTTGAGAAACAGTATACAATCATTCGGGCAGGCGTGTATTCTTTCAGAGATCATACCCATAGATAGTAGCATTCATTTGGCATCGTATGTTCGGCCCGGGAGCTCATTGTCTTCTGGGAGCATGTCATTCATGAGAGAAAGTAGTTTCGTAAAACTTTCATCACTCCACCCATTGTCTGCTTTCAAATTATACATCTTCATTACGGCTGACAATGTTGTATATTTAGTGCAACCAGCATACAATGGCATCTTTGCACAACTTTTTAACTTCTCAAACAATTTTGGGAAATCACGAAGTTCATCTTTGACGGTCCTTGTCATTTTCTCAATAAGATCTTCATCATCATTTACATCTATAAGCACATCCTCCATATGGTCATCTTCATTGTTCATGTTTGTAATCATATCAGATGATCCATAAAACGTAGTGTCATCCCAGTCACTACCTACATTCATTGTTTCCCCATGTTTATTCCAACATGTATAACTCTAATCTATTCCATGACAGATCAAGTGTTCTTCCAACTCCTCTGGACTAATTTGTTTTGAATAACAACAGCGTAAACACGGACAAAGGATTTGAGAAGAGTCACATGCATAATCTTTTGAAAACTTGATAAACTCTTTCACGCCTTCTTCATACTCTTTTGTCAACCGATTGGCATTCATCCATTCTTTATTTATATTCATCCTATTTGAAATCCATAGGATGAGTATATAGGTTAGGGGAGAAGGAATGTGAGTATAATTTAGATAAAAAACTAGATACTTCAAAAATGGTAGGGGGCATGCTCATTAATAGCAAATCTTGGGTGGTTCTTGGGATTCATCCAATATCTTCCTCTCTGCGATCACCCCTGATGAGGGGTGGTTATTGGGAGTCTTTTATAGTGTGTTAGTGAGTTTTCTCATCATACTTCCTCCATTACTAATATCCTTTATTTTCCTATGATTTTGGATGATTTTAACTAGGATTTGTGTGATGATTTCACTATATCATCTTCAAATCAATTCAGATGATGTACATTTTGATTGTATTGGCTAGAGGTTATCCTTGTATGATGAATGCAACATGTTTTGTGAGGTAGGTGGACCCTATAATACAAAACCATGTTCCAATTTATGCATTATTGTGCATTCATGCATGAGTATATGTGTTCCAGTGAAAGGGATAGAAATCAATAGCAACCAACGTAAATAAATAGGGTGTTTTTGAGAGATAGAGTGAGGGTTCTATTGAATGTTTGTGATTTTGTGATCATCCAGAGATTATGTCTCCATGGAGTAGTTGTGTTTATGAAAGGATCGGGTTTGGTATAAGTTTTTTATAGCCTAGTTAGGTTTTCTAAGGCTATTTGATTAGAGTCTTAGGCCTAAAGAAGATGTATCATATAGTTTTATATATCACGTATGATGAGGAACACCCTCTTAAGGATATATAAGAGTCATGGTGTGATAATATGATGTGAAATATAGAAATGGGAACATATATAAACCAAATAGATCACACAACAAAACCATGAGGATCCATAAGCATATAACATAAAGAATACATAAACATGATCCATATACAGCATCAACTGAACAAAAAAGAAACTAAAAACAGAGATAGAATAAATCAGAACCCGACCAGATATCCTCATGACCTTTGGGTTACCACTAACTATAAGACCAACCTTCTTTAAAGGAAACCTAAACAAGAAACCCAAACCTAAAAATAACTTGGGTCTACTGATGTCGAGTGTCACAAGTAGGGTGTGAGCATAAAACAACTAAGTAGGTAAGCACCACAGAATCCATACATTACCTTTCCTGAAATAATACAAAAACACTAGTTTGAAATAAATTTATAAAATAGGTTTTTATCATTTAAAGAACCAACACAGATTTTTTAGAAAATCCATTTTCAAAAAAAATCACGACTTCCCTTTTTAAAATTGATATCTAGTTTAAAAAATGAATTCAAAATTCAATATAAGAATACAAACAAGGTGATCACATAGCCATGATGAAATTAATTGAAACAATAAAAGTAGAAAAATACTGGAAAACTGTATAACCAAAGTGCAGAAAAATAAAGAAGAACATATAGATAGGTAATCATTAGAATTACCTAAACATGCCTAGAAGAAATTTCTAGACTTAATAGGTTCAGACTCACCTACTGACATATGGTATACCTCCATAGTGAACAACCAACATTGATGCTCCATTATAGAAGTATACCAGAGAATGAAGAGGCCATCACATGCATGATATAAACCAATAACACACAAGTTCCAACCGGGCCTATACATCACATGAGTTTCAAAACCAATTTCCAAAACACCAAAAAATACTAATAGATCTTTAAAATTTACAAATCAAATTCCATTTTCAAAAATAAGGGGAAAAACCATGTAAGATCTGAAGATTCCAAACGGGCCTTTATGCCATTTAGAAACCAAACCACACCTCAAGAAGCCAAACATAATTAATCTCAATATTGACAATAAATGAAAACATAATCAATTCATGAAAATTCAATTTTACTCACCTTAAGGAGGAGGACCCAGTGGCGGAGGAGAAGGAGGCGTCGATAGTGGAGGCACCGGAGGTAGTGGAGGCAGCATAGAGGCAGCGCGGAGGCAAGGCGGAGGCAGCGGAGGCAGCGGAAGCAGCTCAGAGGCAGCGGAGGAGGAGGAGGAGGCCGCGGTGGAGGACCCATGGTGGAGAGGAGGCAGCGGAGTAGGCGGAGGAGGAGGAGGAGGAGGCGCTAGTGGAGGAGGAGGAGGATGAGGCCGCGGTGGAGGAGGCGTCGGTGGAGGAGGAGGAGGACGAGGCCGTGGTGGAGGAGGAGGAGGAGGAGGAGCAGGCTCATAGGAGGAGGATGAGGCAGCGACCGGAGGAGGAGGCGGCGGCTGGGGGAGGAGGAGGCGGTGGCTGCGGCGGAGGAGGAGAAGAAGGAGGCGGCGGCAGCGGCGCAGAGGAGGGCTTCCACGAGAGCTTGACAGGGTGCGGGGAGGAGGAAGAGGACCCGCAGGATTTTATCAATCCTGTGTGGATCTTTATCAGTGCTAGTAAAAAGTGCTGATAAAGGGTGTATTTATCAGCACTAAAATGAAAAGCACTAATAAATACCACCTTTATCAGCACTTATTTAGCGCTGATAAAGGCCAGACTTTATAAGCGCTTTTGTAGCGCTGATAAAGAGTGACTTTATCAGCACTTTTTATTTTAGCGCTGATAAAGACACTCTTTATCAACGCTTGTTTAACGCTGATAAATACGTAGTTTATCAGCGCTCATAAAAGAGCTGATAAATGTATTGATTTAAGATTTTCTTTATATTATTATATATTTATTTAACTCTAAATATATATATCTCTATTTATACTTTTAAAATTATTTGAAAGGTATATTTATATATATCATTGAAAATATAATAAAATATATATTTATTTTTTAAATATAATTTAATTTTAATTATATGTGTACATTTTTTATAACATATATATCATATGGGTAACATAATGAATTATAATATCTATAAATGAACATTATTAAATATGCACATATATATACGCATGTATGATATATTTATTGGAAAACACATATATATACACGCATGTATGATATTCATTGACCCCAATTCATTGGAAAACACATATATATATTCAATAATTTCAATTATAGTACATATATATTAGAACGCATTATATATTTATAAATAAAACAAATACATTAAATATAAAGAAATATAATAAATATATATTAAATATAATGAATTGCTAAATCTAATAAATATAATGACTTAATAAATCTAATAAATTAATATATAATGACTTAATAAATCTATATGTAGTTGGGGTTTGGATTAGTGGTAAGCACCCCGTAATACTACATGGAAAATGGGGGTTCAAAACCCATGGGGCACAGGTTACTATAGTAGTACTATAGCGGTACTGTAGTAGTGGAGGCACTGTTCCTCAGTGGGTACTATAGCGGCGGCAGGGCACTGTAGCAGCAGGTTACTATTCACAGAATGTGAATTGGACTTAAAATTTGGGCCTTCGGGCTATGTAATGGGCTACAAGCCCACTGGGCCTTCAGGATATGTAATGGGTTTCCCTCTACCCAGTTAAAAGAGGTCTTTGCTTTGATTTAATAATAAAAATGAGGCTTCGGCCCCAACTTTTAAAAAAACTTAATAAATCTATAATAAATATATAATGAATTAATAAATCTAATAAATATATTTATTATTAATCTTATAATTATTTAATTATATATATGTATATAATTATTTAATTATATATATAAATACGTAGTTTATCAGCGCTAATAAAAGCGCTGAAAAATGTATAAATTTAAGAATTTCTTTATATTATTATATATTTATTTAACTCTAAATATTTATATCACTATTTATACTTATAAAATTAAATGAAAGGTATATTTATATATATATCATTGAAAATATAATAAAATATAGATTTATTTTTTAAATATAATTTAATTTTAAGTGTACATTTAATTAATATATATATATATATATAGTATATGGGTAACATAATGAATTATAATCTATAAATGAACATTATTAAATATGCACATATATATACGCATGTATGATATATTCATTGACCCCAATTCATTGGAAAACACATATATATTCAATAATTTCAATTATACATATATATTAGAACTCATTATATATTTATAAATAAAACAAATACATTAAATATAAAGAAATATAAGAAATATATATTAAATATAATGAATTAATAAATCTAATAAATATATAATGAATTAATAAATATAATAAATATATAATCAATTAATAAATCTAATAAATATATATTGAATTAATAAATCTAATAAATATATTTAGTATTAATCTTATAATTATTTAATATGTATATATATATATATTTAGTTATAAAATGTGTTTTTTATTTAATGTATACAATAAAAATTATCAGCGCTAATAAAAGCGCTGATAAAGGGATATTTAAAGCGCTGATAAATGTTCCCTTTATCAGTGCTTTTCCATTAGCACTGATAAAGGCAGGCGCATGCCTTGCCCAGTTTTTTGGTAGTGACAGCACGCTCGATTCCGAGAGGGTCCTCTCCTCGAGTCAAAGTTTGATACATCAACTATCACTAAGTCCTGAGTTGATGTATCCTGAAGTTCCTTCTCGTCAAAAGAAACCCAACGCGTCAGATGGCGCGTCAATCGGACGCCCAGTCTGAGAGTTATTGGCTTTTCCATTGCAGGGGCCCGATTGGAATTATTCCCATTCCAAACCCTATCTTTTTCCAAAGTTTTCCAAAACACACCAAGAGTATCGCAAAAGGGCCGCCTTATTGCAAGGGTCCCAGTGCAGCAAACAACGCATTGATCAGACACATGGTCGTGAAGTTATTCGCATTTAAGCGTAAAGGGCATGTCTCGTCAAGCCCGATGGGCTGGCAGGTCAACCCGTCCTGGCTCGGTGGGTCCGACCAGGCAAAGGGGTCGGCCCGGCCTGATAATGCGCGGCCTGGCCCGATGGTGCACCGCCCGGAACGTGGCAGGTGGCCAGGCCCGCGGCCCGGCCGCGCCGGTGTGGGGGGCACCCCCCCCCCCCCCCCCCCCCCGACTTCCCGAACAAGTGGCACCGTCCTCCTATCCAGCCGGCCAAAGCCGGCCGGTCTTCCCGGCACGAGCGGCCCGCATGGGCGGGCCGTTGTTCTCCCACGTGGCACCTGCAGGTGTCGTGGCCTTCTTCATCCCGGCTGGCAGGCGGCCGGCCGGTTCTCCACTGAAGCGGCCCGCGGAGAGCGGGCAGTAGTTCTCCATAGTGTGGTGCCTTAGAGGCACCGCGGTTCTCCAGCCCGGCCGGCTACAGCAGGCCGGTTCTGTTCTTCTGTCGATCAGCCCATGGATGCGGGCCGCGATTTCCTCCACACGGCCGGTGTGCGGCCGCCACCTCCGCCTGCCGCCACCTCCAGTCACCACCACCTCCGGTCGCCACCACCTCCCGTTTCCACCGCCAAAATATTCAAGAACCATCAAAGGGTCGTCAGGCCAAGTTCGTTTGGCCCGCGCCCTCTACGTTAGGTGATATCAATTGGCTGAAGGCAATACAAGCATTCACCAAGTTCGGGATATAATTTCATTCACTTAAAAATTATATCAAACCCCCTACCTCGTAATTGGGTTTCATTCACCGACGATCCGCGGAAGATGAGCATCGTGGTATTCAGGCATCACAGAAGACGGCGTCACGGAGAACGGTGTCATCCCATCAACGTTGGAAGTCGTGGTCGTAGACGGCGTTCCTCGCGAGCGGTATCTTCTCCCTTGACCCAGAGGAAGAATAAAGGATGAAGGCATTCCTCACGATCTTGTTCCAGTCATCAAGAGGATATCATTCCTCATGTTCTTCGTTGGTGAGGGATAAAGCTCTCCTCCAATTCTCCAAAGGCTCTCCACCACCAAATATTTACCAAGCCAGTATAATTGAAAGGCATCCCTAATAAAATATAATTTCCATGAAATTCAAAACAATTAAAATGAATTGTTGACACCACAAATTAATTAATTCATTCATTAATTTAATTGTGTTGGCATACTTAATGAGAGGGAGGTGGAGAGGCTCCACCATAATAAATGAGTTATGTTGTCAAAATAAATAAAGGGGGTGTTAATGGGGAGCTTAACGGTTTTGAGGGGAGGTGAAAGGGTTTGGGTTTGTGTGGGACCCACCACACTAAATCCTCACATGGAAGCTTATGTGGGGTGTGGGCCCCACCCCTAACTTCCTATTGGAGGAAATAACCACCTATTAAAATAAAATTGTGTATCACCACAATTTTATTTTATTTAAGATAAATCCCTAAATTATAACTTTCAACCCGCATAAAACGCAACTGTGGTGAAGGTATCCTTAAGAGAATATCGGCACTACGAGTTCATCAGTGTCCTCAGATTTTAATTTTGAGCACCGGTTCAAAACATAGAAAAACCCACTCGTACGTTTACTGAACCTACCCGAACAAAACTTCAAAAATTGATTCTGGGCACACCGGGTCTCGGAATCAGGAGCCGTTAGAAACCATAGACTCGTAAAATTACGAAGTATTTAAGAAAAGAATTTCCTTGAAATTTACAGGTCTTTACAATACCTATTAGTATTTCTGAATTTAAAATTAATTTTTCTTTAAAGGGGACACTATTTAATATAGCGTACAAGACATGCAACAATGGGTATCATTGAAATCTTACGTCGCACTCAACTCTTTGTTACATCGAAAAATAATAAAAAAATATTATTATTATTTTAAATGGTAGTTAATTCCTTGTCATTTTATTGGTAGGAGTGAACATAACTGACTAAAATAATACTAAAAATGTTTTTTAGATGTTTTTACTTTTATCTAATGAAATTTAGAGACTCTAAATGAGAAAGAATACAATTCTAAGCATAAAATACTATAATGTTTTTAAAAGGTATTTTTACCACCATTTGATGTCAAAAACTTTTTAAATAAAGTTTTTTCCATTTTTATATGTCTTATTTGAAAAAATATAATTCTTTTATAGAACAAGGGACTCAAAATTTAATTTGGTTATACTTTTTTTAATTTTATAATAATGGTCATTTTTTAATGAATAGTGAAAAATACAGCATTTTAAGTCACAACTTCCTTTTCATGTAATTTATTTATATAGTCAGATTATCTTTTTTTTTGTTTAAAAGTTTAAATGTATTGTTTTTTATCATTTAATCCAATGCTGGTTATTTCCAGTAATTTCACATTTAAATTGGACATATACACATGTTAATCTTTTGATAGTTTTTATTTCTTAAAAACTCACTTTTGGGTTTTGACAATGGGAAATAATTAAAATTAATTTCTGAAAATTCTGTGTATTGAATTTGATAAAATGGATAACATATTTATATCATAATGTTCAAATTTTTTAAATAGGTAACTTTTATTTTTGGACATTAGGAATAGTAACTTCAGAAATTGTTTTTAATTACTATGGTTAAAGGAAATCGACGGATTATGGTTTATAATTAAATTATATAATTACTATAACATGTTTCATAATTTTATTATATGAGCTAGTTTAAAGCTTCTCATATAATCCTGAATAATTAAATGGATAAATATTTCCATGGAAGCTAGTATAAAGCTTCTCATAGAATCTTGTATAATTAAAATTATAAAGCTTCCCATGAATGCTATTATAAAGTTTCTCAGTGAAGCTTGTTAAATTAAAAGAACAAAGATTCCATTGGAATCCATTTTAAATATTTTGATAAAATAATCTTTAAATAAATTTAAAAATATTCCCATGAAATCTAGTTTAATTCTTCTCGTAGTAGCTGTATTAATTAAAAGGACAAAGCTTCACATGGATGCTAGTAAAAAGTTTCTCTGACACTCATGTTTTTAATTACTATTAAATATTTTTATATGGGTTTATGTAAGTGATATCTTAGACTATAAATAGTTATTATAAATCTAAAAATATTTCCAAAATCATTATATTTTATTTAGAATTTTATAAATTTAATAAATTTAGTTATGATGCAATGACGATGTAGTGATTTCGTCACTAATAAAAGACTCAAATAAATGATATTATTATAATTAAAATAAATATTATATGTCATAATTCATGTCATACAAGAATTTTCTAGATGAATATGACATGTTAAGAGACTAATAAATGGTTTGGTTTGATGTTATATCTATGTTTGGATTTTGTTTAAATTCAATAAAGTGAAACATGTAAAAATTGACACTATTAATGTTTTATAAAAAAATATAATTTATTAAATTATTTAAAGATAATAAAAATATTAAACTCAAAAAGTGATTATGACATGGTCTATAACATAATTAATTGTACAATTATGTTAAATTTACCCCATATTAGTAAAATTATTAGCTTCTTAACAATTAAAATGTTGTTACCACATTTAAAATTAAATGAGAATAATTAAGGTTAAACCGTAAAGATAATGTTTAAAATAAACACAATACATGTCTAAAAACAATTATATGAGAGGATTTAGATCAATCATGGTATTATATTCTCCATATCTCATGTTGGATCCAGTTGTATTTAAAAGAATAATATATTTTTATTTTATATTTTTATACATTACAAGGGTTCCCATCCCCTCTCCTATAAAGAGGCACACATTCCACTCAAGTAATCACAGATACATAGCCAATTAGTTTCGAAATAATTGATCCTGGACTCTTACTAGAATCCCTCCATAATTCTTTCATGTTTTATTTTAGGTAGAAAACACTTTTTAGAGGTGTTTAGTTCTTCTTAAATGGAGGTCAACTAAGGAAGATGTATCATTTTTTAAGTGTTTCTACATTGTTTCTTCATCCACATTCTCAAATATCATACAAACATGATGAGATAATAAATACAGTATCCTAACTTTACTGCAATATTATTATGTTAATATAATCCCCTAAATCTATCTCTACATCCATTAAATGGGAAGGAAATTAAATGGATTTGCGTTAATGTGAATTATCACCTCTACGAATAGATTTAGTTCATTTTCCATTACCATATTTTATGATTGATTATAATGATAGAATTAATCTTAATATGTGATATAAATGACATATTAATCATTATAATATAATAGCACATCAAATATGTTCTTATTTTCATGTTTATAAAAAGGATAATGTTGTTCGTTTGTACGTGTGAACATTCACCTCCACAAAGCGGTGCGACTCATTTTTTATTCATCATATCACTTTTATGATATATATATATATATAAATGATTATCATGATTTTAATAATATCAAGATAATTATGGATAAAATAAATGATAATTACCATATTTCCATAATGATCAATGAAAAATAGAAACGTTACGCATGCTTACGTACGACCTACCATCTCCATGATTATAATGTTGTTCATTTTTAATAACCATATATAATAGTTTAAATTAAAAAAATATTATTCATGTATAAAAATGATGAATATGTATTGAATACTATTCATGATATGATGGACATAAGACCATGTGGACTTGTGACATCATACCGTGTCCATTTTTTACTCAAGAACCCATTATCGACAAAATGTCAAGGAACTCAAATAATTAACTAATTATTATTACATGGTCATAAGTGATGTAAATGGATTAATAAACATGAAAAATTATATGAAGAAATTATAAATTAACCTATGTTTGTTATTCATGAAGATAAATAATGAAGAAGACAAGTCAGACTCTAGGTAAGGGGATTCGTCTCAATCTCTATTCATTGAGACATATTTTTATTTATATACAACCTTTTTTATATGGTGTATAATCAACCCCATTGACTATTAATTTCATTCAACAATTTTCAAAAGTAATCTATTTTCACAAATCATTTTACTAAATGAAAAAGTAATGTTTCTTTTTTAACGTAAGTGATGACAATGAATCTTCCACCTCGATGAGAATTATTTGATATTTTCCTTCCACTACAAGCCAAAATGTTTTTAAAAAGAAAATTAAATAAAATATTTCTTTTTAGGTATTTTTTATATGGAAAAAGGTTTTGATAACGGATTCATTATATCAATATCTTTAAATTATATCTTATTATTTCAATTTATAAATTTTATTTTTTATACTTATTCATGTGTTATGATTATGTTATGATTCTTGGGAGTTAATTATATATACCGGTGGTTCCAATACAAAAATCAGTAAGGTGATCCTTTGATATCTCTCTAATGCATTGGATAACATGACAAAGGTAAATTTTAAGGTTTATCCTAATTTATTTAAGGAATATACTGTGATGGGTATTCTAAACATAATCATAGAGGTAACTCCCTACGTAGCTATGAAAGCTACAATGTAAATATGTCATGGATACCACAATTTTACTTAATGAATTATGATTTCTATGATTTATTCATAAATATTATGATTTCATGAGTTATGTTAAATATCATATGTTTTATGAGTGAAAATAATGATTTCATTGGTTTGTATGTATTCATGGACTAATGTTTTCTTTCCTTATTTTATATCCCTTTCTGTTCTCTTTTTACTTATCAAAAGTTTTTGAAAAGTTTTTCACAGGGTATAATGAAGGGTTAGAGAAAGGAATAATTTAAGAGTATATTTATCAAGAAAATAATTCTTGTTTTATTTAAGGAGCTTTATTATTGTAAAATAATTGGATAGAGTTGAACTGTCTACATTATAATATTTGAGATGTAATGCAATAATTATAGGAAAATTCTACAAAACTATAAACAAAAAAAAGATACTAAATGTTAAATAAAGTTTAATCTTGATCAAAAATCAATATTATTTATTGTTTAAGGTTGGGGCCTTATAATTTATTTTTATGAAAAATTTATTTTCAATTAAAATTTAGTATATTTTTACAATTCATCAAAATTTAAAAATTATTAGAAAAATATAAAATGTCCTTCCAAATTAAATTTTTATATCCCACATTCACAAGAAAAAATTTTATTTTTTTAAACATAATATATAGAATTTTTAAAAAATAGTTTTAAAATTTTTGCTCTATCAAAATTCTGTAAAACTACATTTTTTAGAAATACTTATTTTATTCGAAAAATTGAATTTGTTCTTATATAATTTCTAAAAAAAAATATAGATGAATATAAAACAGGATTTTTAATATATTACATATATATTTCATTAATAAAACCCATCATAAGTGATAATATTATTATATAAACTCACTTATTTTCATTTAAATAGTTTTCCAGAAAAAAATTTCCTTATATTTAAAAAGGGATTTATTTTCATTTATAATTTATTTATCATGAAAAATTTTATAATATAATACATGTGTAAAGAATATTATCATTATTCAGTTAATATTTTTCATACCCACTGTTATAATGACTAGGTTATAAGGTAATATAATAATATTTAGTTGTTTAATTAAACTTGGTCTTGCGTGAAATGAATTCTATCAAATGAACATGAAATTCTGTGTAACAGAAGCCAAGCCTAGTATTATGTAAACCTCAAGCTTATATAATGTTACATATAGCATGAGTTTATCTTGGTTTACTATTCAACACAATACATCAAAGTAATTAAAAAAAATCATCTCATAAAAATCTCAGGGTGTTATATTTTACCCCCTTAAAATGAATTTATCCATCAAAATTCATCTAGTTTATTAAAGGAGTAATATCTGGAAGATTATTTCATAGTAACTAAAATTTTAGAAATAAGGACTAAAACAACCTTTTAAAAATTAATAGTGTAAAAATAATAGTTACCCAAATTAAATCATAACTATGTCTCTACATCGGATAACTCAGGTAAAGATTGGCCATGGAGGAAAAGAATAAATAATCATAGAGATTGATAAAAATGATGATCATAACACACCATTTTACATCAAAATCCCTTTTTTCCTAATGTTGATGAATTTTCATGAGAATATATACATAAAATATTTTGGTATAATATCACCATTGGTCGTGCCTTGAAAAATATCTACTTCATCTCTTATTGAAAGAAATGTTGTTGAATTTGACATTTCTGAAGTGTTAACAGATCATATAATCCATAAATAGAATTATAGGTTATTCCATATAACATTATAACAACAAAAAGGTTTGAAAAACTAATAAATTATGTATAATTATACTTATATTGATATAATACATTATTCTAAAAACATCATCCAATGATTAACATAAATATTCCATAAATTTATAACCATACAATCATTATGGAAGTAGAAAATAAAAAACATTAGAAAGTGGTACACTAACTTGGCATAGTATTTATCCCCCATATATCATAAGATATCTATTTTTGGATGCATTCCAAACATTTTATTGACTTCATCGTGTATTCTATTGATTCATGGTAATAACCTAAATTACCATATATCATTAGTGAGAACAAGAATGTTTCAATATTACAAAACAAATTGGATATTTTCATTATGTATCAAGAAGTTTTATACTTTATTCATGATATCATAACCCTATTGAAAACAAATCCATTATTAGTTTCTAAGAAAATTCCATCATTCTATTTACATATTCAAATCCAACATATCGTTATCCAAAAATCATTATCTTAACATATGGGACATATTAAGGCTGATATTTCCCTTAATCATGTGTTCTACAAGTATATCACCATACCATTAAATCACATTTCAATGAACTTAAAATTATTCAACAAATCTTTTCCAATACATAATGAAAATTATACTAAAAACACTTATATATTTCATGATTCATATAACATAATATTTATATTCCAAAACATATACACCTAAATCATCCAACTTTATTGTTAAACCCATACTTGGTATCCATCATCATACTATTTCCTAAAATATGAATCAATTATTATAGTTCCTCAACCTTAATATAATATTTTATCTTTTTATGGTAATGAATATAGGAAGATCATCACATACCTTTCACATATCATTTACTATTTATTTATCCTCATCGGTATAACCAATACTTGTACCACCTTCATAATTATCTTCATGATATTTATACTTTGGAAATTGATTTTCATAATTCTTATAATTTCCACATTTGAAACACTCGAGGTTAACTGTGTTATATCTAGTTAAGTCTATTATCTATGACCAAAAAGCAAAGTGTATGAAATTAATATCAGAGATTAAAAAAACATAAATAAGGTAAATTACTAATAAAATTTCAATCTATTATATCATCATTTTAATACCATGTTATTAATGTTTTCCACAAAAACTCTTGGATTTAACATAAACATAGAATTTTCCTTAGGAAATTCCAATACATATTCATACAAATGTCTCCAGGTATCACACTGATGTTTTTTCATCCTAGTTTCCAATGGTTTAATAACATTCACTCCAAAACCATATATAAAGACTCAAGCATGATGTAAAAAAACATTGCATCACCTCTGTGGGACACTTAATACATGACCCAAACATATTCCCAAAGACCATATTAGTTTTTTTCTTTAGAAACATGGAAAACATTTTTATAATAGGTGAAATATCATCAACATCTCTAATAAAGATCTTCCTCATTATTTTTCCTACCGAAAACATTTCTTTATTTCCAAGGGAAAGTAATACATATAAAAAGGGTGATATCAAATGATCAGTAAGTGTAACCATGTAAAATATCAAACAGATCATAAACATAAGAATGTAAAAACATGAACAAAACTTTTTAAAAACAATTCCACATTAAACATATATCAAAATATTGATTCATGAAATAAATATTGGCAGTTCATAAGGAATAAATCATAATGGAATCATAAACCATGGGAAAATAGAATTAGCATAAACATGGAATTGTGGAAAACACATAATCATAGAAAATAATTTCAATATTATAAAAGGCTCTTTTCCAAGACCATCATAGCAGATAATGTCCACTATAGAACTGAATTCACTCCTCTTTCCATCCCTGTATTTTTGAACCTGATTTGCATATCATTCTAGCCTTATATTACTTATCCATAATTAAATAATGTTCTATTCATGTCTATATCATGAAATATAAATCATTACACAATGTATTGGAAGGATATATTGGTTCCACCCGTCACATAATGAATACCATACATGTGTGCACCATAAGGACATAAATCATTCCATATAACATAACCCAAGGAATAAAATAGTTTTCTTAAACATCATCCCACAATAACATAATCCATGAAAAAAATTGATTTCATAATACCATAAACATAGTAAAACAATAGGAATAATAGGGATATTATAATTGAAACATATCATTATTAAAAATGTAATCATAGATGGAAAATAATTGTTATAATACACTTGAAATTGATTCTTGAAAAAAATATCCTTTCTTCTTAAAAAACATATATTTTTCTTAAAATTCGATGAAATTTTAGAAGGAAAAAATTTATTTGAAAATAAACATGAACCAATTTCAGGTAAGATTCATGGAAATAAGGTGTCATGAATGAAAAAAAAATCAATTCATACCGTATATCTTTAAAAAATAATCTTCTTGTACTT
This sequence comes from Viscum album, assembly GCA_963277665.1. Taxonomy (NCBI): domain Eukaryota; kingdom Viridiplantae; phylum Streptophyta; class Magnoliopsida; order Santalales; family Viscaceae; genus Viscum; species Viscum album. Next base: position 822,586,775 of record OY728143.1, read on the forward strand.
TTGCTGGAAATGTCCAAATGTACCTCATTTCGAAGACAAAAAATTATTCCTTTCATAATTCTTAATAAAAATTCACTGATGAGTAAAATTAACATTCACAAAATTTTAGATGAATAGATATAATATTATAGAATACATAATTAGGAAACTTTTACATCAATGAAAAATATACCCCAATAAATAATTACATACAAACAATCTCGGATAATAATAGGATTGAAAAATTATCTCTTACCAATTTTCAATTTGTTGGATCATAAGAATCATAAAATAAATAAAATTATATGAATATTTATATATACTAGTTTTCATACTAAGAATCATAAAAACATTCATGGGATGAATAAACACCACACATAAGAAATGTGTTGTGTGTAAGGCATATGTCTCACAAAAATAAAAGTGGGAAAAAATAATCTCTTACCTTAGGTCTTATATCCTTTGTATTTATACAATCCTCATGTATAATGATTTAAATGATTTAATTTACTTATTATTGATTTATATTTATTTTTATGAAATCATTTATTATAATATTATCATCTATTTGTTTATAATATTTCATTGTTACTCATTATTAACAACATTATGTTTTTATGCATATTTTGTCTAATAATTTCTAGTTCTCATTATTAGTTCATAGTTATAACATTAAAAATGATATTATCTTAATATATAAAATATTTATTAATTATTTACATTTATATAATCCTTATTTAAAGGATATCATATAGAATGAATCATATCGCATCATGGAGATGGTAGGGTGAATCTATGCATGAGCGATGATATTATTCCAATAATTGTGAAATGGTGTGGAAGTGGATGGTATATATTTTGTTTCAAAATCCATATAATTTTATAATTATAATATATATTTATTATTTTAATCATTATACCTATCCATGCAATGTGGTGGTGAAAGAATTTATTACACCACGACGTGGATATGGTAAGTTGTACGTACGCCCGTGTGCTGATTTCATTTTTCAAAGGATGGATATAAGGTTGAATTTGGTTGTTAAATAACCATAATAACATCTATATATATATGTTATATTTTATTTCACACATAATAATGGGAACAAAAAATGAAGAGGAAGTAAAATAATTAATGATCTTGAGAGAGTCGGTAAAGGAGATTACCTCTTCTTCGGAAAGCTCCCTTTAGATCTCCATTAAATCTCACTAGAGTTGTTCTGTTGAGAAGACCATAACCTATATAACATGACTATGTATGTTTATAAGGTAACATTATAGGTTATTCATAATATTGAGGGATAAATGAGTTGTGATTAAATGAGGGAGGTTGTGCCCTTTTATAATTGAGGTCAAGGGAACCATGGAAATTTTCAAACATATTGATTTATAACAAATTCAAAACACATCAAAAAAATTCAAAAATATCCTAATATATAATATGATGTTATATAAAGTTGTAGTATAAAAAACCAATAGATTTTAGAGATGTTTTATTATCCATTCAAACCTTATCATTTCAATTTAACACATAGCTATGGTATTTCATTTTAACTAGGGTAATAAATATTGCAATATTAAAAGGATAAAATATTTACTTATTTGATGTAATTTAGATAAAAAATAAGTAATTAAAAAATTTATACCATATCATAATTATTTTTACATTTAAATTTTTTATTATTTTTAAATAATTTAACAGAACATTAATTTGAAAAAATACCAATTGAGTCAATTTTGACACTATTCATTTATTAGATTTTTTAAAATATAAAGAAAATATGTTATCCTGGAAGAAAATATTTTATTATATTTATAAGTGGAATTTTCATCTATAAAATTGATTTTATATATTAATTATCCAAAATTATTTTCATTTTAGTATTGTTAATAACATTAATTTGATATTTCCATTAATAAAATAATTATTTCATCAGTATTGTGTAATTTTTTAATATAAATATTTATTGTATAAAATTTAAAATAAAATAGTATGATGAAGATAAATCATCTATATTTAATTGGAATATGTATGTTCGAATATATATTATATAGAATCGTATATTAAAAATGTTATATTTACTAAAAAATAAATGTGAAAAATTTTAACATCAGTTTAAATAAAATATTATATGTGTCGTGATCTTTTCCCTATGGAATCAAATTATCATTAACATGACCCGTGGATATTTATGGTCAAGATATATTTGAAAAAAATATATTTAGACACATTTTTATCTCTTTTAATAGTTGATATAATTTTAATAAAAATTATTTCATTAAATTTTAATCAATTAAATAATTTCTCCATCATCAATATATAATCCCTTAATATAATTATTTATTTTCTAAAATTTTCAAATAAATTTCCACGATAAAAAAACATTTTATATTCTAAATGTGTATTTATATTAAAATTTAACATCTAAATAAAAATATTTAAAAATTTAATAAATGTATTAAATTTTGAGTAATACATATTGAACTTTTCATTAAATAAAATATATTAAATGTCCTAATCTCTTCCAAGTGGCATCCAAAAAAATAATTTCAACCCAACGATAATTTAGGTAGGAAATCAATTATCCAATCAAATTATGACATGTGTTAAAATAATTTTATTATATTGTAATTACCCTTAATTGCCTTATTTACCTTTTTATTGTATTAATAAAAATTACTGAAGTTACTTTTTATAAGGCCTAAAAATAAAAGAAATATATTTACATAACTTGGAAGCAATTATTCCAAATATAGAATCAATTTTTAAAAATTCATAACATATATGTTTCAGTAATTAATTTAAAATTAATCCCGTTGTTGGAATGAAAAATTGGTTTTAAAAAGTTAAAACATTGTAGTGGATTGAATTGTTTTTACATAGGAATTAAATTTAAAATTAACGATTATTACCTAAATTATATTAAATGATAAAAATATATTCTATTTATAATTAAAAACATTCAAAAATATAATTAATTCACATAAATTGTTTGGATGAGAAAAGTTGTTTTCAGTTAAAATTTAGTATAATTGTACTCTTCATCAAAATTTAATACTTATTTTAAAAATATCAAAACTTCATTCAAAATAAATTTTTAAACCCTGATTATAAAGAACATGTTTATTTGATTAAATATAACAAATAAGTGACAAAAATATTTTTAAAATTGGTGTGCCAACCAAAGGCCGTAAAAGTGATTTTTTTGAAAAATACTTCTTTTATCTAAAAAATTGAATTTGTTTTCATATTATGTCTACAAAACATATAAGATGAATATTAAACATTATATTGATTATAATAAATATATATTTTGTTAATAAAATCCACTATGAGTGATTTTATTATTTTATATACTCCCATATTTACAGTTAAATAGTTTTTTCGAAAAACAAATTTATAAAATTTAAAAAGGGTTTTATTTTCATTTATAATTTATTCCTCACAACATAATTAATTATATATACATATATAAGGAATATTTTTATAATTCAATTAATATTTTTCATACCCAACATTATAATAAAAATTATATAAGGTTATATAAAAATGGTTACTTTTTCACTTAAACTCAGACTTGTGTGTAATGAATTCTACCAAAAGATCATGGAATTGGGTGCAATAGAAGCCTATTCAAGTGTTGAATTTACCACTAGCTAAGACAATGTTGCGTATAACAAAATATTCTCTTGGTGTATCATTCAACACAATAAATCACACTAATTAAAAAAATCTATCTCATTAAAATATCTTGGAATAACATTCAGTTCCCAGAGCCCCCAGAATTGAAGAAACATACAAGGCTACACAATTAAGAGAAAACATAATGGAAAACTTGCATGGTTCCCTAACCATGATGTTTTGAGAAGGATGGGAGAATGGTGTCGCACATGTTCTCTATATCCATGCGAAAGAGGGATCATTCCCCTGAGGTGATAAAGCCCCCCCAAATAGTGGCCTTCCCCACAGGTAGCACACTATTACAAATACTATGCTCCTATCTCATGCACGGTTCCCCTGGGAGAAAAATTAGGTGCACGGTTAGCACACCATTTGGCTAGATCTGGGGAAAATCTATGTTCCCAACTTGTGTTGATGAATTCTGATTTTACACCTAATATGTTTTAATTTAAACTATCCTTCCACCTCCAATATTTCTTCAACATACCTATACTCATCCTCATATTATATGAATTATCCTCCTTCATGATTTAGGGATCACAATATCTCACTAATTTCCCATCTAAATCCCTCATTGTTGGATATATCAGAATGTTGAAGGTAATATCTTCAATCCTCCCCCTTTTATTTTAAGTTTATATTCTTCTATGTTGTGCTATCTTTTTGAAAGATCATTTTCCCCATATTCAAGTCATTTAAAAAATTATCTCATATCTACCATTCTATATTGAATCAAATGATGAAACTAAATAAGGAAAGCATTATGGGGCCGAGGTAGATGGTCTAGGTTCTTTTCCAACATTTCATTTCTTTTTATGATGTGTTCCATTATGCTGCAATCCAGACTCTTCCAGTGAAACCTCTAAATTTCTAATTAAATTATTATGGTGGACTTACCATGAAAAATGTGACCTTAGAAATTAGAAAATCAAATGCATCAGTTGATCACCTTAACTAATGACACCCACCAAGTTTGTTCTAAATTAAAGGCCTTTTTACCTTTGTTATAAACTATATAAACACACATGAGGTGTGTTTCCCCACGAATAATTCATCAATATAGTTAATTAATATGACTTTAATAATGAGCCTTGAGTTATTCCCAATATTCATGATATAAATGGAATTATTTAACAAGATAAATTAGAAAATATATTACTCCGTGTTCTATATATTGTTTTAAATAAATGGATTTCCCAATGTGAATTCCTATGCCAACATTCCTTTCATGTTGTAAATTTTTGATTTCTTAAATTTTATTGCTTTTCAAACCAAGTCATATCCTCATCTAGTGTAGAGGATACAAGGGGTTTAGACTTAAGGAGAACTTAAATGGTCTCATTGTTCCTTATAACTGGATTCAGTTAATGAATATAAAACATTCTAGGGGAGATACTCTCTATGTATGGGAGAAGTTCTATATTCATTTATCCATTTTACCTCAAGATGAGTGTCACTGGGTCCCTAGGGGAGACCACATGGATGGGTTCGGTGGAATTATGGTTTGACCATGCTACAAGATAGACTCATGCCCAAACATGTGATATTAAATACGGACTCCGAGGTTTGTTTATGTTTTCATCACACCCTGGAGGTTTCATACATGGGGTCTCATTCTTATCTCACCTTGGATAGAATCCCATGTAATTGGACATATACTTAGCCCCTATAGTGATACATGGGGTTATATCAATATTTTCATGGATGGTCTCTAGTTGAATATCTATATTTATAAACATGTTAAATTAGATTAAAAAGGATATTATTTTCAAATAAGAAATAATTTATTGAAATTTGATTATTTGGGACATGTCTTTCAAGAACAATAACATGATTGGGGACAATCTTCCTTCTTACGTGTCATATCAATCACTTTTCCATCCTAATATTCCTTGGTTTAGAATCACTGGCTTTGTCCAAAGCAGGTAGAATTGGATTGGTTTCCTAATGGAACCTAGTTAGGTTTAATGATTAAATTTTTTATTTCTATCTGGAAATGATTTGTTATGAAACACAATTCCTTTTATAGCGCATGTTAAGGTTATATCTATACCACATTGGTGGTGGCCTACTCATATTATATCTAAAACCATGCATGGGCCACCTTTGGTACCCAAGAAGGCTACATGATTGTAGGTATTGATTAAGGGAAGTATCCTGTTTCTATTTCTTAATTTTCAATTCTTGTAGAGTCTATGGGGAAGTGGACCGAGCCTATGTTAGAGATTCTTGTTGTATCCATTTTTGTTCTTTTTAATGGATTTGTATTATATGTGGTAGATTCATGTATCTCATTCCCATTACATACTCCTTTTTATATAGAATCATCATAATTGAAATAATTTATTTATTCATATATCTATTTTACAATTATATTAATTGGATTATTTATGTTATCTCTATTGATGTCTATTGTACATTACTTCTTCCAGTATGACAGGTTAGTATCACAATCAGATAAGGTCTTGTTATGATATTTCCATTATATATATATATATATATATATATTGATGCACTCTATTCTGATCAATTATGGGATAGTCTCCCCACAAACACACCATAGGTCGTCGCTTCTAGTTAGTAGCCTCCATTATTGGGGGAGGTGCACTTGAAGTCATATGGCCACCGTCTCAGGGAACCACCTAGAGGCATCCAGGGTGATATTATACAAAGCTGTATCAAAGTATATTTCCCATTTTTCATACTATATGGGTGTATACAAGAGATTAGGATATTGGAATTTAGTAATGATAATGTGCTTTGGATTTTCTCACCCACATACAGAGGAATCCCAAATTACCTGGGATGGGTTAATGATATTTTTTCTTGTTCTTTTACTATTTCATAGATTTTACAGTAGGGTGATGCACTTCCATTGAATTTTAATTATATTTATGGGATATATTCTAACTTATCTTAATAATAATAGGTAATATCTAAGAATGCCTCATACTCGGTACCATTGATCATACGTTTCATGCTTTATTCCTTTCAAAATTTACTTATTGCGAGTATTTCCTGTATTGTATGTTCTTTTTGTGGTATCCTATTTTTTATGTTGTGCAAAACTTGATTTTTCTATATTGTAATATGCTAAAATACCATGATGTATTGGAAAATATAATTTATATTTAATGTTTTTTTTTCATTTACCTAATACTATTTTTCTATGTTGGTTAATGTGGACACCTTTGGTTGTTGGTTATAGAGCCTTGTGCCATAGTCCATTGGTCGCATGGGTTGCAACATGTTATAGTTAGTATTAAGTGGATTCCACTCCCCGATATATAATGTTTATAGTAACTTATAAATTATTAATTTTGATCCATATAATCAAACCATTTAAATGAAATTTAAATATATAATTTAATATGGAAGAAAAATAAAAATAAAAATATTTAAAACAAAATGGCCATTTTATATGTGTGACAAGAGACATTGACACTAACCCAACCATATTAGTGGGAAGTAGGTTGTGTCTCTTATGATTCCTCTATGACCTTTTTTGGTCATCTAGAAATAGCTCTTGGAGTAGGATAAGTGTTATTACATGCTTATAGAGAGGCCTTGTACATGTCATTTCATTATCAATTTTTATATCTATTATAAATCCAATCTAATGCAGGCACTTGGAAATTGTATAATTACAAGACTGTGAAAACCACATGATGTATGTCAAGAGAGTGGAGATAAGAACACTCCAAATGTGGTGGGATGTAAGAAACCCATAGTACCCCATGTAGTTCCACATGAGGAACCTACAGCAGATTTTCCACTAGGATATCATGGCCAGTTCTGTGAAAACTTCTTTCGGTTCTAGACGTCTATTCATGGTGTCACCCTACCTACCCCTTTTGTGGAGAGTTGACCCGACAGTTCTACCAGTAGTATCCTGCCACCTTCTCATGGGTTATCTATCCTCGTGACACTATTTCATGGATAGAGGCCATGTTATATATCTTAAAGAATATAAAGACACCTCCATAGAGGAGGGTCAATATCACCACTTACATGTTATGTGACTCTTACAAGAATTGGTGGGACATCCTGACTCAGCCTGATAAAAATCAGGGTATGGTTTGGGTGTTGTTCTACGTAGCTATTTTTTGCAACCTCTTTCCACAAGACTTGAGAATAGATTGTGATAAGGAATTCAGGAACCATTATCACGGTGACATGTCAGTGATTAAACATTTTTCTTGCATCATAAAATTATAGCATTTCATATTGTCCTTCTATGGTGATGAGATGACGACTGTGAGTTGATTTGAGGATGGTCTTGCATACACCATATGATTGTAGGTGAACATATTTTGGATGACCACTATTTTAGAGGTAGTGTTCCATGACCTCATCACAAATAAAAACTTGAGGGAACACAACAATTTAGGCCATGGTGGTTCAGATTTAATGTAGAGTAGTGGTCAATATAGCTACTGTAAGTGTGGTTTTAAGGGATTATGAGGGGACGTACTAGTAATGTGGTATGAACTAATATAAATGTTGTTTTTCATCAGTGTGGAATGACAGGAAATAAAAAAAAACCCAATGTACGAGGAATCTAATCGAGTGCTGGTATTGCGGAAGGATGGGTCACCTCCAGAATTTCTATCAATCTTTCCTCCTGTTCCCACTGAACAATGCTTTTTTCATTACTTCCATTAAGTTAAGTTTATGGGACTCCTTTTCAATTAAGGAGTTGGTATTCTACTAGATGATCAATTAGAGGGTGTGTTTGTGGCCAAGGTATTTAGGGAGTAGTGTTTCAACATCTAGAGAGTGGGCCTACTTAGGCTAGTCAAGTAGAATCTCAGGGTCGATGTGCTGCATATCTATATAGTGCAGCCTATGCCTGAGGAGAAGATTACAGGGCCATCTATAGTTAGAGGTACAATTATAGTATCTTTTACTTTAGTATCCACCTTGTTTGATATGGTGCATCACACTCTTTTTAATTACTACAACTATGTGAATTTTGGGCCTGGTGACATAATATTCTAGTGGTGTGATGACACTTGAAATTCCATTAAGAGTTTGAGAAGGGGGTATACACTAGTGTAGGTAGTTTCACCTTGAGAAAGGTGGGTATTGCTTCTTGTGGAATTTCTTCAACTTCAAGAGGACCGAAATTGAATTCATTATCGGTATAGACTGTCTTGTGCCTTATCATAAAAATATAAAATTATATTTTTGGATGGTTTCAATCACATCAACTGAGGGAAGAATGCACATTAATATGGGTGAATGGGATATGCAATGTGACAGCCCATATGGACAACATATTTTTGAATGATCAAGTAATATAGTCTATGGTATCATCTCAAATGGTGGATCATTTCACTGATGTATTCCCTAAAATTTTATCTATCTTACCTATTAAGATATAGGTCAAGTTTACCATCGAACTTGTTCCAGTTATGGAACCTATGTCTATTCCTCTCAATAGTTTGCACCCAAAAAAGCTCGTGTAACTCAATAAGATGCATTAAAATCTAGAGGGAAAGTGTTTTATCTGAACCATCACATCCTCATGAGGTTCAGTTGTCCTTTTTTCTAAGTAGTCAGATAAAACCATTATATTTTTCAAGGATTACCATTGATTGAACAAGTGTATGGTGAAGAACCACTATCCACTGCCCAATATAGATGACCTCTTTGACCATCTATGAAGAGAAAATATTTTCTCTAAAACTAAATTGTGGCTAGGCTACTGTCATGTCCATCTAATGAAATCATACATATAATGTACAATTTTCCAAAGTGGGTACTTCTTGTATGAGTATTTTCTTATTCCATTGAGTCGAACGAACGCACAGGTAGTAGTTATCGCTCTGATTAATCAGGTTTTCCACCCATATCTTGATTCATTTGTGTTTTTACTCATAGATGACCTATTAGTGTATTCCCACTCTAGTAGTGACCATGCCAATAATCTTGATATTATGATGAATATACTAAGAGTGCACCAGCTATATGTGAATCTTAGTAAATGCCACTTTGTGATATGAAATGTTAAATTATTATGCCAAATAATATATGAGGAAAGCATACCTATTGACCAATATAAGTTGATAACCATGGTTTCCTAGGAGCATATAGTGAAATTATTTGATATAAGTATATTTTTAGTGTCATTAACTAACCTAGGTCAACCCTGAACCGGTCACCTGAGCCCATCCTCGGCATGTCCTAAGGGGCATTTTGGATCCCCCTGGGATGGAAACCGGTTCTGAGCATCAAAAAAATAAAGTAAAGGGAATGATTTCAGTCCAAAAAAACCAGTATCGATAAATATAGAGAAACAAGAAAACCACATTCAATAAATACTGAGCATAAACAAGAAAATAGATGAACCAAATAAATAAACAATTGGACATAAATAAAAACTAAAAACAATACCATGCTACTGTGATTTCTGTGTGACCCATTGGTCACCTCCAACCACAAGACCATCACTACTCCCACGAAGAGAAACCTATAAGGTAAATCTAAAGAGCTACTGAACCTACAAATGAAATGGTAAAGGATAGGTGTGAGCAAAAAAATGCTCAGTATGGATTCCATAAGTAAACAACTAAATCCAACAATTTCCTTAACCAAAACAATCTAATGACATAGGTTTAAAAAATCAATAAAAATACAGGTTTTTCCATGTTTTGGAAGAAAAAAAACAACACATATCATTTTACCAAACCAAAATCTATTTTGTATTAAAATTCCCAAACAGGGAGAAAAAAATGTTTTTATAAAGGAAATAGATAAGAAATGAAGGCATAAAAACTAGTACATAGAAAGTAAACAAGTATAAATAATAACCATGGGTGATCATAAACATCCCTAGATAGCACCTATTTATAATTAGTTTGGAACCACCTACTAGCTTATAGTGAAGCCCCATAGTCTATAACCCACTGATTTCCATCATGAAAAAACCAATGGCAAAACCCAACCTGGAATCTATATCTACCAGGGGTACCAACCTATCTAATTGGGGATGGTAATCTACTATCACTCGATCGTCTAATAGATGCCCTAGAAACAATGGTGGTAAACATACTACTGTGTATGTTGGAGGGAAAAACACATGTGACTCTGCTCAACTGTCATTAATACACATTCCTATCATTAACACAGACACCAATATTTGATAACCCCTATGGGAAATCCATCATATAATGGTGACCCATATAGAAACTTTTTCATTCCACATTGTTCAAAGTTCCAACAGGGCCACTTTATCATATATCATTTAAACCATTTTGTAAAACATCACCATGCTTCCAATCGGGCACATGAATTTCCAAAACCACAAACCATTCTAAAATTTCATATACATATTACCATTGAGTTGAATGTTCCAATGTTCCTTAAGTTTTCATGTTCTCAAAGCATCAAAATAAAAGTCTTTCATCTCCTTATAATAGTGTACCATTTTGCAAAAATGACAAAACAACACCTTGAGTTCCAAAAACGCAACCAAAGTATTATTTAAGTCCAAAAAAGAAAAAACATTGAGGAATACATCTAAAACCATCCTTTGAAAATTCAAAAAATAACCCTTGTCCTTCATAATCCAAAGAACCATTTTATAAAACCATTTTTTTAAAGAAATAGCATATTTAAGGTGTAATCAACATTTGGGGGAACATCTATGAGTGCACCTAGTGCACCAATGGATATTCTAACATCCCATGGCACATAAATCAACCTAGGATATATTTTAAAACCATTCCCACAAGATATCAACTTCTTAAAAACTAAAACCAACCACTTACCTTATTATAATAACAAAAAACATAACATTGGATCCATTAATGTAACATCTTAGTTCCATAACCACCCAGAGGAACCCCGTACCTGGTTGGTCACATGGCCTCAAGCACATCTCCCCAAACACTAGAGGCTATTGACTAGTAGTGATGGACATGGTTGTGATAGTGGGGAAACTATGCCCTCATTGCAAGAGTAACACAGTGGAAGGATGCAATAGAAAAAGAATTAGTAGGAATAATCCATAAAAAAGTAAACAGTAGAAGACTGTAAAATAATAAACTGGAGAACATATATAAATATATATGAATGATGCATAATAAATATGTCTAGGAAATCAGCCAAACAAATCACAATGCTGAATAAAATAGTACTAAACCCAAGTACAAAATAAATCATATAAACAACTCCTCATCATCGCAAGCTATAGCTTGGTCTCATGCTCTCCATCTCCACAGCAAGTCAAGTACTTGAATTATAAGGGTGATTTCCCTTATCTATACCTAGAGAAATATAATCATTTTGGTCCCAAAATCATGGCCCAAATAGGGTGTGAGACTAAATCCTAGTAGGGAACCACCACGAGATCTATGCCTAATAGTTAGTGAATATATGGAAGTAAGTAAGAAAATAAAGTAAACAAGGAAGTACCCAAGGTAAACAATTCATAGTTTCAATGCATTTAATATCATATATCAATAAATAGCTAACATAGAAGGTAATCAAAAACATGTAACCCTATGGGAAGTACTCACAGCCTATCCCCTCTGGTCCTACCTAGAAACACATGCAACCCTCTAGGCAGTACACTCAGTCTAACACCTCTGGTTCAGCTTAAGTATAAACTCTATAAGGAATCACTCACCTTCAATTTGTCCTATAGTCTCGTATCTATAACTAAAGGCGCTTTGGGGAAGCACTCAATGTCTATTCCCCATGTGGCCTGTGTCGAGGATCTATAGGCACTCTGAAGAAGCACTCAACATCAATTCCCCATATGGTCTCGCATCATGAGTTATAAAGACACTCTAGAAAATCCCTTACATCCATTCCTTCTATGGTCTATACACCAGGTTCTCACGGCCCTGTGTAAGTCAAGAAAGTATAGAAGCACATATCAGACAAAGTAAACCTCAATAACTACTTGGATAGTAGTCTACAACATATCATTTTATCAGAACAATCACACCATCCTACAACTAGGCATGGGAAAGTAAACAACAGTCTAACAGGAAAACTAGACCATACAGTCAAAACAGGAAATCATGCATGGGAAAAAACTTCCAAAGCATAGAAATTAACCCTATTCACATTCAATTATCATCAACCCAAGCATACAAGCATTGCGGGCAAACAATAGGGCTAAAACAGTAAACTTACAATACCCTGTTCATGGGTATTGGTGATTTTGCACAAAAAAACTCAAGGAATTTTTAAAGAAAGGAACAAACCACCTACCTCATTGTTGGGAGATCGATATACTTGAGTCTCGAGGCTTGAATCTCCGTAGAATGCTGAATATCTAAAAAAAATGTCTAAAAAGTTTAACATAGGATATCATGATAAAGAGAATAAATTGGGAAACGAAGCTCAAGAAGAAGAGAGATCTTACTAAGGATATCCCAATGCAATCGATGATGGTTGAATCGGAGTTAGGATGCTCATTCGGGGGCTCGGAGGAAGATTGCGGATGTATATGAGCTCTCGGTTGAACAAAACCTAGTAGAAGATCGTTCTAGTGATTCGACGTGACCCCAGAATGTTTAAAGAAAAAAAATACATGGCGTGTACTTTTGATGTACATGTCGTATACTTTCCTTTTTCGTACTCCACTTTAGGCGGCCTCCAAGTTACCCCCACATGGTCGTGGGCATGGTCACTACATGGCCAGCACACAGCTAATTTCGGTAACCGAGTACACGGTGTGTACTCATAAATTACATGGTGTGTAATTCAAAAATTTCAAAAATCTCTTCTATTGCTCAAAAACACCAGAAAAGGAGAAATATACCTGAAAAAAAGATTCGGGTTCTTACAAACTTCCCCCCTGAAAGAAGTTCATCTATGAATTTCCCTAGCAAGGTGGCGTAGAAGAAGAAACCTCAAATACCTCCGGCCATTGTGCTTGTACATCAACCTCCCTCTCCTAAGTCTTGTCCTATACTCTTTCGTGCTACCGAAGCACTCGTACCAGTGTGACAGACCGACCACGGAGAACCTTCATACTATGATCAATGATCCAGATAGGATTCTCCTCGAATGATACATCCACTTCAGACTCAACATACTCGGGTTGGAAAACATTATATGAGTTTGAGAAGTAATATCAAAGCTGAGAAATGTGGAAGACATCATGAATATCCCAGTACCTACGAGGTTAAATCAATCGATAGGTAACTGGACCAACTCTCTCCAACACCTCAAATGGCCCGACATACCTCGGTGAAATCTTACCATGTCTCCTAATCCTCTTGTGTCCCATACTCCGTGTGACACATAGGAAAACATGATCCCCAACCATGAACTCTAGAGGTCATCTCTACTGATCAGCATAAGACTTTTATCAAAACTGTGTAGTAGCCATCCTCCTTTGAATCAACCCTATCTGCTATGTGGTCTCCTGGACAAGATGAGGTTCCAGCATAGCTGTCTCTCCTACCACCATCCAACATAAGGGTGATCGTCATGGCCTACTGTACAAATCCTCATAAGGTGTCATCTGAATAGTTTATTGAAAACTATTGTTGTAGTAAAACTCCAAAAGAGGTATATTCTTCTCCCAAGAACCTCCAAAATCTAGGATTCATGCATGAAGAATGTCCTCAAACACCTGAATTGTACACTTGGACTATCCATCTCTCTTGGGGAGGTAGGTTGTTCTCAGAAGTACATGTGTACCCAAGGCCTTCTGCAATCCCTACTAGACTAGAGAAGTAAAACAAGCATCCCTATCAGAAATGATGGAGTGTGAAACCCCATGTAGACGTATAATCTCTCAAATGTACAACCATCCCATATCATAAACACTGAAGGTCTCCTTGATCGGTAAAAATTGAGAAACCTTTGTGATTATATCAATGACAACCCAAACTGAATCATTCCCCCAAGGTGTCCTCGGTAAACCTATCTTGAAATCCATCGTGACATCATCCCACTTACACTTGGGAATGGGAAACTACTGTAAAAGCCCTGATGGTCATTGATCATCTGCATTCACCTACTCACAGGTGGAACACTTCTTGACGAAACTAGAAACATCTCTCTTCATACCTGGCCACCAATACTGATGGTGTATTTCATGATACATCTTGGTGACACCAGGATGAACTGCCCAAACTCAGCAATGAAAGTCCTGCATCAGCTCCTAGAGTATGTCTACTGGAACCCATATTCACCCCTAGAAATGCAAGATCTCATCCTCGCCTATGGTCCATCCTATAATAGGGTCTCTCTTGACACGCTCTCTCGTAGGTCTAGGCCTTCGGAATTTGATTGCTGCCTCATTCTTAATCGATCAGGAAGAGTAGAGGTAACATCTACAGAAGAAAGAAATGTGTGACCCTGCCTCTCATGCACCTCCAAATGTATCTTAGAGAACATAACCATAAGTTGCCACTCACTTTTGGCATTCTAAACTTATTGTACTTGAGTCCTCCTGCTCAATGCATCAGCCACAACATTGCTTTTCCAGGCATATAGGCAAGCTGAAAGTTAAAAGACTGAAGGTACTCAACCCACCTTCGCTATCTCAAATTCAGATCAGGCTGATTAAAGATGTAATTGAGACTCTTGAGGTCAGTGAAAACCACAAAATTCTCTCCCAGAATATAATGTCTCCAATAGCATAAGGCATGAGCAACCGCAACCAACTCAAGATTGTGTGTTGGGAAATTCCTCTCATGTGGACTCAACTGTCAAGACTCGTACGCAACGACTCCTTCTCCCTGGATAAGTACAGCTCCGATCCCAATACCTGAAGCATCACAGTACATATTATATCGCTTGAATGTCTCTAGAAAGACTTGTATTAGTGCGGAATTCAACCTCCCATTCAGGTCCTGAAAGGATGAATCAAAAGAATTTGACCATAAGAACTTCACACCCTTCTTAGTCAGACCCACCAGTGGTGATGCTAAGAGTGAAAAGTCTTGAATGAAATGTTAGTAGTATCCATCCATCCTTAGAAAACTTTGTACCTCAC
Organism: Viscum album; assembly: GCA_963277665.1. Taxonomy (NCBI): domain Eukaryota; kingdom Viridiplantae; phylum Streptophyta; class Magnoliopsida; order Santalales; family Viscaceae; genus Viscum; species Viscum album. The sequence goes on from OY728143.1 coordinate 822,602,407, forward strand.
AAAAGTTCTTCTAAATATCCTAGGAAACTATTGCTCTCACTTTCTCTAGGTCTATTGATACTCCTGTCTCTGGGATAACATGACCCAAGAATTGAATCGGGTCCATCCAAAAGTGGGATTTTGAGAGCTTAGCATTTAACTAATTCTCTCTCAATGTAATCAAAATTATCTCAATATGTGTGGCATGGTAATGTCTATTGTGGGATTAAACCATGATATCATCCACGAAAATCACCATGAAGGAATCTATGTATGGATTAAACACTCAGTTTATCAGTTCCATGAAAACTGCAGGCGGGTTCGTGAGACTGAACGGTATAACCATATACTTGTATAGACCATACCAACTCTAGAACGCTGTGAGAGGTATATCTGATGGTCTAACATTCAATTGATGGTAACTGAACCTCATGTCAATCTTCGAGAACACCCGGGCTCCCTGAAGATGATCAATGATATCATCAATCCTCGGTAATGGATATCGTTTATTGACTGTCAACTGGTTCAAAATCTGATAATCCACACATAGCCTGAGGGTACTGTCTGCCCTCTTCGCAAACAGGACAGGAGAACCCCAAGGATAAGTACTTGGTCGGATGAAACCCTTTGCCCGCAACTCATCCAACTTCTTCTTGAGCTCCTGTAACTCTGGTGTAGCCATTCTATAAGGAGGAATGGACGCCGGTGCTACCCATGGCACAAGATCAATAGAAAAGTAAACCTCACACTCTGGAGGAAAACCTGAAAAGTCCTCTGGAAATACATCTCTGAAATGATCCACCATTAGAGGAAAGTCCATCTGTGAAATCCCCTGGTCATCTAGATATAGACTAGAAAGCTACGTTGTAACTCCACCTAAACCGTGATGCTCGGGTCCCACTTTGCTCTCCTGGACATCCCACTCACCCTTATGAGGTAAAGATTCACCCTATGGTGATGTGAAACTCACCCTACGGTGATAGCAATAGACGACTTCCTAGAAGGGAACTAACCAGTTCATTTTGAGAATGACATCATAGCCTGTCATCTCTAGGACATAGAGGTCCCCAAAGAAGTGACACCCACTAACCCTTAGAGGGAACTTCCTGAACTAATGTACACTCACTGTTCTAGTCCCCAATAGTGTTTCCAACGTCAAGAAATCATCAGAAGTAAGGATACAGAGCCCAAGGCTCCCCATAATGGAAACAGATATAAAGCTATGGGAAGCCCCTGTATCGAAAATATTTGAAGCTAAAACTGAGGAAACTAAGATCGTAAATCAAACTGTAGAAGGTCTGGGATCTTGCTTCTACTGGGTCTGCTCCACTACAATAGTTTGGCTTTTACCATGGCCCTGTGACCCTACATGATCACTCTGAGCTGATCTGCCCTAATGTCACTGAAAATTGGGTGATTGGCTACCATGACCACGACCACTACCTCATCTTGAATGGACAGAAGAACTCCATTTCCCATACTAGTGGGAAACTAGTGGTGATTCTCCTGAATGAGGAGTCATAGAAGAACCCCGGTCACCAGCTGCTGGTTAGAATTTCTGACAAAAGCGCTGAAGATGCCCCATCTTTCCGCAAGATCAGCACTCCACTGGGTCTGTCGGGCAATGTGGCCTCATATGCTAGCTCTTCCCATAATGGTAGCACTCCACCTGGCTACCAGCATACATCTATCGTCTCCTCGGATCTCTGCATGTAGACTCCCTACAGCGCTTCCTGCTTTCACTAGGAGGGATACTAACTCCAGATTGTTAGTCTCCCTAGCTCACAACTCCAGAATCTCTCAGATTGCGCTCCGGGATCTGCACCTAGTTAATGATAGAAGATATCAAAGTCAACCTAAAGATGTTCACCTGAGATCAGATGTCGTGCCTCAGACCATCCTCCAATTTCCATTCCAGGAATAACTCATCACCACCTAGAATAGGCGTGAAGCACTGCAGCTCGGTGAAGCGAGAGGAATACTCCATAAAAGAAAGAGTACCCTACTCCAAACTCATAAACACTTGGGCTCGATTTTCCCTCAAGGTATCTGGGTAGAAGTAGTCATAGAAGGCTTGTTGAAACTCATCCCAACCTTCTACCTACTAGTGTCCAACCTGTGAGATCACATCCCACTATCTCTTAGCATAATCCCGAAGCATATACGTAGAAAGATTGGCCCTCATCTCTGGAGGCATCTCCAGATGCTCGAAGATAGAATTCATGACTTTTAACCATGACTCTGTAGCATGAGGTCCTCCTTCCCCTATGAAAGTGGGAGGATGCTGGTGGTAGTCCTTGATCAGTCATGTCTGGTGTCTGATCATCTCCTTGCAACTGGAATACAACTGGAAGAAATCTCGGTGGAATAACTCTCCAAGTTCATGCACACAACTTAGAGAAAAATTATCAAGTACTGAAAACTAGAAGTTTAATAAGGGAATAGGGGAAATAAAACATTCATGTTTTATAAAACAAGACTACACGGTGTGTATAATTACTACACAGTGTGTTCCCTTAAGCTTTTCACATCGGCGTGTACTTCTACCAGAATTGGTCGTGTAACTCCCCAAACACACGGTGTTATGTCCTTACACACGGTGTGTACTTGAATTGTCTTCCCCTGCCTGAGTCCTTATACACAGCTAAGCCACATGGTTCTCTTTATAACAATATTACATGGATTGTTTGTTCCAAACACGGTGTGTACTAGATGAGCTTCACTGACCCGTGTTGTTCGTGACATAGCCGGATACACGGCTCACACTACACGGCGTGTTCCAGATGGATACGGTGTGTATTGCATAGGTTTCAACTTCCCGTGTTGTTAGTCACATAGGTGAACACATGACTGACTATATACGGCATGTTAGTACCATACATGGCGTGTAAAAGAATATTTAACCAACTTGTGTTTCTTGTTACAGGACCGGATACTCGAGTTATGCTACATGGCGTGTTCCATATGAACACGGCGTGTAATAGGAATGATTTATCCATCTGTGTTGTTAGTCACATGGGCGTACACAAGGTCAACACTACACAACATGTACAAACGGTACATGGTGTGTTCCCACAAGAATTTCCTTATCTCGTGTCTTTTCCCACACATTCTATGACATGGTTAGAGACTACACGACCTGTAATTAAGGTACATGGCGTGTACTTAAGAAAAATAGTTTTTTACAAACATAAGAACCCATGGAATATAGTCAAAACTACATGGCAAGTATTCTGTGTTTTTCTAGACAATAAGATTTAGAAACTACTCAGGAGCCCCAAAAACACTGAAACAAACACCAAAGTGCCAAATTCTGATCCGTGAGGGCCCATACACCCTGTGAATCAAAGATTGGAATCTTATACATGATATAAACATAGAAAAAAGTCATTGATCCTCCAAATTCCGATCAATGAGGGCCCATAACACCTCAAGAACCAATGTTTGGCATTCATTCAAAAAAAACTTACACAAACAATACCCTATCAAACAACATGTATTTTTTCAAGGCATCTATCACAAAAACATGCATATCTAGCACAACATCTATCACAATAACATGAAATCACAAATGCACCCTAAATGGCATGGAATGTATGCACGACATGTAATTTATATAAAGTTCTTTTATGATGCATGAGATGGCATACCCTCATCTCATCGGGTTGCAACATATATAGAACCTCAATAACATAAACAATAACAACACAATACATGTGAGCCACCCATTGGGGAAAGTCAAATCAATTATAAAATTTTCAAAACCAGAAAAATTGCAATACGAGGTAAATTAGCTTTTCCCTATACACGGGTTAGCTACTCTTGGGAAGTTCTTATTACCAAGTACCTATTCCATCCTATACCGGACTATAGGCTCCAAACAGTAATTCAAAGAAAACAAACACCTCTAATATCACTTTGTAATGTTTCAGTTTTGGAAGCCACCCAGAGGTGCCCTGTAGCTGGTTGGTCACATGGCCTCAAGAGCATTTCCCCGAATTCTAGAGGATGTCGACTAGCAGCGAGGTCCTTGGGTGAGATAGTGGGGAAACTATGCCCTCATTGACAAAGTAACATAGCGAATGGAAGTAATAGGAAAATCAGAAGCAGGAATAATCCATAAAAAATTAAATAGTAGAAGACTGTAAAATAATAAACTGGATCACATATATATATATATATATATATATATGAATTATGCATAATACATATGTCTAGGAATGAATCCAAAAAATCACAATGCTGGAATACAATAGTACTAAACCCAAGTATAAAAGAATGAAAGTAAATAACTCCTCAGCATCGCAAGACATAGCTTGGTCTCATGCTCTCTAGCTCCACAACAAGTCACGTACCTGAAGTAGAAGGGTGTTTGCCCTTATCTATACTTGCAGCAATATAATATGTTTGGGCCCAAACAGGTTGTGAGACTAAATCCCATTAGGAAACCACTACAATATCTTTGCCTAGAAGTTAGTGAATATATGGCAGGTAGTAAGCAAATAAGTGCAGTAAACAAGGAAGTACCCAAGGTAAACCATTCAAATTTCAATGTATTCAGTATTATATATCTAGTAATAGGAAACAATACAGGTAATCACAAATAGGTAACCCTTTAGTAATTACTCACATCCTATACCCTCTTTTCCTACCTAGAAACACAAGTAACCCTCTGGGCAGTACACTCAGTCTAACCCCTCTGGTTCAGCTTAAGCATAGTCTTTCTGAGGAAGCACTCACCGTCAATTCCTCCCACAGTCTCGTATCGGTAACTAAAGACATTATGGGGAAGCAATCAACGTCTATTCCCCCTGTGGCCCATGTAGAGGATCTAAAGATACTCTGAGGAAGTACTCAGCATCAATTCCCTCTGTGGTCTCGCATCATAAGTTATAAAGACACTCTGGAAAAGCCCTTACGTTCATTCTCTCTATGGTCTATACACCTGGTTCTCACAGCCCTGTGTAAGTCAAGCAAGTATAGCAGTGTATATCAGCCAAAGTAATCCTGAAGAACTACTTGTATATTAGTCTAAAACATATAATCATATCAGAACAATCACATCATTCTACAACTAGGCATGGGAGACTAAACAGCAACCTAACAGGAAAACTAGACCCTACGGTCAAAACAGGCAATCATGCATGGGAAAAAACACACAAAGCATAGAAATTAACCCTATTCACTTTCATTTATCATCAACTCAATCATACAAGCATAAAAAAGAAAACATTAGGGATAAAACTGTAAACACGCAATACCCCGTTCATGGGTATTGATGATTTTTCACATAAAACTCAAAGAATTTTTACAGAAAGGAACAAACCACCTACCTCGGCACTGGGAGATCAATATACTTGATTCTCTAGGCTTGAATCACCTTAGAATGCCACAGATCTACCAAAAACATCTAAAATGTTCAACAGAGGATAACTTGAGAAGGAGAAGAAATTAGGAAACGAAGCTCAAGCAGAAGAGAGAGCTTACCGAGACGATCCCAATGCAATTGACTACGGTCGAATCAGAGTTCGGATTCTTGGTCGGGGGATCAGAGGAAGATCACGGTCGTACGGGAACTCTCGGCCGAACAAAACCTAGAAGATGACCGTTCTGGCGATTAGACGTGACCCCATTACGTTTAATGAAAAAAATACATGGTGTGTACTTTTGATATACACAATGTGTACTTTACTTTTCTGTACTCCGCTTTAGGTGGCTTCCAGGTTACCCCCACATTGTTGTGTGCATGGCCGCTACATGGCGTGTACTCATAAAGTACACAGCATGCACTTTGAATATTTCCTAAAACTTCCCTTTTTCTAAAAAAAACCTGAAAAGGAAAAACATACCTGAAAAAGAAGATCTGGGTTCTGATAATTAAACCCTTACAAAAGGGTTTTAAAATAATAATCAGACCATAACATACCCAAACCATACAAACCAAACCAAATTAATAAACAAAAAATTACATTTCTACAACAATTACTATAAGGCCCCAGCCTTAAACCTTACTTAATCTTGAGTTATTACAAGATTACACATTGAGGATCTTTTCAGGTTTAGAGTTTTAGAGAATTAGATCATGAAACTTGCATTACATTCCACATTTAAAAAAAGTGGTTACATAAAAGACAGTATTCATTCTTCCCATCAACGGAAACATATTTAAAATATAACACGGATTCTTTCTTGACACATCCTTGACACTATCATCACATCATGTACCTTTCCCTTGACCTATGAAAAACATTTCAAAAACTTGGGATGAGCATAAAAAGCTTAGTAAGAGTTATAAAAATATGGAAAGGAAACATGAGTTCATATATACATTAGAATGAAATCACACTTTACCCATAAAACATAGGCATATCAAATCATGAATAAATTATAGAAAACATAAGACATAAAGGTAACTTGAGGCATTCATAACATTCTTACGTAGGGAGTAACCCTCTTGGTTACGTTTGGAATACCCATCACAGTATATTCCCTAAATCTCTTCGGAGAAACCTTAACGTTTCACTCCTTCGCGTTACCCAATGCATTGGAGAGCTATATCGGGCTCACCCACCCTTAGTTTATCACGGAACCACCCGTTTTCATAACAATTCCCAAGAACCATAACATAAATGTATCACATAAAACATGCATAAAGGAAACATAACATTTCCACATTTAAATCACAATATAACATTTTAGTATATTGAAATAATGAATCCATTCAAAAAGAAACCATTTAAAACATTTAATAAAGAGACTTTTGAATCAAAGTGTCCCATACCACCTTGAAGCTTAAAATTTTAAACCATTAATATCCATATAAATAAATCCTTAAAACCATTTTGAAAACATGGATATTAATAAGAACAAATGATTAAAACATTTAAAACGATATTTTGGTTAAAGGGATTTTACCAAAATTAGAGACACTTGAATACAATAATTGAGGAATAAAATTTAGTAAGAACTTTATAATATCATGAGAATAAATGGATTCATGATATAATACTCCAAAGTACAGTATATACACCATATAAGAGTGAATTGGTGCATAACAACAATGAACCCTCAATAGAAATGTCAAATGTTATGAAATCCCTTATAAAGAAGGTATCCTTAAATTAAGGATAAATCAATATCAAAATTATGTGTGACAAATATAAATACACCCAATATAATTGGATATTAAGTGTAAAACAATAAAAGGTCATTCACACATATTCAAAGGATGACATATTCAATGACTACATGTTGAACCAAAAGAAATCGAAATTGGGTTAAAAAGTTCCCTTGACAGCCTAACGGCATCACATCAAAATGAGTTGATGAGAGATAAAAAGTGTATCTCATCACTTGGACATAAAATTTACATCAATAAGGATATATGAGAACATATCCCAACATAAAAATATGCAAATTAAAAGACCCAACAAAAAAAGTCTTTTAAAAAAGAGGAGGGTGAAAGGTTCCCTTACCGACTTGGGTATCTTTCAAAACATACACCCCATGAAAGAAGGACAATAGATCATTGATGTAAATACTCATAAACGAAAGTATATTACACAAAGAGTAGAATAATGGGCAGTAAATACACCACTCAATGGAATTTGTGGCAAATGTATCATAAATCTCACGGGAATAAAAGTGAGATGAAAAATCCCTCACGAAAACTCGGCAGCCTAACGACGCCACATAAAACTTCCGAATATGGATTGATGAGATCAAATAGGGTATCCCATCACATTACAATATAATGTACAGCAAGAGGAATATAAAAGAACATCCCCAAACATTACAAAGAGGAGCTTAAAAGATGTGACATAAAGGAGAGTACTTAAAAAGAAAGAGAGAAGTTAGATCTCTTACGAAAGTTCGGCAGCCTAACGGCGCCACTCAAAACTTCCAAAATGGATTGATGAGAGAGAATAGGGTATCTCATCACATGAACATAAAAATTACAGAAGGATTAATATAAAATATCATCCCAATAACAAGAAAGATGAGCTTTAAAAGGAATGACATAAAAGAGTGTACTTAAAAAGAAATAGAGGAGTAAGATCCCTTACCTCGGGTCCGAATTGACTCGATCATTCTTTAACGTCCTGAATAATAAACTTGAGTTAATTTATAATTGCTTAAGAACCTTTTCAAAGTTCATTATTCCTTTTATATAAATTATTGACATGTTATAAACATTATGTAATCATTTAAGTTAATAATATTTGTTTTGCCGATATTTGGTTCTTAAGTCGAAAGTGGACTTCTTACAATTACATGGTGTTCGTGTGGTCAAAGGTTCTTTATATCCAGAATGACATTCCTGATTTGGATATCATATATATCATATATATCCAGCATATATATGTATTTATAATATTACATAATCATTTAGAGGTAAGAAATGAAATGCACCGTTCATGGAGACGGTAAGCCGTACGTACGCATGAACGCTACTTTCATTTCTTTGTCATATTAATGGAATTAAAACTAAATGAGAGGTATTTATATTTTAATTACAGAATTATATTCATCATTTAGATGTATCATTAATCATATATATCCATTATATACATGTACTTATAATAGTACATTACATTTGGGGATAAGAAATGAAATGCACCGTTCATGGAGACGGTAAGCCGTACGTACGCATGAACGCTACTTTCATTTCTATCTCATACTTTAATGGGAATAAATAATAATGATATAGAGGTATATAATAATTCCAGTATAACATCATATATAATAAAATTAAATCCATCCCTTATACGACCCACGTATGGCATTAACGAATCACATCACTTTGAGGGGGCGGTAGTCCGCACTTCCTAAAATGAAGATATCGCGTATACCCATAATGGAAGCCATAAAGGTAAGGCACAAATGAAAAATACAGAAGTATAAGTAAAACATAAACATATTATATATCATATATAAAAATAGTGACATCATAATGGCCACCTTTGAAGGTGTTAAATGAGTATTGAACAATCATCGTTTCGGGAGGCAGAATTTCGCCATTCACGGAAACCGTATGTTCTTTAACCATTTGATGTAGTTGTGTGAGAGTGTAGCTCGAATAAATCTTATAACAACAACCTAGTATATTGAAGATACTTGTGTTGTTACAAAAGAAGTAAATAAAAAGAGTTTAGGGGGTTGGAGAAGCAAAATAATACAAATGAACATGAGAGAATGAATTACCTTTAAAAGTGTAACTCCTTTTGATTTGAGCATAAAGGCTTCCTTTGAAAAGATTCTGCCCAAAGGGAATCCTCTAGGATGAGGAGAGGGATGTTGAGAGAGTAAATGGGCAGGGTTTGGCCGAGCCAAAGGCTTGAGGAGTGTGTGAAATGAGGTAGAGGTGGGGGACTTTTATAAGAGGAGAGGAGGGGTACTTTTGGAAACTAAGAAATATTACTTTATTTGAAAATGTGTTTCGGTTTTAAAAGGTCCGACATTGATATTATTCGTGGATAAGGTGTTAAGGGTTCTAAATCCACCCATCCAATAAGTTTTGGACATGTGTAGTTCATAGAGTTTACATTATCTTTCCATTTTATTTAAATCATCAAATAATGATGTCATCGCTGCATCATTATTATGTCATAAATAATTTAATTTATTTAATGTTTAAAAATTATAAAAAAAATACTATGATGTAGTAAATATTTTTATCTTTCCAATGACTATTTATAATCAAAAATATTACTTGTATAACCCCACTTAAAATTTTTTTTAGTAAAACATATCATGTTTGTGTCATTTTTACTTTTACATTAAATAAAAAGTTATTTATGTCATTTCCCAACCAAAGTGGATCCATGGGGTCCCCAAGTTGACCCATGGCTTTTCTTGGTCGGCCATTACACCTCCAATGAGGTTAGGACATGTGTCAAGTTCATTTCATTTTATTAAAGCATTATTTTTACCTTAAACTACACGAATTACCACTAATCGCGATTAAAAACTTAATAAGTTACTATTCACCAAAAAAATATTTTTTATCCCATTGAACCACATTTTACTTCTTAATGACAACCATGTATGTCGGATTTTTGAAATTCAAAACACATAAGTGGTAAAATTTCATTTAAACAAAAAATCAGCTTTTATAAGTACCACTTAGTGGTTTCACTATTCATCAAAAATTGAAGTTTTTCAGAAAAATCACAAAAATTCACCCTAAGCTATATTTGATATTCCGAATTCAAAAATGAAGTCCGTTTTACAAAATTCAAAACATATTAGTCACATTAATTAATTTAATAATTAATTCCCGTTGTCAGAGCAAATAGCGTGTTTTTATAAAACAATAAGTATCAAAAGATTGACACTGGTTTAAGTCTGATTTCAAAGTGAAATTAATTCCAACGACCACTATTGGATTTAATGGTAAAAATATTTTCTAATTTCACTTTAAAAACAATTCAAAATATTATCTAATCATATAAATAAATTAGATTAAAAAGAGGTTTTGAATTAAAACACAACATTCTACACTATTCATTAAAAAATGAACTTTATCGGAAAAATACCAAAAAATTACACAAAGTAAAATTTGATGTCCTGATTCTTAATAAGAGTTTTATTTGGTCCAAAAGAATGTATAAGAGTGATCAAAACTATATTTAATGACATTTCTCCATTAAAAGGCGATAAGTGAACCTTTAGTGAAAACTAGGGCATATACACCTAAAATTTAATTCTTTCCGTATTTTAAGCCTTTAGCTTTTATTGGATAAATGTAAAAACATTAAAAAATATATATAATCATATTTTAGTTATTTCTATTCATTCCCGCCAATACAACGGCTACATGTTAACTACCATTTGAAATAATATTATTTTATTATTAGAGTGCAACGTAAGATTCCCAAGAAACTCGTTGTTGTGTGTTGGGTATGCCATCGAGCATAGCGTCCCCTTTAAAGTCATATTAATATTTTATTCACAAATATGGATAAATATGAAAATGTCAGATTCTTTATTTACCTGGGGTGTTACATCCTTCCCCCCTTTTGTGAATTGCGTCCTCGCAATTTTAAAATTGAGCTTGGAAACATCCTTGAAAGTCCCACATCAGAACAAGAGTCGGTAAAACAATCACATTAAAATAAAGGAAGATAAGTACAGAGGTCACCCGAGTTAACCCATACTAGGATTCCATGTAGGAAAACATGGACATGGAGGAGAAAACATAGGGTCATGTTCTGATGGAGATTGATAGAAAACATGTTTAGGAGAAAGTTAACCACAAGAAAATCACAAACTTGTGATGGGTTAAACGGTATTCGATTCCCCAGTAGGAAAAGTTAATAGACAACATTTTTGTTTTAAGTTACTTTTTATTGAGTAATTCATAAGGAAACATAATCACTTATCATGTTGACTCTCAACTTTTAGTAGATTCCTTAATCAAACTCATATTTTTTTCCAAAAGACGAGTATTTAGGGAGACTTGTTCACATTAAGAGTACTATAATCAACTTCTAGAGAATCACCTAATCCACCAAATAGAACTATATACATCCCATGTATTTAAGCTTTAACAAAAACCAAAACCAAAAAGGTTAGTACAAGGTCAGATAATCCAGAAAAGGATAACCCTTTATAAAAAAAATCTATTCTTAACCTCCAAAATTTGTCCAAAAAAACCCAAAGTTCAACGAGGACCATTCTATAATCAATTTGTCCATAACATTCTTCAAATTAAACCAATATAAGATTGAAACCCAAATATTTGAAGGATTTAGTCACATAGTCTTCCAAGTTAAATCGTAACATTTATCTCCAAACAACATCAGTTGCCCCTAAAGTCTCGTATTGAAAAGTAATTAACCTAATCACATATCCTCCAAGATAGGTTAATCATTTTCATAAATAACCCAAAATCAACTTACTCTTAATTCATAAAATCATATAACTAGAAATAATCAGTCAAACTAACCAGGGACTTCATGTAGTCCAGTGGTAGGCGATAAATACCAGTCGCACTTTGGTTGTGGGTTCGATTCCCGCAGCTTTGTCCGTCGCGATGGGTAGTCACACGGTCTACGTGTTGTCCTTTTTCCAAAACTATATAATTCTTAAAACATTCCCCAAAATGAGATAAAATCTTCAAGAATAATCATAACATATTTTAACATCAATTTTATCTCATGCCCTTCATTTTCCATCATATCATATAATAACCCATAATTACCTCAAAAGTAAGGATCATATAAACCCTAATGGTTACCTTAATAATTATTACCTGAATTTCCACATCGAGTTGCCATCTCGTACATGATCCATTAGAGAACTCACCAAGGTTGAAGTGATTGATCATGACTCCTTGATAGTTGGTTTAGAACAACTATGAGATTCCTCATTGAATCCCCCATCTCATCCAGTATCTTAATCAGAGAACCACCACAGTTTCCTTCAAACCCATTGTCACTTTGGTGCCTGCTAGATCCAGCTATTTACTAAAACCAAAAATTTCAGTGTGAGTATATCAACAAAACCATCATGTACTAATGAGGAAGGTAAACACTAAGATATACATACTCATTCACTTTATCTAAAATATGGACTCTTTCTGAAATCCTAACCATTATGGTAATGTCACTTATGCTTAAAGAATACCCTAACCTCTAAAGTTATCTAAACCAACCTTTGATACCAACTATAAGGCCCCACCCTTAAACCTTACTTAATCTTGAGTTATTACAAGATTACACATTGAGGATCTTTTCAGGTTTAGAGTTTTAGAGAATTAGATCATGAAACTTGCATTACATTCCACATTTAAACAAAGTGGTTACATAAAAGACAGTATTCATTCTTCCCATCAACGGAAACATATTTAAAATATAACACGGATTCTTTCTTGACACATCCTTGACACTATCATCACATCATGTACCTTTCCCTTGACCTGTGAAAAACATTTCAAAAACTTGGGACGAGCATAAAAAGCTCAGTAAGAGTTATAAAAATATGGAAAGGAAACATGAGTTCATATATACATTAGAATGAAATCACACTTTACCCATAAAACATAGGCATATCAAATCATGAATAAATCATAGAAAACATAAGACATAAAGGTAACTTGAGGCATTCATAACATTCTTACGTAGGGAGTAACCCTCTTGGTTACGTTTGGAATACCCATCACAGTATACTCCCTAAATCTCTTCGGAGAAACCTTAACGTTTCACTCCTTCGCGTTACCCAATGCATTGGAGAGCTATATCGGGCTCACCCGCCCTTAGTTTATCACGGAACCACCCGTTTTCATAACAATGCCCAAGAACCATAACATAAATGTATCACATAAAACATGCATAAAGGAAACATAACATTTCCACATTTCAATCACAATATAACATTTTAGTATATTGAAATAATGAATCCATTCAAAAAGAAACCATTTCCAAAACCATTTAAAACATTTAATAAAGAGATTTTTGAATCAAAGTGTCCCATACCACCTTGAAGATTAAAATTTTAAACCATTAATATCCATATAAATAAATCCTTAAAACCATTTTGAAAACATGGATATTAATAAGAACAAATGATTAAAACATTTAAAACGATATTTTGGTTAAAGGGGTTTTACCAAAATTAAAGACACTTGAATACAATAATTGAGGAATAACATTTAGTAAGAACTTTATAATATCATGAGAATAAATGGATTCATGATATAATACTCCAAAGTACAGTATATACACCATATAAGAGTGAATTGGTGCATAACAACAATGAACCCTCAATAGAAATGTCAAATGTGATGAAATCCCTTATAAAGAAGGTATCCTTAAATTAAGGATAAATCAATATCAAAATTATGTGTGACAAATATAAATACACCCAATATAATTGGATATTAAGTGTAAAACAATAAAAGGTCATTCACACATATTCAAAGGATGACATATTCAATGACTACATGTTGAACCCAAAGAAATCGAAATTGGGTTAAAAAGTTCCCTTGACAGCCTAACGGCATCACATCAAAATGAGTTGATGAGAGATAAAAAGTGTATCTCATCACTTGGACATAAAATTTACATCAATAAGGATATATGATAACATATCCCAACATAAAAATATGCAAATTAAAAGACCCAACAAAAAAAGTCTTTTAAAAAAGAGGAGGGTGAAAGGTTCCCTTACCGACTTGGGTATCTTTCAAAACATACACCCCATGAAAGAAGGAAAATAGATCATTGATGTAAATACTCATAAACGAAAGTATATTACACAAAGAGTAGAATAATGGGCAGTACATACACCACTTAATGGAATTTGTGGCAAATGTAGCATAAATCTCACGGGAATAAAAGTGAGATGAAAAATCCCTCACAAAAACTCGGCAGCCTAACGGCGCCACATAAAACTTCCGAATATGGATTGATGAGATCAAATAGGGTATCTCATAACATTACAATATAATTTACATCAAGATTAATATAAAATAACATCCCCCAACATTACAAAGAGGAGCTTAAAAGAAGTGACATAAAGGAGAGTACTTAAAAAGAAAGAGAGAAGTTAGATCTCTTACGAAAGTTCGGCAGCCTAACGGCGCCACTCAAAACTTCCAAAATGGATTGATGAGAGAGAATAGGGTATCTCATCACATGAACATAAAAATTACAGTAGGATTAATATAAAAGATCATCCCAATAACAATAAATATGAGCTTTAAAAGGAATGACTTAAAAGAGTGTACTTAAAAAGAAAGAGAGGAGTAAGATCCCTTACCTCGGGTCCGACTTGACTCGATCGTTATTTAACGTCCTGAATAATAAACTTGAGTTAATTTATACTTGCTTAAGAACATTTTCAAAGTTAATTATTACTTTTATATAAATTATTGACATGTTATAAACATTATGTAATCATTTAAGTTAATAATATTTGTTTTGCCGATATTTGGTTCTTAAGTCGAAAGTGGACTTCTTACAATTACATGTTGTTCGTGTGGTCAAAGGTTCTTTATATCCAGAATGACATTACTGATTTGGATATCATATATATCATATATATCCAGCATATACATGTATTTATAATATTACATAATCATTTAGAGGTAAGAAATGAAATGCACCGTTCATGGAGACGGTAAGCCGTACGTACGCATGAACGCTACTTTCATTTCTTTGTCATATTAATGGAATTAAAACTAAATGAGAGGTATGTATATTTTAATTACAGAATTATATTCATCATTTAGATGTATCATTCATCATATATATCCATTATATACATGTACTTATAATAGTACATTACATTTGGGGATAAGAAATGAAATGCACCGTTCATGGAGACGGTAAGCCGTACGTACGCATGAACGCTACTTTCATTTCTATATCATACTTTAATGGGAATAAATAATAATGATATAGAGGTATATAATAATTCCAGTATAACATCATATATAATAACATTAAATCCATCTCTTATACGACCCACGTATGGCATTAACGAATCACATCACTTTGAGGGGGCGGTAGTCCGCACTTCCTAAAATGAAGATATCGTGTATACCCATAATGGAAGCCATAAAGGTAAGGCACAAATGAAAAATACAGAAGTATAAGTAAAACATAAACATATTATATATCATATATAAAAATAGTGACATCATAATGGCCACCTTTTAATGTGTTAAATGAGTATTGAACAATCATCGTTTCAGGAGGCAGAATTTCGCCATTCACGGAAACCGTATGTTCTTTAACCATTTGATGTAGTTTTGTGAGAGTGTAGCTCGAATAAATCTTATAAAAACATACTAGTATATTGAAGATACTGGTGTTGTTACAAAAGAAGTAAATAAAAAGAGTTTAGGGGGTTGGAGAAGCAAAATAAAACAAATGAACATGAGAGAATGAATTACCTTTAAAAGTGTAACTCCTTTTGATTTGAGCATAAAGGCTTCCTTTGAAATAATTATGCCCAAATGGAATCCTCTAGGATGAGGAGAGGGATGTGGAGAGAGTAAATGGGCAGGGTTTGGCGGAGCCAAAGGCTTGAGGAGTGTGTGAAATGAGGTAGAGGTGGGGGCCTTTTATAAGAGGAGAGGAGGGGTACTTTTGGAAAGTAAGAAATATTACTTTATTTGAAAATGTGTTTCAGTTTTAAAAGGTCACACATTGATATTATTCGTGGATAAGGTGTTAAGGGTTCTAAATAAACCCATCCAATAAGTTTTGGACATGTGTAGTTCATAGATTTTACATTATCTTTCCATTTTATTTAAATCGTTAAATAATGATGTCATCGCTGCATCATTATTATGTCATAAATAATTTAATTTATTTAATGTCTAAAAATTATAAAAAAAATACTATGATGTAGTAAATCTTTTTATATTTCCAATGACTATTTATAATAAAAAATATGACTTGTATAACCCCACTTAAAAATTGTTTTAGTAAAACATATCATGTTTGTGTCATTTTTACTTTTACATTAAATAAAAAGTTATTTATGTCATTTCCCATCCAAAGTGGATCCATGGGGTCCCCAATTTGACCCATGGCTTTTCTTGGTCGTCCATTACACCTCCAATGAGGTTAGGACATGTGTCAAGTTCATTTCATTTTATTAAAGCATTATTTTTACCTTAAACTACACTAATTACCACTAATCGCGATTAAAAACTTAATAAGTTACTATTCACCAAAAAAATATTTTTTATACCATTGAACCACATTTTACTTCTTAATGACAACCATGTATGTCGGATTTTTGAAATTCAAAACACATAAGTGGTAAAATTTCATTTAAACAAAAAATCAGCTTTTATAAGTACCACTTAGTGGTTTCACTATTCATCCAAAATTGAAGTTTTTCAGAAAAATCCCAAAAATTCACCCTAAGCTATATTTGATATTCCGAATTCAAAAATAAAGTCCGTTTTACAAAATTCAAAACATATTAGTCACATTAATTAATTTAATAATTAATTCCCACTGTCAGAGCAAATAGCGTGTTTTTATAAAACAATAAGTATCAAAAGATTGACACTAGTTTAAGTCTGATTTCAAAGTGAAATTAATTCCAACGACCACTATTGGATTTAATGGTAAAAATATTTTCTAATTTCACTTTAAAACCAATTCAAAATATTATCTAATCATATAAATAAATTATATTAAAAAGAGGTTTTGAATTAAAACACAACACTCTACACTATTCATTAAAAAATGAACTTTATCGGAAAAATACCAAAAAATTACACAAAGTAAAATTTGATGTCCCGATTCTTAATAAGAGTTTTATTTGGTCCAAAATAATGTATAAGAGTGATCAAAACTATATTTAATGACATTTCTCCATTAAAAGGTGATAAGAGAACCTTTAGTGAAAACTAGGGCATATACACATAAAATTTAATTCTTTCTGTATTTTAAGCCTTTTGATTTTATTGGATAAATGTAAAAACATTAAAAAATATATATAATCATATTTTAGTTATTTCTATCCATTCCCACCAATACAACGGCTACATGTTAACTACCATTTGAAATAATATTATTTTATTATTAGAGTGTAAAGTAAGATTCCCAAGAAACTCGTTGTTGCGTGTTGGGTACGCCATCGAGCATAGCGTCCCCTTTAAAGTCATATTAATATTTTATTCACAAATATGGATAAATATGAAAATGTCAGATTCTTTATTTACCTGGGGTGTTACAATTACTACCATACATTTCATAAAAGACCTCCTAAAAAGAACTTCGGCAATTCAAACAAACAACCACGGTATTATTAACCTAGAATATTTTCACGAAAGTCATTTAAATCCTATTTTTAGAAACCCAAATCAATTCCAAAATACCATAATGTGGTTGAAAAGAATTCCATATTTGTGGGAATAAACATAATAAATTTATTTTAAATACCAAGCATCAATGGAAAGGATTTTGGAATAAATTTCTTGGATACACATATTGAAACCATGCGTGGATGCAACAAAGCTTCAATAGGCGGCAAAATTATACCCCACAGACCAACCAGACACCCATAATCCAATGAGAAACAAATCAAATACAAACCATTAGATATGTGGTTTATTTTTTGGTGAAAACACTTATAAAACCAAGGGAATGGGGATGGGAAGAGGAAGAGGAGGAAAATGCCATAAAAACCCTAAAACCATTCCTTGAATCCAAAGGGGAGGTCATCCCTGATGATTGGGAGTAAGGGAGGATGACTGGGGAAGAACCCCTGGTGTTCCATGATTATGGGGAGGAGGATAAATCTGAGCTAGGTAAAAAGAGAAGAGAGGGAGATATAAAAAGTTGGAATTCTAATGGCCTGGAAGGGCCACATGGTCTATCCACACTCTTCTCTAAACTGTGTGGTAATAGTTCAGCCTTATCTGCCTAAGGAAAAGCTGCCACAAGCTTACATAAAACATACCACATGGTTTTATGCAGGATTTATGGCTAGATCTATCCCATGGATATGCCACATGACCAATCTGCATGGTTATAACTAACTATACGGCAACCATGCTCCACCTAGAAATTTTCCCAAAACACCAAATACTCCAAATTCTGACCATGTCTCAAACTCAATCCTCTACCAAAAGATCCATGACTAAAACAGGAAAAAATAAACGGCATTATAAGGTCAGGTTATGACAATTAATCCCACCAAATACACATTCTATCCCCTGAAAGTCACCATGCCACTAGACAACTAAAACTCGCGTCCATTCCCAGAAGAAAAAAATGGAAAAAAACTAAGGATTCTCGAATTACATCACTCTCTACAGGTCACAGCAGTACTATCAAATAGAAACCACATCTGAAAACTAGGGTCAACATAAATAAGGTTATCCCCAACATAATAATTCCATTGATGTGATAAGTCAGAACTCAGACCCTCCAGGGGGAAACTACGTGGGAACTCCCAACTAGAAATTACTGAACATCAAATACCAAAAAAACCATTTCACCCCAAGAAACAATATAGAGACATTTCCAAGGATAAACCTATAATATTATGCACCAAAATGGAGAAACAACCAACAAGGACCAACAAAAAATAGTGTAAGGGTGAACAACACACAACCAGATCTCAAAACAATTATCTACACCAGCCAATTTTCTCCAACGCTGGGGAAAACTCATGAGAACGATTCAAACTAAAACCAACAAAAAAACCAAATCTACTACTCAAAATCATTATAAAACCCATAAATTTCCCCAAAAATAATGGGAAAATCCAAAACCAAAGATGAAACCCAGAAAAACCAACTCATCCACATGCCTAACATATATTGAGTATAAAAAACTATTTAGAGGGAAACGCATTTAGAAAAAATTAAACCACATACATTGTTGTAGAACATGTCCATCAGACCATTAAAAAACCAATGAGAATATAAAAACTAGAAGAATGAAAGTTTTGAAATAGAAAACTAGGCATGAGATTCTAGTACCCCATGAAACTCTTGACTGTGTGCAAGATTCCCCCCGAGACCTGTGGTTGGGTCTCTAATGGTTGAAGCCTATCCAGCCTCAGAGTCAGGTAGAACATCCTCTGGTCGATAATTCTATTTCAAACAATTCTTATTAAAAAACATTTATAGATAAATTAAATAGCCATGGTTATGGAAATTCATTAGAGGAATATGAGAAGACGACTTTGAGTGTCCAAACTCGAGACACTAGAAACATACCAGAGAACAGTCCAACAGATAAGAAGATGGAACCAATGAAGGAAACATTGTAGAAATAGGAACCTATGGAAAAGCTAGCTCACTAGAAGGAGAACCAGGATGAGATCCAACTACCAATGGATTCTCCCTAAAAACTAACTGAGGCATGAATTCCTCACCCACAAACTTCTCAAAATGCGTTTCACTAGATGAGAGAACATTTTTTTTCATTTATGGATAGAGACCGTAGAAAAAGTAAGGGTCTTTGATTGGGTTCTCCGATGCAACCTCCAATGATAATAGAGCTAGATTTATAAAATGGTAAACATAAAACTTTATCAACTGATGACTATATTGAAAACCCCGCAACTCTACCACCTTCCTCACCTTTACCTCATCTGATATGAACCATTGGATAAAAGTGGCCATAAAATCCTCCAACATCATCTCAAACTACATTAGTGATGGGGTAACCAACTCCCACTAGCCTCAAGATGGACCCTAAAAAAACTTCGGAACAACATGGAATCTAACCAATTTGGGAGTTCCCAAAATCCTGAAAACATGATTGACTTCCTCAAACCCCTCCACTACCTCAGGCAGACCATGATTACCAAAAAAAAATAGGTAGGACCTGAGAAGGGCCGGTAACCATGAATGACACTTTATAAACCATGGGGACCATTCTTGGTGGAATTTCTTGAGAAATAAATGAAAGACAAACCATATCCAACATCAAACTAAGGCATGAATAAAAATAACAACTTGACCCTAGATCAAATATCTAGGATTCAAACCAAATATTAGCACCACAGAACATAAATTTTCATAGCCGACCATTTCCCTTTAATAATTTAAAACATAATTCTTCAAAGGTGTACTCACAACTTCCAAAAACCAATTTTTCATGAAAAGTAAAAACTAAAATCATTTTCTCACTGAAATCCACTTTATGAAAACCTTAAATTCTATAACCCAACCCATGGTATCTTATGAGTCATTACATGTTTTTTCATCCATTTACATCCTCAAATGCTGACACACACATCCCACACATTCCCATGCACACTTAAACATCTATAAGAAATACCATGGGATGCATCTAATCCACATTCTCAAACCTAGAATCACTTCGATGTTTCAAAACCCATGTTACCAATTTTAAAACATTATAACAGAAAACACTTACGTTTTCAAATCCATTTTCTTTTCTTAATACATTTATATTTTCATAAATCAATTACACCCATCAAATTCAAAATGAGACATGACCAACATTGACCAACCAGAATGAGGGTCCAATGTCTATTCCTAACCCGCAAATATAGTGGGGGCCATACCCCAAGTAATGCATAACACTAATAGAACCTTGAACCAGATACTTTGACTCCACATGGGTCACCACCCTATGTGAGGCCACATCATGACACTAGATATCCTCCATTGTAATCCATAAATCCAAAACAACCCAACCCAAATGGAAAAAATGTCAGACTACCCATAGTGACTCATGGTTCAGAATGAGCAAGGGTTCATGACACCCTTCCTGTACCTACCTCCCGATACATGAAATTCCAAATATACATCTACCTGACACCCCCAAATAATAATAACACACATTGATACCATTTTATCATGATCCAATCTGGGTCTACCCTGAACCGATCACCCGAACCGGTCTGTGGGATATCCCAAGAGGAATTCTCAATCCCACCGGGATGGAAAATGGTGCCTGGAATAAAAAAAATAAACTAAATGGAATGATTTCAGCCCAAAAAACCAATATCGATGAATATAGAGAGCCAAAAAACCACATGAACTAACCACTGATCATAAACAAACTAAATAGATGAACCATATATAATAAAACAACTGGAAATAAACAAAAACAAATAATGGGATCCTAGTACCACAATATCCATGTTACCCATTTGGTCACCTAAAACCACAAGTCCAATATTACTCCCACGATGAGCAACCGCTAAGGGAAACATGAAAATCAACAGAACATGGAACTGAAATGGTAAATGATAGGTGTGAGCACAAAAATCCTCAGTAGGGATTGCATATGTAAACCATTGAATCAATGCGTTTCATTACCCAAAATAAACCAATGACATATGCTTCGAAAACAACCTATTAAAAATATTGTTTTCTATTTTTTATAAACAACACACAACATATCTCAATTTCTAAAACCAAAGGATATTTTGTATTCAAACTCAAAAACAAGAAGAAACTAAGGCGGTTCTATAAGAAGCCGATAAGAATTGTAGGAATAAAAACTAGTACACAAAAAAATAAAACAATTATCATAAATAATAACCATGGGTGATCCTAAAAACCCATATAAAACCCCTTGCCTCACTTAGTTCAGAACCACATATCGTTGTTTGGTGTATCCCCATAGTCTATAACCCACCGATAACCCTCCCAACCAAACCAGTAGAAAAATACCTCCAGGGCTCTATATCAACCAAGGGTACCAACACATATAATAAGAACTGTCAGGATACCATCACTGGATCATCTAATAGATGCCCAAGAACCCATGGTGATAAACATACTACTGTGTAAGTAGGAGGCCAACACATGCGCAACTCATCTCGGATATCACCACTACACTTACCTACACCATCAACTGACATAACTATATGATAAACCCTTGGTGAAAGCATCTTATTATAGTTCTCCATATACATACATTTTTATTTCACATAGTTTGAAGTTCCAACTTGGCCACTTTTTTTATAAAATTTAAATGATTTTATAAAACATCACCAATCTTCTAACCTATCATGTGCATTTTTCAATCCACAAACCATTATAAAAGTTCAAAAATTTATCACCTTTGAGTTGAAAGTTCCAAATGATCCTCAAGGTTCCACGATCTCAAAACATCGACATAAAATTCATTCATCGCATTAGAATAGTGTAGCATTTTGTAAAAATGACCAAACAACCCCTTGAGTTCTAAACACACATCGAAAGTATTTTTCAAGTCCAAACTAACAAAACCCTTGATGAATACATCTAAAAAATACATTTAAATTGTAATTAATAACCCCATCCATCATAATCTAAATAACCATTTTATGAAACCCTGGTATTTAAGGAAAAAACATTTTAAGGTCCCATCACCATTTTAGGGAACATTCATGTGTGTACCTAGTGCACCCATGGATGTACCAACATCCAATGGCACATCAATCAACCAAGGAGGCATTTAAAAATCATTCCCATAAGACACCAACTGATTAAAAACAAAAACGAACCATTTACATTATTAAAAGAATAGAAAAAATAGCATTGGTGCCATTAAACCCTTCTAATGTGGCCTGACACAATAATCAGACCATAACATAAAAAATCCATAAACACTAAACCAAATTCACTTACAAACAAAGACATTAATATAATAATAAAGGCCATACATTTCATAAAATTACCAATTCCTCTTAAAATGAACTTAGGCAATTCAAACAAAAATCTTAGGTATCACAAACCTAGACAGTTTACCCCAAACTCATTTAAAACCTATATTTAGAATCACAAATCAATTCCAAACTAAAATTATATGTTTAATAAGGATTCCATTGAGGTGATAATCATTGTAATAAATTTATTTAAAATTCCAAAAATCAATGGAAAATATATAGGAAATAAAACCATGGAAGCACCTACCCAAACCATCTGTGGATATGACAAAACTTCTATAGGAGGTAGAACCGCAAACCCACATACCAACCACACATCCTAGAGCCATGTTAAAATAAATAAAACAAAAATCCTAGGAGGTAGTGTTAATCCATGGGAGAAAAACCCCAAGTAAATCCAAGGTAAGGAGCTAGTTAAGAGGAAAAGGAGGAAAATGCGACAAAAGCCCTAGAACATTACCTTGAATCTGAAGGAGAGGCTATCTCATATGATTGGGAGTAATGGAGGAGGCCTAGGGAAGAACCAATGGTGCACCAGGATAATAGGGAGGAGAAAACATCTGATCTAGGTCAAAATATAAGAGAGTGGAAAATAAAAATAGGGAATTTTGATTACCTGGTAGGGCCTTAATGTTTGTCCGCATGATTTTCCAAACCATGTGGTAACCATAAAGCAATCTCTTTTTAAGGAAGATATATTGCATGCTTACATAGAACATACCACCCATACATACATAGGCCATAAAGTTGGATCTATCCCCTAAATTTATTGTATGGATAGGCCGCTCGGTTACTACTATCCTTGCAACAACCATGCTACTCCTGGAAATTTTCCCAAAAACAAAAAAAAAACTCAAAATTTTGACCTGATATCATTCGCAAATGTGGACCAAAATATCAATGAATAAATAATAGGAAAATAGAATATGGTCCATGTTTAGGGTGTGAAACTTATGAATTCCAAGAAATTAAACAAAATTAATATAGGATTTCTCATGCTAGGAAGTGTATCTTATAGGGCAGACCAAGAATGTTGTAAAATTCGACAAGAGTGAATCTTGTGGAATATATTTTTATGAGTTAATGGGAAGACCTAATCCAAAATTGGTCTTGATTCTACTAAATCTAGGAATAATCTATGATTTTTTACTATGATGCTTCATGTATCTAGATAGGATCTGTTTTGATACATGGTGATCGGGTTGTAGACTATCAGTCCTCCTTGTTGAGACATCATGAATAAAATTACCACATGCACGACCTCAAGCTAGTAGTTGCGGTTCATTATCTATGTTTTTATGTGAACTAACTATTTTTGGAGTGGTTATTTATTTTCATTGATCACAGAATTCTCAAAATATATATCCACATAGTGAGACATTAATCTATAAGAGTACATTTTGTTAGAATACCTAATGGTGTTTGACATTGATCTTGTTTATACACCTAGTAAGGTTAATGTTTTTTTCTGATGCATTATTCCAAAATAATAAATCAAAGACTATCTATGAGGCAAGTAGTGAGTGGAATATGATTTATCTACTTTTTTTGTTGCACCTGGAAGTCTATGATTTGTATGCAAAGCTTGTTTTAGTTGATCTAGCATTGAGATCCTTCATTATAGAGCAGGTATGGATGAGGTAGTTATCTAATTTTGAGGTCCTTGTTTTGAGGGATAGTTCCATAGGTGAAGAACCACCTCCTGGTTGGGTCATTGAATATAATGAGATCCATCTCTACCATAGGAATATTTGGGTTCCTTCTAACCTATGCATTGAGATGATGGGTGAATCTCTTGCATCTATTTGGGAAGTTCCGCTTAGTATTACCAAGATGTACTTAGACATTCATCGTCGGTAATGGTTTCAAGGTATGAATAATATGCTAAAATATTTTATCACTCACTGCTCGACCTATTAGCAGGTGATGGAAGAATACTTGTGACATGTTGGACTTCTACATAATCTATCCATTCTTGAGTGGAAATGGAACAACACATCCAAGGATTTCAGGACTATCTTGCAAATATCCCCATGAGGAAGTGATAATATATGGTTGATCATTGATAGTTTGACCATGGTATAACACTTTTTACCGATTAGGTATACCTTCTCAGATGATGATCTTGGTAGGATTTATATTTAGTAGATAGTGTACCTTCATGGTGTTCCCTATTCTAGAATTTTAAAATGAGACACCGATTTTATGTCACTGTTCTAGAAAGGGTTGAAAAGGAACATGGTTTATAGTTTCTCTTGAGTACTTATTATCACCCTCAGATATACGGGATGTCTAAGAAGACCATACAGGTGTTATAGGATATTCTTTGGGACCACATCCTTGATTTTAGAGGTTGATAAAAAAAGTATATTTATCTGGTTGAGTTTACCCACAATAATAGTTATCAGGAAATAATTCAGATGTCTCCATAGGAGTACCTTCACACCATGCCATGTTGTTCACCTCTACGCTGAATAGAGTTATGTGATGTAGCATTATTGGGTCCTCATCTTGTTCAAGATATATCAAAGATTGTATATCTAATTAATGATCATATCGTTACAAATCATTCCAGGTAGAAGTCTTATACCAATCGTCGCCATCGACCTCTATAATATGAGGTGGGACATAGCATCTTTCTGAATGTATCACCTAGATTAGGGCATAGATGAATTTTGAGATAGGTCACATTATCACCTCGATATGTTAGGTCTTTCGAGATAGTGGAGGGATTTTATCAAGTTACGTATTGGTTGGAATTACCTAAGAGGTATCATTCCATGCATAATTTCTTCCATGTTTCCCAATTTCTATGGTATCATCCTAACCAACATGATTTATTTCATGCTGAGGATTTTTATCTGGGGGTGGATAAATCCTTAAAGGATCATCATATATGTATCATTGATCATAGAATAGAGGCTTGTTGAGGTATATCGGTTCCTCTAGTTTGAGTATTGTGGCAATACAGATACATACATAATAAGACCTAGGGGGGAAATGTACTTGCATAGTGGATGGAAATTTTATCAAATGATGTTATTATACCCCTATAAATGAATCTCAAGAATTTTTTTCCATAAGAAGAGGAAATTTCAACAACCCAACTTTTCTCAAAGGTAAATAAAATTTTTATTTTGTTTACGTTCCTTAGTTGAGACCTAATAATGATGATTATTGGATTCATGGAGGTAATAAGGGTCTTAAAGGAATATTAGATGCATGTAGCCCTGGAAATTTAATAAATAGACTATATCAAATGGTTAGGAGAAACTATGAAAACCGACTCACATGTTAGCCTGAATTATATAGTTAAAGGTTGAGAGGATCAGGTTGTTGCATAGTTTCTTTAACTATACGGAAGGGGTAGAACATCATTGTTGTGTTGAAGACCCACTTTGATAGTGTCCCTATGCATGTATATCATATGGTTAGAAAAACCATTTTCCTAGATCGTGTGGGGTTCCCCTTAAAGTAGATCAAGGCCCATGGTTGGTGCACGGTTCGGCCAACCATATGGCCAAACCCTACACCCATGCAAATGTGGGTTAATTTTTGATCCCCCCCACCCGAAAATGTTTTATGTTAAAATATCCGTCAACCACTTATTTTTTCATGTCAGACCTCTCATATTCCTTATCCTTTAAGAACTATCATCCCTCAAGATCTATAGATCATGATCCCTCCCACGTTTCTCATCCAAATTAGTCACTATTGGATACATCATAATTATGGAGGTACTATCTTCAATCATCTCCCTTATCTTTCAAGTTACCATTCCTATATATTGCACTATCTTCGTTCAATATCAATTCCCCCATGTTCAATGCATTTGATAATTTCTCTGATATATTCTATTCTAGGTCGATTCAAAGGCTGATGATGGATATGGGAAAAACTATGGAACTAATGTGGGAGGTATTGGTTCCTTACCATTGTTTTTTCTTTTTATAATATTCTACATTATTCAGAAAGTCAGACTCTTCCAAAGACACCTCTATGTTGATAAAAAAATTGAATTGAAGGATATATCATGCCAAATGTGACCATAGATATTGGTGAATCAACCCCTTTGGTTGATCGCCCTAACCCATGCCACCATATGTGTGCATTATACCTAAAATGAACCTTTTCCATTTATTATAAATTGGCTAAACATGTTTTAGGTATGTTTGCTCATAATAAATTTCATGAGAAAATTAATTTTTCTGAATTTAATGATGATCCATGAGTTAATCCCTACCTTCATGATATAAATGGAATTGTTGAAATAATTTAATTAGCCAAGATATTAAACCACATGCCTTATGTCATATGACATACATGGATTTACCAATGGGATTTCCTTGACCAATATGCATTTAATATTCTAAATTCATGTTTTATTGAACTCTATAAATTTTTTAATAATGTCATACCGTCATCTAGTATTGAAAGAGATATAAGGGGTTCCATCTTAAGGACCCATTGGATAGTCTCATCATGACTTATAGTTAATGTTTGTTAATTATTTTAAAACACATCTGTCGTGATGCTAGATAATTTTGGGATGGGATCAACATGTTTTTTTCCATTATACTTACAGATGAGTGATACCATTTTACTAGGTGAGACAATATGGATGGGCTCTATGGATCAATTGTTTCAACATTCCATGAGAGTGACTTGGACCCCTACGAGGTATACTAGGGATGAAATCATCGGTTATTTTATGTTTTCATCACACCATGACACGAGTGAAACTTGGGATATCATTCTTGTGGTACCTTGGATGGACTCCCTTTTCATAGGACTTATTCCAAGCCCCTCGAGTGATACTTATAATTCATTCAAAATCGACACAGATGGGATCATGGTGACTCTCTATATTTATAAAGAGATTATATTTTATTAAAATGTATGTGAATATTTTCAAATTAGAAATGAACAGCTGGAATTGGAATCATGGGGACGTGTTCTCTAATCTCAATCACAAGCTTGGGGAAACCTTATTTTCATACACATTATATCACTTACTTTACCATCGCAGGATCCCTTGGTTCTGAATCACCGTCTTAGGATAATGGAGGTAGAATTAGGTGGGATTCCTAGTGTAACCTAGTCTTCTTTTATTAATTAATTAATGTATTTCTATCTTTTATTTATTATTCATGGAATATATTTTATTTTATATTACATTATATGTTTTGATATAGACATCATTGGGGTTACCTACTGAGATTATATCTCACACCCTAATTGGGAAGCCTATAATGCCCAAAATGAATTCATGACTTCATGTATTGATAACAGGAAGTAGCCAACATCATATTCTTTATTTTTAGGTTTAGGATGGAGTATGTGGAAGTGTACTAAGCCTATGGTCAAGATGCTAGTTGTAGTAGTTTTTTGGTATTTTTGGTGTTTTTGAATATCATGTAATATATGCATGTATCTCATTCCCCTTGTATATTCATTTTTTATCATATCATTAATGGCATATATTATTTATTACGTTTTCTCTTATATACTTGTATTTATTGGATTATTTTAATTATATATGTTGTTTTCTATTGTTTATTACTTCTTATGCTATAGCGGGTTACAATTCGGGTTATATATCATCTTCTTATACTATTTCCAGGGAGGGATGTTGTAGTTTTTATTAAGAATATTAATGAAAATATAGTATATGGAAAATTCAGAATGTTTAAATTTTTTCTCTATCATGTTTATTTTATTATTCATATTATGTATAAGGATGGTATATCTATTGGCTCTTCCTAGAAATAAGATATTATATAAGGGTCCACACAATCCAATATATATACTTTATATATTTTACTTAGTTTACTATGATACTATAGATGCTCTGTTTAAAATATTACCATATTATCCAATATATTTAATAGGATTACATATAGAAGAGTTAAATTCATTTGTCCAAAATAATATGAATAATTGTTTGAGAAAAAAAAAATTATTACTCAATGAAACAACCTAACAATAATACTACTGAAGTAATAATTATATATATATATATATATATTGATTCATAAAATAATGGACTGGGGTGTGTCTATATGATTAATCATTTATTTATTGCCTTTGCATCATGGAAATCAAATGTATGTGATACAAACTTCCAAAATCATGATCTTAAGTAAGATATTGTAATATTTTCATTGAAGATATGAATCCACTACCTCTTTTAGTGAACTATGTGATATATTTATAGAAAAAAAAATATAAACCACATATTCTCTCCAAAATAACTCAACATCTGACAAAGGAGATAGTAAGAAATACTCACAGACTATCACTTCTTGATACACAACAACTCTAGAAAAGAAAACAATGTGGTTGATGCATTGAGTACGATGGATCATGGTGTTTTATCCATGGTGAGAATGTAAAATCATCCTATATTATCATATTCAGTAATTTTAGATATATGAATTATTATTTATGGGGAAACATCATTCTTTTACCAAAAAAAATTCCTATCCATCATTACTAGTGAAAATAGATAATCCCAAACATGATGATAGGTGTTTAAAAAATAATTTTATATCTATGGATGATGGGAATCAATGGAATTTATCTTTGAAGATGGTTCATTGAAGTTTGGAGAGAGAATATGTTCTATATCAGTAATACAGTTTAGGAGGGATCTGATAAATGATGATCATAGATAAAATTTATCCATACATCCTAGTATCATCATTATGTATAGGAATTTAAGAATACATTTTATGTGGGATAACATGAAGTGGGAAACTACTGACTACATGCGAAGATACTTAGTGTTCTGTTAAGTAATGGCTATGAGATAACATCCTAATAGTGTTCTAAAATCAGTCCCTAAACCGATGTGTATGTTGTAAAATAAATCTATAAACTTTTTTATAGTGTTTAAAAAGAAATATAAGAGGATTGATGTTATATGGTTCATTATGGAGTGCATCACAATGTCTGCACATTTCCTAGAAATAAGTAGGGTTAAACCCATTTTCCATTAGGCGTTGATATATGTTAGTGAGGTTTTTAAGATTTATGGTGCACCTTTATCAATTTTATCTAATCATGAACCTCATTTCATACAAAAATTCTAGTGGATACCCAAAAATTTTCTCTATAATAAGATACATCAAAGCACAATATGTAATCCTCAAATTTATGTGTATTATAAAAGGACAATACTAACAATATAGGATATATTGAGGTCATACCTACTTTACTTATAAGGAATATGGGACCACTATATAATTTTATTAAAATTTTAATAAAAAATCTATTTGAATATAAAAAATTCTTCATATAAATCATTTAATGGGATAAAATATTTCACTGAAACATACTAGGTCAATTCTCAAGAAATGGTTCTTCAATAACTAATACTTTTTGAGAATACCACAATGAATTTATATGATATCAATAATTATTTCAAGAAAATTTAAGGAATGAAGGAGGTATATATGAATAATCAGTTAATGGACTTTTAATTTTAATAATGGTGTCATGTTTTATTGAAGGTACCTCCCTAGAAGGGATTTTAGGTTTTTTTAAGAAAGGGATGATGTGTCCTAATTACATAGGTTTGGTTGAAATTTTATAGATAATTAGAGGATTGGATCACCTCTTATATAGGAATACCAACATATCTAAAATATTTTATATATTCTATATATCACTATTGACGATGTACAATTCAGAGTGAATGAACATACTCACCATTCAGGAAATAAATTTGGAACCTGACTGGTCCTATAATGAAGATCATGTCCAGATTATTTACACTAGAGATTAAGTGTTGGGTAATAAAATAACTCAACTAATGAAAGTTCATTGGAATAATTACAAGATAAAAGAATAAACATACAAACAAAAAGAATTAATTATGTATAATTACCCAAAACTATTTATGGATTGATTTGTATCATGAATTTCAAGGATAAAATTATTTAATAGGGGGATGTGAAAATTAATATTTGATTATGGATTGTAATCACATCATCAAAAAAAATATTCATGGTGAAAATTTTATTATTTCATCCTAAATGTAAAATACATTGTAATATAATGTAAAACAAGAAAATGACATTACTTATAATAGCTATAACCAATGCAATGGATTAGTAACAATATTGGGAAATTCCATAATCTTGTACTCTATAGTATCATACTCCAAAAAGAATTTCAAATACATATGATTCAATATAATTATGAAAAATTAATTTCTAGTGGAATAGATATGGAATAAAAACTAGGTTAGGAATGTAAATTATTTTATACATTAGGATGTATTTTATATATAATGGATAATATAAACGTTGGGATATAACAATTAAAAATCAAACAATTATAATGGAAACATTCCTCTATTATCATTTTAATAAGATTGTAACCCTTATATATATAATTTAATATTTCTATATTTAAAATTTTTTCGTAATAATATAATTAGGAATTATTAAGAATGTATTTTGATCAATGATTGATAATATAATTACATATAGATATCTAAAATATAAAAACATTATTTATTAATGAATTGTTATAAAATATTCTCACTGAATGCAAAATTTTTAGATAAATATTTATTTAAAATAATAATCAAATATAAAATAGATATTTAATTATTTTTATTATAAGGAATATAAATTTGTAATCTACACATCAAATATATCCAATAGTTAGTCATTTATAATTTTCTAAGATAGTCAAATATTTTTTAATAAGTATTAAAATATAGTATAAATATGCAATATGTATAATGAAATTTGAATTATTTAAAAATTAATTAATAAATAATATTAAAAATCTTCCAAACCAATAAGTACATTATTTCAGTTATATAATGTGTTATAATGAATTAAAATTATTTTTGCAACCTATAATATACATTCCAATGCATAAAATATAAATTCTGATTTTGAAAACAATTTTTTTATAAATGATATTTCAATGTCAAACATAATATTAATAATTGAATTTTCATTAAATATTTATAAGATTCAATTACCATGCAATAGATATTGAAAACCATGCTTTAAAACCATGGGTAAGCCAATAGTTTTTCATTTTTCACATCTGAGATTTCAATGTCTTCTGTTTATACATTAATAAAAAATTCCCTATCATTTTCTATAAATATACACTTTTCCTCCCATTATATTCCACCCCAAAACCATTTTGCATGAATTTAATCTCTTTTTTCCCTCCAGAAAAAATAGAATGTGACTTAGGTGTATGATAGTTTTAAATTTTATTTCCATTTAACTCTCAAATTTGGTTCTATGATTTTGTTCCTCAAAAGAGACTTATAGATGTAAGAGATCCTAAATCATTATATGCATTTAAATTTTGAGATCCCAATCTATATGGATATAATGATTCTCTATATAAGCATTCAGAATGAAAAAAACAATGTATGTGATTTTCATACCATGGTATTCATTCATCTTTCAAAAAACATTTGAATTTATTTACACTTCTATTTTCAAGGATTTTGTGTTTAATTATTATTAATCCATGATTTTATTTTCAATAATATATTTCCTACTATTATAAAACCTTCATAATCAATTATATTTATTAAATTGGTTCATATTCACCAACTTCAAATCCAAATCCCTGCATATTATACGTATTTTTGGTATTGTGGATGAATTAATTACAATAAGTTGGATTTTTCTAAAAAATGATTGTAGCAATTTAGCCAGTGTTGCCTCTATCAGGTACCATGTGTAGTAACCTCAATTATAAAAATTGTTAATATTTCCATCAATGAATTATGTACTATATGTATTTTCTTAAGGAATTTTTTTATCAATAATGTGTACAAAGTGTATGTGATACATACTCTTAAATTTTATAGAGGAATTTGTTTTCATTATTATATATATTTCTTATAGATATCCATGTACCGTGATGGTACCATAAAATTTTAATTCATTATCATTCCTTTGATAATGGTATTTACCTTTACATTATGAAAATTCTATAATTCAAAGTTCATTATTTGATGTTCACCAAAATAGACATAATTCCATTAAATGGGAAAATACATACATTTTATATTTACATTATTTCAATACGGATTACTATTGATTTCATAACCATGATTATGTAAGAGGTTCGATTAAGAAAATTATGATATGTATTTCGTATCAATTTTCTTCAAATTATTGATGCATTGGAATTATTATGTCCTAGGTGGGGCATAGAATTATTTATCACCTCAATGCAATAGTAAGTCGAATGACACAAACTAGTTGGGTTATTTGGTGTATCCCATAACAATTTTTCTATAATTTAATGGCACAAGGAATTGATGATATGTTTATGATGTCTAGAAATATGGATTCCATCATTGTGAAATCAGTTATTATTATCTATGTGATTATTTATTCTTTTTGTTGTCCACGAATATATTTCATAACCTATTTGAAAATTTTATGGGATTTTATTATTATTATTTATTCCTATTATATTATTTATGTACTAGTATTACATGAAATATTTTATTGTATTCAACCCCTTACTGAGCCTCTATGATCACCCCTTAATTTTTTCCCTTTTTCATGGGAAACTAAGAAGATTATTATGAATAATATAAGTGTATTCTTTGGGGAATAATAAAGGTCCAAACAAATATATATTTTATTCGAAATTACTAAACCTAATGTAAGGATAATGCATTTAATGGGTTTCTAAATACTATTAAATTAATTTATCTGGAGTATTATGAACTCTTCTACTATTTACCAATGTAATAAAATAACAAATAGATTCAGGTTTCCGGTGTTAAGGTTATTACATTCACTTATGATAGAAAAAATAAAATTTCCTAAAAATTTAAATTATTTAAATAACATTATATGTCTGGTTTTTACACACATAAAATTTTAACTAAAAATATTAGTATATATATTTAGATGATTCCTCAACCATAAGGGTTGGTACATATGGTTTTCAATACATAATAATTTCTATATAGAATTTTTGTCTTTGATAAACAATTATTTTTTTAATTTGAGATAAAAAAATTGACAATGTTGATGATGCTATATTATATATTAAATATCATGAGTATAAATTATGATATAATCAGTTAGATAATAAGGGTTGTGTCGTGAGGATAATAGTAACCTTATAATGTAATCCCTGAGTGAATAAAAATTTTCAGTGGAAATTTTAATTTATAAATATTCCAACAATGTTATGTTGTCCACCTAACAATATTTAATGATGTGTGACTTAATGAG
The DNA here is from genome assembly GCA_963277665.1 of Viscum album. Lineage (NCBI taxonomy): Eukaryota > Viridiplantae > Streptophyta > Magnoliopsida > Santalales > Viscaceae > Viscum > Viscum album. Next base: position 822,636,750 of record OY728143.1, read on the forward strand.
TTATGTCACATTGTGATGTGAATCCAATTATGTTATAATTTGTGTTATTTTGAGCAGGGGTTCTGAAATTCACCACGTAGAATATTTTCAAATCTCAAATATATAAGATATTTTTTGAATATATTGAAGGAATTAGTTTAAAATTTTAGGATATATACATTCATGTCCGTATTTCTAAAAAAATCCAACTCAATATATCCAATTATTAAAGTAGTTAAAATATAATATGAAGATAAGTTGAAGAAAGTTATTATTTTGAGTTTGAAATTAAAATTAATATTTGAACATGCTGAAAATACTCTTAGTGTATATCTTAATGTTGATCATGATTCTTGCATTATTATTCAGGATGTATTGTAAAATACGTAACAACAATAGAGACCATTCAAGGAAAAGTGCGTGAAAATAAAGAAGGGTAATGAGAAAAATAATAATAAAAATAATGATCACAATGAAAACTATATGGAAGTATATCTATATTGAGGAAAATATTATTATTAGTAAAATATTCTATACATTTTTTATCAAGGGAAACATTTTACAGGCCAGGTGACATAATTTTGTATCATACGTTCATGATTAAACCATCATCGTTGTATCAAACATGATGATTTTAGTGGATCATTTGATCAAAGATTTTACCATATCTTACCAATGATTTATATACTCATCTTTTATGGTGATCCTTTTAAAAATAAATCATTTCCATTAAGTATTTTAATTGGAGTATCTTATAGTGATATCTTTATTCAATTTAGCTGGCGTTGAATGATTTTTTTAATAAACTCAAAAGGTGAAATTAATTCAATAATTCACCCCCAGTGAATTATCACTAGTCTTTAAAATCGTTTTCATCTCCTTTTCTTATTTTATCTTGAGGATTCACTTTAATATTATCTCATCCCATGAAAACCATCACATTATCATCTTAATTTGTTTAAATCATGATTTTGATAAACAAAAAATGATTTTCTCAAATAAATTTTTTATCCATGATTTTTGTTAATATTAGACCAAGTGTCTCATCATATCTAGATCATATTCAATATAATTTAAATATTTTAAATTAAAAAGGCACATGGTACTATAAATAGTATAAATTTTCTTCCCATTAATGATTGTTTTTATTATGGGATATATGTATGTTCAATTAAATATAATTGGTTATTTAAACACTATGTATTATATTAGAGGAAAAAGCTCATCTTGGTTGGTTACAGAATATGAATGATGTGCTATATTATTTGTAGTTAAATCATAAATGGGAAACTCTCTCTCTTCCATCATGTAATTGATTTTTTTGGGTATAAATGTATTATAATATGAATATCATTACAGATATACCATTGAGTTTTCTGATGTCTCAACATGTCACCAAGGATTATTCATGGACATATGGTGTCAGAAAATTTTATACGTTTTCACCTATGTCCATGATGGATTTTTTCCATTTCTTTATATTGGTAGTTAAAGCTCAATATTTTCCACTTTTTTAGTTCGATATAAAAAATATATTTCTTCATGGATTTTTCAATCAAAATGTATATTATGAGAAAACTATGTGTTATTAAATAGGGGATGTCATATTAGGTATTTCATCTTCTATATTATTTTTATGAACGCATAAAATCTCCACGATCATGGTTTAGAAAAAATTTTAATGTTGTGAATAAATTTGTGTTGTGTAATGAAAAAATGAACCATTATCTTTCTATAATAATTATATTATAGGATGTATTCTTTTCATAAATATGTTAATGAACTTTCCATTATAAGTAGTGATCTTTATAGTATTAACCAACTCCAAGTCATAATAGAAGCTCTAAAAAAATTATTTTATCCTAATACAGTATTTTTTAATGATTGAAGTTTATAGATGTACCCATGAAATATTAATTTCTTAGAGAAAATATATAATTTATTTCTTATGAGAGACCTATATAAAAAAGGTTGAATTTTTTTACTCTCCATTAGAGGATGTGGATATGTCACTTCATATTGATAATAAGGATTTCTTCTTACAATACATTAATAAATTAATATTTTTAATTTTAATATACATGACACGGAATTGACCCAACATTACATGTGCAACTAGAAAGGTGAGAAAAATCATTGAATCCCTATAATTTCTATAGTGGGATGTTTTATTTATTTTTTTATATAAATGAAGAGGGATCTAAAAATTTTCTAACTATATTTTCATCAAAGGAACATATAAATTGATATTTTTTGGGATGTATACCATACATTGAATTTTTCTACAAAAAAATACATGTACGAACTTGTATTATTTATAAGGAATATGGTCACTTGGTAAAGTAAAATGTGTTTGTTTATCTCTATATCTAGTATTGATTCAGTGTGTCATTGTATGTCTTATGGGATAAAGAGATCATTTGGGTGCAACATACTGCAAGTGCATAATTAAACTATCTAGTACCATGAATTTTTTTTTTGTGAAAATCATTTTACATTATGGATGTATAATAATACATTATTCCATGATAAGATAAAGAATATTTAATTTTAATATCACATTATGTGGCATAATTATGAGAAAAATTGTGTCACTCCTGGAAAAATATTCATTATATCTCAACATGTAGATATTTCTATAGTGGGCGTAAACATATCTCTTGTTTAGTTTCTATGTACCAAGATAGATATGATAAATATATATATATATATATATATATATATATATATATTTCATCATTAGGGGGTTATTGAATATATTATATGTGTGAATAGATTTATCTTATCCATAACAACATATTAATTTGGATTTTTATATACACTACTTATAACTTATTTTAATATCCCTATAAATAATGTCACTAGAAACACATGAGAGAATCATTTAAAATATATATATAATCTCTACAACTTCAAATATTTATTACATTCAAGATAGTCTCTTGAGGGTAAGAAAAAATATAAATTAACAAAAAAAATTAATCATACCAATTTTATTATGTCCGAATGGTCATATTTGTTAAATATTTATTCATTCCATATTATTATTTTTGAATCTTAATAACCCTTTATTTGTTTGTTGGGGGTTAGATATCTTTTATCTTGTTGTTTTATAAATCTAGTTATTTTTTATTATGTGTTTCATATATGATGACCAAGAATTTTACAGGGATTCATTTAATGATACTCTAGGTTCTCTAAAAACATTAATTTTTTAAAATCACTAAAATAAAATCTAGAGAATGAAATTGTAATGTAACATTTTAATTTTTATTTTCTGGTTTTCACAAAAAAAAATCTACATAAAAGGGTTAAATTTATCTATTTAAAATCTTCTTGGTGTGATTATAATGAGGATGTAGAGAATGTGATTTAGTTATAATTAATTGTTATTGATGTTTTGGGTGAGGATCGTATGAATTTTATTATTTACAATTTGATATATATATATGTGTGATATTTTTAGACCATATATTATTTCCTAAGAATATTATTAAAGATAAAAAATTTATTTAGCTCATAAGGAAAATTTGTAATTATGGAAAAGGGTTGAAATTTTTTGGCATTGGGATATCAAATAATAATTAAATAGATGCAACTATTGAGAAATTATATTATTTTGAGATAATATATGGGTTCATTGATAAATTTAAATGAAAACATGTTAATATTTATATAATTTTTAAATTAATGTTAACCCTTCCCTTATGAGTTTTATGGAATTAATGGATTTACAATAATTTCATTGGATTTAAATTATCTTGTCCTTACTATATAAAATTTTTAGTTTTTTCTAAATTACATGATATTAGAGATGAAACTTTTTTGGAGAAAATTCATCATAGGGAGAAATTTTTCATTTAGTTTTATTCGAGTCATATATCCTTTGTTTAATTTTTATGAATTCAATGGTTAATGTTGAAGCATTTGATTAGGTTTGGAATGAGTGTTTATGTTGGTCATTTTATTTATCTTCTATGTTTTTTTGGTTTATATTTGTTATAAAGAAATTCAATACTACTTCACATGTAATGGTAACTACAAAATTATACTGAGTTATAAATATAATTATTATCCATTAGTTATGTTTCATCAAATTATCTTATAAAGTAATAGTAGAAAATAAATAAATTTTAATTCATATAGTTATGATCATTAGGTTCAATTGAAAATAATAAGTGAACCTATTAAATAATAAATGATAAGATATAAATATAACTAGAGTTGATTAAGAAAAATAAACCATAATAGTACATTGCGTAAAAATTCATAAATTAGATCAAGGATAAAAAACTAATAAAATCATTAGTAGACTAAAAATCAAAGTGTTATTTTTTTACAGAAGTAAATCTTAATGCAAAGGTAATATGTGGGATAATATATTAAAATTACTATTTTTTTGTTAATAAAAATGAATATCCACAAAAAAATAAAAATTAAAAAAAATTAAAGCATTAATCCATCTTCTATTCTCAATTTCATTACATTTCAATTTATTCCCATAATTTTTATCTTGTGCCAAACTAGATCTAAATGGAATAGAAAAAACCATTTTTTGAGGAATCAAAAAATTTCCCCAAATAATACTGAAAATGATATGAAAAAATTGCAATCCATAGTTTTTTTAAACCAATTTTCTTATCTAGATATTTATTTATAGTATAACCAATATTGATATATTATTACATTTTTATACCATTAAATATTTCATCCCACAAATTCTAGGAATATGAAAATAATTATAACTAACTAATATGTTCTTTATATGTTTTTATGTTTTCCATTTCTATTATGAAAAAATATATTCTCCTACGCAACATTTCTCGATGTTATTAGAGAGGGGATTAGAATAAAAAACTTACAGAATTGTAATTAAATTTCATTTGGAAAAAATAGATGTAGAGTTATTTTATGATTTTATTAATTTAAAATAAATATAAAATTTTCTTTTATTTTTTATGAAGGGATTAAATAAATTAACTATAAGGACTAACTTTTATAGAAGGATAAATTAAATAATTAAATTGAATATATTTATTTGAAATCAATAGTAATCTATTATACACAACAATGTTATTTCAAGAATGAATTTGTCTAAATAATGTAAAAATTGACATGTTTAAATCCAATAAATAGTGTGACTCTTTTAATAGTTTTGATATTTATGTTTCAAATATAGTTATTTGTCATAATCAATGTGACCTATAACATTAAAAACAAGTACTCATTATTTATCAAAAATTATCATTTTTTGTATCTTCAAAAAAATTACTTATTACTTTTAATTTTTGGTTTTTAACAAGATAAAATGAAAAATTAAATTTGATGTTATATGCGAAGCATGATATTACATGACTCATTTGCAAGGTTAGGTTACATTTTTTATAGAAAATGATAAAATATATAATATTGAGATAGAATTAGATATTAAATTAAAAATACAATGCGATATGGGAAATTTATTTATCCAACAAAACCTATCCAAAATATGTAAAAACAATAATAATTACCCTATAGTTTGAGAGTACTCAAGTTTTCTATACTACTTTAAATTATTTTCGAACCAGTGGAGATAATGTTCCTCTGAATTTGTTTCTAAAATTGTTATAAAAACACATCAAGATCTTCATAGAAATTAGAGAAGAAATTAAGACATGAATAGATGTGATTCCATGAAACATGATCATGAGAGGATTTCAAAGATTTTATGTCTGAATAAGATTTTGGTAATTCTCATAATGAGTGGATTCCCAAAATGGTAATCATAATATGATTTCTAGAATGATCATCTAAAGAAGATTAAAAAATTTTCTATTTAAAGATGTTTCCTAGAATGGTCAATTAAAAATATGATGCTCAAAATGAATCTTCTATAAGTTTTGGGAGGAAAAATATACAAAATTTCAATGTGATTTAACTAAAAGGGTTTTTTATACTGATATGGATTCCCAATGGAGGTAAAAATAGCAAAAAAGTGTCATTAGATATTATTAAACTTTATTCAATCCCAAAAAAATTGTTTCTAATACTTAAAATAACCATATGTATTTGTTATGAATCATTTACTTTGAGAGTAAAATGTTTTTATTAATTATCTTCCAAATTCACTTAATATTTAATATTTTTTTATTTTTATGATTTATAAGTGAAAGACTATTTTAAAGCTGAAAAAATATTTTTATGAAGTGTTTCTATAATTAGAGAATTTATGGAGAAGTTTAAACTAAAATTTCATGATAACTTTTCACAATTAATCATGCTTTATACTTGATAGATTTAAATTACTCCAAAAATGTTCAATCATTCCTGAGTAATAAAATTTTGATATCGTTCTTATATAACAAATTTATTATTAATTAATATTTACACTATGTTTTTTAGTGTGATAAATATTACCTTGATAGATGATTTTTTTATATAAAATAATTATTTCACTAATGTATGTTGTATTCTCAATTTCATGATTTTGTTTAATGGATTTAATATGATGTAGAATTTATGAAAAAGGATTTATTCAGTCATAAAATATTAACTTTTTGAATTTTTCTATCACAAGTAGGCATGCCACTAGATTAATATTTTTGAAACTCATTATTCATGTTACACATACATAACAAACATTTATAGGAATAATACTCATATATAATAACATAGATCAAGGAATTAATTTTTTAATAGATCATTATTTATTATAATTCTAGTTATTATTGGAATTAAAATCTATTGTTGATGTGATATTTATTTTCGTTTTAATAGATAAATTTTATTAAAGTTAGATATAATATTTAATAGATATTATGGAGGATTTTTGAATTTATTTTCCATGATTTTCAAAATCTAAATTAAAATTTGAAAAAAAAATAATTATAAATTAATAAGTTAATTAAGACATAATTATAAGAAAATATAATAAATAATTTATATGAGAATTCGATGAAAAAATAAATAACTTGATTTTGAAAAAAACTATTATTTTGACAATAATTCTAAAATTATTATAAAAACAACAATACAATTAAGAGAGTATACTTATTATTATTATTTATGGTCTATTATAATATATGAATTCATTTTATAATAATATATTTATAATATCATATCATCCTCTATCCATTATATTCAAAAAAATGTTTTATTTAATATATTTTTGACACATTAAATATATTTCTTATTCTTTAGGTATACAGTATTTATAATATGTGTAGTGTAAAGACCATTAGAGGTCAGTTAAAATGATAGATGAAATTCTCAATGGATTGGGTGTAGACTCCTAGGATTGGGATCAATTATTTGTCCATAACATTTAATATATTCTTATCTTTTAAAACATTTTACATTTCTAATTATCCCATTAAAAATTGACCAACTCTTACATATTAGGATATTAATTAATAAGATTTCCTCTTATCAAACAAGAGGAAACCCAAGAAATTAAGAACTTAATGTAAATAACATCATATACTGTTTTTATATTTTATGTCCCTTTAATATGAAATCTACTCCATAATATGATTGTTTATTCACTCCATTGATAGATTCTATACTATAATTAATCACATAATACAATGGGTTTAGAGAATACCACACCTAAACAAAATCACATAATGTCAATAGAATTAAAACTATTCACTTATCAATAATTTCATTATCACATGGTTCATTCCATTCACACCCATAGTCTAATAAGTTCCACAACATCAAACCATGTATATAAAATTGTTTCCTTCCAACTCTTCTGAAGTTGATTGATGATCAATACATCGATTTCATTGTGACCATAGAATAAAAATACTTCCTTATTATTATAGTATTTTAATTCATTGTGATAAACTACTGATTTTACTACCACTTAGTCTCTTTTTACATATCAACTTCATGGAACATTTGTAAAACCTATAGCATAACAATATCCAAAAGGATTGAAATACATATTAGAATAATAAAAAATAGTTTCACTATCTCCTCTTATTATTCCTTATTTTTCTTCAAAGATTTGGTACAACTAAAATGAAATTAGATTTATGGTCATCATACTCTTCTTGTTATTATTATTTAATTCAAAATATATTGTTCTTCACACAATAATATCAAGATCAAATTATTTTTCGAGAGCTTCGCTAGTTACCTCTGTACACTCTAGATTCCACATTCCATCTACTTGTTTTTTTATATTATATTCACATATCACTAAAATTTATTTTTCTATATATTAATTATAAAAATATCATGAATTTTTATGATTTGATCCTTTCATTTATCAACTTCCTTGTACGTGTTTGTATCCAACGATATGGTTGTATCATGTAATTGGACAAGAGTACCCTTATTTTCCTTTTCTTCTCATTTTATTTCTCAAATAAATATATATTAACATTATTTCATAGTATACATGATAAATATACATATAATAATTATACGACAAAAATCCCTAGCATAAATCATCTACTTATTCCACTAGCTAAACTTCAACTCACTATTTCTTCATCCTTATTGTAATATGGGGAATTTAAATTAATGTATGATGAAATTCAACTAAAAAATATTTTTTTATTAAATAAAAAAATACAATATAGAAAAAAACAAACTCTTATTATTCAATATTCAAATTTAATCACAAGTCACTATGATATGTAAAACATGAATCACATCTCCAACATACTCAAATATAATTTCTAGATTTAATTAATAATGAATATCAGATTAAGGATAAAAAATTTTCTCAGAAATTCTTCTCGATTTTTCTTCTATTTACTCATCTAAATCCACTTGATTCAAAAATAATTATGATACTAAAATCCACATAAACTCAACACCAACATCTACAAATTTAACTTCATTTCCTTGTTTGATAATGTACACTCACCCCATTCAGATTTTATAATTTTCTAAAAAATCATATCATCTTTGCTTTTTTTGAATCATCTATCATGTTCAGTTACTAATTTAAAGAGCATGTATCATAGTATTTTTGTTAATTTTCAAACATTTAGTAACATTTATTTCAATATACGATATTATTTTTTCATAATAATGAATTTTCTAGAATTTTCCATTCCTATTTTTCAAAAATCTCAAAATCTATGTTATACCCACACTCAAATCACCTGAACGGCCCCGATCAAGGATACTACTTAAACTCAAGTGTTCTTCCAAAAATAAAAATAAATATATCCACAGACACTCATTTGACCGTGGTTCTATAGAACAATTATGAAGGATGTTTTGTTAATGTTCACAATTAGGATAACAAGAGGTTTCCTCAATCCATGGATGAATCACACACGCCATGATGCTTATATATGGATATAGTATTAATTTCAGATGATAATGAAATCACCATTTGAACAAGAAAATCAAATAAATTCAAATCCAACTAACATTGTCATGGAGTTTTATATTTATGGAATAACTCATCCACTCCATCATGGGATCTTCCTAGAACCCCGTCAACTCCAAGACATCGATCTCAAATAGCCACACCCAGAAATAAATTTCAAAAAATAATAATAAATAATTAAACTCATTAATCAAAATGTATAATTTAATCCCATTTTAAAAAAATTAATCATAATCAGTTATAACTCATTGGAAGACCTTGTCACATTGAAATAGAGACCAACCATGTGTTGAGGTCTGGTGACATATTTATGATACCATCTTAGGTAATATCCCAAAAACCCAGCATTGATTCAGTAAAAATATTTAATTTATCTCAAGCCAAATACCCAATATTTGTTCAAAACCGAACATATTTAAATATAAATGATGATTAGATACATGATTACATCTTACTCTAAATTCATCTATACACAAAAAACCCTTATTAATTGAGTTTATTTTAATAATTGTATATAAGAAATCTTCACAAACACTAATTCGAAGAAGATACAAATTAGAAAAAAAATTAAGGATGAGAGTATTAGGGGTAAAACCACGTAACATATATTTAATTACAAATATAATATACAAAGAAGACAAAAAATTAAAGGGGATTCAAATAGGAGGGTCATGGTAAGATCCCCTGGGCATAAAGTATGCAAAAGGGAAGGATATAGTGGTTTTGAGACAAAAATCATACTGGGGAAATCATCATTTTACACTTTTACCAAAAAATGTAGGTTACACAGTTTACCAAATTGTGCAAAAAAAATATTATAATTTCAATATCCATGAAAACCTCCCATTAATGGTTTGACCAAATGGTTTACCAAATTGTATTCTAAATGTAAAAAATTCCTCAGTAGCTATATGTAAATTTTTACAAAAAAAATTCTATAACTGTGAAATGACCATGTGCCAAGAAACAAGTCCAAACCAGGTCACATAGTTTAACCAAGAATCCCTACAACTATCCCTTAACATTCAACTAACCATTTAAAATAAATATGTTCATTAAAAAGTGAACTGAACAGTACACCACACTTAGGGGGCAACATGATTTCCCCTAATACATGTATACCAAACCATGTACCCTAAGAAAAATCCCCCAAAGGCATCAAAAAAAACTGAAGGTATCAAGACATTCTTAAAATCCCGAGGAATCTCATGCGCTTCCAAAATTAATTAAATAATTTTTCTTAGGATTCCCCAACTCTTTGAAATATGATCTAAATATATAATCTAAACACATCCCATGCTCCAAAAATCAAAAAATTCCATTTCCCAATAAATATTCTTAACTAATCATGGAGTGGTGTTTTACAACCTACCTTTCATAACATTTATCATCCTCAATATATCTCAATATTCCTCTGAACAAAAATATTATTCTACCTCATATTTCTATTTACTACAGAAACCTTATCTTTCATAACTAAACTTTCATCACAGATCCCCTATGAACCATAAATCACAAGGCTCAAACAACACAATTTTCCTTTAAAAACATATTTTGGTCTTCGAACCAACTCAAGAACACGATGAATGATATTCTTGAGGTTCTTTACAACTAAAAACATCTTACTCCACTTAGATACCCTGTCGGCCTACCTCTTACAGACTTCCCACAGAAAGGTTCCGCATCGGGAGCTAACACTTGACAATGTCACTAGACAACAATGCCTTAACACAAAGGTTTCACCATGACATTCAAATAACCACACCAATGTTCTAATCTAATTCTTGGTGATATTATAATTTTGGATCAACAAATGAACCATCAGATAATCATGATCTTGTTATAAGAATAGATGCTCCATTGATCCAACTCAAATTTTAACCACACTACCACCATCCAGAGTTCATCGCTCTCACATGGACCTTTTCCAACACTAGACTCAACCCCTAATAGGGTTTATCATCATAAAATAATCTCAATACCATCTCAACCATCCATCTGGTGGTTACACTACACCCATGTCCCTTATGAATTATGGTTCTTACAACCAAATTCAATTTTATACTTCCCACTATAGGAATATACTTGTATTCACCACACTAAACCATAACATTCAATCTCCAAGATCCACACTCCATCAATTTCCTGATGTAATGAATGTTAGTAGTCACTCCGCTCAACCCAGGATAGAATCAGAGCATTGATAACTATATTCCATGATAGTGAACAACCACCCCCATTAATCCAGAATTTATGATAGACCAATAATCAACCAATATTTGAGCTTATGGTGATGCACTCAATAAAACAAACCAAATGAAAAAAAACTAAGTGGTCCAACCCCTAATGAAATAAAATAATACATCAATGGGTCCTACCCCCAATTCCAATTACTCACAATAGGATTCTCAAGACAATAAAAATATCCACCCCATGATCCTATCACACACATCACCCTCGAAAAAACCATAAAATACCTACTGAATGAAAAAATAAACCACCTAGGTCACTCCTAGATAACAAATAAAACCCAGTGAACCAAACTACAATGTAATCTAATTAACTATTTTTACCATGAAAATCAATCCACAAACACATTAAAACCCCTCTTAGTAGTTTCTAAATAACTATAACATGTAGGCCGAACACATAATCAGGCCTTCAGTTCTGCATTTTCAAATATAATCTTAAAGTAAATTGGTATTTACATGCCTTGTTCTCCACGTTAAAACCAATTTTTAAATATATTTACATCTATAAAAATTTACATGAGTTCCTAAATCAATCCTTTCAACTAAAGGGATTTAAAAAAACAATGTCACCAATATCCACTACTTTTCAATCTATTTCAAAACACTAATCTCTTCTAAAAATACGTTTTGAAATCAAATTTCAAAACGCATGTGAATTACAATTTCTGAAATCATTTTATTTAATTTTCATCAAAAAATGAAAATACCAATCATTTCAAATCGCCAGTTCCATGATCCAATTCTAATATAACAAATTTATAAAACCATTTTTCACACACCTCATTCCACCTCATGTTTTTTTTAAATTATATTATCATTAACAACTAACCAATGAAAAAACCATATCCATATAGAAGCCAAACTATCATAATCACATTCATTCAAATAATACCCTCATATGCATATTAATTTAATCACACCTTAAAATTTACCCAATAATATACTCATTATATCATATGATTCTTTAACTAACAATGGGTTTGGATAAGAAAAAAAAATTCAAAAAAAACAACATGTATGCATGTATATCATTCCCCTGTCATGCAACAATCGTAATGTACGTACAAATAAAAAGCTTCCAACTAAACTCAATGGCTCATTTTTAGTCTCATTCATCCCATATTTGATTTATGTGACTAATTCAATATATCACTCATCCAAGAGTTCCGATGACAAAAAATGAACATCCCCTGAAACATAGGTTTCAATAGAATGTCATTCTATGTAAGAATTTACTCAAACAACCTCCTAAGTACCAAAAACATATATCCAAATACAAATAACATTATCTCATCAAAAAGAACATTGATACCACTTTGTAATACCCCTACCTAGATCACTCAAATGGAATTAGAGTGGGGACTATACATTACTACAGGCACACCAGCCTATATACCCAAGGATGTTGTCTAGTGGAGAGGGAATGAAATAGTTGTGGGTATTCTATGAATGATAATATAAGTATCATGTTTCATGATCAAATCTAATGAAAATTCAGAATTAACTTCTCATATAACAGACCTCCCAAAAATCTATTGACATCAAATAAAAATCCCATTAATCCCCCATAAACCAAAATAAAAGGGAGTCAACTGTCCAATATGATAAATCAACATTAACATCGTACAATAGAATCATAAATAAAAAATGAATCACATATAAAAAGAGGAACACTAGACAGTACATGGTAAATCAAATCTGAAAATAAACTATGGTGTAAACTAGTCCAACTCATATAATCATTAAATTGAATCCTCAACCACCACAACTTTTTAGACTTGTACCATGTGTGCTGATCAAAGAGGCACCTATTACATAAGGGAAACATGATTTCCTACCCGCATACATAGAAACAAATACCGTATACATGTGTGTAGGTGAGTTTAATAACCTATTAGGAATCCCCAATTTCATAACAAAACTATGTACTAAAAATATCAAGTAGATGTGCATAAAACAAATATATAATGTGTTTTCATTACCATGAAACACACTCACATAAAAATATAACATTAAGGCACATTAAATATACCTTTTATGTCACTGGGTGGAGGCCAGTCCACCTCAATCCTTGACTATACCGGATTCATCATGTTTCAGATATATCTTCCCATAAGTCATCACCTAGGGAAGACAATGTTCTACCTTAAAACTAATTCATGATATCATAAATGAATTTAACATGTGTATATGTATCTCTAACAATGTGACTTATAATTCCAAAAAAAAATCAAAACCACGGTTGAATTTTAGGAGAAAGTACAAGGCCACCCCATTGTATCATTCTCAATGAAAAGATCTGAAGAAAAATTCCAAGGAATCCCATGGTAGCACATTAAAAGGAAAGGAGAATGTCCAAGACATCCTATATTAGTATCACATCCAAATACATGGAGCATTTAAAATCCATTCAAAACCATCTAGGGGTCGCATCCGCGACCCCGATACCATGGAACTAGTCTAAAGAAATACAATCTGGTATCAAATTTGAATTCAAGGGTGATTTCCCTATGGTATTAAAACCCAATATCAACCATGATGGTTAGATCCAAATAGATAGTATAAGGTATACCATGTAGCTGATACATATCGGTGGGAAAAGTGTCCCACAAAAATCATCTCATATAACTCATCTCAATGGGATTGTCCATCTACCATAACCTATCTTACATAACTATGGATGACCTCTAATGATTTGGATTAATAATATCGACCCATCATATTACATAGACATTAGATTTTTATGATCTCAAATACACCTCAAACAATAATGATGAACTTTTTTTCAGGTGTGTTTGTAAGATTTATTTCAATCATATGAATTTGGTCTTTAATTTCCATAAGTATATACTTATATGGTTTTTAACTAAAACCCCTATTTTAATAAATACAGCTATGTAATGTTATTGTATACGTGATGAAAATGTCTATATTGATAAATCACCTATGTGAAAGTACAAATTCTTCATCTGACTGCATCACGGAATCATCAATATGGAAATTTATTATATCAACAAGATCACTTATGTGTTGAATCACTTATATGACCATTTATCTACATATAATGGTTACATGGAGTAATTAGATACATGGGAAATAACATATTTGAGTAATTGGATATTTAAATCTATTACATAAAGAAATAAGTTACATGAATCTCCAATGATTTAAAAGTATCTATATCACTTAATTCATATACTTAAAATTCTTCTACATGAATGAAATTCCTACATGATTCAATTTTTCATCATTTAGTAAAACTAGCTATGTAGATTCAAAACATCAAATCATTTTTATATTTTCAGTCCGTCCATTAGGTTACATATATTAAATTATTTAAATTGGTCATGTCATACCATAATTAGGTATTTATTACTACTAAAGAAATGTAGTGATGTTTTTAATGATTTTGTACAATCCTTAAATAATAAAATTTTTATGTAATATAAAACTAAATAGAATAAGATCAATTTATTGAGATAAAATAAAAAGGGATGATATATTTTATTTTTCTCTACTATTGCTGAGAAATTTTCAAGTAGAATGACTTGTCATTGGTCCCTATTTCTTAAGAATCAGGTGTAGTGTATTTAAATTGGAAGAAGTGATGGTATTTAAAAATAGAATCGTAAAAAAGGTTTTGTGTGAGAACATTATTTTCCAAGAAAATTGATGTGAACAAAATAATATATTGAATTATTTTCTCAAAGAATCAATAACAAAACGAGGTTCTCTACATGAATAAGGAAGAATGAGTAATGCTTCATCAACTAGCATTTATTGTAAATCTTTGCTCTATTTGTAAAAATATCATAGACTTTCATACTCACCAGATTATTTATCATATAATTCATTCATTTCTATTAATTTTTTCTTGTAGATGTGAGTTGAAATGAGTAAAATATTTTAGTTTTTATCTTTTGTCATAATGGTTCGTGATAAAAGAAACATTGAACAATGTTGTTTTTAAACACTTTATTATGCCTGGATGAAAGCTCTTATTCTTTTAACAACTATTGACTACTTGCACATAGACATTAAATCTCCAGAAAAAGAGTTGGAAATCACTGTTAAAAGGACGAGACTGGTAAAAAGCATCACAATCATGGAGAAGGGTGGTGGTTGAGTGGACTAGTGTGCTTAAATTCAAAGAACCAATGTAAATATCTTTGTGTTTTTTTTCATATTATGATTCTATTTTCACTTCATGCTCTATTGAATAAAAGATAATACACTGATCACGAATAAGAGAGAGAGATTTTTCTATGTGAAGAAAAATTGAAAATAACCTAATTAAACCCCCTCTTGAGTCTTATTTTGGTTTTTTATCTAACAATATTTCATATTAGAGGCTTTTATTATTGAGTACATAGTAGTAAAAAGTTAAAATCAAATTATCTCTTGAATAATAACTGTAATTCCTAACAAAAAAGAAAGAATGTATATGGTAAGAAAACTTATTTTAATGATATGAATTATGGTTGATGGAAGGTGTGGATGATCATATATTTAAAAAACCTTGGTAAGAAGGTTATTCCCAAATCCATGAAGCATTATAAAATTCCAAAGGATGAACCAAAAACATGGGATGATGAAACTGAAGATAACTAGGATTTAAAATCTAATGCTATGAAGGATATAATATGTGTAAAAGGAATATTGGAGTTTAACTGGATTTCTCAATGTCAAAAAACTTATGAGATGTAGGGTACAATTTTAGTACCTTATTAATGAACATATAACCTGAATAATCTCATATATAATACATCCAAAAATGTTTAAACTTTTAGAATTATGGATGGTTAGAATATCACCCAGTTTAGTGGAAGAATTACATAAATTGTATATAATATTGTTTATTTAGGGACACCTATTACTAAAATAGATCAGGATTATAAAGTTCATAGAATAATACCACCATGGTGGAGTTGTATTTCATATTCTGCAAAAAATCAATAGAGGTGAAAATTTTAAAATAAAATATCTTAATGGTACTCTGATGATGTATGAGGAAGACAAGGAAACTGAATATCGATAAAATAAATTTGTTAAGTGGGAAAAAATCATCTTTAATGGTTTCAATTTTAGAGGATGAGAATAAGGGGAAAAATATTAAATAACGGAGTTATCTAATAGATATTCATCACATAATTTGGATTTAGATAGTGAGCTCATTCACTTTCCCATAAAATTCAAAATATTCTCTAAATAGATAAAATGTTTTAAGAAACCTTCCAAAAAATATAATAACTCATATGAAAATTCAATGGATGTAAGATATTATGAGTTTAATAAGGTTATATATATCATTCCTAATTTTTTCCTTCTTTAAGATGGAAAAAAATTGGAAAATAAATACATAAAGCCTGTTTTTTACAAGAAGAATTCAAATAAGACATGAAATAAAAATGGAGTGCTTCATAGGATTCTAGTTATGATTCCTCACCAGAATCAGAGGATGAACATTCTAATTAGAATGGAAAATTCTGTATTATGGGACATACTAACTAGTTAAAATCATGTTATTCTTCTGGTCATGAAAATTTACTAGAAAATCAAAAATTCCTAATTAAGGAATTGGATTAATATTGTTCCATGATTAGAAATAAGTATGAATCTTTGAAAAGAAAACCAATTATCATAGATAGTCTAACAATTAATTGTTCATATGAAAATAACAATTAACAAAAAAAATTGTTAATTTGAAATATAAACATTGAAAATTATTATGAATCATGTATTCAATGGGAAAATAAAAAGATACATTTAAAAAAGATGTCCAATATTTTAAATATTTTTTCAGTTTATTTACAACTGGATAAAATTAATTAAATAAAATTCTCAGTAAAAATAATACTCATAAAAATATAAGTGTAATATCATGTCTATGTGAAAATCTAATGTTTTACATGAAGTATATTGTACCATGTTCCACAAATTGAAATATTTCAAAAATTAAATTTTTTCATTATGGTGAGCCCAAATCCTTATTTGTTAACCTTGATGAAGCCACAAAATCGAGGGTAATAAACTAATTTAAATATAATTTTTTTTAGATACAAATGTCTATGATCACGAATGAAATATGGTAATGGAAAGTCATTTCTCATGGAATATGAGGGGATATTTCTCTAATTTTCACTATTAATCAATGATAGACGGAGGTCATGTCACTATAGGGGACAATCTTAAAAGAAACATTTTTAAGAGTTTTATCTATTAGAAATACAAACTCATTATTTTATAATAATTTTCTTTATATAGAAGTTTTAAATCAAAATTTGATAAAAAAACTCTCGACATTGTGATGAAGGTTATTTTGTTCATTTTTAAAATAATGTGTACTGTGTTTTACAAATAAAATTCAAAAATTTATGGAACCATGAACAGATAATGTCAATACTATAGATCTCTATTCATTAATTATAAACAAGTTAAACAATAAAAATGATTAAACAAATGAATCATTGATAAGGAATAGATTATTAAAGAATTATAATTTGTATTCTTTGAGATTTTTTCCAAAAGAAATTTAGTTTCATATTTACATCAATATATGAAGAATAAAAAGAAACTATGTTATTCATGCCTTGTGTGAAAGAAACAACAGTCATTTTTAAACCATTCTAAGTGGTTTCTACTTCAAGAAGACTATAAATTACTCATATGGACTTTTATTAGTTAACTCAAGCATCACACCTAAGAGTAAAATATTTTGTTTATGTTTTAGATGATGATTTTTCTAGATTCACTTGGGTTATCTATTTATGTGTTAAAATTTAAGCATGTTTTATTTTTATTTGTTTTTTCAAAATAGTTCAAAAATAGAAAGATATCAAAATTATAGCATTAAATAGCTACTACTGAAGATCATTTGAAACCCATTATTTTATATACTATTGTTCAAAATAAGGTATCAAGAAAAAATTTCCTGCCCCATGACACCACAATATAATTTTACAATCAAAAGAAGGAATTGTAAATTGCAAGAAATTTATATGATAATGTTATGTGAATATAACCTATGTACTCATTTTTTAGGCTAAATCTCTTAAAGGAGTCTGTTATGTCAAAAATAAATTTATAAATAGATCTATTTTAATGTTAAAACCATATAATCTTTTAAATAATGGAAAGATGAAAAGTGGAAACATTTTGGTTTTTGGATGTTTGGTTTATATTGTCAGCACTAAGGATAATCTGGGTATGTTTGATCTAATAGCTGATAAAGTAATCTACCAAGGCTATTCTACTACATCAAAATCTAAGAGATTTTTCAATAAGCTATCAACAATTATTGAAGATTCAAATCATGTGAAATTTTATGAATGTGATACTTTTGATCAAAAAGTAACTCAAACTGATTAACTATGTGATTATTATGAAAACATGTGATATGAATGTCCTTTTGATAACAAAAAGCTATAACAATTGGAACATGATTTTCCAGAAAAATATCAAGAATGTTTATATCCTAGTGAACATTAGAGTTTGTTCCCTAGATAGCCTATAACTCTTAAAAACCATCATTTTGAATCTTTTATAGGAATTTTAGATGATGGAATTAGAACATGAAGGATTATGGAAACCTTGTAGATTTTTCTACCTTTTAATATTTGTTGGAAACTATGTCTATGGAAAAATCATTAGTTGATGAATGTATTGTTATCTCTATGAAAGAGGAATTAAACTAGTTCAAGAGGAACAATGTATGGAAATTAGTTTATAGGCCATATAACTATCCTATTGTAAGATAAAAAAATTTATAAATAACAACGATAAACTTGGTGTAATGACTATAAATGAATCTATACTAGTAGATAGAAGTTATAATTAAGAAGAATGTTTAGAGTATAAAAAAACCATTACCATAATACCTAGGTTGGAAAAAATTAGGATTCATTTAGCATATCCATCATATATTAATTTTATGTTAAATTTTATAGATGTGTAAAAGCCTCTTTTCTATGTAGATTTTTAAATGGAGGGACTTAATGTTGAACAACGTCCTTATTTTGAAAATCCACATTTTCTAATTATAATTTTAAAACATAGAAAAAAAATTATGATATTAAAAAGGCACCAAGATTTTGATATGAGGGTTTACATTCTTTTCCCTTATAAAATGGTTTTCTAGTAAGTAAGGTAGATCCTACATCATCATCGTCAGATTTTTTATTCAGGAAGAAAAAGGGAACAAGCAAAGAAGACGAAAAAACAAAACAAGAGACAAGCAGCAAGGCACACGGGGACTAGGGGGTCTAATGTAATGTAAACCGAGAGCGTCTCCTCTTATCAAATTAACCCCATTGGGTTTCAAGAAATTGATCGAAGGGATGCTAGTGGTGTTGGAGCCCGGGATCATTATTAATGCAAGAAGATCTGCAACTCTATTCCCCTCCCTCCATGTGTGGGTCACCCTGATATTGTGGAGGAGGGTGTGACATTTTCTATCTGCGTAGGATATTGACCAAGGTGTGTGAACTTTTCCATTCAGAGAATTATGATGAATTAAATAGTTTGTCTCTGCTCGAGTGATCACAATTTCCCTCTGTTCAGAAAGGGATAGTCCTGTAAGCAGAGCTTTGGCGTCTGCCTGAAGAGGGGTGACCTTCCCATAAAAAGTAGCGAACGCCAGCAAAACACTGCCAATCATGTCCTGAACCACACCCCATACTCTCATATCGCCTAGCAGACAAGAACCATCTGAGTTGAGCTTGTAGCCCGAGACCGGAGAGCACTAGCATATCCATTTCCCTTGTGGCCTGTTACGTGGAGGATTAACCAGAGGAGCACTTACCTGCTACAGCTTCAACGAGGGATACTCCCTATAATTTTGGATGAGTGTGACCAGGTCCAACAATAGATTCCACATGCTCGCGATAATGGACCATGCAGTAGGAGTGGCGCCTTCGAAGCGGGCATGGTTCCTGGCGCTCCACATTCACCAACACCCTGGACTGAAAATAATAGACTGCGCCATCCTTTCCATGTCTGAAAGATTCTGCCCATGGAACCACCTATCCAAGAAGGAAACATTCCCTTGCGGACTAGAGGAGAACGTTGTGAGGGTTCCAAAAAAACGAGACATTGTGTGCCCATTCGCTTTGGAAGAACAGGTGGATCATGCTCTCTTCCTGCTAACTGCGACAGTAGTGGCATCTGGAGGCCAAACCGATACCTGCCTTCTTGACCTGCTCATCCGTAGCTACCACAAGATTTTTGATTCTCCATGTCAAGAAATTGTTTTTGTAAGCGATCTTCTTGCACCAAATAGTGGTGTTCCAGATATCGTGAGGGCCATGCGATGTCAAGATCCTGCGATAATCCTTGGTAGAGAAGCACCCTGAGGAGGATGCAATGAATATGCAGGGGTCTAGGTCAAAGATAATGTTGATTGAATCAATGATATCTAGTTTTTTGTGTCCATCACAGCCTTGATAAATAAGGGGTGGAGACTGGCTTCTTTTAAGGAGATCAAGGGAGTCGGGAAACATGGAAATCCCAAAATAGAGCCAATCCAATTATGCCTCCAGGAGAGAATCTTTCCTTCCCCCACAATCCAGCAGGTGTTCTGTTTCAGGGTGTTGATGAGAGGGTAAATCTTGGACCAGAATGGGGATGCATTACTTCCAGTGTACACCTCATCCCCCCCCCCATTGTAGGACATGGACTTCCCCAATATGGTTTTCCCTTCGATCACTTCCCATGCCATCTTGGCATACATGTAATGCATCATGGAATCAAGGCTCCTCACATCAACTTCCCCTCCTGGATGGGCTTTTCCAGTCTTTTCTACGAATCCTAGTGTTGTTTCCCCTCATAAAGAGCATCCCACACAAAATGGGCCAAGAGCTTATCAATAGTTCTAATGAATCCTTTTGGCATAGTAGTGGAGGTCGTTGCATGAATGGGGATGGCCACTAATACAATAATAACTAGGGTAATCCACCCTCTGAAGGAAAGGAAAGGGTTCTCCTAGTGCAGAACCCCGACAATGATCTTGCTCACAATACGATCAAAGTCTAGGATCCTGAGTCTCCCTTAAGAAATTGGAGTTCTGAGGTAATCTGTGGGAAAGGACCCACAGTGCATGTCAATCCTACTACAAAGAGAAGAATTCCTACTAGGTATACCCTTGTTGGAGATGTAAAGGATACTTTTAGAATTATTGATAAATTGCCCACTTGAGTAACAATATTCCTCAATAATTTTCTTAATTCCCCACCATTGATGAAAATAAAAGTGTCATTTGTGAACATCAATTGTAAAATTGATGGAAGCTTTAACTTCCTGTGATAAGGAAGTAAGTCACTGTTGGATAAACCCCTGTTAATGAGGCTGCTAAGCATGTCCTGTGCATGAATAAAGATGTTGGGAGTTATTGGGTCTCCCTGAAGAACCCCTCGAGTGGCCTTGAAAATGCCATGAGTGTTTCCAATGAAGGAAACAACCATCTAGGTGGAGATGAAGCATCTGAAAATGAGATCTGAGGCCTTATGAGAGAAGCACATCACTGAAAAAAACACTATTTGTGAATCCCCACAAGATTCTGTCACATCCATTATTCATATAAAATTTGACGGCCATGTTCGAGCCATGAATGGTTGTGTTAATATCTCTCATATATTCTTGGGCCATGCCAATGGCCCCTTGTATTGACAATCCCTTATCAAAGCCATGTTGTTCAATAGAAGTCCATTGAGGAAGGAGTTTGGATAGCCTCAAGTATATGATACTAACTAGGATCTTATAGGGAAAATTACACATACTCATATGTCTATTGTGTGAGAGAGAGGAGGGGTCTCTACCCTTCGGTATGAGCACTAAGGTTGTAGCACAGGCGAACCCTTGAAGGCTACCACCCCTAATGAAATCCAGAACAGTAGCAGTGATATCATCCTTAACCACCTCCCAGGCATCACGGTAAAAGGAACTAGGGAATCCATCAGGGCTGGGGGCGCTCTCCAGATTGAGATTCATTATGGCCATGTGGATTTCTTCCCCTTCAGGGATCCATTCAAGATAATTGTCATTCCTTTTAGAGACACATTTGACCACTGCCTCCCAGATGGTTGCATTGCCATTGGAATACCCCATGGCCATCCTCGGCTTGGGGCTAGTTATGAGATTCTTGAAGAACGAATGTGCCATGGTTCCCACCACGTCTCTATCATCTGTGTATCTCCCATCTTTGAGGAGAATGTTTTGTTTCATGGGGGACCTTCTTTCCATCTAGGAGGCATGGTAGAAGGTTGATTTCCTATCACCCTCATGCAAACACTTTAACCTGGATCTTTCACATGCTACACATTCTTGTTTGAGGATCATCTCCGCCCATAAGTTCTTTCTGGCAGAGATCTCCTCGAATAGAAAGTCTCTCCAACTCTATTCCATGCTAGATTTCAGACTCTCGATACTCAGTTTCATTGCCTCCATGTTCTGGTCAGGGTGAGGGAGATCCTTGGCCCACGCTTTCCACCTAGATTTCAGCGGACGTAGCTTGTTGTGGACCAAAAACCATAAATGCCCCTGCGTTAGTTCCCCCCACAACACGCTGATGAACTGTTTGTAGTTAGGGGTGCAGGTCCAGTAGTGGTAGTACCTGAAACCCTATGAAGTGTCCAGCCTAAGGGATAGGGAAACCAACAGTGACGAGTGGTCTAAAATACCATGGATAAGGTGCTTGACCTTGGTGTTGGAAAACATGGAAATTGAATTGATGTTTCCAAGGCCATGATCAAGCCGACTCCAACACCTTCTGCCTCCTTTCTGGTTATTACACCACGTGAAGGGGTCACCAGAGAAGCCTAAGTCCAATAAGCCATTCTCATCCATGAAGCGTGTGAAGTCCAGGTTGGCCCTCTTGGGGAATTCCTCTATGCCCTTATTCTCTATAGGATCAGCTATGATGTCGAAGTAACCTCCCACGATCCAGGGAGAGTCCCCCGAAATAAAGGAAACTATGATCTTTCGACAACCGTTAACGACCATGGGCATCATAGTTACCATACACAAAGGAAACTAACACGCTATCCCCACTCTTCGATATCTTCGTATTTATGAACTGTCACCCGAATATATCAGGTCAACCGAGACTTCCTTTGACCAAAATAGCCAAATGTGCCTGTTTACCGGATCTGATTGCAAGGCACCATGCAACTTGATATTACGACAGGAATCCTGGATCTTAGAAGGTTTCTCCTTATGCTCCAGAACAGCAACCACATCCGCTTGGTTCTTCCATACCTTCGTAGAAATGAAGTCATATTTCACCCAGGCATCGAGGCCTTGGGCATTCCATATGATTAAGGATAACATTAAACAAGAAAAATAATGGCTTTGGCCCCGGGAACCTCAGTCTCTCTGAGTTGGGAGGAAGAATTCTCCCTCATCTACCTTAGTTTGAACCAGGTACAAACTCTTGGACTTGAAGCATGGTGATCAGTTGCTAACGGGGCCATAGAGGGGTCCATCCTGATGGTCTGGCCTCTCATAGCACTAGGTGGGGATGGAGGTTCTAGTCGCTCATGGACCACAGGCTCCAAGCCATCCCACTGGGGCACACTGGAAGCATTCCGCACACTAACATCAACTGAAGGTGGAAGGAGGAGCACTGACCTGGCTTCCTTTGGAAATCCGAGAGCACAAGGGGATCATTTATCTACTGGGGAGGGCAACCTCGGAGGAAATAAGAGCCTAAGGGGGTGACCAAGGACTATTTACCGCAGGATCCCTTCCAAAAAAACCTGAATTGGGTTGAAGAAGTGACCAAAGAACACTTGGGACCGAAAGGAGTCCATCGGATATTAGCATGCCAACTCCTGACAGTTATATACAACAGTTGGAGGGGTACTAATGGGAAGAAGCATGTTCTCCAGGGAAGGGGGACTGGTTGGGCCTTATCCTAATCTTGCGGGGCAACCTGGGAAGGACCAGGCACAAGAGTATCCAAAGGTGGTGGAGCACCGCATGGGGAGGGCCGAGGGGGGTGACTCCGACTGCCGTGTCTTTGGTTCCTGCAAAGCTAGGCAGAATGACCTCAGAGAGGGCATGAAGTGAAATACCAGTGGAACACTGGGAAGACTAGATCCTTCCTCCAATCCACCAAGACCTGCACTTTCAAAGAGATACTGTCCAGGAGAGGGAGGGAGATGTCCATCTCCACACAGATCTGAGCTTCCAGCAATGCCTCACCGCAGCGGGTTCGATCATCCATGCAATGAAAACCCCCTAGATAATATCCAATGGCCTTGAGAGAAGCTCCATTCTAAAATGGCAGAGGGATCCCTCGGAGGCAGGCCTAGACTGTAGATCAGGTACTCTCCTTCCCACGATGGGAGTCCAATGACCACCACGATAGGTTAAAGCGCCAGCGACCGAAGTACCTAGGCGTAAAACACCACACACGAATGAAATCTTGTTCCGAAGCCAGAACCATACAGAAAGAATGCCTATGGATAGAGGAAATCTGCACCCAATCCTGCAACCCCTAGGAATCCACGAACCGCCTGAAGACCAAGAGAGACAGATTTGCAGCTCCAAATCGCGCAATAAGGGTCCACCTGAGGCACTCCACTGCATCATCGAATGCCGATGGAGAAAATTCCAGAGAAATTCATGAGCCCTCCCACGGCACCGACGGGGAGATTATATGGATTTTGGGGAAAAACAGCTTGCTCGGTAGGAGACGAGCCACACACCGCATCCCTAAAAGAGAAAGCCAACCGGACAAGCTTGGGAGAGGTCACCGCTGGCTGATACTGCTCTACAAAGGCCAGATCAGGGCCAGGATCGAAGGACCATGAGACTGCGAGATCTTCCAGAGTGCTGGCAGTCGTCGCTGCAATGGGCGGGAAGGTTTGAAAAGACGGAGGCGCGTGGGGCGCGTTCTTCACCATCTATTTCTTTGTAAGGTAGATCCTACAATATTTAAGAAACATCAACTTTAGATATATTGTTAGTGAAAATACATGTTGATGATATATGTTTTGATTATCCAAAAAAAAAATTGAAATAAATTCTCAAAAATCATGCAGAGAAAATTAAAATGGGCATGATGGGTGGGTTAAACTATTTTATATCTTTTCATATCTGTCAAAAATAATTTGGGAATGAACTAAATAAATGAAAATACATAATTTACATACGTAAAAGGTTTGGGCTTGAATGTGGTAAAATAAATGTTACAGCTATGTGTTCTAATAAAAAACAAGACTTAGTTGAAGCCAGGAAACCAGTTGATGATAATTTTTGAGTTGAATATTTTGGAGTTTTTTTTACATGACTAGTAGTAGACCAGATATTTTTTTTGCAGTATGTATTTGTTCATAGTTTCAAGAAAATCCTAATGAATCCCATTTGAAAGATTCCAAAATGATTTTATTACATTTAAAAGGAATAATTTTTTATTCCGTAATTTTTCCAAAAGCATTAGACTTTAATATAATATCATATTATGATGATGAATTTAATGGTTCTATAAAATATAGGAAAATTACATCATGGACTTTTCATATTTTAGGAAATTCTCTAACATCCCAGTCTCGTATGAAGCAACACTATGATGCAATATCCAATATACAAGTAGAATATAATAATGTTGGTTGTTTTTTACACTAGTTACTTGGATGTGTCAATCCATAATTGACTTTAGATTCAATTATAGTAAATTATCAATTAGATGGGATAACTTTATTTCTATGAAAATTTCTAAGAATCCAATAAATCATTCGAGATGAAATCATATAGACTTGATGAATATTTTTCTAAGATAACACACTCAAAAAGGTGACATCGATCTTGAATTTATCTATAAAGAGAATAATTTAGTAGATATTTTTACTATTCCCATTGTGTGTGAACATTATGATTTTATTAAAATAGAATTGGTTATATTTTTTTAGAAAAATATTTTTAATGTGATTTTAGTAAATTATTATGTAAATAGATTTATATTCATTATTCTCTTTATTGTTAGTGAAATTGAAATTGAGTGTTTAGTTATGCTGTTCAATGGTAAATGAAAAATATCTTTATTCATATTATTTGTAAATTTAATCTTTGTAAATAAAAATTTCTTTTTTCTCTTTTATTTATTCACTTATTCTTTTTTATTTACTTGTGAAAAGTAACCCTAAACCAAATCAGGTAGGTAAGTACAATGAGATTTATGTATTATATCAATTACAAAACAACCACTCAACACTTCTTCCATTCACATATTTAACCTTTCACTAATGTTGAACAATCGTATCTAACCTATCAATCTACATTTGATCTTCAACTGATCTTTTCCAAATGGTAATTTTGAAGATAGTTGATGAAAGAATCTTATGTACATCTACAAAATTCGAAGGAAGATGAAGAAGAGTTCTTATTGGAAAACCCCTAGATATGTAATGGTTAAAGATAGTTGAAATGTTGTTAAAGAAAGAACTTGAGTTTCAAAGTTGTGATTTTTTTTATAAGAAGTTAGTTTTTCGTTTTCAGGAATAATTTAATGAGGTTTTGAAGAATGTTGATTTTCATATCAATCAAAAAAATGATGTAATCTTGTCGTATGTGAAAGGAAAGACATTGTTAGTTTCTTCTATTGAGATGGATGAAATATTTCATTATCCCAATAAGGGGGAGTCAAGATTCAATTAGAATTTTATTTAAATAATCTCACTAGGTTGAATAAATGTGTTCATATTTTTTTAGGCATTTTTTTTAAAACGAAACAAGGGAAAGTGATACCTACTAAATGGAAAGTCATATGTAATCTTGTGCAGACTCATACAAAACAAAGTGTATGAGAGATGTAGAATGATCTTTTCAATATATGTATTTTATGTATTCATTTATTAATATTTTAAAGTTGAGTTTTCTAAAGAACATGATGAGATTCATGCATCAATATTGTAAAGTAAAAAAGTGAAGTAAAACTAATTTTCTTATGGTAGATTAATTTCGTTGGTTTTGAGGAAGAAATAAGTTGATTTAAATGATGTTGATATAGTGTTGTGTCATAGATGTAATTCCCTATCATCATCTGTCTTAAATATAATTAGATATTTTGATTATTTTGAATTGAATTCTATGGTGACAGTTGGTTAAGAGAGTGTAGCTTTGGGTATTAATCACAGACCTCACTATATAGTAACGCTACAACTGTTGAGATGGTGTCTCCAAGTGGAGTAGAAAATACATCATTAGTAAGAGTTGAGACATTACTTTCGGTTACTAGTATAGCGACCCGACCTTTTCTTACATTACTATTACATCATTTCAAAGACAAACAACATAATAGTATTACACATGGAGGATCCAGAGGTTTAGTGTCTTGGGCAAACTAGGACTACACATAACAAGTACAACATCAAGCATAAAAATTCATTTAATCTCTTCTTCTATAGCTTCTTAGTAGCACTTGTCCTCTCCTTAGTACATGTAACCACCTGAGGATATACATCAAAAGGGGTGAGCTAAAAGCCCAGTAAGAGGATAGATAAGAACAATATAGCATGGGGTGAGCATAATCATGAAGAAGATCTTGAACATGAGAGAAGCATAAACAATAAACTTGGAATGTGGCAAAGCATAAAAAATGAAATGTCATGTCTTAGTGGTTAACTACCACACATACTTGTGAACAAAGCTAGCATCATGTTCACGCATAATTTCATATTTACTCATGAGATTCATCACTTTACCCAATGCATTGGAGCGCTATATAATTCCGGGCGCACCCGTCACATTTAATCATTCATATTGCGCTATATAATTCCGGGCACACCCGTCACATCATAACACTATCATTATCATGCTTGCCACATAGAACACATATCAAACATGTACATAAATAACCCATGGAAAGGAATGTGTTTCATCTCATAATAACACATTCATAAGCTTTGGGTTCCCAAAAGAAAGAGGGAACAACATACTTGATATAAGAACCATCATCCTTGAATGAGAGACAAAATGTGAGATCTTGAAAGAAGAGTTCTTTTGGAAAACATTTTGATGGACATAAAAACCAGTGACAAACATGTATATCCCAGAAAAGTAAAGGAAATGATGAACAAAAGACCTTTGAGGAGTAACCATATCAAAAATGGAGTGAAAGAGGGAGAACCCGAAGGAAGAAAATTGGGTTCGAGATTTCCCCTTACCTTGTACTCGAATGCCTCCTTCTCTTTAATGTCCTGTATAATGACATTATATTCATTAATTAGAAATTTCAGAACCTTTTATACATTAATAGGGTTCATTCTGGTTTCATTATTTCATATTATGTTCCTTTGGATGACTTATAGAGTTTAAAAACATTGATCGGGGATGTTCGTTTTCATGGTTTTCTTGAGCGGTCCACTTGTATTCTTAAATTGATGTTTGGGTAGATCATGGGTAAACATCTAGAAATGATATTACATGTTATTAATGATATTACAGAAGCTTGAATGATTTTATAATGAGTTATATTAGATCTAATTGGATGAATCATTAGATAAAAATTTAATGATGGTTATTTGGGTTAATTTGAGCGGTTTTTGGATCACAACGATCTTATTTTAACATTTATCTTAGTAATATGGCCATAGGTTATTTCCAGAACATAAAATAGAACATAATACATATAAAACATTCTGGTTCAACCATAAAAATGGTTTCATGACCATATTGAAGGTATAAATGGAAGAAGAGAGCATGTTGTTTTTGAAGGTGATAAATTATCACCACATGAACAACGTTCTCTTTAATAAAATAAAAGGAAGGGGGAAAGGGTGAGGGGTGATTTAATATTACATTAGAATCATAATATTACAGTATATATATAATACTGGATTTACAGAACAATTTGGATGAAGATAGATAGAGGGAGATCAAGAAAGGAACTTGGACTTGAAAGGAAATTAAAGGAGAAGAGGGAGAGAAATTACCTTTAGAATCCTCCTCTTGAGTTCCTCTTTAAGGAAGCTAGGCTTGGTATTTTGATCAGACCAGCAGATTTTGGGCGTGGGGGATGAGCTAGGGAAGGTGTTTGGGCAGAATTTAGAGAAGGCTTGGAGCTTGAGAGGTGTGAGGAAAAGAGGGAGTGAAGGGTGGCTTTTATAGTGGAGGGGAGAGGGGTTTTCTTAATATTAAATTGATTAGTTTATTAATTCCACCAAGGACAAGGAATAGTGAGTCTTGGATGACCAATAATAGTAATTTTATAATGTAATCCCGAACCAAGTGGGCTTACATCAGCAGAACATCAGCAATGACTCAATTAATGCATTATTTAGCTTTTATTGTGAATTATCGGATTCCACTATTCATCAAAAATTCAAGTATCTCAGAAAAATCCCAAAATTTTATCCCAACCATTTTTCAATGTGTAGAATCCAAAATTGAAGTCCATTTTTTAAAAATAATTTTCTAAATATTATTAATTTAATATTTAATTAAAATCATAATTTACTTAAAAAACAGTTTTTAAAATTAAAACTGATTTTACAATTCTTTCAAAAATTACTTAGGGTCTTATAAAAGTATCTAAAAACTACTAGACATTGATTCAATAATTTATGAATATATTTCAGGAAAATAAATATTCTTTTAAATTAATTAATTAATTATAATTAATTATTTATGACTTATAAAATACCAAAAAACGTTTACTAAGGTCAAATTATCACTTTCTAAGATGTCTAAATTTTATTTTATTATTCATAGGTAATGTTACTCCTATTTACTATTCATAAGGTTCATATTACTATTCATAACGGTAGGTTACTATTCATAAGGGTAGGTTACTATTCATAAGGGTAGGTTACTATTCACCAAAAATTATTTTTGTTTCATTAGACTCCAAAAACTATCTTGAGAACAACCGTGTATGCCGGATTTTTAAAATTCCAAACATAGGGTTGACAAAATTATGTTTAAAGGTCACTTATCACTTAGTAGTTCATTATTTTTGTGTTTTTATGACATAGATAAAAGAAGGGAATTTTCTATTGAAAAACTTTGGGTCGTTACAACTAGACCTGCTGAAGTTGATTTTACTTAGATTCAGGAGGATGTGGATATTAAAAATCAATCTATGGATGAATATTCTATATCAACTAAGGAAAATCAGTTTTAAGATATAGTTTTTGATTCAACTACTCCTTTTTTGAAGATATGCCAGCTCAGACTTATCACTTTACATCTGAAGTACATAGAAGTTCATTATGAGGGGGTGTGCATGTATAAAATTATCTAATTAATCATGGATAACCAATGGATATAATAAGTGATTCTAATGTGGTTATGGAATCTGAAAAGAGTTTTCATACTCATTTAATACCTTCTTCACTCCAAACTTCTCATGATGATTCTTTATGAGTTAGCTAGAGTATAAAAAGTTTGGAAAGGAAGTGTTTAAAAATGTTGTAGTGTTGGAAATAGAAAAAAAATTGAATATTTTTATTGATTAATAGAGGATATTAGTGCTTTCAAATATGAGATCAGAGAACCTAGAGGTTCTTCTAGCTAACTGAATTTAAGAAAAAATTAAAAGAACTCAATTAACCCCTCTATTTATCGTTATGGTTGGTCTTCAAAAACAAAATGTACATGACCATGAAACACTATTGTACCTATATCATCTCAAACATATGATTCGGGTTCCTAGATGACACCCGTAATCATCACTTCAACTATCTCACATGCACCCTTTCTAGGGTAAACATAGTATGGGGAATCCACAGTGGTCACGTAGACCATATTATAATAAGGAAAATGTACATTTTTTTTATTATCACATATATATTTCTATACACCAACCCTTCTTCCCCATTATAATATTTTTCATCACTCTGGTGAGTCTGTTAGGCCCATCTCTACCCTTAAGGGGTCTATTACAATAATAGGAATCAACCCACAATTTTGATCTATAAAAAATCATCAACGATTATAATATATAATGATAATTATCAAAATGAAAACATCACAGAATGAAATAATAGTAATTGCACATAATAGCCACACATGCTTTTGGAAATAGGGAATCACCTACACAAGGATAACGAAACTAAAATAGCTCAATCAATCCACATTAACTTTCACTTAAAAACAAACAAAACTACCTTTTTGAAACTATTTATAAATTCATCACATTTTATCTTACTCATGATAGGCCCTAAAACCAAAATTCATAAAACCATTCTTTTGAGAACCCATTTACCATTTTTAAAAACTAGTTCAGAACTCATTAATGAAATTACCCGTTTTCTATTGAAATTCTACTTAAATAAATATCTTTTTAAAATGGTTTTTTAAAATTGAATAAAATTTTACTCTCTATATCCAAATCACCCCACCAAACAAACAATAAAGAGAACCACTATGACACTTTCATCCAATGCACTATCGTTGAACTATTTCACAAGACATATTGTACATGTTGAATATTAAGTCAATGTGAGTCCTTCTTAATCCATCAGGAAATCCAATATTTCTTGTAGAATATATATATATATGTGTGTGTGTGTGTGTGTGTGTGTGAATTAATGATTTAAGATGAAAATAAAATCAATAATTAAATAAGATACATAAAAATGTCCTAGCCACCTACCTCATTCATGGAGTTTCTTCCTTATGGAACAACTTGTTGACTTTTTCTCAAGCTCATCCTAGCACAAAATCTACTCCAAATAAATTATCTCAAACAATGACACCCAATAATTATTTATAAACAATTCACACTCAATTATTTAAATCATCATTCATAATTTATAATACAATATCATTTTAAAAAATTAGGCATCATTGTAATAAAACACATCAGTTAACCTCGGTACATTGAAATAAAAACCAACCATGTGTTGATGTCCAGTAACATAATCATGAAATTGTGTCAAAAAAATACCAAACAAAAAAATTGATTCATTGTAAAATATCATTTAATTTATGATAAAAACCCTAAATTATTATGTGAGGCAACACACATCATGACATGCATTAACTATAATATTGATTACATCCCCTTAGTACCAACCCTACGAGCCACACAAAACACCACCAATAAGAGGGATGATTTTCACCATGATCCTGTGTAAATTATCAGAAAATCTATGATATAGAAATCTATAATTTTTGAAGAAGAAATTGGATGATGATTAAAAGGAAATAGAGGAAGTAACATTCCTTAAATTAATGAATGAAACAACCAATAAACTAAAAAATTAAAATGGTAATCTATGTTGATGTTGGGGGGAAGGTCCCCTTTCCATCACAACCACGTGAAAGAGTGAGAGGGGGTTTGGATTTGAAATCCCGTGGGTGTAAAAGTTTCTTTACACACTTTTAAAAAAATATGTCGGAAACATAGTTTGACCTTATGGTATGTCGAACCATGTTTCAATCATGCAGATGGAACTATCCAAATAAACCTCACTTATATTGTTTTTCCACATGATTTACCAAACCATGCATCTACTATGTGAAATTATATTATACCCATCATCAAATAATCACATATTTTTTCCACAACCCTACAATAATAGTGTGTCCAACACTTAGTCGAAACCAAGCCTCACGATTTTCCCTAAAATCTTCATATTTAACCCTTATCAATGAGAAGACTACGTAGAATAACAATATTGTTTAGAATGTGATTTAGAAAATTCCACATAATAAGAGTCTTATATGGATTCCCCTAAATTTTTCATGAAAACCAATTAAACTATGACATAATCCTCTAAAAACATACAAATATCAATAAAGAAGATCCCAAGACTCATCTGAGAAACTGATAAACCTATCAAGCCTGAAACCATATAAAACAGTATTTCCATGATACACTTCAAATAACTGAATTATTATATGAAAATCTATTAATAATATAACAACTTATCTAGATATCTAAACATTAAAATTGATACTATATTTTTTTACACATCAAGGATTGGGTTTTTACAATATGGAAAAGTGTTGTACCATGTGATTCTATAAATATTCCTTAGTAAGTTTCATGATAAGGTTCATTGTACCTTATGATGTTTATATATACCTTATGAATCTACTATATAATGTTCATTATAACTTACGAAGTTGGTATATGTACCTTATGAAGTCCATGTATGTACCTTATTAAAAATACTTTTCTATACAAACAAATCATATAATGAACTCATGCAGGATGTTGTCTCAACCACATGGAGACTCTTCTGTACCTTATGGAAATGTTTTTCTCATGATTTCAAATGGATGTCATAGCCACTTTTAATTTCAATTCAGTCCATATATTCCACCCTTCTTTAATTGTTATCATAATTTCTTTAGCTCTCTTCTATGTGTTCTCAAACACTTCCAAATTAATTTATTCACCTGATAAATCAGTTATCTCGTATTGTGTACAATTGAAGTATTATTATTTATTCAAAAATATTTCAAAAATGGCTTTGAATATATTATAAGAATTTTAAACATAATTTTTAAAGAAGTCCATATACAAATTTATAATTTAACATCACCAACATCAATAAATTATCGAGGTCACTAACTTCTCTAAAAACTAAAAAATTCAATATACCATTCAACAAGTTTCCTTCTATAAAACATAGATATTCAATTTCACAATATATCTAGATGGTGAACATCTATAAAATTTTTCTAGGTGGTACTAGATGAATTCTAATTGTACTTTTCATTGTAAATGACGAAGACCATCACATAAATTAGATGATTTGATAGTGTTTCTCATATAGAATCTATCACTTCAAATTTAATTTTTTAATATATATAATGATCATACTTTTCATCTTCAATGGAAGCAGTATTTATCCTAATTTACCCACAATATATATGAAAAGATTGTCATGTTAAGTGGGTAGATTCTCACTCTATCCCTCATGATATATAATTATTATATAAACATTTCCATTGACCATAAAATTGAAGGAATATGTAATGGTCACATTAAACACCCCCTTGGGGTACGTTTTCAATAAATAAAACATAAAAATATAATAAATGAATGTCAATAACACTTAGGTAATTCAATTTTCACCTCCCCTTAATGAAAATAAATTAAAATGTGTAAAAGTTTTTTCTCTCCCCATTAATCGTACAATTGATTGCAGGGAGGTCTTCCAATATTCATATTCTCCTATTTTTTTCCTTCCACATTAATTATTCTATAGTATTTGTATAAAATAAGGGTGGAGCCATATGTTTTTTTCAAAATGAGATTTAGGTATGTCAACTATAACTCTATGTTGGCTAAATAGTAACTCACCTTTATAAGAAGAATCGTTATAAATAATTATAAAATGGGAAAATGATCATCATACATCAAGATTAATTTTTTTTCAATTCCTTTCAAACTTATTGTTTTAATGAAAATATTTAATTCACTAGAACCTTTAACTTTTTTATTATTTCCACCAAAATTAATGCTTTCCAAATATCACCATAGTCAATTTTTTTAAGAAATATGCACCATGATCTTTTGATACTAGTTTATCTTTGATACCTATTGATGATTTTCAAGGAAACTCAAATATACAAATTCAAAAATTCAATGATGTATGGTTCTTCAAACTGCATAGCGGTTACAGAATAAAGACAATTCTTCACCACTAACATATCATCTAAAATTCTGAACCTTAAAGTATAAGAAAACTGCCTTGGGAATGAGGATGATTCCATAAGAATCTTAGTTATAACAATATGGATAACACTTGATTCAAAACCCAGGCTACTTCTTGTTTGGAGAACTACTTCTTGGATAACTCTTCGTAATATCACCGCCATACATTTTACAGGTAATTTTATCTTTGGGAAGAATGAGATTGTCTTAAACAATAATCTCGGTTCAAATGGGTATATCAACTCTATATATAAATATATGATTAACTTTTTTTATTACTCTATCTTCTTGGCCTCTTCTAACAGTTCAATACACAATATTTAGTAATGGTTGGGAACATGCTCACCCTTCTTTTGTGTGGACTCCATCTTCACAACTTATTTTTTGATATTGGGAGTAATTGATGTTATTCCTTTATATTTGTCCAACTCCATCTGACTTGGTAGTAATTTTATAAACTTTTTAGTAGTCTTTCAAACTGTATTTCACCTTACACACATTCTTTCATGAGCTTTTAAGTTACCCTTACTGGGAAGCCTTTCAAAATCATCATGAAGGATGGATGGTTTTTAATTTTTTAATTTTTTATTTATGTGTTTAATTATTTATTTATTGGATATTTATTTATACTTTTTTCATTGTTCTCTATTCAATGATCTTTATTTTGTGTTTTGTATTCTTTTTTCTTTTTTCTGTGTTCTCTGTTCTTTGTTCATTAATCATTGTTCTTTTATCTAAAATGATTTTAATAATTTTTATATGAAAGTTGGGGGAAAAGCCTTTATTAGAGAAGGAAAAACATACAAATAACTTTTGAACATGGAAAAAGAAGCACCCATCACAATCTGACAACCTAGAGGCACATGGGCCTTAAAATAAAATGTCTCAAGAGCCCAATGGAAAAAAACCATTACATAACACGTGTCTTAATATCTCATAGACCCAAGCATAAGATTTTACAGAGGCCTAGTGCCCAATTGATAACCGAGCTTCCACCTTCCACGACATACACTACAGGACCCCACCACGACCTGATCTGTATAGATACAACCATTGTCTGGTGACTGAATCTGGACCCGCCTCCATCACCCGCAGCCCCATCCTCACGTGCCCAGATCCGATCATTTAGTGAGTACACAGAATTTAATAATCTTATATATATATATAGATAAAAACATATAAACAGATATACATAAATAATAATATTTAAAAATGTTAATAAATAAAAAATTTAATACATCATAAATAAATATGAAATAATTAATAATTAATTAATTAATGGTAAATAAAAAACAAATGATTAATAAATATTATGGTAAAAATTAATAATTATTAAGAAACACATAAACATTATATAAATAATAAATAATAAATAAGTAATCATTGAATAAATAAAATAATAAGTATAATTAAATAAATAATCAATAAAAATAATATAATAAAATAATATTAATAATCAATAAATCAACAGTGAAAAATATATAATATATTAATAAATAATATATTAGAAATGAATACATAATAAATAAATTATAAATATATATTAAATAATAAAGTACATATAAATTAATAATATTATAATAATGATTTAAAAATAAATTCATAATAAATATATAAACAATAAATAGATATTACATTAATAATAAAAAATATATTACAAACTTGATATATATTAAATAAATAGTAGGTAAATAATAAATCATCATATAATAAATAAGTAGAAAATAAGTGATAAATATATAACAAATATATACATAATATATATATTTATAATAGATTATAAATAATAAGTAATACATTAATAATTAATTCTAATTTAGTAATAAATTATAAAATAATAATAAGTAATACGTAATAATATATATTAAATATATAATAAATAAATAATAAATAAATAATAATTAAATAATGAGATAATAATAAATTAATAATAAACTAATAATAAATAATAATTTAATGTATAATAAATTATTACTAAATAAACAAATAAATAAATAATTAATTAATTAATAATTCATTAATAATAAATTTTAAATAATACATAATAAATATATATAATTGAAAATAAATATATTTGAATTTAATATATATATATATCTTATACAAATATATAAATATAAATGAATTTACATAAATGTAAATAAATTCAAGAATGAAGACAGACAAACACACACACACACACACACACTAACCAACTGAACACATATAAATACATTTAACAACATCATATATATAAATTTTCATATATGTATATAAATATACATAAATGGATAAAAATATCTATAAATATAAATACATAAGATGAAATTCACATAAATATATATAAATGCACATTTATATTACATAAATAAATATAAGCTGACACATAATATATATATACATATACATATATATATATTATAGAGAGATATAAAGATATATATAAACTCTAGTAAATATAAATATTTATATATATACACCCAAAAATATAAAAAGATATAATCATAAATATGTTTAAATATTTATCGATTTATATATATATATAGATTAATATTCATAAATACATATAAATATCTTTAAAAAAACAATTTCCAATAATTTTATATAAATATTGATAAATATATAAAAATTATAAATAAATATAGATAAATGTATGTAAATACATATAAATACCTATATATAATATATTATAAATCACAAAAATAGGGAAAACTATAACAATTGAACCAATGTAAAATCAATATGAATTTATATACATGGAATAATATCATAAATGACCCAAAATTCATATGAAAACCCTCTTAAAAGAAGTTGAAATCACATAGAATTTTCAAAAAATATGGTATTAGAACAAAAATAACATACTTTTGGAGGCCTTTGAAGACTTTTTGAAATATTCAAAAAATCGTTATCAGGGTTCCCTTCTAATTATATGGACTACAACTTTTATCAAGCATCAATTTGATATCTCGAGGAGCCAAAACAAACACCTAGATCAAATGTAATTTTCATTTAAATTTGATCATCGATTTTTAACACCTCTTAGAACAATAAAAAATTTTATTCTATTAATTATTAAAAAATTACTATCAATTTCATTTTATTTTATTTTAAAAGATTCAATTGGACTGGTGGTGGAACTAAAACCTACGCTTAGATCAAATGTTATGGTCATTTGATGTTGAAGCCTAATTTTCACCTTATCCTAGAATTCACTTATGTTTAAAATAATTACTGAGAAATAATTATTAATAATTTATAATTAAAACATAATAATTAATTAAAATGGTAACTAATAAATAATATATAATTATATATAATAATTTATATTTATTGAAAACGAATAATGTTTTACAATTTAATATTTTTCAATTAATTTAACAGTGGGTTTTAAGACACCACTGATAATTCCTAGTATTTCTGAAAAAATTAATGCTTAAAATAAATAAATATAAAATAAATAAGATTATTTTTTTAAAACAACCAGTAAAAAATTTTAAGATGTATTTAGATGTGGCTTTGAAAAACACCAAAAGTCTTTTATTTTCTTGTTGTGATGTCTTCCACCAAGTCAATCGTTATGTTCCTTTATTTGACTGAAAATTAATTTAATTCTATCATTCCTACATGGGAATTAAAATAAATGATTATTTTATAAATATTCCATCATATAGTCTCTCTTATGATAATTGAAGCATATTCCCATCTCTATAGTGAAATCATGAACGTTATCATTCTTAGACTTATTTGAAGTAACATTTTCAGTTATTTATTCTTTTGTTTGTTCCCTAATGAAGAATTATCTTTAGTTATTTGTATCTAATATTATTCTAGAATTTTATTGTTGTTAATATATTTTTCATGTTTTTCTTGTATAGATAAAAATTACATCTAAGAATATTCATACTTATTACAACTATAACATCCCACGTATTTATAGAATTATACATTTTCATATCAATTAATATATTAGAATTTAATATTAATTTTTGTTTAATGGGGACACTGTGTATGATTGTGTGCCCAACACACAACAATGGGTTTCTCCGAAATCATACATTTCATACAACATTGAGTTATACCGAAAAACTAAAACAATAATATTATTTTTTTTAATGGTAGTTAACTCATAATCCTTGTATTGGAAAGAATGAATTGAATTAACTATATTATAATTTTAAATGTTTATTAACTTTCTATACATTTATCAAATGAATTTCAGAGGCTTCAAATGAGAATGAAACCAATTTTAAGCATAAAATACTCCAATAATTTTAAAAGGTCATTTTACAAAATTTTGATGGAGAACCCATTTTAAAAAATATTATTTGTCACTTTTCTATCTTATAAGTGATAATATAAACCAATTATTTATAATCAGTACATTTAAATTTACTGATATTATTTTTTGGATAAAATTCATTTTTTAATGAATAGTGAAAATATGAGATTTTAATTCAAAACATCATTTTCATCTAATTTATTTATATAGTTAGATGGTTATTTTTTTTGGTATTGTAATTAAATTGTATTATTTTTTATCATTTACTCTAATGATGTACATTGGATGTAATTTCACATTTTAAATGGATGTAAACACATGTAAATCTTTTTATTGTTTATACTTCTTAAAAACATGTTTTTTTTTGTTTTGACAGTGGAAGTTAATTTTAAGTTAATTCTTCTAATTATATGTTTCGAATTTGGAAAATTATATTCCATATTTGGAATCCTAAGGTCCAAATTAGGTAAATATGTACCTTTTATTTTTTTATACATTATGAACAGTAACTTCATTAATTATTTTTATTTACAATGGTTAAAAGGAAAATCAGGTAAATAAGGGTAAACAAATAATATTATAATAATATAAAACTAACATAAAACACATCCTAATCAAATTTAAGAGATATTTAAGACCATGATATTCCTTAAGAAGATGTTTCAGGTTTTGGGAGCCACTTGGGTGTGAAAATTACATTTTAAAATATTTAATTTAATGAAAAGGGAAATATAATAATTACACGTATCTTTTAATAAAATGATATTAAA
The DNA here is from genome assembly GCA_963277665.1 of Viscum album. Classification (NCBI taxonomy): domain Eukaryota; kingdom Viridiplantae; phylum Streptophyta; class Magnoliopsida; order Santalales; family Viscaceae; genus Viscum; species Viscum album. Next base: position 822,676,957 of record OY728143.1, read on the forward strand.
ATAGGGTCATATAACTAATATATTTGACTATGAATATTCATTTAAAATATAAAACTATATCCTACATCATGGTATTTTATTTTTAATTTTTATATTGCAAATAAAAAAAATTATTTATGACAGAGTGATGGTGTAGTGATTTCCTTATTAATGAATGATTCAAATAAATGATATTATAAATATTAAAAATATATAATTTGAATATTTTTATGCCACAAAAGATTTTTTTGGATGATTATGACATATTATATTAAATTTATTCTTTTGTTTATGAGAAATCAAGTTGTTATGACTTTAAAAAAATCAATTACTAAATAGTGTCAAAATTGACACAAATGAGTTTTTAAATAAAATACAATTTTATTAAATGATATAATAGTTATATAAAAATAGGATTAGTCCAAACTACTAATATAATGATAAAAATGTAATAAATGATCCACTAGTGGTTCAGTTGTCATTTTATTGTATATATAGTAACCATATATTATGAAAATACAAGAAGACATGTTAAGAGTTAATGTTTTTAACTAATGGTTAAAACCAAAAGTTAGAGTTTTTTTTTATAACATAAACTTGTCTAAAACATATTTTTTGAGAGTATTTATACCCATAAAAATATTATACTATAAATATATAACTTTATAACTTTTAAAATTCGAATATCAATTTATAATAAAATAATATTTGAAGACTTTCCTAAAATGATCCTCCTCCCTCTTATAAAAGAGAATCACCTATACCCACTTACCTAAACCTCTAAATCCCATTGTATTGTCCTAATTATATTTAAATAATCTCCCAAAATCCATCCCTTCCTCCTATAGTTTATACATTGGGAATAAATCCATTCTAAATAGTCCTTTTATGAAAAAAGGAGATACTCGAAAAAGAGGTATTTGTTTTATCACATATTTTAAAATTATGTTCTTCTTCTACTTCATATTATTATGTCATTTACTTACTAAAATATAAATCTAGTATATTATACATTCTAGGATGTTATTATTATCAGGTGATAATGTTATGCCTCCTTTTATCCATCCTATGAATGAAAATATCACCATGAATGTGTACGTACAACTTACCGTATCCACAACGTGGTCTAATTTTTCATTCAACAATACTTAATTTGTATTGGTATAATGATTCATACAATAGATTTAAATAATGAATAAAACATTAAAATTATTCTTTATTATTAATATACCATCCAATATTTTACTGTTTAACTATTAATTTAATTATAGTGTCGCTTGTGTGTATGTATGACTTGCCGTCTCCATGGAGAGATGAATTTCATTCTACATGATCTTTATTAAACCATTATTATATATATAAAGGGAATGTAAATATAAGGTAGTATATATATATATTTACTGTATTCATTTGTAATTTTTATTTACAATATACCATTATTCTTTCCATAATGTGTAAATATAATAATTTCCTTTGAGAAGTGTGGACTACCGCCACCTCAAAGTGATATGAATCATTCATGACATTCATGGAACATATATATGATGGAATTAATTATATTATATAACATACATAACATAGATATTTTAATTTAATTTTAATATACCTATGTATCATTTAGTTTTGATTCATTTAATAAGACTAAGAAATGAAAGTTGTGTTCATGCATACGTGCGACCTACTGTCTCCATGAAAGATTCATTTAATTTCTTATCCCCAAATGTTATTTAATATTAAAATTCATATATACTAGATATATATGATATATAAATCATCAATAATATTATAAAGATTATATAATTTCTATTACATGAAAAATTTACATCAAACAAGTTAATTTTTGAATCCTATACCGAATATCAAAAAAACAACAAATATGAACGTAAATAATTATGTACTTTTTATAACATGGTAATAAGTAATATAAAATTAATAATACACTTGAAAATGGTTCTAAAAAAATTATAAACTAACATAAGTTTATTATTTAGGAATATAAAGAACGAATGAGACACATCAGATTCGAGGTAAGGGAACTTCTTAACCAATTTTCCATTAATTGGGATAATCTTATTCTTCTTGATTATGAAGTCCTAGGATTATATGAGAAATATATTTTTATATAATATATTTTATTTATACATGATTTATGTGTATTTATAGTGAATACACATAATCGATCCATTTTATTGACAAAATGATATTTTAAAGGTAAATCATCTCTCAATCTCAATTAATTGAGTTAAATATCCATGTCAATGTTTTTTTAAAGAATATGTGTGAATAAACTATGATTGTTTCAAACTGAATATACACAAATTGGGTATATTTTTATTTTTATAAATAATAATATTACTGATTTATCCTTAATCTAATGATACATTCTTTTTAAGGGACATCATCCTAGTCTCATTTCATTCAGGAATATTTTGATATGAACTTCTTTTATACGGTGTATAATCAACCCCTTGACTTTTAATTTATTTCAATGGTTTTAAACAATAATATATTTCTATGAATCATTTTACTAAATGGAAAAAAGTAATGTTTTTTAACCTATGTGGCGAAAATGACCTTTTTGTCACCACGTACGTTATTTAATATTTGTATTCCTATAACAGTCGTAATGTTTTTAAAAATAAATGTAAATTCCATATTATTTTTTTAGGTATTTTTTGTATTGGAAATAGTTTTGATAATGGATTTATCATATATATATTTCTGGAAATATAGTCTTATGATTTCAATATGGAAATGTTATTTTCCCTCTATGCTTGTTCATGTGTTATGATTATGTTATGGTTCTTGGGCATTGTGTATGTATACGGGTGGTTACATGATAAACCTAGGGTGGGTGAGCCCGTGATAGATCTCTAATGCATTTGGTAATGTGACAGAGATAAACATCAAGGTTTCTCCTAAGAGATTTAGGGAATATACTATGATGGAAATTTCATACGTAACCATGATGGTTAATACTTATGTGGCTGTGAAATATATAAGGTAAGTATGTTATGGATGACACAAGTTACCATTATGATTTTTTATTTCTACGAGTTCTTCATAAATCATATTAGTTCATGAGTAATGTTAAATAATTTATGTTTTATGATTAAAAATTATTATTTCATTTATTTGTATGTATTCATGGACTAATGTTTTGTTTCCTTATTTTGTATCCCTTAATGAGATTTTTTATGTTCATCCCATGTTTTTGGAATGTTATTCCAATGGTATAATGAAGGATAAAAGAAATGAATAATTCAAGAATATTTGTATCAATAAAATAAATCTTGTTTTAAGAAGTTCTATTGTTGTGAAAAAATTTGGATAGATTATAAGTGTCCATTTTGTAATTTTGGAGATGTAATTTAAAAGTTATGGCCTAATTCACTAAAACTCTAAACGAGAAATGATACTCAATGGGAATGAAATTAAATTCTTGATCAAAAATAAAGTTTATGTAATGTTTAAGGTTGGAGCCTTACATTTGGTATTCGAGGTCGGTTTAGATAAATTTAGAGGTTGGGGTGTTATTTAAGCATAAGAGACATATTTTAAATAACCATAATGGTTAGCATATAAGAAGGAGTCACATTTATTTTAGATAAATTAATTGAGTTTAAGATAACATGAATAAGTATATATTCGTGTTTAACCTCCTCATAATATAGTATATGATTATTTTTCTAATATACCCACATTGACCCTTTTGGTTTTAGTAAATGGTTGGATCCAGTAGTCCCTAATGTAACAATGGATGTTACTGAACTTGAAGTGATTTTATGAATAAGAAACCCAATGAAATATGGACTACAATGATAACTCTTATTATTATTATTAAACAACTATATGGAGTGATGGTTTACAAATTAATCCTTGGTTATTTTTGTAAGGTATCATATACATGAGAAATAATTCCCTATGGAAGTTCAGGTAATAATCATAAAGATACGTTTATTCAACAAAAAAAGTGTCAAGGATGTGGAAAGAAACACCTAGGAAAATGTTTCAAAGGGATAGGAATATGTTATATATGTGGTAATGAAGTTCATTAAGTAATAATCTGCCATGGAAAATGGATGCATTTAGTTTACTCCATGAAAGGGAAGGAAGTTCCTTCTGAGTTATCAATTGAATGATTTTAATGTGGGGAGTATGGTCATTATAAAAATAGTTTTCCGAATAAGAAGGTTTGTTAATGGGATTAGTAGGACCATAAAAATATATTTTTTGAAATACCTAATGGTATTCAACTTCATTATGAATAAACTAAAATTGAAAAATGAAAGGTATGGATTATTTATTGTCTCATGTTTTGAAATTATTTAATCTTAGGAAATGATTCATGATTTTAGTTATCAGAAATATGTATCATAGAATCAGTTAAAAAACATGGTTAAGGGATCATGAAGAATTCTTGATGATTAAGATGTCTACATTTTATAAATTTGAGAATTATGTTAGATCTATTAGCACTGGTATTTTTAAAAGTATTACTGCTCCATTGTTCATGGGATTACATTGGATGAATTTTCTCAAGTATGTGTAACTGTCATGATTGTCATGTGAAAATTATATTTGAGGAATGATCATATTTTATTTTATAGATATAATAATAAATAATTATTAGGGTTTGTGGGATCATTGATTTTGAGTTAATTATGGTTTATTACAATTTGAGATGAAAAATGAAAGGGATGAGATAAAATTGATGTTAAATTATGATATAGTTATTTTTGAATCTTTTATATCATTTTTGGAAAGTTTTAATAATTATATTGTTTTAGAAAATGGAAACCCCACTAGAAGGGTGACAACCCATCACAACAAACAATGCTGAAGGAATCATAACCACAACTGATGTGTGATAAGGCTTTATCGTCTACCATTGGCCTATGTGAATTCTATGTTTAGTATGACTTGTTATTTTTAATTAAATGATTTATGGATCAAGAATATGATGAATTTTTGAAATTATTTTTTATCAAATGAATATATATAGTATAGGAAAATGAATTGGGGATTAAGTGATAAATGTTGTTTTGGAAGACGTTCTCTCTTTTTGGAACACTACATGCCTAAGGAATGTAGAATACTATAGGATTTAATTTGAGGATTAATGATTGAATTTTTTTTGGAAGACTCTATTTTTTATGTGGACATATGGTTATTTGGCGTATTTATGGAAATGACTAACCTATCATGTAGAATATGTGATTAGGTTAATTACATTTCAGTATTAGACTTTAAGAGTAGTCGATGTCAATTTGAGATAAATGTTAAAGATTTATCGTTTGATTCATGTTGATCAAATCATTATGAATTTTGGGTTTAAATCTTAGTTTGGATTTCTTTGATTAATTTTAAGGACAATTATTTATTTATATATCTATGTTTAACATTGGGTATTGTTTGTAGTGTTTTTTAGATTAAGATCATCATTTATTTTTATAGATGATTATCCTTTTGGGGGATTATATGATAATTTACTAACCATTTTGGTTTAGGGTTATTATATATTGACAGGGGAATTTATAGTTCATCTTTTGTGGGTTATGAGATTCTCTATAAGATGATTCTGGTAGTTTAACTGTGACCAAGACTTCTTGAATACCCATTGTTTGGAGAAAAGATGTGATTGTGGTTATTATTTATTAAAGGGTGAAGCTCTATGTGACAAGTAAGTATGTTTCCTTATGTTCTTAGTGAAGCACATAAATAAATTCCTCATCTTTATGAAAATGATGTTAAAAAATATATTTTTTGATTAATTTTCCTATAGGGAAATCAAATACCATTTAACCCATCACATGTTTATGGTTTTCGGGTTGTTACATTTTTCCTAATCATGTTTTCTAAAACCCTCCATCAGAAAAAATGGTTATTTTATCTTCCATATCCATGTTTTCCAATATGAAATCCTTGTATGAGTTATCCCAGGTTACCTACATAATTATCATTCTCTCTTTTAAGGTGATAGTTTTAATGAAATGTTTTCCATTGTGGGATCTAAAAAGAAGTTTCCAGGCCACATTTTAAAACTACGAGGGCTCAATTTTCAAAATGGGGAATGATGTAACATATTACATAATTATTGAATAATAAATTTTCATATCTATTAATATTTTTGAAATTAATATTAATTTTAGTTCAAATGGGACACTATTAACGATAGAGTACTTAACAAGAAATAATAGGTTTCTTTGAAATCTTAAGTTTCACACAAGACTGAGTTATACGAAAAAATAATACAACAATAATATTATTATATTAAATGGTTGTTAACGCCTAGTAGTTGTAATGGAGGGAATGAACAGAATTAACTATATTATTATTTTACATATTTTTTAAATGTTTATACATTTATCTAATGACTTTTAGAATCTTAAAAGGAGAATGAATCTAGTTTTAAGTATTAAATACTCTAATATTTTTGAAAGGACATTTTACCACCTTTTGATAAGTACCCAATTTTAAAAATAGTTTTTGTCACTTTTATATATTCCACATGATAAAATAATCTTCTAATTTAGAAGTAGGACATCAAAATTCACGTTTTGTATTTTTTTTGATAATATTCATTTTTTAATGAATAGTGAAAAATACTGGATTTTTATTCAAAACTGCCTTATCATCTAATTTATTTATATAAATAGATTTTACTTTTTATTTGTTTTAAAGTGTAATTGAATTATGTTTTTATCAATTAATACATTGATGGTCATTTTTTGTAATTTCACATTTTAATTAGACATAAAAACATGTCAATATTTTGATAGTTTTGACATCTTAAAAACTAGTTTTCTTTTTTTCACAATGGGAATTAATTATAAATTATTTTATTCCAATTGTGTGTTTTGAATTTGGAAAATTGGATTCCATATTTTGAATCATATGGTCCAAATTATGTAAATAGATACATTTTATTTTTGGACATTAGGAATACCAACTTCACTAAATATTTTTACTTACCAAGGATAACGGGTAAATCAGTTAAATATGGGTTGTCACGACCCGTCCTCGGGGCCCGTGCTGTGACTACCCCAAGCCCGCCTTCCATAGGCCAAGGGCTGACAACTAGCACCAAGGCGTAATTCCCGGTAAAAAGGGAAGGCATTGTCTTTGTAAAGTAAACAAACACCACAGAGCAAGAAAACAGTAGAAGTAAACACTAAGTAAAAACTGGGTACAACAGTAAGTGCGGAAAAGTAAGTGGGCCAGTATACAAACCCAAACTGACAATAAAGTACCACTGGAAAGGGAAAATAACAACTAAAAAGTAGAGCCGTAGTGTCGAGTCGTCCACTGGAATTCTCACCTGAAGGGTGGGTACAGATAGCCTCCACTGCTCCTCGGGTCCAGCCGACCACTCCGAGTACGTCCGCCCAGTGGTCCACCTCCAGGTACCATCCTGCTCTGCAAGCCTCAACCACGATCAGCGCTGTCCGTCGTCTGCAACCAACACAACGTAGTGCGGGCATAGCCCATACAGGGGTGAGTATAAGCTACTCAGTAGGGACCCCGAGACCCCCGAAGGTCTCCCAGAATCCACAAAGGATAATCCACAAAGAAAAGATTCAATCACGATTTAACATTCGACACTGCTTAGGTATATGCCCATACATATACCTAAGTCATCAATTCCAGTTCGCTCCAACTCCGAGATCAAGTACAACCCAGTCCACACAGGAAAACAAAACGTAAATCTACACAGGATAGCACAACACAATCCACATAGGAAAGCAAAACAGGATTCACCTCACACAGGTATACTTCTTCGTAAGATGATAGATATGATCAGATATTGCCACTGATTCATCTAAGCCGTCGGACCCACAAAGGATCGATAGGTACTAACCCCCGCAATGACAACTAAACCCCGCAATGACCTACAAAGGATCTGACCCACACAGAATCGATAGGTAACTAACCCCCACAAAGACCCACACAGGATCGGACCCACACAGGATCAGAAGCACTGATCCACGTAGGATCTCTGAGTGTTGTAGTCGTCACCGTCGAATCCACTGAGGATCTCTGTATAGTCGTTGTCGTCGTCGCCGTCGCAGTCGCAGTCGCAGTCGCAGCCAACTCTAGGGTTCCCGCACAAAGCAAGCTCGTTCGGGAGGGTCCGGTCCACGATCCGAGAGGCTGATACATCAAATGACACATAGTTCAGAGTTGATGTATCCAAAAGTTCCGTATCGTCAACAGGAACTCAACGCCACAGACGGCGCGTCAAACGGACGCCCGGTCAGAGAGTTATTGGCTTTTTCGTCCTAGGGGCCCGGTTGGTTTTTAAGTCAAAACCAACCCGAACATACTCCACCTATGTCCAAACCTCGGGCGGAGTAATCCAAAATATCCTTATCACTTAGAGGAATCCATCAAAGTCGACGGCACGTCAATCAGACGTCCGGAGTTCAAGTTATAAGCGATTCCGCTCCGAGGGCCCGATTGGTTTCGTGTACGAACCAACCCTGCCGAACCCAAAGTTTTCGGAAACCTTGAGTACGATATACCGAAACGACCGCCTCGATCCAAAGATCTCATCGCAACTGACGGTGCGTCGATCGGAGGCCCGTAGCTCATGTTATGGGCAACAGACCGAAAGAGGTTCGGTATTAGGGGGTTCGGGCCCGGTCCGACCCGGCCTGATACCCCCAGGGTCGGCCCGAACCGGGTCGACCCGAACTGGGTCCGGGTCCGGACCGCTTGGGCGCGGCCCGGCCCGGTCGGCGCGGCCCGGTCTGGCAGACCGGACAGGCAGCCGGCCCGGCGCGCGGCGCGCTGGCTAGGGGCTCGGCCGAACGGCCAAGCCATTTCGGTGCGGGGGGTGCGCTGCCCCCGCGTGGAGAAACTGTGGCCCCTTTATGGGGCCGCTCAGCTGGCCGGCCAGGGGTAACGACCCCCGTCGTTTTCCTCGAACCAGCCGGCCCGCACCGGCCGGCCGGCTGCGCCACCATGAGATCAGCAAGGGCCGATCCCCTTGCTCTGATGCCGGCGACCCGGTACCAGCCACCGGTTACGCTGCTCCGCCGCGGCCTGGAACCGGCCGCGACCCTCCGCCGCAGCCCCGCTCCGACCGCGGTGCTTTAGTGGTTCTCCAGTGCGGCGAGACGGTGCCACATCTTGGTTTCGTGTTCAACGGCGCGGTGCGACGGCGCCGCGTCTTGGTTCGTCTTCAACGGCGCGGCGCGACGGCGCCGCGCTTCTCCCCCTTTCCTTATGAAAATTCCACACGGTGCTTCGGTACCGTGTTGCCTTGATCGCCGCAACAAAACCAACAACCAAAAAAGGGGAGGAGTTTCGGTCGTGTTCGTGCGGTACGACCTCCTCCCGTTATCACGATAACAGGCGGGTCAAATAAAAAGAGAAAGCGACAGAATATTTCATGAACTAACAAATAAAATAAAACCCTACCTCAACGCTGTTGTCGAACGAGCGTTCGTCTCGGAATTAACCATCGCGGAAGAAGAGGATTGTCGCGGAAGAAGAAGATCGCCGCGGAAGAAGAGAATCGCCATTGGCATTAGGTGATCTCCGAGGAAGGTGTCTATCGCCGTCGGAGGTTGGCGTTCTTCGTTGGCGGTAGAGCGTTCTTCGCGTTCTTCGTTGGTGGTAGAGCGTTCTTCGCGTTCTTCGTCGAAGAACGAAGAATCTTCTCTTTGTTCTCCCAAAGGTTTAACACAACACAAACCCCCAACAATAATAAAATAAGTCCTCTTCTTATTTTATTATCAACTTAAGTATTTGAAAATCAAAAGATAAGAAACGAACAAATAATTCGAAGAATTAATTGTAACGATTTAACCACCCAATTTAATGGGGGGTTTCTTTACCAAAAAAATGTAAGGTTTGACTTTCATTAAAAGGGGGGTTGCAGGTGCGTTAATTAGGAGGGAAGAAACGGTGGGGCTCGTGCGGGACCCACCTCACAAATACCCTACCAAGTGGGTAGTATATTTTGGGTTCCACCCTATCCGCTTAACTTGGCTTAAGTGGCATTAAGTGAAATAAAATTAAGTTGTCGCACCACTTTATTTTATTTCTTAACTTAACCCCAAAAATTAAAAACCACACCCGAGGAAACGCAACTCTGGAAAAGGAGTTTCTACAAAAAATATCGGCGCTGCGATTCCATCAGTGTCCTCAAAATATGATTCCGAGCACCAGTTCAAAAGTTATAAAACCCCGCTCGTTCGTTCACTGAACGTACCCGAGCTAAACTTCGGAAAATGATTTCGGGCACACCGGGCCTCAGAATCAGGTGTCGTCAGAAACTGCGTTCTTGTAAAATTCTAAAGAAAATTAAGAGAAAAAAATTTCCTTGAATTTTATGGGTCTTTACATCACTCCCACCTCAGGGCTTTACCTCCGCGTAAAGATACATAAAAAACTAGGGAAACAAAAGTGGGTACTGAGCACGCATCTGAGCCTCCTGCTCCCAAGTGCTCTCCTGGAGGTTCCCGTGCTGCCACCTGATGCACACTAGAGGAATCGACCATCCACGTAGGACCCGCTCCTGTCGATCCTCAATCTCCACCGGGACCTCCACAAAAGTCGCCCCATCATCAACGTCCAGCTCCCTATGGTCAATGATAGGCGTCGGGTCGTGCACGTATCTTCTCAGCTGAGATACGTGGAAGACGTCGTGCACCCAGTGCAACTAAGGTGGTAGAGCCAGGCGATAAGCCACCTCGCCAATCCTGCTGAGGACCTGGAATGATCCGATGAAGCGAGGAGATAACTTGCTGCCTCGGCCAAATCTCTGTAATCCACGTCGAGGTGAGACCCGCAAGAAGACGTGGTCGCCATCCTCGAACTCAAGTGGCCTCCGCCTCCTATCAGCATAAGACTTCTGCCGGCTCTGATCTGTCCTCATCTACTCCTGGATGACCTGGACCTTCTCTGTCGTGGCCTGGACCATCTCCGGTCCCCCAAGTGCTGACTCCCCAGGGTCTGTCCAGCACAGCGGTGATCTGCAAGGTCGGTCGTACAACGCCTCGTATGGTGTCATCCCGATGGTGGAGTGGTAGCTGTTGTTGTACGCAAACTCCACCAAGGGTAGGTGGTCCTCCCAACTACGACCAAATTTGAGGACACATGCACGGAGCATGTCCTCGAGAGTCTGTATGGTCCTCTCCGTCTGACCATCTGTCTGAGGGTGAAAGCCGGTTCTCAGACGTAGCTGCATCCCGAATGCCTCCTGCAACCCCTTCCAAAGCCGGGAAGTAAAGCGAGAATTCCAATCAGAGAAGATAGATGATGACACACCGTGAAGCTGTACAATCTCCTGAACGTAGAGACGTCCCAAGTTCTCCACTAAGCCCTGCTCTCTAATGGGTAAGAAGTGAGCCAACTTGGTGAGTCAGTCGACAATCACCCAAATGGAGTCGTGACCTTTGGAAGAGCGTGGAAGTCCAGTCATGAAGTCCATAGATATCTCGTGCCACTTCCACTCCGGGACCTCCAAGGTCTGTACCAAGCCTGCTGGTACCTGGTGCTCTGGCGTCACCTGCTGGCAGGTGAGGCATCGAGAAATGAACTCTGCCACAACCTTCATCATGGCCGGCCACCAGTGCTATCGTCTGAGATCCTAGTACATCTTCGCCACTCCAGGATGTAATGCCAAAGGGGAAGTGTGAAACTCTCTCAGCACCTTCTCCCGTAAGGCAACTGGTACCAAGGTACGTCCTCTGAAAAGGACATCATGCTCTCCTCCTAAGGAGAAACCATCAGGTGCCTGTCCTGAGGATATATGTGCACGCCGCATCTCACAGTTAGCATCCCCACGCTGTGCCTCTCTGACCCACTGCAGTAGTGGAGGGGTGACTGTGAGAGACTGAAGGAAGGCTGGTTCATCTCTATCCACGAACGATATCTGCAAAGCGGCTAGCTGCTATGTTGCCTCCTCAAGTAGCTGAATGCCCGTCCTCCTGCTGAGAGCATTGGCTACTACGTTCCCCTTCCCAAGAGTATAGACTATCTCAAAGTCATAGTTCTGGAGGAACTCGAGCCATCGCCACTGTCTCAGGTTCATGTCCTTCTGAGAGAAGATGTACCTGAGACTCTGATGGTCAGAAAAGACTGTAAAGCGCTCGCCCATCTGGTAGTGTCGCCATTTCTTCAAAGCGAAGACCACTGCTGCTAACTCTAAGTCATGAGTAGCGTAGTTCTGCTCATGAGGCCTCAATTGGCATGATCCATAGGCGATCACCGCCTGCTCCTATATCAGGACACATCTGAGTCCGATCCTTGATGCATCGCAGTAGACTAAATACCCTACTCCCTCCTCTAGCAACCTCAAGATAGGTGCGCTGGTCAATCTCTGTCTCAGCTCTTAGAAGCTCTGCTGACATCTGTCTGACCACACAAAGGGTTTCCCCTTCTTCTTCAAAGCTGAGAGTGGTGCCGCAACTCAGGAGAAGTCTGGCACAAATCTCCGGTAGTATCCAGCTAGTCCCAAGAAACTCCGCACCTCTGTCACGCTCCTGGGTGGCTCCCAAGCTAGCACTGCCTCGATCTTCGTAGGATCCACCGCAACTCCCAGCTCAGAGATAACGTGTCCCAAGAAGTGGACCTCACATATCCATAATTGACACTTCGAGAGCTTTCCATAAAGCTGGTGCTCTCGGAGTGTGTCTAGTACAACCCACAAGTGGTAGGGGTGCTCCTCCTCAGCCGTCGAGTATATCAAAATGTCGTCGATGAGGACCATTAAAAATCTATTGAGGTATGGCTGAATGATCCTATTCATGAGGCCCATGAACACTTCTAGAGAATTGGTCACGCTGAAAGGAATAACCAAGAACTCATAGTGGCCATACCGACATCTAAAGGCCGTCTTCTACACGTCCTCGTCATGAACTCTGAGCTGATGATAGCCAGACCTGAGGTCTATCTTTGAGAACCACCATGCTCCCTTGAGATGATCGAAGAGGTCATCAATCCTCGGTAGTGGATACTTGTTCCTCACTGTCACCTAGTTCAGGCAACGATAGTCGATACAAAGTCGCAAGCTCACGTTCTCCTTCTTGGCGAACAATATCAGGGAAGCCCAGGGTGAAACACTGGGTCGGATGAATCCCTTGCCCTGCAAGTCCTCCAACTGTACTCGTAGCTCTCGAAGCTCAGCGGGGGACATCTGAAATGCTGGAGGGGATATCGGGGCTGTCCCGGGGTATAGATCAATATAAAAGTCTACCTCTATGCGAGGAGGTAGTCTTGGAACGTCGTCGGGAAAGACGTATGCATACTGATCCACCACTGTAGGAAAACTTGGACTCTTCGCGTCAACTGATCCTAGGATGAGGCTAGACAACTAATGAGTGATGGGCTGTCCTCTCCTCTACGAGAGTCCATCCTGTGCTGCGAAGGCTCCCTTCTCACCGGTGAAGGTGAACCTGCTACCGTCAGTGCACACACATCACACCTTGCGCCTAATACAATCGATCTGAGCATGGACTGTAGATAACCAATCCATGCCCAAGATGATGTCGTAAGGCCTCGAAGCCGATACAAGAAGATCCCAGCCGAAGATCTCGCCTCCTAAAGTAAGCTCACACTGCCGGTACCAGTGCGTAATCATCGAGTCTGCTCTCATAGGAGTCTCTAGCCGTAAGGATCGAGCCAACGACTCAGTCAGAATCTCCGAGCTCCGAACAAGGGCAGCGACTATGAAAGAGTGACTTGCTCCTGTGTCTATAAGAACTGCAGCAAGGGTGGAATAGAAACAGATAGTACCTCAAATCATCTCGAGCGCGTCGTGGTCGTAGGCCTCCGCTTCCTGGAGCTGTGCTTGTCTCTGCCCGCCAGCTCCCGATGGTCGGGGTGGACCTCCTGGTGGTGGTGGTGGTAGAGCCTCAAAGCGTCGCCCACCGCCTGCTGCTCGACCATCTCCTCTGCCTCGTCCGCCTGCTCCCTGCGGACCGCCACGGTCGAACCTCTGCCTCTGCCTGGGTGGCCCCTCAACCGTCTGCTGCTCCTCGACACGACGGGTCGGGCAGTCACGAGCCATGTGGCCCTGCCCGCTACATGTGTAGCACTGTCTGCCTCTTGAAAGACTGGATCCGCGCTGTGTGCCCCGCACTACTAAGCTAGTGTCTTGAGGTCATCTGCTTGAGGGTCTGGTCTGCCTGGACCCATGAGTCATCCATTGACTGCCTGCTGCATAAGACTCTGCTACCTGCCGCCCTGCGGTAGGTCTCGCTGCTGAAGAAGGCTCAACAAGGAATATCTCAATCAAAAGGGATCGCTCCAGTAATCCTGCCTGAGTCGGAATGCAGAGGGAGATCAGCGATGCCCTGATCTCATACCTCAATCCCTGCTCAAAGGTCCGGGCCCGGAAGAATGGGTCCTATACCATGTATGTCGAGTAGCGCGAGATATTGGTAAATCTCACCGAGTACTGGGTGACCGTCAAGCTGCCCTACCGCAGCTGTAGAAGCTCCTGGATGCGCACTGCACGGAGGGTGGCTACGATGAAATCCGAGCGAAAGAGGCTCTCAAAGTCCGTCCAGAGGAGAGAAGCCTCATCGTGCACCTGGAGAATCAAGCTCCACCATCGGCCCGCTGCCGCGTGCAGTAGGCTTGCTGCGAGGATCACCATGAGGTCTACTGGTGTCCTCAATAACCTGAAAACTCGTACCACTGTCTCCATCCAATCCTCAGTTGCCTGGGGGTCCGTCTCCCCGCGGAACCTGGGCGGTCGCTAGCACTGGAACTCGTGCAGTGCACTAAGGTGACGTGCATCATCAGCGGCTGGGCCTGGAAGCATCGGTGGCTCAGTGGGTAAAGGTACCGCCGGTGCCTCAGCTGTCAAAGGGCCCTGTACCCAGGCCTCATTGCTCGGTGGGTTGTCGTCGCGCACAACTCTCGGAACCCTAGATGGCTGCCGTCGTGGTGCCATCCTGAAAAGAAACAGGTGTGCCACGGTCAGAACAGTATACCTGGTGAGCTGACACAAAGTAATCATAAAGAAAACTTGAAACACACATGCAATCAATGTTTTCGTGCATTAAGTCGGAAATCAGAAGTCAGGGTCCTGGTGTACGGATATGTCAGCCGCCGCACCAACACTAGACTCCCTGGACTGATAACCACACTCAATACTCTTAACACTATTTCTTCACATAGAAAAGATCAGAGTCCTGAGTTCTGCGGTAGAACCAAACTCCTCTGATACCAATTGGTCACGACCCATCCTCAGGGCCCTTGCTGTGACTACCCCAAGCCCGCCTTCCATAGGTTAGAGGCTGGCGACTAGCAACAAGGCGTAATTACCAGTAAAAAGGGAAGACATTGCCTTTGTAAAGTAAAAAAACACCATAGATCAAGAAAGCAGTAGAAGTAAACACTAAGTAAAAACTGGGTACAATAGTAAGTGCGGAAAAGTAAGTGGGCCAGTATACAAACCCAAACTGAAAATAAAGTACAACTGGAAAGGGAAAACAACAACTGAAAAGTAGAGCCGCAGCGTCGAGACATCCACTGGAAGTCCCACCTGAAGGGTGGGTACAAATAGCCTCCACTACTCCTCAGGTCCAGCTGACCGCTCCGAGTACGTCCGCCAAGTGGTCCGCCTCCAGGTACCGTCCTGCTCCGCAAGCCTCAACCACGATCAGCGCTGTCTGTCGTCTGCAACCAACACAACGTAGTGCGGGTATAGCCCGTGTAGGGGTGAGTATAATCTACTCAGTAGGGACCCCGAGACAGCCGAAGGTCTCCCAGAATCCACAAAGGATAATCCACAAAGAAAAGATTCAATCAAGAAGTAACATTCGACACTGCTTAGGTATATACCCATACATATACCTAAGTCATCAATTCCAGTTCGCTCCAACTCTGAACTCAAGTACAACCCAGTCCACACAGGAAAAAAAACGTAAATCCACACAGGATAGCACAACACAATCCACATAGGAAAGAAAAACAGGATTCAGCTCACACAGGTATACTTCTTCGTAAGACGATAGAGATGATCAGATATTGCCACTGATTCATCTAAGCCATCAGACCCACAAAGGATCGATAGGTACTAAACCCCACAATGACCCACAAAGGATCTGACCCACACAGGATCGATAAGTAACTAACCCCCGCATTGACCCACAAAGGATCGATAGATAACTAACCCTCGCAAAGACCCACATAGAATCGGACCCACACAGGATCTGTAGGCGCTGGCCCACACAGGACCGCTGAGTGCTGACCCACACAGGATCAGACCCACACAGGATCGGTAGCACTGATCCATGTAGGATCGCTGAGTGTTGTAGTCATCGCCGTTGAATCCACTGAGGATCTTTGTACAGTCGTCGTCGCAGTCGCAGTCGCAGTCGCAACTAGCTCTAGGGTTCCCGCACACAGCAAGATCGTTCGGGAGGGTCTACTCCACGAGTCGAGAGGCTGATACATCAACTGACACATAGTTCAGATTTGATGTATCCAAAAGTTCCGTATCGTCAACAGGAACTCAACTCCACAGACGACGCGTCAAACGGACGCCCGGTCTGAGAGTTATTGGCTTTTTCGTCCCAGGGGCCCTGTTGATTTTTAAGTCAAAAGAAACCCGACCATACTCCACCTGTGTCCAAACCTCGGGTGGAGTACATCAAAAGATCCATCTCACTTAGAGGAATCCATCAAAGTCGACGACACGTCAATCGGACGTCCGTAGTTCAAGTTATAAGCGTTTCCGCTCCGAGGGCCCGGTTGGTTTCGTGTACGAAACAACTCGGCTGAACCCAAAGTTTTCCGAAACCTTGATTGCGATATACCGAAACGACCATCTCGATCCAAAGACCACATCACAACTAACGGTGCGTCGATCAGAGTCTCGTAGCTCAAGTTATGGGCAACAGACCGAAAGAGGTTCGGTATTAGGGGGTTCGGGCTCGGTCCGACCCGGCCCGATACCCCCAGGGTCGGCCCGAACCGGGTCGACCAGAACTAGGTCCGGGTCCAGCCCGCTTGGGCGTGGCCCGACCCGGCCTGGGCGTGGCCCGACCTGGGCGCGGCCCGGTCTGGTGGACCGGCCAGGCAGCCGGCCCGGCGCGCGGCGCGCTGGCCAGGGGCTCGACCGAGCCGTTTCAGTGCGGGGGGCGCGCTGCCCCCGCATGGAGAAACCGCGGCCCCATTATGGGGCCGTTCCGCTGGCCGACCGGGGGTTACAACCCCCGGTGTTTTCCTCGAACCGGTCGGCCGGCTGCGCCACCACGGGACCGGAAAGGGCCGGTCCCCTTGCTCTGATGCCGGCCGTCGGTTCCGCTGCTCCGCCGCGGCCCGGAACCGGCGGCGGCCTTGGTTCGTCCGGCGTGGTGCGACAACACCGCACTTCTCCCCCTTTCCTTATCAAAATTTCGCTTGGTGCTTCGGCACCGCATTGCCTTGATCACCGCAACAAAACCAACAACCAAAAAAGGGGAGGAGTGTCAGCCGTGTTCGTGCGGTCCGACCTCCTCCCGTTATCACAATAACAAGTGGGTCAAATAAAAGGAGAAAGCGACGGAAGATTTCATGAACTAACAAATAAAATAAAACCCTACCTCAACGCTATCATCGAACGAGCATTCGTCGCGGAATTAACCATCACAGAAGAAGAGGATCGCTGCAGAAGAAAAGATCGCCGCAGAAGAAGAGAATCGCCGTTGGCGTTAGGTGATCTCCGAGGAAGGCGTCTCTCGCCGTCGAAGGTTGGCGTTCTTCATTGGCAGTAGAGAGTTCTTCACGTTCTTCATTGGTGGTAGAGCGTTCTTCGCGTTCTTCGTTGAAGAATGAAGAATCCTCTCTTTGTTCTCCCAAAGGTTTAACACAACATAAACCCACAAAAATAATAAAATAATTCCTCTTCTTATTTTATTATCAACTTAAGAATTTGAAAATCAAAAGATAAGAAATGAACAATTAATTTGAAGAATTAATTGTAACGATTTAACCGCCCAATTTAATGGGGCATTTCTTCACCAGAAAAACGTAAGGTTTGAATTTCATTAAAAGGGGGGTTGCGGGTACGTTACTTAGGAGGGAAGAAACGATGGGTATCGTGCGGGCCCCACCTCACAAATACCCTACCAAGTGGGTAGGATATTTTGGGTTCCACCCTATCCGCTTAACTTGGCTTAAGTGGCTTTAAGTGAAATAAAATAAAGTTGTCGCACCACTTTATTTTATTTCTTAACTTAACCCCAAAAATTAAAAACCACACCCAAGAAAACGCAACTCCGGAAAAGACATTTCTAAGCAAATACCGGTGCTACAATTCCATCGGTGTCCTTGAAATTCGATTCCGAGCACCGGTTTAAAAGTTAGAAAACCCCGCTCGTTCGTTCACTGAACGTACCCGAGCTAAACTTCGGAAAATGATTCCAGGCACACCGGGCCTCGGAATCAGGTGCCGTCAGAAACTGCGTTCTTGTAAAATTCCCAAGAAAATTAAGAGAAAAAAATTTCCTTGAATTTTACGGGTCTTTACATGGGTAAAAAATAATATTATCCATCCAACGACACAAATTCCTTCAATTTTTTTTATTCTTTTGAAATGCCTCAATTTAAAGAAGGAGGGGGGAAACCTAAAGAAACTTTATGGAAATAAGACAAATCAAACCCGAAGGACAGAAAGCGTAAAACCAGGCTAACAGCATAGATCTTCCCCTCCCCAAAATTTGATCATGATGAAACTCACCACCATTGCAAGGTAGTTCAGCTAGAAAGTGTCTTGTGTCAAATCATATGCTCGATCTGATGGAAAATGTCATACCCTCTCAAACAACCAAATTTGTAAAGCTCTACAAAGATGAACCTCTAGCTCTAAATCCTCCTCTGTGGCCTGTTGCAAGTAGTCGAGTCTAGATGCATTGACATCACACCATTAGGATCAAACCATACAAACAAGAAACTTCCTCCATTCAAAATATGAACACCTTCAAAAAAAATTCACCACATGCAAGAAACTAATACCCCATGCACCATGAATCCTTCACTGGTCACCGGAGCCCCCACCAGAAGACAACCCCACCACCATATGAAGACATCCCCAAACATCTGAAAAATCAACCCAAAGAGGAAAACTAACCTAGGAACATGGGAAAAGACCGTCATAACTAGGGAATGGATGGCCTAGAACCGCACCATGATTGTGTCACCAATGAGTAGATCTGAGCCGCACTAACCAGGAAACTCCACAAAGGGCATGGATCCAGACAGGTCAGAACTTTAGAAGCACCCTCCAGAGATAGCAGGGAGGAGAAAATAATCTCCAACGATAGTGGTGCGTCACAAACGTTCTGAACTTCGACATCAACTCGGCCACAAACCCAAAGACACGAGGACCACTGAGTGTCAAACCCTGTAAAATCCAAACATATCTTTCCCATTCTGTCCATTTGGTAGATGATGCTAGACCACACTAGAGGAATAAGGATAAAGCATGTGGAATCCATCTCTGAGCCAAGCTGAGAATTCAGACAATGCCGAGTCACTTGGGTGTGAAAATGACATTTATAATATCTAATTTAATGAAAAGGGAAATATAACATAGACATGTATATTTTAAGAAAAATTAATACAGGGTTATATAACTGATATCATTTACTATAATTAGTAATTGGAAATATAAATGTATTTCCTATATCATGGTATTTAATTTTTAATTTTAAAACATTAAATAATTAAATTTATGTAAGATACACTGATAGTACAGTGATTACCTTATTAAAGAAATATTCAAATAAATGATATTATAAATATTAAAAAAATGTAATTTGATCATTTGTAAGCCATCCACGAATTTTCTGGATGATTATGTCAAATTATCTTTGATTTAATGATTTATTTTGAATGGTATCATTTTTTTTATTACTTTTGAAAAAATCTTTCACTTAATAGTGTCAAAATTGACATATGGGTTCTTAAAACAAATAAGATTTTATTAATTTATATAACAGTCCATGATATATAATATTCATCCAAATGAGTTATATAATGTTACAAATTTCATTAATGATAAACATGTGGTTCTCCTTAAATTTTATAGTTACTATAGTAACCATATGTTATGAAAATACAATAATACATGGTAAGAGATAATACTTTTAACCATGGGTTAAAGAAAAAAAAGATAAATTTACTTTTAGGACATAAAAATTATCTAGATCTTATTGGTTTAGAGTATTTTTAATCATTATCATCTTATCATTAAAATATATATACATTTTAACTATTATAATTCAAAAATAAATTTATAATAAAAAAATATTTTAAGACATTCCTAAAGTGCCCCTCCCCCCATATATAAAAGGGATTCACCTCTACCCACTTAATCACTCATCTCAAGCCCATTGGCTCATCCATATTATTTAAAATAATCTACCCACCTCCCTACCTTACTCTTAGTGGAAAAAAATTGGTCATGCATCCATCTTAAAGAGACGATTTGTTAAAATCAAAAGGAGATACTCGAAAAGAAAGTATTTGTTTTATCACCTCTTTCAAAATTCTTTCCATCTTATGCATCCTCTTATTATGTAGTTTCTATACTAAAGTAATAAATAGAGTATCTTCTACATGCTGATATTTTATTATAGTAATGGGAAAACCTTATACCTCCTTTATCCAACCTATAAATAACAATATCACCATGCGTGCGTGCATACGACTTACCGTCTCCACATCATGGTGTAATTTTTTATTCATTATTATATAATTTGGAAGGGTATACTAATGAGTATAATGGATTTAAATAATTAATATAACTTTATAATTATTTTATATAATTAATATACATTCTAATCCTAAACTTTTTTACCATTATGTTAATGATATCGTCGCTCGGGCGTACGTACGGCTTACCGTCTCCACGATGTGATGCGATTCATTCAAGATGATATTCATTAGAAGTGATTATATATATGTATGGAATGAATTAATATGAAATATATTATATTTATATTGACTATATTATTCTATAATTTTTAATTAAAACATACATTTATGCTTTCTAAAATGTGTAAATATGATAATTTCCTTTGAGGGAGTGTGGACTAATACACCCTCAATGTGATATGAATCATTCATTCCAAATATAGAACACATAAAGGATTAATTTAATGAACATATGTAACAAAAATAACATAGTTATTATACTAGAATTATAATATACATATGTATCATTTAGTTTTTATCCCATTAATATGAAATAAGAAATGAATGTACCGTTCATGCGTACGTACGGCCTAACGTCTCCATGAATGGTGCATTTAATTTATTATATGAAAATGTTATAGACAATTATAAATAAATATATATGGGATATATATGATATTTAAATCATGAATAATAATCTGTAGATGATGGTATTTTGATAACTTTTACATCAAACAAGTTCAGTTACGACTCATGTACCGAATATCAACAAAATGACCAATATGAAATTAAATAATTATATAATTTTTATATCATGGTAATAAGTAATATAAAAAAATAATAATCTTAAAAAATTTTCTCAATAAAGTATAAATTAACCTAATTATATTACTCATAATTTTAAATAATGATAGAGACAAATCAGATATAAATGTATGGGAATTTCTTACCCTAATTTCCATTATTTGGGTTAATGTTTTACATCTTGATTATGTCTTGTTATGATTATGTGAGAAATATCATTTGATATTTTATATTGTATTTATACTTTATTTATGATTATTTATAGTGAATACACATAATTGATATATTTTATTAACATAAATGATCTTTGATAAGGAAATCATAACTCAATCTCAATTCATTGAGTTAAATATCAATGTCACTATTTTTTATTTTCAATGAATATGTGTGAATGAAATATTATTGTTTTAAACTGAATATCCACATATATTGGGTGTATTTTAATTTTTTCCACATAATAATACCATTGATTTATCCTTAATTTAATGATGCAATCTTTATAAGGGACATCGTCTCAATCTCCCTTCGTTGAGGCATATTTTGATACAACTTTCTTTTATATGGTGTATAATCAACCCCTTTGAATTTTAATTTAATTCAAAAAATTTAAAAAGGAATAATTTTCTATAATGAATTTTACAAAATGAAAAATGGAATGTTTTTTACTGTACACGACGAAAATGACCTTTCATCCACCATGAGTATTATTTGATATTTGGCTTCCTCTTCAAGCCATATTTTTTTAAAAAATAAGAGTAAATTCCATATTTCATTTTATAAATTTTGGTATTGAAAGTGGTTTTGAGGATGGATTTATTATATCGATATCTTGAAATGATATCTTATTATTTTAATGTTGAAATATTATTTTTTCTTTTATTCTTGTTCATGTGTTATGATTATGCTATGGTTCTTTGATATTTCTTATGTATACAGGTGGTTCTATGATAAACCTATGAAGGGTGAGCCTGTGAAAGATCTCCAATTAATTGGGAAACATTATGAAGGTAAATGTTAAGGTTTCTCCTAATAGATTTAGGGAATATACTGTGATAGATATTTCAAATGTAAACATAAATGTTACTCACTACGTGGTTGTGAAAGATACAATGTAAGTATGTTATAGATTCCCCAAGTTAGCATTTTGATTTATGATTTCTATGAGTTATTCATAAATCTTATTATTTTATGAGGTATTTTAAAGAGATTATGTTCTATTGTTGTAAAGGAAATTGGATAGCATAGAAGTTTGTACAAGGTAATATTTGAGATTTAATGTAATAGTTATGGTCGAATTCTGTAAAACAATAAACCTGAAAAAAACCTAAATGTGAACGAAAGTAAATTTTGGATAAAAAATCATGGTTATGTAATTTTTATTGTTGGGGCCTTACAACTACAATAAACAAATTAACCAAAAACAAACAAAAATTATTCAATGAAATATTTTTCTTCTTATGTGAAAACTTCATTAGACAAGTTGGTTTTACCATTATTTAAATAATTCCAAAACACATTTCAATCCTATTAAATTTTTCACAGTTTATTAGTTTTACCCATATTCAATGGTCATGTTACAAAACCTCTAAACACCAATATCACCTAAAAAATTTTCTTTTATTGTCTTTAGCAATAGACTTTCTAGATTTTTTGGATTTTGGATATTGTAGCTTTTGGGTTGAAACACCATCATTTTGGGCTCCATTGGGATACATTATTCAATTTTTCTAAATCAATTATACCATTGATATATTTTTGGGATTAGCAATATCTTAATGAATAAATATTTTAGGAAATTTTTATTTTTATCCTACACTATATATCAAAATAGAATTATTGATACCAGATTTAACTACATAGTGGGTACCCATATTCCATGATATTTTGGTGGATTACTATCTAGGTGATCTAAATATTACATTTACACTATCATGATTCCCATTTATATAAAATACATTCTTTTAAACTTGAGTGGAAGTAAACTTTTCAAAGGACTGGGAAGTTCCAATAAGGGTTGATTATAGGGTTTTCAATACAACATACAATTAAATATATCTCATTCTGAGAGAGTTATTATCATCCACACTTGATTTGGTATTTTCTCCCTAATCAGTTTTAAATTTTTTTATTTTATCACCATGCACTTAATTTTTCCCTTTTAATGACCTTTTGAGCTATTTTATCCAAAAAATTAACTTCTATTTGTTTATATTGGATATCCAAAGAGAATCTATATAGCTTCTCAAATTAATGGATCAATTCCCCATTAAAAACACCATCTCATTATAATACACTTTCATTTCATCATTATTCATATAAACAATTTTATTATCAGGTGTAAATAATTAATCAATTTCATTAATCAAGTTTAGATTTTTACAGAATTTTATGATAACTTATACATATAAAAACCATATTCTAGAATGTGGAAACTTCAAATCAGTATTCATTTTTTTCATAATATAAAATATTTAAAAATATATAAGTTTAATTTTATTGAGAAATATTTATGAAATTGAACTTGAATTATTATTTGTTCTTCCACGCCCTTAATACATGTGAAAAAAAATTTAGAATATAGGATGAGCCAAAACTGTTCTGTATGGGACATAAAAGAAAAAAACACGTTAGTTTAGAAAAAAATTCCATTTTGGAAATAATCATTGGGATAAAAAAACATTTTCTTACTTAAGAAATCAAATATCATATTAAAATACATT
Source organism: Viscum album (assembly GCA_963277665.1). Lineage (NCBI taxonomy): Eukaryota > Viridiplantae > Streptophyta > Magnoliopsida > Santalales > Viscaceae > Viscum > Viscum album. Next base: position 822,701,106 of record OY728143.1, read on the forward strand.
CACAAAACATTTTCTAAATATCTTTATTTAAAAATAAAACTCATAATGGTTTATTGGATGTCTTGAAAAAAACATTATTTTTTCCACAAATTTATATGTTCCACCCTAAAAAATAATCATATAAGTTCTTTTAAACATAATATAATTAGATTACCTTTTAAAATCATAATATTTCCTTAAAAACGTTCCCAGAATAGATAAATCATATTAGTAACATGGGACATAATCTTTAATATCAAACTTATAAATGTAATAAAAAAATATGGTTGACTTCCTTACCAAATTCATTGGAGGTCTATCATAGTCTCACCCATCCTTGGTTTGTAATAGAACCATAGATCATTGGTCTATAATGGAAACACCCATTCTTAGATTGTAACAGAACCAACCATCATTATAACAATTCCAAGGAACCATAACATAATATTTACATATAAAATCATGCAATTTCAAACATCACACTCATAATAATATTCTTTTCATCCATAAGAAAACAATTTTAGAAATTTAAATATCTATTCCACTTTAAAACCCTTTTTAAAAATATACCCAAAAATTGGGTAGGAGGGGTTTTCTTTAAAGAAAACATAGAATATTTGAAAGCATTTCGAATATCAAAAAACAGTTTCAGTGGTGGAAAATTCATTATCCCCATATATGTTTAAAAACATTCATTTTTTTTATAAAATTAAAAACATTACATATAAAAGACATAAAAAGATTCATTTTGAAATCCATTGAATTAATTTAAAAGGTGACATAAAAATTCATTTATAATTTCATTTTACCTTTTAAATACATATATAAAAAAAATTAACATTGAAATGGAATGAAAAGAGTTAATAAGGAATCATTTAAAGATGATTTATAATATAAACCCATTACATAAAACATAAAAAAAGATAAATTTTTCAACAATGTAAATTAAGTTAGATATGGTAAAAAATGACTATTCTTGTCCATTGAATCATAAATAATAAATTTCTTAAAACATTAACAAACACATGATCACGAAAGATATAGATTTAGAAAATAAATCATTAAAAAATTTAAAAGAGGGTTAACATCAATGTGTCCCTTTCCATGAGTCTTACTCGTCATGTATGTTTTTTATCTTCCATAATAATAAACCTATGTTGATTATTTAATTACTCGATTACATTTTCCAATTTTATTAATACTCATTATTTTATTCATTACCATGTTATTTTAATTTATTGGATATGTTTTTTTACATTGAACATTTTCGTGATATTCTCCACATATGTCCAGAATGACTTCAGTATGTTGATTATGGTCAAAGAGGACATTATTCCATCATATCTAGAATAATGTTCATTTTTATACATCAAATATACTTTTAAAACTAATAATGAAATACAGTTTTGTAAAATGAACTAAATTAGAATCATTGATATTGTAGGTTGTATGTATAAATGAATAATACATCCAATTTTCGTCTAGTTTTAAGAGGAGGTGATGGAAAATGAATTAAATCAGTTTGATAGGTCGTATTCCATTGTACACATGAACAATTGTCTATTTTCTATTTGATGGAAGAATATATGGATATAAGTTGTTCCAATAGCATAATGAAATATTAGTTCATGGGAGTTCCTTTTTATATTATATAATCATGGTTGAAAAATATTTTATGGAGTTTAAAAATGAAACAAAATTAAAATTCATGGTTAAGAACTATACCTTTTCTTCGAACAACATTGTACGGTTTAAAACAAAATATTTCATATGATGATTTTCTAATAAAAAAAGTCCATTATGAGTTGGGTAGGTTTTTAAGGAAAGGATTTAGTCTGGTCATAGACAAGACTAAAGGCTTTGGATGTTTTATGAAAATATGAGAGGAGTTTCCCTATTATAAGTGAGGGGATGCACACTCTTGGAATTTATCAAATTATTAAACTGTTATAAATTAATTTAAATTATAAAATTTCTCCATATTAATAATATTTAAATATAAGATGAGTCTAATTACAAACCCTCAAGTATAATAAAAATTATACTTGTTTACAAGTTATATTTTACATTATTATTTTTTAACCCGTTTTAATCCTTCTTGACACTTATCAGAGTATTAATGTTTTTACTCTTTAGAGGTCATGAAAGTTACATTAAAATTACAAATGTCCAAAAAATAGGAAATTTTTTTATATTATAAACTATTTCCCATTAACATGAATGAATATAAATTTTTCATAAATCCTTGAGAATTTTATTCAATATTATTCATTATAGAATAACCTAAATGTCAATTTTGACTATATTAGTTTAATTTGACTTAAAAAAAAGAATAAAAAGATAGAATTTGAATATATACATTTAACACATCCCATAAAATTTATATTTATCTAATATATTAATGTACCCAAATAATTCATTCTGATTTAATTATTATTAATAATTTTAATATCAATTATTTTATATTTCTTTTAATTGAATTAGTATTGTGTTGTTGTTGGATAAGTATTAATGATACTTCTATAATAAATAAAAATTTAAAATTAATTATAATCACACAAAAATATTATTATGATCCAAAAAAATGTAATATTCATTCAAAGCATTATTTCTTTCCTATGTGAAAACATAAGATATTTTAAAAAGGATGAGACTTACCTTTTATCCTTTTCATTACTTAAATTTTTTTAAAGGTTATAATAATGAAAATATAAAAAAGTCATATATTTTAATCTTGGATGGAAACAAATAAATTTTTATCTTTCAATAATATTATTTTAAGAATTAGGGTTACTTTATAGTCCTTATAAAATTATTTTTACCATTAATTATCTAATTTTACCATTACCATGTTAATAAATATTTATGATTTTTACCATTCATTAGGACAAAAAATTAAGTTTCACATATTATATAATGTAAAATATTTATTTTGTAAATATTGATTCCATTTTACCAAATTCAATCAGACAAATCATAATAAATTCATTTTATAAGAATCCCACAAATCATGACAAAAATGTTTTTTAGGAAAATAAAATTTTCAAGAAATAAATGATCTAATATAAACTCCAAGACTATAAATCATTATCATATGAATTTTGATTAATTAATATATAGAATAAAAAATTTTCATTTAAACATTTCCTTATTAGGGGTTACTCTAATTATATAAAATTAATCAACTTTAGGCACATAAAAACAGTATTCAAACAATTGTTCTTTTAAGAATAAAAATAAACATATAAAAAATCAGTCAAATTTATAATTAAAATCACTATAAATATATCATTATAAATAAAATTGTTCACATTAAAATATTATGCAAAACCAAAATTATATAGGGAATTATATATTACTTTATTTAATGCAAAATTTGATTGTATTTAAAAAATTATTACTATTCAGTGGAAATTCATTCACTTTGGAAGAATACCAAAATTTCTTCCCCATTTAATTATGATGTGATGATTTTAACTATTTTCATTTAAAAATATATGATTTCGCAAAAAAAATTATAATAGTTTCTCACCTAACAAAATAAAAAATAGTTTTTTGAAGAAAGTATACTTTTTTTAAGAATAAAATAAATATATTAATGATTTTTCATTATTTACTAATTATTTATCTATATGATTAAATTGAGTGTTAAATTTATATATATTTAATAAATCATTTAATCTTAATATTACCGATTTTTTGGCTATTTTATAATATTCATATTTATATAATAATATAGCATGGTTTTTTAGGCATGATATTAAGAGTTTTATATGCAATCCAACATAAACATTTTTAAAATCTAGGTGTTACATCCCCCCCACCATATAATAAATATTGTACTAAAAATTTGAACTTGATATCAATAGTCAATGGTTTGTAATTTCAGAATAACTTTCTTGAAATCCCACATCGTAAAACGGGATAATGACAATTCCTCTTGATAAGAGGGGATGGAAAATATGAATGTCATCTTGAATAACAAATTACTTGGTTTCAAAATAGGATAATATTTTTTGGAAGAGGAAATATTGATATTGAAGAAAATCATAATATATAAATAATGATGGGTATTGATAGATATCATCAAACACAATAATGTAAATAAAAATTAATTGTAATTGAACAAAAAACTATAAACTAAATAGATGTGAAAAAACCATAGATTCATAAAAAAATAAATGAAATAGGATAATTTTTTTATTTCAATACCATTTTCCTAGAGTTGAAGAATTACTTACGATCTAGTCTAAGGAAATAATGAAAATATACTTACATGACAAGTTTAATTTTATCCTCAAATCAATTTTTACCCCAATCTCATCCTTTTCTACAAATAATTAATATTCAAGATGATTTTTATGTATAAATTACTAAAACCATCCTCTAATAGAATATATAATTCTAGAAAATGAAAAAAAAATATTTCTAATATCTTTAAAAGTTAACCAATAGAAAATAATTATCACAATGTAAGATAATTAACAAAATATAAAATCCTTTATATAAATAAATAATACATAAATCTCCAAAATTAAATAGTAAGACCGAATGTTCAAATTAAATCGTTTACAAATGAATGTCCTTAAAATTCTTCAGAATTTTTCTAATAGGGAAGAAAACCCAAAGTTTATAATGACTTGATAACATATTCTTCTATTATATATTTAAAGTTTATCTTTAAATAAAATTAATCACTCTTAAAGTATCATACAAATAATGTACTTTTAATAGTTATATAGTATCCAAAATATGTTAATTATTTCCATAAAATACATGAATAAACATATATACACAATAAAACCATATAAACCAATAAAATATAATTCAACCTTTAATCCTGAAAAAAAATCCTATAATATTATGTTTACTTTAACCATATAATATTCCCCACAATATTGTGATCTTCTTCCCGAATAATATTATTCAATTACTCACCAAATTTGTTTTTATTCCCACTATTATCAATACAACAAAAAAAATGTTCCAAAAAATAATTGTAGTCATTATCTATCAAATTATTTATTTTAAGAAACAATTTCATACTAACCAAAAAATTACATAGGCCATTGGTAGGTGCTACACACATATTACACTTTGATTAGGCATTCAGTCTCTATGACCCTAGTAGATTTGAGGGGTTATTAACCAACCTATGATATATCCTTTTTCCAAAACAATATTAATATGATCCTTATAATGTTCATATAGTTGTGATTAACATCATCAAAAATATATTTCACTATCAAATAAATTCTAACCTTACTAGTTTTCAATACTATTTATTTCTCCCCAAAATCAAATAATATTAAATGATTATCATTTTCTTGAAATTAGTCATATATTAAACCAATTTTTTACTTTACCCTTTATCATATTTCCTTCAATGAGTGTCTCAAAATATTATCTCTTTTTTGATACACCACTTTTCATGTTATTGATTATATCTAACAAATGTTTCCAAATTTTAAAAATAAAATATACTATATAATAATCCATATTTTTTTCATTATTAACCTAATATGTATAATATATCATAATATCATTGATAAATAGATAATTCATTCAACTTATTTCTTAAAAATTAACCATGATTTGTTGCCTTATTTTGTAATACAATATTATCCTGAATCAAATATATGAAATATGTCCTTATGGTTCATCAATATTAACTCAATATTATTTCATATAAATAACATATGAAATTAATTAAACTTAAAATCCCGATATCTTGGTATTTTTTTTGATATCCACATTATCTTTAAACATAAGGTCCATATATGCAAAATATTGAAAATAACGTCCATGGTGGAATCTTTCTTATTGAATGAGATGAATGATTTGAGATTTTGAAATGAAATAAAATGTATTCCATGATCTATATAAATTTTGTATGAATAAAAAAAGGTGTTGGATTAATCAAATAGATTTTTATAGGTGATTTGGTTATTCCGAAAGCTTTCAAATAAAACAAAAAAAATCATTTTCCATGATTGCAATGATAAAATCTCCAAGAAGAGATAATTAGGTTTTGTGAGATCCATTTCCTTTTATCTTGATAAATGATCTTTAATATATATATAAGAACATCATTGAAAAATGAAATTAATTATTCCATGTTAAAATTTAAATGGTCCTTATCAAAACAATACTAATAGAAACTATATAATAAATTAGATATAAAATAATTTAAAATAACCATAATTGAAACCTCGTTAAAGAATGTTGTATCATTAATGATTTTATCATACCTTTCACCATACATCCTAAAAATGAAACAACATTATTCTGAAAAAATCCTTCACACTAAACCTATTTGTTAAATATACATCAACTTAATAAAATATGTGTACTAAAATAGCAATAATATACTCAAAATACCATCACTTAATACATAATATGTTTTTCCTAATAAATTGAACATATGATCAACCTTGAATTCATACATCTATGATGGTATCGATTACAATTAAATTAACATCACATAGAATAATCTTAATCTCCAATGAAATCTAAACCATTTTTCTGATGCCATCTACAAGGACACAACCTTAAACATAACCAAGTATATTTCCATCTACATAGTTTTGTATAATTTGGTCATAACTCAGAAAAAAACCATATTTTATAATGTGGTCACATCTAATCATTATCTATTTTCCAAAAAATATTAAAAATTTAAAAAGAAACAAGTTTTCTTTACCTTAAAAATTCCACATAAAATTAAATGGGGATTATTCATTTTTCAGGAACATCATTAAACACTATAAAAAATATTAAAATTTTGGATGAGTAATAAAATAAAAGAAAAGGAAAAGAAAGTAATTAAGAAAGAAATCAGTTAGATAAAAAATAATTATAAATTTTTTTCTTTTTAAAAAAAATATTTACACACAAATGATCATTATCCTACTAAATAAGTCATCAATCATGTAAAAAATATCCTAAAATATTTCAGAAGAAATATTTTTTGAATAATAAAACCCATAAAGGTTGCATTGAATTTATAAAAAATGTATTTTTTTAAAATTTATACATTCCACCAATTAGAAGTAGCATATAATTTCCATTAATCATAAAATAATTACTGTACCTTGAAAAAACATAAAACAATAGTAAAACCTATAGATATCATTGAAAAAACTAATCCATTACATGATACATCACTTTTTATATCAACTATACAAATGAAATTTACAATACAATCAAATTTCATACCCAATGTATTGAAAGGCTATCATGGACCCACCTATCCCTAGTTTATAATAGAACCACACATACATGATTTATAATTAAAAAAACCATCTTTTGATTATAAATAAACAACCCATAATCATTAAAAATACCCCAAAACATAAAATAAGAATTATAGAAAATGTCTTTAAATTTCCTTTATTACACTCATAAAAATATTTTTTATAAAAAATTTAAAAATTTCAAGACATTGAAATATCCATTCCATTTAGGTATGCTTTTGGAAGAAAAAATAAATATTGGTATGGAGGGTGTTCTTTGAATAAAATATATAAGATTAAAACGGATGTTTGATAAAAATTAATGGTTACATCATTTGAAAAATTTGGTGTCATCGTATACAATAAAACAGAATATTCACATTCTATTTTTTAAAGAAAGTCCAAAAATTATGTATAAAATACATCAAAAAATTACATTTAAAATACAAAAATTAAATAAAATTCATTGAAAAATTAATTTCTTTACATATAAATATATCCATAAAATAACACTTAAAATATGAAGATTAAAAAAATATTTTTTAGGGAAACCTTAAAATATGATTTTGAAATTAATACAACCTACATAAAACATTAAAAAGATTCATTTTTTAAAACAATGAAACATAATTAAAATATAGAGGAAAATTTCCTTTAGATTCAATTAAAATATATGTCAGAATATTTTTTGAAACATTTATAAGAATAGTAAAATGGTAGTGAAATATTTAAAAAAAATCTTTAAAACATTTTAACTGAGGTATTAAGATAAAGTGTCGCTTACCTAATCTCTTACTCATCACACACCTTATTTATCTTCATGAATAAATAATTATGTACATTATTTATTTTAATAACAAAGTATTTCAATTTTATTATTCTTATTTGTTTTTTAGTACCATGTTATGTTAAATTACATAGTCATTTATGTTTATGTTAGATGTTTTGATGATATTCGACTAATATGTAAAAAATGACATCAGTTGGTTGATTATGGTCAAAAGAGTCATTATTAAATAATCTCAAAAATAATAAATATGATATAATTTTATTTTTAATAAATAAATTATCTATTTAATACTAATAATGAAATATGGTTATGAAAAATGATCTATCTTACTATCCTGTAGATGGTATGTCATACGTACGCATGATTAACTTTTCCATTTATCAATTATCATTATGGAGAGAAGGTAAGTATTATTTTAACTTAATAGAATTATATTAATATAAAATTTTATATTATCTAATAAATATATTTTTATATATCATCCATGTGATGTGGAGAGGAAAGACGAACCACATCGCTTAATGAAGCAGTAGTCCACACATATGCACAAACGACTTTATCATTTTTAAATGAATGGGAATTTAAGATATTAAATGATATATAATATTTTCATAATTAATAACATGTCAATAATATTATATATTTTCATATACACACACATTAAATTTATAATTATAACCATCTTTAAGGGGAGGTAATGGGAAAAAAGTTACAACAATTCGCAAGATGGCAGTTTAACCTACACATGAATGATTGTTTATTTTCACATATGATGGAAGATGAAATGGATATAGATTATTTAATTAAAAAAATTAAATTAAATTATATAAAATATAGTGGTTTTTTATTTCATCATGGTTTAATAAGATTTTATAATGTTAGAAAAATAATCAAAACAAAAACCCTTTGATAAGATCTATATCTCTTGTTTGGAAAACCTCTTATGGTTTACACCAAAAGTTTTTCTAACTTGGTTTTCTAACTAAAAAAATGCCTCTAAGACATGGGAAGATATGTTTGGAAGGGATTTTGGAAATTTATCATCTAAAACATAAGCCTTTTTATGTGTGAAGAAAAGAGGAGGGGAGGTTCCCTTTTATAGGAGAGGGGAGGGGCACTCTTGGAACCTCATAAAGTATTAAATTGATATAAATTAATTTTCATATTAAAATGGATAAAAATTTAAAATATTAAAAATTAATAGGAGTTATATTAAAATTACTTTCATAAAATAAAAAATGGATATGTTTAGGTGATTTTTTTTACAATTATATTTTTGTTTTAAGTCATTTTCGTTATTTTTGAACTTTACTGCAGTATTAATGTTTTTTCACATTGTTGGTCATAAAAGTTAAAATTAATTGATAAATAGACTATAAATGCAAAAAATGAATATTATAATCCATTTGAAAGTAATTGGGCTGAATTATAGTTTTTTAGTAATTTTAAATCATTTAGTAGAATATTATTTATTTTAAAATATCATTAACATAAATTTTAACTCTATTAACTTAATTTGAATTTAAAAACAACATGAAAAATATTGAATTTGATTATATGATTTTAAAAATACCCTAATTTTTTATTTTTATATAAAAAATCATGTAACATAATAATTAATTTAATTTTTATAACTTTTAATATTTTTATTATTATGTATTTTATTTTTCTATTAATTAATAAATATTCTTCAATGTTGGTTAAGAATTTAAGGTAATTATGTAATTAATAAAAATTAGAAATACATTATAATCATTAGAAATAATTTCATTATTCTCAATATAAAAAATTTATACCCATTCACCAATTTATTTTTCCTATGTGAACACGTAATAGGTTTTTAAAAGTAAGTGAGTTCCATTTTTTCCTTTCCATTACATAACTTTTTATAATGGTCATAAACATAGAAATATAAAGAAAAATAAATATATTCAAATAATGAGTTATTCTGAATGAAATTTCCTCATAAAATATAATTAATTAAAGTATTAGGGTTAATTTTTAGAACATATAAAATTTCTTATTCCATTAATTAACCCATTTTAACATTACTGTGGTAACAAATATTTACTATTTTTAATATTCATTATGAACAAAATTTAATTTTACCTCATTAAAAAATTTAAATTTAAATTATTAATTATATGTATTCCATTTTACCAAAATCAATTCACATAATTGGTTGAAATTAATTTTACATATATCCCCTAATTCTTTATGAAAAGTGGGTTTTTAGGAAATTACATTCATCAACCATTAGATGATCTTACATTAACTCTATGACTAATAATAATAATTATAATAATTTGAATTCGTATAAAAAGATATATAACATATAAATTTGATTTAAATATTTTCTTATTTATTTTAATTTTAATTAATAAAAAAGAATATACCTTATTCACATAAAAACAGTTCTATAAAAACTGCATTTTCAGCGTAAATAAAAGTTGTACAAAAATCCGGAAAATTGCGGATTCAAATAATGTTTATTAAATTATTCTAAAAATTATGATCATATATCAATTAAAGACCAAATCCAAAATATAATGTGAATTTTATATTAATTTGTTTAATTGAAATAAATGATTTTATTTGAAAAATCTGTAATTATCACTATTCATTGAAAAATCAATCATTTTAGAAAAATCCAAAAATTTCAATATACATATATTTTGATATGATTATTTAAAAAAATTTCAAAATATATAACATATCATTACTAAAATTTTCATAAGTTATTTATAATTTTTTTCTCAAAAAGTAATCAAATTAATTTTTGAAGAAAACATATTTTTTTAAATGAAAATTGATTTACAAAAATTCGAGTGATTATTTACTAATAATTTGTTAGTATATTTATATTGAGTAATAAATTTATATATATTTCATATGGTGGAGATGCGCCCGTAAGGGGATCCACGCTAGGGTTCCCCCTCCCCCCGCCTCTGCCTTCCTCTCCCCCGCTACGATTCGGCTTCCCTCTCCTTGACGCCTCGGGCCCGTGAGTTCGTGGTGTGAAGTCTACCAATAGTGGCGTCGTCAACTCCGTATGCTCAAACATCTCGACACATTTAAATGTTTGCTGGCCATTTCTCACACCCTCCCCTTCGATCTGGATATGGCTCACATGGCTGCGTGGTGAGGGTCTTATGTTTGAGTTACCAGCTGCTGCGGTGAGGTTACCATCACATTTCTACGTCGCTTGTGGGTCAGTTGGGCGGATCTGGTCTCCGTGTGAGGGCTTGAAGGCGATGGTGGGTTTTCGGTTCAAGTGTCTCTGGTTCGCGGTTTGGATTTGTTTACATGTTCGCTGGCATTGGTTTTACTATGTGAATATGTGGTATTCATTTGTTTTTTGGTTTTGGATGATTTTCTTTGGTTCATTTTGGGCTCGCCTTTCGGTGTGTTGATCTGGAGTGATGTTCAGCAGCATCATTGGGTTGCGGCGATGGCATGAATGAGGCAGTGGGATATTCTCCCTCATATAATCGGTGTTTTTGGTGGTGAATTTTGTGCAGGTTTCTATTCTCTGGTGATGTTTGGTGATTTACGTGATTTGGAGAGTTTTTGTGATTTTATTATGGAGGAATCTACTGTTGCCTTTGGAGGAATTTACCTTTGGTTTTGTTTGAACGTGCGTGTACCCTTGATGTGTTGCTACTGTTCTTAATAGAAATCTTCTGAACAAACTGGCTGTGAATGTGCTGGCAACCAACATTCTACATGGATCTTTTTCGTATGAGGTTCAGAGAATGAAGCTTCCACCTGAGCATGCCATTCGTATTTGGATGTTCGAGAGGGTATGGCTCTGCCATCAGTACCGGGCCCATGCAACCCTGCACAGGACAGCTTGCTGAACGGTCATGCGATGGTGAAGGCTTGTAATCATGGTGTAGTCATTGGGAAGGGGCAGATCATGTAGTCTTGTTCTGGGTTATCTTCTATAATGGTTTTATTGGTTGTAAGGATCTTAAAGTTTCTCACTTTTTCTTCAAAAGTGTTTTGATAAAACACCAAAATGAGAAATTAAATATATATATATATATATATATATATATATATTTCATAAAGAAGTTGTTCTTATTCATACCCTCCAAATTAATGGCTAGTATGTAACAAACATATTTAAATAATTATATTTTATGATTTATTTATGTTCGGTATATGATGTTGTATATGTTATCTAACATTGTTTTTGTTTTTTTGTAAATAATTAGGGTGTTATGTTTTTTCCTAGAAAAAAACTATTTTTACTCACCATTTTCCTCCCAAATTTTATTTAAAACTCAATTTCACCTGAAACTTGGTCCCAGTGCTAAACACCTCATTATAGATACAATGGGGTAGTATAAAAACACTTTAGTGGTCATATTAAAATAAATTTTAGAATTTAATCATGAACACAAATTAAAAAAACATTAAACCTCAAGTTTACATTTGACACCCATATAAATGAATATTCATCACCTAGTAACTACATCATTCTAAAAATATTTAAATTTATCTATAGTTTTTTTTAACATTGAACATCATTTAAAATACATATATATAATTATTATAGCTTCTGATCACTTTTTCTTTCTAATAATGTATTATGATTACATGATATCAATTGAATATATTCTATTTTGTATTTTACCTAATATTTTTATTAATTTATTTGAATTATGAAGATCTTATTTTTTTGGAATACATAAGTATTTGAAATTTTATTACAATCATACACAATAATCCTTTTAATCATACATTACCATTGAAAAATACAATCGAATATTACATAACTCCTTGAATGAATAATATTTTTGACAGCAAATTGTGACTAAAAATATGTTTAAAAAGGTTGTGTAATTTTGAATATTATTTTGAATACATCTTACATGTAATATTATTTACTATTTAATTGTTTTTTGTATTTTAAAATATTCATTTGGGTGAGATTTGTTTTTTTATTTTTTCACATATGTTAGATTTATTTATTTTTTAGCGTTATTGTGCTTATTTTTTCATTCTCATTCCATATTATCTCAGTTATCTTGTTTAATATCTATTCAATATATATGTGACTTATCTATTATTAAATATCTCTTAGGACCTAAACCACACATCTCCTAGACTAAAGACCTAAACCTTATAAACATTTTTTCTGTCAAATCATTATATTATAATCAGAAATTCAAAGAGTTATAATGTTTCCCATTCAGTATCTTCATCATTAATGAATTATAATAGATTTAGATTTAAAATAACGATTCTTCTAGGAATGGTTGAATATTTCTCCTGGTCAAATAACATAAATAGGATCTTAAATAACATTTTAAATATTATAAATGGTTTTATTTTTATGATTATATGAAAACAATTTTATTAATTAGAATGTGGTTAAATAATTTTTAGAAAAATATTTAATCTAATTTGGGAATAATGTAAGATTTATATAAATCCTATCTATATAAGATGATGTTTCAATTTACTTTTACTTATGTGGAAGAAGTATTTAAAATTAATTATAAATGAATTTTTTCAAAATAAATTCTATTATATGATTGTGAAATAAATATTTCATATAATATTTTTCTATAATTTAGAATAAAAAATATTCATGATATTTTTTTGAAAAACTTTTATTTCTTTAGAATATATAAATGACTATATTTACTCAAACTAGAATATCATAGAGATATAGAGAGTTTAAAAAAAGTTTTATTTAGGATAAATAATTACATTATTGTTATTTAATTGAAATCAAATCAATCCTGTTAAATATATCAAGTGTGTAATGTATAGCTACACTCTTGGGGATAAAATATTGGATTATTGTACTTTTTTAATGATATTAAAATTTTTATTTTATAAAGGGGTATACATTTTATGGATTAATATTAATTAAATCTGAATAACCAAAATTATTTCTAATTTTTTGTACTTTGGATGTAGTAATACAAATGGGATGTGGCATTGAATAGATATTTTCCAATTCATGAAGATGATCATAATGATATAGTGGAGGTTTCTCTAGATTATGGGGATCATACACATGTATCTCAGAGACAAGCTTGTGTACACATTGAAGATGGTCATGGAAGAAAGGAGGGGAATTTTTTGAAATAAGTCACGATGGATTTATTGTTTATGTTAGTGAAAACCTTAATCCAAATTATTCTACAAATAAATCTATATCTAAAAATGTGAAAATATTTTTGTTGAAGGAATAGATTTGGAATAAGATTTTTCATTAAAATATAGAGTTTCACATAATCAAACTAATAAACCCAATATTATTATAAAATGTATTGATGATATAGATATTAAATATGGAGTTGTAAATATAACTATAATAACTATTTCAAGGGATTTTATTACTAATATTAAAAATTATATAAGAGATTACAAAAGGGAATAAACTTGTTTTGATCAATATATATTAGGATAAAAATATTAGATTGGTTGAGAAGCTATTTGTTTTGAGTTTCGATGAAAATGGATTATATTAATGTTTTATTTTTCAATATAATTATGGGAAATTTTTTTATAGTCCCATTAAAAAATATTTGTTGCTGAAAAATGTAAATAATTTTTTTGAAGATGAATTATGGTAGAGGTCATGTTTCAAGATATCACTAATAATTAGTTTTTTATAATAATTGAAAAATAAATTATACTTACTTTTCATGATTTTAAATTGTTGAATAAATGATTTAACATAACCCAAGGTAAGATTAATAATATTCTAATTGAGATAGTAAAATATACAATTTTAATGATTTGATGAATATTGTTAAGTTATATATTGTAAAAATGTAAATTCTATTGATAATTAAATTTTATAAAAATTTTAAGGAAAAATGATTGAGGTTTGTTAGATTGATTTTGATAACAATAGTTTCAAAATTAATATTCAATTAGATATCACTAATGTTTAAGTGAATATGGTTTCTAAGTCTAATTTGTAAGATGTCCATTTGAATTAAATTTTCTATGAGGGGTATAAAATTATTGACATTGAGAAGTTTTTAATGGATTTTATGTATAATATTCACTTAATAGTTCCAATCTCTTAAAAAAAATTCACATTGATGATTTTTCTATTGATCGAAATGCATCTTCCTCTTTGGAGACATTGCTAACCTATATCTATTCTATAATAAAAATATTAATGGGAAAATGGATATTGGACTATTATCTACCAGTAATTCTCATTTTAATTAAAATTTAATTCATACTTTGGACATTGAACCTATTAAAAATTCATTTAAGGTTATATGTTTATTATAGGTATATCTAGTGAAATCATTTCTAGGTTGAAAAGTTAGAAAAATAGTATAGATGAAAAAAAATTAAAAGTGTTTAATGATATATTGTTAAGTGGTGAAATTAACATTTAATATATTCTAGAAAAAAAATTATGCAGATTATGGAAATATCCTTTTTATTACTATAATAAATATCTTTATTTGGTGTAATATAAATAAATAATGGATTCCATATATTTATATGTCAGATATGGTTACAAGACCATTATTTATTTTTTATCAATAAGATGTTGTCAATAGATTAGATTATAATGTCACTAATTTAAATAAATTGATGGATAGAAAAGGTCCAGTCTACCTTTTCCTTATTTATTTTAAATTTAACCAAAAAATTTGAATATGATTAATTAAATTCCAAGAATATAAAAGATTTAAATGGGTAAGAAATTTTGGAAAATAATGTTAATCTTCCAAATTGACTAATATTATTACATCCTCATCCCAATCCATTATATTGGATAATAAAATTATGTCGCTAACCATAGGTGTATCCCATAGAAACAAAATGCTAGCCATAAATTTCAATGGTAAAGACAACATTAGGGGATAATTTTACCTAACATACTACTCAAATTAACGAAATAAAATATAATGACACAATATATCTATGATGAGAAATAATAAAACGAATCTATAATAGTCATAGTATGAAAAAATAATATTCAAAACAAACAAAAAAACAATAAAATCCATAGTTAAACATGTTCCAAACTCCAAAGGGCTTTAAGGTGCCATAGGTGTCACTACAACAGAACTCATCTGATGACTACAACCATACTCTATACTCTATATACCATGACTCCAACATATAGGTTATAATATAGAGAATTATGACACATTTACCATGTTGGTGTCATGGAAGAAGAAATCTAAATATGCACCATGATGCATATATGGGGGTGAGTATACAACCAAATAGAGAATCTCGATAGACTTCTGGTGTAATCAAATTTAACAAGAATATCTTATCTCAATATATATATATATGTATATATATTATAGTATAATTTTTTTCCATTATAAAAGAAGTAAATAAATGAAAATAAGTCTTGAAAATCAATAATGTAATATGCCAAAACCACCTTGATAGAACCCATGTCATGAACCCAATGAAAACTCTACTGTACGGTGCCCCCTCAATGAAATATCTCATGGTTAGAACACCACTCGCCATTCCCAAGTCATCACATGGCCATGAAAAACCACATGGAACTATATTTAGCACAATTATACAAGTACAAACCAATATGGCCTTCCATATGCATGTCGTGAACATACACCATCCCATGTCAACACTCTATTCACCCAAAAAACATTTCATTGAAAATAATGGAAAATTAACCATTATTTATAAAATATTTTGACCAAATATGCCCATTATCAAGAAAAATTATTAATTTTTAAAAGAAAAATATTTTAATTTATAATTGATGTGGAATGGGAGATAATACACTAACCTCTAGCATGGTTTCTTTAAATGAGGAAAAGGGATTCTGGGAGAAGGGAATCACCCAAAAATAATATATTGATTTCTTAGGTTTGAAATTCATAGAAATAAAAGGTAGTTAATGAGTTTTTCTCTGATTAATTGGCCAAAAAATTGAATCTAATATCCTTGTTAATGTCACTCATGGTTTCTCCTTTCATGTAGGTATATTATACCAAACTCATCAGTGTTTTTGGTCATTTTTAATAACATAGATGAACAAAACCATGACTTGGAATATTATTTTGTGGATATTCCAAATCCATTTTATATCCCACTTTTGCTGAGAAAATAAAATGTTAAATTTCTCTAATTTGTTTATGAACCAACTACAAAAATTGAATTTACCTCATACAACACCTTTATTCTCATAAAAAGGGAATGTTGTTTGACCCATTTTCCACAAGAAATACATCCCACTACCCATGCCCAAAAAAATGGTAAGCCCCATGGAATGATAGTGTCTTCACCCAATGATGAATTATGATTCTAACACCACTAAAGTGTATAGGACCATTTCCTTCACCATAGTCGGTGCCATAGTGTGGTGATGGATTAAAAACCAAAATTGTATTTCTCAATAGATCATCTCTCCAAATTATTCTGAAACTGCACCATCCCTCCACAAAACAAAACAAATAATAAAATAGTAGCAAACCAAAAATTGGGGAGACACATTCTCCCCATCATCAGGCCTTACATCCTTAGAAAGATGGGGGTCATTGGGTTATAAAAACATATATTTTAATTTATATTGCTTAAAAATTTTGTGACCCCTAGTTTCCTCATATTCTTGGACAAGATGTCATAATATTCATAAGAATGAGATTAATATTCCTCTCTAGATATTAACATACTTTTCAATGAATTTAAATTTGGTAGAGAATTCATGTAGCACCTGCATAAAGTGTTACATGGTTCCATTTAATGACATGAGTTGGATCTAGATAGTACCTCATTAGTTTATAAATGTGGGAGTAAATATTCTCTAAACTAAATATCGATGAAAAGGTTAGTTAATTGGCCACTTCATGATGCACTCAAGAATTTCAAAAAGTCCCACATATCCAAGAAATATTTTTACATACTCAAATAATTGTTCCACAACCTTGAATAAAATTTTAAGAAAACATGGTCACCCAAATAAAAAGATAGATGATGATGATTATGATCCACATATTATTTACTACAATGTTGGTTTTCTTCCATATATTTTCCAGTCATCTGGATTCTTTTGGTTTCATAGATAAGACTATGTTCAATTAGTGATATTTCTATAGTCACTACTCAATAAATTTAAGATCAACACATCCATTGTATAATGCTTCAAATAAATTTAGATATATCGAAGCTGAATAAATGTTTGTATATGAACAGTCTACTAGTGGAAAATGATCATCCCATAAACCATTAAAGTGAATCACACATGCTCTAAGAATGTTCTCCAGATTCAAAATAGTATGATCTTCCTACCCATCAGTTAGATGGTCATATTTTATGATCATTGTCAACATGGTTCTAAGAGATTTTTGGATAGACCACTAAAATCATGAGTTAAAACTATGGTCTTCATCAAATATAATTGAAACTAATTGCCCATGTACCTTTAGTCCTCATGGATATACTTATTTTTAAATTCATCAACTGAATTTTTTTACCTAATTGAAATGAATTATGCCAACATAGTATGTGGGTCTATAATCACCAAAAGAGAATAATGATTGTAAAGCATACATGATAAGATGAAGAAAAAATACATCAAAATCTATTATCATTTCCTTATACATATGGGTAATGATTACAACATACTGAATGATGTTTTATTTTATTCCTTAACCTAATGATAGATTACACATCTTCCCACATTCTCAAATTTACTTTTCTTCTTGACCAACCATAGAAAAATTTCCTTAAATGCATGATACATATTCTAAACACCCAGTTGGACAACCCAAATTGAATAATGATTAGACCTGAGGGCCTGTTTATAGACAAAAAAATAGGAACTACAATTATTTATTGAAATTGAAACATATAATTTCCATCTGCCGTCAAGACATCAAAAGTCTCCCCACCATTTTGGTTTGACCAAATGGTAAGGAAGATAAGTTCCAACTATTGATATTCTTAGACTCCACTAAAATATGGTTAAGTATAACTATAGACATAACTAGGGTTTACTTTTATTAAATAAAAATCAAATTATTATAAGTGATTTTCTGGATTGGTTTCCATTTATTAAAGGCTTAACTAGCTACTTGGTTATATTATATAACAGTTAATTATTCAACAATTGATTTTTATTCAATACACAAATAAAATGATTAAATTTCATTAATTTGGAGATAAATTATCCAACATAATTTCATTAACATTTGATCCTTGTGTAAAATTTTTTATCTCAAGTTTTTATGACTAGTGAACATAGTGAATTTATTTCCAAAGGGATAGTGGTTACATATTTTTAATGCAAGGACCACTGCAACCAAATATAGTTTTTGTAGCATATATTTATTTTCATGTGTACATACCTATCATGATCTATAGGATAAAATATTGTATCCATTCATGAGAACAAAATATAATCCTTGTTCAATACAATCCCTATTGGCCATGTAGCCTTCATCATATTTTAGAAAAAGCTGGATAGGTATTGAATTAAGCTGATCCTTATGCTCAAGAAAATATACTTAACAATCACTGACTTATAGGAGGAGAATAACCTTTCTGGTGGGTGAGTTTGAGGGTAAATTTAAACATTATAAATCATATAAAATTCATTTATTGTAACCTATTAACCCTAGAAATATTTGTATCATAAATACATATTATATCAGAGCCAAGAAGTGACAAATTTTATCCTTTTAGAGATCGTCAGTATGAATTTTTTTTTATATAAAACATCCATGGAATCAAACATATTATATCTAGAATTCACCCTTAGATATTTTTTCATAGAGATAGTGGTGTCATAATGTGATCAAGAAAATTTCAAAGTGACTTTGATAGTTAGTTCTTGTTTGAGTGTACACCAAAATTCCATCAATTAACATGAATAAAAATGAGTCCAGATACCGGTGTAAGACACAATTAATCAATTCTATGAAGATTACTTTCTCATACATAATTCCAAATGGAATGAATATGTACTCATAGTAGTCATAATGACTTTGAATAGATTTTATTGAAATATAATCCTTCATAACATAGAGTTGGTGGTATCCTGACCCCCGATAAATCATGGAGAACCATTTGAAACCCTTTAATTTATCAAATTGGTCATCAACATAAGGAAGAGGATATCAACTCATTGTCATAACATGATTTAGTTTATGATAAATTATGTGGATTTGAATATTAATATCCTGAAATGACCAAGATAACCCAACTAAACGATACCCAAATCATTTATGACATGCCATAAATGTAATTCCTGATCCCCATAGGCCAACAACTAGTGTATGAGCATCATGATAAACAAGAGAGAATTATGTATCCATAAGAACAACAGAACATTACAAAGTATTTGTTATAAGAAAAAACATTTAATATTCCAAATAATACATAAGATATACGGTACCATAAGCAGATCAATACAAGTCTCAAAAAATTAATCCAACTGAATTCATCTGATAAGAGTATAAAGACGTCAACTCAGGGACTCCATGCAATAAGTGCAGCACATTCTCAAAGAATCACCAATAATTATAAGGTCCCATGAATTAAGTACACCAACAACCTTAGAGTGTTCTTTACCTTTTCCCAGACCTAGAATAGTAAAATCTAGAAACACTCAATGGTAAAGTTATGGAATGATAAAAAATCCTAGTTGAATCTCACCAAGTATTTCATAAGAAACCATTAATATTTAAACCATCTATGTTTAGTTTTTTAAAAATCATGGAATATAAATATTTTAAAATTTTATATTAAAATTACATCATAAAAAATCAATGGATAACATTAAAATAGGTTCCAAAGTGTATTTCCAAAAACATCATTCTCAAATTAATAATGAAAAACAATTTGTATCAAAACAAAAATGGGTATATCATGTCAATCAATCATCGACATGAATAATCAATTTTTATGAAACCAGCATGGTTAAGAGACTTGGTTCAGATTCATTCATGGATTCTCAGAAATATTATGTATATATGGATCCATGTGTGTAATCACTACCTATATCCAAAGAATACATAGAATATGAGACAATCCCTATGAATAAAATCCTTTCCCTCAAGATAGTATAGTTTTAATTTTCATCATCAACATAATTCCAGATAGATCTCAAACATGTCCAATGTGTGATATTCCTACCAAACTATGATGAATATCATTTGATTCAATTTAAACTAAACATTTTTGGGGATATAAATCCATTCAATCAATCTAAAATCATTCAATCAATAAATTAATTCAATACAAATTTCATGTTTCAAAATAAAAAATATTTTTTCAAAAACCATCATCATAGGGTTTTTATCAAAAATCATGTCTATAAAATAATATATTTTCATCTCAAGTCATAAAAAATTCATGATTTTCAATCTCAGAAAAAATAATTCTTTATGTTATTCTTTTCAAATATAAGTTATTTATTAATTAAATCAAACATTGTTTTAAAATACATTTTCAAAAGAATTTTTTCCCACACACACCATTCCATCTTAAATAAAATTTCTTAGAGTATCAATCCATACCCTATAAATAAAGTAAGAATAAAAAAGTATCAATATTTTTGATTTATACAGAATATATTATGAATACCCCTACCTCATGAATATAAATCAAAAAACAACAAATATGATATCCACAAATGGGTAGTCAATGGATATAAATAATCAATAAATATTCCTAGAAACATAATTTTCACATAAGAATATCCAATTAATAATTTCAAAAAGAATAGGAGGGGAGAAAATGTTCACCTTGAAGATTTTCAAAGAACTCAACACTGACTAAGAAGAAGAAGAAACCATAATTGTAAGAGAAGGGATCAACACACCAAAATCATGTAATAGCAAAATATAATCTCCATAACATTGATATCTTGAATAAAGTAACAATAACAAATTTATAAGAACCAAATCACTAATTATCAATGCTTGACCAACCAAACGTCTTAAAGAATGCACCCAATATGAGTTTTGAGGGAAATTTAGGATATCAACCAATTTAATGGAAATAAAATTAATTAAAAGATACAATACAACCTCCCATTAAAGAAACACATATTTGGAGTAACATTTACATGGAGAACAAGTGATGTTTAAGAGTTTCAAAAACTTATACCCCTACAAAAATACCTTGGGAATCCCATTTTAAATAATTATATGTCATTTTTTTCATATACATAGACTCCACCATTCCGTGATGAAGCCTCTACAAACCATGTTTAATAGGATGAATTATTGGAGTCCACATATAGGTATACATCCTGGTGATGATGTATTGTCCATTTTAGACAGGCCATTTCACTCTGAAGATAGAAAACGACTACCCCTAGGATGATTCATGCTCAAAAAGATAAAATATATGTTTAACCCCCCAAACAGACCCAAAGATCCCAAACCCAAAATTCAGAATTGTAGGATCAAAGGAAAAAAATGTAAATTAAATATCATATTAGTAAAAAAATGTTGGGATGTTACAAGTACCATCTACCATTTAGATAAATAACATTTTAGTGGACTAAGGTAATGTACTTGTTCTTAGAATTTTATTTCCAATATATCAAACTAGAAATTAAATTGAAATATTTTTATAAATTTGATCCTATATGAAGGATATGAAATTGGACTTGTTCTTTTTTCTAGGAAGATAGTGAATTCAACATCCCTTTTATGAGGTGGTTCAGATAAATTATTTGGAATGACATTAGAGTATCTATATTATATGAATGGAATATCATTATTAATGATTGTATCCAATGCTCCCAAGGCTACTATTTCCATATAATAATATATGGTTCAGAATAATTTTTCTACATGACTCAATATTCCAGTGTTCATTCCCCATTACCCGTTAAAAAATCTAATAATCTCATTGATATTTTTGAAAGAAACCCACCATGAGTAGAATTAAATTTTCTCCTTGAATTATACTAACCAATCCAAACCCATTATTAGATCAAAAATACCCATTTCCATGATAGTTAACTACCATGAGAAATATAATATATCTATGGTAATGGAGCATAATGAACACATAAATCATCTAAACACATATTCTAAAATAGGTGAATTGATTCTTAGGACATGATGATTTATTCCCACATAAAACCTCATTTGATTTACTATTTGAGAATAAATAAAGAAGTGTAATGCATAAATATCAAATAAAACAAGATTAAATATTGAATTGAGAATTTTGGTATCTTGTATTGGTGATGTATCTTATTATTAAGTAACTATAGCCTGCTAAACTCTACAAAGCATCCAGTCATCCCCCAACATATTCCAACCAGATGTTGACTTTAATCCAATTATGATATTATAGGGTTAATGGAATCACAATGACTAGATCTATGATGAGGATGATATCCACTCTTAAGAGATCGTTTTTTAGAATTATGAGCCTATGTAATGTCAACCATTTCTCGCTACACAATTATTTGTGTATTTTGGAAAAATGGATTGATGTTTCTGATCCCTCCATAATTATGACACTAATAAGGTGTTATAGTATAATACCTTTTTAATTGGTCAAAATATCCATATCTAAATGAATATACCTGGTTCTTTCTATGTGGTAGAAAAGAATATGGACATGTATTTTTTTATCCAGTACTTTGTCACTCTGGGAGTAATTCTCTCTCTTATGCTTGTTTCTGTTATTAATGTTCATACTTGTGGTTGGATAGAAATGGTTTCCTATCCACTATGAATCTTGGTATTTCCATTCTCTACCACCATTACTTTATTCTCCATGTTTTTATTTTAAATTATACATTAACATACCCGCTTCTAGATATTCATTAGCTACCATTTTTGATGTAATTCTATATAGGTATTAAAAATATGGCATTGTATTCCATTAAAAATGGCCCCATTTTTTCAATTAAAATAAATTCATTATCTTTAATACATTGATGGAATGTGTAATGAATTGTTTATTGGGAAATTAATCAATTTATTTTCAAATTTGGCCTTGATCAACTATATATTGGTCGACCAGATACTCCAATTATAGTTTTAAATAATAAATCATATAAACAGCTAGCTTCACATTAGTGTTATATAGAGTTTCTAGGAAAATAAATATTGATTTGATTCATCCCAGTCCAGCTTCATATTATTCGATCCCTAAGTCACTGGGAATTATTTGTTGATTATACCTATGAAATTAAAATTAGATATCAATGTATCATGCTTCAACCATATGTTTTTTGTTTTCAATAACCTGATAGGCTTCCACAATTCTTCTCAATAAATTCAGATTAACTTATGGTTCAGGTGGAACAACATTTTCATAGGCTCACTCTTGAAGGTTCTTTAATCTCATGACTTTTGTAATTTCCATATATAAATATTAAAATAACCACTCAATCACCACCCACGATATAGTCATTGGTTTCACTATATACAATTTCACATTCAGTAATTAGTATTTTCAAAATTTTAAATTTTTAGCTAAGAATATCATAAAAATGGTAAAAAAACTAGTTGGAGGTGTATTATTAAATCATGTTACATAACATCATTTTTAAACCCAAAATTGTGACATGATGACACACATAGAAGTGTTAAACATACTCTTTATGACTGGACAACCCTGGTAACATGAGGTTCAATGTAGAGAGGTTAACTATGACTTTTTCTACTCTATATTTCATGTCCTAGAACATTATTTCTCTTTGTATACCATTACTACTAATAGACCAAACAAAAAAGTTACCATTTGTGATATTATGATCCAAATAAATTGTCTTAGACAAGACCATAATACCACAAAACTAAGGTGAATCCCTTAAACTCCAAATACTGGTAATTAATGTCATGGTAATTAGACATCATTGAGGAATGATTTACCCTCACATACCACTCATCCTATAGAATTAAAATGATAATGACACAGTAATTCTATGGTGTACGAATAAAAAACAAATGATAAAATTCCTAAGATGATAAACTCAAAGTTATAGTGGTGGGGAAAATAAAATAAGAACACTTTTAACATGATCTAATCTCTAAAGAACATTAAGGATCCATAATTTGAACTATAATATTACTCATCTCATGATGAACTTCATACATCATAATTCATATAACGTTACTCCTATATCAAGGTACTCTTCTAGATAAGTATGAAACCTTCCCCTTATATGTATCATTGAAGATTATGTCTTCATACTCACCATGGTTCATTTGCAGAGGGGGAGTATACAAACTACTAGAAAATACTTAGAGACTTCCCATACACACCACTAGAATAAGAAAAAGTTAGATGAATATATATATATATATATAATAGGATTAAAGTAAATTTAATATTTATAATATGTAAAAGGAGGAAACCTAGGAGTGGAAATCACCTATAAAATATTAAAAAACTACCCCAATGGAACCCTTGTCATGAACCCAATACAATCCCACCATAAGGGAATCCATAAATAGAAGAAATCATGAGTAGATCACCATTCACTAGAACCAAGCCACCACTTGGCAATGAAAATACAAGTTCCCATAAATTTGGAACATTTGTAAAAGTCTAAAAAAAATTAAGGCCCTACACATTTATTTAATGAAAACACACCTTCCCATGTCAAATACTGTTTCTCACACACAAACAAAACATTTCATTGAAAACATTTGAAGAAAAAACTACTAATTACTAAAATTATTTCCCAAAAAAAATCCATAAACAAGTATTAATTTATTAGACTATAATATTTAAAGTTATAATATAAGTATATTGATATAGAAGATACCTACCTCTATTAAATAACCCTGCACAATTTCTAGGGACCATCGAGAGGAAGAGATTCACCTAAAAAATTACTATTGAATCCTCTAGGTTAAGATTCGTAGTGATCAAAGGAAGGTTTAGAGTAATTGTAAGAGTAATTTAGTTAAAAATAAAATAATTTATCCCCATAAATTTAACACACGGTTTCCCCTCTAATTCATGTATCATTACCTAATCACTATGATAGTTTCAATAATTTTTAAAAAAAGATATAACCATAAATATAACTTCTATAATGCAATGGCGGAACTTACAAATCCATTTTACTCCCCATAATGGGTTATACAACTATGTGCAATATTTTCAAATTATTTTCTGGAACCAACTATACCATTATAATTTAATCCATACAACACTACCATGACCACAAAATTGGACATGTTTGCTTACTTATTTCCCATAGGTAAACCCTCCCACCCACTATTCCCATAAAATGGGAGACCACATGGTATTGGGATGTGTTTCTACATGGTCTAATCACCACTTCCACAAAACTAAAATGCATTGGAAAATTTCATTCACTATTGTTGGGGACGGTTGTAGTGATTCCCATGAAATAAAAATTTTATTTCCCTAACAATAATCTCCCCTAAACTTATAAAAATTACACTAGCCCTCCACATAGATTAAAACATAATTCAAATGTTACATTCCTCAAAATGAGGGTGTCACAATTATTCCATGAATGATTTTATCAATATACCCAACATAATTGAAGAAAGTATATGAAACATCCAATGTAATAAGATTTTGATGATCATAAAAACATTAAACCACTGAGGATGTTCCCTTTAGGTCATCTTACATCACTGGAGGGTTTGGGAGAACTCCAAATAGAGTCTGCTGGTGGGTTTCTAGATTTGGACTAGTGTCGATGGTCGCACCCATGGGCGCTTGGAGAGAATGAATCTATGGTTTTTCATACTTTTCGGATGTCTGTGTTCCCTGGTTTATGGTACCTCTAACTTATCTTGTGGATTTCAGCACTAGTGATGAAGGTTTGTTAGTTTGAATAATTTAATGGATTGTTCATCCGTTGTGCTTGAATGTTGTTTATTATGAAGCCTTGTATTGTTTTAAGTGGCAATGTGGTGAAATGGTGATGTGGTAAAGTGGTAAAATGGTGAAGTCATGTATGGTTTCTCACTTTTTCCTTGAAATTATTTTCATAAAAATAAAAAACAATTTTCAGTTAGTCAAAAAAACTTGATGTTCTAATTAATCTTGCATGAGCCCAAATTTCACAAAAAAAATTAACATTATAAATGATGAAAAAATTATGTGTTGTTTTATTTTTAAATTTTATTTAAAATAATTGGTAGTTGATTATGTGATATCCTACTAAATAAAAGATAAAACACATTTATGAAATAATATATTTTCAGACTATAAGAAATTATATTAATTTTGATTATTATTATTTTTTAAAATACTATAGAGAAGATAATTATTTCCATTGACACCAAGAAATTTAACATTTAAATATATTGTTATCTAAAAATTTCAATCGCTTTGATGTAATGAAATAATATAATACTGATACGTGATTAAAAGTAGTATTATCTAAAACTAAAAATAAACAGTTGTGATTTATTCTATTCCACCCCTGATATGGAAACCCAAGACTTATCATTATATACTCGAGGCATGTTCCCGATCACCACAGGATGGAAACAATCACCAAGGAATCAGACATGAGCATGTGGTAATTATTTTTCAAAAATTATTTATATTTATCTAGCACAATTCCAATTAAAAAAATGCATGACTTGATGTCCATGTGACTCTATGTCACCATCAATTCTCAATAGAAAAATGGCCGCTCCATGGGTGATTGATTCTAACACTTTTGGTGGGTCACACATCTATCCGTCAAGGATGCATTGTGATTTTCCTCACATTCCCACTTTCCAAAGGTGGGAAACATCAGTCAATTATTCAGGGAAGATTTCTCCTTGATTGAAATTGGATTCTGGGATATTGGTTCCAACATTAATTGATTCTTCCTCAGAACTCATCACCTATTTAGGGTCTCCCCCATAGATTTGAGTCTTTGTTCGTGAAACACTTCCTGGTTCCATATCTTTGTGGACACAAGTTAATTACACAACATCTGTCTGGACATTATAAGGGGTCAATTCAGGGCAGAAACCTTTGATTAGGGGAGTAGTCATGTTGGATATTGATGGCATGTCTAGAGACTAAAACACTGATGTGTCTGGGTTTCTTTCATTTATGATAGGTCTTATAGAGGGAATGGAAGAATGAGGCATCTCACATTGAGTATAGAGAATTATATTTCATGGGAAAGTGATTGAGGTATTCCTCAGCTTCCCATGTTTAACATAGGGTATGCCACGATTTTAATGTATAGCATAGATGGGTTGGACTGATCAGAACACTGATGGGAGTGGATCAAATGGGTGTATCCCTAAGGGGGATAACCTAGGGAGATTTCTAGATGAGCGGATCAAAATTTCCCATGAAGATGGATCCGAGGATTCTTGGGTCCCTGTTTAGTGGAGTCCATGGTTTACCATTGGCTAGGGCTGATACTTAGGGAGGTTTCCTACATACCATGTATGGACAATACAGATCAAAACCCACGTAGTTCAAAAGGGTGACGAATCTAGGTGTATATAGAGAACAATGACCTGGAGACATACTTGGGCTTATACATAGATAACAACCTATTTCTAGAGGGGCACTCATCATTGGATGGATATGGATTGTCCGGGGCTTATGCATGGTTATCTTCCCAGGTTCTGTAAGGAGTAGCAATGGAAGGAATAGAATGATCTCACTAGGATGTCGTTGCCTAGGTAAGAATTAGGATGGATAATGGAAGTTGAATGAATTATATGGTCAAGGAGATGAGACCAACATGATGATAACGGTGATGTTGGGATTCAAATTCATGGAGGATTCCTACATAGAATCATGGTGGGAAATCAATGTCCATGTTGTTCAGTGGGGTGATAGGACACGTAAGGAGGTGGCCCATGGTAATGGATGCATGGATGGGACCCAGAGAAAGTAGAACCTTCGGGTTGGGCAATGACCATCCTGAGATACAAAGGGATTAAGGGAGAGACCAGGATGAGACATGGATGATTTGATTGAACCTCATGGAGGGATCCTACGCATCCCTGTGGTAGGGAATGAAAGTACACATAGTTCAAGGGTGGGACATGGAATTGGGGTTTACTTATTGGACAATGACCCTACAACATGTTGGTGTTTATTCATGGTTATCAGCCCCAGATTTGGTCTGACCCCACTGGGATAGGCTAGGGATGCAGGTCCCTACAAAGGGAACACCGATGTTTACCATTGTTTGGGGTTGAAACTCAAGGAGGATTCCTACGTACCCTGCCTAGAAGAAAAGGATCCAAACACACGAAGTTATGTGTAAGGAATAAGATTGGGGTGCACTCGGATAACAGTGACCCGAAGATGATGTCAGGGGCATATGTGTGGTTAGATGCCTGAGAGTTGGTCTGATGCCACTGGGGATGGACAGAGGATGTGGGTCCCAAAAAAGGTGACACCAAAGTTTAGCATTATTTGGGGTTAAAATTTATGGAGGCTTCTTACGTACCCTTTCTAGGAGAAAAGGATAAAAACCCACATATTTCATTATGAGGAATACTATCAGGGTGTGCTCAGAAGACAACGACCTGAATATGATGAAGAGGGATAAGGCATCGTTAGCGGCCCGATAGTTGTTCTGATGCAACTAGGATGGACTATGGATGTGCGTCCCAACAAAGGAGACATCAAAGTTTACCAGTGTTTGGGGTTGATCCTCATGTAGGATTCCTACATACCCTGCCTAGGAGACAAGTAACAAAACATATGTTGTTCTGAGTTCAGTATATGATTGGGGTTTTCTCAGAGGATAGAGACTCGAAGATTTAGTCGAGAGCTTACACGTGGTTTGTGGCATGAAACAGATCTAACACCCGGGGTTGGACTAAAGAATTGGATCCCAAAAAATGGGGGAAAATGGATTAACATAGATTTTGTAACACTCCAAGCTTCCATGGTATGCTTTTCTTTGAATAATACAGTAGCGTGTGTTGCACGCAACTTCGAGATCTAACACACCATAACCAATCAAACTGGCCGTTATGAATATTAATACCCACTTTTTAAAATTTTATAAATTTCATCATTCAAAATGGACTTCATTTTTGGATTCGGAATATCGAAATTAGTTTAGGGTGAATTTTTGGTATTTTTTTGAAAACTTTCAATTTTTGATGAATAGTAAAAACACTGAGTTATAGTTTAAAACCGATTTTTTATTTAAATAATTATTTATTTTATGTCAAAATATATACATAATACCTATATAAGATCATTGTAATCCATTGGAGTCAATTTATAATAATTTTAGATATATAAAAATTTATAGAACTTTTCACCGTCTTTTACCCACCTCCTAGGCAAATTTGCAAATTCACATAAAACTTAATTTTACCACTTATGTGAGTGGAATTTTTAAAATCCAAGAGAAAATGTTAATATCAAGGAGTAAAATTTCGTTCAATAATATAAAAATAATTTTTGTTGAATGGTAACTTTTTACTTTTATTTACCGCGGTTAAAAGTAAATAGGGTAATTAAGGGTAAAAATTATATTATTATTACCATAACACATGTAATAATTCTATTGGATAAGTATAATTCGACCAAATACAACCTTAGGAAAAAAATATGAACCTTTTTGGTCCACTTCTATTAGATTAGGACAATTATTATTATTTAATTCAAAGAAGAGTTAAAAGAGTTAAAATCAATGTTTAATAACTAAAACAATTTTTAATATAGGGTTATACATAAGATAAATTAAATTATAAATATTAATTAGAAAGATAAAAGTATTTCCTACATAATTGTATTTTATTTATAATTTTTATAAATTAAATAATTTAATTTATTTATGACACAATGGTGATGTAGTAATTACCTAATTAATGAAATATTAAAATAATTGATATTATAAATATCCTAATAAATGTAATTTGATAATTTTTATGAATTACACGAATCTTATAGGTTAATATGACATATTAGGGTTGGTTAGAGTATTTTTTTAAAGTAATAATGCTGTTATGAATTTAGAAAAAACAAAGTACCAAATAGTTTCAAAATTGACACAAAAGAGTTTTTAAAACAAGTATTATATTATTAATTGATATTCTATTCCAAAAAATTTAAGGTTTGGCCAAAGGACTTATATAATGATAGGTGTATCATTAATTAATCACTTGGGGTTCTGTTGGAAGTATATAGTAATTTTATTAACCATATAATATAAAAATACAACGAGACATGGTAAATGTCAAACTATTTAACTAAGAGTTAAACCTAAAAGATAAAGTTAATATAGTGAACCAAACCTGTATTAAACCTATTGGTTGAGTGGTTTTAGACCCATACCCACCTTATCCTTTAAATAATCCATTATGAAGCATTATAAACCAAAAATTATTTTATTATAAAATAATATTTCTAGCTTTTCCTAAAGTGCCCCTCACCCCTCTTATAAAAGGGCACTCCCCCTTCTCTCTAATTCACAACTTCAAAGCATTTTGTCTCAGAAAAACCCTGCCCAAACATCCTCTCAACTATCCTCCCTTAATCCTAGAGTCCTTCCTTTGGTCATAAATCCAACCTAAGGAGTCCTTTTGATCAAATCAAAAGGAAGATCCCGAAGAAGAGGTAAATATCTCTCCACCCCTTTCATGTTCCTTTATTCTTCCACTTCCTTTTTCTTTGTTGTTTACATTATAAAATAATAACTCTAGTATCTTATATATACTTTGATTTTATTATAAACACGGTACAACCAAATTCATTATTCTATCCATCCTTTGAATGACATGTCACCATACGTGCGTACGTACGACTTACCGTCTCCACGTCGTGGTGTAATTGTTATTCAATACATTATTATTTGGATGGGTATAATAATGATGTGTAATTCTTGTAAATAATAAATATAACATGATAATGATTCTGAATATATGATATACCTTCAAATTATATATTATTTTAATTTCAAAAGAATGATATTGTCGCTCGTGCATACGTACGGATTACCGTCTCCACGAACGCGATGAGATTCATTCTCCATAGTATCCATTGAAGATTAATTTTCATTAGATGATTAAAAATAATTTTTAAATACTTGATATAATTCTGGATATTAATAAGATACATCCCATCCATAACAAATATGACTCACATAATAAATAATATAAAGAAAAACGAATCCGTTAACACCCAAAACGATGATAATACTAAGATATTATGAACAAAGAAATATTGAAAGATCAAATATGATATCATATTAATGTATATGATTCTTTTATAATTTAATAAAAATTATTTCACCATTATACAGGAGGTTAACCTACCCTCTACCAAGGACAAGTACAAGGTAAGGGTTAATTTCACAATCTCTTCATTATCTGAGGTTATTTATACGTAATTATCTACTGGGACCTCTTTATCATATGCATCCATATTGCTTAAAAATGCATTCCAAAACATTTTTAATATTTACTAGACTATGGGTTAAAGTCATTTATACCCTTTTTTGACTTTTTATATAAGGGTTTGAAAGGAATATTTCCATTGTTTTCCAAACAAGGTCCTTTTTAACCTTTTCGACAAAATTAAGGTAAGAATGT
The DNA here is from genome assembly GCA_963277665.1 of Viscum album. NCBI lineage: Eukaryota > Viridiplantae > Streptophyta > Magnoliopsida > Santalales > Viscaceae > Viscum > Viscum album. Next base: position 822,733,583 of record OY728143.1, read on the forward strand.
ATTTTTTAACTTATACGGAAGGTACGGCTATTTTTGGTCATTATAAAATCATCGAAGCTTCCCTTAAAATATTATAAGAATATTTTAAAAGTTAATTTTTTATTTTATAATTATTTTAATTTTAAATGATTTCAAAAAAAAGATATTTCTCTTAAATAGTTTTGATTTCATCTATGTCAACATCCTTTGAGGGATTTTATGTTTATTTGATGTTGATTTATTATGATACAAAACTTCCATATTGTATTTAAGGTTTTGTGATATGTTTGACTTTGTATGTGTTATATTTATACCATTCATGGTTTATGGATAAAGTATTGACATTTCATATGCTAGTTTTAATACGAATGTTTATGTTATGTTTAAACCATTTCATATGAGGAATGAATTAGACTTAGTATGTGACGGGTGGAGCCCGCTATAGCTCCTCGATGCATCGGTAGGTATCATGAGACAAACTAGTGTCTTGACACAAGGCCTTGACAAAATCTTATTTTTAGTCTTGGCACAAGGCCTTGACTATGTGGTTATGATAGTCTGGCATTATGCATTCCATCATTATGAAAGTGGTTATTAATATTTCATGTGATTATTCGACTAGTAGAATATCTATGTGAATAAGTAAATGGAATTATTTCATTTTATTTTTTCCATATTATGCTTAAGTTCATGTTTAAAAGGCTTTTTTTAGTTATACATTGGCTTAAATGTTTATTCTTATTTATGAAAGTTTCTGCTATATTGTTATCCTTACTAAGCATCTGAGCTCTCCCCTTTCTATGTTTTATTTTTCCCAGGATGTGAAGAAGTATTTTATGACTGACCTATAGGGATAGTCTAAGGGGATATGAGTGTGGACTATGGAGACTATGTTGTTGTAGTTTTTCACTTTATAATGTAATGTAAGACTTATGAATGTATCTAGTGTTTCCAAGGCTAATAAACTAATCGGTATTTTATGACATGATCTTTTGTGATCATGCCAATGTTATGTAATAATGCACCAACTGTGGGTAACTTGGGTCGGGGAATTACAGATTTGGATTGATCCTCGAGGAGGCTTCTTACGTACTTTTCCTGGAGTGGGAAAAGATCAAACCCACATTTTTTGAATACATACAGTTTAGTGTCATGTGAGACAAAAAATGGGACATACAATTTAACATCATGCAGGACAAGGGTGAACCGGTGGGAAGTTGTCTAGACCGATGGGTGATAGGATTGAACCTTAGGGAGGCTTCCTACGTACCATACATAGAAAGGTAAAGGATCAAAGTCCACATAGTTTTTATGTGGGGCTTGGTGATTATAAGCTATGGTGGCCAAGGAAGAATTCCATGATAGATGATAACTATAAGACCACATGATTCATGCTCAGTATGAGAAAAAAGATACATCAAATACCTGACAACCACATCGCGAAATGTGCATACGTGAGGAATAAAGCGGGGATTACGCATGTCTAGTAGCCCAAGAAGATGGAGATTGGGACTTACTCTATGATGGAGGCTCGGGGGTGATATGCCCCTAAGGGGGAGGTATAGGGTATCAATTGTCCATGTCCCACATCTCCTCTAGCCTCTACGCATGGAATAAGAGAGGAGGAGCAATGATTCTACCTCCCGCAAGAAAGTTTAGGGGGATTACACCATGATTCTTTACCTCCCCCGCAGATAGATTCTATTACATACTAGGAGTATCTCATTCCATGTGAGTAAGATCTCACTCCCATGGAGACCAGTGGTCTGGGAAAATGTCCAAGATGGGGTACCCTGTGTATATTTCATGGGTCAAGGCCACAGTTTTACATCGTGTGCTGAGGATGATGGCGCTTGGTAGTTTAACATCCTATAGATCTGATGGAAAGAATTCACTCCTCACCCATAGGATGTATATAACTGATACCCACCCACACTTGGGGAAGGGAAGTTATCATCAGTGCCATTGTGAGGTGAAGTTATGGAGTGATCCATTGGGGGTCTCACATTAACGTGGCTATGCAAAGAATAAATAGTCATTAGAATTCCTATACGAAGAAGCATGTGGCTAAGTAACACAATACGAAGAACCTACCAAGTGACCTTGAAATCAATTTTTTAAAACCTAGAGGGCCATATGAGAGAAAGGTTTGTGAAGAAAATATGTTCACTGGAAGGAACCTTGTGAAGATCTAGTTCCCCACAATGTGGAGAGACTCTGTAAAGGAGTATGCTTTGCAATGTAGGGTTCCCTAGCTTAGGCATGGGATAAACATGAATATAAAGGGTGCTTCATAGAGTAGGACTTCATGGAGCATGGGTTCCTTGAAAATAATGGAAATGAAATTCAATGTATTTTGCGAAGCACAATGATCCTGCATTATCATGGGGTTCACAAGTTCATGGAAGGCACTTCACAAAGCATGAGTGCTTGGTGATGATCCGAGTTCCCTTAGGGAACACATTCCTTTACGATGGCCCATGGGATTTTCGAAGGGAATAACTGTCTAAATAGGGGTTGTATTTGAGTTAAGGGAAAGGTATTTTGAAAAGTTCAAATGCCTTGAAGTGATCATTTTTCTAAATCCTTCTCATAAAAGATGGTGCTTCAAGATTTCAGTGTTGATAAAGTGAATGGTTGGGGTATCTGTCCATTGGGTTTGAGGGAAGACCAATATTTATAAGAAAGAGGCAGCGTAGAGCTCTCATAGCACGATGTGAATCCATGTGGTGATTTTCTAACAGAAATGGAAAGCACCATGTTTTTTATAACCACAGTGTTGACCATCATCCCCTCCTCAATGTAGAGGCCTCCTTAATTCCCTCTATTGTGCTCGCAAAGGCTTTTGTAAATTTCCAAGGGTTCGCAGAGGCGATTCAGTTATCTCTCCTATATGAATATTTCCATTAATTTCATCATAACCATGGAGTCTTCTATCTATTTACTCAAAGGTGATATAAGAGGTTCCTATAGTTTTTTGTTGGTCGTGGTGCTAAGGGGTTCTATGAAGGCCTCGATGCTGAAGGGGTCCACGAAGGTGCTTCATGAAGAAGCCCTTTTGAAATTTGTGTAACTTTTTCCTATCTTCCTTTTGCACACATTTTGGTACCAAAAAATTCCCCCCTCATATTTGAAGATGAGGAGAAAATGAGGTTCAATGTATGGGGGTAGATCGAAAAAATTTAGGCAAATCACAAAACAATATCGAGAAGCAGGGTCACGATGCAGACATGTGAGGTGCTGGTTGAGAATTCCATGAAGCTCATTGCGGCCAGGTGAGCTGTGAAACTCATGGTTCATTTTATATAAATATGGGAGGAATACCCCTCTTTTTTCATTACTTATCTCCATGATTTTGTTGCTTGGATCTCGATTCTTGATGCTCCGCATGCTCTATGATTGCTCTTTGCGAATTGGGTACTCTTTGCTGTATGGCGCACAACCAGTCTTCCGGATCTACGATCATGAAATACAGGACTTATGTCTACGAGGTCTATGGTAGGGTTCTATGACTTGTCTCTGCGATCGAGCTCTATGATCGAGATCCACGATCGATCTCCATGATCCAGGACAAAAAAATTCTAAAATTTTTGAGACAGAATGGCTCTCTAGGGAGATTATAAGGGGTCCTTGAGGATTTATCCTAAAGGGCATAGATGGATGATATCCTAGGGAATTAGGAATGTGTTCGGATTCATTCGTACCATGAGTCCCTAGTGGAGCTATTTTTGGACATCCAAAAGAACTACCCCATCTACAAAATACTGACCCTATATGGCTTTGGTCTAAGGGATGATGTTCTCATTCCTGAAGGGAGCAGGGAAGATCCAACCTATTGGTTCAAGAGTACGTTGTGCCAGCGCCGATGGTTTAGGGAAGCCAATGGTCATACATGGGAGGATCATAAACCTATAAATTCCGACTTCTTAAATAACTATGTTAATTATGTTGATGAGAAGGCATTTCATCTAGAGGTATCTCCTCCGTAGCACCACACCTTTTCATGCTGTCCTTGGGGAACCCGGAGAAAGGTCATACTGATGAGTGGGATATACGCCAGGGCAACAATTTCATGGATGACTGGGCAAGGGCTTATTGGTTCTGTGACTCCAATGAAGAGTTTGGGGTAGAGCTAAAGCAAGTGGGCCTGTATGAGGTGGCATGGGCCACATAATTCCACATATACCAGCTAATGAAAATGATTCTAGAGTTAATGAGTAAGTGGTCGTCAAGGAACAAAACTTTTCATTCTCACCATGGGGAAATCAGTATCAGCCTCTATGACATCCACAAAATCTCTGGGATCCCGATATTGGGGTAGATGCAAGATGAGTTCCTTATAACAAAGAATATATGGGTGGAACCAGAGAAAATATACCATTATAAGAACCCGGTTCTTATTCTTGAGGTACGCCTTTCTTATTTTCCTCTTTCCATTATTATTTTTAGTAAAATAAGAAAAATGGGAGAAAATCCCAAATTTTATGGGTACATGCTGTGTATTTTTCCACACAAAGTGTACTTTGGCCGTGTGGGAAGAGTACAAAAGGCGTATAGGAATGCCGGTGATGAAGGGTGTAAAAATGGACTACACGTCGTGTACTTAGTATTTACGTGTCGTGTAATCTGTTGGCAGGTTAACAGTAAGGTGGTGAAGGCGGCTGCCAGCTGAGTGACAATACATGCCGTGTATTCCGAAATACACACCGTGTACTCATGTTGACTAATGAATAGTGTCGTGGTGGAAAGAAGCTGCCAAAGGAATAGTTTAAAAAAATGAGAAGTATCAGCCGTGTACGTGAGAGTACAGGCTGTGTAGTTTGTTTTTTTCACTTAAAATGGGAATTAGACTCCTCTATTCATAGAGTAATATTAGAACACAGGAGGAGAGTGGGAGAGGTGACCGGAGCTTGGAGGATCTCCCGACCACACATCGAGAACCTGATTCCTACGTCGTCGATCTCCTTAGAACCACATGGGTATGATCTTCCTTCTCATAGAGCCTTTATTACCAATTCTTTTTCAAGGGAAAGTTATTTGAGTTTGAATGGGATTATGTTCATCTCAGATCTACTATGTTTTCATTTGTTTTGGGAGGCATCATTCACGTATACCGATCAAAGAGGATCGAGGTAGGTGGTCTAGTGTTTATTTCCAACTGTTGAGTTGAATTTGTGTACTGTTGTGCTACGAACCCATGCCTGGGGTGTCTTATGGCTATGGAATTTGTTGAAAGTTATATAGAATTGCTTATATAGACTTTTGATAACTTAAAACTACTATTTGGGATCGCTGCTTGGATCCAGGACCACCCTGGGGGTGCGTTCCTCTGTTTAGCCATTTGGCCAGGATACCTATGGGTATACCATTAATTTTAGAATGCTTTAAATTAACTTGAGAGGAACTGTATATAATTGCTTGATTATATGTTAGGCTTGGCCTGGTTACTTGTATAGCCCGAGGGAAGTGTTCGTTTAGCCTATGGAAAACTCTTCTTATGCCCGTGGGCAGTAGATTCTATGCCAGTGGGAGACACTTCGTACACCAATGGGAAAATTCCATTATGTCTGTGGGCAAACACCTATGGGTTTCGATTCTGATTACATGAGGGTAAGGATTGAATGTATGAGGATAATGTTATCATGAATATTCACCATGGTGATTTTCATATGTTGTGCATGCGAAGTTAAATCACATTCTTGGCATGGTTAAATGAATATTTAAAGGGGAATATAATTGGTAGAGTTAGTTACTTTTGAGTAATTCTTAGTTTATTGTATTTATTACTGCACACTACTGCTGCACATTTACACTAATAGTTGGGAACGTGCTTTTGGTGGGTGCCTACTGGGATTTATTTCTCACACCCTATTTGGGTCATGTCTTCAGCCCAAATAGTCTATATTTCTACAGGTTTCGATAGGGGAAAGGGTCCCTATATAGGTACATAATTGTTGTAGAGGCATAGGAGAGCACGGGACCGAGATTAGGCTTGCAATGCAGCCATGTTCTTTTTACTCTACTTTGTTGTTTTGGTTGTACCTAGTACTTGAGTTGTATTTTATTGTATTGCAGTGTATCATGTTCTGGAAGCTTTCATAAAATTAGTGACATGCTGCATCATTATATATATATGAATGCTAGTTCTCTATTGTCCATTTTAATTGTATATTGTTTACTGCTTCCGCTATTGTATGTTTTTTTTTATATTTTATTCCGCTGGGATACACTTTGACAAATGAGGGAATAGTTTCCCCACTATCAGACCTGGGCCCTCACTGCTAGTCATCAGCCTCTGGCGTTTGGGGAAATGTGCTTGAGGTCATGTGACCAACCGGGTTTGGGGCACCCGTTGTGTGACTTCCTAATCCGGGACGTTACAAAGTGGTATCAGAGGCGGTTCTTTTCTTGGACTTACTATTTGGAGCCTTAGTCAGGGATAGGATGGAAAATGGTAGTTGGTAATAAGCTATTCTTGAGAGTAGCTATCCCATGTACAGGGAAAATCCAATCTACCTCGATATTTCAATTATTATTGGTTTTACAATTTTAGAGTTGATTTGATTTTCACCATTGGGTTACGCACTTGTAGTGGGTTGTTTATATGTTTTACTTGGGTTCTATTTAGTTACAACCTGATGAGATAAGTGTATTCCATATCATGCATCATTTAGCAACATTCTAGAAATCACATGTCATGCATTCTTTTCATGCCATGTAGGTGCATTAGAAATTGCAGGTTGTTGTGATAGTTGTTGTGCTAGAAAATCATGTTGTTGTGATAGGTGCTTTGATAAATACCTGCTATTTGATAGGGTATTTTTGTGTGAGGTTGTTGATAGAATGAATGCCAAACATTGGTTCTTGAGTAGTATGGGCCCTCAATAACCGGAATTTGGTGGACCATTGATGAGTTTACTTTGTTATAACATGTGTAAGATGCCAAACTTTGATTCACCAGGAGTATGGGCCCTCACAGATCGGAATTTGGCACTTAGATGTTTATTTCAACATTTTTCTGGGTTCCGGAGTTGTATCTAAGGCTTACTGTCTGGAAAACCTAGGATACATGCCGTGTAGTTTCTTGGAAACACGCCGTGTGTTCTTCTGTTCGGGAAGAAATAAAAACATTTTACGTATACACTGTGTACTCTTAGTACACTTCGTGTAGTCTCTTCCTATGTCTTAGGCCGTGTGGGAGGGGACACGGGGTAGAAAATGTCTTCGGAAAACATGTCGTGTACCAGTTGTACACGCCGTGTAATGTTGACCCAGTGTCCACCCATGTAACTAACAACACGAACGGAGGAAACCTTAAGATATACACGTTGTGTCTACTTTGGACACGCCATGTAGTCTGACTCAGGTACCAAGCTGTGTCACTAATAACACGGGTCAGTGTTATCTTTCCTAGTACACACCATGTCCTCCTAGAACACGCCGTGTAGTGTCAGCCTTGTAGCGAGAAACATGGGTCGGTCTGGGGCTCCATTAAAGACAACATGTTTTGTTGGAACACGCTGTGTAGTGTGTCTTGGGTATACAGGCTGTGTCATGGAGGACACAGGCCGGTGAAATCCTATTAAGTACACGCAATGTGCATGTGGTACATGCCGTGTAGTCTTGTTTTAGGTGAGCCATGTGGCTTAGCCGTGTAGGAGTACTCAGGTAGGGAAGAAGGATTCAAGTACATGCCATGTGTTAAGACAACACGCCGTGTAGTTAGGGTGATACACGACCAGTTCTGGCAGATGCACACACCCATGTGAAATACCTAAGGGAATACGCCATTTAGTATTTATACACGTCGTGTAGACACTTTTTGTAAATCTTGAATGATTTATTTCTCCTGTTCCTTTCTTGGTCTCCTTGTTTTTAGTCTCCGATAAATATTGATCTAAGGTGTGCTTTGACCTTGTAGAGTCATGCCACCGATATCACCACCGGTTTTTCTCCAGGAGAGCAGAAATGATTTTTCTCCAGAGGTGGTGGGCCACGGGCTACCACTAAATCCTCCAGTAGTGCCAGATGCGGTGCCATCCGTTATACCAGACACAGGCGCGGAGGCGCAGTTCCGTGAAGGCTTTATGCGGTTCATGCAGACCTTCCAGGGAGCACCGCAGGCCACCACATCTATGGAAGAGCTGACTCATATCTTCCAACAGCAGCATCCGACTACGTTTTTAGGGGATAGCGTACCACAGGCTGTGGAGTCATGGCTAGATTCGATGCAGATGATATTCGAGCATCTATAGACGCCTCCAGGGTGGAGGGTCAAGCTCGCTACATACATACTGCGTGATTCTTCCAAGAGGTGGTGGGATGTTACCACATAGTCTAAGAGTCACCGTGACATGGCATGGGAAGATTTTAAGGATGTTTTCTATGAATTCTTCTTCCCAGAGACGCTGCTGGCAGATCGAGCTTGAGAGTTCATGAATCTGCAGCAGGGCGCCATGTCAGTGATGGATTATTCTACCCGCTTCACTATGATTCAAAGTTTTTCACCCATTCTGGTTGGTGATGAGGCTTTTAGGGCTCGACACATTGAGGATGGTCTTCAGTATGACATCCGAGCATTGGTGAATGTTTTCAGTTTTCCTAAGGTACATGCCATTGTGAACTAGGAACAAATTACCGAGAGGAACCTGTGGGAAGATAGTGGTGTGGGCCATAGCGGTTCAACATATGTTTCTGGTACTATTTCTACTAGTAAGAGGAATAGATATATGGACTTCTCTCACGGTGGTAGTACTAGCTAGAAGAATACTTCAGGTGGCCAGGTCATGTGTTACCAGTGTGGGAAAGAGGGGCACAAGAGACCACAGTGTCCACGTGACCCAGTGGAGCACCGAGCTTGCGGTAGGATGAGTCATCTCCAGCATTTTTGTAGGGTGTTTCTACCAGTGGCTATTAAGAGGGGTTCTGTGCAGACTCCGCATGCGGGAGCAGGACCAGCAGATTCTTAACATTCGGGAAATTCGGGTACGTCAGGGCATGAAGGAAAAGATGGTGGACATGGCCATGGTAGCCAAACACCAGGATCTCAGAGGTAGCAGGGCGGGTCAGTTTAGGGTATCTAGGATGTGTCGTAGGGCCGTGGCACTATGTCGACATATGTAGTGCAACAGACCCAACAAGAGTAGGATCCCATACCTTCTACTGTCAGAGGTACTATTTTTGTAGCTTCTGTTTTATCTTCAGTACTTTTCAATACTGGTTCTAGACATAGCTTTATATATGTTCCCGATGTGGAGAGCCTTTGGCTCTGTGTTCCTTCTTCTTCTTCTGGTGTTATGGAACTAGACACTCTATTGGGGACTAGAACGGCATGTGTGCGTTAGTGCAGGGAGTGCCCCATAGAGGTTGGTGGGTGTCACTTTCTATGGGACCTCTATGTCTTAGAGATGACGACCTATGATGTCATTCTTGGGATGGACTGGTTGGTACCCTTTCGAGCCTTTTTGGATTTCTATCTTCGCAGGGTGAGTTTTACATCACTAGATGGTGGATAGTTTCTATACAAAGGAGAATGGGATGTCCAGGCGAGCCGAGCTGGACCCGAGCATCATGGGCGATGTGGTGTGAAAACCTAGATTCCGAGTTTATATCTGGATGATCATGGAACTTTTTAGAAGGATTTCCCTCCAATAGTATATTGTTTCAGGGATGTCTTCCTGAATGAATTTTCAGGTCTACCTCCAGAGCGTGAGGTGAATTTCTCGATTGAGCTTGTTCTAGGAGCAGCACCGGTGTTCATTCCTCCTTATAGGATGGCTACACCTAAGTTGCAAGAGATCAAAAGGAAATTGGAGGAGTTACAGGAAAAGGGTTTCATCTGACCCAGTACTTCTCTATGGGGTTCTCTAGTCCTCTTTGCGAAGAAGGTAGATGGTACCCTCAGACTCTGTGTGGACAATCAGAAGCTGAACCAGTTGACGATCAAGAACCGATATCCCCTACCAAGGATTTATGATCTTTTTGATCAACTTGTAGGTGAATGAGTGTTCACGAAGATTGAATTGAGATACGGATGTCATCAGTTACACGTTATACTATCATACATACCACTTACAGATTTTCGGAGCAGATATGGTCTATACGAGTACTTGGTTATGCTATTCGGACTGACAAACACGCCAGCAGTTTTCATGGCTCTGATGAATCGTGTCTTCCATCCTTATCTTGATTCATTTGTAGTAGTCTTTGTGGATAATATCTTCGTGTACTCTCACACTCGACAAGTCCATGTTACCCATCTTGAGATTGTATTGAGTACACTGAGAGAGCATCAACTATATGCTAAGCTCTCAAAGTGCCACTTCTAGATGGACCATATTCACTTCCTGGGTCATATCATCTTAGAGGTAGGAGTTGCAGTAGACCCAATGAAGGTGAGAGTAGTAGTTTCCTGGGAGAATCCTAAGAACGTGTTTGAGACACAGAGTTTCTTGGGGCTGACTGGTTACTACAGTCATTTTATACAGGACTTCTCCCACTTAGTGGCACCATTGACATATTTGACTAAGAAGGGTGTAAAGTTTTTTTGGTCAGAAGCTTGTGACACAGCCTTTCAGGTGATGAAGGGAAGGTTGACATCAACACCAGTCCTGATACGTCCATAGCAAGGGTAGAGCTATATAGTTTAATGTGATGCATCAGGGATTGGGCTAGGAGCAGTGTTGATGCAGAGCAATCAGGTTGTTGCATACGGGACCTGGCAGTTGAGGCTTCATGAGAGGAATTAACCTATGCATGATCTCGAGTTTTCTACTGTTGTTTATGTGCTATGCTGTTGGAGACATTATCTTTTTGGAGAACATTTTTTTGAGTTTAGGTACCAAAAAAGTCTCAAATATATCTTTACCCAGCGTGACCTGAATTTCAGACAGTGAAGGTGGGTTGAATACCTTCAGTTATTTTACTTTGAGCTTGCCTATACACCTGTTAAGGGTAACAAAGTTGCTGATGCACTGAACAAGAAGACTCAGATACAGGAAGTTCATGAGGCCAGTGGTTAGTGGAAGCTTATGGCTTTGTTCTCTGAGATGCATTTGGAGGTGCATGACAGTCAGGGGCAAACATATATTTCTTCATTAGCTGTGACTTCTACCCTCATGGATAGAGTGAGGATGTGACAACTATCAGAATCAGAAGGTCTAGTTCTACATGAGTCAGTGGTAAGTGAGGACCGTCCTCCGGGATGGACGGTAGTCGATGATAAGGTACTACATTTCCAAGGACCAGTGTGGGTTCCATGGGATATACGTGAGAAGTTGATGTGTGAGTTTCATGATTCATCTTGGGTAGTGCATCCCAGAGTTACCAAGATGTACCGTGATTTGGGACGTTAGTATTGGTTGCCGGGTATGAAACGGGAAGTATTTGTTTTTGTAGCGAGATGTTCCACTTGTCAGCAGGTGAAGGTGGTGCATCAGAGGCTAGCCGAACTGTTACAGCAGTTACCCATTCTAGAGTGGAAATGAGATGATGTCATGATGGATTTCGTGATCAGGTTGCCAAGGTCACCTCGAGGTTGTAATTCTGTTTGGGTTTTTGTGGACAGACTTACAAAAGTAGCTCACTTTTTGCTGATCAAGGAGAACTACGGTGTCGATGAGCTTGGGAAGTTTTATATTCGAGAGGTTGTATGCCTTCACGGGGTCCCTCGTTCTATAATTTATGATAGGGACACCTTCTTTATATCTCATTTCTGGAAGAGTCTGCAGAGGGCACTGGGTACATAGGTGCTTCTGAGGAAAACTTACTACCCTCAGAATGATGTATAGTTAGAGTGTACGATACAAGTGCTTGAGGACATGTGGCGTGCATGCGTCCTAGAATTCAGGGGCTCTTGGGAGAATCACATACCCCTGTTCGAGTTTTCTTATAATAAGAGTTTTCAAGAAACTATTGAGATGGCACCTTATGAGGTTTTATATTGTAGGCCATTCCGATCACCATTGTGCTGGATGGAGGTAGGTGAGACAACTTTAATGGGACCATGTCTCGTGCAGGAGACTCTTGAGCAGGTCCAGTTGATTCAGAAGCGGATGTCTACTACACAGTCTCGTCAGAAATCTTATGTTGATCGCCGTAGATGACCCTTAGAGTTCATGGTCGGGGATCAGGTTTTCTTGCATGTCTCACTAAGGTTGGGACATAGGCGGATAATGAGATAGGGTAAACTTTCACCAAGGTACGTGGGTCCATTTGAGATTCTGGAGAGAGTCGGTCTGGTTGCCTATCGGTTACAGTTACCACAGAGGTATCGGGCCATGCATGACGTCTTCCATGTATCTCAGCTGCACCATTATCACTCAGACCCGTCTCACATTTTTCAGCTCGAGGGAGATGAGCTTCAGGTCGATGCATCCTTTCAGGTGCATCCGATTCGTATAGTTGATAGGAGCACGAAGGTTCTCCAAGGCTTATCAATTCCTATCGTTCTGGTGCTATGTCAGCATGGCTGAGTGCAGGATGAAACATGCGAGCATGAGACCAACGTACGTACTCAGTGTCCAGAGTTATTCATGGCCGTATCTCCTCCACCCTTGGAAGGGAAACTTAGGGACGAATTGCTTTAAGGGGGGAAGTTTGTAAGAACCCCATTCTTATTATTGAGGTACGAGTTTATTCTTTTCCTCTCTCCTTTAGTGATTTTAGTAAAATAAGGAAAATGGGGAAAAATCACAAATTTTTTGGGTACACATCGAGTACTTTTACACACGCCTTGTAATTTGGTCGTGTGGGAAGAGTACACCGGGCATGTAGGAATGCCGGTGATGAAGGGTGTAAAAACTGACTACATGCTATGTACTTAGTATTTACACGCCGTGTAATCAGTTAGAAGGTGACCAGTAAAGTGGTGAAGGTGGCCGCTAGCTGAGCGACGGTACACGCCGTGTATTCAAGAATAAACGTCGTGTACTAGTGTCGATGGATGAACAATGTCACGGTGGAAAGAAGCCTCCAGAGGAACAGTTTAAAAAAATGAGATGTACATGCTGTGTACTTGAGAGTACATTCCGTGTAGTTTGTTTTTTCTCTTAAAATGGGAAGTATCCTCCTATGTTCACATATGAAGCTTAGAACATTGGAGGAGAGTGGGAGAGATAGCCTGATCTTGGAGGATCTTCTGACCGCACACCGGGAACCTGATTCCTACGTCGTCGATCTCCTTGGAACCGCACGGGTAAGCTCTTCCTTCTCCTAGAACCTTTCTTAACAATTTTTTCCTAAGGGAAAGTTATTTGAGTTTGAACATGATTATGTTCATCTTAGATCTAATCTATTATCATTTGTTTCGGGAGGCGTTGTTCACATATACCAATCAAAGACGATCGAGGTAGGTGGTTTGGTGCTTATTTCCAACTGTTGAGTTCAATTTGTGTACCGTTGAGCTACGAACCCATTCCTGGGGTGTCGTATGGCTGTGTCCTTTGCTGAAAGTTATCTAGAATTGATTAAATATACTTTTGATAAGTTAAAACTACTGTTTGGGATCGCTTCTTGGATCCAGGACCACCCCGGGGGTGCGTTCCTCTGTTTAGCCATTTGGCCAGGATACGTGTGGGTATACTGTGAATTTTAGAATTCTTTAAATCACCTTGAAAGGAATTGTATATAATTGCTTTCTTATATGTTGGGCTTGGCCCAATTACTTGTATAGCTTGAGGGTAGTGTTCGTTTAGCCTGTGGGCAACTCTTCTTATGCCCGTGGGAAGTAGATTATGTGCCTGTGGGTGACACTTCGTACGCCTATGGGAAAAATCCGTTATGCCTGTGGGCAGACACCTGTGGGTTTCGATTATGATTACATGAGGGTAAGGATTGTATGTCTGAGGATGGTGTTATCATGAATATTCACTGTGGTGATTTTCATATGTTATACCTACCAAGTTAAAGCATAGGCTTGACATGGTTAAATGAATATTTAAATGGTAATATAATTGGTTGATTTAGTTACTTTTGAGTACTGATAAGTTTATTACATTTACTAATGCACACTATTGCTGCACATTTTCACTAACAGTTGGGCATGGGCCTTTGGTGGGTGCCTACTGAGATTTATTTCTCACACATTGTTTGGGTCATGTCTTAGGCCAAACAGACTATATTGCTGCAGGTGTCGATAGGGGAAAGGGTCCCTATACAGGTACATGATTGTTGGAGAGGCATAGAAGAGCCTGGGACCGAGATTAGGCTTGCGATGCTGCTGTGTTCTATTTACTCTGCTTTGTTTTGTTGGTTGTGTTAAGTCAATAAGGTTTTCCTTATGACTTTTCCATTCCTTCTTGTTTTGAAAATCACAAAAACCTTATCTTTAAGAAAATTACTTTCTTAAGGAAAATTTCTTTTATAAGGAAAATCGCTTTTATAAGAAAAACTATCCTTATCATATTTTCATCTAGATTTTTCTTAAGTATAAGATTCAGATTCATTTCTATTTTCTCAGAATTACTTGAAACTTTGATATGAAGTATTCTGTTTTAGGATCCGAATTCTGGATAAGAACTGTGATAAAGTTTCACTCCGAAATCCAGAATGAGAACTGTGAAACAGTTTCATTCCGAATTCCGGATACAGTTTTAATCCAGATTCAGGATACGAATTCTTATGAAGTTCGATAACAAATTCTAATGATTAATTCTCATTACGAATTCTGATGATGAATTCTCATTACGAATTCTAATGAGGAATTCTCACTACGAATTCTAATGAGTAATTCCCATTACAAATTCTGATGAGGAATTCTCATTACGAATTCTGATGAGGAATTCTCATTATGAATTCTGATGAAGAAATCTCATTACGAATTCTGATAAAGAATTCTCATTACGAATTCTGATAACGAATTCTCATTCTGAATTCTCATTCCGAATTCATCTATTAAATAGAATCTGATCATCTTTGTTTTATACACTCTGAATTTATTCAGACTCCGAATCTTCACTCCGAACTTTCATTTCACTTATGTCTTTATATTTTGTCTACTCTTTATTATTTTCCTTAAACTCCGAACCTTCACTCTGAATTTTTCATTCCGAACTTTTGAGTTAGATTTTAAAACAATGTCGTACATTCTATTTCACTTGTTTTGTTATAAAACGATGTCGTCTATTTTGTTATAAACTAACCGTTGTCTAAGTGAAACGTGTACAGGTCCCTCCGATATTTAAGGAAAATATGACCGTTGGAGAAGGAGCTGACCTTACCTATAAATAGGAGCTCATTTGAAAGAGATCGACACAGATGAACAACTTGGTTTTGTGCATACATGCTGTTGAAGTGATTTCTAGAGAGAGAGGCTCATATTAACTCTCAAAGCTTCGTGCGACTCCGAATGTTGGTGATTACATTCGAGGGCTTCCGGGGATAGGAAGACAGAGGTTGCCGACTACCTTGAAGTTCGAGGGCTTCTTTGCTGAGGAAGACAGAGGTTGCCAACTACCTTGAAGTTGAGGGCTTGCGGGGATAGCAAGACAGAGACTCTGATGTTCGTATCGAGGGCTTACCCTGGTGTGGGTAAGACAGACTTGCTTGAAAGTATAAATCAAGGGACCTTTATCCAAGGTTGTTGGATACCCTTCTCTTTGGGTTAAAAGACTTATATCTTGTTGCTTGTAGTTTAACTACTTGTTTATTTTCCACTGCATTTTGTATTATAAGGAAAGTATAACTTTCTTATACTTCCTTATTTGTACTCTGTTTCATTTAGATTCTATACGCTTTAAGGTAGAATCTCATATTGTAATCTTTTATTAAGTTTCAATTTCCGGAAACATATTTCCAGAACCTACTTTCGAAATCTATTTCCAAGTTTTCATTTGGTATTAGAGGTGTTGTGAATTTGCTTAAGTTTAACTTTGTTAAACTTAGCCCTTTATTTTGTTTATGGAAAACATAGTTATTCGTAACTAACTTTAAAGGTTCCAAAGGAATTTTTAAAGTTTACAATTCACCCCCCTCTTGTGAATTGAGCATCTACATCACTGTTTCGATCCTACAATTGGTATCAGAAGAGGTCTCTGAAATACTTATACCCACAAATAAGTTTTTCTTGCTCACTTTAGCATTCCGAACTTTACCATTCTGAAAATTCCCAATCCGAACTTTGTGATTACAAACTTTTGCTACTAACAAGTTTGTGTATCGAAGGATTTTTCTAGTATTGCAGGAGTCAATGTTGGTTCAATTGATAATCTAAATCCTACAAGACCACCAATCTTTGATGGTAATGATTATGAATACTGGAGAGATCGAATGAAGAATTTTTTTATCAATACTGGAGTGGACAACTTTGTTATGCTTACTGGTGATTATAAAATTCCCGACAAGGAAGTTAGAACTTTTACTAACCAGGAAAAGCAGGAATATCAACTCAATTATAAGGTACGCAATACTTTACTTTTTTCAATGACTAGAAATATATATAGCCAAATTTCTTCTTGTGAAGCAGCTAATTGTATATGGAAGAAGTTAGAGGTTACACACTTTGGAACTTCTAAGGTGATTGAGACTAGAAGAGCTATGCTTAGAGCTGAATATCATGGCTTCAACTTTCCTTATGGTGAACCAATCTGTAAAGTTCAACAGAGATTTATGACTATCGTCAACAGCTTACAATCTATGGGAGAGAAAGGTCTATATGATGAAGCTCTTATGGATAAGATAATTGATATTATGCCCAATGAGTGGGAATCCAAAAGAACAGCTATAAATGAGAATAGGAAGGTCACTCAAATTACTCTTGATGATCTATTTGGAACTCTTATACAACATGAAACCAGAATGAAGAGAGATGCCGACAACATCAAGAAGAAGAATGGAAATGGTACTGTTGCTTTTACAATAACTACAAATCAGATAAAAGCTAAGACTCCTGAGAGAGTAACCAGATCCAAGTCTAAGAAAGTTATTTTCCAATCCGAATCTAGTGAGAGTGAAGTCTCTGAAAATGAATTAGAAAATCTTGCTCGAAGGATGAACAAGATAGATGGACAGAGAAATTTTCAATCCAAGTATAAGAAAAAGGACAGAAAAGATAAGAAAGATGGAGAAGTTACTTGTTATGAATGCAAAAGAGCTGGACATATTAGACCAGATTGCCCTTTGCTCAAAAAGAAATAAAGGAAAGAAAGGTATTCAGATAGGAACAGAAATAAATATTATAAAGCCAAAGCTAAGAAAGTTCTGAAAGCTAATGACACCTGGAGTGCCAGTGGTGGTGACTCTTCAGATGAATCTTCTGATTACGAATCTTCAGGACAGAAGAATCTTGGTCTTATAGCCAGAATACCTATTGATAATCATTGTCTTATGGCTAAGGTACAAAATGCTGAATCATTGACCAATGTTTTTTTAAATTCTAATGATAGTAAGTATTATAACTCTTCTGATGAAGAATCTTATTCTAATGAAGAAAATACTTTACCTACTTATGAAGAAGTCTCTAGGTTTGCTGAACTTCTTGAAATTGATAATTCCAAACTCAATAAGAAACTTGATAAGGCAAACCTTAGGAATTCTATTCTTACAAAAGAGATATTAGATCTTTCTAAAGATCTTGATAAGAAAAATTCTGATTTTGAAAGTATTTCAAAAAATCTTGAGGAAGTAAGTTCTGAGAAGAACAAACCTTCTAAAGAGTTAGAAAAAGTAATTTCTAAGAAAAATTCTTTCGAGCCTAGCTCTAGTTTTAAAACTAATGATTTTGAGGATAAAAACTTGGTTGTAAAACTCAAGTCCGAAATTTTTTCCTTAAATAAGTGTTTATCAAACTTTACCCAAGGTAAAGAAAATTTTGATAAAATGTATTCTCAAATACGACCTTTAAGAAATAAATCTGGATTTGGTTATACCCATGAAAAACCAATTTTTAGTAACAATTATTTTGTTCCTCAAAGTTCCCCATTTTGTACCAAGTGTCAATGTGGTGGTCACTGGGCAAAGAATTGTTCCTTAAACAAAACCCAATCTTTAGGATTTCAAAAAGCTTACTTTTCTAAGAAGATGTGGGTACCTAAAATTTTATTATCTGGAAATATCAGATCCAAACAAGTTTAGATTCCAAAAGTCTAATTTTCTTCTTGATTTCAGGAAAATAAAGAGAGTACTAGCAACAATACATGGTACATGGATAGTGGATGTTCCCGACACATGACTGGTAACAAAAGCTATTTTGAAAAGATTATCAAAACGAAAGGAGGAAAGGTAACTTTCAGAGATAATGCTAAGGGTGAGATTGTTGGTATTGGTAATATTGTTCTTTTAGGTAAAACCTTGATTTTGAATGTTCTTTTTGTTAAGGGTCTTAAGCACAACCTCATTAGCATAAGTCAGTTATGTGATGAAGGTTACCTTGTGAATTTTAGGAATGATAAGTGCTTAGTTCACAATTCCAAGGAAAAATTTATTCTCTCAGCCAATAGGCAAGAGAATGTTTACACATTGAACTTAGAAGACCTTAGAATCCAAGATTTACCTTGTCTAAGTGCAATGGAAGATCATTCCTGGTTATGGCATAGAAGACTAGGTCACTGTAACCTTAGAAACTTATGTAAACTCTCTAAGAAGAAACTAGTTAAGAATCTACCGGAGCTTAGATTTGATTCTTCTAAAGTTTTTGATCCTTGTCAATATGACAAGAAACATAAATCTAGTTTTAAGTCAATCGGTGAAGTCTCAACAACCGATGCATTACAGTTAGTGCACATGGATCTTTTTGGTCCAACACATACTGGAAGTATTGGAGGCAAGTACTATGTGTTTGTTCTAGTTGATGATTACACTAGATTTACTTGGGTCTATTTTCTAACAAAGAAGTCTGAAGATTTTTCGTATTTCAAAAGTTTTAGAGCTCAAGTTAAAAATGTGAAAAACCTTCCATTGAAAACTATTCATAGTGATCATGGAGGAGAATTTCAAAATTCTGATTTTGAAACTTTTTGTAGTAGAAAAGGTATTACTCACAATTTTTTAGCAGCCAAAACTCCTCAATAGAATGGTGTAGTTGAAAGAAGAAATAGAATTCTTCAAGAAATAACTAGAACCATGTTGAGTGAATATTCTATTGCTAGACATTTCTGGGCTGAAGTTGTAAGTACTGCTTGTTATACTATAAATCGAGTTTTGATTAGACCTTTTCTTAATAAAACTCCTTATGAGTTATGGAATGGTAGAAAACCAAGACTATCCTACTTCAAGGTTTTTGGCTGCAAAGTATTCATTTTGAATACTAAAGATAACTTACATAAATTCGCACCAAAATCTGATGAAATAATTTTCTTAGGTTATTCCACAACATCTAAGGCTTATAGAGTTTTTAATAAAAATACTTGTACTATTGAAGAAACAGTACATGTAAAATTTGATGAATCAGATCCTTTTGTTTTTAAACCACCTCAACCTACATCCTCAGATGTTTTTTCAAAAACTGATTGTCAACCTTTGATAGAATAACCTTCTGATAAGGAAATTGTTCAAGAAGATACTTCTGAAACATTTACCCTAGAAGAATTTCTACCCTATGTTGATGAACTGGTTTTTCAAAACCCAAATCAGGTGTTTCTTAAGAATCATCCCAGTGATAGTATCATTGGTGATGTAAATCAACCCATAAGGACTAGAAGTTTTTTAAGAAATGAAGTAGAACATCTAGCATTTCTTTCCCAATTAGAACCTAAAAGCACTGATGAAGCTTTAGGTGATAATGATTGGATTAAAGCCATGCAAGATGAACTAAATGAATTCGAAAGGAATAAAGTCTGGACCTTGGTTGAAAGACCTAAGGAAACTTCTGTAATTGGAGTCAAATGGGTTTTAAAAAATAAATGTGATGAAAATGGAGTCATAGTAAGAAATAAAGCTAGACTTGTTGCTAAAGGCTATAATCAGCAAGAGGGAATAGACTATGAAGAGACCTATGCTCCAGTAGCTAGACTTGAATCTATTCGTATTATACTTGCCTTTGTAGCTTTCTTTAATTTCAAACTTTTTCAAATGGATGTGAAATGTGATTTTCTTAATGGTTATGTTCAAGAGGAAGTTTTTGTTGAACAACCTCCTGGTTTTGAAGATACAAAACATCCTGATTATGTTTTTAGACTTACCAAAGCTCTGTATGGCCTTAAACAAACCCCACGAGCATGGTATGATAGACTCACTGGATTTTTGCTTCAAAATAACTATGTTAAGGGAAATGCAGATCCAACCCTTTTTATAAATAAAGATAAGAAAAATGTTTTGATTGTTTAAATTTATGTGGATGACATCATATTTGGCTCAACTCAGCAATCTTTGACCGACTCTTTTGCAAGTCTAATGAAATCTGAGTTTGAAATGAGTATGATGGGTGAGTTAACTTTTTTCCTTGGTTTTCAAATTTCTCAAAAACCAGAAGGAACCTACATATCTCAACATAAGTATATTAAAGATCTTCTTAAAAAGTATGGTTATGACAATACTAAGAGTATAATTACTCCTCTTAGTACCTCAAACCCTTTAGATCTTGATGAAGCTGGGAAACCAGTAGATCAAACATCTTTTAGAGGTATGATAGGAAGTTTACTTTACTTAACAGATAGTCGACCAGACTTAATGTTCTCAGTATGCTTAAGTGCAAGATATCAATCCAATCCTAAGGAATCTCACTTAAAGGCAGTAAAAAGAATTTTTCGCTACCTTAGGGGAACCATGGATCTAGGATTATTTTATACTTCTGGAAATGATTTTGTTCTAAAAAGCTTTTCTGATTCTGACTTTGGTGGATGTAGAATGGATAGAAAAATTACATCCGGAACTTGTCATTTCTTAGGAGATTCATTAGTTTCTTGGTCCTGCAAGAAGCAACATTCTGTAGCACTCTCCACTACTGAAGCTGAATATGTAGCATCTGGAAGTTGTTGTGCTCAAGTGTTGTGGATGCAACACACTCTCACAGACTATGGATTGAGTTTTATTAAAACTCAAATTTTGTGTGATAACACAAGTGCCATTGCTCTCAGTAATAACCCTTCACATCACTCCCGTGCAAAACACATAGATATTAGGCATCACTTTCTTAGGGATCACACACTTAAAGGAGATATTATTCTTCAGTTTATTGGAATGCAAGATCAACTTGCGGATATTTTCACAAAATATTTTCCTTCTGATAGATTTGAATATATTAAACAGAAGTTAGGAATGATAACCGTAAGGTAATCCTCCTTAATTAACTTTCTGTTGAAAAAGTCTCCTTACAGTAATAAATTCCTTTTCATAGGGGGAGTACATTTGTTTGTTAGAATAACAAAGTTTTTTTTCAAAGTTTGTTTTCAAACTTTTCGGAACTAAGATTTCCAGAATGGAAATGTCCAGAACAACAATTTTCCAGATTGGATATTTTCATATAATAAAACTTCTAAAAAAAGGAAATTTTCCTATTGAAAACTTCCGGAATGGAAAATTTCGTACTGCTATTTTCATAATGGAACCTTCGTACTGAATCTCTCATAATAAGTTTTTTTCTTAAAATCTTGGAATGTGTTTTTCGTTCTGAGTTTTTTTTCTGTACCAAGTTTTTTTTCCGTAGTAAAGTTTTTGCGAACTTTGTCTTTTCATAATAAATATTTTTTCGTAGTCATTTTTATATTACCCATTACGAATAATCCTCCAAAGCCAATCCGAAAGGTATGTTTTTCTTACTTAAGTTTTCGTAGTCATACTTTACTTCCTGGCATTTTCTTGTATTATGTTTTCGGATTATAGTTTTCTTAATTCTTTGTTTTAATAAAAACCTCAAAAAGATCAGATTCAAGTTTTCTTGAGAATTCAGTTTCAACCGTCAGATCTGATCTCAGCTTATCACAACCGTTCGATCAACCGAAGAAGTTGAACCGTCAGTTCATTGCCTATATAAAGGGGACCCAATTACTTGTCCCCCATCGGTTTTCAAGCTCTCGCGTCCCGAATCTATGCCTATCTGTTTTAAAGCCGTTCCAAACTTCAGTTTTCTCCGTTCCGAACTTCTCAGAGATCTTCAGATCCAAATGTCTGTGGAGTTAGCTTCTCAAGAAATGTCATCCTCCAAGCCTATTTCACAATGGTTAGTTTACAGAGAAAGGCTAGTCCATCCGGATTTCTTCAACAACTATGATTCTCTTATTTCGAAGAACATTAAGTTGAATGGATGGGAAGATGTTGTGGTGTCAAAACCTGGGAACCAAGATGAAGTCTATTCGGATTTGCTCATAGAGTTCTATGAAACAGTTTCTTTTCTTCAGGAAGATGGAAGGGACAAGTTATCTTTTAAGTCTTATGGTAAGACTTATAAACTTTCATATGCTAAGGCAGCCAGCTTGGTAGGGCTGAACAATGAAGGTGAAGCTGAGTTTATTTCTCACGTGTTGCTGGATACTAAGGGTAGCTTTGACAAGGAAAAAGCTTTAGAAACTCTCGGACTGGCTGATGACAAGGCTCCGAAGATTTCTAGTTTGCCTACAAATTTCTGGATTATAGAGTTGTGGGTATAAGGTCTTATCGTACCAAGGAAAGGTGATAAAGATAGTTTGAAGAATAGTGAGATCTATATCTTAGATTTCTTGATAAATCTAAGGAAGTTTAACCTCATGAGGCATATTCTTATAACCATTGAGAATCTTAAGAAAGGAAATCTCAGAGCCCAGATCGTAATGTACCCAGCAGTTTTATCAAAGTTGATAGTTCGGTGCCTTGAGTCTTTCAAAGAAGCGTGTAGATCTAAGCCAAGGGTTTGCAAAATTTTGTTGGTCAGTGATGATACACTTAAGAGGATGGATGTGGCATTCAACAAAGAGACTGGTGAGTTCTTCGATTTGCCTAATCAAGAAGAACCAGCTCCGAAGGCTGCTAAACTGGAATCATCTAAGCCTGTAAAGAAAAGAAAGTTGAAAGAAGTTGCAGTTGAAGTTGAGGATCCTAAATCTAAGGAAGTTCAAACCGCACCTCCAAAACCAAAGAAGAAGAAATCCTATCCTGATGAGGTTGTTGCGAAGTGGAGAGAAAATAAACAGAAAAGGAAAGAAGGGGATCCACAGTTCGGATTGGACCCTGCGGAGGCTAAGGACTTGAAGGAGAGAACTGCTGATGAGCTTGAAAAACAAGTAAAGGAAAAGAAGATCAAGAAGAAGGTGACAGAAGCCGAGGAAGTCCAAGCTTTGTTAAAATTTAATGATATGGTATCCGGAAGCATTCCAGTTCCGAGATCTTTCTCCTTGGAATCTCTACCTGAGACTCCAGGAAGAAATTTCGTTGCCCCGAAAGAAGCTATTGCTAAGACTACTGAGGAAGTAGAGCAAGATGAGAAAGTGTAAGAATAAGAAGATGTTGCTGAAGGAAGTGGTGAAACCGGAGATGTGTTGAAACAAGTAGATGATTATAAGGGGACACCTTCGGAACACTTATCGCTCCGGACTTCTGAAGCTGAATCTTCAAAGCTAGTTACTCCAGTAATGGAAGAAGAAAGAGGAGAACAAGAAGTAGATTACCATGGAGAGGAAGAACAACTTCTACAAGATATTGCTCAAATGGAGAATATAGAGGTTGGTGCTCAGAAAGTTCTTGATGAAGAAGACAATGTTGTCCAAGTTTCTGATAGCGAAAAAAGAACTCCAGAACAGGATTCTATTTCGAAAAAAGACAAGGGAAAGCAAATTCTTGTTGATACTCTGAGCTCAGAAGTGAGGAAGAGGAAGGAAGTTGGTAGTTCTTCGAAGAGAAAGCTTGACCTTATTGAAGAAGAAAATTCTACAAGCAGAGTATCAGATTCGGAGTCATCTTCGGTGGGGCATGACTTTGTTGTTCAGTCTTTAAAGAAGTTGGTGGGAACCATTCCGACCTTCTCAAGTATTGATTCAAGATGCCAGATGCTCCTACATGCTTTGAATCAGAAAACAGACTCCGTATCTATGGTTATGGACAAGTGTGTTGAGATTGAGGCTCAATTCAAAACGTTATTTTTTGGCTACGAAGCTCATAGAAAATCTTGCAAGAGGATGACAAACTGGTCGAGGAAGACTGTAGAAGAGATGGGGTTATTTGATGAGTTTCAAGACAATGTTAAAGATGCCTTTGATACTGAGGACAAGAAGATAAATGACCTGACTTCATCCTTTGAAGAGAAGCTGACAGATGAAAAGAACTTCCGGATTCAAGAAGTCAGAGATCTGAATGGGAAGCTGAATTCCGTTTCTCAAAACTGGAAGTTTGAAAGGGATCATCGGATTGAGTTTCTAGAGAAATTGAAGGCTCAGGAAGAAAATATCAAAGCTCAGGAAGAAAATCTAAAAGCCCAGGAAGAAAAGATTGAAGCTCAATCTGCAAGAATAGTTGTCTTAGAGAAGCAAGCTGAAGAAGATAATAAAGACATGAAGATGATCAAGACTATTCTTAAGTGGATCATTTCAAAGGAAAAAGATCTGAAATAACTAAATCCGATCTTTTTGTTGTATCTAATTTTCTTTGTTGCCGAGATTTCAAACCTAATGAAAATTGTGCCTCTCGTTTCTTTTGTTGTTATTACTAATTTTTCAGGTACTTTGTTATTTTTTTTCCATTCCCTCGATTTCTTTTTGAAAATCACAAAGGGGGAGAAGGAAAAGATCCTTAAGAAAAAGAATAACTCCAATGAGAGTTTATCTAAAGGGGAGAAAGAAAATATCCTTAAAGGAAAAAAAACTCTAATAAGAGTCTATCTAAGGGGGAGTTTTTCATTAAAGAAGACTTTCTTTTTCGTAATGAAATGTCACTCCGTAAATCTAGAATACGATCCTTAGTGTTTCAAAGCCTAAGGGGGAGTTAATCGTATTCATCAATTTCCTTAAAGCCAAGGGAGATAAGCCTTAATGTTTTTCTTTCTTCTTAGAATTTCTTTTTCGTAAGGATGTTTGTGCTTTCCAAAAAGGGGGAGATTGTTGAGTCAATAAGGTTTTCCTTATGACTTTTCCATTCCTTCTTGTTTTGAAAATCACAAACACCTTATCTTTAAGAAAATTGCTTTTTTAAGGAAAATTGCTTTTATATGGAAAATTGCTTTCTTAAGGAAAATTGATTTTATAAGGAAAATCACTTTTATAAGAAAAACTATCCTTATCATATTTTCATCTAGATTTTTCTTAAGTATAAGATTCAGATTCATTTCTATTTTCTCGGAATTACTTGAAACTTTGATATGAAGTATTCTGTTTTAGGATCCGAATTCTGGATAAGAACTGTGATAATGTTTCACTCCGAAATCCAGAATGAGAACTATGAAAAAGTTTCATTCCGAATTCTGGATACAGTTTTAATCCAGATTCAGGATACGAATTCTTATGAAGTTCGATAACGAATTCTCAATACAAATTCTAATGATTAATTCTCATTACGAATTCTGATGACGAATTCTCATTACAAATTCTAATAAGGAATTCTCACTACGAATTCTAATGAGTAATTCCCATTACAAATTCTGATGAGGAATTCTCATTAAGAATTCTGATGAGGAATTCTCATTACGAATTCTGATGAAGAAATCTCATTACGAATTCTGATAAAGAATTCTCATTACGAATTCTGATGATGAATTCTCATTCCGAATTCTCATTCCGAATTCTCATTCCGAATTCATCTATTAAACATAATCTGATCATCTTTGTTTTATACACTCTGAATTTATTCAGACTCTGAATCTTCAATCCGAACTTTCATTTCACTTATGTCTTTATATTTTGTCTACTATTTATTATTTTCCCTAAACTCCAAACCTTCACTCCGAATTTTTCATTCCGAACTTTTGAGTTAGATTTTAAAATGATGTCGTACATTCTGTTTCACTTGTTTTGTTATAAAATGATGTCATCTATTTTGTTATAAACTAACCGTTGTCTAAGTGACACATGTACAGGTCCCTCCGATCTTTAAGGAAAATATGACCGTTGGAGAAGGAGCCGACCTTACCTATAAATATGAGCTCATTTGAAAGAGCTCGACACAGATGAACAACTTGGTTTTGTGCATACATGCTGTTGAAGTGATTTCTAGAGAGAAAGGCTCATATTAACTCTTAAAGCTTCGTGTGACTCCGAATGTTGGTGATTACATTCGAGGGCTTCCGGGGATAGGAAGACAGAGGTTGCCGACTACCTTGAAGTTCGAGGGCTTCCTTGCTGAGGAAGACAGAGGTTGCCAACTACCTTGAAGTTGAGGGCTTGCAGGGATAGCAAGATAGAGACTCCGATCTTCGTATCGAGGGCTTACCCTGGTGTGGGTAAGATAGACTTGATTGAAAGTATAAATCAAGGGACCTTTATCCAAGGTTGTTGGATACCCTTCTATTTGGGTTAAAAGACTTATATCTTGTTACTTGTAGTTTAACTACTTGTTTATTTTCCGCTGCATTTTGTATTATAAGGAAAGTATAACTTTCTTATACTTCCTTATTTGTACTCTGTTTCATTTAGATTCTATACGCTTTAAGGTAGAATCTCATATTGTAATCTTTTATTAAGTTTCAATTTCCGGAAACATATTTCCGGAACCTACTTTCGGAATCTATTTCCAAGTTTTCATTTGGTATTAGAGGTGTTGTGAATTTTCTTAAGTTTAACTTTGTTAAACTGAGCCCTTTCCTTTGCTTAAGGAAAACATAGTTATTCGTAACTAACTTTAAAGGTTCCAAAGGAATTTTTAAAGTTTACAATTCACCCCCCTCTTGTAAATTGAGCATCTACATCACTATTTCGATCCTACAGGTTGTACCTAGTACTTGAGTTGTATTGTATTTTTTTTGTAGTGTATCCTATTCGGGCTTATTTAATAGAATTAGTGACATGCTGCATCCTTATATATATATATATGACTACTGGTTCTCTTTTGTCCATTTGAGTTTTATATTGTTTATTTCTTCCACTATTGTATGTTTCTTTATATTTTATTCTGTTGCGCTACACTTTGACAAATGAGGGCATAGTTTCCCCACTATCAGACCTGGGTCCTCACTGCTAGTCGGCAGCCTCTGGAATTTGGGGAAATGCACTTGAGGTTATGTGACCAACCGGGTTTAGGGCACCTGTTGTGTGGCTTCCGGATCTGGGACGTTACAACTGCCATCCAAGGTATTGATTGACCTAGGATAGAGAAACAACAAGCAGTCGGTGAGGGATGTCGGCATTATTTTTTGGTTAAGTAGATTCCTAAATATCCCTTCAAATGGGAAGTTTCCTCTGAGGTCTCCCACTTGCATGAAGGGGGTCTAATGAATCAAAGATCTCTCTTTCTAGTTACTCCTAGAGGATATCCAGTGGAAAACATGGTGTTTCTGTGTTAGCACTGAGTAACAACTAGTCGATAGGATATTTTTGTTCATATTGGTCCTCATTTGCAGTTGCATACTTTCAGTATAGGATATAAACATTGATGTATGGTCCAACATATTTATCATGGTGTCCTTGTTGTCGATGGGGGAATAGATCATTTTTGGAATCCTGATGCTGGCTAAGCTGTACAAAGTGTTGTGGCATATCAATAAAGGGAAGAAGCCACATAGGGTGTGTGGGCCACTCCATCATTTGTATGGGTGGGTGGTGGAACATATGGGAACCTACGAATACCTGATACCTATTCCCCCTCCAAGGTTGGACTTATGAACGACTATTCTGAATGTGGTGGGGTGTTTTTTGACAAATATAACCCCACCACTAGTACTGAACTGAATTAGGAAGGTGGATGAGTTCAACTTCCACCCATTCCAATTGCAGACAGGTGTGTTCACTAATGACATCCATGGAATAGAGGAGCAACGGTCCTACCTCATAGCCATTTGGGATGGAGTCCTTGTGGGGTGGGTTGATCGTGAGCCTCTCTGTGAGCCGTACACCCTACAATGTAGTTTTTGTGCATGTAGAGGCTGACCTTATGGATCTACTTGGGAGTACATCATTAGGACCATCATTGTGTGATGAGGAAGATGTGTCTCATGTTCACACAAGAGGATGAGAAGATGTGGAATGATCTCCCTCCTCCCACAGTTTTCTATGGGTAAGTGAAGGAGTATTCCAGGAGTTAGGAGGCAGCATAACAGTGGGAGATATTGAAGTAGTGCACTGTAAGTTCCAGTGATGGGGTGCCTCTTCAACCATGAGGTCAAGAACAGAAGGTAACAAGGATGTACCATGGTGGCGGGGCTACAATAGTTATGAGGCCTGCACCGATCGAGAGGAAGGAAACAGTGGTAGACCCAACGGTCCCAGAGGAATAAATTTAGCTAGAGGGGACGCCACCCAGGGGGTTCCATAAGATACCCACTCAGTCTCCAGGGAACCAACTGAACCACATATATATGCTTGAGTATGTTGTTTTCCCAAAGGCATGGGACATCTGGGATGTTAATAGAAAATTATTAAATCCGTACTAGATGTGGAACCATCTGAACCACCTCAGATTGGATCTATTATAGATTGGTCGTTCCAGAGCCAAAATTGTGGTATCTCATCTAGAAGGGAAGCTGTACAATGCCGATCTGGAGGAATTTATGCACTCTCAAGGTGATCCACTTCCGATAATAGATTGTATGAAAGTGATTCTCAATAGAATAGTCCCTCTGTAGTTATCTGCCACCGAATTGAGGGAGCACATCCTCCTACTGGAAGAATCAAAAGATTCTTTTTGTGGGGAAAAGGCTGGTAGACGGACCCCCCTGAGGAAGGTGAGGTCACTAACATTGATCAAGAAGAGTTTGCTATGTCTATTAAGGTAAAACGTAAACCATTATTCTATGATCCTCATTTAGGTCACATAGGCCTTCTCAAATAACAATTAACCTATGTAGGAGAGCCTCATACACAAAACCCGCTCCCATGAAATAGTGGATGCAACTTCAGGATCTGTACTTGGAACAACGGCGATTACGACACCATTTAGGGCCAAAAACACCTGGGTGGTTCTCAAAGAGACTTTGTATTTACCAACTATAAATGGAGGGCCACACCTCAGGGTTCCAGTGGAAACATCTTAGGGGTGAGGAAAACTACTTTATCTATGTAAGCCTTTTCCCCAAAATTTGTAACATTCATCCATTGAATCAGGTTAACTGGTGTCTTTGTATACTCATATGCACAGTTCTTCAAATGTTGTGGGCTGCATTGGTGAGGATGATTGGGTCCCCTAGAACTGCTTTTCTAAGAAAAACGCTGATGTCAAGGAAGCTGATGCCCATACTGGCTGAGCTGCGGTGCTCCCAATTACAGGTGGGACTGTCAGTAGGACCGAACATGAAATCATTGAGGCAGAATCAGATTATGGGGATCAATTGGATGGCATGGGTCCTGACCTATCCAACTAGACACCAGATGAGGATCTTTCTGATGAGTTCCTGGAGGTGTTCCACGCATATGAACCTACCAACCCCAAGGACCAGGTTGAGAAAACCTCTGATTAAGAGGGAAGCAATGGCGTCTATTACTGGTCATGGAAGTTGATCAATCTCTTCATTGGGGAGACCCCACAAGAAAAATTGATAGACTAGATGGGGAGGATTTGTTCTTGGATGCGCGTACAATGTTCTAGAGGAGTGGATGCCCGTCGTTCTTATATAGTCATTTGAAACTTCAAGGATGAGAAGATACGCCAACATGACCATGGCCTTGGTTTGGGATGGATGTGGAGGAATTATGTGAACGTCTAGAGACTCCAGGAAGCTGAAAATGAGATACCACGATTTAGGGTGTCAGCAGAAAAGAATACAGCTTTCCTCGATGCATAATTGGGTCTCATATCGCAACTGATGTCCCAATAGGCAGAGGCTGAAGAATAGATGTGGTGAGACTCTGAAGATATTTTTATCATCCAAGATGATGTGGATGAGGCCAAGATTGAAGCTGATGAAATACACCCCATTTTCATTGAGGAGGGGTGATATTTTAACAGGAGACATCGGATTCTAAAAGCTACTAGCTAGAGAGTGGCGGAGCTAGGAAGCTCTATTGAAGAAGTCAACCAATCTATGTGAGGGGCCAATCCTTGGGCATTGTAATATGTGTAAAATCATAAATTTACTTCCATGATTTTCTTGTTTATATTGGTTTCATTCGCGATTTTTTTTATTTGTTACGATTTACTACATTTCCATCATATTAGTGAAATATCTTATGATCGATCCCTAAGCTCACTTAAGTTATTCCTGATGTGATAAAAAGGTATGAACGCATCACTATTCTATTTAAATATGAGAGTTCCAACCAGGCTTCGAGCATCCAGGATTTGAACAAATGATATATATTTCTTGGAAGAAATTGTGAGGTCTAACAGGAGAATGAAGTTCTCAGAATAGTTGAATTGTCGTTTTCCCAAAGTGATTTAGTGCATGAGTGGGGTAACTCTAGGGGTGTCAGAATCAATCCGAATAGAGAGGATTGTAGATTTTGAATCACGGTACCCAAAATTCAGAATATTTTGGGGATGGAGTAACAATGAAGTATTACTATTTACCATGTTTGAAACATATTTTCCCTATTTCATTAGCCTGAAATGGGGATAAAAAATGAGGGTCGACCGCTAACCATGTTCGAAACACAAGGCCAGACTCAAAAATTCATCCCTTAGTCTTCCATAACATTATCCCAGGATAATAGGCAATCCATAAGCCAAGCATCCATATAGTTAGGGGGTTCCATCTGGAATGAAAAGGGATGGGGGTCCAAATAACGGTCACGCAAAGCATGGATGGTGGAGTGATGGGTTGTTAGAATATAGTCTAACACTCTTGAAATTACACCATTGTGAGGAAAACACATTAGGTGAGCATATCAGTTTGATTAGGGATAATATTCATTTCCATAAAGGATCCTTCTGGAGAAAACCTAGGGTTGCTCGTAGTTTTAAGTCATACCAATGAGGATGATAGACACATAGATTAATGTAATACAGTGAGGATGGTGCACATAGTTTTGAGGTCATATTGCCTGGACAAAGGATAATAGTTTAAAGTCACATTGCATGGACTGTAGGATCCTTATTTAAGTTTATATATACTAGACCATGATCGGGGCTAAGGGGCTAGAAGGGTTAATGACCCTGAGGCTAGGCCCAAGGATAAATGACTCGGCATCGTTATGTATCCCATAAGGATGAGAATCAAGACAAACATAGTACATCAGCACAACGTGGTTTGAGACCAATGTTGTTGGGGGAAATATTCTTCATCGAAGAAGCTGACGCATCCCATTATTATCAGGGGGAATCTTGATGTTGTTCATGGTAGTGATGTAGTCTAAATACATGTGTTGATGACATGGTTACCCCGATGGAAATGCGCGGTGCAGTACATATCCTGATGTGAACAAGGACAGTAAAACTCCACACCGAACCACGTGTTCTGAATTGGGTTCTTTATACCATATACTAGTGGTGTCCACACTTAGGGTTGGAACTGAGGGAAAGTGCTCGGTCGTCCTTATATACCCCATTTGGATGGGAATCAAGCTATACATAGTTCTCATATTGTTGTTTTAGCGCCATGAAGGACGAAAGGCAAGTGTGGTTTAGCTGCACGGGCACACATCCAACCAAAACCACTAAGCAAACGTGAGTTGTTATCAATGTGAGAAAAAAGGAGTAGTTGTGTAAATTTCCTCACACAGGGGGGACACATTAGGGGGAATGGAATACTAGGTTAACGACATCCCCAAAATTATTAACCCAACTACTTAATGAACATAGATGCACAATGGTGTAAAACTGAGTGTGTTAGAATTCCACTTGAACATAAGGGAGTGGAAATATGTGAATCATGTAACCCAAGATCTGGATCCCAATGATGGCAGAGTGACGATAAAGGATAAATGTTGACCATATTTGAAACACAACATCTATTTTGTGTCACCCTGGCATGGGGATATACAAATGAGGGTCGAACATTGACCATGTTTGAAACATTAGAGCTCTTGAAAAATGTTTTCTGAGGTCTTACAGGGCATTGGACAAAGACTATAGGTGAGAAAATGTGGTATGAGACTAGCCCATAATCGGGGTCCCTTCAGAAATTGAAGAGGATGGGGATCCGAATAAATTCTCCTGAAGCATTGACATGAAACGTGAGAATGTCGATGTGAAAATTACACACTTTGGGTTATTTGACATGACACATTTAAGTATTCCAATGAGAGATGTTTGATAGAGTGAGCTGAATCCCTTTCCAAGGAAAATGGTCATGGGGATACAAACTCCTAGTTTATGGTCATAGAGTGGACCATTAGGAGAGAACTTGGTTTAATGGAAAGTGCATAGGGTGGTGATGTAGCCTAACCAAATGTGTATTTCTTGTATAAAGATATTATTTTAGGGTCATAGAGATCAGATGAGGTTGGGAAGAGACATGGGAGACACATAGTGTGGTTGTTACAAAACCCGATGTGAATGAGGACCCAAGAGGTACTCACCAAACCACATGCTCCCAATAGATTTTCGAACATGGGAATGAAAAGTAGATAAGATTTGAGATACCTAGGGTTGGATATAAGGACTTGGCCTTAAACATTACAAAATATTTAATTAAATGAATAATTCACATTAAGGATCTTTTTAGGTTTAGAGTTTTAGAGAATTAGGTCATAACTATTACATTACATCCAAAAAGATTCAAAGTAGACACTTCTACTCAATTCCCATTATTTTTTACAATATAAAAATTCGGGAAAAAAATATTCATGTATAGTTCCATGTTATAGATAGCATGAATTTTTCTTTATCCCATCTTGGACCCTATTCAATTTTATGTCATGTGAAAAACATTTCAAAAACATGGGATGAGCATAGAAATCTTAGTAAGGGATACACAAAGAAGTAAAACTTTTAGTTTTTCAAAACAACAATTAAACCATGAATATTTTATAATAAGTAATACTTTTCACCTTTATGAAGAAGTAAATACTCTTCACTGAATAAATGATCATTTCTTACCCTTTTATATCCAAAATATTACCATAAAACCCATAAAAAGAACACATAACATATATAGGTAACTTGGGACATAAACACACTTAAAAGGAATAACCATACGGTCGACATCCACACATATCACAAAATGGAATAGCCATACGGCCGACATCCACACCCAATACATTGGAGGTTATAATGTAACCACCCATCTAGGTTTATCATGACACCACCCATAATTTGGTTTATCATGTAACCACCTATCAAATATCCAAGTACCATTATAAAATCCTAACCCATATAAAAAATATAATGGGTTGAAAAAATGTCCACATTTCAATCAAAACATATTACTTAAATATATTGACATAAAAAATCCATTATCAAAACCATTTTCAATACTAAAATACATAAAAGAGTATATGGTATTTATTTTCCTTTAAAAAAATTACTTCTTGTTAAGGAATCCAAAGATCAAATAATATACACGTCGGAGGAAAAGGTCAATTTCACAGCATACGTTAAAAATAAACATTCTTTTTTTTTCGTTTAGTAAAATGTTTTCTAGTAAAAGATTCTATTTGAATGAAATGAAAATTCAATGGTATTTATACAGGGTATAAAGGAAAGTCGTGTAATAAAACAAAATATGCCTCAATGAAAGGAGATTGAGACTAAGTCCCTTAAAAAGAACATTTTATAAAGAAAATAGATCGATAATATGTAATCACTAAAATTACACATAAATAATGTATAAATACAAGATAGGATATCAAAATTCATTTCACACATAGTCATATCATGACATAATCAATAAGTAGAAAATTAAACCAAAGAACAGAAATTGGGTTAAGAAGTTCCCTCACCTCATGTCTGACTTGACTCAGTATTTATTTAATCTCTTGAATAATAAACTAAAGTTAATTTATACTTGATTAAGAAAATTTTCCATGTTTATTATTCTTTTATATCACTTATCACCATGTTATAAACATTAGGTAATAATTTAAGTTAACAACAGTTATTTTGTCAATATTTGGTACTAGAGTTAAAAATGAACTACTTATAATTATAATGTGTTCATGTGGTCAAATATCTCTTATATCCAGAATGATATTAATGATTTAGATATAATATATATCATATATATTTAGTATATACATGTATTTATAACAGTACATAACATTTTGAGGTAAGAAATGAAATGCACCATTCATGGAGACGGTAAGCCGTACGTATGCATGAACGCTACTTTCATTTTTATTTATTATTTTAATCGAATTAAAACATAATGATAAAACTGTATATTATAATTCCAGTATAATATCATATATAATATCATTAAATCCATCTTTTATATGTCCCATATATGGCATTAACGAGTCATATCACTTTCAGGGGGCGATAGTCCGCACTTTCTCAAATGAAATTATCACGTTTACCCATAATCGAAACCACAAAGATATGAAATAAATGAAAAATAAATAAGCATAAATAAAAAATATACATAATATATATCATATATAAATATAGTTTCATATTAATTTCCACCATGAGAGGCGGTAGGAGATAATCGAACAATCATCATTTAATGAGGTGTTAGTTTTCCATCCACCGAAACAGTATGTTGTCCACCCATTAGATGGAGGTGTTTGTAAGTTTAGTTCGAATCCTTATAATAACAACATAATAGTATTTTGAGGATACTATTTTTTTATAAAATAAAGGAATAAATAGAGTTTAGGGGTTGTAGAAGTAAAATATAACAAAAGAACATAAGAGAAGACGTTACCTTTAAATCAGGTAACTACCTTTGGTTTGAACCGAGAGGGTTTGTGGAAGTGACTTATGCCTAAGTTAAGGATAATATAAGGAATATAGGGATCTTGAGAGCTTATTTTGGAAGGGTTTGGATGAGACAAGGATATTGAGAGGTTTGAGGAATTGGTTAGAAGTGAGGGCATTTTTTAAGGGGGAGGAGGGGCTCTTTAGGAAAGTGTGAAAATATTATTTTATTATATAATTAATTTCGGTTTCTAAAGGTCCAAAACTAATTAAAATATAATATAAGATAACTCATGGGCGAACTAAAATCATCCAATAAGAATTGTACATGTTTTGGATATTATTTTAATATTTATAATCTTATTTATTTAAATCATTTATTAATGAGGTAAACACTGTATCATTATTGTGTCATAAATAATTTTCAATATTTGATGTCTAAAAATTAAAAAAATAATACCCTAATGTGGGAAATATTTTTTTATTTCCAGTGAATATTTATAGCCGAAATTATGACTTATATAACCCCATGTAAAAAATAATTCACAAAAATATATTTGTTTATGTCATTTTGTTCTTTACTTTAAGTTAACAAAAATAAAGTGTGATTATCACTCCCATGTGGCCCCATTATCACGCCCTATCTCCCGAATACCTGGAATCAGCACTATAGAGAGGATCGAATTCAGTTCAGGCTCTAAGAAACCAGGTACTTCTAAAATTTTGTTTCTGACAAAAACTAATACCTGAATTTTGTTTTGTAAAAAATGTAGGGTGAGCATACGAATGCCCAGTAAGGAGTTTAAATATAACATACTATACCCAAAATAACTTTTGAAAATATCCTTTACACCGTTTCATAAAACAATCTTCTTAAATAAAAGCTATAACATATGTAATGAGTCTTAATAAAAGTGGTTAACTAGAAACATGCTAACAGAAATACAAAGATACACGATTCAGAAATTGGAATACTTAATAGGAGTAAGGAATAAAAGATATTCTAAACATGTATGACATAATAATATGAAAGAAAAGATTAACCAGCTATGATTAATGAATAATCAGAGTTGCATGTAAAGGCATTAACTTCAACTTCATACACTGAATACTATATCACTAAGTGATAAACATATTTCAGGCCATAAACATTTACTTTTCTGATACTTATAAGTACTGGATCTTAACCATAGATATTATACTAGTCAAATATCGATTTGGTTAATTAATTATCGTAAACATAATGAGGGAATGTATAATTCCATACTTTAATTTTTGTGTCATGGCCTCATCCAAGACCGTGGGGCTAACTGTAATAGGACCCCAACCAGGAGAGCGTATGTAACCGGACTCCATCCCGAAGACCCTCTGTAACTGGAATCCAATCCGGAGGGTCGACTGTAACCAGACCCCAACCTTGAGGGCTTACTTTTACCAGTCCACAACCCAGAACATACTATTCCAATACATTCCTCATATTTTTAATAAGGCCATGTATCCAAAGTGTCCCATACCACTTTGAATACCTAATTCCATGTCATTTATTTCGGGTGTCCCATACCACTCCAAATAAATAAATTCTAAATTCATTATCATAAGTGATGAATAATAAAATAGTTTGATTTAACACATAAATTAATATCATTACAACAGATTCCATAAACATTCAATTCATTACTTTGTGCGTTTATAACATTGGATATGTATTATTCATGTTCAAAGCATGTGTTGATAAATAGAAATGACATTAGGCTAAATCATAATATGTCAGTAATTATTTAAATAATAATTTTCTCAATGTCATGCATAAAAATTAAACATTATTTTCATATGTGATATTAATTTAAAACACACAAGTAATGAATGGATGGGGTTACAACATAAAATGATAGTTCCTTAATTTTCAAAATCCTTGATTCATGGAAATGAAAATTTATAGTTAAAAATGAATAATTTTAAATTAAGATAAATGTTATTTGTACACAAGGAATGTGGTGATAAATGGACATGTCTAATTAAGTGAACATGCCTTATGTTGCATAGAATATGCAGTGAAACATTCGTTCTATGAGAAATTAATTAAGCATATCAACAACAAACTTTAACCACTGAAGTTTTTTTTGGGCCAATTTAATTCAAGTTATGGTTAAAGGTTATGGGTGCATACATATTACCATATATATATATATATACATAAAATATATATATGATGAACCCTTACTTTATATATTCTGAAAACTAAAGTCATATATATATATTAACATCTTAAAAGATATGTAATTTGATTAATATTAAAAACCCTTAGAATCATAAAAGTAATTCATATTTTAAGAAAATGAACTCCCTTACTAAACTAGAAAATTAGAGAGTATAAAAAAATAAATAAATTTTCCTTACATCATTTTCAAATTAACACTTAGTAGAATTAAAAACCAAGAGGATTAAAACTATATGGGTGTATGTGTAATAAATATGCCAATCCATTTGAACCCAATACTTTATTCGCATCAAAGTCATTATTTAAAGATTTAAAATAAAATAATTAATGACATAAAATAGAAATAGATTAAATTATGTGTGTATGTACGAATATACATTAAGTGTCAAACAAAAAATAATTATCAATTAAAATAACCGTTAACTTATATACACATAAATTGATAAGATATATATGTATATATACACACACACACACACATAAAAACTATAATTTGATCAAAATACTCCTTCACAAACCATAAAATTGAGAGATAAATACTTAAAATTTAAAACCATTGTCATTTTAAAAATTCCAGGTTATATAAATAGATATGGTTTCTTATATATATATATAGACATGTATAAAATTTTATAACAACATGGTTTAAAAAAAATTAAAACCCTTTCAAAACATAGATTTTAAAATCATAACCTAGTTCGGAAAATAATATGTCATAATGAAATATATAAATTCATCTAAACATTTATATACAAGTATATTTGTGTATACCTTTGTAAAACAAATAGCATCAAAATTGTTCAAATTAATTAAAGCCTTAAAAAATATACATTTAATAAAAAATATTAAATCCTAACCCTTACAAGTCAAAAGATCATAAATTAAATATTCGAGACAAATTATAATGATCCATTACATCATTTAAAAATTAAATATAATTTTAAACACAACATCCAGCCCTTGAAAGTATAGATATGTTTCGATTTGAAACACATGTAAATATATATACACATATATATATATATATACTTGAATGTGAACATAACTATATATTGGGTTTTTCATAAGATGTACAAATCTAATTGAACCCAAAACACAATTTACATCAAAAACATTATTTAAGGGTCAGAAATCATCTTCTAAAATTCATAAAACAGATTTGGTTTGAGTCACATAAATTTGTTTATATAAATATATGTATATGATTATATAAAAAGAGTATAATTGGGTTTGTGGATATAAAAACACTTGAAAATAAATCCTTACAAGAGAATAATATTAAATATAATTTAGAAGAAAATAATCCCTTACACAATCATAAAATAGAGGGTATATAGAAATAAATAAATTTACTTTACAAAACTTAAGATCATGAAATAAATGAATATATGAGACGATTATTTAACCCTTAAAAAATATAAGGTCATAACATAAACATTTGTGAAAAAGTATAATGAACCCTTACTTTATTCTCTAATCTCATTGTGGTAAGACTCAGATTCACCAAGAAGGAGGTGCAGTGCATAGTTTTGGAATGCAAGAACCCCCGTTTGCATGTGTAGGAATATTGTCAATTTTTAAACACTTCCCTTCGTTGTCTATATAGTATTTATATATATATAGAATGTTTAAAGGAGTATAGTAAATAAATTAATTAATATATATATATTTGAAACAGGTTTGGATAAGATTTGGTTTAGAGAAAAAGTAAATCAAAACGCCTCATAAATTACACACAGATCAAAACCACAAGATAACAATCTCAAAAGCAGATTCATCTGCTGTTCATACTACAAAGAAAGACAAATTCCCAAGTTAAAACAAATTGTATATCCCAAAACTGTAGAATTGCAAGCCTACCTAGAATATTGAGGAATAATCAAAACACCCGAATCTAGACATGGAGTCCAAGAGAATAACCCTACCCCACGTAGACCGAAGACCGTAGTACCACAGTGCTCGGAGACTACAGATCTAGATCTGGATCTAGACTACTATTGTGACCGTTCCGAGCTCGACACCGGCCGAAACATGGCCTTCTGAGAACCTCGTCTTCTTCAAAAGAAGCCCAAAGGCATCACGCGGACTTCGCACGGCCTCCCGCACTCGTCATGGCTCTTCCTTGGCGTCATCTTCCTCTCCCAAAAGAAACCCATAAGCCTGCTTGAAGAACCCAGCACTGCGACGTCACTCAACCCCACCTCGCTGAAACCTTAAATGAGGCCTTGATCACACCTCACCGAGGTCCAGGACTTGTGACTTGTAGCTGGAGCGTGGACTCGCCATCTCTCACGGATCTTCATACATGTATCGCAACACCCAAATCCCATTATGGGATTACCCATTATTTATTTCTTTTCTTCGATTTTCTCCCCTATTATTATTATAACTTTATCTATATTTATTTAATCAAATATCATATTATAAAAAAAATTCAAAAGTCTAATAAAGTTATTTATCCATTAAGATTATTTTAAAAATACTTAAAAAAGTTATTATTATTAAATCCTTTTACAAAACATATATATATATATATATTATATAATCATAATGTTATAAATTAAACTTTTTCCTTTTTTATTCAATCACGTTTTGTCCCAATATACTTTAAAATTTCTCTAACTTGTTGCGATTCAAGTCACGCCACCCTTAAAAATCATCACCATTTTATATTTAAAAACGTTTTATTCTCTTTTTTCATTTTCCACAACATTTGTTTTTTTAACCCACATTTTTTTATTTGTTCCAACACATTTATCTCTCTAACCAATTCACCCTTGTTGTTAGTCAACATGTTATTTTTCGATTCAATCATTTCACTCTTTAACATTTAATTTTTGTTATAAAACAAATATAATCATAAAAAAACCTTTTGAATAAAATATATAGATATAAATGATATATATATATATATATATATATATATATATATATATATATATATATATATATATTAGAAACACATATAGATGGGGCGTTTTTTTATAATAAATTTATTAAATACATTTATAATTTATAAAAACATAATATATTTTCAACTATTTATAAAACATAATATCTTAATATTAAAAATAATACTTTTTATATAAAAAATCATTATAGTAATAATAAATTCAAAACAGTAAATATTAAATAATAATTTTTTAAAATTATATATATAAATATATTAACTTATTAAATAAATTTTTATTTAAAGAAAATACTATTTCAATTTCATGAGTTCATGATACATTTCAAAGCATAAAAAATTAACCTCAATTGGAAACTACATTTATAAGATTATACCTTTAACTGCTAAACAACATTAAAAATAAAAACCATAGTTTTAACATTTAAATGTATAAAGCATGACTTACAATATAATTATAGAACACATTTGAAATACATAAGTTTTGAACCCTTGTAAAATATAATGGTTTTGTAAGCACTAGGTTTCATTATGGAAATACTATGACATTATAGATAGAACATAAAATACTTTAAAAACACAAAAAGTTACGTTACATAATCTTTATTAAACTAGGTGTTATTATTTTGAAAATACAGAGTAAAGTAAAAAATTATAAATTATAACATTATCCATTTTAATTTGAGTTCATAAAACTCGGGGTGTAACACTATTCCCCCCTTCGAAGAATCGCATCCTCACAATTAATTTCATAACCCCAAAAGAAAGCTCTATGATGTTATTACCACATCCACCACCGTAGAGGATCCTCAGGTGCATTCAGTGGAAAACCCAAATTGATGCTCAACTCCTCTAGTTCTCTGGCCCAGACACACCTCGTACAGAAGGGGTTGAACTCTTGCTTCGAACACTCAGGCTTTCAGAGGACGGCTTGAATGGTAGAAAGTTTGGAAATGTCTGAATGGACCAACACATGAAGTACTCACCGAA
The DNA here is from genome assembly GCA_963277665.1 of Viscum album. Lineage (NCBI taxonomy): Eukaryota > Viridiplantae > Streptophyta > Magnoliopsida > Santalales > Viscaceae > Viscum > Viscum album. Next base: position 822,774,394 of record OY728143.1, read on the forward strand.
ATATGTCTGGAGCGAGAACATTTAAGTCATAGACATTGTCATACAGGCTAAAAATGAGGAGTTGGTACATGTAGGCCGCACAAAGGTTTCCCTCAAAAGCATCCTTTTAAAAACTTAACCTGGTTGCATAGTTCCGGCCTAGGGTGAAACATAGGAAAATACCTTCATGATATTTTCCTCATCACCTATACTCCACCAATTGTGCCATGGATATGCGGTAGTAAATGGAAGAATTCCATTGACAAGTGCGGAGAATGTCCAGAATTTTTGTCACTTAATATAATTGTTTGCACGTTTTTCACAAGTTTGCGAGAGGTAGGTACTCTCCTTCGGAGGTTTTGATCGTAATAATCTCCAGAACCTCAACAGGAAGAGATAACATATGAGTTTTTCCTTCCTTATGAAAATTTATTATTAAAGTTCACTTAGTGATAATCATTAAAAAGTATACCTAAGGAAAGGATAACAAAATGAAGAGAAAAAAAGTTATATTCTTATATAACCACTGGTACACAAAGTGAAATAGGGCTAATGGTTTCCCCAGTTTCCTAATACACGAATCCCCAAAACTAATTAGAATATTTCAATCTCCCTGAAAAATATACAACCCGAGAAAGCTGGTTAGATATCGTGGGTGAATTTGTCTTGTCTCCAGAGTCTGACATGTGGGGTGTACAACTTAGAAACGTCCGTATGTACTTTTTGTCTGTACTAAGAATGGGAGGCTTCGTATTTAAGTACGTCAAAGTCCATTACTTGTCTGTAATGGCCATATGACATGACTTGACACATATAGGCTGTGTGGAGGTCTCCCGCTGCTACTACTTCTTGGAAAGCGATGAGGGATTGAATGCCTTCCGTTTCGGTGAAGCAGCTAAAAATTCCCCCATAGTATTTTCCCCATCATGCGTAGGATGGAAATTGGGCTTTCATCACAAAGATGTAATCCAGGTCCTCTCTTTGGTGGAGTTGAAGTACTCGGGGAGAATTAGATATGTCATAGAGATGTTTGCATGACATATGGACATGGGCATAGTTTATATAATTTTCAGGGATGGATATTGAAATTATGGTTTCTAGGGCCTCATTGGGAAGAGATAGAAGGTTAGTACCTTCATTTTCCATCTAAAAATTAGAACACTTCATATTATGTAATGCATAAGTAAATTTTTTCATTATATCAGTCCTGGTTTTCTAGAGTTATCAAAACTGAATCCTTTGATACCAATTATCATGACCCAACTCCCGAATACCTGGAACCAGTGCCATACAGAGGATCGAATTCAGTTCAGTCTCTGAGAAACCAACTACTTTTGAAATGTTGCTTCTTCCAAAAATTGATACCTTGAAATTTTTAGTCCAAAACATTGGGTGATCATACGAATTCCCAGTAAGGGGTTTAAAAATAACATACTATACCCAAAATAACTTTATAAAATATCCTTTAAACCATTTCATAAAACAATTTTCTTAAAGAAAATATATAACATATGTAACAAGTCTTAATAAAAGTGCTTCAATAGAAACATGCTAAAAAAAGTAGAGTGATACACGATTCAGAATTAGGAATGATTAATAGTATTAAGGAATAAAATAAATTCCAAACATGTAGGACATAAGAATATGTAAGCACATATAAAATAGCTAAGAGTAATGAATAATTAGAGTTACACGTAAAGGTAGTAACTTCAACTTCATACACCGAATACTAAATCACTGAGTGCTAAACATATGTCATGCCACAAACATTTAATTTTCTGATACTTACAAGTATTGGATCTTAACCATGGATATTCTACTAGTCGAATATCTATTTGGTTAATTAATTATCATAAACATAATGAGGGAATGTATAATGCCAAACTCTAATTTCTGTGTCAAGGCCTCAGCCAAGACCTAGGGGCTAACTGTAACTGGAACCCAACCTAGAGAGCCTTTGTAATTGGACTCCATCATGGAGAGCCTCTATAACTAGAATCCAACATGGAGGGTCTACTGTAACCGAACCCCAACCCAGAGGACTTACTTTTATAGGTCCCCAACCCGAAACATACTAGTCCAATAAATTCCACATATGTTTAATAAGGCAATGTATCCAAAGTGTCCCATACCACTTTGAATACCTAATTCCATGACTTTTATTTGGGGTGTCCCATAGAATTCCAAATAAAAAAAATTCTCAATTCATTATCATAAGTGATGAATAATAAAATAGTTTTATTTAACACATAAATTAATATCATTAAAACTGCTTACATTAACTTTCAATGCATTACATTGCATGTTTATAACATCAGATAGGTATTATTCATGTTCAAATCATGTGATGTTAAATAGAAATGAAATTAAGATAAATCATATTATGTCAGCTATTATTTAAATAACAATTTTCCCAATTCCATGCATAAAATGTAAACATTCTTTGCGCATGTGATATTAATTTAAAACACACAAGTAATGAATGGATGGGGTTACCACATAAAATGATAGTTCCTTAATTTTCAAAATCCTAGATTCATGGAAATGAACATTTATAGTTAAAAGTGAATACATTTATATTAAGATAGATGTCATTTGTACACAAGGCATGTGCTGATAAACATTTACGTCTTATTAAGTGGCCATGCCATATGTTGAATAGCTTATGCAGTACAATATTCTTTCTATGAGAAATTAGTTAAGCATATCAACAACATACTTTAACCATTGAAGTTTGTTTTGGGCCAATTTAATTCGAGTTATGGTTAAAGCTTATGGGTGCATATATACAACCTTATATATATACATAAAATATGTATATGACGCACCCTTACTTTATATATTATGAAAACTAAAGTCATATATATATATATATATTAATATATTAAAATAAATGTAATTTTATTAATATTAAAAACTCTTAGAATCATAAAATTAATTCATATTTTAAGCAAATTCACTCCCTTACGAGAACTAGAATATTAGAAAGTATAAATAAATAAATAAATTTTCCTTACATCATTTGAAAATTAGCACTTAGTAGAATTAAAAACCTAGTGGATTAAAACTCTATGAGTGTATCTGTAATAAATATGCCAATCCCTTTGAACCCAAAAAATTATTCGCATCAAAGTATTTATTTAATGATTTCAAATTAAATATTAAATAACATAGAATAGAAATAGATTAAATTATGTGTTAATGTACGAATATACATTAAGTGTATAACTGAAAATAATTATAAATTAATATAACCCTTAACTTATGTACACATAAATTGATAAGATATATATGTGTATATATATACACACACACATATAACAACTATAATTTGATCAAAATACTCCTTCAAAAACCATAATATTTAGAGATAAATACTTAAAATTTAAAACCATTATCATTTTAAAAATTCTAGGTTATATAGATAGATATGGTTTCTTATATATATATATATATAGACACGTAAAACATTTTATAACAACATGTTTTAAGAAAAAAAATCAAAACCCTTTCAACACATAGATTTTAAAATCATAACCCAGTTCGGAAAATAATATGTTATAATGAAATATATAAATTCATCTAAACATTTATACACAAGTATATTTGTGTATACCATTGTAAAAAAATAGACATCAAAATTGTTCAAATTAATTAAACCCTTACAAAATATACATTTAATTAAAAATATTAAAACATGACCCTTACAAGTCATAAGATCGTAAAATTAATATTCGAGACAAATTATAATGAACCCTTACATCATTTAAACATTAAATATAATTGTAAACACAACATCCAGCCATTGAAAGTTTAGATATATTTTAATTTGAAACTCATGTAAATATATATATATATATATATATATATATATATATATACTTGAATGTGCACATAACTATATATTGGGTTTTTTATATGAAGTACAAATCTAATTGAACCCAAAACATAATTTTCATCAAAAAAATTATTTAAGGGTGGAAAATTATTTTCTAGAATTCATAAAATAGATTTGGTTTGAGTCACATAAATTTTTTTATATAAATATATGTATATGATTATATAAAAAGTGTATAATCGGGTTTTTAGATATAAAAACACTTGAAAATAAATCCTTACAAGAGAATAATCTTAAATATAAAGTAGAATAAAATAATCCCTTACATAAACATAAAATAGAGGGTATATAGAAATAAATAAATTTACTTTACAAAACATAAGATTGTGAAATAAATGAATATACAAGACAATTATTAAACACTTAAAAAATATACGGTCGTAACATAAATATTCACGGAAAAGTATAATAAAACCTTAATTTATTCTCTAATTGCCTTGTGGTAAGACTTAGATTCACCAAGAAGGAGATCCAGTGCTCAGTTTTGGAATGCAAGAACCCTCGTTTGCATTTGAAGGAACACTATCAATTTTTAAAGACTTCCCATTGTTGTCTATATACTATATATATATATATAACATGTTGAAATAAGTATAGAAAACAAATTATATATATATATATATATATATATATATATATATATAATGGGTATGGCTAAGATTAGGTTTAGAGAAAAAGTAAAACAAAAGGGCATATAAATTACACCCGGATCAAAACCACACAATAAAAATCTCAAAAGCAGATTCATCTACTGTTCATAGTCCAAAGAAAGACAAATGCCCGAGTTAAAAAAAATTGAATATCCCAAAACAGCAGAATCGCACGCCTACCTAGAAGATTGAGGAATAATAAAAACACCCGAATCTAGACATGGAGTCCAAGAGAATAACCCTACCCAACGTAGACCGAAGACCATAGTACCACAGTGCTTGGAGACTAAAAATCAACATCTAGATCTAGACTTCTGTTGTAACCATTCCAAGCTCGACACCAGCCGATACATAGCCTTCTGATAACCTCATATTCTTCAGATAAAGCCCAAATGCATCACACAGACCTCACACAGCCTCTCGCACTCATTGCTGCTCTTCCTTGGCATCATCTTCCTCTCTGAAAAGAAACACACAAGCCTTCTCAAAGAACCCAGCACTGTGACGTCGCTCGACCCCACCTCGCTGAAACCGTAAATGAGGCCTCGACCACACCTCACCGAGGTCCAGGATAAGCGACTTGCAGCTAGAGTGTGGACCCCCCCATCTCTCATGGATCTTCCCACATGTATCGCAACACCCAAATCCCATTACGGGATTTCCCTTTTTTTATTTCTTTTGTTCAATTTTCCCCTATTATTATTATAACTTTATCTTTATTTATTTAATCAAATATCATATTATAAAAAAAATCAAAAGTCTAATAAAGTTATTTATCCATTAAGCTTATTTTAACAATACTTAAAAAAATTTATTATTCTTAAATCCTTTTATAAAACATTTATATATATATATATATTTATATGTATATATTTATATTATATAATCATAATGTTATAAATTAAACTTTTTCCTTTTTTATTCAATCACGTTTTTTCCCAATATACTTTAACATTTCTCTCACTTGTTACGATTCAAGTCACGCCACCCTTAAAAATCATCATCATTTTATATTTAAAAACATTTTATTCTCTTTTATCATTTTCTAAAGCATTTTTTTAAACCTACATTTTCTTATTTGTTCCAATATATTTCTCTCTCCAATCAATTCACCCTTGTTGTTAGTCAATATGTTATTTTTCGATTCAATCATTTCACTCTTTAACATTTTATTTTTTATAAAAAAAATATAATCATAAAAAAACCATTTGAATAAAATATATAGATATAAAATATAAATATATATATATATATATAAGAAACATAATTCAAAGGGGTGTTTTTTTATAATAAATTTATTAAATACATTTATAATTTATAAAAACATAATATTCAAATATTTAAAAAACATAATATCTTAAAATTAATAATAATACTTTTTATATAAAAAATGGTTATATTAATAATAAATTCAAAACAATAAATATTAAAGAATAATTTATTAAAATTATATATATATATATATATATTAAGAAAAAATTTATTTAATGAAAATATTATTTCAATTTCATTCGTTCATGTTACATTTCAAAGCATAAAAAAATAACTTCAATTGGAAACTACATTTTTAAGATAATACCTTTAACTGGTAAAAAACATTAAAAATAAAAACTACAGTTTTAACATTTAAATGTTTAAATCTTGAATTACAATATAATTCTAGAACACATTTGAAATACATAAGTTTTGAAACCTTGTAAAATATAATTGTTTTGTAAGCACTAGGTTTAATTATGGAAATTCTATGACATTATAGATGGAACATAAAATACTTTAAAAACATGAAAAGATTATGTTACATAATCTTTATTAAACTAGGTGTTATTATTTTGAAAATATGATGTAAAGTACAAAATTATAAAATATAACATTATCCATTTAAATTTGAGTTCATAAAACTCGGGGTGTTACACTGTTCCCACCTTCAAAAAATTGTGTCCTCACAATTTATTTCATAACCCCATAAGAACACTCTATGATGTTCTTACCACATCCCCCACCGTAGAGGATACACAGGTGCGTTCAGTGGAAAACCCAAATTGATTATCAAATCCTCTATTTCTATGACCTAGACACACCTCGGAGTGAAGGGGTTGAACTCTTGTATCGAACACTCAGGCTTCCAAAGGGAGGCGCGAACGGTAGAAAGTTTGGAAATGTCCGAATTAACCAACACACGAAGTACTCACCGAATTATTTCTTTACCAAGAATATCTAAGTCATAGACGATGTCATACAGGATAAAACTAAGGAGTTGGTACATGTAGGCCGCACAAAGGTTTCCCTCAAAAGCAGTCTCTTAAAAACTTAAACTGGACATGTAGTTCCGGCCTAGGGTGAAACATAGGAAAAGCCCTTAGTGATATTTTCCTCATCGCCTATACTGGAAAAATTGTGCCATGGCTATGCGATAGTAAATGGAAGCATTCACTCGATAGGTGTGGAGAATGTCCGTAATGTTTGTCACTTTATATAATTGTTTTCACGTTTTTTGCAAGTTTGTGAGAGGTAGGTACTCTTTTTCAGAGGTTTTGATCGCAATAATCTCCAGAACCTCAACAAGAAGAGATAACATATGGGCTTGTCCATCCATTTGAAAATTTATTATGAAAGTTCACTTAGTGATAATCATTCAAAAATATACCTGATGAAATAATAACAAAATGAAGAAACAAAAAGTTATATTATTATATAACCACTGGTGAATAAAGTAAAACATGGATAATGGTTTCCCCAGTTCCCTAATACATGAATCCCCAACACTAATTTGAAACTTTAAACCTCTCTGAACCATATCCAACCTGAGAAATCTTGTTCGATATCATGGGTGCACTTGTGTTGTCTCCAGAGTCAAACATGTGGGGTGTACTACTGAAAAACATCCGTATGTACTTGTTGTTTGTACACAGAATGTGAGGCTTCATATTCAAGTACGTCAAAGTCCAATACTTGTTCGTAATGGCAATATGACAGGACTTGACACATATATGATGCGCGGGTGTCTCCCGATGCTGCAGCTTCTTGGAAATCCGTGAGGGACTAAATGCCTTCTGTTGCAGTGAAGAATCTAAAAAGTCCCTCATAGTATTTTCCCCATCATGCGTAGGATGGAAATTGGGCTTGCATAAAAAAGATGTAATCCAGGTCCTCTCTTCGGTGGAGTTGAAGTACTCGGGGGGAATTGGATATTTTATAGAGATGTTTTCATGACTTATGGATATGGGAATAGTTTATATAATTTTCATGGTTGGCTAATGAAATTATGGTTTCTAGGGCCTCATTGGGAAGAGATAGAAGGTTAGTACCTTCATTTTCCATCTGAAAATTAGAACACTTCATATTAAGTAATGCTTAAGTAATTTTTTTTTTCAGTCCTGGTTTTCCAGAGTTGTCAAAACTGAATTCTCTGGGTCCAACATTCATGCCCCAACTCACGAATACCTGGAACCGGTGCCATACTGAGGATCAGATTCGGTTCAGGCTCTGTGAAACTAGATACTTCTGAAATATTGCTTCTGCCAAAAACTGATACCTGAAAATTTTTAGTAAAAAACGTAGGGTGAGCATACAAATTCCCAGTAAGGGGTTTTAAAATAACATAATATACCCAAAATAACTTTTGAAAATATCCTTTAAAACATTTCATAAAACTATATTCTTAAAGAAAATCTATAACATATGCAACCAGTCTTAATAAAAGTGCTTAACTAGAAACATGCTAACATAAATACAAGGATATACGATTCCGAAATAGAAATGCTTAATAAGAGTAAGGAATAAAAGAAATTCTAAACATGTATGACATAGAAATATGTAAGTATAGATTAAACAGCTAAGTGTAATGTATAATCATTCTTTCACATAATGGCAATAACTTCCAATTCATACACCTAATACTAAATCATTCAGCGCTAAACATATGTCATGCCATAAACATTTAATTTTATGATACTTATAAGTACTGGCTCTTTACCATGGATATTCTACTAGTCGAATATCCATTTGGTTAATTAATTATCATAAACATAATGAGGGAATGTATAATGTCAGACTTTAATTTCTGTGTCAAGGCCCCATCCAAGACCTTGGGGCTAACTATAACTGGACCCCATCCCAAAGAGCCTCTGTAATTGGACTCCATCTCGGAGAGCCTCTATAACCGGACTCCAATCGGGAGGGTCTACTGTAACCAGACACCAACCTGGAGGGATTACTTTTACAGGTCCCTAACCAGAAACATACTAGTCCAATACATTCCTCATATGTTTAATAATTCAATGTATCCAAAGTGTCCCATACCACTTTGAAAACCTAATTCCATGTCTTTTATTTGGGGTGTCCTATACCCCTTCAAATAAATAAATTCTCAATTCATTATCATAAGTGATGAATAGTAAAATAGTTTGATTTAACACATAAATTAATATCATTACAACAACTTCCATAAACATTCAATGCATTAAATTGCATGTTTATAACACCAGATATGTATATTCATGTTCAAATCATGCGCTAATAAATAGAAATGACATTGGGATAAATCCTAATATGTCAGTTATTATTTAAATAATAATTTTCCCAATTCCATTCATAAAAAGTAAACATTCTTTGCGCATGTGATATTAATTTACAACACACAAGTAATGAATGGATGGGGTTAACACATAAAATGATAGTTCCTTAATTTTCAAAATCCTTGATTCATGGAAAAGAACATTTATAATTAAAAATGACTAATTTTAAATTAATATAGATGTCATTGGTACACAAGGCATGTGCTGATAAACAGTCTTGTCTTATTAAGTGGCCATGCCTTATTTTGAATAGCATATGCAGTGCAACATTCATTTTATGAGAAATTAATTAAGCATGTCAACAACATACTTTAACCAATGAAGTTTGTTTTGGTCCAATTTAATTTGAGTTATGGTTAAAGCTTATGGGTGCATACATATAACCATATATATATACATAAAATATGTATATATCGCACCCTTACTTTATATATTCTGAAAACTAAAGTAATATATATATATATATTAACATCTTAAAATAAATGTAATTTGATTAATATTAACAACCCTTAGCATAATAAAAGTAATTCATATTTTAAAAAAATGAACTCCCTTGCGAGAACTAGAAAATTAGAGAGTATAAATAAATAAATAAAGTTTCCTTACATCATTTTCAAATTAACACATGGTAGAATTAAAAACTGGGTGGATTAAAACTCTATGGGTGTATGTGTAATAAATATGCCAATCCATTTGAAACCAAAACATTATTTACATCAAAGTATTTATTTAAAGATTGAAAATAAAATCATTAATAACATAAAATAAAAATAGATTAAATTTTGTGTGTATATACAAATATACATTAAGTGTATAATAGAAAATAATTATAAATTAAAATAACCCCTAACTTATGTCCACATAAAATGATAAGATATATATATATATATATATATATATATATATATATATATATATATATATATATAACAACCAAATTTTAATAAAAATACTCCCGTAAAAACCATAAGTTTTAGAGATAAATACTTATAATTTAAAACCATTATCATTTTAAAAATTCTAGGTTATATAGATAGAAATGGTTTCTTATATATATATATATATATATAGACACGTATAACATTTTATAACAACATGGTTTAAGAAAAACAATTAAAACCCTTTCAACGCATAGATTTTAAAATCATAACCCAGTTCGGAAAATAATATGTTATACTAAAATATATAAATTCATCTAAACATTTATACAAAAATATATTTGTGTATACCATTGTGAAAACAAATAGACATCAAAATTGGTCAAATTAATTAAACCATTAAAAAATATAATTTTAATTAAAAATATTAATACATAACCCACACATGTCATAAGATCGTAAAATAAATATTCGAGACAAATTATAATGAACACTTACATCATTTAAACCTTAAATATAATTGTAAGCACAACATCTAGCCCTTGAAAGTATAGATAGCTTTGGATTTGAAACACATGTAAATATATATATATATATATATATATATATATATATATAATTGAATGTGCACATAACTATATATTGGGTTTTTCATAAGAAGTACAAATCTAATTGAACCCAAAACATAATTTGCATCAAAAACATTATTTAAGGGTTTGAAATCGTCTTCTAAAATTCATAAAACAGATTTGGTTTGAGTCACAAATTATTTTTTATATAAATATAAATATATATGATTATATACAAAGTGTATAATTGGGTTTGCGGATATAAAAACACTTTAAAATAAATCATTAAAGGATAATAATCCTAAAAATAAATTAGAAGAAAATAATCCCTTACACAACCATAAAATAGAGGGTATATAGAAATAAATAAATTTACTCTACAAAACATAAGACTGTGAAATAAATGAATATACGAGACAATTATTTAACCCTTACAAAATATATTGTCGTAACATAAAAATTCGCAGAAATGTATAATGAACACTTACTTTATTCGCTAATCGCCCTGTGGTACGACTCAGATTCACCATGAAAGAGGTGCAATGCTTGGTTTTGGAATGAAAGAACCCCCGTTTGCGTGTGCAGGAACACACTCAATTTTTAAAAACTCCCCTTCGTTGTCTATATAGTATTTATATATATATATATATAGCTTGTTGAAAGAAGTATAGTAATCAAATTTATATATATATATATATATATATATTTTAAAAATAGATTTGGCTAAGATTCGATTTAGAGAAGAAGTAAAACAAAACGGCGTATAAATTACACCCAAATTAAAACAACAAGATAAAAATCTAAAAAGCAGATTCTTCAGCTGTTCACAGTCTAAAGAAAGAAAAACACCTGAGTTAAAAAAAATCGGATATCCCAAAACAGTAGAATCACATGCCTACCTAGAAGATTGAGGAATAATCAAAACACCCAAATCTAGACATGAAGACAAAGAGAATAACCATACCCCACTTAGACTGAAGACCGTAGTACCACAGTGCTTGGAGACTACAGATCCAGATCTGGATCTAGACTACTGCTGCGACCATTCCGAGCTTGACACCGGCTGAAACAAAGGCTACTGAGAACCTCGAATTCTTCGGACGAAGCCTAAAGGAATCACGTGGACCTCGCACGACCTCCCGCACTCGCTGCATCTCTTCCTTGGCACCATATTGATCTCCCAAAAGAAACCTGCAGGCCTTCTCGAAGATCTCGGAACCGCGATGTCACTCAACCCCACCACACTGAAACTCTAAATGAGGCCTCGACCACACCTCAACTTGGTCCAAGACTTGCAACTTACAGTGGGAAAGTGGACCCCCTTCTCTCACGGATATTCCCACATGTATCGCGACACCCAAATCCCATTACGAGATTTGCCTTTTTTTATTTATTTTGTCCGATTTTCTCCCCAATTATTATTATAACATTATCTTTATTTATTTAATAAAATATCATATTATAAAATAAGTCCAAACTCTAATAAAGTTATTTATCAATTAAGCTTATTTTAACCATTCTTAAAAAATGTTATTATTATTAAATCCTTTTACAAAACATATACATATATATTATATAATCATAATGTTATAAATTAATCTTTTTCCTTTTTTATTCAGTCACGTTTTGTCCCAACATAGATTAAAATTTCTCTCACTTGTTATGAGTCAAGTCACACCACCCATAAAAATCATCATCATTTTATATTTAAAAATGTTTTATTCTCTTTTTTCATTTTCCAATACATTTGTTTTTTTAAGCCTACATTTTTTTATTCGTTCCAACACATTTCTCTCTCCAATGAATTCAACCTTTTTTTAGACAACACGTTATTTTTTGATCCAATCATTTAACTATTTAATATTTTATTTTTTTATAATACAAATATTATCATAAAAAACGTTTTGAATAACATATATAGATATAAATGATATATATATATATATATATATATTAGATACACATATCAATGGGGTGTTTTTTAATAATAAATTTATTAAATAAATTTATAATTTATAAAAACAAAATATATTTTCAAATATTTATAAAACATAATATCTTAAAATTAATAATAATACTTTTTATATAAAAAAATGTTTATATTAATAATACATTCAAAACAGTAAATATTAAAGCATACTTTTTTAAAATTATATATATATATATTAACTTAATATAGAAAACATTTATTTAAAGAAAATAATATTTCAATTTCATGAGTTCATGTTACATTTCAAAGAATAAAAAAATAACTTCAATTGAAAACTACATTTTTAAGATAATACCTTTAACTGCTAAACAACATTAGAAATAAAAAATATAGTTTTAACACTTAAATGTATAAAGCATGACATACAATATAATTCTAGAACACATTTGAAATACATAAGTTTTGAAACCTTATAAAATATAATGGTTTTGTAAGCACTAGGTTTCATAATTGAAAAACTATGAAATTATAGATAGAACATAAAATACTTTAAAAACTTGAAAAGATTACGTTACATAATCTTTATAAAACTAGGTGTTATTATTTTGAAAATACGAAGTAAAGTACAAAATTCTAAAATATAACATTATCCATTTAAATTCGAGTTCATAAAACTCGGGTTGTTACACCCATGAGGAATCAAAATCGACCCAAATATGACCATGGTAGGATTTTTATTAACCAATAGGATTAAGACACATGTTAACATAATTTTATATTATTATAGTAATATTTTTTTACCCTTATTTACTAGATTTACCCATTAACCATGGTAAATAAAATACTAACTGAAGTAAATATTCATAATGTATAAAAATAAAAGATACATATTTACAAAATTTGGACCTCCTGATTCCAAATATGGAATCAATTTTTACAAATTTAAAACACAGAGGTTACAGAAATTAATTTAAAATTAATTCTTACTGTCAAAACAAAAGGAGTGTTTTTAAGAAATATTAACTATCAAAAGATTGACACTTATTTATGTCTAATGTCATATAGAAATTACTTATAATGACCAAAATTAGATTAAATAGAAAAAAAATAATCTAATTACTCTTTAAAACCAATTAAAAAGATAATATAGGCTTATAAATATATTATATTAAAAGGCATTTTTGAATTAACATATATTATTTTTTCACTATTTATTAAAAATTAATTTTATCAAAAAAATACCAAAATTTCATCCAATGTAAATTTTGATGTCCCAATTGTAAAGAATAATTTTATTTTGTCAAATTCAACTTATAAAAGTACCCAAAACTAGATTTAATGAGGGTTATCCATCAAAAGGTGGTAAATCAACCATTTAATTAATATTTGAGTATTTATTCTTAAAATCAGATTGTTTCATATTTTAAGCCTCTAATATTAATTGGATAAATGTAAAAACATTTAACCAACATGTATAATCATATTTTAGTTAGTTCTATTCATTCCCTCCAATACAACGACAAAGCATTAATTACTATTTAAAATAGTAATATCATATTATTAGTGTGCAACATAAGATTTAAAAGAAACCTGCTGTTGTGTATCGGGTACGCCATCGAACATAGAAACCTCTTTAAGGTAAAATTAAATTTTAATATAAAATGTTTTAATTAAAATGAAAATGTATTATTTCTTTATTTACTTGGGATGTTACATCCTTCCCCCCATTTGGGAATTGCGTCCTCACAATTTTATTCACTTATCAAATAAATGGGGGTGTTTATCCCTCATAGAATTTTCAGATTCCCATGTTGCCTCTTCAACCATATGGTTTTCCACAAAACCTTTAACTAGTGAATTACCTTATTATGAAACACTTTATCTTTACATTCAATAATCTGGATTGGTTGTTCCACATAAGAGATATTATCTTCCAACTGAACTACCTATGTACTTAAAACATGAGATGGATCTGGCTTATACATTCTCAACATTGAAACATGTAAAATATTGTGTACCTGGGATAAACATGGAGGTAAATCCACTGTGTAAAAAACTGATCCAACTTTATATAGGATTTCATAAGGTCCAATGAACCTCTGACTCAACTTTCCCTTATTAACAAAACACATCACACTTTTCCATGGAGAAACTTTGACAAAGACATGATCATCAACCTCAAAAGAGAGAACCTTCCTCCAGTTATCCGCATAACTTTTCTGCCTACTCTGAGTTATTCTCATGTTATTCTGAATTAACTAATCCTTTTTTCCATCTCTTCTACCAATTCTGGTCCCATCAGCTTCCTTTCACCTACTTCATCCCAAAAAGCTGGAGTTCGACAAAACTTTCCATATAATGCCTCAAATGGATCCATCTATATACTGGAGTGAAAACTATTATTATAAGAAAATTCATCCAAAGAAATATGTTGGTCTAAAATTCCCAGGTAATCTAGTGAACACTCACGTAGTGTATCCTCCATGGTCTGAATTTTTCATTCTGACTTCCCATCGGATTGCGGATAAAAAGTTGTACTAAAACTTAATTTAGTACCTAATGACTTCTGAAGGCCTTTACAAAAGATAGAAGTAAACCTCAGATCACGATCGGATACAATAGAGAGGGGAACACCATGTAACCTAACTATATCTTTAACATACAACCAAGAAATTTGATCTAGAGACAAAGTATCTTGAATAGGAAGGAAATGAGAAGATTTAGTCAATTGATCAACAATAACTCAGATTTCATTATTACCTCGATATGTATTTGCTAATAACACAATGAAGTCCATGGATATATTTTCCCATTTCCACTATGGAACCGGTAATGAATAAAGCATCCATTTTGGTATCTGCTGCTCTACTTTAACCTACTGATAGGTCAAACACTTCACAGTAAAATCAGCAATATCTCTTTTCATTTCATCCCTCCAGTAATACATTTATAGATCTCTATAAATCTTAGTACTTCTAGGATGAACTGAAGAAATAGAACAATGAGCTTCATATAATAACTCATTCTTCTACTGTGAATCACCAGGCACACATATTATCTTTCCAAAACACAACACACAATCAATATCAATGTTAAATTCAGGAAACTTACCCTTCCGGACCAACTCTACCTTTTTCTGAAACTCACTATCTTCCATCGGTGCTTGCTTAATTATGTCTAATAGAGATGATTTAACTGAAACCTAAAACAAAATAGAAGAATTTCCTACACCAACAACTTCTATTCCAAAGTTCATCAAATCAAAAACCAAATGATCTCGTTCCAAACGTAGCGTGGTTAATGAAGCATTACGTTTTCAAATCAAAGCATCAACAACTTTATTTTCTTTTCCCATATGGTAAAGGATCGTGCAATCATAATCCTTGATTAATTCCAACCATCTCCTCTGCCTCATGATCAATTATTTCTGGGTTCATATATACTTCAATATTTTGTGTTTAGTATATATTTTACATTTTACTCCATAAAAATGATGCCTCTAAATTTTTAAAGCAAAAACAATAGCAGCTAATTTCAAATCATGTGTAGGGTAATTTAACTCATGAGGTTTCAACAGACATGAAGAATAAGCAATTACCTTATCATTCTGCATAAGTACACATCAAATTCATTTCAACTAAGCATCACTGTAAATAAAAAACTCACCATTTATAGAAGTTAATTCCAAAATTGGATCATTCAACAATCTTATTTTCAATTCTTGAAAACAATCATCACATTCTTTTGTCCAAACAAACTTATCACCTTTTCAAGTTAACATAGTCATTAGACTACATAACCATTCAAAATTCTCAACAAACCTTTGATAATAACCTGCCAAACCAAAAAAAACTATGGATCTCAGTTATATTTGTGGGTTTTGGTCATTCTTCAACAACATTGGTTTTCATAGGATCAACAGTTATGCCATTTTTTGAAACAATGTGACCAAGGAATGAAATTTGTTGTAACCAAAACTCACAATTTCTGAATTTCCCAAACAGTTTATTTTCTTTTACGGATTGCAAGACCACAATTAAATTACTTTCATACTCTTCTTTACATTTATAATAAACCAAAATTTCATCAATGAACACAACTGTAAATTTATCCAAGAATTCACAGAAAATTCTATTCATAAGATCCATGAATACAACATGTGCATTGGTTAATCCAAAAGGCATAACTACAAATTCATAATGGCTATATCTAGTATGAAATGAGGTCTTCGTAATGTATTCTTCATTTACATTCAACTGATGGTACCCAAACCTCAAGTCAATCTTCGAAAAATACTAAGCTCCCTGGAGCATATCAATAAAATCCTCAATATGAGGCAAAGGATACTTGTTCTTAACAACAATGTTATTCAATGCTCTATTATCAAAGTAAAATATCATTGAACCATTTTTCTTTTTTACAAAAAATACAGGAGCACCCCATGGAGATGTGATAGGTTGAATGAAACCTTTATCTAATAACTCTTTCAATTACTTTTTTAACTCTAACAGTTCAATTTGAGCCATTTAATAAGGGGATTTGGAAATTGGATTAGAATTAGGAACTAAGTCAAAAGTAAATTCAACTTCCCTATCAGGTATAATACCAAAGAAACTCATTAAGAAAAACATCAAGGTACTCATTTACCTCTGGCATATAATTAATCTCAATAGTTCCTTTATTTTCAACAATATGTGCAAGGTAACATTCATTTCCATCTTTTATTAGTTACTCAGCTTCCTGATATGTTATCAAAAGTAATAGTTCATTATTCTACACAAACTGAAAAAATTCTTGAAAAGAAAACTCTTTAGCTCTGTAGTCAATCTTAGCATGATAAACAGATAGCCAATCCAGGGAAAAAATAACATCAAACTCTACTAGAGGAAAAACAATATGGTTTATAGGTAGATTCATTCTGCACACAAGGACAAGAAGGTTCTTATAATTTCTTTTTGTTTCAACATTTCCTCCAGGTGTTTTTACTATAAGTTCTGGATTCATATCTTGATATATAATTCACAATTTAATATTAAACTTCTCAAAAATGAACGAATGTGTAGACCCTGAATCAAACAACACATTGGAAAAATATGAACAAACAAATAGTGTACCTGATATTACATCATTTGATGGCCCAACATCTACTGAAGTAGTTGTAAAGGATTTCACCGCCCCTTTTTTCTTGTAGTATGGATGATTTCCTTCATTTGTGTTCTTCTTTAGACACTCATTTTCATAATGACCCATTTCATTGCACTAAAAACATCTTACCACTGGTTTTTCATTGCCTGCTTGATCATATTCTTTACAATTACGAGCAATATGACCAGACTTACAACACCAGAAGTACTTTCCGGACACTAATAAACATTCTCCAGGATGCCTTTTACCACAATTCTCATAATATGGATATTTAGTTTTCTTATTTCCAGGCTTCTTTGATGAATTATTTCCCAATGCCTACCAAATGGACAACTTATTCCGTTGTTTGTAAAAGAACACCTGATCATCGAAAAACTCCATTTCCACCTTCTCTGCACATCGAACAAGTTTTTCATAACCTTTGAACTCATGAGAGGATAATTCTCTTCTATGTCACAGCTTCAGTCCTGAGTAAAATTGATTTATCTTACTATCAATATATTGGATGAAATTTGTAACTTACCTTTCCAATCTAGTGAACATTCCTTCATATGTAGACACTGAGTCATCCTCCTACCTCAATTCAAATAATTCTTTTTCCATCCTAAGTCGAACCACCTTAGGAAAATATTTCTCAAGGAATATACCTTTGAATTAATCCCAATCAAGAGAATCAACCTCCACACTATCCCTGATATTCTTCACCATCGACCACTGCTGATCTACTTCACTTTCAAAACAGTAAACAACGAGACTAACCTTTTGATGTTATAAACACCCCATGACTTCAAAAATATTATTTAGTGCTTTAATCCATCCTTCAACTATCACATGGTCAGATGATCATTTGAATGATGGAGGATGTTGCCTAATGAAATGATCTACTACTGACATGTTCCCCGGTGGTTGATCTAGCTGATCTCTTGCATGGATACCACCACCATTTATAGCATGAGCCAATTGTGCCATCACTGCAAAAAACTGTTTAGTTCCGATTCTGACCATCTCAGGTTGCAGATTTGGAAGGTTGTCTTCCACCAGATGCTGTCCCAATATAGCTACCATGTTTCCTCTACGGAAAACCATTCTAAACACAGAAATATCTTAGGTGAAGAAACATGGTAATCTGTAAATGCTATATCACTTCAATATTAATATAAATTAAATTATGGATATTAATTTAACAATACCCTAACTCCTAATGTTATCTAAAATGACCTCTTATAACCACTATAAGGACTCGACCTTAAACATTACATAATATTGAATTAAATGAATAATTAACATGAAGAATCTTTTCAGGTTTAGAGTTTTAGATAATTAGGTCATAACAGTTACAATACATCCCAAAAGATACAAATTAGACACTTCTAATTAGTTACCATTATTTTTCACAAAATAAAAATTCTTTAAAAAAAGAGTCATGTCTAGTTCCTTTTTTTAGAGAACATGACTTTTTATTGATCCCATCCTTGACCCTATTCCACTTTATTTCCTGTGAAAAACATTTCAAAAACATGGGATGATCATAAATATCTCAGTAAGGGATACACAAAGAAGGAAAAATGTTAGTTTTTCAAAACAACAAGTAAACCATTAATATTTTATCAAAACTAATACTTTTAACCATAATGATGTAGTAAATAATATTTACTGAATAAAAGATCATTTCTTACCATTTTGTAAACAAAAAATTACCATAAAACCCATATAAATATCACATAACATATATTGGTAAAATGGGACATAAACATACTTAAATGGAATAACCATACTATTGACTTCCACACATATCACTAAATGGAATAAACATACAGTCGGCTTCCATACCCAATGAATTGGAGGTTATAATGTAACCACCTATCCTGGTTTATCACAGCACCACCCATCATTTGTTTTATCACATAACCACCCATCAAATCTTGAAGTACCATTATAAAGTCAGAACACATACAAAAAATATAAAGGAATGAAAACATTTCCAAATTTCAATCAAAATATATCACTTAAATATATTGACATAACAAATCCATTATCAAAAACATTTTCAATAAAAATATAAATAGAAGAGTATATGGTAATTATTTTCCTTTTAAAAAAATTACAGCTTGTTAAGGAAGCCAAAGATCAAATAATACTCACGGTAGCAGAAAAGGTCATTGTCACCGCTTACTTTAAAAAGTAAAATTAGTTTTTTTCATTTTGTAAAACTCATCATATTAAAATATTCTCTTTGAAGGAAGTTAAATTTTAAAGGTATTTATATAGCGTATAAAATAAAGTAGTGTATTAAAAAAATATGCCTCAATGAAAGGAGATTGAGACGAAGTCACTTACAAAGATAATTTATAAAGAAAATAGATATATAATGTGTAATCACTATAAGTACACATAAATAAAGTATAAATACAAGATAGGATATCAAAATTAATTTCACACATAGTCATATCATGAAGTAATCAATAAGTAGAAAATTAACCCAATGAATGGAAATTGGGTTAAAAGTTCCCTTACCTCGTGTCCAACTTGACTAGATTGTTCTTTAATCTTCTGAATAATAAAATAAAGTTAATTAATAATTTCTTAAGAACCACAAGTTTATTATTCATTTTTTATCACTTATCACCATTTTATAAACATTATGTAATCATTTAAGTTAAAACGGTTATTTTGTCGATATTTGGTACTTGAGTCAAAAAATAACTTCTTATAATTACAGTATGTTCATGTGGTAAAATATCCATTATATCCATAATGATATTCATGATGTATATATCATATATATCATATATATCTAGTATATACATGTATTTATAACAGTACATAACATTTGTAGGTAAGAAATGAAATGCACCGTTCATAGAGACGGTAAGCCGTGCGTACGCATGAACACTTCTTTCATTTCTATTTCTTATTTTAATGGAATTAAAATATAATTATACATATTTAAATTATAATTCTAGTATTATATCATATATAATAACATTAACTCCATCCTTTATACATCACACATATGGCATTAAAGAGTTGTATTACTTTGAAGGGGCGGTAGTCCGCACTTTCTCAAATGAAATTATCACGTTTACCCATAATGGAAACCATAATGATATGACATAAATAAAAATAGAGATGCATAAAGGAAAAATAAACATAATATATATCATATATAAATATAGTGTCATCTTAATGGCCACTATGTGAGGTGGTAGGAGATAATCGAACAATCATCATTTCGTGAGGCGTTAGTTTTCCATCCACAGAAACAATGTATTCTTCACCCATTAGATTGAGGTGTGTGTAAGTGTAGTTAGAATCCTTCTCATTAAAACATACTAGTGTATTGAGGATAGAGGTTTTTTTATAAAAGAAATTAATAAAAAGAGTTTATGGGTATTTGAAGTAAAATAAATCAAATGAACATAAGAGAAGACATTACCTTTAAATTAGGTAAATCCTTTTGGATCGAACCAGAAGGGTTTGTTGAAGTGCCTTCAGCTTATGATAAGGATTCTAAGAGGAATATAGGGATCTTTAGAGCTTATTTAGGAGGGCTTTGAACAAGATAATGTGATTGAGAGGTGTGAGTAATGGGTTAAAAGTAAGGGCTTTTTATACGGGGGAGGAGGGTCTTATTAGGAAAGTGTGAAAATATTATTTTATTGTATAATGATTTTCGGTTTCTAAAGGTCCAAAACTAATTAACATCGAAGCTAAGAAGACTCAAGGTCTAAATAAAATCATCTAATAATATTTTTACTTGTTTTGGATAGTATTTTAATCTTTATAATCTTATTAATCTAAATCATTTATTAATGAGGAAAATAGTGCAGAATTATTGTGTCATATATAAT
This sequence comes from Viscum album, assembly GCA_963277665.1. NCBI lineage: Eukaryota > Viridiplantae > Streptophyta > Magnoliopsida > Santalales > Viscaceae > Viscum > Viscum album. Next base: position 822,795,868 of record OY728143.1, read on the forward strand.
TTTATTTATTTGATGTATAAACATTATAAAAAAACTACCATGATTTTGGAAATTATTTTATATTTCTAATGAATATTTATATTTGAAACTATGACTTATATAACCCCATGTAAAAATTAATTTACTAAAAGATATTTGTTTATGTCATTTTTGTCTTAACTTTAAGTTAATTAAAATAAAGAGTCATTATCACTCCATAGTGGCCCCATGAGGTCCAAAAATAGACCCCAAGATGCCAATGGTCGGATATGTATCAACCAATAGGATTATGACACATGTTAGGGTAAATTTATATTATTATAGTAATATTTTTTTACACTTATTTACCTGATTTACCCTTTAACCATGGTAAATAAAATATTTAATCAAGTAAATATTCATAATGTATAAAAATAAAAGTTACCTATTTACAGAATTTGTACCTCCTGATTACAAATATGGAATCCATTTTTCTATATTTGAAACACAAAAGTGGCAGAAATTAATTTAAAATTAATTCCCGATGTCAAAACAAAAGGCGGGTTTTTAAGAAATATTAACTATCAAAATATTGACACTTATTTATGTCCAATTTCATAGTTAAATTACTTAAAATGACCAAAATTTGATTAAATACAAAAAAAAAATCTAATTACACATTAAAACCAATTAAAAAGATAATATAATCTTCTAAATTAATTAGATTAAAAGACGATTTTGAATTAAAATATAGTATTTTATCACTATTCATTGAAAATGGATTTTATCAGAAAAATACCAAAATTTCATCCAATGTAAATTTGGATGTCCCAATTATAAATAATAATTTTATTTTGTCAACTAGAACTTATAAAAGTAACCAAAACTATATTTAATGAGGTTCCACCATCAAAAGGTGACAAATCGACCTTTTAATAAATATTTGAGTACTTATGCTTAAAATCAGATTCATTCTTATTTTATGCCTCTAATATTTATTCGATAAATGTAAATTTTTTTATAAAACTTGTATAATCCTATTTTAGTTAGTTCTATTAATTTTTCCAGTAAAACAGCTTGGCGTTAACTACCATTTAAAATAATAATATTAAATTATTAGTGTGCAATGTAAGATTTCCAAGAATCCCATTGTTGTGTATTGGGTACGCAATCAAAAATTGAATCCCCTTTAAGGTAAAATTAAAATTTAATTCACAAAATATTAATTAAAATGAAAATGTATTATTTCTTTATTTACCTGGGATGTTATACTAGACCCGAAGATGAAGTGTTTGAGCATTCCTTCATATCCCATAAAGAAGGGAATCAATCCAAAATTAGTTCTCATATATGGAATGGTAGGGTACCAATGTAGGGGAAATAATATCATGAAGGTCTGGACCATGCACCAAAAGAAGCGACATTTTATGGATCTTGTTTGTTCATTAGAGTGGATGTGTGTTTTTAAGAAAAAAATCTCAGAAGGGGAATCCATGAGTCGCTATTGGAATGAAGACATTTTTAGTCCTTAAAAAATGGCATGGTGGATACCCAATACCAAACATTATTTCCTATTGAGTGAGAATAACACAATGCGATGCCGTTTTTCTTCGTTTGGCCTAGATGGTAATTACATAGTTTAGGGTCGTATGATAAGACCTGCCCATGTATTTTAATGACACGCAACAAAGATGCAACAGTTTAAAGTCATGTGGGACTAGGAAGCATAGTTTAATGTCATATGTCTTGGACACATAGAGAAGAATGTGGTTTTTTATATAATGTTCATGTTGTGATAAAGCATATTCTAAGTGAATGAGGACCAGGTGAAAACCACACCACACACAGCTTCAGAGGTGAAACCATTAGCCGAGGGGCCGAAACTGATTAGAGGATATGGGGGTTAGACTCAAAGATGATAATGGTTGGGTATTAATTTGTATCCCAAGAGGATGTGAATCAAGCCATACATTGTTCTTGGAGTGCAGTTTAACGTCATGCGGGATGAGAGGTGGGAGTGAGTAGCTCATAAAAGGGGAGTATGCGGTGTGTCCATTGCAAACCCGACATGAATTAGGACATAAGACATACTCAACACACCATGAAATAATATAAATGTTATGGAAAAAGGATGAATAGAAGACATAATTAGTATAACCTAAGATGGACCCAAATATGAAATGTCTGACCGTTCCTACATATCCCATAATGATGGGAATCAATCCATTCATAATTCTGATTGTTCCATGTAGTTTAATGTCTTAAAAAAGGACATCAGGAGATATTTGTTTAAGGTCTTAGATCTCAGACCGAAGGAAGTGATACTCTTCTAAACATGCGTAAAACCTGACCAAATCCCTAAGCCCACATGATCCGTGATTGATGTGGGAAAAAAGTACAAAGATGGTATTCGAAACACATAAAATATAGAGAAATGGGGAAATGGTGAAGAGCCTTCAATGAAATGCCGACATGGCTTCGTCCTCTAAACACGCAAACGTACACTGAGGGATAACATAAAGAGTGTCAAAATTCCACTTGAATATAATGGAGTGGAAAAGGATTCGAATCATGCAACCAATATATAAGGCTTAATGGAGATGGTGTAATGAATGAGGATGACTATTGACCATGTTCAAAATACAAAATCCATATCGTGATACCTGAAATGGGCAAAAAAATAAGCATCGACTGCTGAACATATTCTCAATGTGAGTATTGTATCAAATTTTTGTCCAAAATCACCAGGGATGTTGGCCTGAGACGGTTGGAGAGCACTGAGGCCTAACATCCATGTCGTTTGGGGGTCCTGTCGAATGTGGAAGATGATGATAGCCCAACTAATGGGAAACATGAAGCCTAGAAATGTATGAAAATATTTCTATATAGAATCTGACACTCCATGTATTAAACCAGATTTCTCTTAGGCACTTTTGTGAATTTTTAAAGAGGGTTGAGGGGTCCAATTTGAGGGTAGACGAATCGAGAATATGAGTGTAGGAAAAGGGTGATGATGAGATCTCAAGATAAAGGTACATGGTGTGGATATTGCAAACCCTATGTGAATGAGGACATGATCCTATACCACACCACATACCCCCTCTCGGAGTACTTGGGATGGGGTTCCAGAGAGGTGAGGAGGTTTCTATGAAATAGGGCTAGACCAGAAGAAAAATGATTGGGCATTCTTACCTATCCCATGGGGATCAGAATCAAGACGCGTGTAGTTCTGGTAAATATTGTGTAGTTTGACATCATGCAACAAGGACGATGATAAGAGGGGGTGCCTCGATGAGTAATGTGCATGGAAGGGTGAATAAACCGACATGAATAAGGACTTAAGCCTATATATGCCACATAATTCATAATTCTCAAAGAGAAATTGGGACAAGTGGGAGAGAGAAAGGATAGATGAACCTGGGATGGACCCACAGACAAAAGGCCTGGCTTTTCCTATGTATCCAATGACAATGAGAATCATGCCAAATGTAGTTCTTGAGATTTTGTGTAGTTTAACATCATGTGACAATGACATGGTAGATCTTAGTTTATGGTCATAGTGCTTGGACCGAAAGATGCCCAGTTTAATGTCATGTGTTTGGAATAGATGGGCGGAAAGGGAGAAACACTGTGCCTGTCATTTGGGAGACCGCATGATGGATATAATTATTGTGGAAAACTGATAAACATGTCCTCTATATACTATCCCTATCATGATTCATATAAAATGAACAAAAATTGAGTTTATACCACTGACCATTTTCACAATGTGGGACTTGTATCAAATTTTCTTCCAAAATCCCCAGGGACATTGGCCTGGTATGGCAAGAGAGCACTAACGCATAACATCCAAGTTGTTAAGGGGTCCTTTTGGATGTGAAAGATGATGGAAACCAAAATTATGGGATGCACAAAGAGTAATGGTACCCATGAAGTTTAACATCTTGCAGCAAGGATGATGGTAAAGGATGAGTGTCTCAAGGGGATGTGTGTGATGTGGAAAACATATTCCTATGTGAATGAGGACATAGAGTCCAGACCACAGCACACAATCCCATGTGGGAACTTGGGCCAGGGGGCTAGAAAGGTTGAGAGACCTGGAGCTGGGCCACATAAAGAATTCCCCAGCCATCATATAGTTTATCGTCATACAGGACGTGGGTAGATTTGTTTTACGTCATTCAGATCTAAAGGATCACATAGTTTAACATCGTGCGGTGAAGATGGTAGTGATATTAGTTTAAAGTCATAGAGATAAGACAATGATTACATGACCCTTTATACATGTATTTCCTTACCAAAGCTCCTAATCCCAAGCGAGTAATTCTCGATGTCGGAAACATGGAATGTGATCAGGTTCTCCCCAACATATAAGGGCACAACAATGAAAGAAAGTGATCTAGCGGGGTTAATCCCAAATAGAAAAACATCCTTTCTCAAGGAATGATGATTTTTGAAGGGATAAAAAGACAAAATTAATCATTGCACACAAAATTTGGGACACATAGGGGTGGTGATAATGATAATGGATACTATTGACCATGTTCGAAACACAACATCCATATCATGTGACCTGAAATGGGAACAACAAATGAGCATCAACCACTTACCATAGTTGAAACAAACTACTTGTATAAATGTTTTATTCAAGACCCTCCATGGAATTGGCCCGAAATGGTAGGAGATCCCTAAGGCTGAGCATCCATACCATTTGGGGGTCCATTCAAATGTGAATGTTGATGGAGACCCAAATAAAGGGGACACGTGAAGCATGAATATTCCCATACAGTTTAATGTTAAGTGGGATGAAAAAAGATGTAGAGATCTATAAGGAAAGTAATACATGGTGAAGTATTGATAAACCTATCGTGAATGAAGGGAAACAAGTCTTGCACCACACCATTTGTTTTGAGAAGCATCCAGACTCAAGGGCCATACCTAAGGGGTGATCTCGAAGTTTGGGGCTAGGCCCACAGACGGAATGTCTGGGATTTCTTATGAATCCCATGATTATGGGAATGAATCCATATGTTGTTCTAAAAGGGCCTTTTGGTTTAATTTTGTGTGGTGAGGATGTGGAATGATAGAAGAATGGGAGGGTCACATGGTGCAATTATCATAAACCCTCTATAAATGGGGGCCAAAGAAACCAACACAACACTATGTGCAATCCTCCAAGGTAGCTATACCGAGTGGGAGGTCAAGGAGACTAATTTGGGGGTTGGAACCTAAGACGAAATATTCCCACATTAAAATGTATCCCATGAGTATGGGAATCATTCCATACGTAGGTCTTTAGATGTTGTACAGTTTTACATCATGGAGAAAGGACGCGGAGAGATCATAATTTACGGTCAATGAGGACAGATCATTTGGTAGTTTATTATCATGTGGGAGGAGTGATGGGTAGTTTTACATTCTTCAACCTAGAAGGATCACGCATTTTAACATCATGTGGTGATTATGGGACATTTCAAAGTCATGTGGGACTATGAATTACTCATGAAATGTACTAGTTGATGAATTTGGCATTGGTGGGAGGAGTGACATGATCACCATCCATGGTAACTAGGGAGTATGTGTCATTGGGGTAAACCAAGTGAATGATGTAAGGTCCTCCCCATTTGGTCTCTAGTTTATGTGGTTTACTGCTAGTTATCATCAGCATTCTCAGGGCCAACAAAATGTCACCTTGTAAAAAATAGCAGAGGAAAAATTTCTTGTTGAAAGCTCTTGCTATCTTGTTCTCATGCCTCTCCAGATTGTGAAGGGCACAAAGCCTATTCTCATCAACTGCTTCCAGTTCAGAAAAACATATTTTGGCTACATTATTTGGTGTCTTCTCATCATAGTTATCTATGCGTAATAAAGAAAATTGAAACTCTATGGGTAGGACTGCCTTCATTTTGTACCCCAAGAAATATGGGGCCACCTGAGTGGAATTACAAGTCATCATCCAATACGCCCAATGAGAGTTGGGGAGCTTATCCGGCCAACTCTTCTTATTATGACAAACCATATTCTACAAAATAATAGAGAGGGTTTGGTTTAATTCCTCAATATTCCCAATTTTATGTACATTATAGCGGGATGTATGGTTACAACGGATGTTATACATGGCATACAACTTCTACTGTTCATCTACCAGGAATTTGGTGCCTTTTTTTGGTGAGGATAGTGTGAGGGACTCCAAATTGGTAGATGATGTAGGAGCTCAAAAATTCAATGATAGAATGGGCCTTGAACTCCTTGAGCAGAACTTCCCTTACCCACTTGGAAATAAAATCCATAGCGGTTAGGATGCACCCTCACTGGTGAGCAGTCGCTGGTGGATATGGTCTCACAACATTGAGACCCCAGATCGCAAAAGGCCAAGAGTACATAGTAGCGTAGAGGGTCTCTAGTAGCTGATGCCAAAATTATAATGGATTTGGCACCCCTGGACCCTCTTGGAAAACTCAATACAGTCATAGATCATGGTGGGCCAAAAATAACTCAATCTTCGGATCTGATGAGAGAGTTTTGGCTCTGTCTGATGAGCCCCGCAAGAACCAGCATGAACCTCCTACATGACCTAAGAAATCTCACCTCTGTGAATGAAACGGAGGAAAACCCCTTCAAACTTGTGTCTATAGATAATTTTCTCAAGACCGGGACCACTCTGGAGGGTGAATTGCAATGCGCGACATCCGATTTGTTAACTCTTAGCTTGATCTGATGGGAGATTACCTTGTTGGAGATACTCAATAAAGGGGGTCCTCCAGTGAGGAGTCCCTTCCAACATAGCGTCAGGGGGACTTGGGGGTCCTGAAATGGAGGCACCGGTGGTAAGGTGGCTTACCTGTGGGCTGCACTATCATAAAACCAATCTATAGAAGAACTTTCTTTTATCAGTGATAAGAAGAAAGCACTGATAAAGGGGTGGGCTTTATCAGTGGTAATAATAACAATGATAAAAGTTTTTAATAAAAATATTATGAATTTATATAAAATTATTGTATTTATATTAAAAAATAATGTTTATTTGTATACATTAAATAACAAAATGTCAATAATTAATATATATTTTTTAATAATTCAAAAATTTATATATAATGTTTTAATTGAAAAAAAATATTTCTAAGATTATAATTATATATATATATAGTTATATAATTATAGTAAATTACATTAAATAATAAATATATTCAATAGCCCACGGGGCATGGGTGAGTTGGTGAGCGACGGTGGCGTCCTGATCCTGAGGTTCTGGGTTTGAGTCCTCACACGACAACACACACTATATGCCTTTATCACCTCTCGTGGTCCCCTCTACCTCGTGTGGAACTGGCCTGAAAGCTCAGGTGCCGTTACACCTGGGACTACGACTAGGGGAGTACATAAAGGCGCTCGGTGGTGGGTGACAACCCACCTATACCGTGTAACCCCTTGGGCCTGAAAACCTAGTGTACTTTTTTCCCCACCGTTGGTGGTGGGGTGGTAAGGGCTTGGGTGGGGTGAGGGGCAGGTCATGGGGTCAAGTCCCCGGGCTTGCGATTTACTGTAATTCTCTTCTTTGTGTCGGGTGCCGCTTTCGCAGTTGTACCCAATTTTTTTTAAAAATATATTCAATATATTTATTATATTTATTAGATATTTATTTGATTTATATTTGTTATATTTATTATATTAATTTATTATAATTATTATAATTATTTTATTAATTAATTATATTAATTATATTTGTTATATTTAATATATTTAATATATTTATAAATATATAATAATTTTTAATATATATTTATTATTAAAATTATTGAATATATATGTGTTTTCCAATGAATTTGGTCAATTAATATATTGATCATGCATTTATATATGTTATGTATCATGCATGAATGTTCATTTATACATTACATCACGTTGTCCATTAATGTGGTGTATTGATTAATTCATAAGGTTACCCGTATGAACTATTTATGTTCTAAAAAACATACTTATAAAATTACATTAAATATATTTAAATAATAATTATATTTTATTATATTTTTAATGATATATATAAATAATTTTGGAATAAATTTGTAATTATAATTAAAGATATATATATATATATATAAATAATTATAAAATTATACATATAATATTATAATTTTATTAATATATATATATATATATATATTATCAATTATATACAAATATTTATAAATATATAAAATTTATAGTTATAATTATAAATATTAATAAATATATATATATCTGTGTAAAAAATTAAAAAATTTACAATAAATATATTTGTTATACTACTTATAAAGTTATAAAGATATAATTAAATAGATATATTTATAAATATATACAAATATTTATAAATAAATACAAATAAATTTATATTTATTTAAATAATTATTTAATTGGTTGTGAAATTTTTTTGATAACGATATCATTTATCAGTGCTAAAAAAGTTTTGATAAAATCCATATTTATCAGGGCTACAAATTTAACACTGATAAATAGGTTTTTTATATGCCCAGACAAAGTGCGGATAAAGGTATGTTTTAGCAGCACTTTTTATTTTAGCACAGATAAAGGTTCTAGTGGGTTTTATAAAAGAACCCTAAGAGGCTCCTCTTCCCTTGTACCCTTTCAAGCCTTCGCGGAAGCTGACCCCTATGCTGTCAAGCCATCCTCCGCAGCAACCCCTCCTCTATCGTGACACCACCTCCTCCACCTCCTCCGCCGCTATCTCCTCCTCCTCCACCGCAACCCCTCCATTGTTGTTTCCCCTCCTCCTCTTCCACCTCTGATTCCACTGCTTCGTCCTTATCCTCCTCTTTCGCCCATGCCTCCTCCTCCTCCCTAGCCACCGAATCATCCTCCTCCACCACTGCCTCCTCCACCTCCACCTCCTTCTCCACCTTTTCCTTGAGTGCCCCCTTGTCCACCTATCCTGCTCCAGCATTCCATCCTCATCCGATGAATTTACCAGAATCCTCCTATACAGTGCATGGATTCCCCCTAATGACTCTATATTGTGGTTTCCTTGGTTTCCATTGAGTGTGTATGGTTTGAGGGTTTTTTCATCTATTTGTTTATATATCAATGGGTTTTGGGGGAGTTTTTCATATAATTGTTGGTATATCTATTGAGTATTCTTGACCACTCTTTGATTATTATTGTTTACTATTATTTATTATTTAACTTAGGTGGAGATGCTTATTAGATATATTCCATTCCCTTTCTTTTCAATTTCATATGTTTATTTTTATTTTCAATGTACTAATCTAAATTTTATTAATTTTTTGGTCATACAAAAAGGGTATGAGATATTCAAATGTTGGGAGAGTTTATTGGATTTGGTAATTATCAAATGAGATGAATGGTTCCTTTCCACTCAATCTATGTTTTGATAAATTCATATCCCATCTCAATTGGATTATTTTTATTTTGATAATTACTTATTCCTCTCTTAGTTAAAAGTTTTTTATTATTTATTATGTTGGAGATGATTGTTAGATAAATTCATATCCCCTCTAAATTCATATGGTTGTTCTATCAGATATGCTTCCACACGCTCTTTCTACCTACATAGACCTATTATATATATTTATACCCTCATACAAGCTACTTTTGGATAGATCCTACCTTTATACATGGTAGGCAGCCTCTATGATTGATAACTTATCTAGTGGTGTCTATATTTTAGAGTTGGAAAATACTTTAGATTTATCTTCTTTTCATAAATTCTAGAGTTTTCATTAATATAATAGATAAATCATTTAATGAAAAAAATTTAGGACCCATCTCTCTACTTTTTAAAATTCCCATAGTAAAATAAAAATATATTAGATATTCCTCAAGGCATTTATTATTTCTTTCAATTTGAATTAAATTAGAAGTAATCATTAATGCTTCCATGGAAAAAAGTTATAGCTTCAATCCTCATTTAATATTCAAAATTCATCACACATAAAAAAGAATTTCATAGTAATTAAAATAATTGTATCTAAATGATTGGTCTATCCAACCTACTTCCAAAGTATCCTTATCTATTATATATTGATATCAATATTATTTAAATTAAATGTTCATTGAAAAAATATACAAAAAAAAGAATTTGGTATCAACGAACACCTATTGGGATTATCAAATATAAAAAATAAACAAAATAATAAAATACAGAAGGTCTATATTCCATCCCCAAACCTCACTAAGGTTATACCATCAACCCTTAATCAGCCCAACCCGATTCTCACACTAGTCAAAAACAAGGTAATAGTCATGGTTTATAACAATGATTATAGACCAATTGAAGATGGATATAGTTTATATCCACTATTAGGACACTCATGGTTGTTATCCTAGTTTCCATAGACCACCAGCAATAGCCATAGTCGGATGGTCTAATACCATAGACAATGCTTGTTGATGTAGTCCCTATAATTGGGATCCTATATCCATGGTTTGAAACCTTTTACATAGGGCATCAACATCCATGGGTGGACTATAGACATAGGAATATCCAGCTATGGTTTTTGAATGTGGTCATATAATTCAAAATATTAAACAAAATGATGAAATTTGATCTCTAGACCACTTCTATAATTAATCTAAGACATTAAAAAAAATATACAATGAACTATATTTATAAATATATATATATCTACATATATAAAAATATGTTTCTGTGTGTGTATAATTTTTTATAACTATAATAATTAATCTTTTAGAAAAGAAAAATGGTTATGGATTATGGAACCTTTGGTCACAGTCCATATTCACTATGGTCATATATGTTATAGGAAAGTCATACCACCACTATATATGTGGATTTTAGCCTTAGGACTTTCCAATTCCCTTCCTATGAAAACAATATTTTTTCCATAGTCTATATCGACTCAAACACCAGTTATACCTACGTTAAAACGTATGTGACTTGGTTATGCTAACATAACAAAAAAAAGATAATAGGTTGTGCCCTGTCATTATAAAAAGTTATATGTATGGGTTATGTCTCTAAGTGTGTAAAATTAAAGGGGGTTGTATTCATGATTTGGTATGGTGAATAATAGATATTAATGAGTTACACTCTTTTTCAAAACCGAGGTCTATTTGGTGCATATCCACATGACACTCTTGTATTTTAAAGAATAACCTAGGGTTGGTTTCGAAGGTGAAAGAGGGAAGTTAAACTAATTTTTCAAATGGAACTAGATTCAATGACAGGGTGAATATTCTACATCATGGAGGTTGTGCTTGCGACATGGTTGGGGGACAACGGTGTGGAAGATAGTTTTTATAACACTAGTTGTTTTGTAATAGTTGTGTCATGGAGTGTTGGATGTGGTGTAAATCTTAAAATGTGGAGTTCGCAATGTTATTCCAATTTTGGTATCATTTCACTATAGAGGGTGTGAAGGATTATAGGTTACGGTGTTGTAATTTCCAATGTATCATAGTCCCTTTACCCTAGATTATATGTTCTCATGGATTCCTGTGCACATGGATTCTAGATGTGTTTTTACCAAGAACCATTGTTTTGTGGCCATATCCTTTGTGTTGTAGTTCATTCACATTTGGGAACCATTGTGGTGTGGACCTATTTTTTTGTGTTGTTATGGATTTTTTTGATATTTCTTATGTGTTGTGTTGTGATGCATGTATTTTTCTCCATTATATTTATGTCCTTTTCTACTATGTCCATTTGATGTTTAGATGCTTGATTCACCTCTTCTTATTGATCCTCATGATGGAATAACAAAACTGACTAAAATATAATTACTTAATACAACCTCATACTAATGAAAAATATACAATGAATATTTAAACACACTACTGAATCATCATTTCAAACAATATCTTCACATCATTTAGCCCCGAAGCTTATTATTTACACATTCCACATCACTTGTAACAATATGATGAATGAAACCCAACCAATTAAAATTAAATGCAGTTTGTAATATATTTCATATTATTTTCTGATGTTTACATCACACAAAACATTCAACAAACATTACAACCATACAAATGAGGAAATCTGTAGTAGTGGCTACTCTAATGTCCAATCTAGAAAAGATTTATCAGATATGATAATATTAGGACCCACCCCAATAGAAACTCCAATGGAGTTGGGGATATATTTATATCTAAACCCATCCCCAAATCATATATCTAAATGGAAATGGGTTAGTTACAATTGAAAATGTAAAGATACAGATGAGGCTAGTATCATAACCCACAACTGACATGACATTCTACTAACCTAAGAGGCGTTTATGATCCCTACATCATAAAAACGATTCCCTGGGAAAAAGATAAAACTAATGTTGAATATTTTACCCCAAAATTAGAGTAAATTAAAAATTATCTTTCTCTAGAAAACTGGACATGTCCCATTCATAATACGAACATCTATGAAAATAGTAGATGCACAAAAAATAAATAAGCAGGAAGTAGATAACATAGATGGAAAATAAAATCCAACTACTGACCAATAAGACTGTTTAACCAGAAATTTCCCATTCCTAAATATCATTGGACCTATTTTGGATAGGTATAACATATGAGATCTCATTTTATGTCTTCTTTACACATGGAAATATCCTTTATCACGTGCCTCTCCTCCGGAACGAATGTACTTTTTCCACATACTGAACGACACCTTTGCGCTAAGTTTTCTCCACTTCCTCATTGGTTTCCTCTTGTTCACATGTTATTACTATTTGTTATTGATGGTTATTTTTTGAATTGTATGGGCTAAATACCCTAATGAAAATTATGGCCGTTGGTGGTCCTTGATTACACACTAAATGAATTACATGTTGGTTGGTTCCTATTGAAAATTTGAATATAGAAATAGGTAATTTATGTATACCTATCTAATGAATGAATTCCACAAGGTGATAAAACTTCTCTGATAACCCCTAAATTAATAAGTAAAGTTGAATAGGGGATGATTTTAAAAATCTGAAATTATGTTTGTTTGGTTTGTATGGTGTTGAGATTGTGAGATAGATTGTGTGTTTGTGTGGTGTTTTAGTTGTTGTAATGATTGGTATGCCATTTTTTTCATGTTTTAGTTCCTCCACCCTTGCATATCAATCCAAACCTTTCCCATTTCTATGGATCCAACACCCTTGTTACTTGCGCAATTACACTTAATCTTATAAAAACACTTCAATAGACGACTATATGGGAGACTTTATGGACACCCTAGTCAAATAACCATAACAACATATGTAATGAATCCTTCCACCCTCAAGAACTTTATGGAAAATCATACCATTTATTAGTTTAGTACCCTATTTCTTGACTCAAGACATTATGTTTCTAGATAAACACAAAAAAACAGGTTTACAACATTGCATAAAGATCACATGTGGGATACTAAAACAATATAGTTCAAGGAATTTACATAGATAGTTACATTGATAAGGTGGTTGGGAAGATGGGTGTGATATACTTTGGTCCCGAGTACTACATACAGAGGTAAGGGTATTTTTTACCATATCTAGTTCCATTGATTATAGTTGGATGATCACCCTAGGTGAACATCTTTTGTTTAATTATTTTGTTAAATATTAAAATTAGTGAATCAAATAGGATAAATATGAATAAATAATGAATAAATTCCAATCGGTTGACAAAAGAGTATAGAGATGGTGTGAAAGAGTTCACCAAGTTTGAAAAAGATCATGAATATGGACCTTTTCAAATATATTGTCTGTGTTTACGTTTTTGTTATTCAAGAAACATTAGTCCAAAAGTGTTGGAAGAACACATGAACTATCACAGAATAGATTGATGTTATATATGTTGTAATAAACACGGGGAAAATGAATGTAGGTAGTGTCTAGGATGAAACTATATTTTATGGACTATCTAATAAGATTAAAAGTGCGGACAATGAAGATGAATGTATGGATGATGCGATTACAGATGTGAATGATGATGAATATCATATATAGAAAATGACAAGGAAATATGATGATGAACTTCTTAATTTCCCACAATTGTTTAAAAAGTTAAATTATAGTGAAAGGGTGCCATTGTATTTTGGAAAAACTAAATATATAGTATTTTTATCCGTATTGAAGCTATATAATTTGAAAGCAAGCAACTTGTTTAGTAATGTGAGTTTTAAAAAACTACTTGCTCTACTGAATGACATGCTCCAAAAAGATAATGAGCTCTTTATCTGAACATGCGATGCCAAAAAATGCTACAATTTATGGGTCTGATCTTTGAAATAATACATGCATGACTGAATGACTATATACTATTTCACAATGACCAAATAACACTTAAAGAATTCCCAAAGTGTGGTACTTCCCGATAAAAGAATGATGAATCCAGTCTTATGAAATTTGTATAGTAAATTTTAATCATTTCATGTTTTAAGTTCCTATATGGAAGAGAGGATAATTTAGGACAATTCACATGGCATTCAGATACAAGAATTTAAAATGGGTAACTACATCACCCGACAGACTCTCCTCAGTGGAAGAGAATTGATCATGAGTATCATAAATATGTAAATGTTCCAGGAAACGTTCATATTGCATTTTCTACATATTGAGTGAATGCATTTGGGTTTTAAAGAATTGGTCATAAAACATGGACTGTTATGTTGGTAAATTATATCTTACCACTATAGTTATGCATCAAATGAAAATACATAATTTTATCTGTTCTTATATCAGGACCAAAACAACCTGGTAATGACATTGACGTTTATTTGGATTCATTGATCAAGGATTTGAAATTATTGTGGGATTTAGGTGTTATGTTCTATGATGCATACAAAAATGAAGATTTCACATTGAGAGACATGTTAAACAGGTCGATAAATGAATTTCTGGATTATGAAATTTTTTCAAGATATATCATTAAAAGAACTCAAGGTTCTCTTGTTTTCGAACAAGGTACACAATAAATTAGGTTGAAAAATTCATTGAAAACTGTATTTCTATGACATCAATGATTTATACCCCAAATGAATGAGTACCGATCATGCATGAAATCATTCAATGTATTTTCATAAGAATGTACAACACTGTCTCCACTAATAAGTGATTAATTTGTTTAGAATTTAAATGATTTATACACTACTTTTGGTAAACCATTTTTAAAAAACCATATGAAAACAAGTTATAAAAAGAGATCTGTTTTTTTTGAATTACCATACTAGAATTGTTTGAATTTCAAAAAATTTCATGATGTTATGTATGTTGAAAAAATGTATGTGATAGTGTCATCGACACATTGCTAAATGTACTTGAAAAAATGGTGGAATTAATGCTAGGATAGACATGGTTGAGATGGTAATAAAAGAAGAGTTGGCACCAGTGAAGGGTGAAAAACAAAAATTTATTCCTCCAACTGTTTACACAATTTTCAGGAAAGAGAGATATCAGTTTTGCATCTTCCTGAATGATGAATAGGTGTCCAAAGGGGTATTCATCAAATATCAAGAACCTCATTTCAATGAAGGATTTAAAGTTAAAGGGCATAAAATCACATGGTTGTCATGTTTTGATGCAAGATCTAATTCCTATAGATTTATGTTTTATTTTTTTCATGAAATTCCACCATACATTAACAAATCTCTATTTCTCTTCAAAGCAATATGCAGAAAAGTAATATACCTGATGAAATTGCCAACTATGGAAAGAGAAATGTAACGACCCAAGAATTCATGTTTCGCGTAGTGTTATGTTTCCCTTTAATTGGACCATCTTTCTATAAAAAGAAGAAGAAAATAAATGAAAACCCGTAGCAACAAGCATGGATGAAATACTCCTTTATTAAGAAACACCTTGACGATTACAAATCCCCACGATCAAAACATCACTAACCAAAGATCCCAACCAAGAACCCAATTACAACGATGGGAAGACTGCTTAGAACTACGAGGAGCCCGAGAATGCGGTAGGGATTCTGAACATCCATCATAAGGAACATAAGTATGGCTGACGCCACCGCGACCGTGCTCAGCACCAAGGGGATCACACGAACCATCTTCCTTTATCTTCTTCGGTCACTTGGAGTAAGGGACACCGAGACCAAACCCTTTTTATAAGCATCCCGATATGACCGTTAAACACCAACAGATAAAAATGTAGCCGTTGGCTCTCTCCTAACTTGTTTTTTTTAAAAGTTTTAATTTGAAAAACAATGGTTTTTGACACTAAGATTTCCACTATTTGTTATATATATATACATGTAATTTGAGCAAGTAATTATTTGTTTAATTTATTTTCTTTTTCTAAAATGGTGGACTATACTGATTTTGGTGAGGTTTTACTTCTTTTACAAATATATATGTGCACACTCTCGGTTTGTAGATGTACCTGTATATATATTTATGTTGTGGAAAACTGTATGTTAAATGAATTATACCTATTTTCTGAATTATAATAATACAAATGTTTATAACTTGCTTTTATATTTAATGTTGTGAAATTATGTCAACGTTTTGGGTTCTTGCTGTACAAATTTTGTGGTATAATGTTGAAATTCACTTTAATGCACATTAAATTTGCAATTTTGGAAATAACTAATAATGTTAAAATGTTAATATCTAATAGAATAATTAACTTCTCTTGCTTGCAACAATAATTTGTGATCTTGAATCTTTAAAACAATAATACTGTAGCTAAATTTTGTTATATGAAAAAGAATATATTTTTATACCTATATATACATATTTGAAAATGGTGGGAATAAATACTGTCCTTCCACTTAAATATAAATATTTTATACAACTTAAACAAGCAATGCTTTGTTTTATTGAAATCTTGTGGGGTTTTATTTTATTTTAAGTCTGTATAAATATGTGCAATCTCTTGGAATAAGTTTATATATGTATACATGAACATATATGCATATAAATAAAGATGTTTATAAGTTAATTTTTATCCTTTGTGGAAATAATGTCAAAAATTATGGTTTCTTGTGTTATGTTTTTATTACTCAATGTTCTTAATATTTGATTTTCATAATGAAATATTATGTAGTTAATAATTAAGGATTAACAATAATGACAATATAATATTAATTAGTGATGTTTTAAATCTATATATATATATATAGGTATATACATATAATAAAAAGTTTTGATTAAATCAATTGACAAATGACTTTTATTAAAATAATGAATGTTAATTTAATAATTGAGTTTAATAATGTTGGATTAAATTAATAATATTATTAATAAAGCGATTTTATTTTTTTTAAGAAAAACCTGTAGCAAAACCGTGTTTTAAAACCGCGGAGGAATTCCAGCCGTTTGATTCGCTCCTCCTCTGATCTTGGCCGTTGTTTCCTTTTAAATACCGCGCCAATTCTGAGCCGCACGATCAACCCTCGTGCGATCTCGGCCGTCCGTTTTTTTCTTACAGCTTTCTTCCTCCTCGCGCCCGCGGTTCTCCTCCTTCCGCACGTCGCCATACCAGAGATCTTAGGGGATCCGTTTTTCTCCCCGAGGCCGGCGAGTGGACCCAAGCGTCTCCCTCCTTTCCACAAGCCGACGCGGACACCTCGCCTCGGCCGAAGACTCCCTGAAGTCTTCTTCTCCATCTTCGTTTTTTTTAAGCCCCCTGCTGCACCGAGGACCGAAGGATCGGCTCTCTTTATCTCTCTGACCTCCAGGCGACGCCAACACAGCTCCGGTCTTCCTTCCTCTCCTCTTCGTCGAGTACTGGTAAGGGTTAGTCGAGTTTTGTGTTTGTTTAAAATATGCTTATATATGTATATATGTGAAACCAACCATTTAGGTTTTCTTTTATGATTTACAATTGATGCGGTTTTCTTTTATGATTTACAATTGATGATAGCCTGTGGATGAAAGAAGTCCTTAATGTATGAAATTCATGTAAGAAGATTATTTTTCTTCGGTTCAACGTGCAAAACCCTTTTTTTATCAACTTGGTGTTTCACGGTTATGCTTATATAAATATATGTATACATATATATATAATTTGATATAACTTTCAATCCTTTGTTTTTGGGTTTTCTAAATATGATTATTAGTTCTAAACTAATGTTTTAACGTGTAAAATACTTGAAAGGGTCAAGTGTGTTTTTGTGTTTTCTTTTACTTCGTAATATAAAGATGTATATACATGTTTATATAAACACAAACCCATTTGCATGTACGCACTTTGTGTGTTATGTATACATACGTCCTGAGGCTATGCACCTGATTCCACTGGCTTCGTTGTCTTCCTCTCCTCCTCTCCGTTCTGGTAAGGGTCGGACCATGTTTTTTTTAAAAAATTTGTTTTAAACTTCGTTTTTCATATATATAAAAGTATATTAGGGTTATATATATATATATCAATATATATCTTATATGTTTATACCCCCGGTTCCTCATGCCTCATCTTTTCCTCCTCTCCAAGCAAGGAAAGAATTCGGTTATAATTTTGGTTGGGTTTCTCTTTTACAAGAATCGGTTTTTATATAAATATGTATATATTTATATATACTTGATATATAGATATATACCTTAAAATACACATATTATAGGATGATAATCAGTATTTTATCAATGTTTATACCCCATGATTTCTTCTTTCCTTCTATAAAATGGATATTTTAAGTAAATGGGCGAATATGTGAAATTGTGCAAGTGAATGATGTATATTATTGTGGTATATACATACACGTATGTGTACATACCTCAATATGAATTTAGAGACCATGTTTACAATTTTTATAAAGCATTACGAGGTTTATGGGTTAGTTGGACTTCAAACTCATTCATGAAACTGATAATTTTCATTTATCACTGCTTTAGATAATTAGGATTTTTCTTAGAATGGATAGTACGGACTTCTTGAATTCTTTATAAATGCATTCATGTATTAATAGATAGGTACTCACGTTTATTTAAAGTGACAATGGAAGGGTTTACACAGTTATGTATATATGTTTTTTTCTTAAGATGGATTTGATTATACACATTGTAATCTCAACTGCCTATGTTAAACACTTTCAATATCCATCTATCATCATAAGTGTAAGTTGTGAACATCCCTTCTTTAATCGGGTATTATGATGTTATGTAATGTTAAGTGTTATGTTTATTTTCTTGAAAACCCAATTTTCTTTTAATGTTAAGATAACTGGTTATGTGCTCGATGTTTTAGTATGCATGTCGTCATGTTTTTCATGATAGAACTGTTTTCATGTTTTGAACACACGTGCAAAAAAAAGGGATTCAATTATGAATGTATGAAATCCTATGTATGACCATGTCTAAGTATGAGAGGGAATTATTGGACTTACATGTTATGGACGGGTGCGCCCGGAATTATACAGCGCTCCAATGCATTGGGTAAAGGATGAGTCTCATGAGACGTTATGTGCTACAGTCTTGGCAGTTAGCCTCGGTTCGTGCTGCTATAGAAACGGGATTGGCGGTTAGCCTTGAACCGTATTAAGTTATGTTTTACGGTCTTGACGCAAGGTCTTGACAATGTCCGGCATTATACTTTCCCTCCACATATGAAGATAAATGTTGTACCAGGGGATAGTTCAACTAACAAGACATCTCTAAGTGGGTAAATTCCCTTTGACTATAAGAAAGGAAACATGTGATAAGAACTGAAAAACATGTGTTTAATATCATAAGAACTTTACGTTCCCTTGTCTAATGTTATGAATAAAATCTCTGCTTACAGACTTTTAGAACTGCTGCATTTTGGTTGTGAAATTATGCACATGCTCACGCCACTGATTTATGTCTGTCCTTAATGTTTATCTAAAGTACTTTCTCCTTTGCAGTGCAGATGTTTTTTTAGAATGTAGAATTTGCTGGTTCTAAAGAAAAATTTAATGCCTTGTTTGATATAGCGTTTTATCATTTTCTAAAATTTCTGCCTTGAAAGAAAAATTCTTTTTAAATGTTTTTAAAAACCCCTTACTGGGCACTTTCGCTCACCCTACGTTTTGTTTTTAAAATTTTCAGGTGAGTCAGTGCTTAAGAATGTTCAGAGCAGCTGGTTTCCCAGAACCCTCAGCCTCACGATCTTCTGTAATGTGAGACATGATAGAATGTTTGTAAAATAAATGTTCTGTAATGTGGTTGCATCATGTCTCATAAGGCTCCCGGGAATCGGGGTCGTTACAAGAAATTTCTGTCATATTATGTGAATTGGAAATGTTCTTCCTGCTGAAATTATTTTATATGATGGTTCATTTGATGGTTAACTTGTTTAGAGAGATTCGACTATGTGGTCTTATACATAATATATGGATGTACCCCATTGAATAATATATGAATATTTGGAAAGGGTGTGTCAAAAATCAAAGTCGACCAGAGAGTAGTATTGCAGAGCGATATATTTTTGAGGAAGCCATTGAATTATAATCTGAATACCTATCTGGAGTGGAAATCATTTCCCTACCAAAATCTTGTCACACTGGGTGGCTCTAGGGAGAAGGAATTTCAGTAAGAGAGGTTGTCACAATAAATATTACAGATAGGGAGAAATCCCACCTTAACATTTTTCAAAATAGTTTCAAAATTGAACTAAATGTTAAAACCCAAAATGAAATTGTTAGGCATTTAAAACTAGATAGGGATGAAAAATGGATATTAGATACACATAATCGACAGTTTTTTGGATGGTTTCGGTGCCATATTTTTATGAAGTCATGTGAACATCTGGAGTGAATTTCAGAATGACTTCAGTGACTAGCCGGAGGACCAAGTGTGTATGTATTATATTTCAATACTTATGTAGTTAATGGTTATAAATTCTTTACCAATGAACATGATGAATATAGAGACTTATAGAATAGTGGGTTTACACTTGTGGCTAAAGTGATGCATGTTTCTGTTGATATGGACAAAAATCCAATTTATGAAAATATTTCATACTTTGGCATCATCAATAAAATATGGGAGTTGGATTATAAGACCTTTCAAGTGCCTATTTTTTAATGAAAGTGGGTTGATAATTGGAGTGATGTTCAAATAGATGAATTGGGATTCGTGAAAGTTTATTTCAGCAGGAAAGTGGAGAAAGATTAACTTTTTATAATGGAAACAGAGGCTTTACAAGTATTTTATGTTCTAGATCCCACAAACCAAAATAGGTCAACTGTTCTGTTATCGAACAAAACAACTGAAGATTATGATGAAAATTATATGGAGGATGGCCCTTTCATTGGGATATAAAAATCATTTATCAGTGGTCCCAATGTAGATGGTGTTTTGTATATCAGAGGAGACCATAATGAAGGGATTTACATAGTCGATACAGGGGTCAAATATCTTCAGCCATAAAAAAGAGACTTCAATAATAAGGTTATTTATTATTTTAATATATATTATGTTAACTTATGTTATTATATGTTCACTGTTACTTTTATGTAATATAAATTAAATAGTAAACCACTTCTATAGATAATGACTTCTGATCCTACTGCTGCACCCAATCCTGAGGCACAACTGGTCTCTCAAACTAATACTACTGGTCCCAGTGTAGAGGAACAACATGTTTCTCAACCTGTTGTTACTGATACCAATGATGAGGTACAACAATTTTCTCAACATATTTCTTCAGGTCCCAGTGCTAATGGTAGCACTCTAGAGGAACAAAATGAAGATGCTGAAATTGAGGAAATGGTAGTCAATCAAACCCATGTGGCACATAAAAAAAAGAGAACTATAGTTTTATAGTTTTAGCCAAAATACTTAAGGAAAAAAGAAAAATTCCTTAAATATGAGGTGGGATGGAATATGTGAGGTCAACATGTTAACCCCAACAGAGCCATGTTTTGCAACTACATTGGAATCGTCACTAGGCAACACATGCTGATTGATGTACATTCGTGGGACCATGTTGTCATTGTGCTTAAGACACTAATGTGGGAAGAGAATATGGTAAAATTATGATATAATTTCATTAATTTGTTAAAATAAAATAAAATAACAAAACATTGAATTACTATACATCATCCATTGCAGATTACATTTATAGTAGATGCATCACACAAGGAATATGTTTTTAGAGTTTCCAAAAGGATTCATTGAGGCTTACACACTTTTAACTAAATATAATCATAAATATGATGAAGGTAAAAACAAGCCGCACCCACCTCCTCTTTATGTACACTTGATATCCTAAAGATCATTGGATGCGTTTAGCAGCCGTCGTGCGGAGCAGACTTTTCTGGTACATTGTTCCTGGTAATACATTGTTTGACGTTTCTTGTATTCAATAATTTTATTGAAATTTATTTATTTATGAAACATCAACTGAGTTCGGAAAATGAGGAACGATAATTAATACCAGCGTACCACTACCGTAAATCAAGGATGGGGTATGCTTCACTTGAGGAAAAAATGGTTCTTATTTTTAATCTACATAATATTCTTATGTGAAATAAAACAACACCATAACCATGTTCATATTTTTATATGAATATGGATGAATCAAAATATTAATCCACTTCAATACCAATCTATGTGATATGGAAGGAGGCTCATGTAAATAAAAAGGGAATACTGATATATGAGAACACACAAAAAAGTTTGGGAAACTTGTGTAAGTATGACATAATGTAAATATGTTTTTTATTTAAATCTCCATTACATAAAATTGATTACTTATATTCCAATATTTTCTATCTAACATAGTCACAGGAATCAACAAAACCCACACCAGAGGCGGACATACTTTCTGCGGCCTTGAAGCAGCCAGAACTGTATGGCCGCGTCAGAGGTTGGGGTTTTGGGGTGACACACCAAACATATTTTTAGAATAAAAAACAAGAAGATGTTGAAACTGAGGAAATGAGAAATAAAATATAAACATTAAATATGTTTCAAGAATAAATTTAATACCATATATATATGATATAAAGTTTGATAGGGGGAGGAAGATAGAAGAAACAACTCATGAACAACTTATGCGTGAAGATCCTGCCCCACCCCCACCAGTTTTGAGGTGAGCCATTCCCCGAAGAAACCTGACACAACTGAGGTAATCAATTTTATGATAATTTTTTCAATGAAATGTGAATCCCATAGACACTAATACATTTCTTGTACTGATATTATACATGGTGAAAATGACTGTGATTTTCATCTATCAACTCCCACCAATCGCCTTGTAGAAAGGGTTATGATGTTCAATATGTAGAATGACATGCTACACAATAGAAAACTTCCAACAAATCATTTCAGAGTGTCTATTAACATAGCTCATGAACCAAGCATCAAGCTACCTATTCCAAATGACAATTAAAACATTCATATGGTTGAAAAAACTGTTGGATCATTCATCGCATGGCAGTCAATTCTTGTAAAAAACATGTCGATAAAGAAGTATTCATTTCAAATTTATTTTTCAAGATGAATCTTTATCAGTTAATGAAAAAAGGTCTAAAATGATGAATGTTTTTTATAAAATGGAAAAGAGAAGGTGTGAAACAGATGATCAACTCATTACTATCTCAAGGATGAACAAACCGATCAAAACGATCTACTGATAGCACCTTAACCCCGCCCATTCTATATCAACATTTAATACTATTACAAGATCACTTGGATAAAAAGTTGATAGACGACAATACTCACACTTTTGATTTTAAAAAACATATGTAAGTAGAGGAATAATCCGATTACATTAGTGCTGAAAATGTAACTGAAATCATCAAGTATGAATGGCTAGGCACCTCAGTTATAAATGTACACTTGAGGAATGTTTTCATGATTTGATTTTACAAAAACAGATTTACTATGATAATTATGACTAAATAAATTTCAAATATTTCACAGGGGTATATATGAAAAGCAATTAAAGGGATTTCCCCATGAACACAAATTTTGACCTTTTAGACCTCACATAACCTCTTCAAAAGAAGAAATAAATTTTGATAAAGAAGGTGAAGTAATGTTATCCTTTCTAAAATAATTTGAAAACAAAATTATAGATGTCAAATTCCTTTTAATGACAATGATGCAGGGGTCAAAATCTAAAATTTAATCATATCAACTATATTTTCATTTCTTTTATTACTTATTCCTTTTGTGTTTTTAGGCAACATTGGATTCTCATTGCTATCAATTTGGATACTCCAAATATTTATTTTATGGATTAATTGCATGGATATCCAACGAACTAACCACACATGATGTTGTTTGTCAATTTTTAATACACTTGATCAAACATTTTAGAACTAAAAATCTAGTTATATAATTTATGTCATCTTTTAATGAGGATTCTATTATTATTGGGCAGTGCATCTATATCATCTACTTCATGGAATGAATCCATGGCCTTGGGAAAAGAATTCCCACAATATATTAAAAATGACATGTATCATGGTATATATAATAATATTTCACTATCCAAACACATATCAAAACAAATTTATTAATTTTATCGATGTTTCTGTAGTGTCCAAAACATCAAAACGGAAAGGACTCTGTTTATTATGTTTGTAAATTTATGAAAGAGATCATATTTAATCAACAAACTAGAATCCCTGAAGAGGTATTTTTGAAATTAATTAATAGTTCACTTAAAAAATTTATTAATCATTTGTGTATTTATATTTTTTCAGTACTACTATGACTGTCATGAAAAAAAAATATTCACAAGATGATATATAGGTGTTTATAAATGAATGGGCAGCATACCTGATGGAATATTGTATACAAATAGGATGAATGTGAATTCATACTACTTATTTTATCCTTATATGATCATTGATATCTCCCTTTTTTACACTTATTGAGCCTATACGATCACCCTTTCTTATGTTTCATATCCTTAGGTTATGAAGAATGGTTTTAGAAATTATTTGTATTTATAGTAAAGAATAAACTAATTAGAAACTCTTTTGAACTAGTTATTTATGGTTCCATGATTCCAAAAGCACTAGACCTAAAATATTATGGAATAGATCATTTATATTATGTATTTTGGTTATTTATACTACTATTTCTACTAATGTGTTGTGTGAGAAGAATATTGGTTGGGAATAACTCAGAAATTTATTAACAAAATAATTTATTCTTAAATAATGTTGGTTAAATACCGTTTAGAATAACATCTGATCTAACCATATGATCCAGCCTCCCTGTGATGCTCTCATCAGAAACCCTCTCTATGATTTCACAATTCAGTGTTCACTTTTCTTTCTCTTCATGCACCCATCTACTTGGTAAATGGGTGCAAGAAAAGAAGGAAAAGTGAAAGTTGAATGATTATATCATAGACACGGTGTCAGATGAGAGCATCACGAGACACCAGATCAGAAGTTTAGGTCATATGTAATGATAATTGGTAGTTAAACAACAATAGTGAAGTGAAAAAAGAATCATTAGTTTTTTTATTAGCTTATATATGGACCAAAGAAACCCTTTGTAATGTTGTAAAGGTAATTTTATGATATAATATCTCTATTTTAACAAAAAATTATATAATGAAACATTGATTATATTTTCATAATTCCTTATAGGGTTCTTTTATTTTAGAGGATTTCTATCAATGTGACATGCCATTACATGAAGAGAAACCATGGTGTCTCTGATCAATCACATAAGTAATTTTGATGTTTTTATAGTAAAATAATTTTCCATATAATGAATACATTGTTTCATATTTATTTTAAATTTATTTATTTTATATAATGAATATTAATATACTCATATGTGATATCAATTTATGAAATGTTTAGGTCATTATCGTTGGTATTAGAGTAACTGAACTATTCAATGTTGGTAAAATGCATTGAGTTGTTTTCATACTTTAGGGAGATGATCTGTATGTCATTCTAAATGTGTAGGAATAATACCCAAATCATTATGACACACGATGTGACTGATATGACTCATTGTGTCTCTTTTTATTTAAAATTAACATTATTTATAGTAAAAAGAACAAGTGACATATTGAAAACAGAGCAAAAACATTGGTATTGTTTTCATACTTTATAAAAAATATCCATAAGTCATTTGTGACTTGATGGAATTTTCCTCACCTCAATTCAACACAAAATGAAACTGGTATGACTCAAAGTGTCTCTTTTTATTGAATATTGACTTTAGTTTTAGAAACATAACACATGTGACATACTCAAAACTGAGAAAACATATTCAGACTATTTTGATAAATTATTAAAACAATCCATGAGTCATTTGTGACGTGTACGAATCATCCTCATCTCAATCTGTGGCACAGTGTGACCGGTATGGCTAAAAGTGTCTGTTATAAGTTTAAAATTGGCCTTTTAGCTCAAAATGTGTCACTCACTAAAATCCAAGAAAACTCACTCAAATTTTCCTCATAATTTAGGATAATGATTCATAATTCATTTTTGATGTGTATGAGGAAGTCTTATATCAACTAACACATGATGCAACTGGTATGACTCAAATGCGTGTTTTCAGTTTGAAATGACATTTTAGTACAAAAACATAACTCACATACAACAAACTTAGCAAACTCATTTGGATTGTTTTGATACTTTAGAAAAACAATACATATGTCATTTGTGATATTGTAGGATTCAAACTCGCCTCAATTTAGTTCACAATGCAACTGGTATGACTCAATGTATCTCTTTTAATTTAAAATTGACTTTAATTTTAGAAAAAAACACAAGTAACATACTGAAAACTGATAAAAAGCATTCAGATTGTTTTGATACTTTAGTACAATGATCCATGAGTTATTTTTGATGTGTAAGAATCAACCACAACTCAATTCGATGCATGGTGTGACTGATATGGCTAAAAGTATATGTTATTAGTTTAAAATTTACATTTTAACCCAAAATGTGTCACTCACTAAAAACCCAAAAAAACCTACTCCAATTGTCTTCATAATTTAGGATAATTATTCATATGTTTTTTGTGAAATTTATAAAGCATTATCATATCAAATCAATGTATGATGTGGCTAGTATGACTCAAAATACGTGTTTCCAGTTTGAAATGAAATTTTAGTACAAAACATAACTGACATACTAAAAACTAGGAAAACACATTTGGATTGTTTTGATAGATTAGGAAAATGATCTATAAGTGATTTGTGACATTTAGGAATCAAACTAAACTCAATTCAATGCACAATGATACTAGTATGACTCAATGTGTCTCTTTTTATTTAAAATTGAATTTAATTTTATAAAAAAACACAAGTGACAAATTGAAAACCAAGAAAACGTATTTATATTGTTAGGATACTTTAGGAAAATGATCAATGAGTAATTTGTGACTTGTAAGAATCAACTGAACCTCAATCTGACACACAGAGTAACCGATATAAATCAAAATGTGTCATTTAAATTTGATAATAATTTCAGTAAAAGATGAACTGAAATATTCAAAACCAAAAAAACCCATCTGGATTGCTTTACAATTTTAAAACAATTATATATGATTCATTTGTGATGTGTAGGACTCAACCGAACCTAAATACGATGCAGGTGTGATCGATAAAATTCCAAATGTGTATTTTTTTATTAAAAATTGACCTTTTATTAATTTTTTTAATAATGCACAAGACACCTTAAATTAATAATAATGGAAAAGTAAAAAAGTGAAAAAAATGAAGAGGATATAAACTAACTAACAACAAAAGAAAGTCAAAAGTACCTCAACAAACTCGATAGTGAGTGCTCATACCGTGACAAGAGTATCTTCTACCCTGTCCACAGGGGTTGAAACCTCTTTGCCATGTTTTTTTCAATAACCCATGGGATATCACAGTCATCGGAGTGTATAATATCACCATCATCCTTTGTTTCATTCACATTAGGTGAACCACAAACACTTTTTTTAGAAGCCAGTAAATCAAATGGATTATGAGTGTATACATTTTCTTTATCCTTTTGTTTTAAAATGATGAGCCGAAGGAGATGTTACATTCCATTTACTGTCCAAGCCCAACACTATTTCCAAGTGTATATTAGAGTTTCCATACAATCCCCCTTCATAGTTATCTGATGGGGAGGCTGAAAAAAGGGATGAATCTGATCCTTTTCCATGAGGGAAAAAGGATTCAGGAACAATGTAAGAAATATGAAAGCAGGAGTATCATCAATCACATTCACTGTTGAATATTTTGAGTCAGCATTAGGTTTAATTGAATCCCTCCCCTGATTTGGGGTTTCTTTTGATGGTAGATCTCCTCCAGATCATGTCTTTTAAAAAATATACTACATCTAGATTAGCCTTCCCCTTGCGGTTATTATCATATATCATCTTTTTTTCTTGATATATGTTGTGGTCTACTACCTCGAGGGAAAAATATTTCATGGCTATTTTGACTATCCTATGAGTTTTTGACAACCTGATAATCATATAGGACACTGGACAACATTTCCTTGAAAGAAAAAATGTCCTTATGTTCACTTTCTCCCAAATCGGTCCATGATATTGTGGGTTTGTCTAGACTAGACTAGATAGTAGTAAACAATGTACAATCACGATTTGGAGAAACATTAATATACTGGGTACCTTTTATGTTTTCCTTTTCCAGCCTAGTGAAACCTAAAATGGGGCCACCCTAATCGTGTAGTGAGATAGAAACATTATTAACAGAACTCATAGATGGAGTTATGATTGGAGGTAGAAAAACTCCAACATCTACATTCCCCTCTACCTCATTAAGAAGTGTATAACTCTTTTATCTACTTATATAGTGATCTAAGTCATGCCCCTTCAGATAAAATTCAAGAAAAATCATTTTTCTTCTATAGTCTAAGGTAGTATGACCAATAATAGTATATTCTTCACAAAAGAGATGCATTTTTTCATATCCCACTCTAAGATTAATATCATCCTGCAGAGTATAAAAAACAATATAATCAGTACTTAGAATACTCAGATCAACCTCTTCCATCATACAAGAAAAATTTAAACAAGGCACCATTTTTGTTGAACTATACATCCTTATAGAGACTCATAATGATGATTCAACATCAAATAAAATTTCTGGATGCCATAAGATCCATTTCAGGCTATGTATTTTTACCCAAACCAGATAATATGTCTCCTAGAAACCCGATAAGTTGAAATTTATATTCCAATCATGTAATTTCAATGTTCCTAGCCTTAAACTGATCAACCTAGTGCTCCATGATTTCCCTTTCAAGTCCGCAAAAGAAAATAGAATGTAAAAAAACCCACATTCTAAATAAACACATTTAAAATCAGCAAACCCCCAAATGGTTGTAAGCCAGTCAAAAAGATCTAAAAGATTCCACAGTTTCATTAAATTTTATTTGTTCAATAGAGATGTGATAGAGAACATACATAGATATAAAATTTCTAAAATAGTTTCGTTATATGTTGAGACATGGGTCGTTGTTCCTTTCTGGATAATACGATGCATTGTTCTGTCACTAAAAGCCACAAAATATCTAACAATGGAACCCACGATGGTCATCAGGTTCCCTCCATCTTTCACCTTAGTGTTCCTAAAATGTTTTACTTGATGTGCATCCACATGCATGGAATCATAGTTATACTGATTCAGAGATCTAGGGTTTTCGGTTGCAGTGTGTCTGACAGAGAAAACTGAAGCGATGGAGTCCCGATCCTCCATCCTTCAATATTTGATATCATTTTAATAATTTATTCTTTCATATTAATGTTAAATTTATTTCTTTATGTGTTACTAACATAATATTTTTTTTCTTATGTAGGTCAAATTTTTTCAAGAGTTTGGATTCATTGTTCAGAAACAAATACCATGGATGACAATTTTTGAGAGGGGACCACATATACCAAAGGATGAGACATTAATGTTTTCAACTATTTGTCAGATAATTGTAATTTTAACCATATAAAACATTGATTTATATATATATATAGAAGTTTTTTTTTGTATTCAGGATGTCAAGTAAATGTATATACCATTGTTTGAGAATCTCTTGTGTGCTCTGTTTCATTCTATTGTGCTTTGTTCGTGTGTAGGTGCTATTTTGAGCAGGTGTTCCAGTTATGGGTGTGCTGTTAAATAAATAGTAAATCCTAGGAACTAGGCCTTTTTAGCGCTATTTTGAGTGCTCATAAAGGCCGATTTTATCAAAAGTAATTAATTTCTGATAAATTGGGCATTTATCATCACTTAAAATAGTGCTGATAAATGGGTCCCTTTATTCGTGCTAAAAAAACTCTGATAAAGTTGGGACCTTTATCAGATATTTTTTAAATGTGGATAAAGGTCCCCCTTTATCAGTGATTTTTAGCTCTATTATAGGTGAGCCTTTATGTTCTCTGTGATTGATGGTGCTTTTCTATTGCTGTTAAAAGCAGTTTCTTACAATTTTAAAAGCATTATTTGTTTTAGTGCTATCATCATCTTCCAGAGTAATGGGAGTGAAGAATCTTAAATGCACTTCATGAATAATCTAATCATCTTGGTTAGGATCTACAAGAGATGCGACCAGTAAATCCAATGCATCATCTTTACCATTCTGTGAATGGGGGACATGAGTCACTTTTGGCAGAGATGAGAACTGGGCCATCAGTTGGTGGGTCTGTTCTAACAGTGGCACGAGATCCAACTTTATAACTACGTAATCATCATTGATCATCATGATTACTAGTAAAGAGTCCTCAATTAACATTTAGGTGTAGAACGTAAATATCATGGTCCATCTCGAGACCAGTAATGAGAGCCTGGTACTCTACCTCATTTTTGGTACAACCTTATGACAACATGAATGAATATGGTTGAATATATTGCACTGGCTGGATGAAGATGATATCCAGGCCCACTTTGTAGAGTCTGGAATCATTTAGTCTTATACCGGTAGGGCTTTTGGAAGAACCATCAAAATGTATTTTCCCACACAGAATGACTTGATCTACTGAGATAATATCCTCATATGGGAAATAAAGATCCAGAGAATGGTCCGTGGGAGCTATATGGGCAGAAAGGAAGTTTGCCAATGCTTGTCCCTTGATAGCCTTCTGTGGAACAATTTTTTTTGAACTTTTGGATGATCACTACCTACCATGCTAGACTGACTGTCAATATGGGGTAGTTCAGAATACACTTCAGCAGATCCACTTGAGACAATAGTTGTATCTCATAGTACTGCAAGTAGTGTCGCACTGTCCACACTGTGAATACCAACATGAGGCATCTATTCTCAATAGAGTAGTATCTAGTCTTTGTATTGTGGATGATGTGGTTGAGAGAGTATAAATTGTAATTCATTCCCTCATTGTTCTTCTGGGTGAGAAGGGAGTCGAGAGATCATTCCAGAGCGGTAACCAAAAGGACCAGTGACTTTCCAAAAATACGTGGGATAAAAAATGGAGGTTGTAATAGGTACTGATTGATCACCCCAAAAGCAGTCTGACACTCTTAATCTCACTATTAATCGAAACCTTTCTTCATGAGTTGGGAAAAGGGATTATACTTACCATACATATTTGTTATGAATCAATGTATATAGGCTTAGTGGCCTTGAAAGCCTCAAAGATCCCAAAATTTTCTTGGAGGAGACATCTGATTGGTGGCCTTCATCTTCTCCAGATTGATCTCGATGCCTCTTTATCTAACAAAAAAGATGAAAACATATATTGAGGTGACCCCAATGACACACTTCAAAGGGTTCATCTTCAGATAGTGAGATCAGATGAAGCCAAATAGTCTCTCATGATCCTTGAGATGGTTTTGGTGCTGGTGAGATTTCACCACCAGATCGTCCACATAACACTCCACCAATTTACCAAGGATCAGCTTAAATATGTGATTCATGGAATGCTATTTAGTGGAACCTACATTATTTATACCGAAGGGAATTACCTGGTCACAGAAAGTACCTTATGATCCCCTAAATTTTGTATACTCTTCATACTCAGGGGATATTCAAATTTGGTTATATCCAAAATACCCATCCAATAAAGAGGGATCCTGGAATCTAGTAGTGGCATCAATCAATAGTTCTGTCACTGGAAGGGGAAAGACCTCCTTGGAGAAGTGATGGTTGAGATCCTGAATGTTGATGTAGAATATAATTTGAGAATTCTTATTTCTGACTAGAAAAATTTTAGAAATCCATCTGGGGTACAATAAATCCATAAAAAAGTTGGCTCTGATGAGATTATCAAACATGGACTCGACCATGGCACTGTGAGAAGGGTGCATCTTTCTTGGAGGTTGTTTGAACCCATGATGATTTTCGGGAAGAACAAAGTAGTGGACGATGACATAAGGATCTAGTCCTGGCATCACGTCATAACACCAAGAAAACACATCATGATGCTTCTTGAGTAATTCTTTGTATCGTTGTTGCTCTTTGACAGACATAATGACACTGATCAATTTGGTTTTAGATTTGTCTCGTTACCAAGGTTTGCATGTACCAATTCATCGACCATGGTGAAGAATCCATAGCTGAATACGGGAGTAGCATCCTATATATCCTCTTATTTATTCACAGATGATGGATTCTTGTTGGGGGTGATTCTTCTATGTTGATATATCCATACGGGACATTTATTCCATCTTGAGTGGTGGTGGACACCACATTAGGGAGCTCTAGTACTGCCGAAACCATAGCGATGAAAACAATGGACCTGATCCCATCAGGCCATTGAACCAAGGGGACACATATGATGATATCAAAGAAATAGTGGTGCATCATCTTGAAATTATTAATCCTCACCTAGATAAACAAGTAAGTATGATATATTGTCGTTTCCATGGGGCATACATCCCAATACCTTATTGGAGTGGGGGGCTCTAGGATCACTCGACCATAATTTTAATATGAATACAAGATGATATTTCTAAATACTTTATTCTAAGGAATGTTCTTCCCCATTTTTATAGAAAAAATAAATCCTTTCCCAAGTCTAGGGTCATGTCCTCCAATCGATGGATTGAGAAAATGTAGGCATCTTCCAGGTCTGTCCACGGGTCGGTCACAGCCATAGCATGTTCATCCTCATTAGCCTAAATTTTCTTGTCCGTTCTTCTGTAATAGTTGACATCCTGGTAGGGGGGCTTCACAAGATGCTAAGGGAGATGAATCACCATGTATTATACATACTCGAACATTAAGGGAATACATAAGGCATTGGTGATACGAAAAAGGAATCACCATGTGTAAATGGAACCATGACCTACCCTTCAACGCACTATAAGTGGTGTCCTGTGAGATAACTAGGAACTTGGGGCTATCTAACAGGCCACTAAATCGGGTATTCCGGTGGATATTACAAACTAGTTTCTATTCAGTTCTATTGTAACCATGAATTTGTAGGTCATAGGGACTCTGATCATCCTCAGACAACCCTACCTTTTGTTTTTTCCAGGTCAGAATAAGGTTGATCCCCAAACCTATTTCGACAAGATAGAGGGGAACCTCAATTGATATTGAAATTTCCAATGATGTAAAATGGGTAGATGTTCCCCTGTATGGGAGAACCTTCATCTTTTTCAGAGAAAGAGATTATGGACTAACATTCAGCATGCACAACTACCTCAGTATGGAAGGCTTCTGCGGCTGCTACCTCCATATCAAACTGAAGAGGGATTTATAAATCCAAGAAAAAGGCTTCTCTCATATCCAATGATAGTTAAAAATACAAATATATAGAAATTATCGCTGTAATACTGGAAATATGCTTAAGGATATGATACTTATGTTCCAATCCCAAACTTCTACTAAAAGGAGGTTGTTCTGTGGTAGGAGGTATGAATGACCCTTCTTGCTAAACCGGTATCCAACTAGTGTTGAGAATATCCCATTTCTCACTAGTAAAAATGTGTGTAGAAACTACTGAATAAGGGCTAGATGATTGAGTCAAATTTTCAATAGAACATTTATGCTCATAGCATGATCATTGTGGCTCTCCCGGATCAGGTAGCACAAACAATGGTGGAGACAGATCCAGTGAATCAAGATTGGAATTCTACGCTTGCTGACCTACATGATGGGCCTATTGTTTGGTTATGGTGGCATGCATAGCTTGGATGGAGGCACTGAACAATGCATCCTAGTGACTTATGTAACCACGGCTCCATCGACTCTAAAATTGGATAGGGATGTTGGGAAGAACCTTCTGGTTCTCTTCATCCTCAGGAAACATATATGTGTTTACCATCTCCATGATGTTAACCAAAGCGTACCCTGGATTATCATTTGTGGAATCCTCCATCACTAGTTGGATTCTGGGGGCATTCTCCAACTCTGGGGGCATGAAATCACTGGGATTACGAGATGATGATGGCATCAGTAGGGGACATTGCATTCCATTGCATCAACAATGATTGTACTTTTAGGAGGAGGAAGACTAATATATCAATGTAGAAGTAGTGGCTACAGATAACGTAGTGACTTTTGAATGCTTGGTTCGATTCAAACGTCCACGGATAATACATGGGCTGGGGATACTTAATACGATCCATCGAGTCATCATATTTATGACACCAATGGTTGGAAACTTACTTCTACTCACTTTACTGTCATTGTCACTGTAAGGCTTTATGAATATGCATGCCACATGTGCAAGAGAGAAACCTAACCAGACTATGAGGTTATCAACATGATATTGGATACTATATTTAAACACATGGTACTTCTTGAGGGTGTGCCCCAGGATCCGGTGATAGGGGCAGGAATTAGGGAGATAAGTGATATCCACCTCTTCAGGCCTCCTGCATTCTGGAAAGCATAGAATTTACTATTCCAAGGCACATTAGAAATAACTAGGTACCTAATCCTCTTAAATGAATATTTCTAGTTCCTTCTATTCAGAAAGGGGGATCGAGGAGCCCAGCCATGACAAGGGGCGGGAGAAGCCTATTGAGGAGGTGGAACTTTATTATCTCACCTTGGAGGTGGCAAGGTGTTATGCGATGGAGACTTCTGATTTTGAGGTGGGCACTACTGGGCTGGAGGCTGTGACTGAGGTGGGGGTCCTTAGTGAGGCTATGGAGTTGCTCTAATGATAATAACTCCGATATCTGGGGACCTCTATTTGTGCTACCACAGTGGGCTCAACCTTAGTGTATCTCCTCATAGGAACTATAGGAGGCAAAAGTAGTGCCTTCTTGGCATGTTTCATGTCTTTATTTAGATGCTAGGCTTGGTCAGAGAAATCCTGAAATCCCTCAGGGTAGTTCTATGTGATGGGAGATTGGACTTGTTCGGTCATTAAATTCCCCACACATATTTCCAAATAGTTCGTGAGTTAGAGGCATATCAAGGGAGTAGGTGAGGCCTTTCCACTGGGGACAAAGTCGGCGACGTGCTCCTCATTCCTTTTCATGCACTTGAAGTGGTCTACAATACAATTCTTCTTTGTGTTAGGGCTGAACTGTTAAGGAAACTACCTATGAACATCCTCCCAGCTAACTACCAATCTAATGGGTAGCTAGTTGTACTAGATCAACACGGGACCTTCCAATGTTTTTATGAAACACTAGTGTTTCGCAAACTCCTTCTACACTAGAGTTCCTAGCATGGGTCCACACCTTGAGATTAAGTGGGTTAAATGCGGCAACAGATCACCCCTCCAATTAAAGGGGGAAAATATAGGTTTTCTATAACCAGTGGAACTGGCATATCATCCACCCATGCCGAGTATGGCTTTCCATTAAGAATAATGGCCACCTGTTGAGTTACCAAAGCCTTGAGGAGGTCAATGAGAGTATACATCAGGTCATCTTGGTGGGTATTCCTATCTTGATGAGGATTCTGGACCACTAGTGTATGGGATGGTTCTTCAACAAGATATAAAGGCCCAACAACTCATGGATCAGCTGGTGGGATGACATGTAGAGTGGATGGGGGAACCTAAGATGGGTCCTAAGGAATATTATCACGCATTTTGGGTGTATTTGGAGAGGAGTATCATGCCCTCATGCATTAATCTCTGGTATCAACCCTATCTATGTGGGCAGGATGGTCAAGGTCACCTGGATGAAACTTGTTTGGGGGAGGGTGTACATGCCTCTAATTCCCCAATTGAGGGTTACCATAGTCTAGTCTCCACATCATATCATGTTCAGAGAGAAGGTCATTGTCCATATTTTTATGCTCCGCGAACTATTGATGCTCCAAGAAGTTTTCAGGATCATATTCCATCTTCTGCACTGAGATAGACGAGTCAAAGGGTTTGAAAGACTCAAGATTCTCTTTTCCCTTATCTGGATTCTAACGGAGGGCTAATGACTCGGTAGGTATAGGAATGACCCAGTAAATTTTGTTGCTAGTGAGTAATCCTTACCAATAGATCTTGTAGTTGTGGAACTCCCCCAGGGGTTATGTTTTCTTCAAGGATCTCTAGATAGTTCTATCCCTATAATAGTTTAGCCATGTTAACCATTACTATACCTAAAGGTATATCCTCAATATCACTTGGA
The DNA here is from genome assembly GCA_963277665.1 of Viscum album. Taxonomy (NCBI): domain Eukaryota; kingdom Viridiplantae; phylum Streptophyta; class Magnoliopsida; order Santalales; family Viscaceae; genus Viscum; species Viscum album. The sequence continues at coordinate 822,832,170 of OY728143.1, forward strand.
ATGTTAAGAAGGAGCCAGATAGAACTAAAATGATGGGCCACATACTACCCCCAAGCGTAGATCTGAACATGGGGGAATCCTCCTGGATAATTATGTGCATCAATTTAAAGCTCTGAATGCATCGTTGCTGGAGGGTCTGATGGAGACCCAGAAACTCAGGGTGCTCGGCCACATGGACCACATCCAAGTTGACTATATAGCATTGCTATCAAATATCTTCAATGTTATCCTGACTCCTAGGGTAATCCATGCTCCGATGATGGAGGCGAAAGTGCATCGCCTAGAGGGGTTTTCAAAAGCACACAACTTTCTCCTGGTTAAGTGATTTTGGTGCATTGGAGTTTGTAGTAGTAACTGGCCATAACATCTCTGGTAAATAATCCTCTACAAGGATTTCCATCAAGCTCCTCAGCTCAGATTCAGGATTCAGCCCTTGGATACCCCCTTCATCGATTGGGGGCAACTGGGGGACTAGTAATGGAACTAATGTGGACAGTTGAGATGGTATACTGTCCGATGGAGAATATGGAGAGTGAGATGACAAACCAATACATCTTGGGATATCTTCCAATGAATGAAATGACTGAGCCACTATATCCTGCTAAGATGGACTACCGACCACAACTTCTTACACAGGGGATATGGTTACTAATAGTGGTTTAGGATAATCTTAATCCTCTATCAGTCCCTATAACAACTCTCCATGATCTTCATTTGAGGTTGAGAATGAGCTTATTGATTATAGAAGGGTTGCATGACCAGACCCTGAAAAAAGGCCAAATCGTCCTCCTCCTTGATGTCTCTTCAGAGGGAGGATAGAATCCAATAGACCACAAATAATGGAAGGATGGGGTTTATATGCAATGTTCATTCCCCGAACCTTGACATGGATGATCAGGGTGAGGGTTCCATTACCAAATCACATTCTTCCTTGAAATATGAAATGCAGAAGGGTTTAATTGCATTCTGAAACTTATCAGTATTATTCCTTTGGAAGTGGCAACCCACCCTCCTACCCAAGGATGGTTCATTAGGACATGTTAGGTTTTGTACATGAGTATGAAATTTAGAAGAACTAGTATTGGGGTGGAGAGTTCATCCACCTGGGTGAGTTGGGGTGCAAGGAGCACCTAGACAAATGTCAAATGGAATATGGGGAGGGCCTTCACATCTGCTTGCTGGAGTGCAGATAAAATCACCATGGGAAGTGATAGAGTAGGTAAGACCTTTTCTAGATATGGTGGGATCATGGGTAGTACTTCCATTTTTGTTTCCCATAGAAGTGATGGTATGAGGGGGGCCTTCATAGTGGTCAATTTGAACATGGATAAGACCTCCATGTAGGATACCATTGAATCGAGGAAAACCTCCACTTCTCTAATTTATAGGATGAGGAGGACCATCGCCAGTTGCAATAAAAAAATGCGTAAGCCCCCACACTGGTGGTTGATTGGGCAAAGAGGATCTTCACAGCAGCGACCCGCGATAGGAGGAACAACTCCATAAATGTGATAACAGGTTCAAAATAAACCACTTTTCTAGATGTCAGTGTGGTGGGGAGGGCCTACTCTCAAATTGATGGTTGCATGGGGAGGACCTCTATGTTGGATGTCATTAACGCGAGTTAGCCCGCGATATGTATTTCTTGTTTTGGAAACCAAGAGTGTAATCCCAACCGACCCATGGGGTAGTTGGGGTCTCTATCTGGGTCAAGAGAATGAGTGCCCCTATTTATTATAGATGCAACATTGATGGTATGCATCGGCAATGGCACAGGCCACTGTAGATGTTGATGACGATGCCCCTTGGAGGGAATCTTCTTCATCTTTCAACCAACGTTGGCATCTAGTTAACTATACTAGGGATGGTGGTGAAGGTGTATAAACCACACACTCCTCATATTCTAGGACCGAGTGGTGGCGCTGACATGGCCTGATGGGAGACCTCCTTGGTGTTCATCGGGATGGGCTAACATTTGGTCTGGCTCAGACATCCCTCACCTCATTGGTATAAGGGAGCGATTCGTAAATGTGTTCCTGAGAGAGGCTCCCAAAATGATTGTATGTTAGAGTGGGGAGCAATAGCTCCCTACGCAGCCCTTTGGGGTGGCGGCGATGACCTGGGGTGTATGACTCTAGGTCCTCTCAGGCCATATCTCAAGTTGGGATAATCCCTTCTTCCATTTACCGTCAGACGCGTTTATTAATCACACTCCTCAAAACGAGTTCAGATGGTGATGTGGGGCGTGGGTTACCAACTGCCATGGATGTAGAGGCTGTCGTAGAAGAGATGGGGCCGTGCAGGATTGTCGCGTTAATGTTTCCCCAACCCCTACATTGGTGGGTGGGTGTTGATCAGTTTCCTATTATTGAATATTGGGTCCTTTATAGTATAGCGATTCAACCATTACCACCAAAAGTTGGAAAGTGACTTCAAATGACCCATCATGATTTTGTCTCCCACAATTGGTAAGAAGGATCCACGCTAACAACATCATAGACTGGGATGTCTAATGTTCAACCACCCCAGTCTCTGGGGAGTTTCATGCTAGGCCAAATATTTTATTGGTGGCACTTGGAGTCAGATAGCTAGATCTAGTGACATGCTTATCCAATGATTTGTTGAACGCTACTGATCTCCACATTGAGGAGAAAAACTACATATCAAGACCACCATTTATGTTTCTGAAGCTTTCACTGGGGCATGCTTCCGTCCTTCGAGGAAGTGTTGTGATATTGCCCCGAATTACCACTATCCAAAGACGGGCGACATCTGTATTTTTTATATATGTTTTCTCCATGATCGAAGTGGGCTGATGACATTTTAGTGCTTCCTTCTATGGATTCCTCCTCAGAACTCGTCACATAGTCTGGGTCTCCCTCATTTATTTGATTTGTTTTTCATGAAACTCTTCCTGGTGGCATAACTTTGTGGATGCTGGCCGATTAAACTACTTTATTCAAGATATTTCTAGGGGTCAAGTCAAGGAATTAACATTCGATCATGGGAGTAGTCACGTTAGAAATTGCTGGCATGTTTGGATGCTGAAACAATGATGCATCTGGTTTTCTTCCCCTTATGATAGGTCTTATTGAGTGAATGGAAGCGAGAGGCATTCCACATTGAGTGAGGGGAATTATATACAATAAGATTTTACCTGATGATTTCCTCATCTTCCCATGTTTATAATAGGTTAAATTGTGAGTTTAATATCTAGCAGAGACAGATCAGATAGATTAGAAGATTGATGGGAGGGGATTAGATGGGTTTATCCCCAAGGGCATACACCTATGGTATTTACTGTATGAGTGGATCAAAATGTCCAGTGAATATGGATTTGAGGAATATTTGGTCCCTATTAAGTGGAATCCCGGGTTTTTCATTGGATGGGATTGAACCTTAAAGAGGTTTTCTATATACCCTGTATGGACAACATGGATCAAAACCCACATAGTTAGAATGGGTGATGAATCATGATGTGCACAGATATCAACGATCCAGAGACATACCAAGGCTTACACATGGATAGAAGGTCATCCCAAGAATGACACTCTTGGTTGGATGGTTATAGATTTTGTGGGGCTCATGTGGGGTTATCTGTCCAGGTTCCACAAGGAGTAGCTTTGGAGTGAATGGAATGATATCTTGAGGATGTGGTGGCCCATGTAAGAATCAGTATGGATATCGTATGGTTGGAAGAAGTGGATGATCAATGATATAGGACTTATGTAAAAATGACAGTGATGTTGGGATTGAACCTTTGAGAGAATTCCTACATACCCCCATGCCGGGAAATAAAAGTCCACATAATTTGGTGGGGTGATGGGACACCTAAGGAGGTAGCCCATGGGAGTGGACACATGGATAATACCCATAGGAAGTATATATTTTAGGTTAGGGAATAACCTTCCCAAGACCCAAAGGAATCGCAAGATATAATAGGATGAGACATAGATGATGGGATAGAACATCAGAGAGGATTTTTATGCATCCCCATTACAGGGAATCAAAGTCCACGTAGTTCTGTTGTGGGGAATGGAATTAGGGTGTATACATAGGAAAACGACCTGAAAACATGTTGGGGGTTAAATGTGGTTAGTGTCTCGAGAATTGGTATGATGCCACTGGGAAAGACCGAGGATGAGGGTCCCAACAAAGGGGACACTGATGCTTACCAGTGTTTGGGGTTGAACTTCATTGAGGCTTCCTACATCCCCTGCCTAGGAGAAAATGATCAAAACCAATGTAGTTTAGATTGAGGCATAGGATTAGGGTGTTCTCAGAGGACAATGACCAGAAGATGATATAGGGGGCTTACAAATTGTTAGCGGCCCAAGATTTGGTCTAACGCCACTGGGATGGACTGAGGATGTAGGTCCCAAAAAAGGGTAAACAAAAGATTATTGGTGATAGGGGTGTATTTTCAGGGAGGATTCCTACCTACCCTTCCTAGGATACAGGGATAAAAACCCACACAGTTCAGATTGAGGAATAGAACCTGGGTGTGCTCGTAGGATAGCTACCCAGAGATAATGTAACACCCCGAGATTTTATGAAAAATATTCTTTTTAATTTCATTAACGTCTTGTGTTGTACGCTACACCAAAAGGATCTTGCACAACATGCATCCCTGACTCGGCTTGAATTACACACAATAAAGACCTTCCTCAATAGGGTGTGTAGTACGCAATACTGAGTTTCACTAAACGAGATATTATTATAATATTATTATGAACTAGCCGTTATGAATAGTAATATCCACTTTTTGAAATTTTATAAATTTTATATTTAAAAATGGACTTCATTTTTGGATTCGGAATATCAAAATTAGCTTAGGGTGAAATTTTGGTACTTTTCGGATAACTTTCATATTTTGATGAATAGTGAAAATTACTAAATTTTAATTAAAAACAACTTTTTTAATCGAAAAAATAAATAGTGATAAATTATTAATTTGATTGGTTTTAAAGTATATTTAGAATATATTTTTACAATTTAATACAAAGTTGGTCATTGGATGTAATTTCACATTTAAACTAGACATAAACAAGTGTCAATCTTTTGATAGTTATTATCTCTTAAAAACACGCTATTTGTTTTGACGATGGGAATTAATTTTTAAATTAGCTAATTTAACTGATATGTTTTGAATTTGGTAAAATAGACATCATTTTTTAATTCATAATATCAAATATAGCTTAGGCTTAATTTTTGGTATTTTTCTGGAAACTTTCATTTTTTGATGAATAGTGAAATCACTAAGTGGTAGTTAAAAAACTGAATTTTTCATAAAACTTAATTTTACCACTTCTGTGAGTGGAATTTAGAAAATCCGAAAGACACGGTTAATATCAAGGACTAAAATGTGGTTCAATGAGATGAAAATAATTTTTGGTGAATAGTAACTTTTTTACTTTTGTTTACCACGGTTAAAAGTAAATAGGGTAATTAAGGGTAAAAGTTTTATTATTATTACCCTAACACATGTACTAATTCTATTTAATAAGTGTAATTTGACCAAAAACAACCTTAGGATTAAAATATGACCATTTAGGCCCACTTGGATTAGATTAGGACATTTATTATTAATTTATTTAATGAAGGGTTAAAATAGTTAAAATGAAAGTTTAATAACTAAATCATTTTTAATATAGGGTTATACATAATATAAATTCGACTATAAATATTAATTAGAAAGATAAAAATATTTCCTACATAATGGTATTTTATTTGTAATTTTTAGACTTAAAATAATATAATTTATTTATGACACAACGATGATGCAATAATTAACTTATTAATGAAATATTGACATAATTGATGTTATAAATACCCAAATAAATGTAATTTGAGACTTTTTATGAATTACAATAATTTTCTATGTTACTATGACATGTTAGTATTTATTTAATTAACTTTTTGCTAACTAATCATTCTGTTATTATTTTCACAAAAATCAATTACCTAATAGTGTCAAAATTGACATAAAATAGTTTTTAAAACAAATATTATATTATTAATTGTTATTATATTCCTAAAAATATAAGGTTCGGCCAATATACTTATATCATGATAGGTGTGTCATTAATGGACCACTTGGGGGTCTCTTGGATGTATATGATAAGTTTATTAACTATATAATATAAAAATACAAAGTGACATGGTAAATCTCAATTTAATTAACTAAGAGTTAAAACTAAAAGATAAGGTTAATATAATGACCTAACCTTGTCTAAATTATATTGGATGAGAGGAGTTATACCCCCTCCCACCTTAGCGTCGAAATATATCAATTTGGAGCTATTAAAAACAGAATATGACTTTATAATAAAATAATATTTTTAGTTATTCCAAAGGTGCCCCTCTCCTCCCTTATAAAGGGAACCTCCTCCCTCTCTTCCTCACACCACTTTGAGCCTTCAAGCTCTGCCAAACCCTGAAAAATTATCTTCTCCACTTCCCTAGAAACATCCTAGAGGTACTTGTCTTCTTCAAAGACCAATTTTAGTGCCCTAAGAGGAGGTCTCAAAGAGGCGCTTCAAAGAAGAGGTAATGTCTGTTACCGATTCTTTCAACTTTATTTCTTCTTCCACTTCTTCTTTTTTAGTTGTTTCATTATGAGCTAATAACATAAGTATCACTCATATACTGATATGTTATTATAAGTATGAAACAACCATATTTCACCATCTATCCATCCTACGAAAAACGAAATCACCGAGCGTGCGTACGTACGGAATACCGTCTCCACGCCGTGGTGTAATCTATTTTCCACCACCACCTTACTTGGATGGGTATAATGGTGAAAGTAATGAATATATATGATTATTGTAAAGTGATATTGATTCTTTAATATTATACATACACTTTAATACAATTCCATGATCTTGGGAATGATATCATCGCTCGTGCGTACGTACAGACTACCGTCTCCACGACGCGATGAGATTCACTCTCCATGTTAACCATTCAAGAATGATTATAAAGTATATATAATAAGTAATCATGAAATATATGAAATAATAATTATACTGTATTTATGTATATATATAGTTATGTCATCCAATTAATTCCATTCAATTCAATAAGGAAACGAAAACAGCGTTCATGCGTACGTACGACCTACCATCTCCATGAACGGTGTATTTCTATCCATTTATCGATCCATTATATATATGTATATTCTGAATATATATTATATATAAATCATTTTTTACATTCTGGATGTAAGTAATCATGATCTAAGTAATCATATGAATAATTACAAGTTAAAACACAAACGACCAACGAGGCAATTTTACCCAAAACGCTACTTTAACATGAATTTACAAAAGAACAGGTAATATAAAGTCATAATTGAACCATATATGATATAATAACAATGAATATGATTCTGTAATAAGTCAATGACATTATTTAAATCATTATACAGGAGTTTTGGATACGTACAAAGCATATCGGACCTAAGGTAAGGGATAACTTTTCTAATCTCATTTTTATCCGAGATTGTTTATTCAAAAGTATTTACTGGGGTTATATTTATCATCCATGTACCTATTTTCTAAAAATGGTTTCATGTATGATTAATGTCCTTTTTACCCATTTTTGACTTTTATTACATGGTATGTATGGAATATTTCTTTTACGAGGTACTTTTTGACTTTTTCAGCAAAAGTACGAGAAGTATGTTTTTTTTAACTTATACAACATGAATAGATTTTTTTAAAACATTATTTCCAAGAAGCTTCCTTTACAAGTTTTCAAGTTTATTTTTAATCAAATTCTTTTAGTTTAGAATTGTATGACATGTTAAGAAAGGAAAAGTGTTTTTGTAGTCGAAAGGATATTTTCCTCAAGAATGGAGTTCAAGTGTTTTATCAAAATTATTTTCCATCTAAGATAATAAATGGTTCTGTTTCTATCCCTATTATTACATTTATTTGATTATGTTGTGATGGAATTATTTTTATGAATTCCTTTATCTTATATGAATTGTTTAATGATGTCACGATGTTTAAGAATCCCATTTTTATTACATGGGTTATGCTATGATGTATGGTTTATGATTTTGTGGCACACATAAGAATGGTATCATTATGAGATGGGTGGGACCTATATCTCCCTCCAATGCATTGGGTAAAGATTTTATATCTCATGAGATAGACATGTCTAGAACAGTAGGTTAAATCGGTTCAGTGAAACAAGACTGAAACGAGGAATGAACTCGATTCAGAAATGGACTTTGTCCACTAAGATAGTCTTGGCAATGAGTATTGACTAATAAGAAATGATTCTCTATGATTATGTGTGTATACCACAAATCTTCTTGTTTTAAGTTATGATTATTGTGATTACATTTCACTACCATGATTTATACCATGTTATGAAATTTTGATCTCCTTTGCAGGGTAAGATTTCCAAAATGTTATGTTCTTATGAATATGATGTGATTGATATTTCTTTTGTTTACCCTAACTGAGCATTTGAGCTCACCCCTTTTATTTTTTATTTTCCCCAGGATATAAAGAAAGATTTTAGGTAAGAAAAAAAGTGGAAGATCTTTATTGGGAGATGTTGAAGATCTTTCACCACGATTAGAAGATTTTATTCCGAGTTTCCAAAGACACTAAACTATTATGATCCTTGTGTGTCTGTTTTTGTTATGTATTAAGTATTCCAAAAAAGTAATGTATTGTCCATTTACGTCAAGATTTGGATCTCTACATTTGGTATCAGAGGCAAAGGAGGTAGAAATGTATCCGATCTTTGGGAACTCTCACATGTGAGCATTGGACGAAGCATGGCTCTCCGCCCAAGGGCTTCATGAGAAAATGGCTGCCACTGGGGATGTTGGTGTGTCCCGCCCAGGGGGTGTAGCCACCCATGGAGTGCACTGATAGGTATCAATTATAGTCCACTAGAAGTAATTCCAGACCGCTATAGTTTGTATCAGAGGAAAGGTTTAGTCAACCTTTGGAAACTAGGATGTGAAAACGTTAGGGAGATCCCTAGAGATATTTCTAAGGTATGTCTAGGGATATACCTAAGGTTAAGTATAAGTATAGGTTATAGTCCTAGAATTATAGTAACGCTATTAGATTAAACCTAAGATGTTCGATATTGAAGTTACTCCCCCTTTATTAAGATTTTTGCTTCTCACACTATTCTTTTTGGGTTTTAGAAAATGGATGTAAACAAGATGATTCACGATAATGGAGGATATGATGGAAAATGGAATGATATTATTCATGATAAACAAAATGAAATGGGATTTTGAAGTCCAAAAATCATTATTATGCCGAATCAGCAATCTCATAATATGATCAATAAAATCAAATTTGGTAAGTTTCTTGACTCGGCTAATAAGAGAAAGATGGAGTTTCATGATGATCACAGAGGAAAGAAAGTTCAATTTAACCTATGTAAATCATGTGGGAAGAGGAATCAAGGAGAACATTTCAAAGGAACTGGAAGATGCTTTGGGTGTGGAAAAGAAGGACACAAAGCCAGTAAGTGCAAAGGAAAAGGTTTAGTTAACACCATGGATGAGGATAATGGTATTGCTACGACATCAACAATGGTTAAATGTTTTAAATGTGGAATATACGGGCATTATGGAAACCAATGCCCTAAGGGAAAGTCTCATGAAGAGAATCAGTATGGTCGTATGGGAAATATTTATATTGATGATGATGAAGATACTACAAATGATATGTGAGATGAAAGAATTGTTGAAGCTCGGTCAATGGTTTAAGAAGGTAGTGGAATGATTACATGTTTATCAATTGTAATGTTGTATAAGTAATCTCATGGTACTATGGAATAAAGATACATCTAAGGATTGTTACACTGTTGTCTTTCCTTATGTATTGAAAGTGTATGATGAATGGTACCGGTAACCATGAAAGGTTATTCAGATATTTTCAGAAAGTTGATGATATGCGCATAATGAAGGGATAAGGAGAAAATTAAATGTTTGATAGTATTCATGAGCTCATGACTAATATAAGGAGAAGGTTATATCATGGTTTGAGTATATAGAATTTTTGGATTTTGGTATGTGGAAAGAGTTAACTTTTGACTGCATTCATGTTTTCAATAAGGTTTAATAGGTATTCATTTTTCAAGAGAATACATGATAAAGGTATTCACATGATTGGAATTTGACCAGCAAGATATATGGGGGATAAATGATGGTATTCACATGCTTGGTTGATGATCTTTCAAGTAATCGTTTTCTTTATACTATGAGATTGTACATATGTATTTTGGATAATCCTAAATATTGTAATGAATTATGTTGGACATAAGTTAGTATTGTTTAAGGCTATATTTTTTTATAATGTAGTTTTAGAAAAAGGACAACCTGCAGGACGGGCGACAACCCATCACGTTGGACAAGGCTGTGGGAATCGAACCCACAACCGAAGTGCGACTGGCCTTTATCACCTACCACTGGCCTACAAAAAGTCCCTATTTATTAGAAACTAGTTTTATTATATTAAGTAGTATGATATATGAAGTATAAGTCCATTTTAGGAACCATATATTATTAATCTCACTATAGATCGACTTATGTATATTTAATAACTTATGCTAACCTTTTGTTTGAGACAGATGGAATGACCCGTCATTCTATCACATGATCTGATAACACTTCAAGAATAACAAATTCAACTTTATTTCTTTAAAAGATGAAGTGGAAATTGTTCAAGGCACGAACAACAATGAGATTGTACCAAAATAAATTAAGTATTTATTCTAATTCAAAATTCTTCAACTTCAGGAAAATGATCTTAAAAACAAAAAATGTTGTCCTAGTGCCCTTATATCCGATGAATCAGATGGTACCCTAGATCATCAAAAATTTATGGCTTTGTGATTTTTGGATTTTTAATAGCCATGTTATCTACCACTCTCCATCAGAACTTGATGGTTATATTTTTCTTCCATATCCATATTTTCACCTATGTTCTCCTAAGTGAAAACCCAGTGATGAGTTAATTTGGGTAACCGTTACATTTCATACTTTAGTTTTTAAAGCCATGTTTTGGTATTATTTTTTATGATGTGGGTTTCTATTAAAGAAAATTTCTAGTAGTAAACCGTTTATAACCCCGACGAATTTCGAGGGCGAAATTCATTTTAAGGGGGGTAGAATGTAACACCCCGAGATTTTATGAAAAATATTATTTTTAATTTCATTAATGTCTTGTGTTGTACGCTACACCAAAAGGATCTTGTACAACACGCATCCCTAACTTGGCTTTCATTACACACAATAAATACCTTCCTCGATAGCGTGTGTAGTACACAATACCGAGTTTCACTAAACGAGATATTATTATAATATTATTATGAACTAGCCGTTATGAATAGTAATACCCACTTTTTGAAATTTTATAAATTTTATCTTTCAAAATGGACTTCATTTTTTGGATTCGGAATATCGAAATTAGGTTAAGGTGACATTTTGGTACTTTTCGGATAACTTTCATATTCTGATGAATAGTGAAAATTACTAAATTTTAATTAAAAACAAATTTTTTAATCAAAATAATTAGTAGTGATAAATTATTAATTTGAGTGGTTTTAAAGTATATTTATAATATATTTTTACAATTTAATACAATGTTGGTCATTGTATGTAATTTCACATTTAAACCAGACATAAACAAGTGTCAATCTTTTGATAGTTATTATCTCTTAAAAACACGCTATTTGTTTTGAAGACGGGAATTAATTTTTAAATTAGTTAATTTAACTGATATGTTTTGAATTTAGTAAAATAGACATCATTTTTGAATTCATAAAATCAAATATAGCTTAGGCCTAATTTTTGTATTTTTCTGGAAACTTTCATTTTTTGATGAATAGTGAAACCACTAAGTGGTAGTTAAAAAACTGAATTTTTCATAAAACTTAATTTTACCACTTCTGTGAGTGGAATTTCGAAAATATGAGAGACACGGTTAATATCAAGGACTAAAATGTGGTTCAATGAGATGAAAATAATTTTTGGTGAATAGTAACTTTTTACTTTTTTTTACCACGGTTAAAAGTAAATAGGGTAATTAAGGGTAAAAGTGTTATTAATATTACCCTAACACATGTCCTAATTCTATTGGATAAGTGTAATTCAACCAAAAACAACCTTAGGAATAAAATATGACCATTTAGGCCCACTTGGATTAGATTAGGACATTTATTATTAATTTATTTAAAGAAGGGTTAAAATAGTTAAAATCGAAGTTTAATAACTAAATCATTTTTAATATAGGGTTATACATAAGATAAATTCGACTATAAATATTCATTAGAAAGCTAAAACTATTTCCTAAATAATGGTATTTTATTTGTAATTTTTAGACTTAAAATAATTTAATTTATTTATGACACAATGATGATGCAGTAATTATCTTATTAAAGAAATATTAACATAATTGATGTTATAAATACCCAAATAAATGTAATTTGAGGCTTTTTATGAATTACAATAATTTTCTATGTTAATATGACATGTTATTATTTATTTAATTAAGTTTTTTATAACTAATAATTCTGTTATGATTTTCACAAAAATAAATTACTAAATAGTGTGAAAATTGACATAAAATTGTTTTTTAAAAAATATTATATAATTAATTGTTATTATATTCCTAAAAATCTAAGGTTCGGAAAAGATACTTATATGATGATAGGTGTATCATTAATTGACCACTTGGGGGTCTCTTGGATGTATATGGTATGTTTATTAACTATATAATATAAAAATATACAAAGTGACATGGTAAATGTCAATCTAATTAACTAAGAGTTAAAACTAAAAGATATGGTTAATATAATTAACTAAACTTGTCTAAATTATATTGGATGAGAGGATTTAGACCCATCCCTACCTTATATTCTAAATATATCAATTTGGAGCTATTAAAAACCGAATATGACTTTATAATAAAATAATATTTTTAGTTATTCCAAAGGTGCCCCTCTCCTCCCTTATAAAAGGGCACCTCCTCCCTCTCTTCGTCACACCACATTGAGCCTTCAAGCTCGGCCAAACCCTGCCAAATTCTCTTCTCCACTTCCCTAGAAACATCCTAGAGGTACGGGTCTTCTTCAAAGACCAATTTTAGTGCCCTAAGAGGAGGTCTCGAAGAGGCGCTTCAAAGAAGAGGTAATGTCCGTTACCGATTCTTTCAACTTTATTTCTTCTTCCACTTCTTATTTTTTAGTTGTTTCATTATGATCTAATAACATAAGTATAAATCATATACTGATATGTTATTATACGTATGAAACAACAATATTTCACCATCTATCCATCCTACATAAAATGAAATCACCACGCGTGCGTATGTACGGAATACCATCTCCACGCCGTGGTGTAATCTATTTTCCACCACCACCTTACTTGGATGGGTATAATGGTGAAAGTAATGAATATATATGATTATTGTAAAGTGATATTGATTATTTAATATTATACATGCACTTTAATACAATTCCATGATCTTGGGAATGATATCATCGCTCGTGCGTACGTACGGACTACCGTCTCCACGACACGATGAGATTCACTCTCCATGTTAACCATTCAAGAATGATTATAAAGTATATATAATAAGTAATCATGAAATATATGACATAATAATGATACTGGATTTATGTATATATATATTTATGTCATCCAATTAATTCCATTCAATTCAATAAGGAAACGAAAACAGCGTTCATGCGTACGTACGACCTACCGTCTCCATGAACGGTGTATTTCTTTCCATTTATTGATCCATTATATATATGTATATTCTGAATATATATTATATATAAATCATGTTTTACATTCTGTATGTAAGTAATCATGATCTAAGTATTCATATCAATAATTACAAGTTAAAACACGACCGACAAATGAGACGATTTTACCCAAAACGCTACTTTAACATGAATTTACAAAAGAACGGGTAATATAAAGTCATAAGTGAAACATATATGATATAATAACAATGAATACGATTCTGTAATAAGTCAATGACATTATTTAAATCATTATACAGGAGGTTTGGATACGTACGAAGCATATCGGACCTAAGGTAAGGGATAACTTTTCCAATCTCGTTTTTATCCAAGATTGTTTATTCATAAGTATTTACTGGGGTTATATTTATCATCCATGTCCCTATTTTCTAAAAATGGTTTCATTTATTATTAATGTCCTTTTTACCAATTTTTGACTTTTACTACATGGTATTTATGGAATCTTTCTTTTACGAGGGGCTTTTTGACTTTTCCGGCAAAAGTACGAGAAGAATGTTTTTTTTAACTTATACGGCATGAATGGATTTTTTTAAAACATTATTTCCAAGAAGCTTCCTTTACAAGTTTTCAAGTTTATTTTTAATCAAATTCTTTTAGTTTAGAATTGTATGACATGTTAAGAAAGGAAAAGTGTTTTTAAAGTAGAAAGGATATTTTCCTCAAGAATGGAGTTCAAGTGTTTTATCAAAATTATTTTCCATCTAAGATAATAAAGGGTTCTGTCTCTATCCCTATTATTACATTGATTTGATTATGTTGTGATGGAATTATTTTTATGAATTCTTTTATCTTATATGAATTGTTTAATGATGTCACGATGTTTAAGAATCCCATTTTTATTACATGGGTTATGCTAAAATGTATGGTTTATGATTTTGTGGAACACATAAGAATGGTATCATTATGAGATGGGTAATACCTATATCTCCCTCCAATGCATTTGGTAAAGATTTTATATCTCAATAGATAGACATGGCTGGAACGACAGGTTAAATTGGTTTAGTGAAACAGGACTGAAACGAGGAATAAACTTGGTTCAGAAATGGACTTTGTCCACTAAGATAGTCATGGAAATGAGTCTTGAATAATAAGAAATAATTCTCTATGATTATGTGTGTATGCCACAAAGCTTCATGTTTTAAGTTATGATTATTGTGATTACATTTCACTAACATGATTTATCCCATGTTATGAAATTTTGATCTCTTTTGCAGGGTAAAATTTCCAAAATGTTATGTTCTTATGAATATGATGTGATTGATATTTCTTTCATTTACCCTTACTGAGAATTTGAGCTCATCCCTTTGTATGTTTTCTTTCCCCAGGTCAGGAAGAAGGTTATTAAGTAGGATATGCCAAAAGGCACTCTAGATATGATGAAATAAATGGGAGATAGTGTATATTCTTTATGAACCAGTTATTTATGTTTCCCAATTTCTAAAGACTCTTTACCTATACGGTCCTTTCATGGTTTTTTTATATGTTGTAATAAGTGTACTTCAATTTTGAAGTATTAAAAATGTATGAAAAGTATGGGTCATTATAAATAATGCCAGTGGATTATGCATGATTAACATACCAAGATTGATCTAATGCCTAAGGGGCAGACCAATGAGTTGGATCCCAACAAATGGAAAAAACAATGGCTTGTTGTATATTGGGATTGAACCTCGACGAGGCATCCACCATACTTTTCTTGGAGAGGGAGATGATAACACCCTTGTATTTAAAATACATATAGTTTAGCGTCATGCAATACGAAAAGGGATAATACAATTTAACTTCATGCGGGATGAGGGTGAACCAACATCGAGTGGTTGATACCAATGGGTGATGGGCTTTAACTAAGGGGGATTCTTACGTACCTTTATTGAAAAGGGAAACGATCAAAGTCCATGTAGTTTGTAAGGGGGTCTTGGGGATTACATGATAAGGTGTAAAAGGACATATTCCATTATCGATGCTTACTCTAAGCCCACGTGTTTCATGATCAATGTGAGAAACAACAGACAATAAACACCAGATGACCACATCGCAAAAGGTGCATATGTGAGATATAAAGCATGTCATATTCATCTTTAGAGGCCCATAGAGATGGAGATTTGGACATACTCTAGGATGAAGTCCTTATGGAGATAAATACCAAAAGGAGAGGGATGGGGTATCTAAGTTCCTTGTTCCCATCTATCCTCTGGCCACTGCCCATGGATAAAGAGAGGAGAAGCAAGGATTCAACCTCCAGGAAGAAAGGATAGGGGGCTTACTCTAGGATTGTTTCCCTCCCTCATAGATAGATTCAATTACATGAATGGAGGATCTCAGTACATGTGAGAAAGATATCACACCTGTGAAGACCACCGAGCTTGTAAAATATTCGAGATGGGGCACCCCATGTTTATTTCATGGGGAGAGACCACAATTTAACGTTAGGTGCTGAGGATGATAGTTCTTGGATGTTTATGATCCTACAACCCAGAAAATGAGAATTCAATCCTCACCCCTAGGACAAAAATAACTCATACCCACACACACTTGGGGAAGGGAAGGCATCAGCAATTCCATTGCGAGGCGATGTTATAGAGTGATCCATTAAGGGGATCATGTTAGCATGACTATGAAAAGAAGCAATAGCCATTATCATGCCTATGATAAGATGTATGAGGTGAAGAAACACAATGTTAAGCACTTTCGAAGGTAAATTATAATAAATTAATACAAACCTATAGGGTCGTACAAGAAAAGGGTTTGTGAAGAAAAGAGTTTCACATGAAGAGACCTTACGATGATCTGGTGCCCCACAAAGTAGAGAAACTCCACGAAGGGGTATGATTCACGAAGTTGACTGTCCAAGCCAAGGCATGGGGTATACATGCATATAAAGGTTGCTTCAATAGGTTCAAGTGCTTTTGTAGAGTAGGACTTTACAGATCATGGGTCCCATGAAAAGCATGGCACTGTGAAGAAATGTACTTGGTGAAACACATTGATCCTTCCTTAGAATGGGGTTCACATGTGCATGGAAAGTACTTCACTAATCATGAGCGCTTGGAGAAGACTAGAGTTACCTTAGGTATATCCTTCCATTTTGATGACCTGTGGGATTCACAAAGGGAATACCTACATGAAGTGGGGATCTATTTGAGCTAAGGAAAATGTATTTGGAAATTCTCCAATACCATGAAGGGATCATTTTTCTCAATCCTTCACAGAGTTGAGGGTGATTCATCATTTGAGAGTTGAGAAGGAAAAAAGTCAGGGTATCCATACTTTGGGTCTGAGGGGAGCCTGATATTTATAGGCAAGAGGTAGCAAAGAGCTTAGATAGCTCGCTGTGAAGTCATGTGGTGCTTTGAAATTAGAAATGGATTGTGTAAATTTTTCCATAACTATTTAGTAGACCGTCATCCCCTACTTGGTGCAGAGGAATCCTTTATTCTATCCACAACACTCGTGGAGGCTTCTTTCAATTTCCAAGGGTTCGTTGAGGTGATCTGGTTCCCTCCACGACACGAAGCTTTCCATCAATTGCATCATAACTGCGGAGTCTTATGCCTATTTACTCTGTGGTGATCAAAGAGGTGGACCTGGATTTGCGACGGCCGTGGTGCTATTGGAACCCCCAATGTCCACAGTGATGATGGTGTAACACCCCAACCCCATAATCCTAGAGTTGGTGCCTTATTTTAATGCATTGGCAAGATACAAGGAATCACGTCCCAAAAGACCGATCCGTTTAGTAGCCTTGGATGTACTA
Organism: Viscum album; assembly: GCA_963277665.1. Taxonomy (NCBI): domain Eukaryota; kingdom Viridiplantae; phylum Streptophyta; class Magnoliopsida; order Santalales; family Viscaceae; genus Viscum; species Viscum album. The sequence continues at coordinate 822,849,745 of OY728143.1, forward strand.
GATACATTCATATGTTTTACATTACATTATCAAATGAAAAACAACAACAACATTGTCTCCATTGACCACATTCATATCCCTTAGACTATCTATGGAGGTCATTCATAATATATATTTTCACATCCTGGGAAAAATAAAATATTGAAAGGTGTGATCTCAGATGCTCAATAAGGATAACAATATTGCGGAAACTTTTATAAATAAAAAGAATCATTTAAGGAAATGTATAAGACTAAAATACACTACTTTTAAACCAAAACTTCATCATAATATGGAAAATATAAACAAATAATTCCATTTACTTATTCACATGGATATTCTACTAGTCGAATAATCACATGTAATATCAACAACCAATTTCATAATGATAAAATGTATAATTCCAGACTTCATAACAACATAGTCAAGGACTCGTGACATGACTACAAATATGATTTTGTCAAGGCCTTGTGCCAAGAAAAAAGTTTGTCTCATGAGACATACTGATTCATTGAGGAGCTATAGTGGGCTCCACCCATCACATAATAAGTTCAATGCATTCCTTGTACAAAAACGTTGGAACATAACATAAAAATTTGTATTAAAACTATCATATGAAATGTTAATACTTTAACCATAAACCATGAATGGTATAAAAATAACACATCCACATTAAAACATATCACAAAACCTTCAATACAATATGGAATATTTTTATCATAATAAATCAACTTCAAACAAGTGTAAAATCCATTAAAGGATGTTGACATAGATGAAATCAAAACTATTAGAGAGAAATAACTCGTTATTTTTTTTGGAAATCATTTAAAAGTCACATAATTATAAAATATAACATTTATTTTGGAAACATTCTTATAAGATTGTAAGGGATTATTTGACGATGTTATAATGGCAGAAAATAGCCGCACCCACCATATAAGTTAGAAAAATTATTCTTACCTAAATTCGTCGAAAAGGTCATAAAGTACTTTCTTTGGACAACAACGGAAATATTACTTTCAAAAAAATTTATAAAAAGTAAACCAAAAGTATAAATGACTTTAACCCATATTCTAGTAAATATTAAAAATGTTTTGAAATACATTTTTGAGAAACACAGATGTGGATGATAAATAGGTCCTAATAGATTCTAACGTATAAAAAACCTCAGATAATAAAGAAATTGTGAAATTTAACCATTAACTTGTACTTTTACTTGGTTGTGGGTAGGTTAAACTCATGTATAATGGTGAAATAATTGTTATTAAATTACACAAGCACTATATAAATTAATATGATATCATATATGATCTTCAAATATGTCATTGTCAATGATATTTTAGTAGTTTCATTTTTTCAGGTGTAAACTGATTTGTTTTCCTTTATATGATTTGTTATGAAAGTCATGATTATTATAGATAGAATGTATCTTATTCATATAAAAAATGATATCAAGTCTTTAAACATTAGTTTTAATAATCAAATGATAATTAGTCATGAAGTGTTACGATGGGGAATGACATCTCATCGCGTCGTGGAGACGGTAAGCCGTACGTACGCACGAGAGACGATATCATTATTTTAAAGGTGAAATCGTATATAATTGGTTGTTAAATAATATATACATAATCATTAACATGTTATATTTATTATTTAAATCAGTTATACTCATTTTTATACCCATCCAAATACTGAAGTGTTTGAATAACAAACTACACCACGATAGGGAGACGGTAAGCCGTACCTATGTACATATGCTGACTTTGTGATTTATTGGATGGATAGAATAATAAATATGGTTGTAAAATAATTATAATAACATCAATGTATGTAAGAGGTACTGAATTTATTATTTTGGTATGAAATAAACAAAGAAAAAGGAAGTGGATGAAGAAAAGAACTTGAAAGAGGGTGGTGACATTATTGCCTCTTCTTCGGGTGTTTTCTTTTGAGTTTATCAAAAAGGCTAATTTGGATGGCTTTATGATCCATTTAAGGACTCTAGGTTGATTTTAGGGAACTTTGGATGATATTTGGGTAGGTTTTTTCCGAGCCAAATGGCTTTGGAGGTGTGATTTTGAGAGAAGGTGAAGTACCTTTTTATAAGAGATGTGAGGGTCACTTTAGTAAAAGTTTAAAATATTATTTTATTATAAAATCATTTTCGGTTTATAGTGGAACCAAATTAATTTATATCGAAGATAAGGATGGTATGGGTCGAAATATTATCAACCAATAGTTTTTATATATGTTTAGGTTACCATATTATCCTTATTTTTAGATTTAACTATTTGCTAAATAGTTTAACTTTTACCGTGTCTTCCTATATTCTTATACTATATGGTTAATAAACATACTATAAACTTCCAATTGGACCTAAAGTGGTTAATTAATGACATATATAATATTATTTTATGCCCTTTGGCTGAACCTCAAATTTTAGGAATATTATATCAATTAATAATTTAGTATTTCTTTTAAAAACCCAATTATGTCAATTTTGACACTATTTAGTATTTGGTTTTTTTGAAAGACATCACAAATTTATTACTTTGAAAAATATAAATTGAATCAACCATAACATGTCATATTCAACTATAAAATTCTTGTATGTCATAAAAATGTTGAAACTATATTTATTTTAATATTTATAATACCATTTACTTGATTCTTTCATTAATAATGTAATTACTGCATCATCATTGGGTCATATATAACATTAATTATTTAAAATGTAAAAATTATAAATAAAATACCATGATTTAGGAAATCTTTGTATCTTTTTAATGAATATTTATAGTCGAATTTATCTTATGTATAACCTTATATTAAAAATGGTTTAGATATTAAACATTGAATTTAAACTCTTCTTTAAATAAAATAATAATCAATGTCCTAATCTAATACAAGTGGACCAAAAAATAATATTTTATATATAAGGTTGTTTTTGGTTGAATTAAAATTATCCAATAGAATTGGGACATTTTTTAGGGTAATTATAATATCAGTTTTACCTTTAATTACCCTATTTAAATTTTACTATGGTAAATAAAAGTCAAACATTAATATTGTAAAAAAATCATTTTCATATTTTTGAAACAAATTTTATTTAATGATTTCCACCATTTCTCTTGATTTTTTTTTAAATTTAACTCATCGAAGTGTTAAAATTCTGTTTTATGAAAATTTGAAAATGCTTATTGAAGGTGGGTAAAAGAAGGTAAAAATTTAAATAAAATTTTAAAAAATCTAATTTTATTTTAAAATGTCTCCAATGACTTACATTTAACCTATATAGGTATTATATATCTATTTTTACTTAAAATAAATTTAAATAAAATAAATAATTTTTTAAATAAAAAGTCGGTTTTAAAAAATAATGTAGTGTTTTTCACTATTAATCAAAAATTGAATGTTTTCAGAAAAATACCAAAAATTCACCCTAAGATAATTTTTATATTCATAATTAAAAATTGAATTCTATTTTACCAAATTCAAAACATATAAATTTCATTAATTAATTTAAAATTAATTTCTGTTGTCAAAACCATAAAGCGAGTTTTAAAAAGTAAAAAATATAAAAAGAATGACATGTGTTTTTGTTTAATTTGAATGTTAAATTAATTATAATGACGTAAATTGTATTAAATGATAAAAATATAATCTAATTATACTTCAAACAATTTAAATGTATAATTGAACACTATAAATTATTATGATTAAACAAGTTGTTTTCAATTAAAATTTAGTATTTTTCATTATTCACGCAAATATGAAAGTTATGAGAAAAACACCAAAAATTTATCGAAAATAAATTTTTATGTCCCGATTCTAAATAAGAAGTTTATTTTGTGAAATTAAATATATAAAAGTGTCAATTATTGTATTTAAAAAACGGTTTTCCATTAAAAGGCGGTAAAATTTCATTTTCTGAAAAATACTTCCTTTATTTGAAAAAATGAATTTGTTCTTATATTATGTCTAAGAAACATATAATACGGATATTAAAATTTATATGGAATATATATAATTTAAAATTTAGATAATAAAATTCATAACCACTTTTTGAACAACTAGTTTGGTAATTCGTGGTGCGCTCGAACTCAGTGTTATGTGTAGCGCAAGTTATTGAATTACATTGAAAAAATAACGTACTATGAAATCTTGGGGTATTACATTAACCCCTCCTTCAATAAATTGAATCATCACAATCTGAAATTTTTATTCAAAAATAAATGGTTAAATATAGAAAAATACCTTTGTGGAAAACCTACATCGGAAATTGGTATAATAAAACTTAGACTTAATAAGAGAGAAAGGGAAATGAAAAAGTCACCACCAAATTATGATCTTGATTAGAAGAACATTGGTTTCAATTAGAGACACATAATTTTAGGAAAAACATAAAAATTTATAGGTAATGATTGATGTTATCAATAAAAAACAAGTGTAAAATTTAGGGCCTTAAAGCCATAAATCTATGATAATTTAAAATATCATCAGTTCAACAAAACCAAAGATATTAAGATGAAACATTTTTGTTTTACAGATCCCTTCCCTAAAGTTTAATATTTAATTTATTCATTGAATAAGAGGAAAAAATTATACTTGACACGTAGAGTTTCATCCTTCAACTAATTCCTACCACAAACTCATCTTTCACTCTAAAACATAATAGAATTCAAATATATTATATTTAAACTAATAGTATAGGGTTTCAAAAATAATGAATTTATAATTTATTTGTCATACTATTTAAAAAACTGAAATATACAAACAAGGACATCACATATGCTTGTGGTAGGTGATTCAACCTTGTCACCCTTTGGTTGAGGGTTCAAGTCTCGCAACCATGTTGGACGTCACGGGTTGTCGCTCAACCTCTGGGTTTTCCATTTTATAAAATTATTAAGAAAATATTTAACCTTAAAAATGGTTTCCAATGACAAAATTAATCTATTCCAACCTTTTGTCTTATCCAAAATACTTCTGCCCTAACTCATAGCCCAAAATTTATAAGAAAGGTAAACAAAATAAAAAACATTTTTTCTATGTAATAACATGTGAATACCTTCATTGTGTATTCTTTTAAAACACGGTAACACCCTGAATAATAAGAAAATCTTATTGATTATATTCATGATCCCTTATTCCTTTTAGAATACTGGATATACTCCTTATATCCAAAAATGTTGTAAACACTAAAAATGATGGAATAAACAAACAATTACTTACTTTCAAGGTAGTCAATAATATCCAATATACATTATCCAACTCAATTATATCTTATTACGAAATCATCATCTCAGTTTTAGAAACATATTAAGTGTTATATTTCCCGTAACCATATATTTTCCAAAAAATTTAACTTCAAACTGATTCACTTTACATGGTACCATAAAATCTCAAATACTTAATAAAAACGTATTGCAATACAATCCTTATATTCTTTATAATTCTTATAACTTGTTCAAAAATGACACAATTATTTATGAAAAACATAATAACAATAATCATTATTCTTTATATGTCATAGTATCATAACATGATTATTATCCAATAACATCATTTGGGGTATACAATGATGATTGGGATATTGATTCACGTAGTTCCCCAACTTTTTAAGATGAAGAATTTTACATTTGAAACCTTTTTCTAACCCTTGAAATCACATAATGGTGTCCTTTTTCTCCACAATTATAACAAACTCTCATTCCCATCAAGCATTTACTAAGGTGATTCTTTCTACAGCTATTATATATGGGAAAATCCTTCTTTCTTTTCTTCCCTCTATCCATATTTCCTTCTTCCATCATTTTATTCTCTTGCTTCCCTCCAAAGCCATATGACTCAGAAAATTATTTACTTATCTTATTAACACATGATACTATTTCTTCATATGATGAGAATACGTGGGAGACTATTTCCACTTTTAAATGATGGCTTAATACCATGAAAGATATGATCCTTCTTAATCTTTCGATCATTCATATTTCTGGAATTCTAATTCCTTCTCTGGGTACCATTTCAAAACAATGGAATTCAAAAGGTTTGTTTATGAATAGCAATGCATAATTACAAACTTGTAAATTGAAAAAATTACACATATAATATATAATCATAAAAATTTTTACTTTGAGGAAGTATTTACTCATAAATACTTCATAATGTCTTATAATGAAAATGTGAATTATCCTAAGCATATCCCCCAGGAGTGTCATAAAAAAGAGTGCAATAAGGCCCGTTGTTGTGTACTAGGATACCCTGGGTCATGCCTGAAACTCTTTGTCGGATTTTTCACTCCTAGGTACATCTGTGCCAGAGCCACCTCTACCTGCGCGTATCCAGACATGGATGTAATGTTAGGAAAATACTCAAAATATTTACATTACCAAAATTATAGGATGTTCTTTTATACTAATCCTGAAATTATATCTTTGGGTAATGTGCTCTAATCATAGTTTATCTAAATCTAGTTGCCAATGGTTGCACTAAACTTCCCTGATACCAACTGTAATGCCTCAACCACAGAAGCCCGGAGATGGTGCATTATTTTAATGCATTGGCATGATACAAGGAATCATGTCCTGAAAGACTGATCATTTTTGTAGCCTTGGATGTACTAGATACATTCATAAGTTTGACATTACATTAAAAAATTAAAAACAACAACAACATTATATCCTTTGACCACATTCATATCCCTTAGAAAATCCCTTTAGGTCATTCATAATATACTTCTTCGCATCTTGGGAAAAATAAAACATAGAAATGGGTGGGCTTAGATGCTCAGTAATCATAACAATATAGCAAAAACATTCATAAATAAACATAAACATTTAATGGAATTTATAAGACTAAAACAAAATCCTTTAAAACTTAAACATAATCACAATATGGAAAAGATAAATCATATAATGCGATTTACTTTTTCATATGGATATTCTACGAGTCGAATAATCACATGTAATATCAATAGCCAATTTCATAATGATGGAATGTATAATTCCATACTTCATAACCACATAGTCAAGTCCTCGTGTCAAGAATACAAATAAGATTTTGTCAAGGACTTGTGCCAAGAAACTAGTTTGTCTCATGAGACCTATCGATTCCTCGAGAAGCTATAGCGGGCTCCACCCATCACTTACTAAGTCCAATTCAATCCTCATATGAAAATGTTGAAACATAACATCAACATTCGTATTAAAACTATCATAAAAAATGTCAATTTTTTAACCATAAACCATGAATGGTATAAAAATAAAAATCTATAGTCAAATATATCACAAAACCATCAATAAATTATGAAATATTTGTATCAAAATAAATCAAATTCAAACAAGTGTAAAATACATCCAAGGATGTTGACATAGATGAAATCAAAACTATTTGAGAGAAATATCTCTTTTTTTAAATCATTTAAAAGTCAAATAATTATAAAAGAAAAAAAATTATTTTTAAAATATTCATATAATCTCATAAGGGATGCTTCGACGATGTTATAATAGCAAAAATATCCGCACCTACCGTATAAGTTAAAAAAATTATTCTTACATTAATTAATAGAAAAGGTCATAATGTACCTTGTTTGGAAAACAACGGAAAGAATCCTTTGAAATTTTTTAATAAAATGTCAACAGATGGTATAAATGACTTTAACACATAGTCTAGTAAATAGAAAAAAAATTGAAATAAATTTTTACGAAATATAGATGTGGATGATAAAGAGGTCCCAATAGATACTCACATATAAACAACCTTGGATAAAAAAGACATTCTAAAATTTAACCCTTACCTTGAATTTTTCTTTGGTCGTGGGTAGGTTAACCTCATTTATAATTGTAAAATCATTGTTACTAAATTATAAAATAAATATATATATCAATATTATATCATATATGATCTTCAAATATTGCATTGTTAATGACATTTCATTAGTATCATCATTTCAGGTGTTAATTGATTCGATTTCCCTTATATGCTTTAATACGAAAGCCATGTTTATTATGGATAGGATGTATCTTATTCGTATCCAGAATTATATAAAGTATTTAGAAATAATTTCTAATCATCAAATAAAAATTATTCTTGAATGGTTACGATGGGGAATGACATCTCATTGCATCGTAGAGACTGTAATCCGTACGTACGTACGAGTGAAAATATCATTCTTTTGATGGCGAAATCATATATAATTGGATGGTATATCATATATAATTAATAATTAAAAGTTATATTTATTTTTTACATAATTTATACTCATTATTATATCCATCCAAATAATGAAGTGTTTGAATAACAAACTACACCATGCCGTGGAGACGGTAAGTTGTACGTACGCACGTATGGTGACATTGTCATTTATAGGATGGAAAGAATAATGAATACTGTTGTACCATATTTATAATAACATAACAGTATGTAGGAGGTACTGGATTTATTATTTTGGCATGTAAACAACAAATAAAGAGGAAGTAGAAGAAGAAAAAAAATCAAAGAGGGTGGTGAAATTATTACCTCTTCTTTGGGTGTTTCCTTTTGAGTTGATCAAAAGGGCTCCATAGGTAGGATTTATGATCAATGTAGGAACTCTAGGATGATGTGATGGAATATGGGAGGATATTTGGGTAGGGTTTGGATTAGCCAAATGGCTTTGGAGGTGTGATTTTGAGATAAAGGGAAAATCCCTTTTATAAAAGAGGTGAGTGTTACTTTAGGAAAAGTTTAAAATATTATTTTATTATAAAATAATTTTTGGTTTTTAATGGATCCAAATTGATTTATTTCAAATATAAGGTGGGTATGGGTCAAAATACTATCAACCAATAGGTTTTAGACAAGTTTAGGTTACCATATTATGCTTATCTTTTAGATTTAACTATTAGTTAAATAGTTTAACTTTTATCGTGTCTTCTTGTATTCTTACACTATATGGTTAATAAACATACTCTAAACTTCCAAGAGAACCTCAATTGATTCATTAATGACATATGTAATATTATTTAAGTCCTTTGGAGGACCTATTGAATTTTTTAATATTATATCAATAATAATAAAACATTTGTTTTAAAAACACAATTATGTCAATTTAGACACTATTTAGTATTTTGTTTTTGTGAAAGTAATAAAAACTTGATTACTTTGAACAAGATACATTGAATCAACCATAACATGTCATATTTACCTTCAAAATTCGTGTATTTCATAAAAAAATTGAAATTATATTTATTTTAATATTTATAATACCATTTATTTGATTCATTCATTAATAAGGTAATTACTACATCATCATTGTGTCATAAATAACTTTAATTATTTAGTGTATATAAATTATAAATAAAATACCATGAAGTAACAAAACTATTTAGCTTTCTAATTAATATTTATAGTAAAATTTATCTTATGTATACCCCAATATTAAAAATGGTTTAGATATTAATCTTTAAATTTTATACTTTAAACTCTTCTTTAAATATAATAATAATAAATTTCCTAATCTAATACAAGTGGACCAAAAGGATAATTTTTTAATCATAATGTTTTTTTGGTCGAATTACACTTATCCAATAGAATTAGGACATTTGTTAGGGTAATTATAATATCTTTTTTACCTTAAATTACCCTATTTACTTTTAACCGTGGTAAATAAAAGTCAAAAGTTACTATTCACTAAATATTATTTTCATATTATTGAACCAAATTTTACTTATTGATGTAAACTGTGTCTCTCATATTTTTGAAATTCAAATCATAGAAGCTGTAAAAAGTTTTTATGCAAATTTGCAAATTCTCCTAGATGGTGGGTAAAAGATGGTAAAAAGATCAATTAAATTTTATGCATCTAATTTTATTATAAAATGACTCCAATGAATTACATAGAACCTATATAGGTATATTATATCTATTTTTACTTAAAATTAATTTAAATAACATTAATAATTATTTGAATAAAAATTCGGTTTTAAACAATAATGAAGTGTTATTCACTTTTCATCAAAAATCGAATGTTTTCATAAAAATACCAAATATTCACCCGAAGCTATAATTGATATTCTGAATTCAAAAATTAATTTTATTTTACCAAATTCATAATATATAATTTTAATTAATTAATTTAAAAGTAATTATCGTAGTCAAAATCAAAAAAAGGGTTTTTAAAAAGTGAAAACTATCAAAAGATTGACATGTGTTTTCGACAAATTTAAATGTGAAATTACTTATAATGACCTAAATTTTATTAAATGATAGAAATATAATTTAATTATACTTCCAAACTATTCAAATGTATAATTGAACTCTATAAATTATTATGATTAAACAAGTTGTTTTCAATTTAAATTTAGTATTTTTCACTATTCACCCAAATATGAATGTTATTAGAAAAACACCAAAAATTAATTGAAACTAAATTTTTATGTCACAATTCTAAAGAAGAAGTTTATTTTGTCAAATTGAATATATAAAAGGGTAAAATATTTAATTTAAAAAGGGTTCTCCATTAAAAGGCAGTGAAATTGGATTTTCTGAAAAATACTTCATTTATCTAATAAATAAATTTGTTCTTATATTATGTCTAAGAAACTCATAATATGGATGTTAAAATTTATATGGAATATATAAATTCAAAATGCAGATAATACTATTCATACCAGTTTTTCGAATAGCTAGTTTGGTAATTCATGGTGCGCTCGAACTTGGTGTTTCATGTAGCACAAGTTATTGAATCATTCTGAAGAAATAACATACTGTGAAATATTGGGGTGTTACCGAAGGGCTCCAAAAAGGTTTTTTGTGAAGCAACCCTTTTGGAATTTGTGTTCCCTTTTCCTATATTCCCTTTGCACACATTTTGTCGCTAACCGTGATCCAAAGAGAAAACTGGATTTATCAAGAAATCCACATGGTCTATAGACACTGAGTGTTGTAAGTTTGGTGTGAGCATCCTCACCAAGTCGGATTTCACTAAAAATTTCACGATTTATTTTTTCAAAACAATATAGAAAAACTAGTTTAAAATAAAATATTTAAAGATATTTTTTATAATTTTAAAAATGAGAACTGATAAACATATCTCAAATACTCTTTAAAATCCAAAACATAATTGAAACACAAGAAACCCAATTTAAATAATTTTTTTAAAATCTTCCTTTAAAATCACCGAATAAAAATTGATTTATTAAAAACAATTAAGAAGGAACCCAAATAATAAATAGTGAATCATTAAATAGTGTAAAACAATGAATCAATAATGTGAATAATAATATAAATTCATATCATCATAGGGGATAGAGAATAAGGTTTCTTCATTCAGTGGTGATTCCCAAACTATGATGGAGAAGGATTTTTTCCTCCCCCCTCCTACTATTGGGAGGGGGACCTCATCCTGTGGGATCTGATTCCTATCCCCTTCATCATATTTTATAACCCCAATGATTTCCACTTATTTGCAGGGATATCTCTTAGATCAATGTTTTCTGATCTTCTTGATGGTGCACCTCAACATATATTTTCAATCTTGGAGATCAAGAAAGCTTCAAGCCTCCTGGATCTGAACCTTGTGGACTGTTTTGGGCTCTAAAGACTATACATTGATGATTTTGACCCTTTTATTTTTGGATATTGGGACTTGAAAGAGTGATTTATTTTCAATCTTCTTGATAATCTCCATTTAATGATTTGTTCTATCTCAGAGGAGGATCTTATACACACATGGTATAGTGCTGCTTGTATGTGCCTTAGCTATGAGTTCTTCCTCTTTCAATGGTCTTATTATTTTCATATTAAACCATACTCAACAACTATTTTGATCTATATAAGCATCCCAAAAATCCATTTTCCATTCCAAAACACCACAATTCTTTGAATTCATGGAAATATGGTAGGTCATTTTCTATGATCTGATAAAAAACTGGCTCTAATAGCCATCTGATTAACCCAAAGATATGTGTGGAGGTCGACATCTCCAACCCACTGGCGGAGTGGGCATGGATCTCTTTTGGTGAAGTATATTGGTGCAAACAACTAGTATTCATTGAGTCCTAGGTGGAAAATTGCAATAATATTAAGTACCTAGGGCATTTGGATTCCTTTTTTTTGGCGAGGTTTCAATGTTAGTAAGGATTTGGAGAGAGGTAGAGATATGGGAATAGATCAGGTGGAGGACCGTGTTCATTCGACCTTCATGGAGGGTTTCTGGTTTTCAAGTGGGGACCCAATCAGATTCTCACCCACCCATCACTAGTGAGGTAGCCGATCTGTGAAGTGGGAGTGAAGCAGTAAACATGTTATCCATATGAAATGAGGTTCATCTGAGTGAGGTTAATCCCAATGTTTAACATGTGTTTAGAATATGTCATCATGATCTGGATGTTCCAGTTAAAATACAATTTTCTAGGTTAAGGGGAAGAGGGATCGTATACCTTTGGTCCTTCTACCTCATCTAATACAACTTCTTATGTAGATGTCTTAATATCTTGAAGTGATACCTCACTCATGGGGGGAAAGTAGGGGACATTCCCTGATGTGGTTAACTAGGACACATTTGGAAATGGAGAAAGATATTTCCCATTTATATGTTCACAAAACATAGATGGTTCTAATTCTGGTTATAAATGGTTAGATATGGTGACCAAACCATCTATTCATTAGGGGATCATATTTTAATGACTATTTGTGGAAGGATTGATTATAGGACAACAAAAATCTTTCCAAGCAAAGGGTTTTGGTCAAAGAATCATCATGTACGTGTCTAGTTATGGGGTCTACAGGATTGAGTCCAGTGAACACGATTCTTGTTTTCCTATTGGTGATAGTTTGAGCCTGATGTTAAACCGGAGCTGGAAGGGCATCCATAAAGAGAGGAAGGATTTATCCTTTTTTCAACCTTTAATGGAGACATGATCTATAATGAAGTTGAATTACAAGAAGATAAAAAGTGATGTTTCATGTCAACAGATGTCAAGTGGCGTGTTTTAAAAATCTGTGGAATTTATTTTGAGATTGAATAAAGAAGTGGTTGAATATGTTTTTTCACTCAATTATACTGAATATGATTCTACCATAATGCTGGGGAGGTCATTGAGGGTGACTATAAATGGGGATCAATATACCTATATCAACAAGAAGAACCAAATTCTTATTATGGTATGTAACATTCAGAAGATAAACCTTGTGGAGTACATCTAGTCCTTAGACTTGTTGTCCTTTCAGTTTGAAGATCTAATAATGGATGAACCAGACTCCCTGGTAACAAATATCTCTTGGAAATTATATATAGAGATTCAATCTGGTATAATTAAATTTTCCTTTAATTAATTTGTTATTTATTTATGTTTTTGAATGCATGGTTTCTCACTTTTTCAATAAAAGTGTTTATGAAATATTAAAAATTTAATTTTTAGTCATGTGTAAAAGAAAACCAAATGGTGGGTATTTAAAATCAGAAAGGGAAGTAATATATCAATGAAGAAAATTAATAAACAATTATAGTAAATAAGAATAAAAAGTAATCTGTATTATAATCATGGGAGGCACTTAAATATCTAGTGAGATTATCATAGATGTATTTGGATGAAATAATTTTCCAGCTCATAGATGCATCCCTAGACTATAACCAAATGGCTGAACTCATCTAACCTCACTAGTTCCACTCCCCCAAGGTTATATATCATTAACAAGGGGATCCAGTCCATCTTATTGGAAAAAGGTAGTAATCATATCTCCAAATCTCATTATAACACCTAGGATCCTCATTATATTAATAATAGAGGGTGGGTAATGATATGTGACTTATCACAAACACACAACTAATATATTAAAGGCTATACATGTTTGTAAAAAACCTTTATCCCACCCTCTAACACACACACCTCACTAAGGCCATAAAATATAACATTTCTAAATACTAACAATATTTACATCCATCATCAAACACATTCTATATGTAACACCTTGATCGAAATCATCAGTTCCTGGAAGAAGTTCCTCAAGACCTCATATTCATATCCCCATATGAAAGAGTATGCTGACTAAATAAAAGGGTTTAATAATGACGTGGAAGTCTATACCCTCAGTAATCATAGACTAAAAAAATATACCAACATAAACATATTCCAACTCAACATTATAATAAATGATAAAATAGAAAATATTTTAGATCAACTATCATATAAGGCCACACAATACATAACCTAACAAACACCCAGTGTGGTTGGATAACAAGAACTACATAACAGTTGGAAATTAATATAAATTAATGTTCTATAGAAACAATCCAGAGTCTATCAAGTTATCACGTCAATCCCCAACTATTAGATCCTCAAAAACCCACCACAATTAACTTTCAATTCTATGGGTCCCAGATAATGATGTATGTATGCACAATAAAATACAGATGTAGGTTGTGAGTACAACCTACTAAGATGCCAACAAATAATCCTCCAATAACGTGAACATGTATATAGATGGGGATATCATGATGGAAGGTAAATTGACACATTTGAAAACAATTAATCATGCCCTGAGTGAATTTCCTCTAACTATGTTTTCAAGAACCTCAATCATACATTCTTTAGTATTGTGTAAGAATATTTTAATATATAGACATCAAATGGATTTGTTTATACTATTTATTTTATTTCAAAGAAAATTAATTGTCCACATTTAAGAAAAAACTCTATACTTTACTCTAAGGACATATCACAACCATAACTAATTATTACCCTCTCTCCTTTGATTATATGAATGCTTGGTATGCTCAAACAAATGGAACACTCTCATATGATAGGACATTATCCATTGGTACGTAATATCTGTATATATGGAACTTATTAAAATGGAAATTGGAATTACCAATAGGCTAGAAACATTCCTAGTCTATGAGTATATTATTCTATGAAAAATGAAATTATTGAGTCATTTCATCCATGATCCCACTCTAATGGTTTAACTTAGCTCATTAAGGCCATCTTTCAACATAAACACTAAAATAGAGATTACACCGTCTATATTAAAATCCACGTGTATGGGATAATGTAATAAGTATCATTATATCATAATAAGTGTTTCACTATCTATGTAATATTAAAAATTAAATATATAACATATCTTGGAACACCATGGAAGATCAAACATTCCATGCTCTATGAGTCATAATAAAAGTAACAAACTACAAAAAAAGTAACACACGGTCCATAACATGTTAATGCCTCACAAGATAACAAAGAAAACTAAAAATAATTATAAAGAAAAGGTGTCTACATTATGAATATACACAAAATAATTCAGTCAATCAAATCTATATAATAGAATAGATAGTAATGACTTTCTACCTTTAGTATGTCGAAGCCAGGTTCTATGATCCTATGTGGAACAACACCAAGATCATTCATGCACACCAATGTTCACTAGAAGGGGATCTAATCCATCAGAATAGATCCCATTAGATTTGAAATATAAGGAAAAATAAATCATTTACTTGAAATCTCTATCAACATTCCATGAGGGATTCTCCCTCAATAGTAGATCTAGGATTGATCAAGGGGTGGACACCAAATCATATGATCAAAAACCCATCTATCAATAAAGAATGAATTCTGATTTTTATCATATAGGAGATACATATATGTAGATAAAATGTATTATATAATTACTATATTCCTAATAAATAAGGATAATTTTACTTAGAACAGGTATATATTAACTCATTTTATTCCCTATATTGATCTAGAATCACATAACCAAGATGAGAGGAAGGGAAACTCTAGAGAACCATGGAAGATCTCTACAAGGGATTTTAGTAGCATTAGTTTTAGGTTTGTGATAATGTTACGTTTATAAAAATATTAGAGGAAAATATACAAAATTCCCTGAATGATGCCCAATTTTGTAAGCCACTAGCGAGCCGGTGGGCCTCACCAGCTTGACGGTGGGATCTACTGAAATAAAAGTCCCACTAATAGCATCACCAACTGGCTAGTACACCCCACTAACAAGATTTTGGACTTTTTTCACCCACACACATATTGGTTAGTGAATAGTCACTTAGTACATAATTAGTAATTTTATTTTGCTAAAATTTACATTCAATAATGACATACACTTCTATATACTTGTGGAATTAGGTTATGGAAGCATTGGTGTTGTCTCACTAGATTATACTCACACCCATTATGAAAATTTTGGTTAGTGTGTATACTTTTAAATTAGAGTCCCAGAGAAGGGAAATTTCCTTAAATTTGGTTTCTAAGGAGCTCGGATTTTGGAGATGGTCATGGTACTTGGTAGGACCCAAGATGGTTTCCACATCAGTTTTATTGATATTCATTTCCAATTGTTTTCTATGCTTATTAACCTACCCCATCAGGAGTATTCTTGTATATTAATTAGGTGACCTAATATGAAATTTTTTATTAACTGTTTTTATGTTATCTTCTTCTATAATTTTGAGTTTCCTTAATATTATTTTTATATAATTTGGATTTTTTACATTCTTACCATGGTTATAGTCTCCCAAATCATTCTAAGAACTAACTTCTAGTTGGAAGCCAATTAAATATGGTGAAGTGCACATCGTTTGTTGTTGAACATTATATTAGACCCTGTGATTCCATTCCATGTGTTACGAAATGGTATCAAATCTGTTATATTCCTTTATTTCCTTTATGTTATTTCAGTGAAATGATATAAATGATATGCATTGTGTGCAACTCAGGGAGGGGGATGCCATGTGCCTGGATAACTCATGTGTAACTGACCTCATTGTTACTGTGACAGAATGTTATTTTAGTTTATGAATTTTTTTGTCTCCATGGATCATGATTTTTATAAAGGACAACAAGTCATATATATATATATATGATGTGTAATCTATAGTATTATTTTATTAAATTTCTAAAATTGTGCCTTGTTTTATGATATATCTTTAATATCCATGGTAATGATATAATTTGTTCATAATTAGTTAGTTTTATTTATTCATGATTTTACATTATATATATATATATATATATATTAATGTGGCTAATGTGCAGTTATGGAGGTCTAGTTTGGACTAGATACAGGGGTAGAGTTTGGGAATTATACCTTTTATATGGATATCTTCTAGGATAGGATTACCTATAGGATTCCTTTATGAGTATGATATAACTACTTCTACTATACACATAAGAAAGTTTTATGTAGTCATTATAAACATTTAATTTTTATAGAAAAAAAATTCCACTTTAAATATGCTAAAATTCTCTTATAATGGAGGTTGAGTTAGTTCCCCACAAGCTATGCAAGAGGATCCACCTAAGAATGCTCCTACATCTTCCCCAGTTGTTCATGTGGTGATGTTTTCTCACCTAAAATATTTTATATGTTAAATTCATAGAGAGTAAGTGTGCATAAAATGATGTTTTAATATAACTAATACTTTTAGATCTAGCATATACCAATATTCTAGAGCACTGGTGGCCCTTTGGATTCTAAGGACATGATTGATATTATTAAGGGGATATCTAATATGGTACAGACAATTGAGTATAAGATGGTGAAGCTGGATAAATTTATTCCTAAGAGACTCTCTATGAGGTTTTGTGGTTCAATAGGACAAGAAGGCATTAATGATGGTCTTACAAGGGAGTCCATCAAGGATTTCTTATTTGAGGACTTCTTTCCCAACATGTTATGGATGGAATGAGCATAAAAGTTTATGGATCTATAGTACAAGAGATATTTTTTCTATATAGTTTTTCATTTAATGAATTTACTAAAATTTTCTACACATTTTAATGGGAATTATGTAGATAAGTTTAATGGATTTAATGTGAAAATTAGATTCCATGTGAGGTGATTGATCTGATGACTAATAAAGAGTTGTTTCATAAGGCCATCACATTTAAGAAGAGGATAGAGGTGGAGAACCATAATGGTCTTCTTCTAATGCATAGTGTTCTGATGACTAGATGTCTTATTGCAATAGTGGTTTTCACTTCAGGTAGTAGGAAGTGGAATTTTTATGAGGTATAGTAGGGTGGAAGATAGGGCGAGCAGAGTGGGTATTTTTTCACTCTCTCTATGGGATGTGGCTCGATCAGGTGTTATCATTATGGACAGAATGTAAAATTTATTACATAGTGCACAAAATCACCTAATATATGTCACATATGTGGAATAATGGGTTATCTACAAAATTATTGTTCCAAGACGAGCTCAAGTCAAGGTGCATGTGGGGGTCCTTAATAGATGACCCAAGAACCACAGAGTTTGGTCACTCAGGTGATTCATACAGTATAGAGGCAAGGGCATACTCTGGAGAAAGTGATGATTAAGGAAATGAGTGGGATTCATATTATTGGTGGAAAAGGATCCTATACAGTCATAGGTATTATATTTATTACCTCTACATTATCTACTAACTTGGTTGATATAGTATATTTCCATTCATTTATATGTTCTCATTTATTTTTTAGCCTATATTAACTAGATATGTTGTAATTTGAGTTAATCTCTATTTATATTCCATTGGGGAAGAACGTATACCTTCTTCAGTAAAGTTATGAGTGTCTTGAAGTATTTTTTGGCAATAGATATTTGTGAGACTTTACGAACAAAGATATGACTAGTTTTGATGTGATATATAGATTATATTATTTCACATGTTATTGTGCTCATATAAACTATTACAAGGAAAATGTATTTCACCATCCTGGAGGATATGGATTTTACTTGATCGTTGAGTAGGTTCTCAATGTATGTAGGATAAGACTAGACCTAAGACTGATTAGATTTATCACGGTGAAGGTAATTGGTTTAGATATTTTAGAAAAAGTATCATTATCCCCTTATATCATCCCTCCAATGGTTGATAATTATCTGAACATTTTCCCAAAGGAGTTTATAGGTATTCCTATAGATAGAGGAATTGTGATTAAGATTGATCTTATACATTGGGGCCAAAAAGTATTCATTTCCCATTATAATATGGCACTATTTTTTTGAGAGAGTTGAAGATACAATTATTGAATTTAAAGGTAAAGGTATTTATAAAGCCTAGAACATATTATTGAGGTTTGTTAGTGTGGATTGTAAAGAATATTAATTGTAATATATGGACATTTATACAGTATAAGAAGAAAAATGTCACGACCCGACCCTACCCGGGCTCGAGCCGCAACTACCCCAAGCCCGCCTCCATAGGCTAGGGGCTGGAGACCAGCACTGAAGGAACAAAAACTCGGGGAGGCCTTTGCCTAAGTACCTATACACACACACATGTGGCACACTCAATGCAAAAGTGCAGAGTAAAATAAAAGACAAGTAAAGAAAAAGGGTAACTGCTATATATAAACCAAAAAGTGCATCGAACTCTACAAGTACAAAGAAAGCTGAAGGTACACTAAAAAGAAAAGGGAAAAAACACATGCCCAAATAGAAAAGGTGCCACAACCCGGCAATAGGTAAACAAAAGAAAAACAGCAAGAAGGGGTCCCCCACCTGGGACCTAACCATGACCACCACATGCGGTCCAAGCTCCAGAAATCCTAGGCTCCACTGAAGTCACGACCAAACTGTCCGTCGCCTGCAAGGGCAAACCAAGTGCGGGCAAAGCCCAAGCAGGGGTGAGTATAAGAATACTCAGTAGGATACCCCGGAGGCTCGAGGGAGAAACAAAGGAGGTACCGAAGGGTGAGCAGTATAGCAGACAGGGAAAAGTAAAGGAGTACAATCGAGAGTGCAGTAAAGAGTACCGTAAAGAGTCCAGCTCAAGCCAACAAGAGGAAAGAAGGTAAACTCTTCCAGACACAAGGAGCTGGAAACAGTGAGAAGATGAACTTCCCATCGAGACTAATCTACCTATAGCAGGAGAGTGGACTCATCCAACCACGAGAAGCTAGACACGGAAAGCACGTGGCATACCCTGTGCGTCTTCACCTCTCCTGGAAGGAGAGTAACCAAACCCAAGAAGTGGGTACCAAAAACAAGGTATATACATATCCTTATTCTCAATCAAGAATCCCAAACAACGTTGTAAGGGGATCTCCGTCCCATAGCTCAGCCCAAGAAAAAGAGTCGCCAACAGTCCCAGAAGAAACACCATCGATGCCCAGCATCCCGCACGTCTGCCCCAAACCGCAAGCCAAGGGATCAATCACCGCACCTCGACACTATCCGCTTTGGGCGGCACTAACTTGCCCGCATGATTTTAAGTCGCGTCACAAGAACGTGTCTCGGTGGGGAAAGCGCCCCTCATACTTGAGAGTTCTAGGGAAAGTCAAACCTCTCCTCGTCACTACCCTACAGTCGAGAGTTCTCCTCAAAGTCAAACCATCACAACTCTGACTCGTATACCCAAGGGTCCCGCTCCGGTAATCACGGAGGAAATCCACAGGCTATCGTAGTAGAAAGGACTATGCCTGGAATGCCAACAGGTGTCCCACTGCCCAGCCCTGCTGGAGGGTAATTCTTAACCAGATATCGGGTGACCCACTTCCCATCCCTGCTGGAGGGTAAACTATAACACATCATTAGGTGACCCACTACCCAGCCCCGCTGGAGGGTAGACCTTAACACATCATCAGGCGACCCACTACCCAGCCCCGCTAGAGGGTAGACCTTAACACATCATCAGGAGACCCACTGCCCTGCCCCACTGAAGGGTAGACCTGGAATAAGTCGACAGGTGACCCACTGCCCAGCCGTGCTGGAGGGTAGACCTGGAACTAGACGACGGGCGACCCACTGGCCAGCCTCTGCTAGAGGGTAGACCCTAAGTGCGTCGGGTGACCCACTGCCCAGTCTTTGCTGGAGGGAAGACCCTAAGAGGTCATCGGGTGACCCACTACCCAATCTCTACTGGAGGGTAGACCCTAAGAGCGTCGGGTGACCCACTACCCAGTCTCTGCTGGAGGGTAGATCCTAAGAGGTCGTCGGGTGACCCACTGCCCAGTCTCTACTGGATGGTAGACCCTAAGAGCATCAGGTGACCCAATACCCAGTCTCTGCTAGAGGGTAGACCCTAGAAGCCGATGAGTAACCCACTGCCCAGCCCCGCTGGAGGGTAAAACTCAGAACTGCTCTGGCCATCTCCACTGGAGGGTACAACATTGGCCAACCGAACATGGAGTGAGTATCGTGCAACCACCCAACTCCAGAACAACTCACCCAAAAGTGGTTCGGTGCCTGCTCCATCACTGGGTGTCACTAGCACCGCTACTGGCCAATCCATCTAGAACAAAATCAGAGGGAGAACACTCAACCCTGCTGGTCAAATAAACGAGTACAGAGGGACCCTCTACGTAGCTAGAGGTCAAAGTACGCAAAGTAGAGCTCGACACGCACTTGGGTCCCACACGATGTGTGGCCCCAAGTTAACCCCAACCAAGCGCATGAACATCTCAGGTACATACCACATGTACCTCCAACCGCTCCCGTATACTCCCAGAGTATACCTCACTTCCATCCCAAGGGCTATCGTGCACCCGACTCCCAACGTCAATGTGAAGGCGTGACGTAACATCTCCAACTTGCCGCCTCAATGACTGGGGCACAACCAACCACATCTCTTCACTCGCACGAGAGTGCACGCGATCACACGCCAAGGGTTCTATGCAAACACGACGAGAAGAACCTCCATCATAGCACCTTTCACATTTTCACATTCAGTAAGATCGCGCAAGAGGCTCCGCACAGTCAAACGGACCGCACCATTGTAAACCTCGCGGAAAAACATGCGAGATAGATTACTTCTTGCCTCAAATGTATATCTGACAAAAAAGTCACCAACACCGCCTCACACCCTAACAGTGTCCCGTGAACCCGAGACTTGGCCCCGAAAACAGTCGGGCACGTCGCACCATTGCGATCCCCTCGGGAAAACATGTCAAAAGCACTACTCACATGAGTGCAATGAATATCTAGAGAAAAAGATGCATTCCGGCGCACCGCACACGAGCAGTGCCACGTGGGACCCTCATCCCAGTCTCAAAACTCAATGAACGGTTTGCACCATTGTGATCCTCTTGAAAAATCACACAAGATGGACTATTCACTTGTCCAAAACGGTCGCCCGGTGATAAAGACGGAAAATCACCGTCGACTCCCGAAACGGCCCTCACGGGGCCCGCACCATCGTGCATAATTAGAGCGGCCGGACTGTGCCAATGCGATGCCCTCAGAAAAACACCAAACATCGACTGCTCGCACACCCCGAACGGATGACCGAGGAAAAAGTCACTAAAACGCTGCATGCAGCTCAAAAGACGGGCCTTGGGGCCCATGCCTCAACTCCGGCTTCAACACCCGGAACCAACCTGGAAACCTCTTCCTCAACTCCAGGGTTCCAATGCCACTGACGGCGCATAAATTGGATGTTGGACGCGTCCGTGCTGTCCAAAACAAGTTTCCATCGAAAAATGACAAAACACTTAAAGACACGCCGCGCCTCCGAGGACCCTCGTTTTGAGAATTAAAAATTCCCAAAACCATATCAAAGTGTTCCCCTTGACGCAAGGTCTGCGCTGCTGCTGACGGAGCACAAAATGGACGCCCGTTGCGAAATCTACGAGCGTCGGAAATTCCAAAGGGGGAAAACCCCTTGGGCCGGACCGGCCCGGTCCGGCCGGTCCGCCCCCAGCCGGCCCACGGCCCGGCCGCGGGTATGGTTCACTCCGCCACGGCCAGTTGGCCGCGGCCTGCCGCCGCCCACCGACCATCAAGGCTGGTCTCTGCTTCTCCTGCAGTGAGCCGCGTTACGCGGGTCGCAGTCGCGCCGCACAGGGCCACGCGCCTCGCGACCCCCTTGCCCTGCCCCTTTGCACCACGCCGGCGCCGCCCGATGTCCCCATCTCACCGCCGTCTGCAGCCGCCTCCGCCGTGCTTGCCCAACATCCCCAGCTCACTCGGCCAGCGCCCGCTGCCTGGAAGAGAGGCCGCCGTCGTCCGGCTCCCCGCGCCGCCGCCTGGTATGGCCGGCCGCCGCGCCTACCCGCCGGAACACCTCAGAACTCCTCCGCAAACCCGCAATCTTCGGTGAATGATTTTGGGTTCCTCCGAACTCCAAAACCGAATATGAAAGATGCGTCAGATAGCTCATAAAAACTACTATGTGCTCATGGGATTTGATTTGGAAATTTAACAACAATAGACGCATATAATTGAGGTTTAAATAAGGTTTGGGAATTAAAACGCTCAAAACCTCCTACCTCGCTAGGCTTCGCCCGAAGCTTCACGTCGATCCGCCGGCATCACCTCACCTCGCCGGAGTCACCTCGCCAGACCGTCTCACCGGATATAGAGGAGGAGAGGGGAGGTGTTTCGCCAGGGGGTTCAAGGGAGAAGGGGAGGGGTGTTTTCTTATTTAAGGGGAAATTAATTAAATTTTAATTAATTTAAAACCCCCAAATTTAACCCGCATCTAAAACATTTGGAGAGGTCGAAATTTAACCTCCCCATGGGTAAACACCACCTCCTGAGCACAATGGTGGTCTCAGAGTTTGATTCCGAGCTTCCATTTTAAATTTATAAAGCTGAACGCACAAAGCCGCCAAATTATGAAAACGCCCCTGGGGCCATTTTTCACAAACGACCCATGCCCGCGAATCTTATACCCCTCCTAAGGTAAACGGGATGCTACAAACTCAATGGTGCCCTCAGTTTTCCAATCCAAGCCACCGTTTAAGAGATACTCTAGTTTCACCATTAAACGAATAAATTAATTATTTAATTTATCGGTTCCACGTTCCGAAAGCAAGCGAGGGGTCCAAACATCCCGCACCGACAAGTTTTATTTTGTTCCTAGGGTAAACACCCCATTCCGGACCCATCCGTACACTTAGATCTTTGATCCGGATCACCGTTTAGGAGTTACCCTATTTATTTGGAATTTTCAGTGTGAACACACTGAAAATTTTATTCCGGCCACTTCGGGGCTCGGAATCGCACTTCGTCTGAAGGCACTACTCTGGAATAACATCAAGAATATTCCAAAGTCCTTCACAGAAAAAACCAGGTTCTTAAATCATTCCCTAATTCAAGATTTTCTTCTCTAAAAATCAAAACTAGGGAGAAAAATAGGGTACTAAGCCCACACCTGGCTTTCTCATACCCAGAAGAACCCAAGCACAGCTCTGCGTCACCGCACACAAACCAATGGATTGATCTGTTCACGTGAGGTCGGCCCTTGCCGATGTCGTGCATAGGAGCATGCACACTTCTTCTCAGGTGAGTCACGTGGGAGACATCACGCACCCAAACCAACCTTGTGGTTAGGGCAAGGTGGTAGAGAACCTCGCCATCCCTCTGCACGGTCTCAAATGGTCTGAAGGAACTCGGGGGTATCTCACCTCCCTGGTCAAACCTCTACGTCGTACGCCGCGACTGGAATCACCGCCCGCACCTGGAACAAGGCCCGATGATTCCCTCCTTCAGAATGTCCATATGGTGAAACACATAAGGATATCTGATCACACAAGATTTCACAGTCGACATCTCTCAACCAAGACTCTCTTACACGCTTGGAGAGCGATGGAGTCAACCCCATCGACTAGAGAAAAAGGTCCCACACCTTTTTATCACACCAATACAGGGTTACACTGACGCCCCACGCCACCCTGGTAACACCTCAAGCAAGGAGCAGGGAGGAAATCATTCCACACATAGAGTCTAACAATTCTACTGCAAGAAGTAGAAGAGTCGAAAGGGGTACCTCTCATCACCTCATGCTCTGCAGGACCGTAGACATCCAAAACTTGCGATTGTCCGCGGTCCCAACTGTCAGCTCCCGGAACCCGACGTGGACTGCCTAGTGGTGATGGGAAGACCTCGTAAGGTCGTCCCCCACTACCAGATCCTACCAGTACCCTGATAGCACCACCACACTAGGCGCTACTCCGATCATGGCGCTGTCTCTTCCATGGTGGTGCGCCTGCTGCCTGCCCGAAGCTCTCAGCAACTCGGGTCGGGCAGTCTCATGCCAGGTGATCTCACCCATCACAAGCATAGCACCGCCGCTCCCTGAGCTGTCATGGTGCCCTCTGGCGCCACTATGGTGTACGACCACGGCCCGGAGCCCACTCACGGAAGGTCACCCTCGGCTGAGGCCCTGCACTTTTCTACCATAGTGGAATACGACCACGTCTCCGAAACTGGCAATGGAAAGGCCACCTGCGTCGAGGTCCTGTCCTCCGGCGCCTGCCAGCTACGGGAGACGTCTCGGCTCCGATGTGCCTGCTGCCACCACCAACACTAGAACGTGACAGGAAGCCCTCTGTCAACAGTGCCTTCTCTAGCACCCCGACATATGTGGAAATGCCCAAGGGTACTATGACAGCACAAATCTCTCGACGGAGACCCTTCTCAAACTTCCGCGCTCGTATGTTTTCATCATGGACCAAGTCCGGTTAAAAGCGTTCATGGTATGCAAAACTATATGCGTACTCGGCCACTGTCATCCCTCCCTGCTGAAACTGCAGGAGCTCCTGAATCCAAACGGAGCACAGGAAGGAGGGAAAAAACTCCTCATGGAACAAAAACTGGAAGTCGCCCCACGAAAGCGACGACTCGTCAAGAAGCTGAGTCACCAGACTCCACCAACGCCAAGCGGATCCACGAAAAAGGGTGGCTTCCAAAGCCACTCTCTGATCTGTTGGTGTCTACACAAGCCTGAAAAGGCGAACTGCTACCTCAAGCCAAGTCTCTGCTGCCTGAGGGTCTGGCTCACCACTAAACCTCAGCGGTATCTGCCGCTAGAACTCACAAAGCGTGCTCAAACTACGCTCAAGCTCAGCCTTCTTTGCTGAAGCTGTCTATTGTTCAATAGGTGGGAGTGCTACTACCGGACCACTAGGAAAAAAATGGGCTCGCATGATGGGTTCTGGACTGTGGCCTCGTAGATCACAGGGTCATCATCACGTACCAAAGCCGGTATCTTGGCTGGCTGTCTTCGCGGGTACATCCTGAATATTATCAAGGAGTGTCACGGTCAAATGAGCATATATGTATATACCAATATCAACGATGGGGAGGTGAATCAAGAAGGACGGTCAAAGACACAATCCTATGTGATGCACAAACCCATTTTCCCTGTAACAAGTGTCTCCGCATGCAGAGTCGACAAGCGGGTTATCAAGGTCCTGGTGAATGAATATGTCGTCCGCCGCACCATCACTGGACTCCCTGGCCTGAGAGCCGCTCTCGAGACACGTCAACACTGTTGCCCTAAATCCCAACCAATTCCTTTTATTTTAGGGACGTTCGAACAATGTCCCAAAGAACGAACCACCTCTGATACCAGTTTGTCACGACCCGACCCTACCCGGGCTCGAGCCGCAACTACCCCAAGCCCGCCTCCATAGGCCAGGGGCTGGCTACCAGCGCCGAAGGCACAACAACTTGGGGAGGCCTTTGCCTAAGTACCTATACACGCAAACACATAGCACACTCAATGCAAAAGTGCAGAGTAAAAGAAAAGACAAGTAAAGAAAAAGGGAAACTGCTATATATAAACCACAAAGTGCATCGACCTCTACAAGTACAAAGAAAGCTGAAGGTACACTGAAAAGAAAAGGGGCAAAACACGTGCCTAAACAGAAAAGGTGCCACAACCCAAAAACAGGTAAAGAAAAGAAAAACAGCCGGAAGGGGTCCCCCATCTAGGACCTAACCATGACCACCATACGCGGTCCAAGCTCCAGAACTCCTAGGCTCTACTGAAGTCACGACCAACCTGTCCGTTGCCTGTAAGGGCACACCAACTGTGGGAAAATCCCAAGCAGGGGTGAGTATAAGAATACTCAGTAGGATACCCCGAAGGCTCGAGGGAGAAACAAAGGAGGTACCGAAGGGTGAGCAGTAGAGCGAACATGGAAAAGTAAAGGAGTGCAATCGAGAGTGCAGTAAGGAGTACTGTAAAGATTCCAGCTCAACCCAACAAGAGGAAAGAAGGTAAACTCGTCCAGACACAAGGAGCTGGAAACGGTGAGAAGATGAACGTCCCGTCGAGACTTCGCTACCTATAGCAGGAGAGTGGACTCATCCAACCACGAGAATCTAGACACGGAAAGCACGTGGCATACCCCACATGTCTTCGCCTCCCCTGGAAGGAGAGTAACCAAATCCAAGAAGTGGGTACCGGAAACAAGGTATATACATATCCTTATGCTCAATCAAGAAGCCTAAACAACATCGTAAGGGGATCTCCGTCCCGTAGCTCAGCCCAAGAAAAATAGTCTCCAACAGGCCCAGAAGTAACACCATCGATGCCCAACATCCCGCACATCTACCCCAAACCGCAAGCCAAGGGCTCAATCACCGCACCTCGACACTATCCGCTTTGGGAGGCACTGACTCACCCGCACGGTTTTAAGTCGCATCACAAGAAGGCATCTCGGTGGGGAAAGCGCCCCTCGTACTTGGGAGTTCTAGGGAATATCAAACCTCACATCGTCACTGCCCTGCAGTTGAGAGGTCTCCTCAAAGTCAAACCGTCACAACTCTAACCCGTATACCCAAGGGTCCTGCTCCGGTAATCACGGAGGAAAGCCACATGCTAGCCTAGTAGAAAGGACTAAGCCTGGAATGCCAATAGGTGTTCCACTACCCAGCCCCACTGGAGGGTAATTCTTAACCAGATATCGGGTGACCCACTGCCCAGCCCTGCTGAAGGGTAAACCATAACACATCATCAGGCGACCCACTGCCTAGCCCCGCTGGAGGGTAGACCTTAACACATCATTAGGCGACCCACTACCCAGCCCCACTGGAGGGTAGACCTTAACACATCATCAGGACACCCACTACCCAGCCCCACTGGAGGGTAGACCTGGAATAAGTTGACATGCGACCCACTACCCAGCCGTGCTGGAGGGTAGACCTAGAACTAGACGACGTGCGATCCACTGCCCAGCCTCTGCTGGAGGGTAGACCCTAAGTGCGTCGGGTGACCCACTGCCCAGTCTCTGCTGGAGGGTAGACCCTAAGAGGTCATTGGGTGACCCACTGCCCAGTCTCTGCTGGAGGGTAGACCCTAAGAGGTCGTCGGGTGACCCACTGCCCAGTCTCTACTGGAGGGTAGACCCTAAGAGCATCGGGCGACCCACTCCCTAGTCTCTACTGGAGGGTAGACCCTAGAAGCCGATGAGTAACCCACTTCCCAGCCCCGCTGGAGGGTAAAACTTAGAACTATTCTGGCCATCTCCACTGGAGGGTACAACACTGGCCAACCGAACACGGAGTGGGTATCACACAACCACCCAACTCGAGAACAACTCACCCAAAAGTGGTTTGGCGCCTGCTCCATCACTGGGTGTCACTAGCACCGATACCGGCCAATCCATCGAGAACAAAACCAGGGGGAGACCACTCAACCCTGCTGGTCAAATAAACGAGCACAGAGGGACCCTCTACATAGCGAGAGGTCAAAGTACGCAAATCAGAGCTCGACACGCACCTGGGGCCCACACGACGTGTGGCCCCAAGTTAACCCCAAACAAGCGCACGAACATCTCAGGTACAAACCACATGTACCTCCAAGCGCTCCCGTATACTCCCAGAGTATACCTCACTTCCAGCCCAAGGTCTATCGTGCACCCGGCTCCCAACGTCAACGCGAAGGCGTTACGTAACATCTCCAACTTGCCGCCTCAACGACTGGGGTACAACCAAACACATCTCTTCAATCACACAAGAGTGAACGCGATCACACGCCAAGGGTTCTCTACAAACACGGCGAGAAGAACCGCCATCAGAGTGCCTTTCGCACTTCCACATTCAGTAAGATCACGCAGGAGGCTCCGCATAGTCAAACGGATCACACCGTTGTAAAC
This sequence comes from Viscum album, assembly GCA_963277665.1. Lineage (NCBI taxonomy): Eukaryota > Viridiplantae > Streptophyta > Magnoliopsida > Santalales > Viscaceae > Viscum > Viscum album. The sequence goes on from OY728143.1 coordinate 822,878,532, forward strand.
CTCGCGGAAAAACATGTGAGATAAACTACTTCTCGCCTCAAATGGATATCCAACGGAAAAGTCATCAACACCACCTCACGCCTGAACGGCGTCCCGTGAACCCGAGACTCGGCCTCGAAAACAGTCGGGCGCGTCGCACCATTGCGATCCCCTCGGGAAAACACGTCAAAATCACTACTCATATGAGTGCAACGAATATCCATATAAAAAGATGCATTCTGGTGCACCGCACACGAGCGGTGCCACGTGAGACCCCCATCCCAGTCCCGAAACTCAAAGAACAGTTTGCACCATTGTGATCCTCTTGAAAAAGCACACAAGATAGACTATTCAATTGTCCAAAACGGTCTCTCGGTGATAAAGCCGGAAAATCACCGTCGACTCCCAAAACGGCCCTCGCGGGGCCCACACCATCATTCGGAATTAGAGCGGGCAGACCGCACCAACGCGATGCCCTTGGAAAAACACCCAACATCGACTGATCGCACACCCCGAATGGACGACCGAGGAAAAAGTCGCTAAAACGCTGCACGCAGCACAAAAGACGGGCAGTGGGGCCCACGCCTCAACTCCGACTTCAACGCCCGGAACCACCCTGGAAACCTCCGCCTCGACGCCAGGGTTCCAACGACATTGAAACGCTTAAATCGGACGTCGGACGCGTCCGCACCGTCCAAAACAATTTCCCCCCAAAAAACGACAAAACGCTTAAAGATGCGCCACGCCTCCGAGGCCCCTCGTTTAGAGAATTAAAAATTTTCGAAACCATCTCAAAGTGTTCCCCTCGAGGTAAGGTCTGCGCTACCGATGATGGCGCGCAAAACGGACGCTCGTAGCGAAAGCTACGGGCGTCGGAAATTCCAAAGGGGGAAACCCCCTTGGGCCGAACCGGCCCGGTCCGGCCGGTCCGCCCACAGCCGGCCCGCGGCCCGGCCGCGGGTCCGGTTCGCTCCACCGCGGCCAGCTGGCCACGGCCTGTCGCCACTGACCGGCCGTCAAGGCCGGTCTCTGCTTCTCCCATAGCGACCCGCGTTACACGGGTCGCGGTCGCGCCGCACGGAGCCGCGCGCCTCGCGGCCCCCTTTCCCTGCCCCTTTGCACCACGCCGGCACCGCCCGACGTCCCCAGCTCGCCGCCATCCACAGCCGCCTCCGCCGTGCTCAACTGACATCCCTAGCTCACCCGGCCAGCGCCCGCCGCCTGGAAGAGAGGCCGCCGTCGTCCGGCCCACCGCGCCGCCGCCTGGTATGGCCGGCCGCCACGCCTACCCGCCGAAACACCCCAGAACTCCTCCGCAAACCCGCAATCTTCAGCGAATGATTGCGGGTTCCTACGAACTCCAAAACCAAATCCGAAAGATGATTCGAATAGCTCATAAAAACTACTACGTGCTCATGGGATTTAATTTTACAATCAAACAACAATCCACACATATAATTGAGGTTGAAATATGGTTTAAGAATTAAAACACTCAAAACATCCTACCTCGTTGGGCTTCGCCCGGAGCTTCGCGTCGATCTGCACACTGCGCACGTCGCCGGAGTCGCCTCGCCAGAACTTCTCACCGGAGATGGAGGAGGATAGGGGAGAGGTTTCGCCAGGGGGTTCAAGGGAGAAAGTGAGGGGTGTTTGTTTATTTAGGGGGAAATTAATTAAATTTTAATTAATTAAAAACCCCCAAATTTAACCCGCATCTAAAACATTTGGAGAAGTCTAAATTTAACCTCTCCTTGGGTAAACACCACCTCCCGAGCACAACGGTGGTCTAGGAATTTGATTCCGAGCTTCCGTTTTAAAGTTATAAAGCTGAACGCCCAAAGTCGTTAAATTACGAAAACGCCCCTGGGGCCATTTTTCACAAACGGCCCGCCCCCGCGAAACTTATACCCCTCATAAGGTAAAAGGCATGCTCAAAACTCAAAGGTGCCATCAGTTTTCAATCCGAGCCACCGTTTAAGAGATACTCGAGTTTCACCATTAAACGAATAAATTAATTATTTAATTTATCCGTTCCACGTTCCGAAAGCGAGCAACGGGTCCAAACATCCCGCGCCGATAAGTTTTATGTCGTTCCTAGGGTAAAAAACCCATTCTGGACCCATCCGTACACTCATATCTCTAATCCGGATCACTGTTTAGGATTTACCCCATTTATTTGGCGTTTCCAGTGTGAACGCACTGAAAATTTAATTCCGGCCACTTCGGGGCTCAGAATCGCATGCCGTCTGAAGGTGCTGCTCTAGAATAACATCAAGAATATTTCAAAGTCATTCGCAGCAAACACTGGGTTCTTACAAAAAATCAGGTAATGGTGAAGAATATGTACATATTACCTAGGATAGAGAATTTATTTGATTTGTCACTAATATCCCAATGGTTTTCCTTGAGTGATATTCATTCATGCTACCAATAGTTGTAGTATAAAGATGAGGATATTCTCAAGATAGTGGTAAAGATTATATATTGACTATATGAGTATTTTTTATGACTTTTGGGTTAACAATTGATCTAATGGTTTAAATGAATTTTATGAATGGTATTTTCCATCTATAAATTTTCTCATTCATCTTTCTATTTTTGGATGATATCCTGATATTTTATAGGATTCTAGATATGATTGTTAGTCAACTAGATATTATTTTTACTAAATGTTTAGGACATTGAATTTAGGTCTAACTTTTGAAGTGTCACTTTTAAACTCGTGATATGTGGTTAATTGGGATTGTAATTACTACATTAGGTATTTTGGTGGACCTAGAGACGATTGATTTCCTGATGTCATAGGAATTTACCATGATTTTTTTGAGATCAAGAATGTAATTGGGATTACGAGGTACTATAAAAATGTTATCCAAGTCTTATCCCATTTGGATCCAATAATAGAGTGGGCCAAATATGGGTTATATATGAGTGTTCGAATAATGGAGAAGATGACTTTCAATAGATGAAGAAGATATTGATGAAAACACTAGTTTTTACCATTCTATATCCCAAAATGGGACACAAAAAATATGATGATGACTCAGGTGTTGGGTTAGGAGTTTTATTATTATAGAGGGTTCAATTAGTCCCTTATGAGTCACATCATATATTAACCCTTGAGTGGAACTACGTGAAGGATGACTTATAATTTGTTACAGTGGTCTATGCCCAAAATTTTTGGAGACATTATCTCTATAGTGATAGTCTTATCACATACATGGACCACAATATATTTTTATAAATATTATCTCAGTGATATATCAATATGGGGAAAATGTTTTTAGTAGAGTATCTAAAGAAATTTTACTTTCTGAATGCCTATATTATAGGTAAATGTAATGAAATTGTAGATTCTCTCATTAGAGAAAATAAAAGACACTAGAACATAGAGGGAATGCTTAACATGAAGAATGTTTTCTGATGATGTAAATGGATGAGTTTCTACTGGATTCATCTAACGATCATGGAGTTATGACTTGTGAAACTTTAGTTTTTTTATAAAAAAGATTGCGTCTGATTACTCTTATTAAACCAAAGTAAAGACCCTATTATTTTTTCTTGGGAAGTGGGAACCCATTACATGACCATGCATGAACAATTAATAAGACTAAATACCATTACAACTGATGAAATGATGATGAAAATCGTGATGGGGTTACCCAATTCCCTGAGGGGTTTTGATATTTTTGGTATGATAGTTGTTCGAATAGAAAAGGAGGTTCATTTATTATTGATTTGAGAGACCATTTATGTGAATGATTTGGGAATGATATATTTATAGGAGATAGTACACCTATATGGGGGTCCTATGAGCAGTGTATTAGATATGGATGTGTTCTTAACATAATGGTTTTGGTAAGACTTATATGATTACTGGTGTACCATCTAAATTGGAGTTCAACATATCATTCTTAGATTCATGGGAAGTCATATAGAATAGTATGGATTTTGGAGGATATGTTTTGGACACGTGTTTTGGACTATAAGTGTAGATTGGGATGAATAACTATCCTTGGTTGGGTTCCCATAAAAAATAACATTCGATATTTGTTTAATATAATATATTATGATACCTTTTATTAATAGTAATGTCTATCATATATATGTTCACATGAGGCATGACATGAATATGTTATTAGGACGATCATGGTATTAAAGAGATCTAAGAGTGTGAAGTTGATCTTGAAGTAGTTAATCACTTCTTATAGAATACATTGATCATATTTTGGAGATGAACCTTGGTGTTCATTGTGGGGAACTGATTATTCATGTGGGTGAATCCTTAACTAGGGAATCAATGGTAGTGGTAGTAAGGAAATATATCATTGAGATTTTATAGATAGTTCATGATTACCAAGAAAATAAGGATAGTGGCCTATAATATATATCTACCTCTATGATATCATGGTATTCATGATATTTTTCATGTTTCCTAACATCATATACACATTACCAAGTCTACACATGTGATTAATAATGAGGAAATTAAGTTGGAGCCTAGAATTTCATTTGTATAGTGATATATGTTGATCACTGGAGTGATAAATTATTGTAAGGTAATGAATCTAAAATTATTGGAGTCCTTTGGTAGAATGCAATGATCCAAGAGGATAATTGGGATCATGAGGTTGATGCTCATGCGTATTTTCATATGTTTTATTATCAAGAGAGCTAGTGGTAATTTTCAAGGATGAGAAATAATTATATGGGTGAAATTGCAAATTCCTTGGTTATTTATAGTCCATTGTTTATTGTTTTTGATATATCATGATTTATTATCTTCAATGATGATATTTCTTATGGGTATCCAGGTATTAGAATTATGTTATAGTTGTTATAGTCCTTAATGGGATTCTTGGAAACCAAATCATGGCCACCAGATTGCTGGTGGGCTGCACTAGCCATCTGGTGTTGCTGGTAGTCGGACTTACATTTATACAGATCTCACCAGTTGAAATGTGTCCAAACACCTACCTATCAGTGGGTACCCATATTAGGCATCATTAAGTGTGTTTATCAACTTTTCATCCAAACATATTATTAATACAAAAATCAGTGAAATCTAATTCTAATAAGACTAAAACCTTTTGTAGAGAACACCCTTGGTGTTCTTGGATTCCTAGTCTACTTCTCTTAGTTTCTTTAAGTCTAGATCAATATGTGGTTTCAATTGTGGTATGATCTATATATTCAGGAACTAATTATCCTTCTTTATTTATAATTTTTCATTGATATGTAAATTTTTCTAAATCAGTGTATCTCCAACTAAATCTAATGTATAATGCATGTTAGACTAATAGATCAACATTTGATCACAATATTTGGTCGCATCTCCATGATCAATATTATATATACTATGTATAGAGAATCCCTAGTGGTATGTTGATATTTTTTTTTCATTTCATGTCATTATTCCACCCAGGGAGTCAAATATTAGCGATTTTATATTGATGTATTGGATCATTTTCTATTGAATTTTGTTCTGTGGGTGTGATCTGGATGTCATTCCTTGATAGATCGTAGAAAAATTCTTCAATGTTCTAATGTTTTTAACACCTTACCATCTTTTTAATTTTTATATATTTGTTTCACATGATTGTATTTTATAAATTCCATGAAAATAATCCATTCATGATAGGTATGTTGGGTGTTCTTTGGTATCCATGAGGCCTTTTCATGTTATTTTGTTGTGTATTCCTTGATATGTTTTCAATTATTCATATAATATTTCATAGCATGTGGAATGATTGACATGGAATGTTGTTCCTTGCTATGAATTGTATTAATTATGTAATATTTCATAGAAAATTGAAATGTTATTGTGATATAATTATACTTACTATGTTATTACGTAAATATGGATTTTTGTATAGTAAGTGGAATCTATTTTTCAATCTTCATGTTGATAGTTGGCCCTAATAGACTTAACTGACCCTTTAGAGGGGGATTATGGATGAAATGACTCAATAATTATGGATTTTCAAAGGATGGTGAGTGCCAAAAAAAATTCATTGATTATTCCCTTGGGGAACTATATATTCCATGGGAATAGGTTACATTTATGTAGGTATGATCTAATTATAGGGAACAAAATTTTGAATCAGGGAGTTTCAATTTCTCAAGCCTATCAAACACGTAGAACATCTAAGGAGAGTAGGTAACAATGATTCCAATATATTATACTACCTTAAAAGTGCATATGAATTTGTTCCATAAATGAAAAAATTTGAATTTTGATTAATGTAATATAGAGTTAAAAATCATGATCTAATTCATTTGATGACTACATATGATATTTGTATGGTATAGTGTTAATACAGGTACAGTTGTGATTCGTAGAAATTTGGTTAGAACGTGTTCACATCGTACATGATTTTTTAATTTGGTTAGTGGTTATCATACTTCTATAATTTCATATAATTCTATATACATGATAAAATACATAAAGGGTACTTCGGTGGAATCCTACCAGTTTATAATAACACCCTACACAAGCATTTTCATGTGCATGTACACTTCATAATTAGTGACCAAGATAAGTTAAAGGGATAGGGGATTGTTTTTGAGTAGCACCTAGTTTGTAGATAGATGAAGTACCTGTATAGAATCTGGACAGTTTTTGTAGAACATTTAATAATATTCATTTTCAGTATTTCTACTATGTTTGTTGACCTGTAATGTTGGGGGCCCAACTAGTTATTTATTGTGTGTCCTGATATACCATATGTTATAGAAACATTTTGATGTCGTATTTCATTTTAGTGTTGTATAGTATTATGTTTATATTTATTTATTTTTATGTGTGTATATGATTACTAGGGGTATAGTATCCCCACAACATTCTTAAACCATCACTATTAATCAGAAGCCTCTTTCATTAGGGGAGATGTGCATGAGGTCTTCAGAGACTGTCTCAGACCTGGTGATTTGAGTCACGGTGATTCCCCTATCATAGATACATGGTTCTCTATGTGTTGGTCTAATGAATTTTTTGAGAAGGAAAATTTACATAATATGTCAACTAAGACTTTAATTTTGATACTAATAATGAGTTTTCCCAAATTTCCATGAAACCTGATTTACAAAAAACAATAGCATTTGAAGTTTTCTTTCTATGTGAAAAATGATACTTCAATTTCTTTAAAAATGAATATTAATATATTTGTGGGTAGTTAAATATCTATATATACATATATATATATAAACATATGAACATATATACACACATATATATATACATTACACAAAAAATTGAAATCATGTGACATTTGGAATAACAATTGAAACCAAGGATAAAATACAGTTTTGAAACCTACATAGCTCCTAGAAACAATAAAACCATAAGAAAAAACCTCATTAAATAATAACACTATCACTATAAACATTCAAATCAATAAAAAATATTGAAACATATCTAATCCTCCATTTATATACATTAAATGTAAAATATCTGACCAAGAACATATCCTAACCAATGTAAAAAATTATTAAGAAATTTAAAAAATTCATTTAAACTACCATCTTCAGTAAGGAAACATTTTAGGAACTTATATTATTTACTATAATGTATACTTTTATAGAATAATTATTTAGTAAATTAATTCATGATATGTATTATTATGGAAATGGTGAAAAACATCGAAACACCTACCTCAAATAAAGTAAGGATTAATTGAAACATTCCTGAATTATAACACCCCAAACATTTTAAGGAATGCTTCCATTAAATACATTATATTCATAGCCTATATTTCATAAAGCACTGTATTCCTTTAAATCAACATTTTTTTATTTAAGAGATTGTTAAAACCTAGCCATTAAACAAAAATTCTCCTCTTATATGTTATGAATTTTAAAAAATGGCCATCTAGAATTGTGACCAGTAAGTCATTTGGAGTCTGATAAAACCAACTTGATTTTTTGATGAATAGTAACATACCCCTATGAGTATTAACATTAATAGTAATATGAACCTTATAAATAGTAAATAATGATAATTTTTTATTAAGGGAATTAGATAATGAGATCTTAATTAGTTTTTCATTGTGATATAGAACTAACTATATATTTAAAATGGTTATTTTTAGAATTAACTATGATTTTATTTAAAAATTAAATTTAAAATACATAGAAAATTTTCAAAAAATGGTTTTAATTTCTGAATTCTACATGTCGAAAAATGGTTTGGGTGAATTTTTGGGATTTTTATAAAATACTAGAATTTTTTGTGAATAGTAAAAATATAGTTTTGAGTTTTCAGTAATTTAATAACATCATAATTATGTAATAATTAAATATAAATAGCTGGTTGAATTTTTTACATTAACTAATGACATGAGTTCTACCAAGTGGAAAAAACCATGGGCAAAAACCAAGGGAAACTCCATGGTTTTGTGAAAACCACTAATGAGGTGTCCCTTTTTGTTAATAAAAACTCCCTCTTAATTACTATAAATACCCACTCACCCCTTCATTTATTTCATTCCGAACTCATTATCCTTGAAGATATGGTAGTATTACCTCTATAGGAGTCCTCTCATGGTGTCCTCAAGCCCCCAAGGTCCCATGCTTCACATTTTGGGAGTTACTCTACAAGATAAGAGAATTAACCAACATTCTCTTTTATTAATGAATTCATTTTATGTTTTTATATTTTATTTTCAATTATATTATGCGAGGATATTTCATTCCATATTCCCATAAATTCCCATATTATGTATGAGTGATGAGGTACCCCCTTTCTCAAATAAAACTATTTTATTAAATTTTAAGTAACGCTGTTATGCTGCCAAATTTTCATAAGAGATTTCACATTTTTTCTTTTATTTCGAGTTCCTTTATTTTATACTTATTTCCTCATAACCCCTCATCCAAATGATATGACAAAACTATTACATTTCATTAAATTAAATTATATTATTAAGATATAATATTTCATCATCATCTCTCTTTTCCCCTCCTCTTATATTAAAAAATGAAAACACCGTCTGAGATGTGTTAATTTATCAAATTCAAGGACGACATGCTCTCAATTTTCTTTACCATCATCAATTCGGGTCATGAAACCATTTTTATGGTTGAAAAAAATCATAATATATTTATTTAATCTCATTAATTTTTTTTAATCCATATACACTCATAATATGGAATAATAATACAAAACAGGTTCATTGTACACAAAACTGGAAATCAAAATCCAAGCGTGTATCAAAACCTTTTAACAAATGATTCTTTCTCAAGTATATAACCCAGAATAATTAAAATATCATTTATATCTCTTTGTTTTCACTAATAATATATATTAATTATTCTATATTTTTATTCACATTTCAAATGAAATTCCATTCCTGAATACAAGTAAACAAATCATGAAAACCAAGGAAGAAAATGCTTCCAAAACCATAAAATTGGACCTCTTAAACCCATAAAAAGGGCCACGAATGACCCAAATAAGGTTATAATAAATTAATTACGTGTATAATAGGGTATATAATTATTAATTAATGAATCTAAATTTTATTATTCAGGTCATTAAAACAAAATAATAACACACTCGAGCATAAGGTAAGGGGTTTCTCATCTCACTTTCATTTCTGTGAGATTTACATTATTCCCCCAATTATTTATTTTATGTGGTATATGTGTACCTCCATTTGATATATAATAAAATTATTCTATTTATATTCATGGTATTCAATGAATCATTTTAGGGTTATTATGTTCTAGACATATGATTATGCTGATTACATTGTGGTAAGAGACTTTGTCTCAACTAATATTTTGTTGTGACTAATTTTGTATTGTGCACCTAATAATCCTTATATGATGTACCTACTTCCCATTTGAGATCACATTTCATTTTGAAATTATATTTGTATTAAATAACCATAATCTCATATCATGGATATGTTTTTTGTCTAAACCATACACCATTTTACATACAGTGTTTTTTGGAAAGTTTTTTAACTATGGAAGTATTGATGAATTCGTATACTGTACTCTATACAAATATAGAAAAGGTATATTAATATTGTATTGAATCAATTTATAAATAATTATTTGGAAATGAATTGGTGGGTGTGGCCCTATATATCCTCTCAATGCATCGATAGGTCTAACGAGACAAATTAGTTGGAGATAAATCCTTCGAGTTTGTTTCCAAAAATCAGATGGGTTTCTACCCACTAAACTAAATCGTTTTAATGGTATTATGGTATCATGTGCTAGATACATGACTTACAATTAATAAAAATTCTCTTTATTCATTATTATTTATTACTATCATTAAGTATTCCACTATGACAAAATCTATGGATGCAGTTTCAATCTTAGTTAATTAACGGCGTGAGTTTTTCATTTTTTCACCATGCCATATTGATTATGTCAAGTTGTTTATAATTCGCTAATTATCGATTCTTTCTTCTGAAATTTTTTACCCTTACTGAGAATTTGAGCTCACCCCTTTCATTTCCTACCCTAAATAGGTGATGAATTGGAGATCATTTATTGAGTTCCCATGGATGAATTTTTAGTTTTTGTTATGTATTGTATTTTTTAACCTTTTCCAATGTAATTTGATTTACATCTATGTATCTAGTTTCTTCTAGAATACAAAACTGATCGTTCCATCAGTATTTTCATTACAACTAACCATTCCAATATAATAATTAATTCACTGACTCCGGTCTAGAGGGGTTGGGACGTTACAATTGGTATCAAAGGAAGTTTAGTAGAAAACATGGAAACTAGAGTAAGAAATTTATAATAGGGAATCAATTACTAAGTTATTATTTGAGGATAAACATAAAATAATATATTAGTATTTTGGTAAGGAGTAGATTATGTGAATCCTTCTGGAAAATACATCCCTCTCAAGATACGAGTAGGTAGAGGTGGCTCTAGAAGAGATGTACCTAGGAGTGAAAGCTCCGACAAGGAGTTTCAGGCTTGACCCGGGGTATCCTGATACACGAAAACGGTCCTTTTTGCACTCTCGGTTATGAAAATCCTAGGGGATATGATTAATATAATTTATATCTTCTTTACAATCCATTATGGAGGATTTAAATGTAAATTATTCCTCAATGAAACCATTTTTATGATTCTAGGATTAGCCATGCGTATGATCTCAATTTATGCTATAAATTTTGTTATTTTAAGATATACATTATGATTCGTACCCTAATAAAGTGTGATCCATTATTTAGAAATGGAATCTAATGGAATAAGGGAAATCAATACTTGTGGGTAATGTATTGATATCCCCACTGAGCAAGTCAACACAGTCAATGTTGGAGCAGATCAGATCATGACCATATTGGGACAACTTACTCAGGTTGTAACAAATAACCATTCCACACCTATGTTGGATCATTTCATGTAGCAGAAGCCCACATATTTTAGCGGGACTACTAATCCAGTGGTTGTGGATCAATGGATCAAGTACCCCGAAAAGATATTCAAGGAATTAAGATGTATTGATAATGAAAAGGTAGTACTGGAAGTATATTGACTCAAGGAAGATGTTAATCAATGGTGGTCCTTGATTCAGAATACCACGGAGGAAGAAGAAATAGAAGATATGGAATAAAGGAAATTTAAGGAAATATTATTAGGAAAATATTTCCCTTTTAAACAATGAACTGAAATGATGTGGAAATTACATGGCTTAAAGAAAAGGGAAGAATATAGAGTTGTAGAGTATGAGGCTACCTTCACAAGGCTAGCCAGGTATGCCATATATTACATATATGACATGGAAGACAAGATTGATCATTTCATTGAAGGTCTTAAGACAATTCTTCAAAGGGAACTGGCTTCTCAAACATTTTCATCATATGATAAAATTTTATCAAGTTCCATCAAAACCAAGAAAGAATTTTCTAGATCAAATTTTTTTTGAGGGAAACCAAGATAAAAAATGGTACAAGGATAACCAAGGGAAAGGTGAAGCACCAAAAAAGAACAAGGGAATGAAGAAATTCCCATTATGTGAGAAATGTGTAAATAATCATCTCGAGAAATGCTTTAAAGGCATTGGAGTCTTCTATCAATGTGGTGAAAATGGTAATCTATCTCATGAATGCTAGCGGAAGATACAATTTTATGATGTTCAATTCTATAATTGTAGAGAGATGGGACACAATGAAAATGAGGTTCCTAAGCACCAAGGAAACATTCCTCAAGAAAATCCCTGAGAGAAAGGGAGAGTTTATGCGATTAAAACTAAAGAAGTTGAAGTTCATAATGATGTGGTGGCATGTACTTTAGTTGTTTCCTCAAACATATCCAATACATTAATTGATTCTGGATCATCACATTCATTTATATCTTCCCAGTTTTCCAAGAAAATTAGACATGTCCAATTTGAATTAATAAAAGAGTTATCAGTCAAAACTCTTAGGGGATGCATCATTACAACAAAGGTATGTCAATAATTACCCCTCATGACACATAAACATGATTTAGTTGGTAACATTATCATCATACCAATGACTGAATTTTATATAATTCTTGGTATTAATTGGATGTAAAACTATGATGAGAAGATTTATTGTAAGAAAAATGATGTTACAATTTTTGAAAATGGTGTAGGATCTCTTATCTTCAGAGAAGAGACCTCTCCATTTGATTATTATCTAGACCCACCCCTAATAGCTCTATTGAATGCAATTCTTGGATAGGAACGAAACCCAATATCTTGGGGTGAGGAAAGAAATATTCAAATTGAAGATGTGCATATAATGAAATAATACATTGATATATTTCCATAGAATTTACCTGGACATCCTCTACAGTGAAAAATTGAGTTCTCCATTGGATTAATTCCTGTTATAAGAACTATATGAAAGTCTCCCAAGAGAATGGCCAATATAGAGTTACTATAGAAAATGAAACAACTAGAAGAGTTGAGTGACAAAGGATTTATTCAACCTAGTGTTACTCTAAGGGGAGCCCCTGTCTTGTTTGTCAAAAAGATAGATGGATCCATAAGGCTATGCACTAATTATAGGAAATTCAGTGCTCTTAAAATAAAGAATAAGTATCCTCTGACTTGTATTGATGATTTATTTGATCAAATTCAAGGAGATCAATACCTTTTTAAGATTGAACTTCCATCCAGATATCATCAGCTATGTGTGAGGAAGGATGATATTCCTAAGACAACATTTAAAACTCGTGTATGGGAATTACGAGTTTACAATGATTCATTTTGGACAGACTAATTCACCCTCTGTTTTCATGGATTTAATGAATAATGTTTTTAAGGAATATCTTGATAACTTTTTTTTGTATTCATTGATGATATCTTGGTATACTCATGAATATATGATGATCATGAGGCTCACTTGCAGATTACTCTGAAAACTCCTAGATGATATGAATTATACGAGAAGTTTAGGAAGTATGAATTATGGCTTCAATCAACATAATTTCTAGGAAATATTGTCTCTAAGGATGGAATATTAGTTGATAATGTGAAGACAAAGACTATCCATGATTGACCCACACCAATAAACATAACCGATGTACGTATTTTTATTGGATGAGCAGGTTACTATCATCATTTCGTTCAGAATTTCGCCTGACTTGCTAACCCGCTAACCAAGCTCACACATAAAGGAGTTAATATTGTGTGGACAAAAGAATGTACATAATTATTCGAATAATTGAAAAGAAGATTGGTCAATGCTCTAATTTTGACTCATCTATCTAGAAGTGATGGATTTGAAATATATAGTGATGCGTCAAAGAATGGTATGGGTTGCGTCCTTATCCCCAATGGTAAATTTATTGCTTATTCATCAAGGTAGTTGAGGACTCATGAACCAAATTATCCAACACATGATCTTGAGTTAGCTACTGTAATATTTTCTCTAAATATATGGAGAAATTATCTTTACAGTGAAAAATGTGAGATATACACAGATCATAAGAGTTTGAAATACATTTTCAAACAAAAATAACTCAACATGAGGTAAAGGAGATGGATTGAGTTACTAAAAGATTACGATTGTTCAATACACTACCACCCAAGAAATGAAAATAAGGTGGTAAATTCATTAAGAAAAAATGATTGTGGACTTATGAATCAAAAAGGAATGACAGAGATCTTATATTCATGGATCTAACAAACATGGATATGGGAATTGTTATGGAAGGGGAAAAAAATTTCCTTTTACAAATGATTGCTAAACCATATTTACTAGAGAAGATAAAAACTATGTCAATATGATGAAGAAAATCTACACAAGAAAATTATTGCTGTTAAGGATGGGAGATTGGAAGACTTCGTGTTTGAGGATGGAGTTATGATGTTTGGGAAGAGGTTATGTGTTCCATCAGTACCTAAGCTAAAATGGAAATATTTGACAATGCTCATATCTCATATTTCCCTATACACCTAGGTAGCACCAAAATGTATAGAGATATGAAGGAATAGTTCTGGTGGGATAATATAGAGTGGGAAATTGCTTACAACTTTCAGGGTGTCTAGTTCATCAACAAGTGAAGGCAGACAGACAAAATCCAAGAGGAGTGATGAAAACTCTACCTATTCCAATGTGTAAGTATGATAACATTATGATGGATTTTGTCACTGGACTACTAAGAACACTGAGAAGGAATGATGCGGTATTGGTAATAAATGATTGCATCACAAAATCATCACATTTACTTCTCATATGAGAGGATTTACCACTTGAGCGCCTAGAAAGGCTTTATATTAATGAAGTTGTAAGACTTAATGATGAAACCTTATCAATTGTGTCCCATTGATACCCCCAGTTTACATGAAAATTCTGGAAAAGTTAGCATATGGATTTCAATACTGAGATTCGTATGAGTACTACTTATCACCTCCAAACTAATGGACAGTCTGAAAAGACTATTCACACTCTAGAAGACATGCTGAGGTCATGCTCTCTTGACATCCAAGGTATGTGGGATCAATACTTTCCTTTGGTAGAATTTTCATACAACAATAGTTTCTATTATAGTATTCAAATGGCTCCATATGAAGCATTATATAGAAAGGGATGTCTAACTCCAAATTGTTGGGACTAAGTTTTTGAGAGGAATCTTATAGGCCCAGAACTTATTGAAGAGACCACTACAACAGAGAAGACAATCCAAGAGCATATTAATGAAGCCAAAGTTGGAAAAAGAGTTATACTGACAAACAAATAAAGGATTTTTAATTCCAAGTGGGAGATCATGTCTTTCTAAAAGTATCTCCATGGGAGGGTGTCTTAAGATTTCGTAAGAAAGGGAAACTGAGCCCAAGGTACATTGGACCATTTGAAATTCTGGAGAGAATCAGAGCAGTAGCTTACCATTTATCCATGATTCCATGCATCTCCAAAGTCTATGATGTATTCCATGTGTCATTGTTGAAGAAATACATGCTAGACCCAATGCATTTACTCACCTATGAAGAAATTGAATTAGAACCTGATTTTTCATGCTGTGACGAGCCTATCTGGATCCTTGACACAAGGAAGAAGGTATTGAAAAACTGGATGACTCGTCTAATAATGGTTATTTGGGGAAACCAAAATATGGAGGAAGCAACATGGGATCCTAATGATGTTATGTAGAAGAACTACAAACATCATTTTGGTGGGATTTATACGTAAAATTTTGAGGTTGGAATTTCTGAAGGATGGAATAATATAACACCGCAAATATATTTATTGTATTATTCTCTTAAATACATTATATTAATAGCCTATATTTTATAAAGAATTGTATTCCATTGAAACAACAATTGGTTATTTATGAGATTGTCAAAACCTATCCATTAAACATAAATTTTCCACTTCTATGTTTTTAATTTTGAAAAACAGTCAACTAGAGTTGTGACTAGTAAGTCATTTGGTGTCTGATAGAACAAACTAGATTTTTTGATGAATAGTAACATACCCCTATGAATAATAACATGAATAGTAATATAACCCTTATAAATAGTAAATAATGATAATATTTTATTTTCTTAAGGTAATAATATAATGAGATCATAATTAATTTTTCAATGTGATATAGAACTAATTATATCATTAAAATGGTTATTTTTTGAATTAAATATGACTTTATTTAAAAATTAAATTAAAAATAAATAGAAAATTATTTTCAAAAAATATATTTAATTTATAAATTCTACACATCGAAAAATTTTTAGAATGAATTTTTGGTATTTTTCTAAAATACTTGAATTATTCATGAATAGTAAAAATTCAGTTTTGAGTTTTCTTTAGTTTAATTTCATCATAATGATGTAATAATTAAATATAAAAGTCTGGTTGGCTTGTGTATAGTAAAGTATGACTTGAGTTGTCCCAAGTAGCAAAAACCATGGGAAAAAAACCATGGGCAAGCCCATTGTTTTACAAAAACCACTAATGAGGTGTCCCTTTTAATTAATAAAAATTCCCTCTTAATTACTATAAATACCCACTCACCCCTTAGTTTTTTTCATAGAAAACTAATTGCCTTAAAATATCTATTAGTAATACCTCCCTAGGAGTCCTTCCAAGGTGTCCTCAAACCCCAAAGGACACAACCTTCAAATTTTGGGAGTTAATCTACCAGGTAAGAGAATCAACCACCCTTCTCTTTTCTTAATGATTTCATTTTATGTTTTCTATTTTATTTTAAATTGGATTATGTGGGGATATTTCATTCCATATTCCCCTTACATCCCATATTATGTAATAGTGATGAGATACACCCTTTATCTCATCATACTATTTTATTAAATTTTAAGTGACATAGTTAGGCTACCAAATTTTCGTAAGAGATTTCTCAATTTTTCTTTTATTTTGAGTTTCCGTTTATTTTATAATTCTTTCCTCATATCCCATCATCCAAATGATATTATAACTCTAGTACCACAAATTAATTGTAATTACATTATTCTAATATAATTTTTCATCATCGTCTCTCTTTCCCCCTCCTCTTATACAAAAAAAAAAATAAAACACCGTCTGAGATGTGTTAATTTATCACATTCAAGGACGAAAAGTTCTAAATTTTCGTTACCATATTAAATTCTGGTCATGAAACCATTTTTAGGGTTTAACAAGATCAGAATAAAAGTATTTCATCTTATTAATGTTCTGGAATCCATACACACTCATAATATGGAATAATAGTACAAAACAAGTTCATTGTACACAAATCGGCCAATCTAAATCCATGCGTTTATCAATAAATTTTTACTAATAGTTCATCCTCAAGTATATAACCCTGAATCATTATAATATAATTTATATCTCTTTAATTTCACTGATAATATATAATAAAAATTCTTGAATTCAAACCACATTTCAAATGATCTTCCATTCATGGATACATGTAAACAAATCATGAAAACCAAGGAAGAAAATGCTTCCAAAACAATTAAATCAGACCTCTTAAACCCATAAAAAGGGACATGAATGAACCCAATAAGGTTATAATAAATCAATTAAATGTATTGGATGGTCTGGAATTATTAATTAATGAAGCTAAATTTTATTATTCAGGTCATTAAAATAAACTAAGAACACGCTCGAGCATAAGGTAAGGGGTTTCTCATCTCACTTTCATTTCCGTGAGATTTCCATTCTTCACCAATTATTTCTTGTATGTGGTATATGTGTACTTATACATTATATATAATAAAATTATTCTCTTTATATTAATTTTATTCAAATACTCATTTGTGGGTTATTAAGTTCTGAACATATGATTCAACCGATTACATTATGTTAAGAGAATTTGTCTCAACTACTATTTTTTTGTGACTTACTATGTACTGTGCACCTAATAATCCTTATATAGTGTAACTACTGCCCACATGAGATAAATTTTCATTTTGAAATTATATTTATACTAAATATCCATAATATCCTATCATGGATATGTTTTTTGTCTAAACCATATACCATTTTACATACTTTGTTTTTTTTGGAATGTTTTTTAACTATGAAAATATTGATGAATCTGTATACTCTAATCTATAAAGATATTGAAAATTAATGTTGATCATATATTGAATCAATGTATAAAAAATTATTTTGATTTTCAGTGGTGAGTGGGGCCCGTTATAACCCCTCGATGCATCAGCAGGTATCATGAGACAAATCAGTTGGTGACAAACCCTTTATGTTTGTTTCCAAAAACAGACAGGTTTTGACCAACAGAACTAAACCGTTTTAATGGTATTATGGTATAATGTTCTAGATACATGACATCCAATTAATAAGAATTATCTTTATTCATTATCACTTATTACTATCAATGTGGTTTTTACTATGAAAAAATCTATGGATGTAGTTTTATACTCAGATTATTAATGGCATCGGTTTTTCATTTATTCACCATGCTATATTGATTATGTCAAATTGTTTATGATTAAATTATTATT
This sequence comes from Viscum album, assembly GCA_963277665.1. Lineage (NCBI taxonomy): Eukaryota > Viridiplantae > Streptophyta > Magnoliopsida > Santalales > Viscaceae > Viscum > Viscum album. Next base: position 822,896,923 of record OY728143.1, read on the forward strand.
GATTAATACTTCCCTTATTTGAAACCCTTACTGATCATTTGAGCTCAACCATTTCATTTTCTACCCCCAATAGTTGATGAAGAAGAGATCATTTATTGAGTTCCCATGGATGCCGTTTTTAGTCTTTGTTATGTATTGTATTTTGTAACCTTTTCCAATGTAATTTGAGTTACATATATGTATCTAGTTTCTTCAAGACTACTAAATTTTTTATACCTTTGGGTGTTTAATTACTTCTAACCGTGCCAATATAACAATTAATGAGTTGGCTCCGGTATAGAGGGGTCGGGGTGTTACAGTTCGTATCAATGGAAGTTTAATAGAAAACATAGAAACTAAAGTAGGAAATGTATAATAGGGAAGAAATAACTAAGGTAGTATTTGATGATAAACAAAAAATAATATTCTGGTATTTTGGTAAGGAATAGATTATTGTAATCTTTATAGAAAATACATCCTATTTTGGATACGATTAGGAAGATGTGGATTTGGAACAGATGTACCTAGGAGTGAATGCTCTGAAAAGGAGTTTCAGGCTTATCCCAGGGAATCCTGTTACACGACAACATGCCTTGTTGCACTCTTTTTATGACACTTATGTGGGAAATTATTAAGATAATTCATATTTTCTTTACAAGCAATTATGAAGGATTGAAATGTAAATTATTACTCAAAGAAACCATTTTTTGATTATGGGATTAGCCATGCATTGGATCTCAATGTATCCTAATTATTTTGTTATGTTAAGAGTATACAATATGATTCATACCCGAATCTAGTGTGTTCCATTATTTAGAAATGATGTCTAATGGAAGAAGGGGAATCAATACTCATGGGAAATGTTCAGATCTCCCTACTGAGAAAGTCAATCTAGTCAATGTTGTAGCAAATCAGATCAAGACCATATTGGGACAACATACTCAAGTTGTAACAAATTACTATTCCACACCTGTGTTGGATCGTTTCATGTGGAAGAAGCCCCCATCATTCAGTGGGACTACTAATCCAGTGGTAGTGGAGTAATGGATCATGTCCCTTTAAAATATATTCATGTCATTAGGATGTAATGAAAATGAAAAGGTAGTACTGGAAGAATATTGTCTCAAGGGAAACTCTGATCAATTCTGGTCCTTGATTTATAATACCACGGAGGAAGAAGAAATAGAAGATATGGAATGTAGGAATTTTAAAGAAATATTCTTAGAAAAATATTTCCCTTGTGAACAATGAACCAAAATGAATAGGAAATTCCTTGTCTTAATGAAAAGGAAAGAAGACAATGTTGCAGAGTTAGAGGCTACCTTCATAAGGATAGACAAGTATGTTATAGATTATGTATGTGACTCTGCAGACAAGATTGATCATTTCTTTTAAGGTCTTAATAAATTTCATTGATAGGAACTGGCTTCTCAAACATTTTCATCATATGATTAAATTGTATCAAGTGCCATCAAAATAGAGAATGAATTTTATATATCCAATTTGTTCAAGGGAAACCTAGATAAAAAGTAGTACTCTACAACCAAGGGAAAGGTGAAGCACCAAAGAAGAACAAGGGAATATAGAAATTCCCAATATGTGAGAACTGTGGAAAGAATCATCTCAAGAAATTCATGAATGGCATGGGAGTCTGCTATAAGTGTGGAGAAAAGGGAAATCTTTCTCATGAATACAAGGGGAAGAAACAATTTGATGATGTTCAATGATATAACTGTAGAGAGATGGGACACTATGAAAACGAGTGTTCTATGATCCAAGGAAACGTGCCTCATAAAAATACAAGAGAGCAAGGGAGAGCTTATGTGATTACAACCATGGAAGTTGAAGTTCCTAATGATGTGTGGAAGGTACTTTAATTGTTTCCTCAAACTTATACAACACTTTATTTGATTCTAGATCATCAAATTCATTTATATCTTCCTAGTTTTCCATTAAAATTAGACATGTACAATTTGATTTAATAAAGGAGTTATTAGTAAAAAATCCTAGGGGATGCATCATTGCAACAAAGAAATGTCAACTAGTCCCCCTCGTGACACATAAACGTGCTTTAGTTTTTAACCTTATCATCATAACAATGACTAACTTTGATATAATTCTCGGTATTAATTGGATGTCAAACTATTTTGTGAAAATTTATTGGATGAAAAAAGAAGTTAAAACTTTTGAAAATGGAGTAGACTCTTTTATCCTTAGAGAAGAGACCTCACAATCTAACTCTTATCAAGGCCCACCCCCAGTAGCTCTATTGAATGAAATTCATAGAGAGGAAGAGAACCCAATATCTATGGTTGAGGAGTGAAATATTAAAACTGAAGATGTGCATATTGTGCAAGAATACATTGATTTAATTCCAAAAGATTTACCTGGACAACCTCCAGAGCATGAAATTGAGTTTTCCACTGACTTAATTCCTAGTACAAGACCTATATCAATGTCCCCCAATATAATGGCCACTTTGGAGTTAGTGGATCTAAAGAAATAACTATAGGAGTTTATTGACAATGGATTTATTTGACCATGTGTTTCTCTATGGGGAGCCCCGGTCTTATTTGTCAAAAAGAAAGATTGATCCATGAGGCTGTGCATTGATTACAGGGAAATCAATGCTATTACAATAAAGATTATGTATTATTTTCCTAGTATTAATGATTTATTTGATCAACTTCATGGAGCTCAGTACTTTTAGAAGATTAAACTTCCATCCAAGTATCATAACCTATGTGTGATGAAGGAAGATATTCCTAAGACATCATTTTGATCTAGGTATGGGCATTATGAGTTTACAGTGATTCCTTTTGGACTGACTAATGCACACTTTGATTTCATTGATTTAATTAATAGAGTTTTCAAGTAATATCTTGATAACTTTTTTTGTGGTATCAATTGAGGATATCATGGTATACTCAAAAAACTATGAAGATCATGAAGATCACTTATAGATTACTCTAAAAACTATTAGAAGATATGAATTATATGGTATGTTTAGAAAGTATGAATTCTGGCTTCAATTGGTTTCTTTTCTATGCCATATTATCTCTAAGTATGGAATCCTAGTTGATCCTACGAAGACAAAGGAAATGCATGCTTGGCCCACACCAACAAACATAACTAAGGTATGTAGTTTTATTGGCTTAACAGGTAACTATCAGTGTTTCTTTTAGAATTTCGCACGACTAGCTAACCTACTAACCAAGTTCACATGTAAAAGAGTTATGTTTGTATGGACAAAGGAATTTACAGAATGCTTCGAAGAATTGAAAAGAAGATTTGCTAATGCCCCAATTTTGACTCTTCCATCTGGAAGTGATGTATTTGTAATATATAGTGGCACATCAAAGAATGGCTGGAGTTGCATCCTTATGAAAACTAGTAAAGTTATTGGTTATGCATCAAGGCATTTGAAGACTCATGCGCAAAATTATCCTACAAATGATCTTGAGTTAGAAGCTGTAATCATTACCCTAATGATATGGAGACATTATCTTACAATGAAAAATGTGAGATACACACAAATCACAAGAGTTTGAAATAAATTTCCAAACAAAAAGAACTTAACATGAGGAAAATAAGATGGATCAAGTTACTCAAATTTTACGATTTTTCAATACACTACTACCCATGAAAGGAAAATAAGGTAGAAGATGAATTATGCAAGAAAGATCATGGACCTCTGACTCAAATGAGGATTGAGAGAGATATAATATTCATGGATCTAAAAAATATGGATATGGGAATTGTAAAGGAATGGGAAACATATTTCCAATATCAAATGATTTCTAAACCATCTTTACTAGAGAAGATAAAAAGATATCAATCTGATGATGAAAATCTACACAAGAAAATTATTGCTGTTAAGGATGGGAGATTGGAAGACTTTGTGTATGAGGATGGAGTTATGATGTTTGGGAAGAGGTTATGTGTTCTATCAGTACCTGAGCTAAAAATGGAACTATTAGATGATGCTCACAACTCAAATTTCTCTATACACTCAGGCATCACAAAGATGTATAGATATCTGTAGGACTATTTTTGGTGGGATAATAGGAAGCGGGAAAATGCTAACTACGTGTCAAGGTGTCTAGTTTTTCAACAAATGAAGGCATAGAGACAACATCCAAGAGGATTGATGCAACCTATACCTATTCCAATTTGTAATTGGGAAATAATTACGATGGATTTTGTCACCTAACTACATAGGACACTAAGAAGGAATGATGCAATTTGGGTAACTATTGACCATCTCACAAAATCAGCACATTTCCTTCCTGTAAGAGAGAATTTACCACTTGAGTTCCTAACAAGACTTTATATTAATGATGTTTTAAGACTTCATTGTGCACCCTTATCGATTTTGTTTGATCAAGATCCCCGATTTACATCAAAATTCAGGAAAAGTATCCAGAAGGCTTTGAATACTATGCTTCGTATGTGTACTGCTTATCACCCCCAAACTGACACATAGTCTAAAAGGAATATTCAAACTCTAGAAGACATCCTGGGGTCATTCTCTCTTGACATTCAAGGTATGTGGGATCAATACATTCCTTTAGTGAAATTTTCACACAATAATAGTTTCCATTGTAGTATTCAAATGGCTCCATATGAAGCATTATATGGAAAGAGATGTCAAACTACAACTTGTTAGGATGAAGTTTGTGAGAGGAAACATATAGGTCCAGAACTTATTGAAGATACCATAGTAATGGTGAAGACAATTCAAGCCCATATTAACGTAGCCCAAAGTAGGCATAAGAGTTATATTGACAACCAGAGAAAGGATTTGGAATTCCAATTGAGATATCATGTCTTTTTAAAAGTATCTCCATGGAAGGGTGTCTTAAGGTTTGGTAAGAAAGGGAAACTAATCCCCAGGTACATCAGACCATTTGAAATTCTGGAAAGAATCAAAGATGTAACTTACCATTTAGCAATGCCACCAAGTCTCTCAAAATTTCATGATGTATTCCATGTTTCATTTTTGATGAAATACATGCAAGACCCAATGCATGTAACCACTAATGAAGAAATAGAACTAGGACCTAATTTTTCATACTGTGAAGAGCCTATCTGGATCCTTCACACTAGGGAGCAGGTATTGAGAAATCAGACAACTCATCTAGTAAAGGTTCTTTGGATAAACCAAAATATGTAATAAGAAACATGGGAACATGAAGATGTTATGAAGAAGAACCACACAAATCTTTTTGGTGGGATTTATACATAAAATTTCGAGGATGATATTTATAAAGGAGGGAATAATATAACACCCCAAACATTTTATGTTATGCTTATCTTAAATACATTCTATTCATAGCCTATATTTCATAAATGAACTGTATTCCTTTGAAACAACACTTGTCTATTTACGAGTTAGTCAAAACCTTTCCATTAAACCTAAATTTTCTACTTCTATGTTTTGAATTTTAAAAAATGGTCATCTAGAGTTGTGACCAGTAAGTCTTTTGGAGTCTGATAGAACTAACATTATTTTTGATGAATATTAACATACCCAAGTGAATAGTAATATGATTAGTAATATGACCCTTATAAATAGTAAAGAATGATAATATATTATTTTCTTAATGTAATAAGAAAATGATATCTTTTTTGATTTTTCATTGTGATATTGAACTAATTATATCTTTAAAATTGTTATTTTTTAAATTAACTATGATTTTATTTAAAAATTAAATTAAAAATACATATAAAATTATTTTCAAAAAATTGAGTTCTTTTATGAATTATACACATCAAAAAATGGTTAGGGTGAATTTTTGGTATTTTTCTAAAATACTTGAATTTTTTGTGAATAGTAAAAATACAGTTTTGAGTTTTTGGTAGTTTAATGACATCATAATAATGTAATAAATAATTATAAAAGTATGGTAGACATGTGTACATTAAACTATGACATGAGGTGTCCCAAGTGGAAAAAACCATGGGCAAGCCCATGGTTTTGCAAAAACCATTAATGAGGTGTCCCATTTAATTAATAAAAAACTACCTATTAATTACTGTAAATACCCACACCCCCATTCATTATTTTCCATTCCAAACTCATTATCCTAGATTATCTGGTAGTATTACCATTTTAGGAGTCCTCTCAAGGTGTCCTCAAACCCCCAATGTCACAACCTTCATGTTTTGGGAGTTACTCTACAAGGTAAGAGAATCAACCACCCTTCTCTTTCTTAAAGATTTCATTTTATGTTTTATTTTTATTTTCAATTGGATTATGTGGGGATATTTCATTCCATATTCACCTTGATTCAAATATTATTTAAGAGTGATGATATATCCTTTTTCTCTTATCAAACTATTTTATCAAATTTTATGTGACGTCGTTAGGCAGCCAAATTTTCATAAGAGATTTCTCAATTTTTCTTTTATATTGAGTTCCTTTATTTTATTCTTATTTCCTCATATCTACTCATAAAAATGATATGATAACTCTCGTTTATTAAATGAACATAAATTATATTTTCCTAATGGAATATTTCATCATCATCTCATTTTCCCCTCCTCTTATACTAAAAAATGAGAACATCATGTGAGATGTTTTAATTTATCACATTCAAGGATGATGGGTTCTCAATTTTCATTACCATCTTCAATTATGGTCATTAAACCATTTATATGGTTGAACTAGTTCCTAATATATTTATTTCATCTCATTAATGTTTTGGAATCCCTATACACTCATAATATTGAATAATAATACAAAACAAGTTCATTGTACACAAAACTGCCAATCTAAATCCAAGCGTTTATCAATAACTTTTAACTAATGATTCATCCTTATGAATATAACCCAGAATTATTATAAGATAATTTATTTATCATTAATTTCACTAACAAAATGTATTAACAATTCTGAATTTTAACCACATTTCAAATGAACTTCTGTTCATGAATTCATGTAAACAAATCATGAAAACCATGGAAGAAAATGCTTCCAAAACAATAAAATTGGACCTCTTAAACCCAAAAAAAGGTCCATGAATGAACAAAATAAGGTTATACTAAATCAATTAAATGTATATTAGGCTTTGTAATTATTTATTAAATAAGAAAAATTTTATTATTCCGGTCATTAAAACAAACGAATAACACACTCAAGCATACGGTAAGGGGTTTCTCATCTCAAAATCATTTCCGTGAGATTTCCATTTCTATCCATTTATTTATTGTTTTTGGTATATGTGTACTTCCATTTTATATATAATAAAATTATTCTATTTATATTCAGGATATTAAATTATTCAATTGAGGGTTATTAAGTTTTGGACATATGATTCGACCAATTACATTGTTGTAAGAGACATTGTCTCAACTACTGTTTTGTTATTACTAACATTGTATTGTGCACCTAATAATCCTTATATGGTGTACCTAAAACCCATTATAGATAACTTTTCATTTTTAAATTATATTTATATTAAATATCCATAATCTCATATCATTGATATGTTTTTTTTCTAATCCATATATCATTTTACATATGGTGTTTTTTGGGATGTAATTTTAACTATGAAAATATTGATGAATCCGTATACTGTTATATATACGAATATTGAAATGTCTTATTGATATTGTATTGAATCAATGTATAAATAATGATTTGGACTTGCAGTGGAAGGTGGGGCCTGCTATATCCCCTTGATGTATCGACAGTTCTAATTAGACTAATCAGTTGGCGATAAACCCTTTGAGTTTGTTTCCAAAAATCAGACGGGTTTCTACCCACATAACTAATCCGTTTTAATTTTATTATGGTATCACGTGCCATATAAATGACATAAAATTAATAATAATTCTCTTTATTCATTATCATTTATTACTATCAATGAGGTTTTCACTACGACAAAATCTATGGATGCGGTTTCATTCTCTGGTTATTAAGGGCACAAGTTTTTAATTTATTAACCTTTCCATACTGATTATGTCAAGTTGTTTATGATTCACTTATTATTGATTTCTGATTCATATAGTTTTTAACCCTTACTGATCATTTGAGCTCACCCCTTTCATTGTCAACCCTCAACAGGTATTAAAGAAGAGATCATTTATTGACTTTTTGTGGATGTAGTTTTTAGTTATTGTTATGTATTGTATTTTTTATCCTTTTACAATGTAATTTGAGTTACATATAGGTATCCAGTTTCTTTAAGACTACTAATTTGACCATTCCTTTGGGATTTTCATTCCTTCTGACCATTCCAATATAATATGTAATGCACCGGCTCCAGTCTAGAGGGGTCAAGGCGTTACTGTTGGTATCAAAGGAAGTTTAGTAGAGAACATTGAAACTAGAGAATAAAATGTATAATAGGGAACAAATACCTAAGGTAGTATTTGTGGCAAAACATACAAGAATATCTTGGAATTTTGGTAAGGAAAATATTTTGTCAATGCTTCTGGAAAATACATCCCTATCTGGATATGAGTAGGTAGAGGTGGCTCTGGCACATATGTACCAATGAGTGAAAGATACAACAAGGAGTTTCGGGCTTGACCCGGTGTATCATGGTACATGACCCTAGGCCTTGATGAACTCTTGATTATGACACTACTGGGGGATATTCTTTTGATAATTCATATTTTCTTTAAAATATTTTATAAATGATTGAAATGTCGATTATTCCTTAAAGAATCCATTTTTCTGATTATGGGATTAGCCATGTGTAGGATCTCAATTTATGTTAAAGAATTTTATTAAGTTAAGATTACAAATTATAATTCCAACCATAATATAGTGTGTTCCATTATTTAAAAATAGTGTCTAATGGAAGAAGGGGAATTAATACTCGTGGGAAATGTAGTGATCTCCCCACCGAGCTAGTCAACACAGTCAGTGTTGGAGCAGATCAGATCATGACCATATTGGGAAAACTTACTCATGTTGTAACAAATAACCATTCCACACCTATGTTGAACCATTACATCCTGAATAAGCCCCCATATTTCCACAATACTATTAATCCAGTGGGTTCTGAGCAATTGATGAAGTCCCTTGAGAAGATATTCATGGCATTAAGATGCAATGAAAATGAAAAGGTAGTACTAGAAGTATATTGTCTCAAGGGTGATGTTGATCAATGGTGGTATTTGATTTAGAATAACATAGAGGAAAAAGAAATAAAAGATATGTAATGGAGGACATTTAAGGAAATATTCTTAGAAAAATACTTCCCTTGTGAACAACAAAATGAAATGAAGTGGAAATTACTTGTCTTAAAGCAAAGGGAAGAAGATGGTGTTGAATAGTATGAGGATATCATCACAACGATATCCATGTATGACATAGATTATGTATGTGACTTGGAATAAAAGATTGATCATTTATTTTAAGATCTTAAGACAAGTCTTCTAAGGGAATTGGCTTTTCAAACATTGTCATCATATGATAAAATTGTCTCAAGTGCCATAAAAATACAGAAATAATTTTCGAGATCAAATTTGTTCAAGGGAAACCAATATAAAAAGAGGTACTTTGATAACCAAGGGAAAGGTGAACTGCCAATGAATAATAGGGGAACAAATAAATTCCTATTATGTGAGAACTTTGGAAAGAATCATCTTGGTAAATGCTTGAAAGGAATGGGAGTCTTCTATAAGTGTGGAGAGAAGGTGAATCTATCTCATGAATTCATGGTGAAAAAAAATTTCATGATGTTCAATGCTATAATTGTAGAAATATGGGAAACTATGAAAATGAGTGTTCTAATATCCAAGAAAACATGCCTCAGAAAAAGAAAAGAGGGAAAGGGAGAGCTTATGCGATTACAACCGCGAATGTTGAAGTTTCTAATGATGTAGTGGCAGATACTTTAATTGTTTCCTCAATCTTAACTAACATATTATTTGATTCAAGATCATCACATTCATTTATATCTACATGTTTTCCCAGAAAAGTAGACACTTCCAATTTGATTTATTACAGAAGTTATAAGTCAAAACTTCTAGGGGATGCATTATTGAAACAAAGGCATGTCAACTAGTCCCCCTCGTGACACATAAATTTGCTTTAGTTTCTAACCTTATAATTATAACAATGACTGAGTTTGATATAATTCTCGGTATGAATTAGTTTCCAAACAATGATGTGAATATTTATTTCATGAAAAAGGAATTTACAATTTTTGGAAATGGTGTAGAATCTCTTATCTTTAGAGTAGAGACCTCTCCATCTGATTCTTATCTAGACCCACCCCGAGTAGCTTTATTGAATGAAATTCTTGGAGTGGAAGGGAATCCAATATCTATGGGTGAGGAATGATTTATTCAAATTGAATATGTGCATATAGTTCAATAATACATTGATGTGTTTATAAAGGATTTACCTAGACATCCTCTAGAGTGGGAAATTGAGTTTCCCATTGGCTTAATTCTTGGTGAAAGACCTATATCAAATACCCCCAACAGAATGGACACTGTGGAGTTGGTGGAGCTAAAGAAACAACTAGAGGAGTTGAGTGACAAAGGATTTATTGGACCTGGTGTTTCTCCATGGGGATCCCTGGTCTTGTTTTTCAAAAAGAAAGATGGATCCCTGATTCTATGAATTGATTATAGTGAATTGAATGCTATTACAATAAATAATATATATCCTCTTCCTTGGATTGATGATTTATTTGATCAAATTCTTTGAGCTCAATACTTTTCAAAGATTGACATTCGATCCAGATATCTTCAGCTGCATGTGAGGAATTCGGATATTCCTAAGATAGCATTTCGAACCAGGTATGGGCATTACGTGTTTACAGTGATAACTTTAGGACTGACTAATGTAGCCACTTTTTTCATGGATTTAATGAATAGAATTTTCAAGGAATATCTTGATAACTTTTTTGGTATTCATCGATGATATCCTGGTTTACTCAAAAAGATATGAAGATCATGAGCCTTACTTGCGGATTACTCTGAAAACTCTAAGAAGATATGAATTATAAGGGTTTTTTAGAAAGTGAAAATTCTAGCTTTAATAAGTTATTTCTAGGCCATATTTTTTATAAGGATGGAATCATAGTTGATCCTGCAAAGGAAAAGGCAATCCAAAATTATCCCACACCAACAAACATAACCGAGGTATGTATTTTTATTAGATTAGTTGGTTACTATCGGTGTTTCATTCAGAACATTTCCTGACTGGATAACATTTTAACCAAGCTCGCACTTAAAGAAGTTAAGTTTCTTTGGACAAAAGAATGTACATAATGCTTCGAATAATTGAAAAAAATATTGGTCAATGCTCCAATTCTGACTCTTCCATCTGGAAGTGATGGATTTTTAATATATAGTGATGCATGAAATAATGGTTTGGGTTGCATCCTTATGCTAAATGGTAAAGTTATTTCTTATGAATCAAAGCAGTATAAGACTCATGAGAAAAATTATCCAACACATGATCTTGAGTAGGAATGTATAATATTTTCCCTGAAGATATTGAGACATTATCTTTACAGTGGAAAATGTGAGATATACTCATATCACAAGAGTTTGAAATACAGTTTCAACCAAAAATAACTTAACATGAGGCAAAGTATATGTCTCGAGTTACTCAAAGATTATGATAATTCAATACTCAGCCACCCAGGAAAGGAAAATAAAGTGGTAGATGCATCAAGTAGGAAAGATCATGGACTTCTGACTCAAATGAGTACTGATAAAGATCCTATATTCATGGATCTACTAAATATGGATATGGGAATTTTTTAGTAAGGGGAAACATATTTCCTATTTCAAATGATTTGTAAACCTTCTTCACTTTAGAAGATAAAAAGCTCTCAATCTGATGATGAGAATTTACACAAGAAAATTATTGCAATTAAGGTTGGGAGATTGGAAAACTTCATGTATGAGGATGGAGTTCTGATGTTTGGGAAGAGGTTATGTGTTTTATAAGTACCTGAGATAAAAATGAAACTATTAAAATATTCTCATAGCTCATATTTATCTATACACCTGGGTAGCAAAAAGATGTATAAATATATGAAGGAATATTTCTGGTGGGATTATATGAAGCGAGAAATTTCTGACTACGTGTGGAGGTGTCTAGTTTGTTAAAAAGTGAAGCCAGAGAGACAACATACTAGAGGAGTGATGCAGCCTTTATTTATTCAATGTGGAAGTGGGATAACATTATGATGGATTTTGTAACCGGACTACTGAGGACACCTGGTTGGAATGATGCAATATGGGTAATTTTTGATCATCTCACAAAATCATCACATTTCCTTTCTATAAGAGATAATTTACCACTTGATCTCTTAGAAATAATTTATATTAATGATGTTTTATGTCTTCATGGTGTACCCTTATAGATTGTGTCCGATCGAGATCCCCAGTTTACATAAAAATTCTGGAAAAGTCTCTAAAAGTCTTTGAATACTGACCTTCATATGAGTACTGCTCATCACCCCCAAACTAATAGACAATCTGAATGAACTATTCAAACTCTAAAATACATGTTAAGGTCATGCTCTCTTGACTTCAAAGGTATGTAGGATCAATACTTTGGTGGAATTTTCATACAATAGTAGTTTCCATTCTAGTATTCAAATAGATCCATATGAAGCATTATATGGAAAGAGATATCGAACTCCAACTTGTTGGGACGAAGTTGGTGAGAGAAAACTTATAGTCCCAGAACATACTGAAGAGACCACGACAATGGCGAAGACAATCCAAGCCCTTATTAAAGAATACCAAAGTAGGCAGAAGAGTTATGCTGACATCTGAATAAAAGTTTTGGAATTCCATGTGGTAGATCATGTCTTTCTAAAAGTATGTCCATGGAAGGGCGTCTTATGTTTTGGTAAGAAAGGGAAACTGAGCCCCAGGTACATCAGACCATTTAAAAATATGGAATGAATCAGAGATCTAGAATACCATTTATAAATGCCGCCAAGTCTCTCAAAAGTCCATGATATATTCCATGTGTCATTGTTGAATACATACATGCCGGTCCCAATGAAAGTACTCACCTATGAAGAAATAGAACCGGAACGTGATTTTTCATACTGTGAAGAGCCTCTCGGGATCCTTGACACCATGGATTAGGTATTAAGAAACTAGATGACTCACCTAGTAATGGTTCTTTGGAGAAACCAAAATATGGAGGAAGCAACATGGGAACCTAAGGATGTTATTAAGAAGAATCACCAATATCTTTTTGGTGGTATTTATACATAAAATTGCGAGGGCGAAATTTCTGAAGGAGGGAATAATATAACACCCCAAACATTTTATGGTATTATTCTCTTAAATCCATTCTATTCGTAGCTTATATTTTATAAAGCATTGTATTCCTTTGAAACAACACTTGGTTATTTAAGAGATTGTAAAAACCTATCCATTAAACATAATTTTTTCACATCTATGTTTGGAATTCTGAAAAATGGTTATCTATAGTTGTGACCAGTAGTCATTTAGAGTCTGATAGAACCAACTTGATTTTGTGATAAATAGTAACATACCCCAATGAATAGTAATATTAATAGTAATATTACCCTTATAAATAGTAAATAATGATAATACTTTATTTTCTTAAGGTAATAAGGTAATGAGATATTAATTAATTTTTCAATGTGACATATAACTAATTATATCTTTAAAATGGTTATTTATCAAATTAACTATGATTTTATTTAAAAATTAAATTAAAAATTCAAAGAAAATTATTTTTAAAAAATGGATTTCATTTTTCAATTCTACATGTTGAAAAATGGTTAGGGTAAATTTTTGGGATTTTTATAAAATACTTGAATTTTTTGTGAATAGTAAAAATACTGTTTTGAGTTTTCGGTTGTTTAATGAAATCATAATGATGTCATAATTAAATATAAAAGGCTGTTAGACTTTTGTACAATAAATTATAACATGAGGTGTCTCCTGTGGAAAAAACCATGGGCATATACCATGTTAAAGCCCATGGTTTTTCAAAAACCACTAATGAGGTGTCACTTTTAATTAATAAAAAACTCCCTCTTAATTACTATAAATACCCACACACCCCCTTCTATTTTATCATTAAAAACTCATTATCTGTGATGATATGGTAGTATTACCTTATTATGAGTTATTTTTAGGTGTCCTAAAACCCCCAAGGTCCCATCCTTCATGTTTTGGGAGTTACTCTACAAGGTAAGAGAATCAACCACCCTTCTCTTTTCTTAATGATTTCATTTTCGGTTTTCTATCTTATTTTCAATTTAATTATTTGGGAATATTTAATTCAATATTCCCCATATATCCCATATTATGAAATATTAATGAGATACCCCCTTTATCTCATCATTCGATTTTATTAAATTTTATGTGACGTCGTTAGGCTAACAAATTTTCGTAAGAGATTTCTCAATTTGTCTTTTATTTTGAGTTCCTTTATTTTATATTTTTTTCCTTATATCCACTCATCCAAATGATATTATAACTCCAATACCATAAATTAACATGAATTATATTTTGATAATGTAATATTTACATCATCATCCCTCTTTCCCCCTCCTCTTATAGTAAAAAATTAAAACACCATATGAGATGGGTTAATTTATGACATTCAAGGACGACATGTTATCAATTTTCTTTACCATCTTCAATTTTGGTAATGAAACCATTTTTAAGGTATAACAAGATCATAATATATGTATTTCATCTTATTATTTTTCTATAATCCATATACACTAATAATAAGGAATAATAATACAACCCAAGTTCATTGTACACAAAACATCCAAGCTAAATCCAAGCATTTATCAATAACTTTTAACTAATGATTCATACCCAAGTATATAAACCAGAATCATTATAAGATCATTTAATTATATTTAATGTAACTAATAATATAAATTAATAATTATGTATTTCTAACCACATTTCAAACGTACTTCTATTCTTGTATACAAGTAAACAAATCATGAAAACAAAAGAAGAAAATGCTTCTCAAACAATTACATTAGACCTCTTAAACCCATACAAAGGGCCATGAATGAACCAAATAAGGTTATAAAAAATCAATTAAATTTATAGTATGCTCTATAATTATTAATCAATGAAGCTAAATTTCATTATTCCGGTCATTAAAACAAATGAAGAACCCACTTGAGCATAAATTAAGGGGCTTCTCATCTCAATTTTAATTTCGGTGAGATTTCCATTATTCATAAATTATTTCTTTTATGTGGTATATGTGTATATCAATTTGAAATATAATAAAATTATTCCCTTTTATATTCATTGTATTCAATGAATCATTTGAGGGTTATTAAATTCTGGACATATGATTTGACAGATTACATTGTGGTAAGAGACTTTGTCTCAACTACTATTTTGTTGTGACCTACTTTGTATTGTGCACCTAATAATCCTTATATTGTGTTCCTACATCCCATTTTAGATAACATTATATTTTGAAATTATATTTATATTAATCATCCATAATCCCATAACATGGATATGGTTTTTGTCTAAACCCTATACCTTTTTACATGCGATGTTTTTTTGGAATGTTATTTTAACTATGGAAATATTGATGAATTTGTATACTCTACTCTATACGGATATTAAAAAGGAATAAAAATCTTGTATTGAATCAGTTAATAAAGAATTATTTGGACAATCTTGGTGGGTGGGGCCTTCTATATCCCCTTGATGCATTGATAGGTCTCATGAGACAAATCAGTTGACGACAAACCCTATGAGTTTGTTTCAAAAAATCAGACGGGTTTCTACCCACAAGATCTAAACCATTTTAATGGTATTATGGTATCATGTTCTAGATAAATGTCATCGAATTAATAATCATTTTTTATTCATTATTAGTTATTACTATCTATGAGGTTTTCACTATGAAAAAATCTATGGATGCGATTTCATTCTCAGTTTATTAATGGTGTGAGTTTTTCATTTATTCACCTTGCCATATTGATTATGCGAAGTTTTTTATGATTAACTTATTTCTGATTTGTGATTCTGCAATTTGTAACCCTTAATAAGCATTTGTGCTCACCCCTTTCACTGTCTACCCTCAACAGGTGATGAAGTGGAGATCATTTATTGAGCACCCATGGATGTAGTTTTTTGTTTTTGTTATGTATTGTATTTTGTAACCTTTTAAATGTAATTTGAGTTACATCTATGTATCTAGTTTCTTCTAGTCTACTAAACCAATCGTTCATTTTCAATTTTCATTCATTATTACCATGCCAATATAAGAAGTATTGCATTGGCTTCAGTCGAGAGGGGTCAGGGCGTTACATCAATGAAGAGAAAAGAATCCATGGAGAATTATGAACAGCCTATTAAACAAATAAAATTGATATTAGATCCACAAAAATCCTATGATTCTACTATTACCAACACACAATAAGAGGAAAGGAAGAATACAAGAAGGAACTGAAGGGTGAAGAATAAGACATCTCCAACCTTTTCAAATCACATAAAATTGATGGAGAATCCTTAAAACTATAAGGGGGAGGGGGAGTCCACCCCTAGTGAAACATAATTTGGAAACATTATAGAAATTATAGGGAGATGTTTGGGGATTAAAATATGGTGGGATAGGATTTGAATTTCATGTTTTAAAATTTATGGTCAGGTTGCATGATTTGGACACATAGTTTGTCAAACATTGCACCAACCATGTGACCTCTACTATGAAAACTTAGAGAGATTCATGGTTAGGATACATTATTAGATAAACCATCCAAAAACCCTGAAAACATGTCTATTAAAAATTGTAGGTCATGTTCATAGTTACTACAAGGTTATAACTATTTGAGTGAAGATTATGTTCCCCATAATCAAACTATAAAACTAAGAAAATTTATTATATTTATACTTGAAATTCATGGGGAGGAATAATTATCAATTAATAAATACTACATGAAGAAATTTAATTTATAGGTTTTATAGTTCTCCCCACCATAACACTTTATTCCACAAAAAATCCTAAATGGATGACACTAAGTTCAAAACGTAGAAGGAAACTTGACAACCTTCTCAATTAGAGATAGTAATAGAAGAAAAAAAACACACATACCAACATATAACACAAGAATATAACATATAAGGAGACAAGAAAGGGAATGATTATAACATTTTGATCTTTTGTACATCTTCCCACCATATTAGAGTTCTAATGAAAATAGTGGATCGAACAAGACTAATGGTCCAAGAGAAGGCACTATCTACTCCATCCAGGGGGATTGAAATGAATCACTAAACATGATTCCTCAACCAAAATTTCAAATAAATTAATATGAATACGTCCAAGATAGAATCCAAAAAAGATTCACCATGGTAAAAGACACAAATATAGAAACGGGAAATACTTAATAAAGTTTAAATAAAAAATTGTGGTACCATAAAAAAAATATTTTGCACTACAATCAAAATTCTTGATAAGATGTGGATTACTTCCTTCACATTCACCCAAATCTATAAAAAATTCAAAGACAGTTCAAATATACACTATTACAGATGGTATTCTTGTATTTATAATAAGAGGAATCATAATTCTCAAATTGAACACATTGATGGCATAGATAATACAACTTATTTACGAGATGATTAGAACCAGAGTATGAAGATACCCCTAAGAAATTCTATTTTTATGATTTGGGTTAATCTTGTTTCCCCTTCATAATAGATGTTGAGTCATCACTAACACTGATAGAAATAGGGTCACCACCCCTAATGGGTTGGACACTAGAGAAAAACTACATAATCATGGATTTATTAACCCTATTAACAAGTTAAACATGATCAAATGATGGAATCTCTAAATTGAAGTCTGAATGTAGAACCCTCAAAAAATAATAACCTTCGGTGAGTCCTAATACATAATCATCACAGATAAATGGATTAACTTTTTGAACTGGGTGACATACTCTATCACTAAATGGTCACCTTGTAGAAGGATCATTAGCTCTTCCACCCTCTCAACCTTCACCTTATTAGGAAGGGTCCAATGAATAAATATGGACATAAATAATATCTAGGACATATTTTATTGAATATGGAGAGGAATGGAGGTCCTCCAAAATTCTAGTCATGACCCTTTATACATTTCTATTATAGTCTTCACCCGCAAAGATCCTATAGTTTTCAAGGAATTGTGGAATTATTAAATTTTCAAAAGACACACCATATCCTATTAAGGACATTGGTCACCATGGAGGAAGAGAATAATCTGAGATATGGTCAGATATTTAACTCTACATATATTCTATGTGGGTTCAATAGCTGGATGTACTATATCGGATCCCGGAATGACTCTCGTCTGAGGAACACTCCCCAAAATAGACATTCATCTGTCTCTCAATACTTTTCTAATAAGAATGATCTAAATAGACTAATAAAACATAGGAATCTATCTAAACATATAAATTCAATCATACACAAATTAATAGAACCCATATAATCAAACCATGAAGTTAATTTTAAATAATCAATATGTTGATTAATGTTTAGAGACACATCCTTGGACCCTTTTTGAAATCAAGAAATTTCACTTGAATATAATTTTTAAATCACTTGTTATTTTAAAAAATCTTTTAACATTTTAAAAAATAAAATTTATTTTAATAAAAATCAATGAAAATTTATTCTTAAATTTTTAAAACATGTTTTCATTCATTTAAATCATTTTCCTCATAAGAAAAGTTCAAACAATTCAATCAAATATCCTGAACATAACCTAAAGATCCCTATAATCTATCTCATATACCAATAACACAATACCTGATGAAATAAAAATTAAATTTAAATTAAAAATCATTTAAAAGGGGTTAGTGGTTTTTTAGTGTTTAGTCACATGGTTTGACATACCATGCACCAATAGTGTGTCATACCATTAAGACCTTCACGGAACCATGCACATGGGTATCACACATTTTTTCATGAAATTTAAAAAAACTCATCTAAAATTATTATCCAATGTTAAACCCAAATCTCATAAAATATCATATAAAACTTTTGAAATACATTATAAATTATTATAAATTATTAATTGAAACAAAAAAAAAAACAACAAGAATAATCAATAAAATCTTGAAATCAAAAATCAAATATTGTTATCTCATTGTAACATTGATTTCTTCATGAGAATTAGTGACCATGAACTCACGCATGACCAACATATCATGTTTTAATTATCCTATCTTCCATATATAGAACATCACAAATAGAATGGTCACTTCATGAATAGAGGACCTATAATGAATCTAAGCTCTTATATGATTTCTTCATGAACTAGCCTGGTCAAACCCTGATCAGTGCACCTGAGTAGGCACATGACATATCTAAGGCATGTTAGTATTCCTAAGGCTGGAAAAAATCACAAATGAATGAGAAAAAATAATAGGTGAACCATTTCTTAAAAAATATAATTAAAAGTTGTGGAAATCTATAAAGAATCAGACATTACACATCCATGCTTCAGATGTTAATGAAAAAAATGGGCAGGTATAAAAGTATGGAAAAAATAATATCCATAAAATAAATCCATTACCAAATAAATATAAATTGAACTATATACAAATATATCATAGTAATTTAAGATATTTAATGAAACAATGATAGAAAATAAATATAACACCCTGCGTTTTTTTGACATTTTTTAGAATAAATTGAATTTTATTTATATCTTGTAATACACTAAGTAAAAAATTCCTCTCAAATGAAAATTAATTTTCATAAATTTTAAGAAAATACTACTTTTCATACATTACAAGTAATATCTACAGGGAATCTATTTCACTTAATATTGAATTTTCATACGAAACACACAACAGTGATGGTTCTATGAAACATCAATTTACTGTTATAATTATTTAAATGAGATTATTTTAACCTAGCCATCAAACATAGTTATATGAATAGTAAAAATAACTTTTAAAATTATTTTCAAACATTTTTTACAAAAATAAAAATTAATGATAATGAAAGATCTAATTTCTCGTAAAGTCATTATATGTTTTAATATACCATTTTCTCAATTGATCGGCTTTTAATGTCCCTATATGAAAAATAATAAATTAAATTTTAGATGGATCTATAAATTGAATTATATAAAATAAAATTTATTTTTTAATTTATAATCATGAAATTATATTATGAATAATTTTTGGGAATTTACTAGGAAACATCATTTTTGAATGCAGAGTAAAAAATACCGGATTTTAATTCAGGAACTCATTTTCATCTAATTTATTTATAAGGTTAAATTATATTTTAAATTTTTAAAAATCATAATTATATAATATTTATATCAATTTCCATTTAGTTTAATTTCACTTTGAATATTTGTATAAAAGCATATCAATCTTTTAAATGTTCTTACTTTAAAAATTCGCATTGTCGACCCAACTACGGGATTAATTTTAAATTAATTTCGATCACTTATGGAATTTGAATTTGTAAAAATGGATTTCATATTTGGAATCATAAGAATGTATAATTTATAAAAGGTCAATATAGTTTTGACCAAAAATATTAGTGAATGTAATTGAAATTAATTTCCTTGATTAAGGTAAAATTAAGCTTAACAAAGCACTAAACTTTAAATTTTAGAATGAAACTAACCTAGAATATTTTCCAACACCCATTATTTGGCTATATATTGACTATATAATCAATTTTCACTAATATTGACCATTATTGGATACATATGAAACATGAAAAACATGGGTGGAATTCCCTTTTCAAATATTTACAAGAGTGTCACTCCTCCTCCACAATAAAAATGGATCATCTCTTCCCACTTTTTCACACCTCTAAAGCTCAATGGCTCACAAAAAAATTTATTTAATAATATTAAACATTCTCTCCCTTTATCCCAGAATCCTTCCATTTGGAGTTAAAATATCCAAGGAATCCTTTTGGACCAAAAGAGAAAAGTTACCTGATTAAGAGGCAATGTATTCTCTCAAACTCTTTTATTTTGTTATATTTATCCACCCAATGCCATTTATTTATTAAATTGTTTTATATAAAAACTTTTATAATCAATGTACTAGGATTGTTTTATTCCATGGGCTTTACTGACACATCCGAAAACTTCCATATAATGGGTAACAAACATACTATTTATGTGTACGACAAACTACTCCCTCATTAAATAAGGATTGTTAATTATTTCTTTTTCACCTCTCATAGAAGAAATTATGATGGAAACTATATTTATATATGTAATATATTATTTTTATTATGTCTTCAAAAATAATTACTACTTTTATAACACGTATCATTTTACTTTCCCTTTGGTGTAAATTCTGTAATTTCATCTCAGAATGTTTGGACTACTTCCCCCTCAAAGCAAAGTGATTTGTTCATACACTACATGAAATATATTAGATGTTGTTTTAGATAATATATATGATAGAAAAAATCTAATTTAATAATGATATATATATACATTTAAGATGTTTACTTTATTTCTTTCAATACAACAATTAAACTGTAATAATGTTCATGCATACGCATGATCTACCATCTCTATGAATGGTGTATTATGTTTGATACATTTATTTTCTATAGATTATTATAATAAAAATATAATTAATATACATTATATTTATATCATGGTTTACATTAATTAATTAATATTTAATTGTAATTAACAATTATATAACAAATTGAGACCCATGCAAAGAACAAAGTGGATATTACCTGAAGTGAATCCTTAACATAGGATTATTGATGAATGGGTGATAGAAAGTCACAATCAAACCATATATGGTATTAGAAAATAGAATATGGTTCTGTAAAATATTAACAATAAATTTATATTTATTATATGGGTGGTTTGATTAAGTATGATGAGAGTCAAGACACATGGTATGGGAAATTTCAACTCCCTTTTATTTCCTTGAGATACAAGCCTTATTAACTCCTCACTTATTTTGTGTGGTGTATGTACTATGTATTAATGTATTATATTTATATTATACATAAATTTAGTATTATTTAAATATCCATTTTATGAAATTTATTTCAATAGGATTATGTTTCAAGTGTTATCAAATCAGTAAGATAGTTATGTCTCAAATTTCCTTCTTTGAGACTCATGTTTTGACACACATAATTTTTTTTCAAGGTGTATATACTAAAAAATAACATGTTATGTAGTTAATCTCCTAATTTTATTGATATTGTATTATTAATTTAAATTCATCTTCTTACATGGAGAGTGACCCTAAGTTACCAAGTAGTAAGAGTTTATAGAAATAGTCTCATCATTTATTGAGATTGTTATTGACTATGCTTCCATTGAATAAATATTATAGTCCATCTCTCAAGAAAGCTCAAGATTATCCTTCTCATATGTTATTTCATGATATATGCATGTATTTTTACTATTATTCTACTCTTTATTACATATGATAACGAAGAATGTGATTCTAAGAAAGCCCGACATTACCCTCTCTTTGATCAAAAATCAATGTTCCATCAAAATCATGTTTTATAAAAAGGGTTTCCATGATTATTCAACTATTACAGAATATTTAATAAAAGAAATTATTTCCCTTTTTTTCATTTATTAATATTTTCAATTGATTCTTTTTTTCACCTTCTTAACAAGGAATTTTCATCCTTTTTTTATTGTAAAAAGGGATTTTTCTTTTTACCTCATACGACATGTACATATTTACACACTATCATTTCTATAAATCTTCCATTAAATGTTTTGAAAATTAATTTTTAAGACATTTATTTATATGTATTTTCCAATAAATTGTTTTCAAATAGTTTCAAGCATCATTAATAAAATATCAAATAAAATGTTTTCAATATTTATTTACATGTTTTCAATGTTATTTTCAAAGAAATTATATTCAAAAAAATTTCAAGCTTTATTTATAATTTTTATAAGTTATTTTCAATGAAATTGTTTTCATAATGTTTTCATGTTTTCTCTAATGGTTTTTCAAATATATTAAAAAACGGTTTCAAATTTTTTTCAAGCTTCATTTATTTTTTTCAAGGAAAATGGTTTTTAAAATGATTTCAAATATTTTTATATATATTTAATTTTTTCTATGAATTTTTTTTCAAATATTTTTATGAAAATATTTTTTCAAAGAAGAAAGGATATTTTCCCCAATATATGTTTTTGAAAGATATTTCAAATTTATTTTACACCTAGGACGACTTCTATTTATGTTACTTATGCCTTTCTAAGAAATGTTCTAAAGGTTCCATTCATATTATTTCTCTGATTTGGTTATGATTAATGTCAGGGTCTTTGTGATACACATTTATCATTCATGAGTTATATGTTTATAAAATCTATTTCTCTTTTATAGGTTATATGTTTATGAAAGGAATTTCTCGACCATGTGTTATGATTTGATGAAATTATTATGAACCCTGTATATTTTTCCACATGATATTATATGACTACATATTTATGATACCTATTTCATTTCATGGGTTATGATGTGTTTTTTTATGATTTTTATAACATATATGTTTGATTTTATTATGAGACGTGTGGGACTTATATCTCTCTTCAATACATTGGGTAATGATTTATAACTCATCAGATTCACTAAGATGATCAAAAGAATTAACATTTACTACTAAGTTGGTCATGGGATGAACCATGACTACCAAGATGGTTTGTGGAGTGAACTCATGGTACTAAGATAGACATGGGACTAAACCAAGACTACCAAGATGGTATGGGGGTGAACCCATACTACCATGATGGTATGGTCCAAGATGCCTTGGAAACTATAGAAATCATATTATATGATTATGTGTCTGACATAATATCATGTTTTATTCCTATGTAATGCTTTCATGGATTAGTGGTTTATTTAATTATGATTCAGGTCTTATGAACTTTCGTGATTTATTCCATGATTCATTTATATGATCTCTGATATGCATGGTATGATCTTCCATTTTCGTGATCTTGTTCTCATACCCCTATGATCATGATTATCCTTTTATATCTCCCTTTTTTACCCTTATGGACCATTTGAGCTTACACCTTTTTATGTTTCATTACCCAGGTTATAAAGATATTAATTATATTTGATGTGTTTATGAGGGGATCTTTTCATGATAAACTTAGTGGGAGATAATGTATCTCATTTACATACAATTGTTTATGATTACATGTTTTAAAGGAACAAGACTAGTAATGTCTTTGGGAATCTATTTGTATAATGTTTTATGTATTCCAAAAAACTTACACAATGTTAATGTTTGTCAAGAATCAGTAGTAATATTTGGTATCATAGAAAAGGATTATATAAACTTTGGATGCTATGATGATAAAACCTTATTGAGTACCCTACGAACATATATATGGATTAATTTAATTATAAGGAAATGTTTTGAAAAAATGTCCTAGAATTTTGGTGAAAGACATAGTGATTGATTTTCTTGAAATACATCTATATCTAGATACTACAAGTGGATATAGATCTATCACAAATGTACCTAGGTATAAAACTGCTAACTAGATGTTCTTGGCCTGACTCTGGGTAATATGGTACACAAAAACAAGCCTTTCTACACACCTAGTTTGACAATTCTTTGGGATATACATTAGGAATTCATAAAACATTCCTTAACCACCATGAATGATTTAATTATAATTCTCCTATGAATATCCTAGGATAAACCTAAGGTTTCATAGATTACAGAAGGTTTCATTATTTAGATATTCAATAAGTAACTTTTCATGATTATGTGGTTCCTTGATATGATAATTGTTTCTTAGTATATGTTTATTGAATTTAGTCAATGGATAGAACTTAAAGGAACCATGTTAATGGTGATTGTAATGAAAAATGAAACATTTATCCACCTGAGAAACTGAACACTATGGGACCAAGAATGAAAAAAATCATTTCTATTCCAATACAGATCTATAAAGATATGAATCATTATGGACTTCTAAATGAGAAAATGATGGAAATTTTTTTATTGAGTATTCCATGAGGAAACATCCAACTTATTTTAGAGTGTATTTTGATCCACTTTTTGCTAAATAATTGATCATTACTATTATATATTCCATATTTTCTAGTGTTTGGAGCATTACAAATTCATTCATGCTTTCTATGAGTTAGATGGTGAAGAAGACCAATGGTGGACTCTACTCAATAATATGAGGCATCAAGATGAGATTGAATCTAGGGATTGGGATGAATTCAAGAACTAATTTTTCAATAAGTACTTTCTTCAAATTCTTTATTACAAAATGGATAAATATTTCCTTGAGTTTAATCAACATAAAGATGAATCTTTTCATAACTACAAGGTTAAGTTCATAAAACTTGTGAGGTATGATTTAGAAATTATAATCCAACTTAAAAGTAAAGTTGATCGATTCTTTAGTGTCTTTAATCCATGTCATAGAAGTGAATTTTCCATAATATATGTTAGTAGCAAAAAATAAATTTTTCATTGTACCATCATGGTTGAAATGAATTATGGAGTTATATATTAATCACATGGTTTTGACAAGAAGAGGAAGATGGAGTTTAAATAAAAATCTAAAAAACATGATGAAAAGAATATAGTCATTCTTTTATTCTCTATACGTGTGAAGAATCTTGGAGAAAATTTAATTAAGTGGCATAATAAATATTTTACGTGTGGAAGGGAAGGCCATCATGAATTTTATTTCCAAAGTAATGGGAAGAATATAACTAATGTTGTGAATTGGTAAAAAGGTTCACAAAATTCACTATCCATTGTTTAGTGCATTTGTGTAAGGAAAATAATAATTATTCTAACCACTACCCAAAACCAAGGTTGAGTGCTAATTATCATAGGAAAAACCATTTATGCTGAGTGAAAATGGGAAATTACATTAAATCACTATTTATAATGAGGGGTATGATAACGACATGATGAAAGGTTCAATTACCATAAACTATAGAACTACAAAGGTCATATTTGATTCTAGATCTACCCACTCTATCATTCTAATGAATTTTATAACTGTGCTAATATTCCACGAAAATAAATAGATATAGAATTAGTAGAGAAGACCCCTAATAGTATGATGATATCATCTCAAGTCCATGATTATTATCCTATTAAATTTCATGGGGATGTGATTTCTACAAATCCTTTAATTCTTAATTTGGTTGAGTTTGATGTCATATTAGGCATAGATTTCCTTTCTCTACAAATAATCCCACATCCATTATCAAGGAAGGGAAGTGGAATTTGATATTTAAAAATTTCCTATGATCATCCATATATGTAAAGATAAGTATGAACATACTATGGAGATTACATCCAATGTATGGGTCTTAATTACCATTCAAAATGGGCTTTTTATCTGAAATGGTTGGGGAAAATTTGACATCGATGATATGCCTATTGGTTGGGATTTTGTGGATGTCTTTCTCGAATATTTTCCTATACTTCCACAAAAAATGTGAACTTGATTTCTCAATATAACTCATACAAGGTTCACCACCGATCTCAAATACTTTTTATATAATAGATCTGATTGAGTTTTAGGAATTGAAGAAGAAACTATTGAAAATCCATAATAAGGGATTCATTCATCAAACTATGTCACCTTGAGGTGCACCATTTATTTTGGTGAAAAATAATTATGGATCTATGGGACCCCACATTTATTATTGGAAGTTAAAAAATATCATAATCAGGAATACGTATCTTATTCAAAATATTGATTACTTTTTTGATCAACTTCATAGAGCTTAATAGATTTCCAAGAATGACCTTCATTCTAGATATCATTAGTTGAGGGTAAATAAGGATGATAGACACAAGACAAAGACTCTTACAATGAATGTACACTATTAATATGTAGTGATGCATTATGGACTTACTAAATCTACATATATCATCATGGATTCAATGAATAGAGTCTGTAGTGACTTCCTTGTCTAGTTTTTGGATGTCTTTATAGATGATATTCTGATCTATTCAAGGAAAATGGAATAATATGAAGATTACTTGATAATAGTACTAAAGAACCTATGTAAATATAATATATATAAATTTTTTACAATGTATTAATTTTGATGCCAAAATATTTAATATTTGGGCCACATAATCTCAATAGACTGTATAAATGTAGATCCATCAATGTGGAAGGATATTGAATGCTAGAAAAGAACAACCACAGTGACTGAGATCTATATAATTTTTGGTTTACCTAGATATTATTGACTATTTTTAGAGAACTTAAAATGACTATCAAATCCTATTACCATGTTAACTCTGAATGGTGTCATGTTCCTCTGGATAGATGAATGAGATGAAAATTTCAAGGAACTAAATAAAAGGTTAGCCAGTGCCCCTTTTCACAAAGTACATGGTAGTGGGGAAGGGTTTTTAATCTATAGCGATGCATCCAAGAATGTATTGGGATGTTTTTTATAATAAATAACATGGTTATGTCCAATTCCTCATCATAGTTTACGATTCAAGAGAAAAATTACCCAACTAATGCTTGTTAGATAACAGTGGTATTTTTTGCACTAAATATATGGAGGCATTATCTCATGGAGAGAAGTGTGATTTATATACCGATTATAAAAGCCTAAAATATATATTCACATTGAAGGATTTGAACATGTGTCATAGAAGATGGGTGATGCTGATTAATGATTATGATTGCTCAATACATTTCTACCATGGGAAAGAAAACAATGTGGGTGATGGTTTAATATGGAAGGATCATGAAACCATATCAATTATGAGGATCAAAAAATATCCAATATTTCTAAATTTACAAAGGATGAATCAAAAAATCTTGATGGAATAGGGAAAATCCTATGTTTTTCAAATGAATGTTAAAACCTCTATCCAAGTTATAATTAAGGAGACATAAAAGGAATATGAAGAGTTGAAAAATAAATTGAGTATTGTTATAGAGTTTAACATTGATCAGGATGGAATGATAAGGTTCAAGAACTGTGTATGTGTTTCTTCTATATGAGATTTGAATTATCTATTAGAGGAAGCTCGTAGTTCATCATTCTTTATTCCTCATGAAAGTATAAAGATGTATAGATAATTGAAAGAATACTTCTGGTCGGATGGAATTATGATAGATTTCATGGAGTTTGTTTCATGATACATGGTATTCCAACAAGTTATGATTGAATGAAAAAAGTAAAAGGGGATGTTGCATCCATTACCCATAAAAAATTTAAATGGGAGAACATCACTATGGATTTTTTCAATGGACTACCCAAAACCTGTAATGGATTAATGATTAATGGGTGATTTTCAATAACATTACTAAGTCATCACACATTATAGATATTAGATATGAATTATCTCTCGATCAGTTTTCTAGAATATATATTAAAGAAGTGGTAAGGTTTCATGGAGTACCACATTTTATTGTATTGGATTGGGATCCAAGGATAATGTCAAAATTATGAAGATGTATTTGGAAATAACATGATAAATAAATGAGTTTCACTAATAATTATCATCCTAATAAACATAGTCAGTATGAATGAAAATCCAAACCATATAGTATATGTTCAGATCTTGTTCTTAGGATTTCAAAGGTTGTTCGGATAAACACCATCATCTAGTTGAATTTTAATACAAAAATATCTTTCACTCCACAATTAATATGGAACCTTATATATCCATATTTGGGATGATATATAGGTTTCCAACAAGTTGGGATTATGTTGGATAAATAAAGATATTGGTACATGAGATCTCTGATGAAATGGTTGAGAAGTTTAGAACCATTTAGCAACATATCAAGGAAGGTCAAAGTTGGAAGAAACTTTATGTTGATAACCATCATCATGATCAAGAATTTGAATTAGGTGAAAAGGTTTTTCTAAGAATATCACCCTAGGTTAAGTTTATGTGAATCAGGAAGAAAGGGAAACTAATCCCTAGGTATATCATTGCTTTTCAGATTCTTGATCAGATTGGGATGGTAACCTATTGCTTGACCTTTCATCTAAATCACTTTGAAGCCCATGATGTGTTCCACATATCTCACCTAATAATGTACACACATGACCCTTCACATGTATTAAACTCATATTTAATACTAATGGAGCAGGATCCTTTTTACAAGGAATAACATATTAAAAATGAAGATCAACCAGAGAAAGTTCTACGAAACAAGACCACTCTCCTTGTGAAGGTTTTGGGGAGAAATCACTAGTTAGAGGAATAAGTGTGTGAATTTTTTGATATTATGAAGCATAATTATACTTATTTTTTTTACCTAAATGATTATTTTTTGGGAGAAATTCATTTCAAGGCTGTAGAATGTAACATACCAAGTTTTTATGGACATTTTTTTCAAATAAATTAAATTTTCATTTTTATCTTGCAATAAAATTAGTAAAAAATTATTTTCCCATAGTACCAACTCTCCATATGTTTCATGAAATATCTAACTTTTGTATATTACATTCAATACTGACTTGGCATACATTACAAGTAACACTGAATTGGTGTATGAAACATACAACCCTGATGATTCTACAAAACATTATTTTATAGTTATAATTATTTAAATGATATAATTATAACCTATCCATTAATTTTTTATATTAATAGTAATAAATAATTTTAAAATATTTTTTAAAATTGTTTTATATAAATAAAACATATTTGGAATTAAATATATAATGTTTGGTAGTCTTTATATGTTTTAAAATATCACTTTATAAAATAAAAAGCTTTCAATGTCCTTCTATAAAAAATAATAAAATTAATGTTAGGCACATTTTGAAATATAAATTAATTTTTTAATTTATATTGTTGAAATTATCTTATGGTGGATTTTTAGGATTTTTCTGAGGAACTACAATTTTATATGAATTCTGAAAAATACATAATTTTAATTCATAAATTATTATTCATATAATTTATAAATAAATTTAAATTAAATTTTAAATTTATTTAAATGTTTAAATACCTAATATCATTATAAATTAGTAAAATTTAGATCATTGAGATCAATTTAAGTTTGAACATGGGTATAAAATATCAGAAAACTCTTTAATGGTTTTACAATAAAAACATGTATTATCAATAAGACAGTGGGGTTAATTTGAATTTAATTTCATCCAATTTTGTTTTTAGAAATTGGAAAAATGGATTTCTTATTTTTTATTAGGATAATTTATAATTTCTATTTTGGCTAACATAGTATTTGACCAAAAACATTAGTAAATGTAATAAAAATTAATTAGATCAATTAGAGTAAAATTGAGCTCAACTAAGGACTAAACCATAAATTTAAGACCCTAAATAACCTAGAAACTTATCAAAAACCCTTTATATGTACATGTATAGAAAATATTTTAACTTTTATTTACATTGGACCATTATTATATCCAAATTAAATATAGAAAATGTGGGTGGAATTCACTAATCAAATATTTAAAACACTGCATCTCCTCCTCCACTATAAAAAGGGACCCACTCCTCCCACTTACTAACACCTATGAATTCCCATGTATACCCCAAAATATGATATAATAAGATAAAAAATTACCTACCTCACTTATATAATACTACCCTTAAGAATATATCAATCCAAGGAATCATTTTTATATGAACCAAAAAGAGTTACCCTATTAAGAGCTAATATCCTCTCCCATGCTCCTTTCATTGTTTTATTTATCCAACACTCCACTTTTTTTATTCCATGATTTTATAAAAACACCAATATATATATATATATATATATTCTAATTTCTAGACCTACCCTTACACACACTTCCATCTAATGGGTAAAGAACATAATGTTTATGTTAACGGTGAACTACGACCTCATTAAATGGTGATTGTTTATTATTTCATTACCGCCTCTGATAGTGGAAATTATGAAGGAAATATATTTATATATGAATATATTATATTTATTATTACTTTAATTTTATTGTCCAATTTTACAAAACATATCTATTAACTCTCCTTTTTTTCTAAATATGATAATTTGTTTATGGAAGTATGGACTACAACCCCCTCAAAAAGATGTGATTCATTCATACTGTACAAAGAATGTATTAGGGATAGGTTTAGTGAATATATATGATATATATGATATAATAAATATAATTTAGTAATATTATATATTCATATATAAATATACATATATTAATTTTACTTTCTTTCGACGTGATGATTAAATGAAAATATCGTTCATGCGTGTGCACAACATACCGTCTCCATGAACGGTGTTTTCCATTTCATATATCTGTATTATATGGATTATTAAAATACCAAAAATAATTAATATAAATGATAATTATGTCACAATTTACATTCTAGAATCATGATATATGTTTAATGATCTATGATATAACATATTAAGATAATTGTGATAAACAAAGCAGATATTACCCGAAGTGAAACCTTAACATAGGATTGTTAACTAGAGTGTTATATAAGGCCGTTATAAAACCATATAATATAGTAGATATACTAATATAGAATTTTAAATGATTTTTAATAAATTCATATTTTTTATACAGGTGGTTTGAATGATTATGACGAGTTTTAATACATAAGGTAAGGGAAATTTTATGTCCCTATTATTTCTTTGAGATACATTCCTTATGCACCACTAAATAATTTTTTGTTCTGTTTACAATGAACATGAATTTATTATATATCTCTTATAAATAAATTTATGGGTATTTAAATATACATTTTAATAACTTTATTTCATGCGGATTATGTTTTAAAAGTTACCAAATTGGTATGGTAGTTTTGTCTCAATTTTTCCTTTTTAAGACTCATATTTTTTTATGCTTCTATATTCTATTTTGATGTGTATATAATTCCATTCTAAATGTTACATAATTAATATAATTATGTTCATGATATTTTATGATTAATTTAATTTCATTTTCATTCAAGGATACGATGTTCCCATATTACCAATTGGTAATATTTTATTAAAACATTCTCATAATTTTTTGAGATTGTTAATGATTATGCTTCCTTTCTAGAAATATTATAGTCCATCTCTCATGAATGCCAATGTTTTTCCTTATAATTTGTTATTTAATTAAATATTCATATATTGGTATTATTATTCAACACTTTGGTACATAATGTTTTTATAAACATGTTTTTATGAAAGCCTAACTTTACCCTCTCTTCCATCGGAAATCTATGTTTCATCAAAACCATGTTTTCTTAAAAGGGTTTCCAAAAATATTCTATTATTATAACAAAATAATGAAAACAATTTTTTCCCATTTTTTCCCATTTAATAATATTTTTAATGGAATCTTGTTGTCTCTTTCTAGACATGGCATGTTTCTACATTTTTACTATGAAAAATGAATGTTCTTTTTACATCATACGATATGTATAGATTTACCCGCCATAATTTAGGAGAAGATTCCTTTTCTTGTTTAAAATGATAATTTTTAAGAAAGTGTTTCTAAAAGTATATTCAATTAATTGGTTTACAAAATTTTATTTAGCTTCTTTCGTTAGTCTTAATGTATAATCGTTTTAAAAATGTTTTCAATATATCTATAAAAACTTCCAAAGTTATATTCAATGAAATTGTTTTAAAAAAATTCATGATTTATTGAAAAATTTTAAATTTATTTTCCATTGAAATTTTTTTCAAAACCTTTTCTGGATTTCTTTATTAGTTTTTAAAATGTTTAAAAAAGTGGTTTTCAAAATGTTTTCAGTATTATTTAATATGTATTCAAGGAAAAGGTTTTCAAAATTATTTCAAAATTATTTATATAGTTTTAGTGTATTTTATAAGATTTTTTTTTCAAAAGGATTCATAGAAATCCATTTTCAAAGAAAAAAACAAAATTTTCTTCCAGAATCATTTTGGAATGATATTTCAAAACTATGTTCCATCTATTTTGTCATTGGTTGATGTTAATCATGCCTTTATAATAAATAATCTAAAATTTCTATTCATATTATTTCTCTAAATGTGTAATTCATAATGTCATGATATTTATAAATTTTTTTATCTTTGATGGGTAATATGTTTATGAAATTTTTTTATCTTTCATGGGTTATATGTTTATTAAATCCATTTCTCTTCCATGGGTTATGATTTTGAATAAATGATTATTAAACATGTTACTTTTTCAATAGGTTATGATATGATTACATATTTATAATACCCATTTCATTTTGTGGGTTGCGATATGATTGTTTTTTATTTTTTGGAACATGTATGTATTATTTCATTATGAAATGTATGGGACCTATATCTCCCTCTAATGCATAGGGTAATTATTTATTTCTCATTAGATATACTATTATGTTCTTCGGAATGATCCTTGACAACCAAGATGGACCAACGTGTATACCATGACTACCAAGTTGGTATGATTAGTGAACTCATGCTACTATGGTGGTCATGGGAGTGAACCATGACTACCAATATAGTAATGGGAGTGAACCCATACTACAAAGATGGTCTTGGATGTGATTCCTTGGATACTATATAAATCAAATTATAAACTCACCTGTTTTCCAAAATTTCATGTTTTATTCATATGCTATCCATTCATGGATTATGCTATTTATTTCTATATAATTGTTGTCTTCTAAAATTCCATGATTTATTCCATTATTTATGTATATGATCATTGATATACAGGGTATGATATTCTATTTTAATGATAATGTTCTCTTATCCTTATTCTCATGATTATAACATCATATCTCTCTTGTTTAACCTTTCTGATCATTTAAGATCACCCATTTTTATGTTTCCTTCCAAATATCAGGATGATATTTATTATGACTGATATTTCTACGAAGTGTTATAGTCACGAATAACCTAGTGGGAGATAATTTATCAAATTTATGTACCTGTGAATATGATTCCATGTTTCCAAAGGAACTTGACTAGTTTGGTATTTGAGATATTGCTTTTATAATGTTTTATGTATTATATAAATGTTATTTAATGTAAATGTATTTCAAGACTTGTATTTTATAATAAAAACCAATATCTTGACCTCATCCCCATCATACTTTAGGTAATTATCCATCCACAGGACTTAAACAACCCATCCATGAGAAATTGAGATCCAAAACCTAAACCTATAAGAAATTCACTTTAAAATCAAAATATAGTGGTGAATGTATTGTGTGAACAATGTAACAAAGTGTAATTACACTAAAGTGACCACACTTTCATTTTTAAAAACATTCCAAAAACACTAGTTTGAAATACACTATATTAAGATATGAGTTTCCACATTTTAAGAAAGAGAACTCATAAACATTTCCCAATGACTCTTTAAAATAAAAAACATCATTGAAACTTTATAAAACCATTTTAAAATTTATTTTAAAACTCAATTTCATTAAAAACACCCAATAAGTGTTAAAACTTGTGCTTTTATGAAATATTTTTTTTGAATAAATTAAATTTCATTGATGTCTTGCAGTGTATGATACACCAACTTAAAAGTGATTTATATGAAACAACTAACCAATATTGTTCTACATGAAACAATATTTTTATCTTGTGGTATAAGAAACACAATGATTACATTGTGTTACATGAAATATCGAGTTTCTCCAATAAGTTACCTTAAACACTAGATCAAGTTTTACTGAACTATAACATACTATTAATATTACTTTTAATGTTATAGCTATCACCTAGATGTTGGAATAAAGGGAATGAATATGATTATAAAACTTATTAAAATATATATATTTGGAATGATTATTATTAATATACATTTTAGAAATAAAATATGAATCATTTGAGATAAAAATAATTTATTTCTAAAAATTAGCATCTTTTTTGAAAGGTTGTTTAATCATTCAAGGTGAATAAAATTTAAAATTAAATTTTATCACATTTATGAAATTTATTTGAAAAAATAAACATCCTTTTTTGAAATTATAGTATCAAAATAATAATAAGGTTATTTTTTGGAAATTTTCTATGAGCATTTAATTTTGTTGATGTATAGTGAAAAATATTAATCTTTAAATGGAAAATACATTTTCCATTAATTTATTTATAAAGATAAATTATATTTTAATTTTTTTTATATATAAATAAATCAATTTTAAATCAAATAATCCAATTTTCATCATGGTAATCAATTTTACATTGAAACTGGATATAAACATACTTTTAAATTTTTAACTTTTATCTTTAAAAAAATCCTTGTCTCATCCCGTCTGCAGGATTAAATTTTATATTACATTATTCCACTTATGTGAGTGAAATATATAAAAATGTATTACTTAATTATAATAATTATTATATATAATTCCTAAGAAGTAAAACTTAATTTTTCTTCCTTAATTATTTGTGAAAAATAGATAAAAATAATAATGATGATTAAGAGACAACTAAGTTTTCTAGGTGAGTAATCATTAAACATAAGGGTAAAATGAGTTATAAACTTATAAAAAACCTTTTTTCTAGAATATTTATACCATTAAAAAATTATTTGATAATATTATCTTTTTGGGGACACTTTTCAATGAAAGTGACCCTTATAATAAGTTTAATAATGAAAAATACAAAAACATTAACCTTTATTCTTTTTAATTTTTATAAATCATTGGAATAGGTAAAATACTACCTAAAATCATTATAAATATTAATTTAGAATATAAATGATTATTTTTTAGAATTATAATTTATTTTAATGTTTTTAGAGATGATATAATAACATTAAATTCTTATGAAATGCCAACACATGATTTATTTAGTTCGTAATTAAATAAATCATATGATTCTGAAAACCTTAAATGTGATGTAAATTGAATGAATTATTTTGTTAAATTATTTTAAATAAGAATATAACCTATTTAAAAATCTTGAACATAATATATCTTAATTGCATCATTTTATAGATGTTTTTTAAATTCTATTAGATAAATATTGTTAAAATTTACATTAATGTTATTTGATAACAAATGATATATTTTTTTAATTTATTTAAAATTAATAAAAATAATATGATATTAAATTATATTTTTAAATATGAATAAATATCAATAATGTACAATTAAAGGAACAATATTTGTTATATATGAGTATATTGGTTGTTAAATTTTAAACAATGTTTTTAGTGCAGTTGGGTTTAAAGCAGCATTTTGGTGTGTTACCAACATTGGTATTAAAATTAACTTTCAAAACACATAGGATTATTATTTTATTAAATATATATCATATGTTATAATATGTGGGTGTGGAATTTCTAATAATTCTCATTATAATTTTGGCATGCCCATCCCCAGGGGCCCGGATTGTGACTACCCCAAGTCCACCATCCATTGGCCAGGGGCTAGAGACTGGCACCAAAGTCATAAATCCCTAAATTGGGAAGGCATTGCCTTTACAAACTGAAACACACACAACAATGTATGAAACTGGAACAAAAAGTAAAAACTATATATATAAGAAGTGATGGAAAGTAAAAGGGGCCGGAAATACAATACCAACGGTAAAGTACATAGAAAAGACAAAACAACTGGAAGGTGAGAAGCATCTCTTGAATCGTCCACCACAGATCCTACCTGAAGGGTAGGTACATATATCCTCCTCAGCGCTCTACATCCTTCAGACTCCTCTGTGCACTGACTCGTCGGAAGGTCCACCTCCGGGAACCGTTCAGTCCAGGCGCTCTCGGCCTCCGTCACTGCTGTCCGTCATCTGCATCCAACACAATGAGGTGCGGGCATAGCCTGTGCAGGGGTGAGTATAACGATACTCAGTAGGAACCCTGAGACTCTCAATGTCTCAATAAATCCAACAAGGATATACCAAAAAGTATGAAATCAACCGAAATTCCCACTTAGGTATATGCCCATACATATACATTGGTTTATCAAATGACCCATCTCAATCATGAGGAAACACAAGAGTTACTGACTTAGCTCACACAGGTATAAAACATTTGTAGAGAGGTAAAAATGATTAGATATATCCACTGAGTCATCTAAGTTGTAGTACCAAAACATGATCCAGGACTAGAAGTCAAGACTGTCGGACCAACACATGATCCAGGAACAGTCGTTAGAGTTGTCGGAATAACAAATTATCTAGGAAAAGTCGTTAGAGCTATTGGACCAACACATGATCCAGGTATAGAATTTAGAACTTTCATACCAACACATGATCCAGGAACAGTCGTTAGAGTTGTCAGACCAACACATGATCCATGAACAGTAAACAGTGCACAGCCAGCCACAGAGTTCCGCTTTGGTATGCTTGATTCCAAGAGGGTCTGCTCATCAAGCAAACTGTCAATACGTCAACTATCACAAATTACCATGATGAAGTATCTCAAGGGTCCGCCTCGTCATATGGGTCTCAACGCAACAAACGGCGCGTTGATCGAATGCCCGGTCTGTGAGTTATTGGTATTTATGTTGTAGGGGCATAGTTGAATTTTAGGTTAAAACCAACCAACCATACCCTAACTGTGTCAAAACCTCAAGTGGGATACTCCAATAGAACTTTCTCACTCTAAGATTTCCGTTAGTGCAAACGGTTCGTCGATCGGACACCCGTAGCCCAGGATATTGCCAAAAAGGTGTAAACTAGCCATAGCGGGTCCGGGTCCGGTCCGACCCAGCCCAACCTGGTTCGGACCAAGGACTGACCCAGTCCACGGGTATGATTCGGTCTGAGGAAACGTCCAGGCCCAATTGGGCGGCTCGACCCGAGGGTGGACCGACCCGAAATGGCCCGGCCCGGACCGAGGTGGCCCAGTTGGATAACCTTTGTGGCCTGGATGGCCACGCCGTGGGTGGTGGTGGTGGTGGGGGGGGGGGTGTGCAGCTCCCCACTGGATTACGAAGGAACCGGTGCTAGGCGCCGGTTCAGAGAACCGTAGGACCCGAGGTGTCTCACGTGTAGCACGCACCAGCGTCCTGCTCAGCCGGCCGCCCCTGGATCCTCCACCATGGTGTGATGGTGTCGTAGTTCTGCTGGCCTCCGCATGGCGCGACGGCTCCATGCCACCTCCACCACGGCCTGGCCTGGCTGCAGCCTCCATCTCCTCCACACGGCGCGACGACGCCACACTTATTGTCCAACTGCTGCGACCCTCATGGCCTCGACTCTTCCATCTGGAACGGTGTGACGACACCACGCCCCTTCGGCACCACCGCTACCCGCCTGGCCATGGCTTGGTTCTTTGCACATCACGGCGGTGCTGCGCCCTTGTGACGAACTTGCGTCCTTGCACCGCCAGATTTTTTGCGGTCTGCCTCCATCGTCAACAAATGAGAACAACCAAAGGGGGAGGGTCGGGCCATGTTCGTGCGGTCCGAGCCCTCCTCGTCATGGCGATAACATTTGGCATACCATAATCCCAAAATTTGAATGATGAATAACAAAGGTTTATAATCATATATAAAATAACTCAAATCCTCCTACCTTGATTTTCAACGATCATTGACGAAGTCACGGAAAGGAGAACATCGTTCCATTGAAATCAGAAGAAGATGAATAAGTTGAATTCGTCGGCGTTCTTCAAGGATGGAGGTGTTTCCAATTCTTTCCCCAGTTGAATAGGGAGAGAGGGATGTCTGTCATTTTTTGTTGGAGAGTGGCATTCTTTGTTCAGAGAATAATGTTCTCCAAGGGTTCTCCAAAGCTCCACCAAAAAGAAAGTGCCAACCAAAATAATGGGTTAAGCTAACCCATTATTTAATTGTTGGCTAAAAGAATTCAAATGATTTCAAATTAATTAATTGATTCCATTAATTAATTTGAGGTTTTCCACACTTATGAGGGAAGTTGGAAAGTTACAATTAAATGAAGAGAGGTTTGGCTTCATTTACTCAAGGGAAGTTTCAGGGTTTCATATCACATAAATGGGGGTTTAGGGGGGTTTGAAGCTTGTGTGGCCCCACCTAATAATATCATCTTAAGGGATGTTATGTGCGGGTGTGCCCCACCACTAACCACCCCTTGGAGGTTTTAACTACCAAGAAATAAAAATAAGATAACTCTTATTTTTATTTAACTTAATTAAAAACCCACAAAATCTAACATCCACTATCGTTAGAATGCAACTGCGGCGAAGGTCTCACTAACCAATAACCGACGCTGTGAGTTCAACGGTGCCCTCAAATTTTAGTTCCAAGCACCGGTACAGATTATACAAAAAACTGCTAGTATGTTTACTGAACGTACCTGAATAAAACATCATAAATTGATTCCGGGCACACCGGGCTGCGGAATCAAGCGCAACTAGAAACTGCGGACTCATAAAATTCCCATGTATTAAGAAAAATTCCATGGAAATTCAGGGTCTTTAAATTCTCCCCACCTCAGGGATTTACATCCCTATAAGGTACAACTCGATCTAAGGAAACAAATGGAGGTACTGTGCACACATCTAAGCCTCCCGCTCACATGTGGTCTTCTAGAGGTTCCCGTGCTGCCAATGAATGCTTACCAGAGGTATCGACCATCCATGTTAGACCAATTCCTGTCGATTCTCAATCTCCAATAGAACCTCCGTGAAAGTCATCCCGTCATCAATGTCCTTCTCTCCATGGTCGATTATGTGGGATGGGTCATTCATGTATCTCCTCAGCTGTGATACGTGAAGGAAATCATGCACCTTGTGCAACTTAGGTGGAGGAGCTAGGCGGTAAGCCACCTCGCCTATGCTGCTGAGGACCTGGAATGATCCGATGAAATGCAGGGATAACATGCCACCTTGACCAAATATCCATAGTCCTCATCGAGGTGAGGACCGTAGAAAGACTTGGTCACCATCCTCGAACTCCATAGGTCTTCGTCTCCTTTCAACATATGACTTCTGCCTGCTCTGTGCAGTCATCATACGCTCCTGGAAGATCTGCACCTTCTCCGTGGTGGCCCGTACCATCTCTGGCCCCACTAGTGCTGACTCCCCTGGGTCAGTCCAACATAGTGTCGATCTGCAAGGTCTACTATACAAGGCCTCAAAAGGTTCCATACTGATGGTAGAGTGATATGTATTATTGTAGGAAAACTCTACCAATGGTAAGTGGTACTCCCAGCTGCGACCAAAGTCAAGGAAACAAGCACGGATCATGTCCTCGAGGGTCTTGATGGTCCTCTCAGTCTGGACATCCATTTGAGGATGGAAGGCAGTGCCCAGATGAAGCTGTGTTCCGAAATTTACCTGTAACCCATTCCATAGCCAGGATGTAAAGCGTGCATCATGGTCGGAGACAATAGAAGAAGGTACTCCATGTAAAATCACAATATCCTATACGTAGAGGCGTCCCAATCTTTCTACTGGGACCTGCTCTTTGATCAGTAGGAAGTGGGATGACATGGTGAGTCTGTAAACGATCACCAATATCGAATAGTGACTCTTGGACGTACGTGGAAGACTCGTCACGAAGTCCATGGATATCCCATCCCACTTCCACTTAGGGACCTCTAAGGGATGTACCAAGCCTACTGGTACCTGTTTCTCTTCCTTCACTTACTAACAAGTGAGGCACTGTGAGACAAACTCTGCTACCACCTTCTTCATACCCGGCCACCAGTGCTCTCGTTAGAGGTCCTGGTGCATCTTCGCCACACCTAGATGTACCACTAGCGGGGAAGTGTGGAACACCCTCAATACTTCCTCCTGGAGTTCCACTGGTACCAAGGTATGTCCTATGAAGAGGATGACATTCTCCCCACCATCATAAAATCCTTATGGTGCCTGCCCCATGGATATCTGAGCACATCATGTCTCACGGTTAGTGACCCAATGTTGCACCTACCTGACTCGCTGATGTAGTGGGGGAGTGACTGTAAGAGACCGTAGATTGGCTACTCCATCCCTATCCACAAAGGATATCTATAAGGAAGCCAGCTACTCTATCGCCTCTCCTAGCAGCTAAATACATGTCCTCCTGTTGAGCACATCCACAACAACGTTCCCCTTCTTAGGAGTATAGACTATCTCAAAGTCATTGTCCTAGAGTAACTCAAGCCATCGCTGTTGTCTCAGGTTCAGGTCCTTATGAGAGAAGATATACCTGAGACTCTTGTGATCAGAGTACATGGTAAAACGTTCACCCATCAGATAGTGTCACCACAGCTTCAAGGAAAAGACCGCTGCTGCTAACTTCCGTACATGGGAAGCATAGTTCTGCTCATGCTGTATCAGCTACCAAGAACCATATGCAATCTCGGCTCACTCATGTATCAAGAAAAATCTGAGTCTGGTCCGTGATGCATCACAGTAGACAATGTACCCAACTTTTTCCTCTGGAAGCCTCAAGATGGGGGCACTAGTCAGCCTCTGCCTCATCTCCTAAAAGCTCTTCTAGGATATCTCTGGCCACACGAAGGGTTTCCCCTTCTTTTTCAAGGCAGATAGGGGTGCTGCAACTCATGAGAAGTCTGAAACGAATCTCTGGTAGTATCCAGCCATGCCCAAGAAACTCCGTACCTTTTTCACACTCTTGGGTGGATCCCAAGAAAGTACTGCCTCAATCTTCGCTGGATCTACTGCAACTCTATCCTCCAAGATGATGTGTCCCAAGAAGTGAACCTATAGAATCCAAAACTAGCACTTCGAGAGCTTACCATAAAGATGGTTCTCTTGAAGTGTGTCCAGTATTACATTTAAATGGTTGGAATGCTCCTCCTTAGTAGTCGAGTAAATCAAAATGTCATCGATGAAGAATATGACATAGCGATCGAGGTAAGGATGGAAGATCCTGTTCATGAGAATCATGAACATTTCTGGAGAATTGGTTATGCCAAAGGTAATAACCAAGAACACATAGTGGCCATACCGACATGTGAAGGTCATCTTCGACACAACCTCATCTTGAACTCTAAGCTAGTGATAGCCTGATCTAAGGTCTATCTTTGAGAACCATCGAACACCCTTTTTCTAATCAAAGAGTTTGTCGATAATTGGGAGTGGGTACTTTTTCTTCATGGTCACCTAGTTCAAGCGACGGTAGTCGACACAGAAACTCAAGCTCCCATCCGCCTTCTTGGTGAATAGAATCGGGGCTGCCCAGGGAGAAACACTGGGCCAGATAAATCCCTTCCCTTGTAAGTCCTCTAGCTGTACTCACAGCTCACGTAGCTCAGTGGGAGAAATCCGACATGATGGAGTAGATATCAGTGCCATCCCGGGGTACAGATCAATGTAGAAGTCCACCTATCTGTTAGGAGGTAGTCCTAGAACATCGTCGGGGAAAACATCCACGTACTGGTCCACCACTACAGGATAAGTCGAACTCTCCACATCAATCGCTCCAAGGGTAAGGCAAGCCAACTGATGTGTGATCAGCTGCACCCTCCTCTGAATAAGCCTATCCTGTGCTTTAAAGGTTCCCTTATCGCTGGTGAAGGTGAACATGGTCCCATCCATGCAGACACACCACACTTTGCGCCTAATACTGTAGATCTGAGCATTGACTATAGATAACAAGTCCATACCCAAGATGACGTCATAAGGCCTTGATACCAATACGAGGAGATCCCAGCCGAAGCTATCACCTACTAGAGAAAGCTCACACTACTGGGACCAGTGTGTAATCATCGAGTCTACTTTCGTAGGAGTCTATAGCCGTAAGGATCGATCCAATGGTTCTGCCAGAATCTCCGAGCTCTGAACGAGGGTAGTTTCTATAAATGAATGACTGGCACCTGTGTCTATAATAACTATAGCTAAGGTGGATTAGACACAGATTGTACCTTAAATCATATCTGGAGAACCATGTTCATAAGCCTCAGCTTCTTGGAGATGAGCTCTCCCCTGTCCACTTGCTCCCTGCGGTCAGGGTGGACCTCCTGGTGGTGGTGGTGGTAATACCTCGAATCGTCGTCTAACACCAGCAACATGGCCAACTCCTCTGCCACGTCTGCTTTCTCCCTATGAACCACCTAGATCGAACCTCTAACTTTTCCTAGGATGTACCTCAACTGTCTACTGATCATCAAAATGACGGGTCAGATAGTCATGATCCATGTGACCTTGCCCGCCGCAAGAGTAGCATTTCCCGCTCCTGGCATGGCTGGCTCTGTCTCGTGTGCCCCGCAAAACTGAACCCGTATCCTGAGGTCATCCACCGGATGGTATTGTCCGCATAGACCTCTGCAAAACTGCATGTTTCCAGCTACAAAAGACTCTACTACGTGATGTCCGGTGGTTGGTCTCGCTGCTGGTGTCTGCTTAGAAAGGAAACTCTCCACTAAGAGGGCATACTTCAACACCCTCGCCTGCGTCGGGATACTGAGGGAGATCATTGAGGCTCTGATCTCTTACCTGAGCCCATACTTGAAGGTCCAGGCCCTGAATAATGGGTCACGTACCATATTAGTGGAGTAGCGCGAGTGGTCGGTGAACCTCGTTGAGTACTGTGCCACTGTCATGCTACCATGCTATAGATGAAGTAGCTCCTGTATCCGCACCGTGCATAGGGTGGCTGGGACAAAATCTGCCCGGAACATGCTTTCGAAGTATTCCTAGAGAAGTGTCTCCTCGTCATGCACCTGAAGCATCAGGCTCCACCATCTTCGTGTTGCTTCTTATAGGAGACTCGCAAAAAGGATCACCATAAGGTCGCCTAGTGTCCCTTCTTTCCTGAAAACTTTCACCACAGCCTCCAACTAATCCAAAGATGCATGTGGGTCTGTCTCTCAACTAAACCTGGGTAGCCTCTGGCACTGGAACTCATGCAACGTGCTCAGGTGGTGTGCAGTCTCTGCTGTTGGGGCTGGTGGCATCGGTGGCCCAATGGGTAGTGGTACCGCTGGTGCCTTCACTATGATAGGGCCCTGTACCGAGGCCTCGTCGCTCGGTGGGCTGCCATCTCGTACGTCTCTCGGAACCCTGGATGGCTATCTACATGAAGGAATATTGAAAAGAAATAGGTTCTCCATGGTCAATAAGTTATACCTAGTGAGCAGACTCAAAGAGATCACAAAGAAAACCCTTGAACCACACATGCAATCAGTGTTTTCATGTACTGAGTTGGAAAATTGAGGTCAGGGTCCTGGGGTATGGATATGTCGGCCGCCCCACAAACCCTGGACTCCCTGGACTAAAAACCACACTCAAAACTCTTAACACTATTTCTTCATAGTAAGACATATCAGAGTCCTATGTTCTGTGGTAGAACCGACTAATTTGATACCAATTTGTCACGACCCATCCCGTAGGGCCCGTATCGTGACTACCCCAGGCCCACCTTCCATAGGCTAGGGGTTGGCCACTAGCACCAAAGGTGTAAATACCTAAATTTGGAATGCATTGAATTTATAAACTGAAACACACACAATAGAGTATGCAACTGGAAGTAAAACACTAAGTAAAAACTGTATACAGAAGTAGTGATCGAAAGTAAAAGGGGCCGGAAATACAAGCCCAACTGTAAAGTACAAGGAAAATAAAAAACAACTGAAAGGTGACAAGCCACTTCTAGATCATCCACCATGGATCCTACCTGAAGGGTAGGTACAGATATCCTCCTCAGCGCTCTACGTCTGTCAGACTCCTCTGTGCATCAAGTCGTCTTAAGGTCCACCTCTGGGTACCGTCCAGTCCCGGTGCTCTCGGCCTCCGTCAGTGTTGTCCGTCGTCTGCATCCAACACAATGAGGTGCGTGAAAAGCATGTGCATGGGTTAGTATACTGATACTCAGTAGGGACCCCAAGACCCTCAAGGTCTCACTAAATCCAACAAGGATATACCACAAAGTATGAAATCAACCGAATATCCCACATAGGAATATTCCCATACATATACCTAAGTTTATCAAATGACCCATCTCAATCATGAGGAAACACAAGAGTTATTGACTCATCGCACACATGTATACAAATTTTTTAGAGAGGTA
The DNA here is from genome assembly GCA_963277665.1 of Viscum album. Classification (NCBI taxonomy): domain Eukaryota; kingdom Viridiplantae; phylum Streptophyta; class Magnoliopsida; order Santalales; family Viscaceae; genus Viscum; species Viscum album. Next base: position 822,941,722 of record OY728143.1, read on the forward strand.
AAAATGATCAGATATAGCCACTGAGTCATCTAAGCTGTCATACCAACACATGATCTAGGGCCAACTATTTTCTCGGACCAACACATGATCCAGGAATAGTCGTTAGAGTTGTCGAACCAACACATGATCCAGGTCTAGCCATTCTGTCAGACCAACACATGATCCAGGTACAGAAGTTAGAACTATCATATCAACAAATGATCTAGGAACAATCATTAGAGCTGCAGACCAACACATGATCCAGGTCCAACTATTCTGTCAGACCAACACATAATCCAGGTATATAAGTAAGAACTGTCGGACCAACACATGATCCAGGAATAGTTGTAATTTATCAGATTTTCCGTTTATTATTTATAAATATTATATGGAATTATTTCGAGACCGGGCGTGAAGAAGACACATCACTCTGAGGTCCAGTGAGCCTGGAATGGTGGTTTGAACTTTTTTTTAGTTAAGTGAGTCGACACTTGTGCGCGGTAGTGGTAGTTTCCAAATGAATGCCCAGATTAAAAATATGAGCGCACCATTGAGGCCGGGATGAAAACTTTACCTAAGAATGCTGCTAACCTCAACCAGCGTGGGTCGAGGGAAAAAGTTAATTTTCTGACGTTTTAAGTAAAATAAAATAAAATAAATTAACCAGTTTATTTTATTTCATTTAAGGAAACATCCGCTGCAGCACGACAATGTCGCAGCTGTTTCCTAAATTAATGGCGCGTCTTAATGAATTCAAAATGGCAAGTCCACATCATTAATGCTGTCGTGTAATTAAATGAAAACATGTTTTCCTTTAAATGGTTTAAGCAATTGTACATCGTTGGAAACGTAGAGAGAGGAACCTCTGCAGAATCCACAATGCGTTGGAGCAAATTCTCGACGATGAACAACGACGGATCGAGATCGAGGATCGTTGTGCTAACGTTGGAGGATCTCGACGACAACGGCAGCATGACACCTTCGTCAACGATCGATCCTTTCAAAAGTTAGGGGTTGTTATTTCAATTTATTTTTCCCCGTATTTGAGTTTAAACGATGAACGCGGATCAACCATGAACAAGTTGATCCACATATTCATACGTTCTTGCGGGAGGGTTTTCTTTGGGATGATTTGGGGGAATTAATCCATGATTTTTATTCATGTTGATCTCTGCTCCATTTAAACCTATTAACGGGAGCAGATCAACACTGTGATGAATGACGACGGAGGTTTGTTCCTCAATTTATTTGTTTATTGGATTTCCTCCCCCATTCTTTCTCGCACGTTCTTTGAGGGGTGACGAAAAATGGATCTTTAAGCATCAATTCTATGACACAATGATCCCAAATCAAAGGTTCGACACCGCAACGACCTTTTGGAGGTACAGCGATGACAGCGGACGATGAATCGGACCGGATCGGAAAAGGGCGTTCTTCAAGCGTTCTTCACGCAGGGTGATCAAATCATGTTTTCAGGGCCAATCGGAGGCCCGAAAATGATAGAAGCAGCTTCATGGTGTCGGGGTGACCATAACCTGGAAGTTTTGTGGTGATCGGATGACCATATTGATGATTGGAGCAGCACAGAAGGCGCACCGGTGAAGGGCGCCATTTCTGGAAATTTACAGAATACACGACGTGTACTTCCGAAGAACATTCCGTGTAGTTATGATGGTGGAGGCTAGGGTTTCGGGGTCAGAGAAGGATCACACTACGTGTGACCCTGGTCACACAGTGTGTGGGACCTTCCCCGAAGCTCGATGTGTACTTTGGGTAGTACACGGACACAAGATTATCTACACGGCTTCAGGCGGCATGGCGTGTACTGCTTGACAGAGGCGGCTATGCGGAGCTTGGCGTGTATCCCGGGGATACACGGACATGGGATGGAGTAAACGACTGTGTACTCCCTCACCCGTCAAGGCGAGGTAAACAGCACAGGTCACCCCGTGTGCAGATTGCACGGGTTGGAGTACACGGGTTGGTGACCGTGTACGGGCACATGGCCAGAGTACACAGAGCCAACCCTAGTTACCCAGACACGACATGTACTCCCTACTACATGCCGTGTACTAAGTATTCTACATGACCAGCCTCACGACATGGGCCGTTGTACACGGGCAGTACCCGGGGTCGGACAACACGGCGTGTATCATTTTTACACACCGTGTACTTTTTGGAAAATGACTTGGTCCTTCTGTTCACCATGCCTTGAACATCTTTCATTTGGGTTAGTGCCCCTTCTTTTTATTCCCCTAAAGGTCAAGCATCATTTTCTCATGCAGGATTATGATCCCTTCAGCAGGAATTTTCTATGATAGAGTCAGACATCCATCCGAGAGGCCCAGATCAAGATCCTCTATCCATTCCAGACCCTAGGTAGAGTCAGGCATCGGCGTGACCATCTTTACCAAGCATTGATCCTCTACCTTGCAGGTGAATTATGGATGAGTTGCAGTATCCCCCATAGCCCTGGTAGTGATCCTCATCTGTGTATCGAAATCATTCCCACTCAAGAGTGTGCCTCCCGTAATGAGTGTAGCTATCTCTCGTGACAGTTCCTGACGAACAACACTTCTGGGATGGACGTCATCAGAGCTATAAGACTCGTGGAGTGTGTTCTCCCAGAACAAGCGCATCACATAATATTCGAACGAAGTCCCTTGCAGGAGTATGCGGTTGCGTGACTTGTGTCTAGACCATGGGTCTGGGTTTTGGGTATATCTGGTTTGTTTTATATGTTCTGTAAACATATATTTTGCATAGCTGACTGTACCTTTACTTTGTGTACTGCTTTGTGGTTTTCATTGTCCTCTACCGAGTATTGTAATAATCAAACCTACACGAGCTTTTCCCGCACGTCTGGTGTCTTGTGAAGATGAGAAGCCTTTTGACAGAGTCCAGGGAGGACCAGGGCATGACCGAGCTTTCTGAGTTTCCTACAGGCCGAGGCGTTCCTACGGCTACGAGCAGCAGTCCCAGTACCTTTGTGCATACAGGTTGGAGCAGTTTTTCAGACTCTTGCTTTTGGTGGGCTTGTATTCTGGCCCAGTTTACTTTTACAAAACTATACCTTTCGTCGTACTCTATTGGTTGGGTTTAGTTGTATGCATGCATTTTTGGTCCTTAGTGTTTTACATTTCAGCATTTGTGGGCTTGGAGATGTGTGTGTGTGTACATGTACTTAGGAAATGCCTCCCATGTTAGTGACATGCCTACCCGGTGCTATTCACCAGCCCCTGGCCTATTGGAGGCAGTCTTGGGGAGTCACGGAGTGGGCCCCACTAGGACGGGTCATGACAGAGTGGTATCAGAGGTGGTCGGTTCTACCATAGGACCAAGAGTCTGTGAGTTTGGTTTGGGGAAACAGTGTTAAGTGTTTCGGGTTCGGCTTTCAGGCCAGGGACCCCAGTGTTGGTGCGGAGGCCGATGTATCCATACACCAGGACTATGATAACCTTCTTTTCAACCCACTTCATGAAAACACTGGTTTCGGGGAAATAAAAGGTACATGCATCATATAGGAATGGGTTGTGTCTTCCATATCCTTGGTGTCAGCTATCCAGATATACTCATTGACTGTGACACATCTTGATTCTTTATAGGATTCCTCCATGATGCGTACCCTCTAGGATTCAGCAGCACGATCACGAGGATGACCCCCTCAGTGATGAGGATTCGATATAGGGAACAGCTCCCCAGGCGTTGCCACCAGGTGGTGAACCTGCTATGCCACCAGGGGATCAGCCAGTGGTACCTGCAGTACCGACCGATGAGGAGCGCAGGCTTAGCACGCTCCATGAGTTTCAGAGGTAGATAACAGAGCAGGCAGATCCGCCAGGCGGCGGACGTGGCAGAAGAGCAGGGAGAGCTGCAGGTGGTGGCAGACTCTTCAACTTACTTCCACCACCACCCCTAGGAGTTCCGCACTAGGCTCAGGGAGCTGGGGGACAGGGATGGGGACAACTGCATGCGGTCGAGGCATACGACCCAGGGGCTCCAGGGATGATTCGTGGTAGGATCTGTGTCTTTTCCAACTTAGCTGCCGTACTCATAGACACAGGTGCCAGTCATTCCCTTATAGCCACATGTCTTGTACAAAACCTCAAGATTCCGGTAGAACCATTGACTCAATCCTTACGCTTGGAGACACCTACGAGAGGAGACTCGATGATCACACACCTTTGAAGATAGTGTGATCTTACCCTTGGAGGCGAGAGTTTTGGTTGGAACCTCTTAGGGGTAGCGTCGAGGCCTTACGACAACATTGTCAGTATGGATTGGTTATCTTTGGTCCATGCTCAGATTGACAATTTTAGGCGAAGGGTGCAGTGTGTCCGCCGTGATGGAACAAGGTTTTCCTTTGTCAGAGAAAAGGAAACCCAGGCAGCACAAAATGGGCTCATGCATAGAAGGGTGCATCCGATCACTCATGAGTTAGTTAGCCTTACCCTCGGATCAGTGGATATTGTGAGATCTCAGTTTCTAGCAGTGGTGGCGGAGTCTGAGGACGTCTTTCCTGAAGATGTTCTAGGACTACCTCCCCACCGGGAAATCGACTTCTGCATCGACTTACACCCCAGGATGACACTGATTTCCTCATCAGCTTATTAGATAGCTCCCGTGGAGCTTCGCGAGGTGATGGTGCAGTTGGAGGATTTGCAGAGCAAGGGTTTCGTAAGACCCAACATCTCACCCTGGGCGGCCCCAGTCTTGTTTTCCAAGAAAGCAGACAGGAGTCTGAGGTTGTGAGTGGATTACCAGTGCCTAAACCAGGTGACAGTAAAGAACAAATATCCACTGCCAAGGATCAATGACCTCTTCGATCAGCTATGAGGGGCACAGTGGTTCTCGAAGGCTGACCTTCGATCAGGCTATCACCAGCTATGAGTGTGGGATGAGGATATACTGAAGATGACTTTCAGATGTCGCTACAGTCACTATGAGTACTTGGTGACGCCCTTTGTCATGACGAATGCCCTCGTAGTGTTCATGTGGTTGATGAACCGTATCTTCCAGCCATACTTCGACCGGTTTGTAGTAGTCTTCATCGACGAAATCCTTGTGTACTCGGCGTCAGAGGAGGAGCACGTGAGACACATGTGGATGGTTCTGGACGTACTTTGGGAGCACGTGCTTTATGGGAAGCTCTCAAAGTATTAGTTCTGGATTTGGGAGGTCCACTTTCTGGGACATGTCATCTCAGCAGATGGAGTAACTGTGCACCCAGCCAAGGTGGAGGCTGTGTTAGCATGGGAGCCACCTTGGAGCATGACAGAGGTGCGAATATTCCTTGGGTTGGCATGATATTACCAGAGATTCATCCCTGATTTCTCACGGATATCAGCATCGATGAAGGCCTTGACCATGAATTGGTAACCCTTCGCGTGGACAAAAAAGTGCCAGCAGGCAATTGAGAAGCTAAGACAGAGTTTGACGAGCACCCCAGTCTTGAGATTTTCGGAGGAGGGTGTCGAGTACATAGTTTTCTGCAACACATCAGGGACCGGGCTCGGCTGTGTCCTGATGCAGCGTCACGCGATGATTTCTTATGATTCGCGCTAGCTTAGGCCACCTGAGCAGAACTATGTGACCCATGACCTCGAGTTAGCAGCGGTAGTATTCTCATTGAAGATGTGGCGACACTACCTTATGGGCGAGCAGATCAATGTCTACTCTGACCACAAGAGCCTCAAGTACATCTTATCACAGAAGGATCTGAATCTGAGGTAGAGGCATTGGCTAGAGTTCTTCCAGGACAATGATTTCGAGATCATCTATACTCCTGGGAAGGGGAACAAGGTGGCAGACGCTCTTAGAAAAAGGTCGAGCTCACAGCTGTTGAGTGAGGTGACACAACAGTTATCCTTCATGGATGGAGAGGATACAACATACCTACAGTCTATGGTTGTCACCCCTCCACTCTTACAGCGAGTTAGGGTGGCACAACTTGGGGATGTTGACTATATGGCCTTACGTGCTCAGTTACCCACATGACATGCTTCTGATGGATATTCGAAATGTGGGGAGCACATAATTCTTTTCAGAGGACGCACTGTTGTACCAGTGGCATTGCAGGAGGAGGTCCTGAGGTAGTTCCATACATCCCATTTGGAGGTACATCCTGGAGTGGAAAAGATGTACCAGGACCTCCGACGTCAGTTATGGTGGCCAGGCATGAAGAAGGCAGTGGTAGAGTTTGTTTCTCGATGCCTCACATGCCAGCAGGTGAAGGGTGAGCACCAAGTTCTAGCAGGGTTAGCTCACCCCCTGGAAGTTCCTGAGTGGAAGTGGGATGGAATATCTATGGAATTCGTGATGGGGTAACCACGGACGTCCAAGGGGCATAATTCCATCTGGGTGATCCTTGACCGACTCACCAAGTCGGCCCACTTACTAGCTATCAGGGAGCAGAGTTCCGTAGAGAGATTTGGATGCCTGTACGTACAAGAGATAGTTCGGCTTCATGGAATCCCCTCGACTATAGTCTCAAACCGAGACGCCCGCTTCACATCCTGGTTGTGGAAGGGATTACATGAGGCTTTTGGGACTCAACTGCGCTTGAGCACAGTGTTTCATCCCCAGACAGATGGTCAGACAGAGAGGACCATTCAAGTTCTGGAGGATATGTTGCAGGCCTGTATCTTGGACTTTGGTCGTAGCTGGCAGGACCACCTACCACTGGTGGAGTTTGCGTACAACAACAGTTTCCACTCCACCATCGGTATGGCACCGTTCGAGGACTTGTACGGGAGACCCTTCCGGTCACCGCATTGCTGGACTGACCTCGGAGAGTCAGCACTCATGGGTCCAGAGTTAGTGAGAGCTACTACAGAAAAGGTGCAGGTCATCCGAGAGCGAATGAAGACTGCACAGAGCCGGTAGAAGTCTTATGCTAACAAGCGACAGAGACCTCTGGAGTTAGAAGAGGGAGACCACGTATTCCTTCTGGTCTCACCTCGATGAGGGTTGCAGAGATTTGGCCGAGGCGGCAAGCTATCTCCGAGGTTCATCGGACCTTTCCAAATCCTGGGCAGAGTTGGTGAGGTGGCGTACCGCCTCGCTCTACCGCCATAGTTGCATCAGGTACATGATGTCTTCCACGTGTCGTAGCTGAGGAGGTACGTGCATGACCCATCTCAAGTCATCGGCTTGGGCGAGCTGGACATCGAGGATGGAGTGACCTTTGCTGAGTACCCGGTGGAGATTGAGGATCGTCAGGATAGGATCCTTCCTGGGCAATCGATTCCCTTATTGCGTGTCCGGTGGCAGCACAAGACTCTTCAGGAGAGCATGTGGGAGGAGGAGGCCCAGATCCGTGCCCAGTACCCTCGTCTTTTTGAGTAGCCTTTGTTTTGGCTTTTCGTGGATGTAAAGCCCCAAGGTAGGGAGAATGTAATGTCTTAGATTTTCCATTTATTATTTTTAAATATTATATGGAATTATTTTGAGACCAAGCGCAAAGACGGCACATCATTCTGAGGTCCAGTGAGCCCGGAATGGTGGTTTGAACTTTTTTTAGTCAAGTGAGTTGGCACTTGTGCGCGGTTGTGGCAGTTTCCAAATGGATGCCCAGATTAAAAATCCGAGTGCATCGTTGCATCCGGGATGACGAATTTACCTAAGAATGAGGCTAACCTCGACCGGTGCAGGTCGAGGGAAAATGTTAATTTTCTGACATTTTAAGTAAAATAAAATAAAATAAATTAACCAATTTATTTTATTTCATTTAAAGAAAAATCCGCTGCAGTGCAGCAACGGCGCAGCTGTTTCCTAAATTAATGGCGCGTCTTAATGACTTCAAAATGGAATGTCAAAGTCATTAATGCTGCTGTGTAATTAAATGACAACATGTTTCCATTTTTAATGGGATAAGAAATTGTACTTTGTTGGCAACGTAGAGAGAGGAACCTCTGCAGAATCCACGGCGCGTTGGTGAAAATTATCGATGACGAACGACGACGGATCGAGATTGAGGATTGATGCGCCGATGTTTAAGGATATCGACGACAACGGCAGCGTGACACCTTCATCAACGATCGATCCTTTCAAAAGTTAGGGGTTGTTATTTCAATTTATTTTTCCCTGTATTTGATTTTAAACGACGAACGCGGATCAACCACGAACAAGTTGATCCGCAGATTCGTACCTTCTTGTGGGAGGGTTTTCTTTTGGATGATTTTGGGGAATTAATACATTCTTTTTTATTCATGTGGATCTCTACTCCGTTTAAACCTATTAACTGGAGCAGATCAACGCCGTGAAAAATGACGACAGAGGTTCATTCCTCAATTTATTTGTTTATTGGATTTCCTCCCCCATTCTTTCTCACGCGTTCTTCACGTTCTTCGCGGGGCGACTAACAACGGATTGTTGTGCATCCGTTCCATGATGCAACGATCCCAAATCAAAGTTTCGACACCACAACGACCTTGTGGAGGTGCGGTGACGATGGCGAACGACAAATCGGACCAGATCGGGAAAGGGAGTTCTTTAAGCGTTCTTCGTGCGGGAAGATCAAATCATGTTTTTGGGGCCGATTGGAGGCTCGAAAATTATGGAAGAGGATTCGTGGTGTTGGGGAGACCAGAACCTGGAAGTTTTGCGGTGATCGGATGGCCTGATTGATGATCGGAGCAGCACAGAAGGTGCACCGGTGAAGGGCGCTGTTTCTGGGAATTTACAGAATACACGGCGTGTACTTCCGAAGAACACGCCGTGTAGTTATGATGGTGGCAGATAGGGTTTAGGGGTCAGATAAGGATCACACGGCGTGTGACCTCGATCACACTATGTGTTGGAACTTCCCCGAAGCTCGGCGTGTACTTTGGGTAGTACACGGACACATGATTATCTACATGTCTTCAGGCGGCACAGCGTGTACAGCTCGGTAGAGGCAGCTACGCAGAGCTCGATGTGTATCCCGGGGATACACGAACACAGAATGGAGTACACGACTGTGTAATCCCTCACCTGGCCAGGCGAGGTAAACAGCGCGGGTCACCCCGTGTGCAGATTGCACGGGTTGGAGTACACGGGTTGGTGACCGTGTACGGGCACATGGCCAGAGTACAGGGAGCCAAACCCAGTTACCCAGACACGGTGTGTACTCTGTACTACACGCCGTGTACTAAGTTTTCTACATGACCAGCCTCACGAAACAGGCCATTGTACATGGGCAGTACCCGAGGTCGGACAACACGACGTGTATCATTTTTACACGCCGTATACTTTTTGGAAAACGGCTTGGTCCTTCTGTTCACCGTGACTTGAACATCTTTCTCTTGGGTTGGTGCCCCTTCTTCTTGTTCCCCTAAAGGTTAGGCATCATTCCCTCACGCAGTATTATGATCCCTTCAGCAGGACTTTTCTATGATAGAGTCAGGCCTCCATCTGAGAGGCCCGGATCGAGATCCTCTATCCATTCCAGACCCTAGGTAGAGTCAGGCATCGGCGTGAACAACTTTACTGGGCAGTGATCCTCTACCTAGCAGGTGAATTCTGGATGAGTCACGGTATCCGCCATGGACCTGGAAGTGATCCTCATCTGTGTATCAAAATCTTACCCACTCAGAAGTGTGCCTCCCGTAATGAGTGCGGCTATCTCTCGTGACAGTTCCCGAAGAACAGAACTTCCCGGACGGACGTGATCAGAGCTATAAGACTCGTGGAGTGTGTTCTCCTAGAATGAGCACATCACAAAATCTTAGAACGGAATCCCTTGCAGGGGTATGCGGTTGCGTGACTTGTATCTAGACCACAGGTCTGGGTTTTGGGTATATCTGGTTTGTTTTATATGTTATGTAAACATATATTTTGCATAGCTGACTGTACCTTTACTTTGTGTATTGCTTTGTGGTTTTCGGTGTCCTCTACTGAGTATTGTCATACTCACCCCTGAACGGGCTTTGCCCGCAGGTCTGGTGTCTTGTGCAGATGAGCAGCTTTTTGACAGAGTCCAGGGTAGACTAGGACAGGACTGAGCTTTCTGAGTTCCCTACAGGCCGAGGAATTCCTACGACTACGAGTGGTAGTCCCAATACCTTTGTGCTTACATGTTGGACTTTGCAGTTTTTCAGACTCTTGCTTTTGGTGGGCTTGTATTCTATCCCAGTTTAATTTTACAGTACTCTACCTTTCGTCATACTCTGTTGGTTGGGTTTAGTTGTATGCATGCATTTTTGTTCCTTAGTGTTTTACATTTCAGCATTTGTGGGCTTGGACATGTGTGTGTGTGTACAGGTACTTAGGAAATGACTCCCATGTTAGTGACATGCCTACTCAGTGCTAGTCACCATCCCCTGGCCGATTGGAGGCGGGCTTGGGGAGTCGCGGTGCGGATCCCACTGGGACGGGTCGTGATAATAGTCTTTAGAACTGTCAGACCACCACATGATCCAGGAACATTCAACAGTGCACAACTAGCCACATAGTTCCGCTCAACTATGCTTGATTTCATGAGGGTCCGCTCCTCAATCCAAGTGTCAATACATCAACATTCACGAAGTACCACGATGAAGTATCTCAAGGGTCTGCCTCGTCATAGGGGTATCAAGCAAACAGACGGTGCATCGATCGGACGCCCAGTCTGTGAGTTATTGGCATTTTCGTTCTAGGGGCCTGGTTGAATTTTAGGTTCAAACCATCTTAGTCATACACTAACTGTGTACAAACATCATGTGGGGTATAACAATAGAACTGTCTCGCTTTAATATTTATATTGTCGCAAACGGTTCATTGATCGGACACCCATAGCCTAGGATATGGGCAAAAAGGTGTAAACTGGCCATAGCGGGTCCGGGTCCTGTCCGACCCAGTCAGACCGACCCCGCCTGACCCAGTTCGGACTGGGGTCTGACCCAGTCCATGGGTCTGATCCCATCTGAAGAAATAGACAGGCCCCATTGGGCGGCCCGACCCAAGGGCGGCCCGACCCGAAATGGCCCGACCCGGCACGAGGTGGCCCAGCCCGAGGCGGCCCGACTAGCTAGCCCGCGTGGCCCGACTGGCCACACCGTGGGGGGGGGGGGGGGGGGTGGGGTGCAGTGTCCCATGTATTTCGAAGGAACTGGAGGAGGCGCTGGTTCGGTGAACCGTAGGACCCGAGAGGTCCTGCCTGTAGCGCGCACCGACAGCTGGCTCAGTCGGCCGCCCCTGGCTCCTCCACTGTAGCGCAACGGCACCGCGACACCTCCACCGCGGCCCGGCATGGCCGTAGCCTCCAGCTCCTCCACGCAGCTCGAAGGCACTGCGCTCATCGTCCAATCGCCGTGGCCCTCTTGGACGCGGCTCTTCCTTTCGTCGTGGTGCGACGACACTGCGCCCCTCCAGCACCACCTCGGCTCGCCTGGCTATAGCTCGGTTTTTTATACGACATGGCGGTGCGGCACCATTGTGGCGTCCCGGCAGCCTTGCGCCGTCAGCTTGTTCACGGGCCACTACCATTGTCAAAAAATAAGAACAAATAAAGGGAAAGGGTCAGGCCGTGTTTGTGCTGTTCGAGCCCTCCTCATCATGGCGATAACATTTGGCATACCATAATCTAGAAATTTGAACGATGAAGAACAATGGGTTATACACATATATAAAATAACTCAAATCCACCTACCTCGATTGCTGACGATCGTTGACGAAGTTGCAGAAAGGCGGACATCATTCTGTTGACGTTAGAAGAAGATGAAGAAGTTGATGTCATCGGCGTTCTTCAAGGATGGCGGTGCTTCATCTTCTTGCCCCGGTTGAAGAGGGATAGAGATATGTCTGTCGTTCTTCATTGGAGATGGGATTTCTTCATTGGGAGAATAAAGTTCTCCAAGGGTTCTCCAAAGCTCCACCAAAAAGAAAGTGCTAACTGAAATAATTGGGTAAGCTAACCTATTATTTAATTGTTGGCCAAAGAAATTCAAACGATTTCAAATTAATTAATTAATTCCATTAATTAAATTTTGGTTTGGCACACTTATGAGGGAAGGTGGAAATTAACAATTAAATGAAGAGAGGGTTGGCTTCATTTACTCAAGGTAAGTTTAAGGGTTTCATCCCACATAAACGGGGGTTTATGGGGGTTTGAAGCTTGTGTGGGCCCCACCTAATAATATCCTCCGAAGGGAGGTTATGTGCGGGTGGGCCCCACCACTAACCTCCCCTTAGAGGTTTTAACAACCAAGAAATAAAAATAAGCTAACTCTTATTTTTATTTAACTTAATTAATAACCCCCAAAATCTAACTTACACTCTCGTTAGAACGCAACTGCGGAGAAGGTCTCACTAAGCAATCACTGATGCTGCGAGTTCAATGGTGTCCATGGATTTCAGTTCTGTGCACCAGTTCAAAAGATAAAAAAACCCGCTCATACGTTTACTGAACGTACCCAAACAAAATTTCAGAAATTGATTCTGGGCACACCGGGCCTCGGAATCAAGCGCTGTCAGAAACTGCAGACTCGTAAAATTCCCATATATTAAAAAAAAATTCCACTGAAATTCCAGGTCTTTAAAAATTTATTCTTAAATGTTAAATTACAGAGGCTATAAAACTAGTTACCATAATGAAAATGAAAAATAGTAAAATAAGGAATCTTAAGATTTAAGGAACCAAATGTTGAAAAAATGTGTATAAATTTGTTTTTGATTCTTTCATAGAACATATCATCCATAAAAAACATTAATTATAATTTTTTGATTGACCTTAAGAATTATAGGCCTCCCAATAGTGAATAATTTTGAGTTTTTATATGAATGTCACTGCCCAAATATAAAAGGTGACTCATACTTACTCTCTCTTCACACCTCTCAATCCATTTTTCTCATAGGGGTCCTAACCTAATCTCTTTCCAACATACCAACCCCTCATCATAGAAACCAAAAATTGTTCAAAAATCCATCTAATGAAGGCCTTTGGTGCTATGCAAAAGGATATACTCGAAGAAGAGGTAATGTTCATCAACAAATGTTTCTATTTTATTTCCTCTTCAATACCCATAAAATATTTTTATATACTAATTATATAAAAAATTCAGTATCCCAAATATATTTTGATGTTTTTATTTCAATTATATGTCCTACACCTACACACACTTCCATAAAATGGGTGATTAAATTGTCTATCATGTGTATGGCGGACTACCGCCTCACAAACTGATATCCCCCATTTTCCATTACAATATTTCAACATTAGGTATAGTGATTAACATAAAATTTATATATGATATTTATGTTTTTATGATGTTATTATGATTTTTTAATTGATATATTATAAATACCTTCATGAATTCCATTTTGTGGGAATATAATAACATCGCTCATGTGTATGGAGTACTACCATCTCGTAAAGTGATGTGATTTATTCAATATTTACATCGATTTTATTAAATATGTACTTAATAAAATAATGTTATATATATTAAATAATAATTCTAATAAAATGTTGATATATATATATATATATATATATTTTTAATTTTCATTAATTTAATATAACAAGAAAAATTTAACAGCATTCATGCATACATACGGCCTACCCTCTCCATGAATAGTTTATTTCATTTCTTGTCACTAAATATTATTTATTACTGTAAATAAATTAATATTGAATATATATCATTTTTGACTAATTTTTTAAATTCTAGATATGATGTAATCATGAGTTAATTAACATGACCCAAAAATATCAAGTTAAAATATATATGAAAAAAAATATTTTCTTACCCAAAATGTAGGTTTAACCTGTAACTGTTAATAAACGGGTAATGTAATGTCATAATAAAATCATATATGGAAATAAATATATGAATATGGTTCAATAATAGATTTATAATAAACATATATTTATTATACATAAGTCATGATTGAATATAACATATTTCAATACTTAAGGTAAGGGATTTACGTCACACTTTTTTCTTTTTTGACGTAAATGCTATAATTACCATATATTTATTCTGCGTTTTTTACACACAACCCATAAATGTAAAATATGATTTTAATAATTTTTTTGTATTTACACATCCCATTTTGGATCTATCTTTCATGGAGTCATGGTTTCAACGTTACTAAAGAGGTAAAGGAATTTTGTTTCAATTTTCTTTTATTGAGGCACATGTTATGTTATTCACCTATATTATTTTATGAGGTGTATATACCACCATTTGACATGTTATATCATTAATATCACATTTAATGATGTTTTAATCTTCATGTAATGTTATTACATCATGGGTAATATGATTCTATGTTTTCAACATTGTAATAGTTTATTTCATTAATATAATCATTTATCATGATTAATTAGGATTATTCTTCAATTGATGAAGTCATATTATCTATCTATAAATAATTACTATAGATTTTAATTAACAATGATTTTTAATTTTATCTTCATTTAATGGTTCATTTTTTTACTCACTGGTACTTAATATAATTATGTATAATTTTTTTAGGAAAATTCGACATTTTTTCACTCTTTGGTTGGAAATCAGTTTTATTCCAAAAAAATATTTTTTATAAAAAAATAATTTTTTTAAATAGATATATTAAAATACATATCAAATAATAAGACTTCCAAAAATATATCTTTAAAATGTGTAACAAATTAATTTCAATGCTTCCATTATATGTTTTGATTTTTATTTTGAATGATAAATCATTTTGAACGTTTTTATGTTTTAAGATGTGTTTTTCAAATCAAAAAGGATATTTTACTCAAGAAATGTTTTAAATAAAATTTAATGATTAAATTATAGTTTTTCAAATTAGTTTTCATTTAAACGATATGAATTTTTTATGTTATATAAAGTCATTTTCAATGAATGGTTATTTTTTTAAGAAATCATCTATGTGATCTTTCAAAATCATTCTCCAAATTAGATGACATCTTTCGATATAGTTTATTCTATAATAGAGATATTATCCAAGGAAAACATTTTTATTCACTATTTTAATGGTTTATGTTTAATATAACAAGTTGCTTATGAAACTATATTCTCTTCTATGGGTTACACCATAGTAAAATGCTTGTGATATCCTCTTTTTTCATGGGATTTTATATGATGAAATGATTATAAAACCTATCTCCTTTATATAGGTTATGATATGATAAAATGTCTATGATTACCATTTCATTTCATGGGTTAGGATATGATTATTTTTTATAATCCTATTAAATAAATATTTATGATTTCATTATATGAAGAGTGGGACCTATATCTCCTGAGAATAAATTGGGTAATGTTTTATATCTCATGAGATAGACATGGATGGAATGAGGAGTGAACTCGGTATAGTAAAAGACTTTTTCCATTATAAAAGTTTCAGAGTGAACCCATTAAACTATAATGAAATGTCTCCAGCTAGGGATGGTGGTTTGTCCTTCTTAATAGTTTTATCCCCTAGAATTTCCCTGATAAGTTTTGGTAATAAACCTTTAATTATAGGGAATTATTTTATATGCATACATGTTATCCAAAAATATATTCCTTACACCAATTTTATTCTCTCATGGCTCATGTTCATGGATCATCATATTATTCAAGTCTAATGAACTTACAAATCTGTATTCCACGACTCATCATTATGATCTTTTATATGTGGGATAAGGTTTTAAAATTTTTTTTCTATGGTTATCATACACTAACATTCAAGTATTATTTATGTATCTACTTTATTTACCAGTACTGAGAAACATATCACACACTTTTTTCTAAATCCTTTATACAAGTCATGAAGAAATGTCTGATATAGGAGTAATATCAGGGAATATATTTGTTGTAATAATTAATGATCTTTCACCAAACTATGAGATTGTGTTCAATGTTTCTAAAGGCACTAAACAATTACGGTTATCTGGAATGTATTTGTGAAATGCAATGAATATTAATCTAGAAAGATATAATATCCATATATGTTAAAAATGGGTCTCCATAAGAAGATAACTATATAATAATCCAACAAATATTTCATTGAATAACGAAAAAATATAATTTTTAGGAGAAAACTAGAAAAAAGAATATAATTGAAATCATGTAATAGTGCTAATTAAGAATAATAATAGTCTAGTATAGTAAATAAGAGGTAAAATTAATGATCATGGGAAACTATTTATCATCCACCTAGAGGATCATTGAAATAATCTGTGGAATCATATGTGGGACTATCAAAGAATCCCTATTATACAACCAACTGGATTCTCTCGACTTTACTCACTTATAGAACTTCCTCATGGTCATATATCAGGACCATAATGAAATAGTTATTCTCATTGGGATATCACAGTAATCATTTCTCAATACCTTTTCTAGAATTAAAAGTATCCTCATAATATTAACAATAGATTTTGAGAAAGGATGTGGGCCTTATCAGACACACATCAATAATAGAATACATGGTGATAAATTCCCATGAGAAACTTCAACCCACCCTCATACACTCCCACTAAGGATACTGATTCCAAATCAGATAAACTACAATAATAATACCATCTATCATACAAATCATTCTAAAAAAAATTCTATAGAGTATTAGGTGAGGGAGTTAATATTTTTTTTGGAATACTGTTTACTTAATATATCAAGCTAGCCTGGAATTTTGAATCAAATAAAGTGCTATCCAAATTCTCTTTGAAAACCCATTTCCAAAACATTATCATTTGAAATATCCTTTCCATGTATAGAAAAATAATTTGGTTTGAAACGAATAGTTATATATAAAATTAGGTAGGTGTGATTGTGTGTGTTTACCTATGAAAAAATAAATATATATATAAACCATACTTGGTAACTATAATCCCTCAGATCATCCTATAATAGGTAAACATTAAATCTATAGAAAAAAATCCAATGAACATCATATTATTTCATCATTGTATAAGAATTAGTTCATTTTACCATTTAAACATAAAATACCTAAATTTTTTTTAAAATAATTTATTAAATGGATACAATTTTCGAGTTCTTAAGTCTAAATTTAGATTATTTTAATTTATTTTTATTTTTTATAAATAATTGATTTTAATGTGTATAATGAAACAATTCATATTTCCTTTTACAAAACTATCAATTTATTATGTTTTGGATAATTTTTTAAATAATAATAATATCTATTTTAATAGAAATAATAAAATTAATATCATAGGAATCAAAATTATATTTTATTTTGGTATAAGATTATTTTTATAAATAAAACGCATTTTTTCAAAAAAAAACTTTGTTCCATTTTGAGCACTTATATTAAAAATATACTAAAAAAATTACAAATAATTTAATCATTAAAAGTTAATCACATACTTGCGATGGAGTTTTTAAATTTTGTTAATGAGGAAAACTTTCTTTTTTGGCCATTATAAATAAAATCTTTGGTAAAAATGGTGGAACCACAGTAAAGGGGTTAAACAGGTTAATTAGTGCTAAATGATTGTGATAAGGTCATAATATATTATCATAGTTATTATTTGATGAAATTATTTCAACCTTTATCATATTATATTGGAAATTATTTTGTTATAATCCACTTATTCATGATTAGTACATTAATAATATTTAATAGGTAAGAATAATTACAAGTTTTTCACTCACCTCACTTATAAAAGGGTACTCTTTATAATCTATTATATACACTTCTCTAGACATTATTATCAAAATAATCCTACACAACTACCTTTTCAACATATATATTCATGTCCAACCAGTTCTGGTCCTGCCAAAAAACCACTTTAATAACTCTTAAGGTGTAATCAAACGGTGGTTTCTTTGAAAAAGACGTATAAATTATAACATAGATGTTGGTGTTTATCTCTTCTTTCAATTTATTAAAATATTATAAAACCATGATTATATTATATCATTAGTATCTTCGATATTTGGGAATTTCATTTTTCTTATGTCACAACCCTTTTTTACCACGTTTTCATCATATAGAAAATTAAAACATCACATTTGTGTGTGTTAGGCCAATCATATCCACATAGAGGTGTAATTTGAAATGCATTACAAAATTATGTTGATACTTATAATGATGTAACTGATGAATATAGATGATATTAATATAAATTTTACGATTCAGTCATTATAAAATATCATAAACCTTTTTTACCATTCATACCTCTAAAAATGTTAATGTCATTCATTCGTACGTGTGAACTACAACCTCCATCAAGTGATGTGATTCATTTTACATATATTTATTTCATGTATGATTCTATGATTTTATTAATTTATTAAAATTATTATTATATAATGATTAATTTTTTTGAGATAATGAAACTATGAACCATTTGGCCATAGTCAATACAGGGATGATATTTTAATGTTATGAACCAAGGGACCCCAAAATATCCAATGTTAACATTAATTAATTAATAACTATATAAGTTATGATGATAAATAAAATAAAATATTATTTAAAATGGGAATAAACATGAATAATACTATTAAGCATGTAGAAAATTAATATTTTGTTTTTATAAATGAGTTAAAGTACATATGTGGCGGATCAGACTTGATGTAAGTTTAACATCTCTGAATAACCCATTGGCTTAAATTAGGTAGGAGGTTTGACTCACCTTAGATGATTTCTACAGAACAATAAACAATGGAAACAAAGGTAAAGGGATTAATTGAACTATAATGAACTAACCCAGGTCAGCATCTAAACCAAATCCCGAATCAACCCTCTACATAACCATGTAGCATCCCCAATCCCCTAGGATGATGAAAACATTAAAGGGAATAAAAAATAACCAATGGGGATAGTTTCAACCACAAGAGATAAACATACATAGAAAAACATTCATAATGAAAATATATGGACAATAATTTTACAATAATGAAGTTAATGATATATAGTTTTAAATCCACAAATGAATCAAAAATTAATAGAATGGAAAACTATAGAAAAACTAAATCAAAACTTGATCCAACTGATTCCATGAAACTGAAGAACCAATCACCAGATCCATGTGGCTCATAGGACACCACCATGACCACAATTACATCCCTATTCTACTGAAATATTACATCACCTCCAACCAAGATACTAATTATTGAATGAACCTGAAAAGACAAGAATAATACTTATCTACCAGATTAAAAATATAGGGTGTGGGAAAAATATTGTAGAATAATAACATGATTACATTTTATTTATTTTATAAAAAAACTATTATTCTATTCTAAAATGAAGGTGTGGAAAGATAGTGTTTCATTTAAGTTATAAAGAATGAAAATAAGAAAAACATTAATAACATGCTTCTTCAAAGTGTTATATTTGTAAAACCATTTCACAAAGATAGTGAATTTACAAAAAAAATATCAATTTCATTGGAATACAAAATTATATTTTTAAAACATAACTCTCATGAAAATAAACCACACATTATTTCAAATATTTCAAAAGAGATACATAATAAAAATTTTTGAAAACCACTTTCCCTTTTTCCTAGATTATTTTACACACCCAAATTAAAGGTAAAAAACAAAACATGAGAATTAATAATAAAACAAAACTATATCTGGTTATAAATATTACTAATAAAAATATGGAACCAAACTAGTCTAAATAACGACTAAATCCACAAAAAGGATCAACACCTCAAGGATGACCAACCCTGAAATAATCAGAACTCATTTAAATATATAAAGAGAAATTAATAATATGAGATACACAATATGAGGAAAAAAATAGGGATTATTGGGACAACACCAGGAATGTATAGGTAGACCTATTACTGATGAGTAAATGGTGCCACATCTGTCAACATGATCACACTATCTAGTCTCCCTGGTACTAATCCCACTTTCCTCGTGTTATATGAAATGGTGGGTTACTAGACAGCCCTAAATCATAGATATTCTAACATCATCCCAACACATACCACTTAGTATCCTCGGTTGCCCTAGAGAATAATAACTGGGGTCTTCTATGAATAAAAAATGTCACCAAATAACAATAACAATATCCAAGGTCAAACACCACATTATTATCTTTCCCACCTCACATTAAAACCTTATGAAGATCCCAAACCCAAAAGTACATCATGAATAATTTTATATCAATAATCACATTAATAATGTAACATCATCAACAAGACCAAAGAGGGGTCAACATGGTCATAATAATCATCACATCACGAAGTGAAAACAAAACCTTCACCTATAACATATAGATTTGGAAATTAAAATTTTTTGGATCCAAAATCAATTCTGATAAAATAAAATTCCTCTATATGAAGAAACAAGAAATCAATAGAAAACTCCATCTCAATTTATAAAAAAACAACATCACTTTCTAAAATAATGTCAACATTTTAAAATTTAAATGTTAAATCAATATTGAAAACTCTATTTGGATTTTGACACTATAAAAATTTATTTCTTTAATTAAAACCATATTTAGAATTTTATCAAACATAAAGACTGCATAAACTATAATTTCCCAACAAAGAACCACTTCAATTTTTAAATGGATACCATTTCAATATAAAAACCAAAAAAATCAAGGATAGATTTAACAAAATAACCTATAAAATTCACACCACAACTATATAAGATAAACATTAATTTAGATAATCATATCATCAATTAAAATAAATAATAAAGGGAAATGAAATAGAAAAAACTTTCTCAAGTGGTGAAGCCTTATCTCCATTGAAAAAATAATGTAAAATGAAACTCCTATTATGGATCACAAACATTAAAAACCAATGGCACAAATTTCCACCAAACCTATCAATGAATATAATCCAAACATGGCCACTAGTATTAGTGGAGTTGTATAACATGATATACAAATTATTGAGAGGGGGAAGAGGAGTTTATAACTCTTGATATGGATGAAGAACAAATCTAATTCTACATAGAGAGGCTTTTAAGTAGAGGAAAACCCCTTAAAGAGGTGTCATAGATGATACAGTTTAATGGGGGGTCTTGGTGTGAAATACCATAGTTAAAAAAAAAGAAATGAAAAAAATATAAACCATGAAGGATTCACAATATTATCATACTTTTTACTAAATGATCCATAGATCATACATCTTCCTTATACTAAAGTCCCCTATACCTCACTTTTTTATCTTATAGTGCTTCCCTAACCATGATAAAACCATTCTCTCTACTCTAGTATTCCTTATAAAGACGCACATCTTCCACTAGGACTTTCATGGTTGGGAAAACCATGATCATGTACTGAAAAGTGGATTATTCCTCAAGCTAGAAACCCATGCATAGTTAGTAGAAGGGTCTCACTAAATATGATACAACCATGAAACAAGGTATATCTTCCCATACAAGGATATTTTTGTCCCATGGCACCATGAAACTATGATAATGTACCCATGGAAAAAAGGGATCCCACTTTAGTCAAAAATTTTACCTGATGGGTGTGACATGGACATTGGGGTTTTATATTCCCATTATAAACGAAAAACAAATCCAAAAATAAAAAATTAAAAGATTGAAGAAAACTATATGATGTGTGATTAGAATTTTTTTTAAATAATACTCAAAATACAACCATACATCAACCAACAAGACCAAAAGAAGACTTGAATCATGGACACCAATGTGGAATCATCCAAAACATAACATGTACTTGCTCTAAGATCCAATTCCACTTTACTTGTCCTTGATATTATGATGCATCACTAGGGAAGTATGAAATCATTCCCTTTTATATTTCCTGATAAACAACATTTAAAAATTCACCAATGTTCCCATGTTGGGTGAGATTATAAATCTCAGTAGAAAATCCCTAGAGACATCCTGACACACACCAATACGATAAGAACATGTTAGAATATTTTACAACAAATTTAT